>JAIOJX010000026.1:224570005-226970005 GCA_022376925.1 Tragulus kanchil | reverse complement strand
CCTATGCGCTTGTTATGTATTTTATTTCAAACTCCCGACTTATCTCCCCCTACCTGCTGCTATCCCCTCTGATACCATAAGTTTGTTTTCTATGCCTGTGCCTGTGCGTCTATTTCTGTTTTGTAAGTAGTTCACTTTTGTGGGCTTCCCAGGTGGTCCTAGTGGTAAAGAACCCACCTGCCACTGCAGAAGACGTGAGATTTGGGTTTGATCCCTGGGTTGGGAAGATTCCTTTGCCAGTCACCCACTCCAGTACTCTTGCCTGGAGAGTTCCATGGACAAAAGAGCCTGGTGGGCTACAGTCTATAGGGTTGTAGACCCTATAGACCCTGTAAGTCTGTAGGGTTGCAAAGAGCTGGACAGCTGAAGCGCATAGCATGCATACACATCATTTTTTTTCCCCTTGAAAACATGATTTTATTCTGTGTAGTATGTTGGGCTACTATGTTTTACAGTTTTAGTTTTTAACAAGTCGAATAGTGTTTTGAAAAAAGAAATAATTGAAGACTCAATTAAAATTTCATTGACCTAGCTGACAGAAACAAACTGACAAACCAATATCCTTCATGGGTATTCTGACTAAAGCAGCCCTGTGTCAAATGCAAGCCTGTTAAAAATGCACACTTTGAAACTGATAGCTGAAAATATGTGAAATTTGGAGGGTTCAAGATCCTGAATGTTCATTCAAATGTCACTCCTGCATGCATGCTCAGTCGTTTAAGTCATGCCTGACTCTTTGCGACCCCCATGGATTGTAGTCTACCAAGCTCTTCTGTCCATGGGATTCTCCAGGCAAGAATTACTGGAGTGGGTTGCCATGCCCTTCTTTTTTTTTTTTAGATGGTGTGATACCATATTTGTCTCTTACTTCACTTAAACTGTAGTCATACATATTGCTGCAAATGGCATTATTTCACTTTTTTAATTGGCTGCGTAATATAATGCATGCATGCATATGTCTGTGTGTATATATCTTTACATATATCTCACATCTTCTTTATCCATTTGTCTTTTGATGGACATTTATTGGTTTCTTCCCTGTCCTGGTTACTGTAAATAGTGCTGCTGTGAAAACTGGGGTGCATGTATCCTTTCAAATTAGTTTTTGTCTTTTCAGGATGTGAGCCCAGTAGTGGGACTGCTAGATCATATGGCAAGTCCCATCTTCAGGTTTTTAATTTAAGCAGTCTCCATACTGTGCTCCATAGTGGCTGCACTAATTTACATTCCCATCACAGTGTAGGAAGGTTCTTTTTTCTCTACATCCTCTTGAGCATTGATTGTTTATAGATTTTTTCAATGGCCATTTTGACCGGTGTGAGGTATTATTTCACTGTAATTTCAATTTGCATTTTTCTAATAATTATGATGTTGAACATCTTTTCAAATACCCTTTGGCTGGCTATCTGTATGTCTTCTCTGGAGAAATGTCTATTTACATCTGGTGCCCATTTTTTTTTTTTTAAATTGCTTTTCTTGTTAGAGTTGTATGAGCTGTTCGTGTATTTTGGAGATTAATCCTTTGTTAGTTGCATCATTTGTAAATAGTTATTCCCTTATAAGGGTTGTCTTTTGTTTTCTTTGTGGTCTCTCTTGCTGTCAAAGGCAAGTTTAATTAGGTCTATTCAAATTTTCTTGATTTTCTTTCCATTAATCTAGGACACACATCAAAAAAAAAAAAAAAAAAAACTGATTTATCTCAAAGAGTGTTCTGCCTATGTTTTCCTCTATTGTATCCAGTCTTATATTTATGTCTTTAATTCATTTTGAGTATTTTTGTACATGGTGTTAGAGAACATTCTAACTTCTTTTTCATGTAGCTGTCCAGCTTTACTAGCACCACTTACTGAAAAGACCATCTTTTCTTCACTGTATATTTGTTCCTTCTTTGCCGTAAGTTAACCAAAAACATGTGGGCTTATTTCTGGATTCTTTATTCTTTTCCATTGATCTTTGTGTCTTTTGCTGTGCCAGTACCATACTTTTTTGATTACTGTACCTTTATAGTCTTATGTCAGGGAGGAGGATTCCTCCAGCTCTTTCTCAAGGCTGTTTTGGCTATTTGAGGTCTTTTCTGCTTCTATACGATTAAAAATTTTTTTGTTCCAGTTCTGTGAAAAATAAAATTGGTAATGTGATAGGAATTACATTGAATCTGTAAAATGCCCTGGGTAGTATGTTTAACAGTATTGATTCTTTTAATTCAAGAACATGGTATCTGTTTTGATCTGTTTGTGCACACTTCAAATTCTTTCATCAGAATCTTATTCCATGAGGTCTTATGCAGGTAAACTTATTCCTAGGTATTCATTTTTATATTTCTTTCTGAAATTTCATTGTCAGTGTATAGAAATGTAATGGGTTTCTGTATATTTTGTATCCTGCAGTTTGTGAGCCTTAGTAGTCTCTGCAATAGTGGGGGAATTTCACTGTAATTTCAATTTGCATTTTCTAATAATTATGATGTTGAACATCTTTTCAAATACCCTTTGGCTGGCTATCTGTATGTCTTCTCTGGAGAAATGTCTATTTACATCTGGTGCCCATTTTTTTTTTTTTAAATTGCTTTTCTTGTTAGAGTTGTATGAGCTGTTCGTGTATTTTGGAGATTAATCCTTTGTTAGTTGCATCATTTGTAAATAGTTATTCCCTTATAAGGGTTGTCTTTTGTTTTCTTTGTGGTCTCTCTTGCTGTCAAAGGCAAGTTTAATTAGGTCTATTCAAATTTTCTTGATTTTCTTTCCATTAATCTAGGACACACATCAAAAAAAAAAAAAAAAAAACTGATTTATCTCAAAGAGTGTTCTGCCTATGTTTTCCTCTATTGTATCCAGTCTTATATTTATGTCTTTAATTCATTTTGAGTATTTTTGTACATGGTGTTAGAGAACATTCTAACTTCTTTTTCATGTAGCTGTCCAGCTTTACTAGCACCACTTACTGAAAAGACCATCTTTTCTTCACTGTATATTTGTTCCTTCTTTGCCGTAAGTTAACCAAAAACATGTGGGCTTATTTCTGGATTCTTTATTCTTTTCCATTGATCTTTGTGTCTTTTGCTGTGCCAGTACCATACTTTTTTGATTACTGTACCTTTATAGTCTTATGTCAGGGAGGAGGATTCCTCCAGCTCTTTCTCAAGGCTGTTTTGGCTATTTGAGGTCTTTTCTGCTTCTATACGATTAAAAATTTTTTTGTTCCAGTTCTGTGAAAAATAAAATTGGTAATGTGATAGGAATTACATTGAATCTGTAAAATGCCCTGGGTAGTATGTTTAACAGTATTGATTCTTTTAATTCAAGAACATGGTATCTGTTTTGATCTGTTTGTGCACACTTCAAATTCTTTCATCAGAATCTTATTCCATGAGGTCTTATGCAGGTAAACTTATTCCTAGGTATTCATTTTTATATTTCTTTCTGAAATTTCATTGTCAGTGTATAGAAATGTAATGGGTTTCTGTATATTTTGTATCCTGCAGTTTGTGAGCCTTAGTAGTCTTCTGGGTATAGTATCATGTCATCTGCAAATAGGGACAGTTTTACTTTTCCAATTTGGATTCCTTTTATTTTTTTGATTGCTGTGGAGTCCTGGGTTCTATTTATTCTTCAGTTTGCTTAGTGTGGCCTTCACAACTTGAGTGAAATATATAGGCCACTTTAATGGTGCCCCCAGATTTTGTGGAAAATGTACATCCCAGAAATGTCTTTTTCTGTCATCTCTGATATATAGTGTGTACACTGGGTCAAAGGTTTCATTAGTATTAGTCAAAGAGCATGAAACTTCCCCACTTTCTACTCAATTCACATAAGACAGTTCTTGATAGGAAAAAAAAATCTTATTGGGCTGTGGGTCAAATGGCATTTCTGAGGAAGGAATGTACTGTTTCTTTGCACTCTACAGGCACCTTATACTTCGGATCACTGGTGCACTTTGACCTCATTGATGGTGTTTCATGGTCTGACTAAAGTACATTCTCCAAAAAGTTCAGGCTGGTTCTATGTTTAGGTTAAGCTACTTCTACATTTATTGTTCTGATTTAGAGTTAAGATCTTTTGGGAAGTACACTGAATTTTGGTAAGATATGCCAGTGTTCACTGAATCTTTCTCATGGTCCTTTGACTATTCAAAAAGAAATGGTTCATGAGATTGAACACATGAACATGAGTGAGTACCTCACATTATTCCAATATCCCTGCCATTACGCAGAAGTAGGAAGTATTAATACAGATAGAGTTTAGCTACACATCTGTTGAAATCCAGCCAAGTGAAAATGATTTACTAAGGTGAAATGGTTCATGAATGGCAAACTTTCAAGGAATGAAAGACATAGAGGACTATGGAACTATTTTTGTGTACAAACATAATAAAATCCTCTAAAAATATTCAGAATGAATATTTAAAAATATAAATATATCACACATGCATATCAATGCTAGTAATTAAAATAATAATAGAAGATTCAAAACACATAAAAGTTAACAGAAATAAGACAACTTTATTTTTAAATAACATTCTTTACTATTCTCTTAATGGGCAGATTTAACATTTAATAATTTTTATTAATGAAATTAGATTTTTACATACAAAGTCAGCTAAGTAGCTTACAAAAATAATAGAAAGTGCTTATTTACTATGGAAAAATAACCATTTTGATAAAAGAAGAAAATTAATGAAACAAAGAATGGTTTTCTTTTTACTTCATTATCTGATCTACTTTGACTTAAATGTGGATTACTTTGGTATACCTTGACACATAAGTGATAAGATCCTTAAACAAGCACTGAATAAAAAATTAGGCTGGGTGTATTCTGAAAGCTGAATCAACAAAAGTAACTGGAATTTGTGGCCACAGAGGACTTGCCGTTTTTCTTCCTTTGCCCTTATGAAAATACATTAATAGAAAATTATCAATGGAAAATATTTTAAAATTTGCTATATTCCTATCAACTTTGACAATGCTTATTTTCAAATTAATTTCTTTCAATCAATATTTTGTCTAGAATTGGGGTAGAGGTAGACTGATCTTTGTATTCAAACATTTTAAGACATAGTTTTAAATGCCATAAGGAATATAAAATAGTATTTTCAAAAATACTTGATTTAGTTTACTAAATAATTCCCTTTTTTATATACAATAAACTGTTGCTTAAAAGTCATTTGATTAAAAAAAGGAGTACTCCAAGGAACTGTTTTACTCTTTCAATTACTAATAATCTTTAAGAATACCTAATTTTTAAATAAATTTGTATTTTTGAAAAAAAGTTTTAATGATTTAAAAGCATGATGAACCCTTTACAACAAAATATTAGGTGATAGTGCCTACTGATATAAAAAACTCAGAAATGCAAACTGGGTTATGGAAAACTATGTTAAATTTTTAGTTACTACAATGTTAAAATGTGACTCAACACCTATCAGTAGTTAATGATATTTTTTCTGTCATTTTTATTATATCTTACTTTAGAACAGAGCGTGGAAATGTGTGGGACCCTCAGGTATTCTTCTACATCTGTAAACATGTCCCTGAAGCCCCAAGCCACACAGATGTTCACTTTTGTGAGGGGAATAAGGGGTTCTCTGACCACCAGGGATAAGGGCTTAGTAATAAAAAAAAATAGTTGTCAAATTTCTATATTTTTTGGGTTGAAGCATTCTCTATTTTAAAGTAATATACTATTCACTTCTGACACGAAAGGCTTTCTCCTTTTTTCAAAAAAAAACACCACATTTTAAGTTCCCGTGTAAATTATATTTACACATGTCACTTGAAATCCAGTAACTCAACAAACGAGCCCTTTCCTAAATATAAAAGATATCATAAAATTTATTTATTCACTCAGCATCTTTAAAGAGAATAAATCTGAAATATGTATTTTTTAGAATGTGAAAAAAGATACCTTCCACAGAAAGCCCAGTTCACAAAATTTACATCTTTATAAAATTTACAATGAATACACCACCACTGTTTTAACTGAATTGTGGGTGTGGAGGTGATATTGAGATTCTGGACTGTGAAATCAGTATTTTTTCATTGGTAAACACTCACCTTTAACTGTGGGGAAAAATGTTTACAGAAAAAAGCCCAGTTCACAAAAATTTACATCTTTAAGAATTTTTGGTGGTCTAGAATTGGGGTAGAGGTAGACTGATCTTTGTATTCAAACATTTTAAGACATAGTTTTAAATGCCATAAGGAATATAAAATAGTATTTTCAAAAATACTTGATTTAGTTTACTAAATAATTCCCTTTTTTATATACAATAAACTGTTGCTTAAAAGTCATTTGATTAAAAAAAGGAGTACTCCAAGGAACTGTTTTACTCTTTCAATTACTAATAATCTTTAAGAATACCTAATTTTTAAATAAATTTGTATTTTTGAAAAAAAGTTTTAATGATTTAAAAGCATGATGAACCCTTTACAACAAAATATTAGGTGATAGTGCCTACTGATATAAAAAACTCAGAAATGCAAACTGGGTTATGGAAAACTATGTTAAATTTTTAGTTACTACAATGTTAAAATGTGACTCAACACCTATCAGTAGTTAATGATATTTTTTCTGTCATTTTTATTATATCTTACTTTAGAACAGAGCGTGGAAATGTGTGGGACCCTCAGGTATTCTTCTACATCTGTAAACATGTCCCTGAAGCCCCAAGCCACACAGATGTTCACTTTTGTGAGGGGAATAAGGGGTTCTCTGACCACCAGGGATAAGGGCTTAGTAATAAAAAAAAATAGTTGTCAAATTTCTATATTTTTTGGGTTGAAGCATTCTCTATTTTAAAGTAATATACTATTCACTTCTGACACGAAAGGCTTTCTCCTTTTTTCAAAAAAAAACACCACATTTTAAGTTCCCGTGTAAATTATATTTACACATGTCACTTGAAATCCAGTAACTCAACAAACGAGCCCTTTCCTAAATATAAAAGATATCATAAAATTTATTTATTCACTCAGCATCTTTAAAGAGAATAAATCTGAAATATGTATTTTTTAGAATGTGAAAAAAGATACCTTCCACAGAAAGCCCAGTTCACAAAAATTTACATCTTTATAAAATTTACAATGAATACACCACCACTGTTTTAACTGAATTGTGGGTGTGGGAGGTGATATTGAGATTCTGGACTGTGAAATCAGTATTTTTTCATTGGTAAACACTCACCTTTAACTGTGGGGGAAAAATGTTTACAACGGCACTAAATTAAAATCACGACTCTTCTGTCACTGATGATTTCCTAGATTTGAGAACAAGGTCTTTAATGGATGAGGAAAGCTCTTGAAGCTCTTTACGAGTTGTACTGATGATATCCTCTTGCTCTTTGTCTAATTCATCATTCAAGGGATCTTCTCCTGTCCCATCTTCTTATTGTGACTGACTAAATGCTTTACAACCAAACCTTGATACTTTACTAGAAGGGTATGCTGATCCTGTGAAGAGAGGAAGGAAAGTTAACAAACATGATTTAATTTTCGGTGGGACAAGGTAGGATTTATTCAACCATTATACATCACAGGCCTTCATCTTCATATTTCTGGTCACAGAAGTAGAAAGCTGAATCTAACGAGATCTTTGCTCTAGAGTTTACAGTTTGGGGGATGTAAACATGAATAAACATGAACACAGATCATTTTAATCTTAAACTGACTGAGTTGGGTTTAATCATCAAAGATAAAGTGACATGGAAGTTCAAAGAAGCCAGTTTAGTTTTCGCTGGAGTCTCTCAGAAGACTGCAGGGTAAGTGTTTTTGAGTTGGTCTTGAAAGGACAGGTTAAACCTGAATAAACTGAACTGGAAGACTGAACATTGTTACACTGCTTCCAAAAGCTTAATTTCTAAATTCAGAATGTTCTTTACCATGGATTACAGTATCCTGAAAGATTCCTGAACTATGCTGGATTTAAAAAATCAATCTCCTCGTTCACTGTTTCCATTCTAGAAAGCAGAAACTGAGATCCGTGTAAATTATATTTACACATGTCACTTGAAATCCAGTAACTCAACAAACGAGCCCTTTCCTAAATATAAAAGATATCATAAAATTTATTTATTCACTCAGCATCTTTAAAGAGAATAAATCTGAAATATGTATTTTTTAGAATGTGAAAAAAGATACCTTCCACAGAAAGCCCAGTTCACAAAAATTTACATCTTTATAAAATTTACAATGAATACACCACCACTGTTTTAACTGAATTGTGGGTGTGGGAGGTGATATTGAGATTCTGGACTGTGAAATCAGTATTTTTTCATTGGTAAACACTCACCTTTAACTGTGGGGGAAAAATGTTTACAACGGCACTAAATTAAAATCACGACTCTTCTGTCACTGATGATTTCCTAGATTTGAGAACAAGGTCTTTAATGGATGAGGAAAGCTCTTGAAGCTCTTTACGAGTTGTACTGATGATATCCTCTTGCTCTTTGTCTAATTCATCATTCAAGGGATCTTCTCCCTGTCCCGTCTTCTTATTGTGACTGACTAAATGCTTTACAACCAAACCTTGATACTTTACTAGAAGGGTATGCTGATCCTGTGAAGAGAGGAAGGAAAGTTAACAAACATGATTTAATTTTCGGTGGGACAAGGTAGGATTTATTCAACCATTATACATCACAGGCCTTCATCTTCATATTTCTGGTCACAGAAGTAGAAAGCTGAATCTAACGAGATCTTTGCTCTAGAGTTTACAGTTTGGGGGATGTAAACATGAATAAACATGAACACAGATCATTTTAATCTTAAACTGACTGAGTTGGGTTTAATCATCAAAGATAAAGTGACATGGAAGTTCAAAGAAGCCAGTTTAGTTTTCGCTGGAGTCTCTCAGAAGACTGCAGGGTAAGTGTTTTTGAGTTGGTCTTGAAAGGACAGGTTAAACCTGAATAAACTGAACTGGAAGACTGAACATTGTTACACTGCTTCCAAAAGCTTAATTTCTAAATTCAGAATGTTCTTTACCATGGATTACAGTATCCTGAAAGATTCCTGAACTATGCTGGATTTAAAAAATCAATCTCCTCGTTCACTGTTTCCATTCTAGAAAGCAGAAACGATCTTAATATGTTTTTTGTATTAGATTCACACACAGCCATTCAAAATATTCAGAATCTAAAAGCTTTAATAGTTTCAAGTACACTGAAAATATAATACCTCTGGAATTTTACCACTCAGAAAAGCAATGATCTGTGGGACACATCTTCCAGGTGCGTGGAGCATGCTATGGGTTGAGAATTGAAACAACAGAACCGACGTGAGGTGCAGAATAAGGGCAGGGTCTTCTGTGACTTTTAGCTGTTCCACAAGTGCTTGTCGATGCTGGAACAGTACCTGCCTAAACAAAAACAAAAAGTGACACAAGTACATTATCATTTTAACAAGTTCTCACAAATTTCAGTTTTTCGCTCTGTATTCATTTTTAGCTTCACTAGTTTAATTAATCTAATTTCATAAATAGTTTTATGGGGTACAGACACATAGTCCTGAACAGCATGAATAAACTAATATGCTAGAAAAATGACAGAAAAACTATATATATATCTAGTATAGATAAAAAAATATACGTATATAAAATCAGGGATACTCAAAGTATACTTTTTATTTTGAATTGTTGGGGATTAAACAGAAGTGCACAGGTTTAAGTAAGATTTCCTATAAAGGTCTTAAAGCTAGTAAGAATTATTAATTCCTAGGCTCGATCAACTATGGGAATAAGAACTCAGCTGCTGTATTCCACTGGGTCAGAGAGGGACACCTAAGGAAGTGAAGCTGCACAATGTTTGGCTGTAAACTTTCATTTAGATACAAGTTGTCTATGCAAGATGCAGACAGACTCCAATTTCAGAGATGAAATTTCAGTCATTAATTCAATGTTACCTTTCCCTTTTTTTGTCTCCCCTTTTCAACATAATGTCGCAAACTTCTGCTGCCGCATCCAGACAAGAAAGAAAGTCTTCTATGCTCTGAAAAGGTGTTTAAACCATGATTTACTTTTATAAACAGATTGCCTAAAGAAAAGCAGTCATTTAATACTGTTTTATAATTTTATACTCTGAATACAATTTTTAAAAAGGTCATTTTGTCATTAAGTCTGAAGCTTATTTAGGACTAGAGGGTAAAGTGTCGTCAGCTTAGTCTCTGATAATATAAATTTAGTTTTCAGTTATTCTGATGAAAATGTATCACATCATAAATTCTACCGCAAATACATAAATTGAGTAAAATTTTACTTACCTTTTCATTCAGAGAGCTATGGAGTTTTGTGAGAGCTACTTTAGTTTCTTCTGGTAATTTACTTAGAATTTTTTTTCTTACCTATAAGGGCCCCCCAAAAAAAAATTCCTTTGAGATCATATCTTTGACATGTAGCGAATATAAGTTCAAACAAGCCAAACAAAAAATGTGTATTAACTACTGTAACAGAATGCTGATTAAAATTTATCCTTGTTCTTAAATTTCAGACTGTAAACTATGGATAAAGATACGCTGAAAGCCTCTAAAATTAGAACGCTAGTCAACAGCCAGTCAGAGGCTAGATGCAGCCCTGGCTCCTCCCATCTGCTCAAGCAGTATGAGAAGAGGATCAGAGAACACAGGAGTGGATACGCACATACACACTGTTGATTTTGCAAGAAAAGGAGAATTTGGGGTAAGAAATCACACCCTCTCTTTTCCATTGTGGTGGGAAGTGTGTCTTTCCCTAAGGCCAGGTGAGGGAGCCCCACTCATAAAGTTCAAGCATGCCCAGAAGTGAGGGGACCTGAGGCATGGATAGATGGATGCCTGTCATACTGTCTGGTGTGTGCAACTTTTCAGCGCCCCTTCCCAGATACGCTTTTTGAAGTCTGGTGGCATTAAAGCTCCTTCCAGGGCAACATTTCTAGAGGAGGCCTTACTTGGAATGGCATGGGCAGCAGGCTCTAAAACTACAGTATGTCTTGGAAGACTGGAGCAACCTACTGACTCCTGCCTCCATGTTACATCAATCCTCCTGTGGGCCTTTAAGGGCACTGGAAAGGACCCCATGTATTTCCCCAGTAGAGGCTGGCACGCAGACAAGTGTACGAAACTGTCCGTGCAGTTGGGAATCACTACTCAAGCTGAAGAATGGAAGGGGAACAGTACCTTTCTAGGGTAGGAGGAAGACACAAAAGGACCTCTGTTTGGAGGTTTAGGAAGAGTCCCTGCTGTGAGGAGGAGTCACATGATACTAAAAGCATTCTCCCAAAACAGCTTATCCCACCTCTGCGCCAAAGGCCACATCACAAGAGGCCACAAGTGTTAGACTGATTTGGTGTGACGTGAATCAATACAAGTGATGAAGGTACTTTCAACCCTTCCGTTCTTCCTAAATCTCCAACTTCTCGTGGATCTAGGGTGAGCAAGGAGAGGAGTCCTAGGGACAGACCATACCCTTCTTCCACTAGGCAACTGGGAGCCATAGTTCCACCTTACACTGCAAGAAGAGATGAGCTCTGAATCTGAGAGCAGACCTTAAGAAAATGAACTGGAATTGGTCTAAATAAGTGAATTGGTGTCACAAAAATGAAATGACTGCAGTTATAGAATCTGGTCAGAACACTGATAAGGGACTTGAAACTTAACCAGAAAAAAACTTGATTCCAAAATAATTAAACATCATTATTTTTTTTTCCCTTGTTTTGGATGCCACATGGGATTCTAAACTGTTGTGCTAGCCTAGACCTATAAGGATCAGTTAAATTTTCAGCTGCTCTACTTCCTGTCTCTACTATGGAAACCTCTTCTCCCTTAAGATCCACCTTAAGTAAGTCTGTTCGTTTGTCCTGTCTATCCTACCTCTTTGGATAGTCACCCTTATTCTTCCCATGCCTACCTGGTGAAATTAATCAGAGTCATCTGATTAATTAAAATAAGATTTTGTACGCTACTGAGCTTCTTTATTTGTATGTTTATGCTCAGTTATGTCCAGCTCTTTGTGACTCCTGAATTGTAGCTCACCAGACTCCTTTATCCATGGAATGAACCTGCATCTCCTGCAGTGGGGCAGACAGATTCTTTACCACTGTGCCCTGGGAAACCCAAGAGCTGGGCATGGGCAGCAGGCTCTAAAACTACAGTATGTCTTGGAAGACTGGAGCAACCTACTGACTCCTGCCTCCATGTTACATCAATCCTCCTGTGGGCCTTTAAGGGCACTGGAAAGGACCCCATGTATTTCCCAGTAGAGGCTGGCACGCAGACAAGTGTACGAAACTGTCCGTGCAGTTGGGAATCACTACTCAAGCTGAAGAATGGAAGGGGAACAGTACCTTTCTAGGGTAGGAGGAAGACACAAAAGGACCTCTGTTTGGAGGTTTAGGAAGAGTCCCTGCTGTGAGGAGGAGTCACATGATACTAAAAGCATTCTCCCAAAACAGCTTATCCCACCTCTGCGCCAAAGGCCACATCACAAGAGGCCACAAGTGTTAGACTGATTTGGTGTGACGTGAATCAATACAAGTGATGAAGGTACTTTCAACCCTTCCGTTCTTCCTAAATCTCCAACTTCTCGTGGATCTAGGGTGAGCAAGGAGAGGAGTCCTAGGGACAGACCATACCCTTCTTCCACTAGGCAACTGGGAGCCATAGTTCCACCTTACACTGCAAGAAGAGATGAGCTCTGAATCTGAGAGCAGACCTTAAGAAAATGAACTGGAATTGGTCTAAATAAGTGAATTGGTGTCACAAAAATGAAATGACTGCAGTTATAGAATCTGGTCAGAACACTGATAAGGGACTTGAAACTTAACCAGAAAAAAACTTGATTCCAAAATAATTAAACATCATTATTTTTTTTTCCCTTGTTTTGGATGCCACATGGGATTCTAAACTGTTGTGCTAGCCTAGACCTATAAGGATCAGTTAAATTTTCAGCTGCTCTACTTCCTGTCTCTACTATGGAAACCTCTTCTCCCTTAAGATCCACCTTAAGTAAGTCTGTTCGTTTGTCCTGTCTATCCTACCTCTTTGGATAGTCACCCTTATTCTTCCCATGCCTACCTGGTGAAATTAATCAGAGTCATCTGATTAATTAAAATAAGATTTTGTACGCTACTGAGCTTCTTTATTTGTATGTTTATGCTCAGTTATGTCCAGCTCTTTGTGACTCCCTGAATTGTAGCTCACCAGACTCCTTTATCCATGGGAATGAACCTGCATCTCCTGCAGTGGGGCAGACAGATTCTTTACCACTGTGCCCTGGGGAAACCCAAGAGCTAATTTATTTACCTTTTATTAAAGAGATGATGTTCTCATGTTGCTTTCTACATGATAATAGGAAGTGAGAGCCAAGTGTGCCTACTATTATATTACAGGCATTTCCAAATATAGTGAGTAATATTTCCTTACTTTTATTATTACTATTAGTAGACTATTTATATCAACAATCCTGGTAGTAACTGTATATATACATCGTACCAAACTAAAAGTCTGACAGATTTCTTTCTAAAAACTCCTTCCTGAATTTCACTTTCCTTTTAGATGTGAGAAAATAAAACATGCTTGGATTTCAAAGTACAACACCTCAAGAGTGGTAAGAAAATCACTAACTTACTTCACTGGTAATGGTTGCAGGGTCATCTACTGCCATCATTAAATCTGAAGCTAAGAAGTTGAAAATGAGGTTAGTGATATCAGTACACACTGTCTTCAGCAAGTGCTTGGTAAGAGCAGCCTGGGTATCGTCTGGAAAATAAAGGTGCTTTAATAAACAAATGTCCAAGAACAACAAAGAAACAAAGAACACTATGAAGTATGATACCTGGAAAGAACTTCATGCTTTTTTCAAATAATCGAATATTATTGTAAAGGTTTGAAACCTCTTCTTGCAAGTCCTTGATGGTGCGCTTTCTGCCAGTTCCAGAGACAGAAGTGGAAGACATGAATACTGAATGTACCACCTCAAGGTAAGCTTTATTTAGAGGTCTGTGAATGAGATAAATATAGTTTATTAAATGTACTGGGTTTATGTAAAGAAATTTGCTTCTATGAAAATCAGGCTTTAAAAAAAAAGATCTTTCTTTTTTTTTTAGACAAATAAGATTTAAAGAATGGTTCACAAGACTTTTCCCTCAAATTCTAACTTGTTTTTCTAAGCTTTAAAGTAATCAAAGCTACTGCACTAAAGACAAGAAAAACATTAACAAAAGCTTCAGTTCTGAGCAGCTTTTTAAGGTAACATCGTACAAATATAAATCCTTAGAAATAACAACTCTCAGTATCTAAAGTACTATAAAGGATAATGTATTGTTAAAAAAATCTTTATGCCCAAGGAAAGAGACTTTGTAAAAGTAATGGCAAATGATTAATAGTAACTATTTCTGCTTTTATATATGAAAAATATAATTATATAATGTATTCATACACAAGAATTTTCACTTCAACTTTAAAGAAATTCATTACAAAAGCTCTATTTCAAAATTCAAAATGTTAGATTCAGTAGATTCCTGGAATGGACTCACAGAAACTTACACATACAAACCAACTTGTGGGAAAAGCATGGTAGCTAGCGATAGCTGTTATATACAATTTACTTCTGTATAAAAATAAATTTTGCCTGGCTCATTTATAAGATAGTACTGTCTAAATTTATTTTCTTTGAGGGCAGTTTCTAACTTTATTTTCTCCATAAAATTGCCCTGTTTATCTTCTGTTTGACAGAGAATAATCTTTTCATTTTAGACGTTACTTTTCACGCAATGTTAAGAGACTAGCCAGTGATCACTGCTGGTGTTTTCTTCCAACTAGGACTGTCCAATGAGTGAAGGAGGCAGGACTGCCTCCACATTCCTACCTTGTATTTTTGGCATTACTTTGCTCAGAGCACTTAATGTTTGTTGATCTGCTTCCATAAGCAAACAAAATCTGGAATTTGGTGAATAGTTTAAATTTGAAGTTTTGAAAAACACCTAAATTATATGTTTTCTGAGGTTATGAAAGCTTTATTTAATAAGTCACTAAATTTCTGCCTATAAAACAAAAAACATATACTTACTTTATTAAGTACTCCGCAAGTTCAGAAATAAACTCCTCAGGGGCATCTTGTAGACGTTTTCTTAAAAAATCTTCAATTTCATCCTGGAACATAAAAGTAATCTCTGGTTTCTTCTTTCCTATAATAAAAATGAGACAGAGGAAAACAACAACAAAAATAAGCAAATGATATATTTTGTAATTCATTCATTGCCTACCATAAAGTCTCTAATGTTAATTTTTGTCATCAAAATTGCCACAAAACTGCCAATGTCAAATAGCAATAAGCAATGAAAACTATTAAAAATCGGGTATGTGGTGGCATTCTGAGTAATAATTTTGAAACTTGTTTTCTGCAAGTCAATCTAAATATAATAAAGATAATCCCCCCCCAATCTAACATGGATGAGGCAAGTAGTTAGAAAACAAAACAAGAAAGTGGACAGAAAAAAATCTTAAGATAATTTTTCTTTGTTGAACAATGGATACTGAGCAGAATGTCCTTCTTTATAAAAATAGTTACTAAAAATCAAGTGAATCACAACTCTAGTAGAATAAACTAAAAACTGTCTCTTTTTAAAAAGACACGGAAGGCAAAACTTAGTTTTATAGTCATACAAAAATAATTCCATACCAAGGAAAATGTGTATGTAATAGAAATAACTGCTAACTGTGGAAATGTCATGCCTACTCACTTACTTGGAAAAGTATGAGTTGCAAAGAAAGTTAACAATATTTCCATTATTAATTGTAAACATATAAAAAGTGTTTATCTTCTGTTTGACAGAGAATAATCTTTTCATTTTAGACGTTACTTTTCACGCAATGTTAAGAGACTAGCCAGTGATCACTGCTGGTGTTTTCTTCCAACTAGGACTGTCCAATGAGTGAAGGAGGCAGGACTGCCTCCACATTCCTACCTTGTATTTTTGGCATTACTTTGCTCAGAGCACTTAATGTTTGTTGATCTGCTTCCATAAGCAAACAAAATCTGGAATTTGGTGAATAGTTTAAATTTGAAGTTTTGAAAAACACCTAAATTATATGTTTTCTGAGGTTATGAAAGCTTTATTTAATAAGTCACTAAATTTCTGCCTATAAAACAAAAAACATATACTTACTTTATTAAGTACTCCGCAAGTTCAGAAATAAACTCCTCAGGGCATCTTGTAGACGTTTTCTTAAAAATCTTCAATTTCATCCTGGAACATAAAAGTAATCTCTGGTTTCTTCTTTCCTATAATAAAATGAGACAGAGGAAAACAACAACAAAAATAAGCAAATGATATATTTTGTAATTCATTCATTGCCTACCATAAAGTCTCTAATGTTAATTTTTGTCATCAAAATTGCCACAAAACTGCCAATGTCAAATAGCAATAAGCAATGAAAACTATTAAAAATCGGGTATGTGGTGGCATTCTGAGTAATAATTTTGAAACTTGTTTTCTGCAAGTCAATCTAAATATAATAAAGATAATCCCCCCCCAATCTAACATGGATGAGGCAAGTAGTTAGAAAACAAAACAAGAAAGTGGACAGAAAAAAATCTTAAGATAATTTTTCTTTGTTGAACAATGGATACTGAGCAGAATGTCCTTCTTTATAAAAATAGTTACTAAAAATCAAGTGAATCACAACTCTAGTAGAATAAACTAAAAACTGTCTCTTTTTAAAAAGACACGGAAGGCAAAACTTAGTTTTATAGTCATACAAAAATAATTCCATACCAAGGAAAATGTGTATGTAATAGAAATAACTGCTAACTGTGGAAATGTCATGCCTACTCACTTACTTGGAAAAGTATGAGTTGCAAAGAAAGTTAACAATATTTCCATTATTAATTGTAAAAACATATAAAAAAGTGATTATTTTCAGCTAAATTAGGTTATGGCCTCTAAAGTGAAACCTTAAAAATAGAATAGTTCAAAATCAATTTTCACTGTGCATCTAGATCTAAGTACAACTACTTATCATAGATTTAGAAATAGATGGAAAAGTACTATCCTTTTCTGAGTTTTGCTAGTCATTCCTAATCTTTCCCATCAAATAACATGACTTCTTTGTCTGCCTCCTGAAGGCATTTAACAAGTTATTAAGTTGTATATTTCATTCTCGTAATCTTTTACACAGAGCTGTTAGTGTATTTTAGCTGACAACTGAATTGCATCCCTCCAGTCTGAGATTATAACTGGTTTTCAAAAGCAATGAAATTGTCTTTTGGTAGAATGGTTTTACTCTTTTATAGCTCCTTCCTATACAATTCACAAAAGGAATTCTCTAGATTTTAGATTAAGTATTTTTCTTAAATGCCCCTTCATTCCTACTCTTTTGTTTTACATCTGGGGAATAGGAAAATCCATTTATCAATGAAAATGTAAAACTCACAGAGAAAGGTCTTAATGCTAATAAAATAAGGGTAGAGCACATAGTTTCTAAGATACTTACCCTTTAATATTGATTTATGTATATGGATGTTGAGAACAGTGCCTATTTTTACTTATTTTAGAATACTTTAGATAGATCTTAAACAACTGTTTTCTTACAAGCAGTAGCACATTAACATCTGGAGTCTTGAGAGGTATTTGTATCTCTCAAGCCCAAAAATTATGGGGGTGACAGAAAAATCTTAAGATAATTTTTCTTTGTTGAACAATGGATACTGAGCAGAATGTCCTTCTTTATAAAAATAGTTACTAAAAATCAAGTGAATCACAACTCTAGTAGAATAAACTAAAAACTGTCTCTTTTTAAAAAGACACGGAAGGCAAAACTTAGTTTTATAGTCATACAAAAATAATTCCATACCAAGGAAAATGTGTATGTAATAGAAATAACTGCTAACTGTGGAAATGTCATGCCTACTCACTTACTTGGAAAAGTATGAGTTGCAAAGAAAGTTAACAATATTTCCATTATTAATTGTAAAAACATATAAAAAAGTGATTATTTTCAGCTAAATTAGGTTATGGCCTCTAAAGTGAAACCTTAAAAATAGAATAGTTCAAAATCAATTTTCACTGTGCATCTAGATCTAAGTACAACTACTTATCATAGATTTAGAAATAGATGGAAAAGTACTATCCTTTTCTGAGTTTTGCTAGTCATTCCTAATCTTTCCCATCAAATAACATGACTTCTTTGTCTGCCTCCTGAAGGCATTTAACAAGTTATTAAGTTGTATATTTCATTCTCGTAATCTTTTACACAGAGCTGTTAGTGTATTTTAGCTGACAACTGAATTGCATCCCTCCAGTCTGAGATTATAACTGGTTTTCAAAAGCAATGAAATTGTCTTTTGGTAGAATGGTTTTACTCTTTTATAGCTCCTTCCTATACAATTCACAAAAGGAATTCTCTAGATTTTAGATTAAGTATTTTTCTTAAATGCCCCTTCATTCCTACTCTTTTGTTTTACATCTGGGGAATAGGAAAATCCATTTATCAATGAAAATGTAAAACTCACAGAGAAAGGTCTTAATGCTAATAAAATAAGGGTAGAGCACATAGTTTCTAAGATACTTACCCTTTAATATTGATTTATGTATATGGATGTTGAGAACAGTGCCTATTTTTACTTATTTTAGAATACTTTAGATAGATCTTAAACAACTGTTTTCTTACAAGCAGTAGCACATTAACATCTGGAGTCTTGAGAGGTATTTGTATCTCTCAAGCCTACACATGATAAATTTTGTGGAAGAGGTAAAAGAAAAAATTTTAAATCATCATTTCAAGTTTTTCTTTTTGCTGGGGAAAAGGAGAAGGTGAGGTATCATAGTTTCATTAAATTCAAATTTAAAACAAACATAAAAAAAACATAATTTAGAAAAGCAAAGTAAGATGTCTCTTGTTAACTTACCCATACCAAACACTAAGTCTAGATAAAGATGCATAAACCTAGTTCTCCTGCTTATACAGAACCAACCAATTAGGTGTTACTATAAAAATTAAACATGCATAAAACTAGTATCTCCTACTTAAGTTTGCAAAGATTCACTTTTCAGAAAATACTCTAATTCACTTTGCATAGAAGTTGGGAGGTCATAAAAATCTACATAAGCTGAAACTGCAAAATGTTTTTAATAAACAATGGGAAAATTTATGATGTTTCTGTAACCTAAAAATGTTTGTAAAAACATTCAATGCCCTTATTGCTGGTTAAAAATGTATCAGGAAATGATAAAAAAGAAAAAAACAAAACAAAACAAAAAAAAACAAAAAATGTATCAGGAAATGAAAAATAAGACTAATCGTTCTAATTTAGTACATTGTAATTTAGTGTGTCAGAAAATACTGAGAATGAAAATGTTTTATTTGTGGAAAAAAAAAAAAAACCCAAAAAACCAAAACTTATCAAAAATAGTTTGAACAGTACTTGCCTTCTCATCCTGTAACTTAAAATACAGAGCAAGCACCTTCTCTATGCCTGAGCAAGCTGTCACCCTCCTTTTAAAATTCTGGATCAGCTTTCAACATCTTACTGTTGCCCTCTCAACACTGTGAAACATTCCAAATCGGGTAGAGCACCTTTTAGTTTCATCTGGGGAAGGAAAATCCATTTATCAATGAAAATGTAAAACTCACAGAGAAAGGTCTTAATGCTAATAAAATAAGGGTAGAGCACATAGTTTCTAAGATACTTACCCTTTAATATTGATTTATGTATATGGATGTTGAGAACAGTGCCTATTTTTACTTATTTTAGAATACTTTAGATAGATCTTAAACAACTGTTTTCTTACAAGCAGTAGCACATTAACATCTGGAGTCTTGAGAGGTATTTGTATCTCTCAAGCCTACACATGATAAATTTTGTGGAAGAGGTAAAAGAAAAATTTCAAATCATCATTTCAAGTTTTTCTTTTTGCTGGGGAAAAGGAGAAGGTGAGGTATCATAGTTTCATTAAATTCAAATTTAAAACAAACATAAAAAAAACATAATTTAGAAAAGCAAAGTAAGATGTCTCTTGTTAACTTACCCATACCAAACACTAAGTCTAGATAAAGATGCATAAACCTAGTTCTCCTGCTTATACAGAACCAACCAATTAGGTGTTACTATAAAAATTAAACATGCATAAAACTAGTATCTCCTACTTAAGTTTGCAAAGATTCACTTTTCAGAAAATACTCTAATTCACTTTGCATAGAAGTTGGGAGGTCATAAAAATCTACATAAGCTGAAACTGCAAAATGTTTTTAATAAACAATGGGAAAATTTATGATGTTTCTGTAACCTAAAAATGTTTGTAAAAACATTCAATGCCCTTATTGCTGGTTAAAAATGTATCAGGAAATGATAAAAAAGAAAAAAACAAAACAAAACAAAAAAAAACAAAAAATGTATCAGGAAATGAAAAATAAGACTAATCGTTCTAATTTAGTACATTGTAATTTAGTGTGTCAGAAAATACTGAGAATGAAAATGTTTTATTTGTGGAAAAAAAAAAAAAACCCAAAAAACCAAAACTTATCAAAAATAGTTTGAACAGTACTTGCCTTCTCATCCTGTAACTTAAAATACAGAGCAAGCACCTTCTCTATGCCTGAGCAAGCTGTCACCCTCCTTTTAAAATTCTGGATCAGCTTTCAACATCTTACTCGTTGCCCTCTCAACACTGTGAAACATCTCCAAGAAGATCTTTAAGGTGAAACTTTTTGCCAACTTCAGGCTGGCTGAGACATTTCTAACCTTTTTGTCATAACCATTTCTCTTGTTTAAGCCAAGTGCATCTCTACCAAGCTCCTCTGACTGTGCAGCTTTCTTGAGCAGAGACAACTTCAACATTCCCATGGTCAGGCATTTCTTCTACAGTTCTACCTGATTTGTATTTCCAGTGTTACCCTTTTTCTCTGGGACACATTCACCTTTGTTGGTCAATTTCCTCTTCTGAATCCATTTTGGTAAATGTCACATGGATTTATCACTAGGGGACGAAGGGGCGGCACAACCACAGGCTGTGTTTTCCGTGCTTAAGGCAAGTAACAGACACAAAGAGATCAGTCTCTGACAAACCTGGAGATTAGTGCTGTGACTGTCACAGATCATGACGCGCACAGACAGCTGTTACAGCTGACTCGTGAACTGGGGCCAGCAGCAAAGTCTGTACTTTATGCAATCACTCACAGTTAATATACCCTGGTAAATGAAATAGGAACTGTGTTGTGGGGGTACTGGTGTCACTTAACTGTGAAATCTGTGCCCACTCAAACTCTGCAAGGCAAGGACTGAGTAGACACCTAACTGTATACAATTTAAAGTTAAAAAATCATTCGCATACAAAGGAGAAGTGAACTGAATTACACACCATGTTGAGATGACTCATCATCACTGTCGTCATCTTTTCTTCCTTTCTTCTTGATTTTTTTAATTTTGTACTCTCTGGCATTGCCGCCACCTCCTCCTCTCACACTTCCACTGCCCTCTGGTGGAAAAATGACATTAGTTACTACTGCCTAATACCGTTTTTAGAAATAGTGATGTTATATTGTCACATTTAGAGTAGAAAAAGAAAAGCCAAATAATCTTTTAGCCACTTTTTTATGGTGTAGTTTATTAAAATATTTTGTAAATTCAACCAATAAAAATTAACATAATAAGATATGAAGTCATCTGAATTAAAGCAACTCAAGAGAGCTTGCCTGCTCTGAATGCAGTCTCTTCCTCTAATAACCCCTCTATCTGCAGCTGCGACTGACTTTTCCTTGGCTAAACCCATATCTGTACTTTCTCTATTCCTCAAAAGGGCCCTAAGGTGCTTACCTTTGTTACCACAGCCTCATTAACATCCCCTATTACAGTATCTCACAAATTTGCTTTGTCTTCTTGACTGAAAGCTTATCCCTAGGTACACAGGAGACATGTGGACTCTCCCGCCACCCAAGACAGTGAACCTGATGTTCGCATCCTTGGCATTAGCACAATGCTTGACAGATAACAGGTGCTCAACAAATATTGACCAGAAATATTAAACTGGTTAGGTAGAAAACCATTTATCAGTCACCTATTGGCTAAATGAAAACTAAAAAAATACAAACGAAGAAACAAACTAAAACACTGTAAATAAAATGGAAAACTGTTATTGAGGTATTTCTCTGCCATTATTTATCTACATTTAAAATATCTATTCAACAGAATAATATTGAAAATATATTTCTTCATAAGATTACTTTTCAACAAAATGACACATATAAAGTTTTTTTCTAAACTCTAGGTGTAATTCCCGTAGATTTCATCATATTCTACAATTATAAGTTCTATTGCTTTTATAATAGAAAAATACAACTTTCAAGTTTAAAGTATGTTCTCCCATTTGGTAATAAGTTCATTATGGGAAATATGTTTGAAATTATTCCATGAAATGTAATTAAACTATTATAACAGCACTATCAGAACAAAACACCAGATGACCCTGAATTTTTAGGATGTAAAACAGTAGTTATACTAAGTAAAATCAACTGATTAAAGTGGATTTGTATCTTCAAATATTCATGGCTATGAACATTATGATTAAGTAATTTATCATGTAGTCTTCCTAAAATCGATATTTTGAAATTTCTTTAGAGATTTTGTAAAATAAAAAGATTTTTGAAAAGGAAAGAAATAATCTCGAAGTAGTGAATTTCCATAGCAAATAAAATTTTTGTAACACATGTTCAATACAGCTGTATTTACTGATGAAACATGTTGAATATCTAATTTATTTAACCTTGATAAGCACTAATAAGATTATTCCTATTATAAAAAGTACAGAAAATACATGTTAATTTCTAAATGCAAGTTACTAATATACCAGTGCTACCTAGGATAATTTCCAGTGACTCTAAATTTAAAAAATAAATAGGCCCTTGGGAAATTCATTCACTCAATATGGAGCACTTAAAATATGTCAAGGAGTGCTCTAAGTACTAGGGACACAACAATAAATAAGATGGAGAAGATTCCCAAATGATAGAAGACATCATGGTGATTAAAAAAAAAAAGAAACCTGGGAGGATAATATACGGAGCTTGACTGTGTCTGTCTACTATCCTGGGTGGTGAGGAAGCACTGTAGACACACAGATGGAGGCCTGTGAGGAACTGATTTTAAAGATGAGCTCTTAATGACATGAAGGAAACAGTTACTTGAAGTTCATGAAAACAGTCCAAGTAGAGGGAAGAGCTTGCGCAAAGGCCTTGAGGTAAACCTAAACTTGCAGAGTCTGTGAGAATCAAGAAAGAGAAAACGAGCTACTGGGGGTGGAACATTAAAGAGCAAGGGAAGCAGGAGGTCATAAAATTAAATTCTCACAAAATAAAAGTTAAGTAACCATCAATATTTTAATTTTCATAATCAAGTTAATTCCTTAGCAAAAGATTTGTTACTCTCAGCAGGTGAATCAGGCAAATAAAAGGGCTTTCAAAAGGTCTGATAAATACAAAGTTCACTGTAATGAATAATAATGAATCTTTCACGTTAATAATCATTTGTTACCTGTTGCTTTCCTCCTTCGTTCATCTTTTTTGTCCTTTTAGTTGTATTAATGCCTTCTAAAATGGAGATCTGTTTCAGATCTTCCTCAGTGATTAAATGAACAGGATTATTTTTCATCTCCTGAAATAAAACATACTTATTTTTTGTAGGCAAAAAACATAGAATAAAAGTTGTTTATATACTCACATCCTAATTGTTCTTGTTTGTTTTCATTGCTAAGAATTACAGAGCTCTGTCTCAGCCGTCACTCAGATTGTTCTTGACTTTTTGTATTTATCACCAGCTAATGAGAAATCCTATCTGACTACTGAAGAACTGGTCACATGGTATTGGACACAATCCTCTCCAATTGTTATTAGCTAATCTTACCACTGCCTAACAGGTGACCCTTGCTCCCTCTCTTTTCAAGTGGCCCAAGGTCCAGTGTCACTTGGATATGAGATTCCTAGAAAGATAATGAAATCTCCACCCCCACATGAGTTGCATACTAAGTCATGTAAACTTTTTCCCCGCCTCTGGATTCATTCATTTTTCTTTTTTTAAAGACATGCATTTTACTTATTTTTTGCCACTCTGGGTTTTCACTGCTGCTGCAGGCTCTTCTTTAGCTGCTGGGAGTGGGGGCTACTCTAGTTGAGGTGAGCAGGCTCCTTGGTGACTTCTCTTGTTGTGGAACTTAGGCTCTCGGGCACACAAGCTTCAGTAGACACACAATGGAGGCCTGTGAGAATTTTCTCAGCAGAAAAATAGAAAGTCAAAAGGGGTGAAAGGCCTTGAGGTAAACCTAAACTTGCAGAGTCTGTGAGAATCAAGAAAGAGAAAACGAGCTACTGGGGGTGGAACATTAAAGAGCAAGGGAAGCAGGAGGTCATAAAATTAAATTCTCACAAAATAAAAGTTAAGTAACCATCAATATTTTAATTTTCATAATCAAGTTAATTCCTTAGCAAAAGATTTGTTACTCTCAGCAGGTGAATCAGGCAAATAAAAGGGCTTTCAAAAGGTCTGATAAATACAAAGTTCACTGTAATGAATAATAATGAATCTTTCACGTTAATAATCATTTGTTACCTGTTGCTTTCCTCCTTCGTTCATCTTTTTTGTCCTTTTTAGTTGTATTAATGCCTTCTAAAATGGAGATCTGTTTCAGATCTTCCTCAGTGATTAAATGAACAGGATTATTTTTCATCTCCTGAAATAAAACATACTTATTTTTTGTAGGCAAAAAACATAGAATAAAAGTTGTTTATATACTCACATCCTAATTGTTCTTGTTTGTTTTCATTGCTAAGAATTACAGAGCTCTGTCTCAGCCGTCACTCAGATTGTTCTTGACTTTTTGTATTTATCACCAGCTAATGAGAAATCCTATCTGACTACTGAAGAACTGGTCACATGGTATTGGACACAATCCTCTCCAATTGTTATTAGCTAATCTTACCACTGCCTAACAGGTGACCCTTGCTCCCTCTCTTTTCAAGTGGCCCAAGGTCCAGTGTCACTTGGATATGAGATTCCTAGAAAGATAATGAAATCTCCACCCCCACATGAGTTGCATACTAAGTCATGTAAACTTTTTCCCCGCCTCTGGATTCATTCATTTTTCTTTTTTTAAAGACATGCATTTTACTTATTTTTTGCCACTCTGGGTTTTCACTGCTGCTGCAGGCTCTTCTTTAGCTGCTGGGAGTGGGGGCTACTCTAGTTGAGGTGAGCAGGCTCCTTGGTGACTTCTCTTGTTGTGGAACTTAGGCTCTCGGGCACACAAGCTTCAGTAGTTGCAGCACATGGGCTCAATAGTTGCAGCTCCGAGGCTCTAGAGCAAAGGCTCAACAGTTGTGGCTCATGGGCTTAGCTGCTCCGCAGCATGTGGGATCCTCCTGGAGTAGGGATCGAATCCTTGTCTCCTGCATTGGCAGGCGAACTCCTCACCACTAAGCCACCAGGGAAGCCCTGGACTTTATTCTTGAGCTCTACTTTTTATAAATTTACGGTAGAAACAATGAACTATTTCCAAGTTCAGAAACTGGTTCTAAATCTGTAGTGAAAAATACACACTTTCATGTTAAAAATACTTTTGTTTGGGCTTCCCTGGTGGTCCAATGCATAAAGGGTCCACCTTGAAGCGCAAGGGTCAGTGGTTCAATCCTTGTCCTGGGAAGATCCCACATGCCACAGAGCAGTTGGACCAGTGTGTCCAATTCCGAGCCAGTGCTCTGCAATGAGAGAGGCCACTGAATGGAAGGCCCACACAGGCCAAAGAATAAAGATGGATGAAAACAACAAATAAAAGAAACAATAAAAGAGGCCAAAATAAAAAAACTTCCTTTTCAGTTTTTCAACAAAATGTTCTATCATTTTGTTTGAACAAAAGAATCTCCCCCCTCCCCTTTTATTCTGTGGTTAGAGGGAAGAGAACAAGAAAAAAAATAACTGTTAAATTTTTATCTGAGTAAAATGTAACAAATGAAAATAATAATGTCGTCGTTTAGCAACTAGTAGTTAACATGTAATGGACATTTTAGTTACATCAACTCCTTAATTCACATTATCCTTGTAAGCATCACCATCCTTAACTTTGAAGATGAAGAAACTGGAGGTATATTTGTTCAATATTAACAGAGTCAACAAGCTGAAATTAGAGCTCAGGTTTATTGGTATCAATCCAGGGTACTTTGTATTCCTCTCTGCTGCTTTGCAGGCCAGATGTAGAAAACTTATGTCCTTTTAGACTATTAAAGAGCTTAAAAGGAATATAAATACAAATTATATATTTAATAAGCCCTCATGAATTTATTAACAGTCTGAGATATAAATGGGCTTTTTCTACCTATTTGTGAGTTTAGGCTTTTTTGTACTCTAGTTGAGGTGAGCAGGCTCCTTGGTGACTTCTCTTGTTGTGGAACTTAGGCTCTCGGGCACACAAGCTTCAGTAGTTGCAGCACATGGGCTCAATAGTTGCAGCCCGAGGCTCTAGAGCAAAGGCTCAACAGTTGTGGCTCATGGGCTTAGCTGCTCCGCAGCATGTGGGATCCTCCTGGAGTAGGGATCGAATCCTTGTCTCCTGCATTGGCAGGCGAACTCCTCACCACTAAGCCACCAGGGAAGCCCTGGACTTTATTCTTGAGCTCTACTTTTTATAAATTTACGGTAGAAACAATGAACTATTTCCAAGTTCAGAAACTGGTTCTAAATCTGTAGTGAAAAATACACACTTTCATGTTAAAAATACTTTTGTTTGGGCTTCCCTGGTGGTCCAATGCATAAAGGGTCCACCTTGAAGCGCAAGGGTCAGTGGTTCAATCCTTGTCCTGGGAAGATCCCACATGCCACAGAGCAGTTGGACCAGTGTGTCCAATTCCGAGCCAGTGCTCTGCAATGAGAGAGGCCACTGAATGGAAGGCCCACACAGGCCAAAGAATAAAGATGGATGAAAACAACAAATAAAAGAAACAATAAAAGAGGCCAAAATAAAAAAACTTCCTTTTCAGTTTTTCAACAAAATGTTCTATCATTTTGTTTGAACAAAAGAATCTCCCCCCTCCCCTTTTATTCTGTGGTTAGAGGGAAGAGAACAAGAAAAAAAATAACTGTTAAATTTTTATCTGAGTAAAATGTAACAAATGAAAATAATAATGTCGTCGTTTAGCAACTAGTAGTTAACATGTAATGGACATTTTAGTTACATCAACTCCTTAATTCACATTATCCTTGTAAGCATCACCATCCTTAACTTTGAAGATGAAGAAACTGGAGGTATATTTGTTCAATATTAACAGAGTCAACAAGCTGAAATTAGAGCTCAGGTTTATTGGTATCAATCCAGGGTACTTTGTATTCCTCTCTGCTGCTTTGCAGGCCAGATGTAGAAAACTTATGTCCTTTTAGACTATTAAAGAGCTTAAAAGGAATATAAATACAAATTATATATTTAATAAGCCCTCATGAATTTATTAACAGTCTGAGATATAAATGGGCTTTTTCTACCTATTTGTGAGTAGGCTTTATAATGGAGGGCTGCTAACTAGAAAAATGAATTTACAGTCACTGAAGCAGAGCTGGCCTGACCTCTGCTTCTAAACACTTCCACAGCAGTTACTCTGAGGAACTAATCTATTCTGATAGTAACAATTTCTTTCCTCAGTAAATTATCCTGTTGGTATATTCCAAATGGGTAAAATTATGAAGCTCTGCTAGATTTAGTAAATATAATATGTAATGATTGATAAATAAACTATATATTTATGCACATAATCCATAGGTATCATTTTTATGGATTTTAATACTGGACCAATATTCTTAGGTAATAAGTATATAATTTCATTTATAAGATTTCAATTTATAATATCAAATTTAAATTCATATAAATTCTATGTTCTGACAAGAATTAAGAAGTAGAAAAATCCAGGAGAGGAAATACACTGAAGGAAAATAAAACACAGGACAGTGTTCAGTTTTGGGTATACTGCTTACATCATTTTTCAAAAGTCATCAGATGACTATAATCTGAAAATACTGTTAAAATTAGTAGGTAAAAGGAAATTGGCATACCTTTTCAGCTTTCTGGTGCATCAGTTCACTGAATAGTTCTGTACAATCATTTATAAATTTTTCACTGACTACAATGGTGTCACTAAAGACTACAGCTGAAGCCTGTTTGCTGAGTGCTCTCATCACATGTTGAAGCAATACTGCAGCATCTTCAACTGATAAGGAACTGGGTAGCAGAGGCTAGAATTACAAGCAAAATGAAAACTGAGTATAAATGCAATATATTACAGATAAACCATTTGCTGTATATATGCCCACCCTAAATGACTGCATTAAGTGCAATGCTTTTGGACCCATCTATATGCTGACAATGTAGAAAACTTATGTAACCTTTTAAAAACTATTAAAAACAGAGTCAACAAGCTGAAATTAGAGCTCAGGTTTATTGGTATCAATCCAGGGTACTTTGTATTCCTCTGCTGCTTTGCAGGCCAGATGTAGAAAACTTATGTCCTTTTAGACTATTAAAGAGCTTAAAAGGAATATAAATACAAATTATATATTTAATAAGCCCTCATGAATTTATTAACAGTCTGAGATATAAATGGGCTTTTTCTACCTATTTGTGAGTAGGCTTTATAATGGAGGGCTGCTAACTAGAAAAATGAATTTACAGTCACTGAAGCAGAGCTGGCCTGACCTCTGCTTCTAAACACTTCCACAGCAGTTACTCTGAGGAACTAATCTATTCTGATAGTAACAATTTCTTTCCTCAGTAAATTATCCTGTTGGTATATTCCAAATGGGTAAAATTATGAAGCTCTGCTAGATTTAGTAAATATAATATGTAATGATTGATAAATAAACTATATATTTATGCACATAATCCATAGGTATCATTTTTATGGATTTTAATACTGGACCAATATTCTTAGGTAATAAGTATATAATTTCATTTATAAGATTTCAATTTATAATATCAAATTTAAATTCATATAAATTCTATGTTCTGACAAGAATTAAGAAGTAGAAAAATCCAGGAGAGGAAATACACTGAAGGAAAATAAAACACAGGACAGTGTTCAGTTTTGGGTATACTGCTTACATCATTTTTCAAAAGTCATCAGATGACTATAATCTGAAAATACTGTTAAAATTAGTAGGTAAAAGGAAATTGGCATACCTTTTCAGCTTTCTGGTGCATCAGTTCACTGAATAGTTCTGTACAATCATTTATAAATTTTTCACTGACTACAATGGTGTCACTAAAGACTACAGCTGAAGCCTGTTTGCTGAGTGCTCTCATCACATGTTGAAGCAATACTGCAGCATCTTCAACTGATAAGGAACTGGGTAGCAGAGGCTAGAATTACAAGCAAAATGAAAACTGAGTATAAATGCAATATATTACAGATAAACCATTTGCTGTATATATGCCCACCCTAAATGACTGCATTAAGTGCAATGCTTTTGGACCCATCTATATGCTGACAACCTCCTGCATTATATCTGTACTTGTATCATCACTCTGGAGTCACATATCCTACCACTTTGCCTAACTCCCCCCCGACTCATACACCTAACAGGCATCTCAAACTTCAACCCGTCCTCCACAGAGCAACTTGGTTTGGGCCTCCAGGCACGCCATCTTCTCTTCAGCTTCCATCCCCACCGTTCCCATCTCAACTACTGGAATCACTCTCCATTCCGCTGATCAGGCCTCAAACCTGTAAGTCACTCTTAGATCCTCTCGTAAACTCACAATGTAACTTCATTCCTAATAAGTTTGCCTCCAAAGTACATTTATTCTTAGCTCTTTCTACTATCTGAAATGATCATTTTCACTAATACTCCTCCTCTCTCCCCTAACCATGAAAGTATCCTTCCTGAAAGCTGTACCCTAATTCTTAAAATGGAAATGGTCATATACAAGTGAAATACCTGCTGTCCTTGTTTAAAGGAAAAATAAAAAGAAAAAGGTAAAACATACTGCAATATCAACCCACGTTCCAGAGCTGATGGCTTCCTCTACTGAGGCTTCCACCTGATCCACAAGTCCTTGACTGACACAAGCTGCTTTTAGAAACAAGAGTTGTGTGGTCTTGTATCTTCTTTACGTAACTCACAGCATCTGGGATTCCAAGTCTGGACAAAGCATCAAATTCTAGAAATACATCACAAGGTTGGAATAGAATTATTCATTCACACCTTTAGAATTCTTAGAAAAATGTTAAGTTCTCCCCAAATCTCAAGTACTGAATAGTTCTGTACAATCATTTATAAATTTTTCACTGACTACAAATGTAGTAGGTAAGGAAATTGGCATACCTTTTCAGCTTTCTGGTGCATCAGTTCACTGAATAGTTCTGTACAATCATTTATAAATTTTTCACTGACTACAATGGTGTCACTAAAGACTACAGCTGAAGCCTGTTTGCTGAGTGCTCTCATCACATGTTGAAGCAATATTGCAGCATCTTCAACTGATAAGGAACTGGGTAGCAGAGGCTAGAATTACAAGCAAAATGAAAACTGAGTATAAATGCAATATATTACAGATAAACCATTTGCTGTATATATGCCCACCCTAAATGACTGCATTAAGTGCAATGCTTTTGGACCCATCTATATGCTGACAACCTCCTGCATTATATCTGTACTTGTATCATCACTCTGGAGTCACATATCCTACCACTTTGCCTAACTCCCCCCCGACTCATACACCTAACAGGCATCTCAAACTTCAACCCGTCCTCCACAGAGCAACTTGGTTTGGGCCTCCAGGCACGCCATCTTCTCTTCAGCTTCCATCCCCACCGTTCCCATCTCAACTACTGGAATCACTCTCCATTCCGCTGATCAGGCCTCAAACCTGTAAGTCACTCTTAGATCCTCTCGTAAACTCACAATGTAACTTCATTCCTAATAAGTTTGCCTCCAAAGTACATTTATTCTTAGCTCTTTCTACTATCTGAAATGATCATTTTCACTAATACTCCTCCTCTCTCCCCTAACCATGAAAGTATCCTTCCTGAAAGCTGTACCCTAATTCTTAAAATGGAAATGGTCATATACAAGTGAAATACCTGCTGTCCTTGTTTAAAGGAAAAATAAAAAGAAAAAGGTAAAACATACTGCAATATCAACCCACGTTCCAGAGCTGATGGCTTCCTCTACTGAGGCTTCCACCTGATCCACAAGTCCTTGACTGACACAAGCTGCTTTTAGAAACAAGAGTTGTGTGGTCTTGTATCTTTTCTTTACGTAACTCACAGCATCTGGGATTCCAAGTCTGGACAAAGCATCAAATTCTAGAAATACATCACAAGGTTGGAATAGAATTATTCATTCACACCTTTTAGAATTCTTAGAAAAATGTTAAGTTCTCCCCAAATCTCTTGTGAATATGCTAATAGGATTTTTAAAGAATAAAACATAGACGTGTACCACAGCCCCTCTCCTAGTTATGTCACCTTGTGCCATGTGTGCATGCGTGCTCAGTTGTGTCCAACTCTCTGTGATCCCATAGACTAGTCTGCCTGCCAGGCTTCCCTGTCTTTGCAATTTTTCAGGCAAGAGTACTACAGTTGGTTGCCATTTCCTTCTCCACAGGATCATCCCAACCCAGGGATCAAACCTGCAGCTCCTGCCATGTCTCCCGCATTTCAGGCAGATTCTTTACTGCTGAGTCACTGGGGAAGCCCTTTGTTACATTCCCCAATTTTTACTAAGCATATTAATAGACAAATTGGTTCAAGTACTTCATTAATCCTGCTCTTTTATTCTCCAACTGAGGGGTCAAAGGATACATGAGGACTAAAGAGCAGTAACAGTAAAAGTGGGGATATAGGAATGTAATGATATAAGTAGAGAAACAACTAGAACTTTGCATATTACAGTTAACTAAAGGAATGAAGTTTATTTTTCAAATGTTTTATCAGACAACTGAGGACAGCAATTCTCTAGTCTAATTTACACTAGCAAAAGTTTAGCCTATAAAATAAAAGTAAAAAATTTAAGGCTTAAATTTGTAGTCATTACAGTTACTGGAGATAGCCACCATCCTCTCTGTCCTCAAATAGTATTTAAGAAAATTAATGACAACAAAACTCAAGTCCTTGGCTGAAGAAACTGCAGAGGAACATTATAGAAAGTCAAGTCAAGAAAACTTAAGTCAAGCCAGTATTCATTCTAGTACACATTTAAACTAAATGCTGTGGGTTTACTTATTTATAGGTAATTTATTTCTTGGTCTTCTCTGGTGGTTCAAATGATAAACAATCTTCCTGCAATGCAAGAGACCCAGATTCGGTCTTTGGGTTAGGAAGATCCCCTGGAGAAGGGAATGTAATCCACTCCAGTATTCTTGCCTGGAGAATTCCATGGATAGAAGGAAGGGCCTGGTAGTCTAAAGTGCATGGGTTTGCAAAGAGCCAGACATGCATGACTGAGCAACTAACACACACACACACACACCCCTTGTTTTAATGATTAAATTCAATCAGTGTACTTCATCCAAATGATGGAGCCTCAGAAACAGAATTCAGAGTAACTTCAATGTTTCTGAAGTACTGGATAACTAATAAATATGAACACTAACTGTAAAACAGCCAATAAAATAGTTCTGAGATTATGTAACTAAAAAACCAGGCAACTTCGTAAGTCATAAGATATAATGAATACAATTACTGTTCATGAAGTAAAAAAAACCTTGAAGTATTATATATATATATATATATATATATATATATAGTATCACATTACTCAAAGGCTGGTAACAATACTAACTTTGGCCTTTCTACAGATGTTTAATAACTATAGAATTAAACTCAGTTACATGATCCGCAAAAACCTTCCATGTGATTACTTTCAAAGAGAACCACTCTAGTCTGCTGGCCGAAAGTAAAGTACATGTATATTTCCAGGGCTAGTACAATCTTTCTAAGAATGTGTTTAAGATTGGAAATGACTTTTAATAGTTAAAAAATAGTTACCCAGATAGCCGTTCTGCCTGAGGAAAGAATCCACCCAAGTACTCTGTGTTCTGGAATAAATGTCAGGAATAAACACCGCCTTATCCTGTCTCCCACCAACCACAGTGCCTCGTAAGCGTCCACTATTAACCAGCTCTTCAAGAATAGCTTAAGAGAAAAGCAAACAAACAGAAACAAATCAGAGTGGGTAAAAATCTCAAAAAGTAAAACACTTTAAAATTTCACCATTTAATTATTCTTATCCTTGACAAAAGCAATTTTAAATTTAAGATGCATACTAAAAACAGACATTACATTTTAGACAAAACTTCCCTGCCATTTATGAGAATACTCATGTCATAAATTCAGGAAAATTTGTCAACTAGCTAAAGATGCTGAACTGTAATTCAACTAATTAATATTAATGTTGAATTTTTTAGGCTGAGTAATTCTGGAAAAACATGCCATTATCTATCTTATGATTAAATGTAGACGACTATACACTTAGAGAATAGATAATACACAGTCACTGGTGTTACCAAGTTCAATATTCTCATATTTAGAAAAATCAAGACACCTGGATCCTATTAGAATCAAGTGTAAAATGATGCCATGAAAATCTGTATAAATTATTACATTTCCACTGTTTGGATTGAAGTAACACATTTTAACCCTCCCTGTGATACAAGTAGCGGGTGCTTGAGTGAGGGCGAGGACTTGTGGGACTGGGAGCAGCCTTGGTGGAGATGCCACCCCCAGGCTCACATCTGCTTCCTTGCTCTGTGATTTCGGTCAGACCTCGCCTTCAAGGAGAGGAATCTGTGATCTTTTGAGGGGAAGGATCTTTCCTTATGGGCTTCCCTGGTGGCTCAGATGGTAAACAATTTGCCTGTAATGTGGGAGACCTGGGTTCAATCCCTGGGTTAGGAAGATCCCCTGAAGGAGGAAATGGCAACCTACTCCAGTATTCTTGCCTGGAGAATTCCATGGATGGAGGAACCTTGCTGGCTACAGTCCATGGGGTCACAAAGAACCGGACAAAACTGACTGACACATAAGAGAAGTGTAATGCCATGGGTAAGAGGATGGGTATGGACCGAAATAGCCTAAGTCCAACCTCAACTGTGTCACCTGCTAGTGCTGCCATTAACACAGAATTTATGCTTTTTATTTAAATTTTAACACAGTTTGTTGTTTTAAATATCAAAATCCCCTAAAAAAAAGACAAAGCAGATAGGAAGACAGGAAGGAGTTATTTCTAAGTAAACCTACAAGAAGATTCAAAAGATGTCTGGGACGAAGAATGATTCAGGAAATTTAGCCTTTAACAGAATAAAAATTAGTTTACATATGAACCTCAGAATTCCAATGGTGAGTAAATTAGAATACGTCAGAAAGGTCTAGACTTTACAACTGACTCCAACACATAATTTAAAATTTTGTGTGATTGTATGACACAAATCCAAGCTAAATTCAGACCAAAGTTATCAAGTTTTCAGTTATTAAAGGGAAAAAAACCCTTCAAAACCTCTTATGAGTTTCACAGGTGAACAGTAAAGGAACTCAGCCATACATATATATATATACATATATATATATATATATAATGTAAACTATCACAACATTGTTAACAGCTATAGAAGAACAAAAAAAAGGTTTCACAAACACACAAAATAGGCAATGGGCCAAAATTATTTTACATATTACTGTATTGTTTGAATGCTAAGGACTTACTTTTAAAATGCTATAAACTTTCTGTGAACTTTTTTTAGCCAAACACTACTTACTTGCATAAAGAAAATAGTAAAAATTGATTAAAAACAAAGTGAAAATTATTCTTAATCCTAAATTTTAAAATTTCTACATGCATATGCAAAACAGAGTATTTTATACACATATAAATTTTTTCAAAAAAATTCCACTCCTCCTGAAGTACCCATTACTAAATGTTTGGTGGATATAACAGATAAAACACATATGTGAAAATTGGCATAGAGAAACTCCAAACCAGAAATATCTTAGCTATGTAAGTTTTACGATGAAAAGAGGCAAATCCACTATAATCAGCAAAGTTTTATATTTAGCCTATTCAACAGCTAATTAAGCAATATGTAATTTAAATCAAACTCACAGTAAAGAAGCTGCTCCTGAAATCCATATTTTGAAATCAAAGAATTCACTGCTGTAGGCCTTTATGTAAAGGAAACAAAACAAACCCCTTTTTACTCATTACTGATTGCATGTATTTAGAAATTAAAAAAACTAGGATGATAAGCTTATGAAAAGCATAAATTAATTTAGAATAAAAAAAATGAAGGCAAAAATTGTAGCAGAGATAAAGACGGTGAACAGAAGGATGTAGAGCTCACCTCTTCCCCTAAATATATCAAATATACATCTATATGTGGAATAATTCTCACAGAATACCTACTGAATGCTGGCAGATCTTATATAATCAAAGCTGCAACAAATATCACGAAGAAACTGGGTAGGAAGGAAACGGCCAGCACCGGGATCTACACCTTCAGGATGAACCTGTGAAAAAGGAAAGGGTCCTTCACCCTGAATCCAACACATAATTTAAAATTTTGTGTGATTGTATGACACAAATCCAAGCTAAATTCAGACCAAAGTTATCAAGTTTTCAGTTATTAAAGGGAAAAAAACCCTTCAAAACCTCTTATGAGTTTCACAGGTGAACAGTAAAGGAACTCAGCCATACATATATATCTATATATATCTATATGTATATATATATATATATATATACACATATATATATATATATAATGTAAACTATCACAACATTGTTAACAGCTATAGAAGAACAAAAAAAAGGTTTCACAAACACACAAAATAGGCAATGGGCCAAAATAATTTTACATATTACTGTATTGTTTGAATGCTAAGGACTTACTTTTAAAATGCTATAAACTTTCTGTGAACTTTTTTTAGCCAAACACTACTTACTTGCATAAAGAAAATAGTAAAAATTGATTAAAAACAAAGTGAAAATTATTCTTAATCCTAAATTTTAAAATTTCTACATGCATATGCAAAACAGAGTATTTTATACACATATAAATTTTTTCAAAAAAATTCCACTCCTCCTGAAGTACCCATTACTAAATGTTTGGTGGATATAACAGATAAAACACATATGTGAAAATTGGCATAGAGAAACTCCAAACCAGAAATATCTTAGCTATGTAAGTTTTACGATGAAAAGAGGCAAATCCACTATAATCAGCAAAGTTTTATATTTAGCCTATTCAACAGCTAATTAAGCAATATGTAATTTAAATCAAACTCACAGTAAAGAAGCTGCTCCTGAAATCCATATTTTGAAATCAAAGAATTCACTGCTGTAGGCCTTTATGTAAAGGAAACAAAACAAACCCCTTTTTACTCATTACTGATTGCATGTATTTAGAAATTAAAAAAACTAGGATGATAAGCTTATGAAAAGCATAAATTAATTTAGAATAAAAAAAATGAAGGCAAAAATTGTAGCAGAGATAAAGACGGTGAACAGAAGGATGTAGAGCTCACCTCTTCCCCTAAATATATCAAATATACATCTATATGTGGAATAATTCTCACAGAATACCTACTGAATGCTGGCAGATCTTATATAATCAAAGCTGCAACAAATATCACGAAGAAACTGGGTAGGAAGGAAAAAAAGGCACTGGGACAGGATCTACACCTTCAGGATGAACCTGTGAAAAAGGAAAGGGTCCTTCACCCTGGAAACCCTTCACTGGCTAGAAGGTCAGCCAGGACAGAAAGAGAGCTTCCGAGACTGAGGAGAATGCAGTAACTGGTCCACCGCAGGCAGAGCAGAGCAGAGACTAGCACTGAAGGTCTGGACTGCCTCACTGCAATCCCCAGCCAAGGACACACTAGTGTCTGTCTGCTAGTGGCCACTGGGGCCACTGTTTCAACATGGGGCCCCGGGGGAGAGACCTGGGAAGAGGGCTAGGGCTGGCCGTGCAGAAAAGCCTGAAAAGAGGTAGAGTGTGCTTTGGCCTGCAATAGGAGGTGTACACAGAACTGAGCCTGGGTCTGTCACTGCTGATGTGGTGACCCTTGAGAGAAGGGGAGGGTGGGGTCCTGACAGTGCATCTTTAATCTCTGCATGCTCACAGCATGTGCGGCTCTGCCTTTAAGAACTCTGGAGGAATGCCTGCATTTGGAGGCTGAAATCTGAGCTGAGTCCCAGCTGATCCATCTGGGGATTCACTACTGGTGAATTCACGAGCTGGTGGCCCTGTAAGCTCAGTACCCGTGGGACATAAAAGCAGATAACTGGCGCTCCTGTGGCAGGTCTGCGTGAACAGCTGCAAGCTTTTGTACCTAAAGGTGGGGCTGGGGTCTGAGCTGCTTCTGTAGCTCCCACGGTGGGTCCAGGTGTGCGGCAGTGACAGTTTAGGACCTGACTGCAGGGCGTCTGTGCTTAGGGATTAACATGTCATTTATAGTAAAGGAAACAAAACAAACCCCTTTACTCATTACTGATTGCATGTATTTAGAAATTAAAAAAACTAGGATGATAAGCTTATGAAAAGCATAAATTAATTTAGAATAAAAAAAATGAAGGCAAAAATTGTAGCAGAGATAAAGACGGTGAACAGAAGGATGTAGAGCTCACCTCTTCCCCTAAATATATCAAATATACATCTATATGTGGAATAATTCTCACAGAATACCTACTGAATGCTGGCAGATCTTATATAATCAAAGCTGCAACAAATATCACGAAGAAACTGGGTAGGAAGGAAAAAAAGGCACTGGGACAGGATCTACACCTTCAGGATGAACCTGTGAAAAAGGAAAGGGTCCTTCACCCTGGAAACCCTTCACTGGCTAGAAGGTCAGCCAGGACAGAAAGAGAGCTTCCGAGACTGAGGAGAATGCAGTAACTGGTCCACCGCAGGCAGAGCAGAGCAGAGACTAGCACTGAAGGTCTGGACTGCCTCACTGCAATCCCCAGCCAAGGACACACTAGTGTCTGTCTGCTAGTGGCCACTGGGGCCACTGTTTCAACATGGGGCCCCGGGGGAGAGACCTGGGAAGAGGGCTAGGGCTGGCCGTGCAGAAAAGCCTGAAAAGAGGTAGAGTGTGCTTTGGCCTGCAATAGGAGGTGTACACAGAACTGAGCCTGGGTCTGTCACTGCTGATGTGGTGACCCTTGAGAGAAGGGGAGGGTGGGGTCCTGACAGTGCATCTTTAATCTCTGCATGCTCACAGCATGTGCGGCTCTGCCTTTAAGAACTCTGGAGGAATGCCTGCATTTGGAGGCTGAAATCTGAGCTGAGTCCCAGCTGATCCATCTGGGGATTCACTACTGGTGAATTCACGAGCTGGTGGCCCTGTAAGCTCAGTACCCGTGGGACATAAAAGCAGATAACTGGCGCTCCTGTGGCAGGTCTGCGTGAACAGCTGCAAGCTTTTGTACCTAAAGGTGGGGCTGGGGTCTGAGCTGCTTCTGTAGCTCCCACGGTGGGTCCAGGTGTGCGGCAGTGACAGTTTAGGACCTGACTGCAGGGCGTCTGTGCTTAGGGATCTGCGCTGGGGGTTTTGTGAGCACAGGCCGACTGCCTGCATTCCCAAGGGTGAGAAGGGGCTGAGGGCAATGCCAACAACAAGGTACTGTATGAGAGCATACAAGGAGTGATAGGCAGCACCACAGAGTGCACTCCCAGGGGACAGCTCCTGTGGAGGAATTATGCAGTGTCTTCTCTCCCAGTGGGAGCACTCCGGTCCTGTTTATCTCACGGCTTAGAAACGAACTGGGGGCTTCTACTCCAACAACTGAGGAACAGCTCTGTCCCCAACATGGTTCTGAGAGTTGAAAACATATTGGAAGAAATTATGGCTGAAAACCTCCCTAGTGTAAGGAAGGAAACAGATACTCAGGTAAAGGAAGCACAGAAGGTCCACCCATCCCCACCCAAATGATGACCCCAAACCTCAACAAGACATACTACAATTAAAACAGCAAAGTTAAAGAGAGGTTTCTAGGCAGTGAAAGTGAAACAAAGAGATACAAAGGGAACCTACTTAAGCCTATCAGCTGATTTATCAACAGAAGGGTTTCAGGCCTGAGGACAGTGACATTTGATGTCTTAAAAGGGAAAAACCTGCAACTCAGAAAACTCTACCCGGAAAGACTATTATTTAGAATAGGAGAGAGAAACAATTTCTCAGACACTCAAAAACGAAAAGAATACAGCAATACTAAACCTAACCTAAAAGAAATATTGAAAAGTCTTCTCTAAACAAAAAAGATGGAAGAATCTACAGGAAAGCGAAAGATCACAATTGGAAAGTAAAGTACTTTAAAAAGGCTAGTACACATGTTAAAAAAAAAAATTACTGTAAAAGTGGTAACTACAGCGAACAGAAAAAGGATAAACATGAAGGGGTGAAAGAGGATGTTGAAATCATACACTACTGGGGAGATGAGCAAGAAAAGACATATTTTTCAGCGTATGTTTGAGCATATATGATTACCAGTTTGAAGCAAGAAGATATAGGAATGGGTTAAAACATCTGAAAAATGGTATTAACAAATCAAAAACACATAATAGAGTCACAAAACCCAAAAAGAGAACGAGAGCATAATATAAAAGAAAACCATCAAACCACAATAAGGCAAAATGAAAAAGGAATAAATAAGAACTACAAAACAACTGGAAAACATGGTTTTAAATGGCAATAAATATATATCAATATTTACTTTAAATGTCAGTAGACTAAATGTTCCAACCAAAAAACAGAGAGTGGCAGATAGGGTTTAAAAAAAAAAAAGCCTTCTACAATATGTTGCTTCAATTTTAGGGCAAATGACACACACATTGGGGCTTCCCCTGGTGGTCCAGTGGGTAAGGACACCGCCTTGCAGTGGGGGCGCCGGTTCCATCCCTGGCGTGGGAAGATCCCACGTGCCGCGGAGCAGCCAGACCAATGTGTCCAATTACCAAGCCGGAGCTCTGGAGCGCATGCGCCCAGAGCCGGCGCTCTGCGACAACAGATGCCACCGCGATGGGAGGCCCACATGGGCCAAAGAACAAAGACGGATGAAAAATAGAGAAATGAAAGACCAACAGAAGTGGCCCGCCCGCTTCCCGCCCTCCCCAACCCGACCCCCACCCAAAATAAATAAATAAATAAATCTTAAAAAAAAAATGACACACACATTGAAAGTGAGGGGATGGATTAAGATATATCATGTAAACGGAAGTGACAAAGTGGGGGTAGCAATACTTATATCAAGGAAAACAGACTTTGAATCAAAGGCCATTAAAAAATAAGATAATCACTGGGTCACCAGAGAAGTCCGCCTAGTTTAAGAATCTGTCTTGCAATGCAGAGGACACTGGTTCAATCCCCGGTCCAGGAAAATCAGTTGGGGTATTGAAAAGTCTTCTCTAAACAAAAAGATGGAAGAATCTACAGGAAAGCGAAGATCACAATTGGAAAGTAAAGTACTTTAAAAAGGCTAGTACACATGTTAAAAAAAATTACTGTAAAAGTGGTAACTACAGCGAACAGAAAAAGGATAAACATGAAGGGGTGAAAGAGGATGTTGAAATCATACACTACTGGGGAGATGAGCAAGAAAAGACATATTTTTCAGCGTATGTTTGAGCATATATGATTACCAGTTTGAAGCAAGAAGATATAGGAATGGGTTAAAACATCTGAAAAATGGTATTAACAAATCAAAAACACATAATAGAGTCACAAAACCCAAAAAGAGAACGAGAGCATAATATAAAAGAAAACCATCAAACCACAATAAGGCAAAATGAAAAAGGAATAAATAAGAACTACAAAACAACTGGAAAACATGGTTTTAAATGGCAATAAATATATATCAATATTTACTTTAAATGTCAGTAGACTAAATGTTCCAACCAAAAAACAGAGAGTGGCAGATAGGGTTTAAAAAAAAAAAAGCCTTCTACAATATGTTGCTTCAATTTTAGGGCAAATGACACACACATTGGGGCTTCCCCTGGTGGTCCAGTGGGTAAGGACACCGCCTTGCAGTGGGGGCGCCGGTTCCATCCCTGGCGTGGGAAGATCCCACGTGCCGCGGAGCAGCCAGACCAATGTGTCCAATTACCAAGCCGGAGCTCTGGAGCGCATGCGCCCAGAGCCGGCGCTCTGCGACAACAGATGCCACCGCGATGGGAGGCCCACATGGGCCAAAGAACAAAGACGGATGAAAAATAGAGAAATGAAAGACCAACAGAAGTGGCCCGCCCGCTTCCCGCCCTCCCCAACCCGACCCCCACCCAAAATAAATAAATAAATAAATCTTAAAAAAAAAATGACACACACATTGAAAGTGAGGGGATGGATTAAGATATATCATGTAAACGGAAGTGACAAAGTGGGGGTAGCAATACTTATATCAAGGAAAACAGACTTTGAATCAAAGGCCATTAAAAAATAAGATAATCACTGGGTCACCAGAGAAGTCCGCCTAGTTTAAGAATCTGTCTTGCAATGCAGAGGACACTGGTTCAATCCCCGGTCCAGGAAAATCAGTTGGGGTAACTGAGGCCATGCGCCACAAATCCTGAAGCCCTAACACTTAGAGCCTGTGCTCCACAAGAGAACCCACCACAAGGAAAAGCCTGTACACCCCAACTAGAGTAGCAATGAGAGAAAGTTCGCTTGCAGCAACAAAGACTCAGCACAGTCAAAAATAAATAAATAAATATATATTTTTTAAAAGTCTGGCAAAAAAGATAAACTAGGACACTTTTAATAAATGTAAAAGGATCAATACAAGAAGAGAATATTACACTTTTTAACATCTATCACCCAATATAGGAGTATCTGAATACATAAAAAATACTAACAGATGTAATGGGAGAAACTGATGGGAATACAATAATAATAGGAGACTTTAACACCATATTTACATCAATGGGCAGATCTTTTGGACAGAAAATTGATAAAGTAACAGAGATCCTAAATAACACACTGGAACAGTCAGATTTAATTGAAATGTTCAAGACGTCACACCAAAAAAAAAAAAAAAGAGTATACACTGTTTTCGAGCACACATGGAACATTCTGGAGGACTGACCACAACAATGCTATAAAACAAGCCTCAACAAACTGAAAAGGGTTGAAGTTACTTCAAGTATTTTTTCTGACCACAACAGTATGAAAACAGAAAGCGATAGAAAGAAACACCATAGAAAGGGAAGAAAAAACTAAGTGGAGACTAAACAACATGCTATTTAAAAAGACAACTTTCAAGGCTAGTGAAAGGAGGAAAAGCCAGAAAAGATGACTTCTAAGGTACAGCCAAAAAAGGTAAGAAGAAACCAGGAAAGCGTGGTGTTAAAAAGAGAGAGAGAGAGAGAACATTTCAAGGAAGATGTAATTCGAGTTATAGCACTACAAAGTCAAGCAGAACAAAGATAAGAAACACACACTAGATTTAACAATGCTGACATCATTGCTGTGTAAGTGGCAGAAGCCAGATGGGAGAGCTGGGAAAAAATAGAAAACTGAGACAGTCAAAGGCCATTAAAAAATAAGATAATCACTGGGTCACCAGAGAAGTCCGCCTAGTTTAAGAATCTGTCTTGCAATGCAGAGGACACTGGTTCAATCCCCGGTCCAGGAAAATCAGTTGGGGTAACTGAGGCCATGCGCCACAAATCCTGAAGCCCTAACACTTAGAGCCTGTGCTCCACAAGAGAACCCACCACAAGGAAAAGCCTGTACACCCCAACTAGAGTAGCAATGAGAGAAAGTTCGCTTGCAGCAACAAAGACTCAGCACAGTCAAAAATAAATAAATAAATATATATTTTTTAAAAGTCTGGCAAAAAAGATAAACTAGGACACTTTTAATAAATGTAAAAGGATCAATACAAGAAGAGAATATTACACTTTTTAACATCTATCACCCAATATAGGAGTATCTGAATACATAAAAAATACTAACAGATGTAATGGGAGAAACTGATGGGAATACAATAATAATAGGAGACTTTAACACCATATTTACATCAATGGGCAGATCTTTTGGACAGAAAATTGATAAAGTAACAGAGATCCTAAATAACACACTGGAACAGTCAGATTTAATTGAAATGTTCAAGACGTCACACCAAAAAAAAAAAAAAAGAGTATACACTGTTTTCGAGCACACATGGAACATTCTGGAGGACTGACCACAACAATGCTATAAAACAAGCCTCAACAAACTGAAAAGGGTTGAAGTTACTTCAAGTATTTTTTCTGACCACAACAGTATGAAACTAGAAATCGATAGAAAGAAAAACCATAGAAAGGGAAGAAAAAACTAAGTGGAGACTAAACAACATGCTATTTAAAAAGACAACTTTCAAGGCTAGTGAAAGGAGGAAAAGCCAGAAAAGATGACTTCTAAGGTACAGCCAAAAAAGGTAAGAAGAAACCAGGAAAGCGTGGTGTTAAAAAGAGAGAGAGAGAGAGAACATTTCAAGGAAGATGTAATTCGAGTTATAGCACTACAAAGTCAAGCAGAACAAAGATAAGAAACACACACTAGATTTAACAATGCTGACATCATTGCTGTGTAAGTGGCAGAAGCCAGATGGGTGAGCTGAGAAGTGACAGAAGTTAAGAAAACTGAGACAGTAACTGCAGACATCAATTCAAGATTGTTCACTTTAAGGAAAGGAATAAACAAGATGGTAGAGGGAGTGGAATATGGGTTAAGAAAGGTTTGATTGTTTTAAAATGGAGAAATCTAGACATTTAAATGCTGGTGGCACCCAAACACCACTGAGATAAACTTAATGACACAGGAGGAAAGAGAAAACTGAGAACGGAGGTTTTCTTAATTTCACACTGGAGTTTGTTACACAGGTCCTAAGCTTTCAGTTAAAGTGATTTTGAAAGTACGATTGTTATTCATTAGACTTCTAGAATGTTATTTAGTAAAAAGAATCCTAAAGTCATCCAGCCCTACCTGAGGCTCAAACTAGTTAGGTGCCTAACTTACCTGCTCAAGGTCACATGGTTACTATGTGACAGAGCTATGACCCAAAGATTTCTGACTGCATGCTCTTTCCAAGATCCCAGGGTGACTTTATGTATGATCTAGGTGTTCTGTAGAAGTGCATCTGGGGTCATAAATGTAAACGTAGGAAAATAAAGGAGGTGTGGGTAGGAGAGAATGTGGCTACATTCTAGAGCTCTGGAATTCCCATTCCTATTTCACGGAAGTTCCCCTCAGCCTCCCATCTCTGTAATAAACTAGGGTCCTAAATAAGATTTAAAAAGAAAAAAGCAAATAAATGTAAAAATATGTGTACTTTAAAATATGCTTACCGGGTAATAGCACTGAAGAGTCCACGGATGCGTGCTTTATGTCTAGATACAAAAGCTTCAGTAAATATTACTCCTCTATTATCAAGATCAATGTGTCCGTTAATAATTCTACCCAGTCTCTGAGTTAGTGCCTGAGGGTAAAGATGGATGAAAATTCTTGTTAATTTGCAACAAAATTATACATTTACATTTGTACAGTCTTACTAAAGTCATGCTGTATGCTGACACTGTATTAATCATATGACTGAAAAATTTCAGCAAGCATGAATTAATAAGATACATAAAGTAAAATGAAAATTTAGGATCTAGGAAACATCATAATCTTACAGCAAAGATTAGAACTGAATGAGTCAAATAACTGATACATTAAAAGGCTCAGCTACCTGCTGCTTCTGTGAAAATCACTCAGTGGTATGACTCTCTGCGACCCATGGATGAGTCATGGGATTCTCTGGGTCCCTTCTCCAAGGGATCTTCCCAACCCAGGGACCAAACCCGGGTCTCCTACACTGCGGGCAGATTCTTTACTGTCTGAGCCATCAGGGAAGCCCCAGCTACCTGCTAATAAGGCCTATTCCTAGGGCAAAATAAAAGAGACGAACCAGTTTTCCATATATAGGCAGCCTGAAACACAGACAACCAAGACATACACAAGGATCCTGGAGAGGATCCTGTATGGAGCCTCTAACATTAACAGAGAGAAATAAATGTTATTCCAAGGTTCTGCAACCTAGGGATACATAAGACCTGAAAAGTTATCCTCTGTAAAGCAAATATTAACAAACTGGGTCCATAAATCTACGCTGACAGACAACCTGGCTTCTCGGTAATCTCAGGTGAGTATTTCTTCAGTGCTACACTGTAACTGGGATTAGGTTTATGAAATAAGCTTGGATATATTTCCCTTTGCAGGACATGTTAATTCTACTCAAGTCTGCCTGGGTGATACATTTATGGTACCAAAAAATACTTTCCAAACAACTGTTTTTAAGAATGCATTTTTGGCTGCATCATGAGGCAGGCAAGATCTCAGTTTCCTCAGCTGGGATTAAACCTGTGCCCTTTGCATTGGAAGTTTGGAGCCTTAACTACTCGACTGTCAGGGAAGTCCCCAAAACAACTTCTTCATAAGCTTTTACGATACTGTCTGTGACACTGAGAAAAATTAAAACTGAAAAAAGAAACCACATATATTTCTAAAACATGTCAGTAGCACAGTAAGAAATAACACGTTCTAAGCATATTTTCATTAAGCATGCTGTATGCTGACACTGTATTAATCATATGACTGAAAAATTTCAGCAAGCATGAATTAACAAGATACATAAAGTAAAATGAAAATTTAGGATCTAGGAAACATCATAATCTTACAGCAAAGATTAGAACTGAATGAGTCAAATAACTGATACATTAAAAGGCTCAGCTACCTGCTGCTTCTGTGAAAATCACTCAGTGGTATGACTCTCTGCGACCCATGGATGAGTCATGGGATTCTCTGGGTCCCTTCTCCAAGGGATCTTCCCAACCCAGGGACCAAACCCGGGTCTCCTACACTGCGGGCAGATTCTTTACTGTCTGAGCCATCAGGGAAGCCCCAGCTACCTGCTAATAAGGCCTATTCCTAGGGCAAAATAAAAGAGACGAACCAGTTTTCCATATATAGGCAGCCTGAAACACAGACAACCAAGACATACACAAGGATCCTGGAGAGGATCCTGTATGGAGCCTCTAACATTAACAGAGAGAAATAAATGTTATTCCAAGGTTCTGCAACCTAGGGATACATAAGACCTGAAAAGTTATCCTCTGTAAAGCAAATATTAACAAACTGGGTCCATAAATCTACGCTGACAGACAACCTGGCTTCTCGGTAATCTCAGGTGAGTATTTCTTCAGTGCTACACTGTAACTGGGATTAGGTTTATGAAATAAGCTTGGATATATTTCCCTTTGCAGGACATGTTAATTCTACTCAAGTCTGCCTGGGTGATACATTTATGGTACCAAAAAATGCTTTCCAAACAACTGTTTTTTTAAGAATGCATTTTTGGCTGCATCATGAGGCAGGCAAGATCTCAGTTTCCTCAGCTGGGATTAAACCTGTGCCCTTTGCATTGGAAGTTTGGAGCCTTAACTACTCGACTGTCAGGGAAGTCCCCAAAACAACTTCTTCATAAGCTTTTACGATACTGTCTGTGACACTGAGAAAAATTAAAACTGAAAAAAGAAACCACATATATTTCTAAAACATGTCAGTAGCACAGTAAGAAATAACTTGGATCTGTTCTGATAGTTTTATTTACAAGTGCCTAAAAATATTTTTTTCTTACCTTCTGTGACTTACATGTATTTGCTCATTTATCTTCTGTTAATTTACATACATTTGCTCAGGGACTTAGGCTTCAGAAATGCATTGTGAAACAGCTCTATACTCTCAGTGGTATTTTAGATGTAATTAGGAGAAACTGCACACTTAAAATGAGTAAGTAAATCTATTTCATTGTACATTAATCTCATGCAATTATTGTCTGGTAAATTTCTGTAAGTTGGATTTTCTTAAAGTATATCTAAAATAATTTGGCTTTTCCCATATTATTTGTTCCAGTAAATATAAAACAAAATCATCATTTATTGAGTACTTCCACTAGGTCAGCCATTTCACCAGATATACCAAGTATACAACCTCACTGAAGTCTTTGAGAGACACAATTATTCCCATTTTCAGATAAGTAACTTGAAGCACAAAAGAGATGAATAACTTTCCTAACACCAAATAAGGAGTAGTAGAGAGAGACTCCAAATCAAGACCTGTTTAACTCCAAAGATCAAGCACTTCTGACTGTTCCAAATGGGCTTCTATAATTCTAAAATGTCAAAGAATTATACATTATTTGACTTTCTGTCAAATAACAAAAAGGGAACAGCTTCTATTTTCAGGCGACATTGTAATAAATAAAGATAAGCTCATTTGAGCTTGACACAGTACCAAAAATTAAGAGACTATAAGCCATTCCTTGGCTCTTCTCCCTATCATGCTGACATTTCAGAGGAGGAAAAAGGTGATAACAAAAGATGTTGGTGCTGCTGACATTTGGGGAGGAAAACTCTTTGTTGGGAAGGGACGTTCTGTGCACTGCAGAAGGTTTAGCAGCATCCTTGACCCTTACCATACAAAACTGCAGTACCATCTCTTGTCAATTATAATCATCAGTTATTTCTTAAAATATAACTAGCAATCAGAACTGAAGATACCCTGGTTAAAGTTAAAGAAGTATTAACTAAAGATTTACCCTTCTGGTATACCTGCTACTGCATTCCAGCAGGTCTAGATCTTACGTCTAGTACATTTAGGGTGTCTCTGGGTTCAGGAAGATTACAATCACTTCTAAACAATCTTATCAGAGCCATCAGTGTTTTAAGTATCTCCCAAATATATTGTTAGAATATCTATAGTTAAACACTTCGGACTTACATGTATTTGCTCATTTAGCTTCTGTTAATTTACATACATTTGCTCAGGGACTTAGGCTTCAGAAATGCATTGTGAAACAGCTCTATACTCTCAGTGGTATTTTAGATGTAATTAGGAGAAACTGCACACTTAAAATGAGTAAGTAAATCTATTTCATTGTACATTAATCTCATGCAATTATTGTCTGGTAAATTTCTGTAAGTTGGATTTTCTTAAAGTATATCTAAAATAATTTGGCTTTTCCCATATTATTTGTTCCAGTAAATATAAAACAAAATCATCATTTATTGAGTACTTCCACTAGGTCAGCCATTTCACCAGATATACCAAGTATACAACCTCACTGAAGTCTTTGAGAGACACAATTATTCCCATTTTCAGATAAGTAACTTGAAGCACAAAAGAGATGAATAACTTTCCTAACACCAAATAAGGAGTAGTAGAGAGAGACTCCAAATCAAGACCTGTTTAACTCCAAAGATCAAGCACTTCTGACTGTTCCAAATGGGCTTCTATAATTCTAAAATGTCAAAGAATTATACATTATTTGACTTTCTGTCAAATAACAAAAAGGGAACAGCTTCTATTTTCAGGCGACATTGTAATAAATAAAGATAAGCTCATTTGAGCTTGACACAGTACCAAAAATTAAGAGACTATAAGCCATTCCTTGGCTCTTCTCCCTATCATGCTGACATTTCAGAGGAGGAAAAAGGTGATAACAAAAGATGTTGGTGCTGCTGACATTTGGGGAGGAAAACTCTTTGTTGGGAAGGGACGTTCTGTGCACTGCAGAAGGTTTAGCAGCATCCTTGACCCTTACCATACAAAACTGCAGTACCATCTCTTGTCAATTATAATCATCAGTTATTTCTTAAAATATAACTAGCAATCAGAACTGAAGATACCCTGGTTAAAGTTAAAGAAGTATTAACTAAAGATTTACCCTTCTGGTATACCTGCTACTGCATTCCAGCAGGTCTAGATCTTACGTCTAGTACATTTAGGGTGTCTCTGGGTTCAGGAAGATTACAATCACTTCTAAACAATCTTATCAGAGCCATCAGTGTTTTAAGTATCTCCCAAATATATTGTTAGAATATCTATAGTTAAACACTTGAGAGAAAACAATTAGTGGTAAGAAAGTCTAGATTTTCTCCACCCTTTAAAATTTATTTGAAAAAACAGATTACACCCTGAGGAAAAAGAATACCTGTGTCAGAAAGTTTCCAGGAAGATCATAGGTTTTACACAGCTCTGCTATAGTTACTTGACCACTTTCCTGTAATTTATCATTCACTTCTTCGGCTAATCGATCCAAATAGTTCCTAATAGTTGAACAAAAACAAAAGAAAAACCCAAATAGGAATAATAGTTTTCTTCTACCTTTTATGTTTAATCTCTGCCGCAACAGGCATTCCCCAAAAGTAATGAATACGGTATGTTTAGTAAACACCATTCATTAATCCATAATCTGAAAATTTTCTTATCAATGTAACTAAATGTAAGTTTAATCAAATAATAAATGCTGGAATTGTTTTCAACAATTAAATTCTACAGTCATTTTCTTTTAACATTTTGGAACAATTTTGCTCTCAGAGTTAAGCTCATACAGTAAAGATGATAAATTATGTTTTGTGTTGCTTTAAAACAATAGGAAATTATGTTTATATTATTCCCAAGCTCATCAATTAAGCCTATAAGAATAACATTATGTTTTGTGTATAAAAAAATAAATTAGTAATTATTCCAAGTACTTATGCAATTAAGCACTTATTTTTAAGTACAATAATGAAAATCAGTACTAGAAGGGCTCTAAGAAAAATGCTAAAGTGGTCACAATTACTCCAAATTTAAGTATAAACTTACAAAAAGTACCATCTCTTGTCAATTATAATCATCAGTTATTTCTTAAAATATAACTAGCAATCAGAACTGAAGATACCCTGGTTAAAGTTAAAGAAGTATTAACTAAAGATTTACCCTTCTGGTATACCTGCTACTGCATTCCAGCAGGTCTAGATCTTACGTCTAGTACATTTAGGGTGTCTCTGGGTTCAGGAAGATTACAATCACTTCTAAACAATCTTATCAGAGCCATCAGTGTTTTAAGTATCTCCCAAATATATTGTTAGAATATCTATAGTTAAACACTTGAGAGAAAACAATTAGTGGTAAGAAAGTCTAGATTTTCTCCACCCTTTAAAATTTATTTGAAAAAACAGATTACACCCTGAGGAAAAAAAGAATACCTGTGTCAGAAAGTTTCCAGGAAGATCATAGGTTTTACACAGCTCTGCTATAGTTACTTGACCACTTTCCTGTAATTTATCATTCACTTCTTCGGCTAATCGATCCAAATAGTTCCTAATAGTTGAACAAAAACAAAAGAAAAACCCAAATAGGAATAATAGTTTTCTTCTACCTTTTATGTTTAATCTCTGCCGCAACAGGCATTCCCCAAAAGTAATGAATACGGTATGTTTAGTAAACACCATTCATTAATCCATAATCTGAAAATTTTCTTATCAATGTAACTAAATGTAAGTTTAATCAAATAATAAATGCTGGAATTGTTTTCAACAATTAAATTCTACAGTCATTTTCTTTTAACATTTTTGGAACAATTTTGCTCTCAGAGTTAAGCTCATACAGTAAAGATGATAAAAATTATGTTTTGTGTTGCTTTAAAACAATAGGAAATTATGTTTATATTATTCCCAAGTACTTCATGCAATTAAGCACTTATTTTTTAAGTACAATAATGAAAATCAGTACTAGAAGGGCTCTAAGAAAAATGCTAAAGTGGTCACAATTACTCCAAATTTAAGTATAAACTTACAAAAAAAGAAACACAAAAAAGTATTTACTTAAATATTGTACTTACTCATCTATTAGTTGTCCCAACACTAGTTGAACATGTTTCTCTGATTTAACAATGTCACCAATTCTATTTTCAATATGAGTCAGATCCACATTAATTACCTGAAAAATAAGTACAAATTCTATTAGTGGTAAGTTCATATTATTTCTTAAGTTTGAAATCATATATTTTAGAACTTTAAAAAACTTACTTCTCCTTAGCTGAATTTCAATTTGATTTAAAATATAAAACATTTCCAAAAAAAATTAGGGGTTTATTGCTTATTTACTTTCATTTCTGAACATGTACATTTTTACTCGCTAAGAAAGCTTGTATCAAAGTCACACAATTTCAAAACTCTTTTCTCCATAGTTCCACCTGGAGTCCAGGGAGTCAGGCCGGGGCGAGAGGGAGCCCCTGAAGCAGCCCAACAGGCAGGTTCTGACTTGCGGACATCACCCAGGGAGTCAGTGAGTCTATGAACCAAACCGCCTACTGTCCTTGAGCAGCTGTCTGAACGCTTCCCCTAAGGGAGCCTCCTGGCCCAAGGACCAACCAATCCTGGCTCTCTCTCATTCAAGAGAGACTACAGATCAGCATTCAGGGGGTAGAGCTTGCTGACACATCTCAGCCGGGGGCTTTCAAAGAAGTTGGCCAAACTCACTGTTGGCTGCGTGAATGAGGCTTTTCAGCAGATCCTGGCTGGTGGTTCTGAGGTAGGAGGTAGATGGGTCCCTGAGCTGAACAACTAGAGTGTCAAGTGGAGTAAACCGGAGCTCTGTTTCCCCTAGACACTTCAAGGACAAAGTTAATGGCAGGAGCTGAGCTCTGCTGGAGTTAAGAAATAGGATGACCACATCTATCACTCCCGAGGTCAAGGAGATCTCCTGTACTACACATGCCCAGAAAGACTCCTTGGTGGTCAAAAGGGAGGGGCGCTACTCCATAACAGGTGCTGTCAACCTCCCATAGGCTTACATACTGTAATCCGTCTTGGCAAAAAGATGCACAAATATATTGGGAAGGGCCTTCGGTCAGGTCTGAGGTGAGAAATAAAGAACAATGACTGGTCAGAGGAAATCAAGCACCCAGAAAAACTGCCTCTATAGATGATTTAAATCACCTCTCTGGCATGTTCCTAACTAGGGAGGAGACACCACTCTTCTCTGGGTATTTCTGCTTTGCTTTAAATGCACTGCTTCTTTGTTCTCTTTGCATGTACTGTGCTTCCAATAAATTCTGTGCCTACTTCACAATGTCTCTTTATGGGATTCTTTCTTCAAAGGAGACAAGAACCAAGGTCCTCTCACCTGCCAACATCATCTGGTGTCATGAGTTGGACTGCTGCCAAGATAACTTGCGGGTCTCACTGAACTATGGCTAGATATCTCTGCTTGCACTACCTTCCCTGTTCCTCCATGGGTCTGTGCCTTTCTTTCCTACTTTTCTTACACAGAAGGGTGTTTGTTTTTCACTACATATTTTCACATCCTCCTGAGAAAAGACCTTGTTCCTTTTACTTCTAAATTGTCAGTGCTGTCTTTGTCAGACTGAGGGCAGAGCCTTCCTTGTCTTTGTTACAAAACACACACTTGTGAATTCCAATTCCTCCAAGAGCTCTTCCTTTTACCTCTTGGCCCCCTTACCCATCCAGGCTTTGGGAGCCCATACACTACTGTGGACAGCCTACTGGGCTGGCCAATTCTCAGTAGATCACAATATAAATTTTATAAATGCTCAATCCTGGGGAGCATATCCCAGTGCAGGAAATCTTACTAAAGGACATAGGGGAGATCTGTTGTCTATAAAACTTAAGGGAAAATCGGGCAACTGCTCTCTACTGGTTCAAATGTCCACTCCAGGCAGGAGGGAGGGCACCTTGAAAGAAACCAAAGCTGACCAGAGATGACTGGTTAGAAATCAGGGAGAGGAGAGGATGCTCCAGAGCCCATCAACATTAAGATCCAGGGAAATTCAGAGGAGGCTCTGGATCCTTTTTAGGTGCCTCCTAGTAGTGTTTCCAGGATTCTGGACTTCATGGTTAGAAGCACTGTTCTCAACATGCAGGTTATTCGACATGGGAAGATCTCCTTCTAAACTTAAAGAAACACCCCCTGAAAATGCTCCTAGGGCACTCAGTTGTTTTTGTTCTGTCCACTTTCAGTCATAAACACCATTGAAGGTACTCCTTGGACATTTTATCAGCCAGGATGTCCCTGTTATTTAAGGTCAATTTGAGCACTATTTGCTCTAAATTTTAGCTATGAAATTATGAATACAAAAATAGATGATTTTTTTGACACTGTTTGGTCAAAATATTCTTTAGACTCCAAGAAAAACTGGTTAAGATAAAACTTTTCTGAAATTGCAAAACTGGTTCTTTTTAAAAATTTTTTTAATTGGCGGATAACTGCTTTACAATACTGTGTTGGTTTCTGCCATACAAAAACATTAATTAGTCATAAGTATACATATGTCCCCTCTCTCTTGAATCCCCCATCCATCCCACCCCTCTAGGCTGTCATAGAGCACTGCAGAGAGCTCCCTGTGTTATACAGCAACTTGCCATTAGCTATTTCTTTTGTATATGGTAATGTATACGTCCAATGCTACTCTCTCAATTCGTCCCACCCTCTCCTTTCCTGACTGTGTCCACAAGTCTGCATCTCTATTCCTGTCCTGCCAGAAGCACCATTTTTCTAAATCCCATATATATATATGCATTAATACATGGCATTTGTTTTTATTTTCTTTCTGACTTACTTCACTCTGTGTAACAGGCTATGTAGGCTCCTACTCCTCATTAGAACTAACTCGAATATGTCCCTTTTTATGGCTGAGTAATATTCCATTGTGTGTATGTACCACAGCTTCTTTATCCATTTCTCTGTAGGACACCTAGGTTGCTTTTGTGTCCTTGCTACCTATGGGAAAAAGATCTGTTGTCTATAAAACTTAAGGAAATGGGCCCATTCAACACTCCAGGCAGGAGGAGGGCACCTTGAAAGAAACCAAAGCTGACCAGAGATGACTGGTTAGAAATCAGGGAGAGGAGAGGATGCTCCAGAGCCCATCAACATTAAGATCCAGGGAAATTCAGAGGAGGCTCTGGATCCTTTTTAGGTGCCTCCTAGTAGTGTTTCCAGGATTCTGGACTTCATGGTTAGAAGCACTGTTCTCAACATGCAGGTTATTCGACATGGGAAGATCTCCTTCTAAACTTAAAGAAACACCCCCTGAAAATGCTCCTAGGGCACTCAGTTGTTTTTGTTCTGTCCACTTTCAGTCATAAACACCATTGAAGGTACTCCTTGGACATTTTATCAGCCAGGATGTCCCTGTTATTTAAGGTCAATTTGAGCACTATTTGCTCTAAATTTTAGCTATGAAATTATGAATACAAAAATAGATGATTTTTTTGACACTGTTTGGTCAAAATATTCTTTAGACTCCAAGAAAAACTGGTTAAGATAAAACTTTTCTGAAATTGCAAAACTGGTTCTTTTTAAAAATTTTTTTAATTGGCGGATAACTGCTTTACAATACTGTGTTGGTTTCTGCCATACAAAAACATTAATTAGTCATAAGTATACATATGTCCCCTCTCTCTTGAATCCCCCATCCATCCCACCCCTCTAGGCTGTCATAGAGCACTGCAGAGAGCTCCCTGTGTTATACAGCAACTTGCCATTAGCTATTTCTTTTGTATATGGTAATGTATACGTTCCAATGCTACTCTCTCAATTCGTCCCACCCTCTCCTTTCCTGACTGTGTCCACAAGTCTGCATCTCTATTCCTGTCCTGCCAGAAGCACCATTTTTCTAAATCCCATATATATATATGCATTAATACATGGCATTTGTTTTTATTTTCTTTCTGACTTACTTCACTCTGTGTAACAGGCTATGTAGGCTCCTACTCCTCATTAGAACTAACTCGAATATGTCCCTTTTTATGGCTGAGTAATATTCCATTGTGTGTATGTACCACAGCTTCTTTATCCATTTCTCTGTAGGACACCTAGGTTGCTTTTGTGTCCTTGCTACTTCAAATAGTAGCTACTGAACACTGGGGTACATGTGTCTTTTTGAAAGATGGTTTTCTCAGGGAATATGCCACTAAATATATAAGCAGCTCATGGAGCTTAATACCAGTAAAACAACCTAATCAAAAAGTGGATGGAAGACCTAAACAGACATTTCCCCAAAAAACTGTTTTATATATGAGATTAGAGAAAACTAGTTTGTTAAAATACTTTCCCCCACTCCTAGAATTTTGACCCTTACAGAACATATGCCTAGGAGAAAGCTTGAAGTTAATTCTTATCATGTCCTTGAGATACAAATACATCCCACTTTGCCTGAGCCTTGGGTTAGTTAGTAGTAGTAGTAGTTAGCAAAGAGGCATTTTAAACCTCAGGCAGAAACTGTGAGATCTCCGTCTGGATTTATGTATGTCTCCAGTATATGTCTTTGTCTTTGGATAATATTACTGAGATTAACCTGTAAATGAGCTCTATTTAATTGGCTTACAGTAAGTGATGTATAAATCAAACAATTCTACTGATAAATATGAGAAAAACTGAACTATACAAATTTCAGGTTCATGTGATCAGTTCAGTACTAAACTGATTTCTGATATTAAAGTTTGTTAATACAGACATGTCTTTAAAGTCTCAATATTAAGTATAATACCTTTACTGTTACTAAGAGCCATTAAGTTTATACTACATCCATTACAACGTTTGTCAACAAGAAAATTAACTAAGTATGAGATAAAAGCTTTTGAGCAAATACTGTGGTAATAATTATGTTTTAGTTTTTCCAGATATTTTTTGCAAAGTCAAGTCAAATGATATAAACTCATTAAAGGTCTAAATCATTTTTAAGATAAAATATTGGCATCTTGATTGCTGAACAAGTCTAAATCCATCTACTTTTCTCTTCTTTTAAAAGGAAAACTAAAGATGTCTGGGGTTATTAGACATGTGCCTTGTGCTACACTGAGAAAATAATTTGTGCTTTGGGAAAATGCATGTTTTTTACAGATTAAGGAGTATGTTCTTAAATTTGTTAACCAGGAAACAACAATACGACAAACAGTTCCCAACTGATTTCTTCTTGGTTTTCACTAGTGGAAAATATTTTTAAGGGTTAACAGGTATTAGTTAATGTTACTAAAATGATAAGAAAAGCATTTCAAGCAAGTAGATTATATGTTGTTGGTGATAGAACATATGAAGACTGGAATTTAGGTTTCTATCTCTGTTAAGAGAACAAAGTTTTCTTGGAGCTCTGCTTTTGATAACCAACTGAGTAAGTTTTTTTGCCTTTCAGTAACTTGTATTTGCTTTTGAAATCTTTTGTTAATTTGTTACTTTGGTTGAGTAACTATTACTTCACGGTAATTTATGATTCTATTTGACTGTTTTAAAAATTCTTAATATTATAAACAAACTTCTCAACTGTCAAGTTCTAATTAAAATTCTTTTCACCTCCAGTTAACCTTAAGGTGTTTCAGAGGGCCCTTAAATCATCTCAGAAATCATTAAACTGGGATTATTTGATAGATTACATTACAGGTGGAACACTATCAAAAGGTAACAGCAACAGAATTTGTAAGTAATGATGTTACTAAGATCCATTAAAAGCTGAACTATACAAATTTCAGGTTCATGTGATCAGTTCAGTACTAAACTGATTTCTGATATTAAAGTTTGTTAATACAGACATGTCTTTAAAGTCTCAATATTAAGTATAATACCTTTACTGTTACTAAGAGCCATTAAGTTTATACTACATCCATTACAACGTTTGTCAACAAGAAAATTAACTAAGTATGAGATAAAAGCTTTTGAGCAAATACTGTGGTAATAATTATGTTTTAGTTTTTCCAGATATTTTTTGCAAAGTCAAGTCAAATGATATAAACTCATTAAAGGTCTAAATCATTTTTAAGATAAAATATTGGCATCTTGATTGCTGAACAAGTCTAAATCCATCTACTTTTCTCTTCTTTTAAAAGGAAAACTAAAGATGTCTGGGGTTATTAGACATGTGCCTTGTGCTACACTGAGAAAATAATTTGTGCTTTGGGAAAATGCATGTTTTTTACAGATTAAGGAGTATGTTCTTAAATTTGTTAACCAGGAAACAACAATACGACAAACAGTTCCCAACTGATTTCTTCTTGGTTTTCACTAGTGGAAAATATTTTTAAGGGTTAACAGGTATTAGTTAATGTTACTAAAATGATAAGAAAAGCATTTCAAGCAAGTAGATTATATGTTGTTGGTGATAGAACATATGAAGACTGGAATTTAGGTTTCTATCTCTGTTAAGAGAACAAAGTTTTCTTGGAGCTCTGCTTTTGATAACCAACTGAGTAAGTTTTTTTGCCTTTCAGTAACTTGTATTTGCTTTTGAAATCTTTTGTTAATTTGTTACTTTGGTTGAGTAACTATTACTTCACGGTAATTTATGATTCTATTTGACTGTTTTAAAAATTCTTAATATTATAAACAAACTTCTCAACTGTCAAGTTCTAATTAAAATTCTTTTCACCTCCAGTTAACCTTAAGGTGTTTCAGAGGGCCCTTAAATCATCTCAGAAATCATTAAACTGGGATTATTTGATAGATTACATTACAGGTGGAACACTATCAAAAGGTAACAGCAACAGAATTTGTAAATATCATGATACATGTAAATCAAGTTCATCTTGTTTCAGCAAAGATTAACCCATCACTGTCAGACTTTTCCCATCTTGATGGCCATGTAACATAGCAGTGGTCTACTCCTAAATTAGGGAATTTAAAACAGGCAAACAATAGCTGTAAATCAAACAGTCTGGGCTATGCAAAATCCAAGATGACTGCTTGGCTTTTCTTGGTTCCCTGGCAAACTATTTTCACCTGATAAGTTAAAGATTTACTTGGCTGCAGGGCTGATGCCTTCATAATGAAAAGGAAATGGTTAAAAAATGTGTTTTCCACTTAGAGTATACTTTTTATAATCTCCAGTGACTGAGGGACCCACTTCACCGGGAAAATCATATAAGCCTTAACTGTTCAGATGACAAATAATCTGCCTACAACGTGGGAGAACTGGGTTCAATCCATGGGTTGGGAGAAGGAAATGGAAATCCACTCCAGTATTCTTGCCTGGAAAATTCCACAGACAGGAGCCAGGTGAGCTACAGTCCATGGGATCACAAAGAGCTGGACATGACTGAGAGATTACACTTTCACATTTTAAGAAAAATTTCACAAATTTCTTGAAATTATCACTGTCACGACCATTCTCAATCATTGGGCAAGGTCAACAAAACTAATGGAAAAAGTGGACTCAGAACAAAAATTAATTACATGGGATTAAATGAACTGGTAAATAAGATCATTTTTATGACTTCTGTCTGACATATGACTTGTTTCTAATTTTTGTTTTTTAGATATAAAGAACCCCTTCACCTCAAGGTATTTATGGTTTACAATAATCTGGAAATTTACACCAGAGGGTAAATTAAAACTTGTTTTTCTCTGTGTAGTCCCTCCAGAAATAGGAGACCCTTGGGTTATGAACAGTTTTATAATACAAAAAAAAAAAAAAAAAAGACTTGAGTCCTGACATGTACAGGAATCTCAAAATATTTTGGGGACTCTTAAAAGAGAGAAATCTACTTAGGCAAAATATGATGGCAGGCCTTTGGCGTAGCTTTTGTGGCCTTCAGAAGTCCTTTGAGAATCCGAGACTCCTGAAGAGTTACACCAGAGTCAGCATGGACAAGCCTATGTGGTCAATGAACCAAGCTTATTTTGTAAACAAATTGGTGTTGGCTGTGTTTGGTGAAGCCATCCTTTTGCTTCTAGAAAAAGGATGTTTTACTAAATACTAAATTCTAGTTTTGTTACTTATGGTCTGTGTTTAGTAACTTTTCAGATAATTCCTTGAATTAAAAGGATACTCTAAGCTTGTTTCTGAAGCCTAATTTCATGATCATGTGTGTGCCCATGCGTGCTTAGCTGCTTTGGTTGTGTCTGGCTCTTTGTGTCCCTATGCAAAATCATCAAGAGGAGGACTGATAGAAGGATGTTGGTACCCACCAAAAAAATAACACCCCATGTCGAAGGACAAAGAAGAAATGGCAACATGATAGCAGGAGGGGCACAATTATGTTAAAATCAAACCTCGTACCTGCCAGAGAACCTTGAAGGGCACAACCAAAACCTTGCATTAAAGGTTTTGCACACCAGGCCCTAAGCAAAGGAGCAGTGACCCCCACAAGAGACTGAAGCAGACCAGTCTGTGAATGTGTGAGGGTCTCCGGTGGACATGTGTAGCTCAGGGGCACTGGCAGCAGCAGCCCTGGGAGGCATGGTATGTGGCGTAAGTCCTCTTGGAAGAGGTCACCATTAGCCCCACCATACAGTTTCCAGGTGGGCAATCCACACCCTGGAGAACCATTATACTAAAAAAGCTCTCCCACTATTGTGAAAGTACTAGGAGTTGACACTGACCTGCAGTGGGGGCGGGGGCACGGGCTACAGTACTACTGGCAGGTGTGGCATGCTGGCCTAAGTCCTCTTGGAGAAGGTTGCCATTACCCCTACCATAGAGCCGACAGCCTACCCACAGAGACTGTAGACTCTAGGACCAAGCAGTTGCAGGCCAAACTACAGGAGGGGGCACAGCTCCTCCCATCAGCAGACAATTGGACTGAAGATTTACTGAGCACGGTTCTGCCCATCAGAGCAAGACCCAGTTTTCCCTACAGCTAGTCCTTCCCATAGGAAGCTGCACAAGCCTCTTGCCCATCCATCAGAGGGCAGACAGAATGAAAACCACAATCAAAGAAAAATAACTTAAATGATCAAATGGCTCACAGCCTTGTGTAACTCAATAAAACTATCAGCCATGCCCCGTAGGGTCATCCAAGAGGGAGGGGTCATGGCGGAGAGTTCTGACAAAACGTGGCCCACTGGAGGAAGGAGTGGCAAACCACTTCAGCATTCTTTCCTTGAGAACTCCATTAACAGCATGGAAAAGAAGAAAAGATGTAACACTGAAAGATGAATCCTCAGGTCGGTACTTCTCAATATGCTACCGGAAAGGAACTGAGAAATTAAAAGGATACTCTACCAAAAAAATGTGTGTGCCCATGCGTAGCCCCCTATGCAAAATCATCAAGAGGAGGACTGATAGAAGGATGTTGGTACCCACCAAAAAAATAACACCCCATGTCGAAGGACAAAGAAGAAATGGCAACATGATAGCAGGAGGGGCACAATTATGTTAAAATCAAACCTCGTACCTGCCAGAGAACCTTGAAGGGCACAACCAAAACCTTGCATTAAAGGTTTTGCACACCAGGCCCTAAGCAAAGGAGCAGTGACCCCCACAAGAGACTGAAGCAGACCAGTCTGTGAATGTGTGAGGGTCTCCGGTGGACATGTGTAGCTCAGGGGCACTGGCAGCAGCAGCCCTGGGAGGCATGGTATGTGGCGTAAGTCCTCTTGGAAGAGGTCACCATTAGCCCCACCATACAGTTTCCAGGTGGGCAATCCACACCCTGGAGAACCATTATACTAAAAAAGCTCTCCCACTATTGTGAAAGTACTAGGAGTTGACACTGACCTGCAGTGGGGGCGGGGGCACGGGCTACAGTACTACTGGCAGGTGTGGCATGCTGGCCTAAGTCCTCTTGGAGAAGGTTGCCATTACCCCTACCATAGAGCCGACAGCCTACCCACAGAGACTGTAGACTCTAGGACCAAGCAGTTGCAGGCCAAACTACAGGGAGGGAGCACAGCTCCTCCCATCAGCAGACAATTGGACTGAAGATTTACTGAGCACGGTTCTGCCCATCAGAGCAAGACCCAGTTTTCCCTACAGCTAGTCCTTCCCATAGGAAGCTGCACAAGCCTCTTGCCCATCCATCAGAGGGCAGACAGAATGAAAACCACAATCAAAGAAAAATAACTTAAATGATCAAATGGCTCACAGCCTTGTGTAACTCAATAAAACTATCAGCCATGCCCCGTAGGGTCATCCAAGAGGGAGGGGTCATGGCGGAGAGTTCTGACAAAACGTGGCCCACTGGAGGAAGGAGTGGCAAACCACTTCAGCATTCTTTCCTTGAGAACTCCATTAACAGCATGGAAAAGAAGAAAAGATGTAACACTGAAAGATGAATCCTCAGGTCGGTACTTCTCCAATATGCTACCGGAAAGGAACTGAGAAATAGCACCAGAAAGAATGAAGAGGCTGAACCAAAGCAGAAACGATGCCCAGCTGCGGGTGTGTCTGGTGCTGAAACTAAATTCCAAACTGTAAAGAACAAACCTGCATAGGCACCTGGAATGTTAGGTCCATGAATCAAGGTAAACTGGATGTGGTAAAGCAAGAGATGGCAAGAGTGAAGATTGACATTTTAGGAATCAGTGAACTAAAGTGAACAGGAATGGGCAAATTTAATTCAGATGACCATTTTATCTACTATTGTGGGCAAAAATAAGAATCCCTAAGAACAAATAGAGTAGCCCTCATAGTCAACAAAAGAGTCCAAAATGCACTACTTGAGTGCAATCTCAAAAACAACAAAATGATCTTAGCTCAAGAAGAAACATACAATATCACAATATTTCAAGTCTATGCCCTAACCACTAATGCCGAAGAAGATGAGATTGAACAGTTCTATGAAGACCTACAGGACCTTCTAGAACTAAGACCAAAACAGGATGTCCTTTGCATCATTGTGGACTAGAATGCAAAAGCAGGAAGTGAAGATACCTGGAGTAACAGGCAATTTTGGCCTTGGGAGTACAATGGAAGCAGGGCAAAGGCTAACAGAGTTCTGCTAAGAGAACACACTGATCATAGCAAACACTTTCTTCCAACAACACAAGAGAAAACTCACATGGATATTACTAGATAGTCAATACCAAAATCAGAATGATTATATTCTTTTGTAGCCAAATATGGAGAAGCATGTTACTGAGCACGGTTCTGCCCATCAGAGCAAGACCCAGTTTTCCCTACAGCTAGTCCTTCCCATAGGAAGCTGCACAAGCCTCTTGCCCATCCATCAGAGGGCAGACAGAATGAAAACCACAATCAAAGAAAAATAACTTAAATGATCAAATGGCTCACAGCCTTGTGTAACTCAATAAAACTATCAGCCATGCCCCGTAGGGTCATCCAAGAGGGAGGGGTCATGGCGGAGAGTTCTGACAAAACGTGGCCCACTGGAGGAAGGAGTGGCAAACCACTTCAGCATTCTTTCCTTGAGAACTCCATTAACAGCATGGAAAAGAAGAAAAGATGTAACACTGAAAGATGAATCCTCAGGTCGGTACTTCTCCAATATGCTACCGGAAAGGAACTGAGAAATAGCACCAGAAAGAATGAAGAGGCTGAACCAAAGCAGAAACGATGCCCAGCTGCGGGTGTGTCTGGTGCTGAAACTAAATTCCAAACTGTAAAGAACAAACCTGCATAGGCACCTGGAATGTTAGGTCCATGAATCAAGGTAAACTGGATGTGGTAAAGCAAGAGATGGCAAGAGTGAAGATTGACATTTTAGGAATCAGTGAACTAAAGTGAACAGGAATGGGCAAATTTAATTCAGATGACCATTTTATCTACTATTGTGGGCAAAAATAAGAATCCCTAAGAACAAATGGAGTAGCCCTCATAGTCAACAAAAGAGTCCAAAATGCACTACTTGAGTGCAATCTCAAAAACAACAAAATGATCTTAGCTCAAGAAGAAACATACAATATCACAATATTTCAAGTCTATGCCCTAACCACTAATGCCGAAGAAGATGAGATTGAACAGTTCTATGAAGACCTACAGGACCTTCTAGAACTAAGACCAAAACAGGATGTCCTTTGCATCATTGTGGACTAGAATGCAAAAGCAGGAAGTGAAGATACCTGGAGTAACAGGCAATTTTGGCCTTGGGAGTACAATGGAAGCAGGGCAAAGGCTAACAGAGTTCTGCTAAGAGAACACACTGATCATAGCAAACACTTTCTTCCAACAACACAAGAGAAAACTCACATGGATATTACTAGATAGTCAATACCAAAATCAGAATGATTATATTCTTTTGTAGCCAAATATGGAGAAGCTCTATAGAGCCGGCAAAAACAAGACTGGGAACTGACTGTGGGTCAGATAATGAGCTCCTTATTGAAAATTCCCACTTAAATTGAAGCAAGTAGGGAAAATCACTAGGTCATTCAAGTATGACCTAAATCAAATCCTTTATAATTATACAGTGGAAGTGACAAATAGACTCAAAGGATTAGATCTGAAAGAAAACCTGAAGAACTATGGACAGAGTTGGTAACACTATACATGAGGCAATGACCAAAACCACCTCCAACAACAACAAAAAATGCACAAGGCAAAATGGTTGTCTGAAGAGGCTTTACAAATAGCTGAGAAAAGAAGAGTAGTGAAAGGCAAGGCAGAGAAAGAAATACCCATCTGAATGCAGAGTTCCAAAGAAGAGCAAGGAGAGCTAAGCCTTCTTAAGTGAACAATGCAAAGAAATAGAGGAAAACAATAGATTGAGAAAGAATCAAAGGGCTCTTCAAGAAAATTAAAGATACCAAGAAAACATTTCATGCAAAGATGAGCACAATAAAAGACAAGAAGTGGTATGGACCTAACAGAAGCAGAAGATATTCAGAAGAGGTGGCAAGAATGCACAGAGGAACTTTACAAAAAATGTCTTAGTGACCTGGATAACTATGATGGTGTGATCACTCACCTAGAGTCAGACACCCTGGAATGTGAAATCAAGTGGGCCTTAGGAAGCATCACTACGAAATAAGCTAGTGGAAGTGATGGAATTCCAGCTGAACTATTTCAAATCCCTAAAAGATGATGCTCTTAAAGTACTGCACTCAATGTGCCAGAAAATTTGGAAAACTCAGCAGTGGCCACAGGACTGGAAAAGGTCACTTTTCATTCCAATCCCAAAGAAGGGCAATGCCAAAGAATGTTCAAATTACTGCATAACTGCACTCACTTCATATGCTAGCAAGGTCATGCTCAAAATCCTTTAAGCTAGGGTTCAATAGTACATGAAGTGAGAACTTTCAGATGCTCAAACTGGGCTTAGAAAAGGCAGATGAAACCCAGATCTAATTGCCAACATCTGCTGGATCAGAGAAAAAGCAAAAGGATTCCAGAAAAACATCTACTTCTGCTCTGCTCACTACACTAAAGTCTTTGACTGTGTGGATCACAACACACTGTGGAAAATTCTTAGATGGGAATACCAGACTACCTTACTTGCCTCCTGAGAAACTTATCTGCAGGTCAAGGAGCAACAGTTAGACAGGACATGGAACAATGGACTGGTTGAAAACTGGGAAAGGAAAATGTGAAGGTTGTATACTGTCACCCTACTTATTTAACTTCTATACAGAGTATATATCATGTGAAATGCCAGGCTAAATGAAGTATAAGCTGGAATCAAGATTTCCAAGTGAAGTACCAATAACCTCAGATATGCAGACGACATCACCCTAAAGGCAGAAAGTGAAGGGGAACTAAAAGAGCCTCTTGATGAAGATGAAAGAAGAGAGTGAAAAAGCTGGTTTAAAATTAAACATTCAAAAAGCTAAGATGATGGAATCTGGTCCCATCACTTCATGGCAAATAGATTGGCAAGAAATGGAAACAGTGTTAGACTTTATTTTCTTGGGCTCCAAAATCTCTGTGGATGGTTACTGGAGTCATGAAATTAAAAGACATTTGCTTCTTGGAAGAAAATCTATGGACCAAAACAGAAGCAGAAGAATATTCAGAAGAGGTGGCAAGAATGCACAGAGGAACTTTACAAAAAATGTCTTAGTGACCTGGATAACTATGATGGTGTGATCACTCACCTAGAGTCAGACACCCTGGAATGTGAAATCAAGTGGGCCTTAGGAAGCATCACTACGAAATAAGCTAGTGGAAGTGATGGAATTCCAGCTGAACTATTTCAAATCCCTAAAAGATGATGCTCTTAAAGTACTGCACTCAATGTGCCAGAAAATTTGGAAAACTCAGCAGTGGCCACAGGACTGGAAAAGGTCACTTTTCATTCCAATCCCAAAGAAGGGCAATGCCAAAGAATGTTCAAATTACTGCATAACTGCACTCACTTCATATGCTAGCAAGGTCATGCTCAAAATCCTTTAAGCTAGGGTTCAATAGTACATGAAGTGAGAACTTTCAGATGCTCAAACTGGGCTTAGAAAAGGCAGATGAAACCCAGATCTAATTGCCAACATCTGCTGGATCAGAGAAAAAGCAAAAGGATTCCAGAAAAACATCTACTTCTGCTCTGCTCACTACACTAAAGTCTTTGACTGTGTGGATCACAACACACTGTGGAAAATTCTTAGATGGGAATACCAGACTACCTTACTTGCCTCCTGAGAAACTTATCTGCAGGTCAAGGAGCAACAGTTAGACAGGACATGGAACAATGGACTGGTTGAAAACTGGGAAAGGAAAATGTGAAGGTTGTATACTGTCACCCTACTTATTTAACTTCTATACAGAGTATATATCATGTGAAATGCCAGGCTAAATGAAGTATAAGCTGGAATCAAGATTTCCAAGTGAAGTACCAATAACCTCAGATATGCAGACGACATCACCCTAAAGGCAGAAAGTGAAGGGGAACTAAAAGAGCCTCTTGATGAAGATGAAAGAAGAGAGTGAAAAAGCTGGTTTAAAATTAAACATTCAAAAAGCTAAGATGATGGAATCTGGTCCCATCACTTCATGGCAAATAGATTGGCAAGAAATGGAAACAGTGTTAGACTTTATTTTCTTGGGCTCCAAAATCTCTGTGGATGGTTACTGGAGTCATGAAATTAAAAGACATTTGCTTCTTGGAAGAAAATCTATGACAAACCTAGACAGCATATTAAAAGCAGAGACATCACATTTCCAGCAAAGGTCCACAATGTCATAGTTATAGTTTTCCCAGTAGTCATGCATGAATGTGAGAGATGGACCATAAAGAAGGCTGGGCACCAAAGCACTGATGCTTTCCAACCATTGTGCTGGAGAAGACTCCTGAGAGTCCCTTGGACAGTAAGAAGATCAAACCTGTCAATCCTAAAGGAAATCAACCCTGAATACTCACTCATGGACTGATGCTGCAACTGAAGCTCCAATACTCTGGCCACCTGACATGAAGATCTGACTCACTGGTAAAGCTCCTGACACTGATAAAGACTGAGGGCAGGATGGGAAGAGGGCAACAGAGGATGAGATGTTTGGGTGGTATCATCGGCTCAATGAACATGAGTTCAATCAAACTCCGGGAGATGGTAAAGCATAGGGAAGTGTGAAGTGCTGCAGTCCAAGGGATCACAAAAAGTTGGACATGACTGAGCAACTAATCAACAACAATGGTCATTTAAAGGAACAATCAGACTATACTAAGGATAACCACCCTAGTAACCCTATAAAATTGGGCTGAATGCCTTATGGACAATGGCAATATATATAATTTTCATTAATGATAAGGACTGGTACAAAACAGACTTATGCCAGACAACCTGGGGATATAATAGGCTGCACCCAATCAAAGTCCTTGGGTGAAATTCTTACTTCTGTCCTTACTAAAACTACTAGCTATATTATTTTTACAAACTTACATTATCAAATGTATGACTAAACTTTTGATAAAATGATGATATATAAATCCCACATGAAATCAATGACCATAATAGTGTAACTCTAGATACAGAAACACCAAAAAGGAATATTTTCCCAGATTGTAAGAGACTAGTAAGACAGGTGGTCCAGAGACTTTTGGTTACTACTAACATGGCTTAGTCCAGAAACAGCACAGTGAGTGGCCTGTCAGTGAAATCTTCACCAGACCTGGAAATACACATTCCAAACACCATGGGACAAATGGTCATAAAATGCACCCCAAATCATGCAAATCGTCCAAATTTATGATCACAAAGGACCCTGCCCACTGGAAACTAGCACATGCCATCTACCTCAACAAGGATTAAATCATGAGCTGCTGCTGCTGACCCCCAGCACCCCTGAAGAGTTCAGGATGGAAATCAGAAACAGCATACTCTGTGCTCTAGGAAAAACTGAGAGAACCGGCCTTTGAAGAGTTGGATATTTTCAGGTAAGAATTTTTTTGAGCCCAAGTTCTTGCCACTTCTCATTCCTAGAAAAACACTCTAATTGTTAGCACTGATGTCTGCTTTGGCTATTAATGAAGAAATTACAATTAAAAGTCAAAATAGCAGAGCTCTGGTTCAGCCATTCAAGTTAATAATGCCAGATACACCGCAGGTGTGATTTCAGAAAAAGTTTATATTGCTACAAACCTAAATCTGATGAGCAGTGTCAGACTTGTTACCATCAGCTGTTCTCACAGATGGTAGCTGCAGCCTTACCTTTTCAAGGTCTCCTCTTATAACTATTACATTTTTAAACAATGGAATTCCTTTAGATCAAGCATTAAGAGAAAGAGACATGTGTAATGACCAGTAGCTCCTTTTATATGTTACTACCATATCAAAGGTTAAAACCTACTGAGATAAAAATAGACAAGCGGCTATAAGTCGCCTTGAAGCATCAGAACCATACTAGGGTTCAGGCTTATTCTCCTGAAAAAAAAAAATCTATTTTGGCTATTAATGTTCAGGTTGTCAATCCTCCAACTGCTTCTAATTAGGTCTGTTACACCTACAGCAATCACACTGGACTAATAGAAAAGGACATCAAAAATAAGTCACACTTTGTTGGGAGGGGGGTCCCAGGATGGTGAAGGAATAGGACAGGGAGATCACTTTCTCCCCAACAAGTACATCAAAAGATCATCTGAATGTGGAGCAACTTCCACAAAACAACTTCTGAATGCTGGCAAAGGATTTAGGGACAGAGTCCAGTTTTGGGGAGGGAAACGTGACATTTCCACACCATTAGGAAATCCTCTCACAGGCGGGGTTAGTGGGGAGCTTTGGAGTCTCAGAGGACAACATACGCAAAAAAAAAAAAAAAAAATCACCACAGAATTCACGTAGAACTGCTATTACAGTGGAGAAACCCTCTCATGATTGTGTCTGCCTGCAGCAAGTGGGTGCTGAGCGTGGAGATGCCGGCTCCATCATAGGTCCCTAGGGTAAAGACTGGGCTTAAATGCCCTGAGGAGCTAATATGACATAGCAACCCAAACCATGGGAAAGCCAGAGAAACAAAAACAAGGGACCTTTCCCGTGGGAAGGCTCTAATGCCACGTGGTGACTCCAGGCAAGCTCACAGAAATGAAGGATTACAGCCTAGCAAATACCTAAGGACAGCAAGCTGGCTGCCTTTTATGGCCCTCCCTCCCTGGAGGCAGAGAGGCAGGTGCATTACAGCCAAAGGTAGAAGGCAGGGGGCTGCTGCAATCTCGGCCCCAGAGACCGCATCTCCCACCAAGCTGTGAGCAGATGGCCAGTAGCTATCCACATCTTCCTGGCATCCTGGACGGTTCACATCCGCCAGGAGTGCCACAGACTGAAACCAGCTCCAATGAGGAGGCAAATGGCACACAGGGGACTGTTCCCCTGCAGCATACTTAGGAAACTGAGCAGCTGGGACAAGAGAGGTGCACGAAATTCACAAACCACCTGAGTCTGTGTACTCACAGCACAAATGGGATACTGAGCAGCTCAGATCTGGAAAACCCAGGCCCCACTGAGGACAGTGCACTCACGGAGCACCCAGAAGCCTGAGCAGAGTGGACCAAGGAAGTACACACGATGCCTTGGGCTGTGGCAGCCCCTGTGTGGCCCACCCACTGCTGAGTGCTCCCTGTACATGCCAGCAGTATTTGTTTGGAGGGTCCCTCCCTCTCCAAAGCACAGAGTGGCCACCATCACCCCCTTGTGTCAGGGCAGAGATTAGACACAGAAGAGACATGCAAACAGAGGAAGCCAAAATAAGCAAAGAAAGGGGAACTGCCCCAGAAGTGACAGGTGCAACAGATTAAAACCCTGTAGTTAAACTGAGATTGTGCATTTGAGGGGCAACTATAGACTTAGAGAACAAGTACATGCCGGAACAAGGAACTATCTGACAAGGAACTGGCCCCACACTGCCCACAACAGTGCCAAAGAAATTCCTAGAGGCAAAATAAGTTTCTATAGCGTGGCTATTACAGTGGAGAAACCCTCTCATGATTGTGTCTCTGCAGCAAGTGGGTGCTGAGCGTGGAGATGCCGGCTCCATCATAGGTCCCTAGGGTAAAGACTGGGCTTAAATGCCCTGAGGAGCTAATATGACATAGCAACCCAAACCATGGGAAAGCCAGAGAAACAAAACAAGGGACCTTTCCCGTGGGAAGGCTCTAATGCCACGTGGTGACTCCAGGCAAGCTCACAGAAATGAAGGATTACAGCCTAGCAAATACCTAAGGACAGCAAGCTGGCTGCCTTTTATGGCCCTCCCTCCCTGGAGGCAGAGAGGCAGGTGCATTACAGCCAAAGGTAGAAGGCAGGGGGCTGCTGCAATCTCGGCCCCAGAGACCGCATCTCCCACCAAGCTGTGAGCAGATGGCCAGTAGCTATCCACATCTTCCTGGCATCCTGGACGGTTCACATCCGCCAGGAGTGCCACAGACTGAAACCAGCTCCAATGAGGAGGCAAATGGCACACAGGGGACTGTTCCCCTGCAGCATACTTAGGAAACTGAGCAGCTGGGACAAGAGAGGTGCACGAAATTCACAAACCACCTGAGTCTGTGTACTCACAGCACAAATGGGATACTGAGCAGCTCAGATCTGGAAAACCCAGGCCCCACTGAGGACAGTGCACTCACGGAGCACCCAGAAGCCTGAGCAGAGTGGACCAAGGAAGTACACAACGATGCCTTGGGCTGTGGCAGCCCCTGTGTGGCCCACCCACTGCTGAGTGCTCCCTGTACATGCCAGCAGTATTTGTTTGGAGGGTCCCTCCCTCTCCAAAGCACAGAGTGGCCACCATCACCCCCTTGTGTCAGGGCAGAGATTAGACACAGAAGAGACATGCAAACAGAGGAAGCCAAAATAAGCAAAGAAAGGGGAACTGCCCCAGAAGTGACAGGTGCAACAGATTAAAACCCTGTAGTTAAACTGAGATTGTGCATTTGAGGGGCAACTATAGACTTAGAGAACAAGTACATGCCGGAACAAGGAACTATCTGACAAGGAACTGGCCCCACACTGCCCACAACAGTGCCAAAGAAATTCCTAGAGGCATTTTTATTATCATCATTTTTTAATTAAAAAACTTAGTTTCCTATCACTCTGTTAACTTAGAACCATTACCTTTACAAAAAAACCCCATCTTTTCAACAAGTTTCATACACAGACACACACACACATATACACACATATCTTTAACTTCTGTGTTTGATCTTGTTTTGTATTTTTATCTGTACTTTTGAGCATTTAATCTCTATTTTAGGTTTTTAATCCTTGCTTTTTGATATTTGTTATTAACTTTGCACCTTTAAGAGTCTAATTTTTAATATCCATTTTCACTAAGGGATTTGATTACTAGCATGATTCCTCTCTTCCTTTTTCTCCTGCTGGTCACCTCTATCTCCCTCTTCTCTTCTACATGTAACTCTGTGAATCTCTCTAGGTGTTCTGAGCTGTTGAGAGGTATTTCACCATTAGTGTAGGGGTGTTGTCTTCTGTGCTGTGTGGACAGAGAAGTCTCGAGATTACTTTAAGAAGAGGACCGAGGGCTTCCCCTGGTGGTCCAGTGGATAAGGACACCGCCTTGCAGTGCAAGGAGCGCCAGTTCGATCCCTGGCCTGGGAAGATCCCATGTGCCGCGGAGCGGCTAGACTGATGTGTCCAATCACCGAGCCGGAGCTCTGGAGCGCATGCGCCCAGAGCCGGCACTCTGCGACAACAGACGCCACCGCGATGGGAGGCCCGCAGGAGCCAAAGAACAAAGACAGATGAAAACAGAGAAATGAAAGACGAATAGAAGTGGCCCGCCCGCTCCCCTCCCTCCCCAACCCGACCCCCACCCAAAATAAATAAATAAATAAATCTTTAAAAAAAAAAAAAAAAAAAGAAGAAGAGGACCGAAACCCAGAGGCAGGAGGCTCAACTCCAGAGCTTTTGACCATCACAGAACTCCATACACAATGGAACATTAATAGACAACAGCCTACCCAAAATTCTCCATCCCCACACTGAAATCAAGCTACACCCAAAAGCCAGCAAGTACCAGTGCAAGACACCCCACATTAATTCTCCAGCAAAACAGGAATACAACCCTGAACATTAAAAGACAGATTGTCCAAAGCCGTGCCAAATCCACAGACATCCCAAAATTTACTACTGGACACTTCATTGCACCCCAGAGAGTAGATATCCAACTCCCACCACCAAAACACAGACACAAGTTCCCCCAATCAGGAAACCCTCACAAGCCACTAGTTCAATCCCACCCACAGGGAACAGACTCCACAACTAAAAGGAACCACAACCCTCCAGCCTGCAGAAAGGGGGACCCCAAACACAGCAATCTAAACAAAATGAAAAGGCAAAGAAATAACCTGCAAGTGAAGGAACATGATAAAAATCTACCAAACCAAACTAAAGAGGAGGAGACAGGAAGTCTACCTGAGAAAGAACTCAGAATAGTGATAGTAAAAATGACTCAAAATCTTGAAAACAAAATGGAGTTACAAAGAGACTAGAAACATGGATTGAGAAGATTCAAGAAATGTTTAACAAGGACCTAGAAGAAATAGTCAACCAACAATGAACACTGCAATAACAAAAACACTCTGGAGGGAACCAACAGAAGAGTAACTGAGGCAGAAGGAAGGATAAGTGAGATGGAATATAGAACAGTGGAAATAAATTAAGCAGAGCAGAAACAAGAGAAAAGAATGAAAAGGAATGTGGACAGCCTCAGACGCCTCTAGAACAATGTTAAACACCCCAACATATGAATCACAACTGTCTCAGAAGAAGATAAAAAGAAAGGGTATGAGAAAATACTAGCGGAGATACTAGCCAGACATTTCCCTAAAACGCGAATAGCTACCCAAGTTGAAGAAACCCAGAGAGACTCCAACAGGATAAACCCAAGGTAAAATGCGCCAAGACATGTATCAATCCAACAAACAAAAATTAAGCACAAAGAGCAAATATTCAAAGCAGCGAGAGAAAAACAACAAATAACATACAAGTGGATCCCCGTAAGGATAACAGCTGATCTTTCAATAGGAATTCTTCAGGCCAGAAGGGAACAGCAGGATACACTTAAAGTGATGAAAAGGAAAAACCTACACCAAGATTACTCTACCCAGCAAGGATCTCATTCAGATTTGAAGGTGAACCAAAAGCTTTACAATCAAATGCTGAGGGAATTCAGCACCACCAAACCAGTTCTCCAACAAATGCTTAAGGATCTTCTCTATACAAGAAACACAGAAAAAGTGTATAAAAAACAAACCCAAAACAATAAATTAAATGGTAACAGGATCATACTTATCAATAATTACCTTAAATGTAAATGGGTTTAATGCTCCAACCAAAAGATAAAGACTGGCCAAATGGATACAAAAACAAAATCCCTATATATGCTATCTATAAGAGATCCACTGCAAACCCAGGGACACATACTGACTGAAAGTGAGGGGCTGGAAAAAGATATGTCATGCAAACGGAGACCAAAAGAAAGTGGGGGTAGCAATATTCATATCAGATAAAACAGACTTTAAAATAAAGACTATTATGAGACAAAGAAGGACACTACATAATGATCAAGTGCTCAATCCAAGAAGAAGAATAACAATTATAAATATATATGCACCCAACATAGAAGTATATAAGGCAAATGCTAGCAAGTATGAAAGGGGAAATTAACATACAGAAAAGAAAAACATAAAACAACAAATATATGGAGGCTAAACAACATCTTTCTGAATAACCAATAGATACACAGAAGAAATCAAAAAGGAAATCAAAATATGCATAAAAACAAATTATAATGAAAACATGACAACACAAAACAAAACCTATGGGATTCAGCAAAAGCAATGCTAAGAGGGAAGTTCAAAGCAATACAAGCCTATGGTCAAGAAACAAGAGAAACATCAAATAAACAACCTAACTTTACACCTAAACAACTACAAAAAGAAAACAAACAAACAAAAAAACCCAAAGTTAGTAGAAGGAAATAAATAATAAAATCAGACCAGAAATAAATGAAAAAGAAACAAAGCAGACTATAGCAAAAATCAACAAAACTAAAAGTTGGTTCTTTGAAAAGATAAAATGGACAAACTGTTAACCTGACTCATCACAAAAAAAAGGGAACAAACTCAAATCAATACAATTAGAAATGAAAATGGAGAAATCACAATACACAGCAAAAATACAAAGGAACACAAGCAGAATCTCATTCAGATTTGAAGGTGAACCAAAAGCTTTACAATCAAATGCTGAGGGAATTCAGCACCACCAAACCAGTTCTCCAACAAATGCTTAAGGATCTTCTCTATACAAGAAACACAGAAAAAGTGTATAAAAAACAAACCCAAAACAATAAATTAAATGGTAACAGGATCATACTTATCAATAATTACCTTAAATGTAAATGGGTTTAATGCTCCAACCAAAAGATAAAGACTGGCCAAATGGATACAAAAACAAAATCCCTATATATGCTATCTATAAGAGATCCACTGCAAACCCAGGGACACATACTGACTGAAAGTGAGGGGCTGGAAAAAGATATGTCATGCAAACGGAGACCAAAAGAAAATGGGGGTAGCAATATTCATATCAGATAAAACAGACTTTAAAATAAAGACTATTATGAGACAAAGAAGGACACTACATAATGATCAAGTGCTCAATCCAAGAAGAAGAATAACAATTATAAATATATATGCACCCAACATAGAAGTATATAAGGCAAATGCTAGCAAGTATGAAAGGGGAAATTAACATACAGAAAAGAAAAACATAAAAACACAAATATATGGAGGCTAAACAACATCTTTCTGAATAACCAATAGATACACAGAAGAAATCAAAAAGGAAATCAAAATATGCATAAAAACAAATTATAATGAAAACATGACAACACAAAACAAAACCTATGGGATTCAGCAAAAGCAATGCTAAGAGGGAAGTTCAAAGCAATACAAGCCTATGGTCAAGAAACAAGAGAAACATCAAATAAACAACCTAACTTTACACCTAAACAACTACAAAAAGAAAACAAACAAACAAAAAAACCCAAAGTTAGTAGAAGGAAATAAATAATAAAATCAGACCAGAAATAAATGAAAAAGAAACAAAGCAGACTATAGCAAAAATCAACAAAACTAAAAGTTGGTTCTTTGAAAAGATAAAATGGACAAACTGTTAACCTGACTCATCACAAAAAAAAGGGAACAAACTCAAATCAATACAATTAGAAATGAAAATGGAGAAATCACAATACACAGCAAAAATACAAAGGAACACAAGAGACTATCAGGAGCAAATATATAACCATAAAATGGACAACTTGAAAGAAATGGAAAAATTTTTAGAAAAGTATAATCTTCCAAAACTGAATCAGGAAGAAACAGAAAATCTGAACAGACCAATCACAAGTACAGAAATAGAAACTAATCAAAAATCTTCCAGCAAGACAGTATGGAGACTCCTTAAAAAGCTAAAAATACAAGCACCCTATGACCCAGCAATCCCACTACTAGGCCTATATCCTGATGAAATCAAAACTGAAACAAGCACCTGTACCCCAATGTTCATTGCAGCTCTCTAAACAATAGCCAGAACATGGAAGCAGCCTAGATGTCCACAGACGAATGAATGGATAAAGACGCTCTGGTATATATATACAATGGAATACTACTCAGCTGTTAAAAGAAATGCAGAAGACCCAGTCCTAATGAAGTGGCTGGCTCTAGAACCTATCATAAAAAGTGAAGTAAGTCAAAAAGAGAAAGACAAGTACAGTACACTAACACATATATGGAATCTAGTAGGATGGACTTGATAACACACGCAGTGAACTCATGGAAAAACGGACAGAGAATAGACATATGGACATCGTGGGGAAGAAACAGGGAGGGGGAGGCATGGAGGGAGTAACATGGAAACCTATAGTGTTATGTGTGGAAAAGATAGCTATTGTCATTGTGCTAAGGGAATAGGAATGCTCACAATGGCTTGGGGCAATGGTCTGGAGGGGTGGGATGGGGGGGAACTGGGGGGCAGGGATCAGGGATATGCATATGAATGATCTGGGAACATACATGTCAGTGAACAATAAAACTCTGTAAAACCTTTAAAATAAAGAATTAAAAAAAAAAATCTTCCAGCAAACTAACACCCAGGACCAGATGGCTTTGCAGGTGAATTCTATCAAAAATCTGAAGATGTAACACCTGTCCTACTCAAACTCTGCCAGAAAATTGCAGAGGAAGGAAGATTCTCAAACTCATTCTGAGGCCACCATCACCTTGATACCAAAACTAGATAAAGATGCCACACAAAAAAGAAACTACAGGTTAATATCACTGATGAATATAGACGCAAAAGTCCTCAACAAAATTCTAACATATGAAACAACATACTAAACAACAACATACTAAAAGATCACACATCATGACCAAGTGACTTTATTTCAGGGATGCAAGAATTCTCCAATATTCACGAATCAACTGATGTGATACACCATATTAACCAACTGAAAGATAAGAAACACGATTATCTCAATAGATGCAGAGAAAACCTTTGAAAAAATTCAATATCCATTTATGATAAAAACTCTCCAGAAAGTAGGCACAGAAGGAACATACCTCAATATAATAGCAGCCATATATGACAAACCCACAGCAAACAGTATCCTCAATGGTGAAAAACTGCAAGCATTTCCTCTACAATCAGATATAAGATAAAAGTGTGCACTCCCACCACTATTATTCAATGTAGTTTTTGGAAGTTCTAGCTATAGCAATCAGATAAGAAAAAGAAATAAATGAATCCAGACTGGAAAAGAAGTAGAACTCTTACTGCAGATGACATGATCTTCTACATAGAAAACCCTAAAGATACCACCAGAAAATTACTAGAGCTAATCAATGAATATAGTAAAGTTGCAGGATATAAAATTAATACAAAGAAATCCCTTGCATTCCTATGCACTAAAAATGAAAAATCAGAAAGAAATTAAACACACAATCCCATTCAGTACTGCAACAAAAAGAATAAGATACTTAGGAATAAATTTATCTAAAGAAACAAAATATTTGAATATAGATAACTATAAGACACTGATGAAAGAAACCAAAAATGATATAAATAGATGCAGAAATATACCATGTTCGTTGACAGAAAGAATACAGTGAAAATGAGTATACTACCCAAAGCAATCTATGTATTCAACACAAACTACCAATGGTATTTTTCACAGAACTAGAGATAATTTCACAATTTCTATGGAAACACAAAAGACCTCAAAGAAGCAAAGCAATCTTAAGAAGAAGGTGAAACTAGTAATCAACCATCCTAACTTCAGACTATACTACAAAGTTAGTCATCAAGACAGTATGTCACTGGCAGAAAAGACAGAAACAGGGAGATGAGATGAAGATGGCAGAACAGAAGGACGAGCTCTCAGCTTCTCCTACCGGAGCACCAAGATCACAACTAACAGCTGAACAAACATCAACAAGACAATACAACTCACCAAAAAAAGATGCCCCACATTCAAAAACAAAGGAGAAGCCACAATGAAATGAAGACAGACAGAAGAAATAAGAACTACAATCCCATCAGCCTCCAGAAACTAATACCACAATCAAAGAAAGACACCCAAGATGAAAAGAAATCAGATTATGTCCCAGACAAAGGAACAAAACAAATCGCCAGAAAAACAACTAAATGAAGTAGAAACAGGCAACCTCCCAGAAAGAGACTTCAGAATAACAATAGTGAAGATGATGCAGCATATTAGACACAAAATGGAGATGGTGCAAACATTTTTCAAGGACTGAGAAGAACTAAAAACAAGCAGAGATGAATAATAAACAAGAAGGAATCAATAGCAGAATAACTGAGGCAGAAGAACAGATAAAGTGACATGGAAGGCAAAACATTGGAAATCAGTGCAGCAGAACAGAATATAGAAAAAAGAATGAAAAGAAATGAAGACATCCTAAGAGACCTCTGGGACAACATTAAATGCACCAATATTTGCATGATGGGGTCCCAGAAGGAGAAGAGAGAGAGAAAGGACCCCAGAAAATATTTGAAGAGATAACAGCTGAAAAACTTCCCTAAAATGGAAAAGGAAATAAGTCAACCATGTCCAGGAAGCACTGAGAGTTCCAGGCAGGATAAATCCAATGAGGAACACACTGAGACACATGGTAATCAAACTCACAAAAATTAAAGAAACCAAAAATGATATAAATAGATGCAGAAATATACCATGTTCGTTGACAGAAAGAATACAGTGAAAATGAGTATACTACCCAAAGCAATCTATGTATTCAACACAAACTACCAATGGTATTTTTCACAGAACTAGAAATAATTTCACAATTTCTATGGAAACACAAAAGACCTCAAAGAAGCAAAGCAATCTTAAGAAGAAGGTGAAACTAGCAATCAACCATCCTAACTTCAGACTATACTACAAAGTTAGTCATCAAGACAGTATGTCACTGGCAGAAAAGACAGAAACAGGGAGATGAGATGAAGATGGCAGAACAGAAGGACGAGCTCTCAGCTTCTCCTACCGGAGCACCAAGATCACAACTAACAGCTGAACAAACATCAACAAGACAATACAACTCACCAAAAAAAGATGCCCCACATTCAAAAACAAAGGAGAAGCCACAATGAAATGAAGACAGACAGAAGAAATAAGAACTACAATCCCATCAGCCTCCAGAAACTAATACCACAATCAAAGAAAGACACCCAAGATGAAAAGAAATCAGATTATGTCCCAGACAAAGGAACAAAACAAATCGCCAGAAAAACAACTAAATGAAGTAGAAACAGGCAACCTCCCAGAAAGAGACTTCAGAATAACAATAGTGAAGATGATGCAGCATATTAGACACAAAATGGAGATGGTGCAAACATTTTTCAAGGACTGAGAAGAACTAAAAACAAGCAGAGATGAATAATAAACAAGAAGGAATCAATAGCAGAATAACTGAGGCAGAAGAACAGATAAAGTGACATGGAAGGCAAAACATTGGAAATCAGTGCAGCAGAACAGAATATAGAAAAAAGAATGAAAAGAAATGAAGACATCCTAAGAGACCTCTGGGACAACATTAAATGCACCAATATTTGCATGATGGGGTCCCAGAAGGAGAAGAGAGAGAGAAAGGACCCCAGAAAATATTTGAAGAGATAACAGCTGAAAAACTTCCCTAAAATGGAAAAGGAAATAAGTCAACCATGTCCAGGAAGCACTGAGAGTTCCAGGCAGGATAAATCCAATGAGGAACACACTGAGACACATGGTAATCAAACTCACAAAAATTAAAGACAAAAGATAATTTATTAAAAGCAACAAGGGAAACAAGACAAAAATACTAGGGAAAACTCATAAGTTTATTAGCCAATTTATCAACAGAAACTCTACAAGCCAGAAGGGAATGGCACAATATATTCCAAATGATGAAAGGGAAGACTCTACAACCAAAAATACTCTACCCAGCAATACTCTCATTCAAATTTGACAGAGAAATCAAAAGTTTTACAGACAAGCAAAAGTTAAGAGAATTAATTCAGCACCACTAAATCAATTTTACAGCAAATACTAAACGATCTTTTCTAGGCAGGAAACACAAGAGAAGGAAAAGATCTACTAAAAATAATCCAAAATAATTAACAAAATGATGATAAGATCATATATTCATAATTACCTTAAATGTAAATGGATCAAATGCACTAATGAAAAGACATAGAAAGGCTGAGAGTATACAAAACAAGACCCATGTATATGCTGTCACTTCATACCAAGAGACACTTACAGACAAAGTAAGGGGATGGAAGAAGGTATTTCATGCACATGGAAATCATAAGAAAGCTGGAGTAGCAATACTCGTATCAGACAAAATAGACTTTAAAACAAAGACTGTTGTAAGAGATAAAGGACACTACATAATGATCAAGGGTTCAATTCAAGAAGAAGATATAACAATTTTAAATATATATGTACCCAACAAAGGAGCACCTCAGTATATAAGGCAGATACTAACACATATAAAAGCAGAAATCAAGAGTAACACAGGAATACTGGGGGACCTTAACATCCTACTTTCATCAATGGACAGATCATCAAGACAAAATCAACAAGGAAACCCATGCTTTAAATGACACTTCAGATGAGTTCAACTTATTTGATATTTATAGAGCATTCCATCCAAAAGCAGCAGACTACACATTTTTTTTCAAGTACATATGGAACATTCTCCAGGACTGACTTCGTGTGGGCCACAAGATGAGCCTAGGTAAACTGAAGACAATTTAAATAATATCAAGCATCTTCTCTGATTAATCACAATGCTATGAAATTAGAAATAAACTACAAGAAAAAAACTCAAAAAACCACAAATGTGTGGCAGCTAAACAATATGCTACTAAACAACTGTTAGTTCACTGAAGAAAAAAAAAAATACCTAGAGACAAATGAAAATGAAAGCACAATGATCCAAAACGTATGAGATGCAGCAAAAGTAGTTCTAAGAGGGAAGTTTACAGCAATACAATCTTACCTCAAGAAACAAGAAAACTCTCAAATAAATGATCTAACCTTACACCTGAAACAACTAGAGAAAGAAGAACAAACAAAACCCAAGATTTTGGAAGGAAGGAAATCAAGATTAGAGCAGAAATAGATGAAACAGAGACAAAACAATCGTAAAGATCAATCAAACTAAAAGCTGGCTCTGTGAAAAGATAAAGATTGATAAACCTTTAGTCAGATTCATTAAGAAAAAAAAAGGGAGAGGACTCAGATCAGTAAAATTAGAAATGAAAAAGGAAAAGTTACAACTGACTCCACAGAAATACCAAGAATTATAAGAGAATACTATGAAAAACTGTATGCCAGTAAGACGGACAACCTGGAAGAAATGGACACTTTCTTTAGAAAGGTACAGTCTCCTGTGACTGAACCAGGAAGAAACAGAAAATATGAACAGACCAATAACAAGCACTGAAATTGAAACCATGATTAAAAACCTCCCAACAGTGCTTCCCAAGTGGTCCAGTGGGTCAACAGTCTGCAGTGCAAGGGGCACCAGTCCGATCCCTGGCCCAAGAGGATCCCATGTGCTGCGGAGCGGCTGGACCGGTGTGTCCAGTTGTGAGCTGGCACTCTGGAGCACGTGTGCCTAAGCCGGTGTTCTGCGGCAAGAGAGCCTACTGCAATGGGAGGCCCACACAAGCCAAAGAATAAAACAGATGGATGAAAATAAATCGATAGAAAACCAGTAAAAGAGGCCTAGAAAACAAACAAACAAACAAACAAAAACCTCCCCAAAAAAAGTCCAGGACCTGATGGCTTCACAGGTGAATTTTATCAAACATTTAGAGAAGAATTAACACCTATCCTTCTGAAACTGTTCCAAAAAGTTGCAAAGGAAGGAAAACTTTGCAACTCTTTTTTATGAAGGCAGCATTACCATGATACCAAAATCAGACAAAGATACCACACACACACAAAAGAAAATTACAGGCCAATATCACTAATTAACATGAATGCAAAAAATCCTCAACAAAGTACTAGCAATCCGTACCCAACAATATGTTGAAAAGATCATATACCATGATCAAGTGGTATTCATCCCAGGGATGCAAGGTCTTTTCAACATCTGCAAATCAGTGAATGCGATACACCATATCAACAAGTTGAAGAACAAAAACCAAATGATCATCTCAACCGATGCAGAAAAGGCTTTTGATAAAATTCAGCACCATTTATGATAAGGAAGGAAATCAAGATTAGAGCAGAAATAGATGAAACAGAGACAAAACAATCGTAAAGATCAATCAAACTAAAAGCTGGCTCTGTGAAAAGATAAAGATTGATAAACCTTTAGTCAGATTCATTAAGAAAAAAAAAGGGAGAGGACTCAGATCAGTAAAATTAGAAATGAAAAAGGAAAAGTTACAACTGACTCCACAGAAATACCAAGAATTATAAGAGAATACTATGAAAAACTGTATGCCAGTAAGACGGACAACCTGGAAGAAATGGACACTTTCTTTAGAAAGGTACAGTCTCCTGTGACTGAACCAGGAAGAAACAGAAAATATGAACAGACCAATAACAAGCACTGAAATTGAAACCATGATTAAAAACCTCCCAACAGTGCTTCCCAAGTGGTCCAGTGGGTCAACAGTCTGCAGTGCAAGGGGCACCAGTCCGATCCCTGGCCCAAGAGGATCCCATGTGCTGCGGAGCGGCTGGACCGGTGTGTCCAGTTGTGAGCTGGCACTCTGGAGCACGTGTGCCTAAGCCGGTGTTCTGCGGCAAGAGAGCCTACTGCAATGGGAGGCCCACACAAGCCAAAGAATAAAACAGATGGATGAAAATAAATCGATAGAAAACCAGTAAAAGAGGCCTAGAAAACAAACAAACAAACAAACAAAAACCTCCCCAAAAAAAGTCCAGGACCTGATGGCTTCACAGGTGAATTTTATCAAACATTTAGAGAAGAATTAACACCTATCCTTCTGAAACTGTTCCAAAAAGTTGCAAAGGAAGGAAAACTTTGCAACTCTTTTTTATGAAGGCAGCATTACCATGATACCAAAATCAGACAAAGATACCACACACACACACAAAAGAAAATTACAGGCCAATATCACTAATTAACATGAATGCAAAAAATCCTCAACAAAGTACTAGCAATCCGTACCCAACAATATGTTGAAAAGATCATATACCATGATCAAGTGGTATTCATCCCAGGGATGCAAGGTCTTTTCAACATCTGCAAATCAGTGAATGCGATACACCATATCAACAAGTTGAAGAACAAAAACCAAATGATCATCTCAACCGATGCAGAAAAGGCTTTTGATAAAATTCAGCACCATTTATGATAAAAACTCTCTAGAAAGTGGGCACAGAGGGTATGTACCTCAACGTGATAAAGGCCACATATGGCAAACCTACAGCTAGCATCATACTCAATGGCGAAAAGCTGAAAGCATTCCCTCTAAGATCAGGAACAAGACAAGGATGTCCACTCTCACCACTTTTATTTAACATAGTTCTGGAAGTCCTAGTTAGAGCAATGAGAGAAGAGAAAGAAAAGAAAGGGAATCCAAAATGGAAAAGACGTAAACTGTCACTGTTTGCAGATGACATGATACTATATATAGAAGATCCCAAAAATGCTACCAGAAAATGACTAAAACTCATCAATGAATTTAGTTAAGCTGCAGGTTACAAAATTAATACACAGAAGTCTGTTGCATTTCTATACACTAATAATGAAAGATCAGAAAGAGAAATTCAAGAAGCAGTTCCATTTAACATTGCATCAGAAAGAATAAAATACCTAGGAATAAACTTACCTAGGGAGACAAAGGACCTGTACCCCGAAAACTATCAGATGCTCATTAAAGAAACTGTGGATTGGAAGAATCAATACTATCAAAATGGCTATACTACCCAAGGCAATTTACAGATTCAATGCAATCCCTATCAAATTACCAATGGCACTTTTCACAGATCTAGAATAAAAAATCTCAAAATTTGTTTGAAGAAACAAAAGACCCTGAATAGCCAAAGCAATCTTGAAAAAGAAAAACAGAGCTGTAGCAATCAGGCTCCCTGACTTCAGACTATATTACAAAGGTACAGTCATCAAGACAGTGTTTTACTGGCATAAAAAAGGACATACAGATCAATGGAACAGGATAGAAAATCCAGAAATAAGCCCATGCATCTGCAAGTCAATTAATCTATGACAAAGGAGGCAAGACTACACAATGTTAGAGAGACAGTCTCTTCAACAAATGGTACTGGGAAAGCTGGACAGCCACATGTGAAAGAATGAAATTTGATCATTCCTTAAGTCCATACACAAAAATAAGCTCACAATGGATTAGAGACCTAAATGCTAGACCAGACACAAAAAAAACTCTAGGAGGAAAACAGGCAGAACACTCTGACATAAATCACAGAATCCATCTCCCAGAATAATGGAAATAAACCAAAAATAAACAGATGGGATCTACTTAAACTCAAAAGCTTTTGTACAGCAAAGGAAACAATAAATAAAACAAAAAGACAACCCACAGACTGGGAGAAAATGTTTGTAAATGATGTGACTGATAAGGGATTAGTCTCCAAAATTTACAAACAGCTTATGACACTCAACAGCATCAAAACAAGCAACCCACTCAAAAAGTGGGCAGACGACCTGAAGACATTTCTCTAAAGAAGACACACAGATGGCCAACAGACACAGGAAAAGATGTTCAAAATCGCTAGTTATACTCTTGCATTGCTGGTGGGAATGTAAATTGATACAGCCTCTATGGAAGACAGTATGGAGAATCCTTAAAAACTAAAATTGAAGCACCATGCGACCCAGCAATACCACTATTAGGCTTATACCCTGATGAAATTAAAATTGAAAGACACACCTGTACCCCAATGTTCACTGCAGTTCTCTATACAATAGCTAGAACATGGCAGCAACCTAAATGTCCATCAATGAATGAATGGATAAAAAAACTCTGGTACATATATACAATGGAGTACTTCTCAGCTATAAAAAAAAATGCAGAAGAATCAGTCCTAATGAGGTGGATGAATCTAGAACCTATTATACAAAGTGAAGTAAGTCAAAAAGAGAAAGACAAGTACAGTATACTAACATATATATGGAATCTAGTAAGATGGTAATGACAACACATGCAGAGAAGCAATGGAAAAAGAGACATAGAGAACAGACTTATGGACATTGTGGGGAATGAACAGGGGGTGGGAGGCATAGAAGGAGTAACATGGAAACTATACTATCATATGTGAAAGAGAGAACTACTGTCATTGCGCTGTGGGAATAGGGAATCCTGCAGGGGTGCTGTGCGACAGCCAGGAGGGGTGGGATGGGGGGACTGGGAAGCAGCTGGAGGAGGGAGGGGTCAGGGATATACATATGACTAATCAGGTATTATACATATCTGTAAACAACAAAACTCTGTAAGAGCAAAAAGTAAAATAAAAATTATTATAAAAAATTGCTAGTTATTAGAGAAATGCAAATTAAAACTACAATGAGATACCACCTCACACCAGTCAGGACAGCTATCATCATAAATTCCACAAATAACAAATACTGGAGAGGGTGCAGAGAGAAGGGTACCTGCACTGTTCGTGGGAATGCAAACTGGTACAGCCACTATGGAGAACTGGGTGGAGGTTCCTTAAAAAACTAAACATAGAGCTACCATAAGACCCTGCAATCCCACTCCTGAGCATATATCCAGAGAAAAATAGGACCCAAAGAAATACATGCTTCCCAATATTCACTGCAGCACTGTTTACAATAGCCAAGACATGGAAACCACCTAAATGTCTATTGACAGAAGATGTGGGGGCTGTGTGTGTGTGTATGTATGTATGTATCTATCTATATATAGGAATACTACTCAGCCATTAAAAAGAATGAAATAAGGCCATTTGCAGCAATATGGATGGACCTAGACGAATGTCATACTGAATGAAATAAGTCAGCTAGAGAAGGAGAAATATCATATGATATCCCTTTTATGTAGATTCTAAAAAGAAATGATACAAATGAACTTATTTATAAAATAAGAGTCTCACAAACTTAGAAAACAAACTTATGGTTGGAGTGGGGAGGGGATGGTTGGGGACTTTGGGAAAGTCATGTACACACTGCCATGTTTGAAATGGATAACCAACAAAAATCTATTGTACAGCATATGAAACTCTGCTTAATGTTATGTCCCAGCCTGGATGGGAAAGGGTTTTGGGGGTGTGTGTGTGTGTGTGTGGGTGTGTGTGTGTGTATATATATATATATATATATATATATATATATATATATATGTATGTATGTATGGCCGAACCCCTTCACTGTTCACCTGAAACTATGACAAAATTGTTAATTGGCTATATCCCAATGTTTTTGGTGTAAAAAAAAAGAAAAACAAAAGACAGAACTATAGATCAATGGAACAAAACAGAATCCAGAGATAAATATACACACTTGTGGACATATTATCTTTGACAAAGGACGCAAAAATATACGATGGAGAAAACAGTCTCTTCAACAAGTGGTGCTGGGAAAACTGGCCAACCATGTGTAAAAAAATGAAACTAGAACACTAACACCATACACAAAAATAAGCTCAAAATGAATTAAAGACCTAAATATAAGACCAGAAACTATAAACTCTTAGAAGAAAACATAGGCAGAAAACTCTCTGACATAAACCACAGCAAGATCCTGTATGAACCCACATCCCAGAGTAATGGAAATAAAAACAAAAATAAACAAATGGGGCCTAATTAAATTTAAAAGCTTCTGTACAACGAAAGAAACTATAAGACAGCCCTCAGAATGAACAAGCAGTTCATGCATCTCAATACTAGAAAAATGAGCAACCAAGCAAAAAAGTGAGCAAAAGAACAGAACTTCTCCAAAGGAGATATACAGATGGCTAATACACACATGAAAAGATGCTCAACATCACTCATTATCAGAGAAATGCAAATCACAACCATAATGAGGTATCATCTCATGCCAGTCAGAATGGCCATTATTAAAAAGTCTACAAACAATAAATGGTGGAGAAGGTGTGAAGAAAAGGGAACCCTCTTACACTGTTAGTAGGAATGCAAACTGGTACAGCCACTATGGAGAAAAGTGTGGAGATTCCTTAAAAAAAAACAAAAAACCAAAACTTGGAATAGAACTGCTATACGACCCAGCAATTCCACTGCTGCGCATACACCCTAAGGAAACCAGAACTGAAAGAGACACATGTACCCCAATGTTCATTGCAGCACTATTTACAATAGCTAGGACATGGAAGGAACCTAAATGTCCATTAGCAGATGAACAGATAAGGAAGTTGTACATATAACACAATGGCGTATCATTCAGCTATAAAAAGTAACACATTTGAGTCAGTTCTAATATGGTGGATGAAACTGGAGCCTATTATACAGAGTGACGTAAGTCAGGAAGAAAAGGACAAATACTGTACATTACTGCATATATATGGAATTTAGAAAGCTAGCAATGACGATCCTACATGCAGGACAGCAAATGAGACACAGATGTAAAGAACAGACTTATCAACTGGAGAAGGCAAGGGTGGGATGATTGTAGAGAACAGCACTGAAACATGTACATTGCCATATGTAAAAGAGATGACCAGTGCAAGTTCAATGCATAAAGTAGGGCACCCAAAGCCAGTGCTCTGGGACAACCCAGAGGGATAGGGTGGGGAAGGAGGTGGGAGGGGGTTCACAATGGGGGGATACATGTATACCTGTGGCCAATTCGTGTTGATACATGGCAAAAATCATCCACACACTGGAAACTACTGCAGAGGTTCTCCCAAAGGAATGCAAATTCTGATCCCCATAGCAGGCTCTCTAACCTGTACCATGAGGGGTTGGCATTGAGGGGGAAGAGCACCCAGAGCATTTGACTTTGAAGGCCAACAGGCTTGAATATATGAGCTCCACGGGACTAGAGCAAACACAGACTCCACTCTAGGAAGGCACACAAAAGGCTTCCCATGCACTGGGACCCAGAGCAAAGTGGTGACTTTGCAGTATTACTTTACAATACTGTAAAGTAATAATCCTCCAATTAAAATAAATTGACTAGTTAAAATAATAAATAAATGACCAGGCCTAACAGTCCCATTCTTTGTAGAGCATAAGCCAAGCACTGACTCTATCTGAACCAGTAGCAAAACTGCTACCAAACATAACCGGGTTCTCACTCTTGCTTGGGCCTCTAATTACAATAATTCTTTATTGACCTTTGGCCTCTGCCTTCTTTTAATCTGTCTGCTTAATTCATTCCCTCCAGGACACAACAGTCTCCCAAACAAGATGATGGTAATGCAGAGATTCCAGCCACTTCTCAAAATAGACACTTTTGGAATAACAACAGAGGTCATTCTGGGGTCCCTTAATGACCCCTGTGACCCCAATTAGGTAGAGTCTATGAGTCCCTTGACACCCTGAGGCAGTTACAGAGAACAGAAAAATTCATAACACAATGGCGTATCATTCAGAAAAGTAACACATTTGAGTCAGTTCTAATATGGTGGATGAAACTGGAGCCTATTATACAGAGTGACGTAAGTCAGGAAGAAAAGGACAAATACTGTACATTACTGCATATATATGGAATTTAGAAAGCTAGCAATGACGATCCTACATGCAGGACAGCAAATGAGACACAGATGTAAAGAACAGACTTATCAACTGGAGAAGGCAAGGGTGGGATGATTGTAGAGAACAGCACTGAAACATGTACATTGCCATATGTAAAAGAGATGACCAGTGCAAGTTCAATGCATAAAGTAGGGCACCCAAAGCCAGTGCTCTGGGACAACCCAGAGGGATAGGGTGGGGAAGGAGGTGGGAGGGGGTTCACAATGGGGGGATACATGTATACCTGTGGCCAATTCGTGTTGATACATGGCAAAAATCATCCACACACTGGAAACTACTGCAGAGGTTCTCCCAAAGGAATGCAAATTCTGATCCCCATAGCAGGCTCTCTAACCTGTACCATGAGGGGTTGGCATTGAGAGGAAGAGCACCCAGAGCATTTGACTTTGAAGGCCAACAGGCTTGAATATATGAGCTCCACGGGACTAGAGCAAACACAGACTCCACTCTAGGAAGGCACACAAAAGGCTTCCCATGCACTGGGACCCAGAGCAAAGTGGTGACTTTGCAGTATTACTTTACAATACTGTAAAGTAATAATCCTCCAATTAAAATAAATTGACTAGTTAAAATAATAAATAAATGACCAGGCCTAACAGTCCCATTCTTTGTAGAGCATAAGCCAAGCACTGACTCTATCTGAACCAGTAGCAAAACTGCTACCAAACATAACCGGTTCTCACTCTTGCTTGGGCCTCTAATTACAATAATTCTTTATTGACCTTTGGCCTCTGCCTTCTTTTAATCTGTCTGCTTAATTCATTCCCTCCAGGACACAACAGTCTCCCAAACAAGATGATGGTAATGCAGAGATTCCAGCCACTTCTCAAAATAGACACTTTTGGAATAACAACAGAGGTCATTCTGGGGTCCCTTAATGACCCCTGTGACCCCAATTAGGTAGAGTCTATGAGTCCCTTGACACCCTGAGGCAATTACAGAGAACAGACCATTGCTGTTCATTCTTCCAATAAAGATTTCTTGGTGTTGAGGTCTTTCAGAGAGTTTGAGGTAGAAGGCAGATGGGCCCTTGGACTGAACAGCTAGTTTTCAAGTGGAATAAATTGGAGCTTTGTTTCCCCTAGACACTTCTAGGACAAAGATAATGGCAGGAGCTGAACTCTGTTGGAGTTAAGAAATAAGATGACTATATCTATCGCTCCTGAGGTCAAGGAGACCTCCCCGACTGCACATCTGCAGAAAGACTCCTGAGGCCAAAAAGCGAGGGGTGTTACCCCATAGTAAGAGCTGTCAATCTTCCAAAGGTCTTCGTGATATAATTCAGTCTGGCAAAAAGATGTGTAAGTACTATCAGGAAGGACCACAGATCAGATCTGAGGTGGGAAACAAAGCAAGATGCCTGGTCAGAGAAAAACAAAGGCCCAGAAAAACTGCCTCCATCTAAGTGATTTAAGTCACTTCTCTTGCACGCTCCTCACTGGGGAGGATGCCAACAGTCTTCTCTGGTACTTCTTTGCTCTAAACAGACTGCTTCTTTGTTGTCTTTGCATCCACTGTGCTTCCAGTAAATTCTGTGCCTGTTTTACAATGTCTCTTTGTGGAAATCTTTCTCCAAAGGAGATAAGGACTAAGATCCTCTAACTGAATGACATCAGTTGCACTGAGTTTTGGAAGGTAGGGAAACCAGATGATGGAGTCGTTAATTAAATAAATGACAGGCCTAACAGTCCCATTCTTTGTAGAGCATAAGCCAAGCACTGACTCTATCTGAACCAGTAGCAAAACTGCTACCAAACATAACCGGTTCTCACTCTTGCTTGGGCCTCTAATTACAATAATTCTTTATTGACCTTTGGCCTCTGCCTTCTTTTAATCTGTCTGCTTAATTCATTCCCTCCAGGACACAACAGTCTCCCAAACAAGATGATGGTAATGCAGAGATTCCAGCCACTTCTCAAAATAGACACTTTTGGAATAACAACAGAGGTCATTCTGGGGTCCCTTAATGACCCCTGTGACCCCAATTAGGTAGAGTCTATGAGTCCCTTGACACCCTGAGGCAGTTACAGAGAACAGACCATTGCTGTTCATTCTTCCAATAAAGATTTCTTGGTGTTGAGGTCTTTCAGAGAGTTTGAGGTAGAAGGCAGATGGGCCCTTGGACTGAACAGCTAGTTTTCAAGTGGAATAAATTGGAGCTTTGTTTCCCCTAGACACTTCTAGGACAAAGATAATGGCAGGAGCTGAACTCTGTTGGAGTTAAGAAATAAGATGACTATATCTATCGCTCCTGAGGTCAAGGAGACCTCCCCGACTGCACATCTGCAGAAAGACTCCTGAGGCCAAAAGGCGAGGGTGTTCCCCCATAGTAAGAGCTGTCAATCTTCCAAAGGTCTTCGTGATATAATTCAGTCTGGCAAAAAGATGTGTAAGTACTATCAGGAAGGACCACAGATCAGATCTGAGGTGGGAAACAAAGCAAGATGCCTGGTCAGAGAAAAACAAAGGCCCAGAAAAACTGCCTCCATCTAAGTGATTTAAGTCACTTCTCTTGCACGCTCCTCACTGGGGAGGATGCCAACAGTCTTCTCTGGTACTTCTTTGCTCTAAACAGACTGCTTCTTTGTTGTCTTTGCATCCACTGTGCTTCCAGTAAATTCTGTGCCTGTTTTACAATGTCTCTTTGTGGAAATCTTTCTCCAAAGGAGATAAGGACTAAGATCCTCTAACTGAATGACATCAGTTGCACTGAGTTTTGGAAGGTAGGGAAACCAGATGATGGAGTGAAAGGATATGAATTCACCCCCTCTCATGAAAGCAACAAAATCAAAAGTAACTGCTGAACACGTATCGACAAAAATGATTGGAACCTATCAAGAGGATATTCCACATCCAAAGACAAAGAAGACACTATATTGAGATGATAAAATAGCTGTTTTCATAATATAATCAAATCCCATGTCCACTAAGTGGGCAATCCACATACTGGAAACTATCACAGCGGTTCTCCCAAAGGAGTGCAAATTCTGATCCACAAGGCACCTCTCCAACCTGTGCCACCAGAGGTCTGGTATTGGGAGGAGGAGCACCCAGAGGATCTGGCTTTGAAGGCCAGCAAACTTGAATATATGAGCTCCACAGGAGTAGGGTAAACAGAGACTCCACTCTTGGAAGGCACAAGGTTTCCCATGCACCGGGACTCAGATGAAAGCAGTGACTCTGTAGTCGCCTGGGCCAGACCTACCTGAGGGTCTTGGAGTATCTCCTGGGGTCAGCTGTGGCCCAGTGCGCGAGAGAAAGATGATGTTGGCTCAGGCCCCAGGTGGTATACCTTGGCGTGAGCTCTTTCGGAAGTTACCATTTTGGCACTATGACCAGGCCACCCAACAACCTCCAGTCTCCAGTGCTGGGACACCTCAGGTGAAACAACTAACAGCCTCATTCACTAACAGCAAGGCTATCTAATAGCATCCTGAGCCCACAGCCACCCCTAGACACATTCCTTTGACATAACCCTGTCCACCAGAAGAATACAGCTCCAGTCACCATTGGGCAGGCTTCTCTCCTATCAGGAAGCTTGCACAAGCCTCTGGACCAACCTCACCCACCAGGTAGCAGAGACCAGAAGCAAAAACTATAATCCTGAAGCCTGGGGAATGGAAACCACAAACACAGAAAGTGACACAGCAAAGAAACATGCTCCAGACGAAGGAATACGATAAAAACTCAAAAGAACAAGTAAGCAGAGACAGGCAATCTGCTTGAAAAAGAATTCACAATAATGATAGCAAAGATGATCCAGATCTCAGAAAAAGAATGGTGGCACTGATGGAGAAGACACAAGAATATTAAACAAGAGCCAAAAGATTTAAAGAACAGGTATGAACAATACAGTAACTACAAAATCAAAAGTAACTGCTGAACACGTATCGACAAAATGATTGGAACCTATCAAGAGGATATTCCACATCCAAAGACAAAGAAGACACTATATTGAGATGATAAAATAGCTGTTTTCATAATATAATCAAATCCCATGTCCACTAAGTGGGCAATCCACATACTGGAAACTATCACAGCGGTTCTCCCAAAGGAGTGCAAATTCTGATCCACAAGGCACCTCTCCAACCTGTGCCACCAGAGGTCTGGTATTGGGAGGAGGAGCACCCAGAGGATCTGGCTTTGAAGGCCAGCAAACTTGAATATATGAGCTCCACAGGAGTAGGGTAAACAGAGACTCCACTCTTGGAAGGCACAAGGTTTCCCATGCACCGGGACTCAGATGAAAGCAGTGACTCTGTAGTCGCCTGGGCCAGACCTACCTGAGGGTCTTGGAGTATCTCCTGGGGTCAGCTGTGGCCCAGTGCGCGAGAGAAAGATGATGTTGGCTCAGGCCCCAGGTGGTATACCTTGGCGTGAGCTCTTTCGGAAGTTACCATTTTGGCACTATGACCAGGCCACCCAACAACCTCCAGTCTCCAGTGCTGGGACACCTCAGGTGAAACAACTAACAGCCTCATTCACTAACAGCAAGGCTATCTAATAGCATCCTGAGCCCACAGCCACCCCTAGACACATTCCTTTGACATAACCCTGTCCACCAGAAGAATACAGCTCCAGTCACCATTGGGCAGGCTTCTCTCCTATCAGGAAGCTTGCACAAGCCTCTGGACCAGTAGCAGAGACCAGAAGCAAAAACTATAATCCTGAAGCCTGGGGAATGGAAACCACAAACACAGAAAGTGACACAGCAAAGAAACATGCTCCAGACGAAGGAATACGATAAAAACTCAAAAGAACAAGTAAGCAGAGACAGGCAATCTGCTTGAAAAAGAATTCACAATAATGATAGCAAAGATGATCCAGATCTCAGAAAAAGAATGGTGGCACTGATGGAGAAGACACAAGAATATTAAACAAGAGCCAAAAGATTTAAAGAACAGGTATGAACAATACAGTAACTACAATGAAAAATACACTAGAAGGAATCAATAGTAGAATAAATGAGAACACATAAGTGAGCTGGAAGATAAATCGGTGGAAATCACTACTAGGGAACAGAATTAAAAAAAAAAAAGGAATGAAAAGAAATAAGGACAGTCTAAAAAAACCTCTTGGACATTAAATGTACCAACATTTGCATTATGGCAGTCCCAAGAGCAGAAGAGACAGAGAAAAAGGCCTGGAAAATATCTGAAGCAATAATAGTTGAAAACTTCCCTAACATGAGAAAGGAAATACTAACTCAAGAACCAGGAAGTGCAGAGTTCCATAGAGGATAAACCAAAGGGAAGCACTGAGACACATACTGATCAAACTGACAAAAATTAAAGATAAAGAGAAAATGTTAAAAACAACAAGGGAAAAGAGACAAACAACATACAAGGGAATTTCCCATCAGCATATCAGTTAATTGTTCAGTAGAAACTACACCATCCAGAAGGGAGTAGCACAATATATTGAAGGTGATGAAAGAGAATAAACCTATGAGCAAGAATAGTCCACCCAGCAAGGCTTTCCTTTATATTTGATGGAGATATCAAAAGCTTTACATATAAGCAAAAGCTTTACATACAAGCAAAAGCTGAGAGAATTCAGCACCACCAGACCAGCTTTGCAACCAAGGCTAAAGGAATCTCTACAGGCAGAAAAGAAAAGCCCGTAACTAGAAACAAGAAAATTATGAATGGACGAACTCACTGGTAATACAGTAAAGGTAGGGAAAAAAATTGTAAAAAAACAAACACATGGAGGCTAAACATTTCACTAAACAACCAATGGATTACTGAAGAAATCAAATAGCATATAGGGACAAAGGACAATAAAAACACCATCATCCAAAAGCTATCAGACATAGCAAAGGCAGTTCTAACAGGGAAGTTTATAACAGTACAGTCTTAGCTCAGGAAATGAAAACTCTCAAATAAACAACTTAACCTAATATCTAAAGCGACTAGAGGAGGAAGAACAAACAACACCTATTATAATTAGTAGACGGAAAAAAAAAAAATCATAAATATCAAAGCAGCAATAAATGAAATAGAAACAAAGGAAACAATAAAGATCAATGAAACTAAAAGCTGGTTCTTTGAAAAGATAAATAAAATTGATAAGCCTTTAGCCAGACTCATCAACAAAAACAGAGAGAAAATTCAAATCAATAAAATCAGAAATGAAAAAAGAGAAGTTACAACAAACACTACAGAAACAAAATGGATCATAAGAGACTAACTCAAGAACCAGGAAGTGCAGAGTTCCATAGAGGATAAACCAAAGGGAAGCACTGAGACACATACTGATCAAACTGACAAAAATTAAAGATAAAGAGAAAATGTTAAAAACAACAAGGGAAAAGAGACAAACAACATACAAGGGAATTTCCCATCAGCATATCAGTTAATTGTTCAGTAGAAACTACACCATCCAGAAGGGAGTAGCACAATATATTGAAGGTGATGAAAGAGAATAAACCTATGAGCAAGAATAGTCCACCCAGCAAGGCTTTCCTTTATATTTGATGGAGATATCAAAAGCTTTACATATAAGCAAAAGCTTTACATACAAGCAAAAGCTGAGAGAATTCAGCACCACCAGACCAGCTTTGCAACCAAGGCTAAAGGAATCTCTACAGGCAGAAAAGAAAAGCCCGTAACTAGAAACAAGAAAATTATGAATGGACGAACTCACTGGTAATACAGTAAAGGTAGGGAAAAAAATTGTAAAAAAACAAACACATGGAGGCTAAACATTTCACTAAACAACCAATGGATTACTGAAGAAATCAAATAGCATATAGGGACAAAGGACAATAAAAACACCGTCATCCAAAAGCTATCAGACATAGCAAAGGCAGTTCTAACAGGGAAGTTTATAACAGTACAGTCTTAGCTCAGGAAATGAAAACTCTCAAATAAACAACTTAACCTAATATCTAAAGCGACTAGAGGAGGAAGAACAAACAACACCTATTATAATTAGTAGACGGAAAAAAAAAAAATCATAAATATCAAAGCAGCAATAAATGAAATAGAAACAAAGGAAACAATAAAGATCAATGAAACTAAAAGCTGGTTCTTTGAAAAGATAAATAAAATTGATAAGCCTTTAGCCAGACTCATCAACAAAAACAGAGAGAAAATTCAAATCAATAAAATCAGAAATGAAAAAAGAGAAGTTACAACAAACACTACAGAAACAAAATGGATCATAAGAGACTATCACAAACTATATACCAATGAAGTGGACAACCTAGAAGACATGAACAAAAGACACCAAAACTATGAACAAAAACTCAGTACTTCTCAAGTACTAAAGTTGATACTTTATTTTTAAAACTTTCAACAAATAAAAGCCCAAGACCAAATGTCTTCAAGGACAAAGTTTATCAAACGTTTAGAGGAGAGGTTTAACATATATTGTTCTGAAAACTTTTTTAAGTTATAGGCCAATATCACTGATAAAGAGATAAAAAAATCCTTAACAAAATGCCAGTAAACCAAATCCTACATCAGAAAAATCATACACTACAATCAAGTGGGGTTTATCCCAGGGATGCAAAGAATTTTTCAATATCCACACATTAATGTGATACACTATCACAAAACTGAAGAATAAAAACCATATGATTATCTCAATAGATGCAGATAAAAAGCATTTGACAAAATTCAACACCATTTATGACAAAAACTCTCCAGAAAGTTGGCCACAGAGAGAACACACCTCAGCACAATAATGGTCATGATAAGCCTACAGCTAGCAACATACTCTGGAGAAGGATATGGCAACCCACTTCAGCATTCTTGCCTGGAGAATTCCATGGATGGAGGAGCCTAGCAGGCTGCAGTCCACAGGGTGAAACAGAGTCAGATACGACTGAAGTGACTAAGCAGCAGCAGCAGCATACTCAATAGGGAAAAGCTGAAAGCCTTTCCTCTAAGATAAGAAATAAGAGTGTTTCACTCTTGCCACTTTTATTCGACATAGTTTTGGAAATCCTAACCATGGCAATCTGAGAAGAAAAGTCAAAAGAATCCAAATTGGAAAAGTAAAACTGTCAATGTTTGCAGATAACACAATATTTTACAGAGGAAGTCCTAAAGATGCTACCAGATAACTACTAGAGCTCAACAGTGAATTTGTAAAGTTGCAAGATACAAAATTAATAGACATCTTTTTTCTATAAACTAAAAATGAAAGATGAGAAAGAGAAATTAAGGAAACAATCTTATTTACTGCTGCATCAAAAAGAAAATACCTAGGAATAAACGTACCTAAGAGGGGGGGGGGAAACCCTGTACACTGTAAACTATAAGACACTGATGAAAGACACCAAAACTATGAACAAAAACTCAGTACTTCTCAAGTACTAAAGTTGATACTTTATTTTTAAAACTTTCAACAAATAAAAGCCCAAGACCAAATGTCTTCAAGGACAAAGTTTATCAAACGTTTAGAGGAGAGGTTTAACATATATTGTTCTGAAAACTTTTTTAAGTTATAGGCCAATATCACTGATAAAGAGATAAAAAAATCCTTAACAAAATGCCAGTAAACCAAATCCTACATCAGAAAAATCATACACTACAATCAAGTGGGGTTTATCCCAGGGATGCAAAGAATTTTTCAATATCCACACATTAATGTGATACACTATCACAAAACTGAAGAATAAAAACCATATGATTATCTCAATAGATGCAGATAAAAAGCATTTGACAAAATTCAACACCATTTATGACAAAAACTCTCCAGAAAGTTGGCCACAGAGAGAACACACCTCAGCACAATAATGGTCATGATAAGCCTACAGCTAGCAACATACTCTGGAGAAGGATATGGCAACCCACTTCAGCATTCTTGCCTGGAGAATTCCATGGATGGAGGAGCCTAGCAGGCTGCAGTCCACAGGGTGAAACAGAGTCAGATACGACTGAAGTGACTAAGCAGCAGCAGAAATACTCAATAGGGAAAAGCTGAAAGCCTTTCCTCTAAGATAAGAAATAAGAGTGTTTCACTCTTGCCACTTTTATTCGACATAGTTTTGGAAATCCTAACCATGGCAATCTGAGAAGAAAAGTCAAAAGAATCCAAATTGGAAAAGTAAAACTGTCAATGTTTGCAGATAACACAATATTTTACAGAGGAAGTCCTAAAGATGCTACCAGATAACTACTAGAGCTCAACAGTGAATTTGTAAAGTTGCAAGATACAAAATTAATAGACATCTTTTTTCTATAAACTAAAAATGAAAGATGAGAAAGAGAAATTAAGGAAACAATCTTATTTACTGCTGCATCAAAAAGAAAATACCTAGGAATAAACGTACCTAAGAGGGGGGGGGGAAACCCTGTACACTGTAAACTATAAGACACTGATGAAAGACATCAAAGATGACACAAAGAGAAACATATATCATGGTCTTAAACTGGAGTAATCAGCCTTGTTAAAATGACTATACTAGCCAAGGCAATCTACAGATTCAATCCAATCCCTATCAAATTACCAATGGCTTTTTTCTCTCCCCCCGACAAAAGCAGAACAAAAAATCTTACAATTTATATAGAAACACAAAAGACCACAAAAAGCCAAAGCAATGCAGAGAAAGAAAAATGGAGCTGCAGGAATCAGGCTCCCTGACTTCAGACTATACTATGTGGCTACAGTCATCAAAACAGTGTGGTACTGGAACAAAACAGAAATAAAAACCAATTATTTCCATCAGGGCTTCCCTGGTGGTCCAGTGGGTAAGGACACCACCTTGTAGTGCAAAGGGCGCCAGTTCGATCCCTGGACTGGGAAGATCCCACGTGCCGCGGAGCGGCTGGACTGATGTGTCCAAATACTGAGCCGGAGCTCTGGGGCGCATGCGCCCAGAGCCGGTGCTCTGCGACAGTAGAGGCCACCGCGATGGGAGGCCCACGTGAGCCAGAGAACGGGGATGGATGAAAATGGACAAATGAAAGGCCAATGGAGGTGGCCCGCCTGCTCCCCTCCCTCCCCACCCCTCCCTCCTCAAATAAATAAATAAATAAATCTTTAAAAAAAACAAAACAAAACAAAAAACCAATGGAATGGGGGCTTCCCTGGTGGTCCAGTGGGTAAGGACACCGCCTTGCAGTGCAAGGGGCGCCGGTTCGAAACCTGGCTTGGGAAGATCCCACATGCCACGGAGCAGCTGGACTGATGCGTCCAATTACCGAGCCGGAGCTCTGGAGCGCATGCGCCCAGAGCCAGCACTCTGCAACAGATGCCACCGTGATGGGAGGCCCACATGGGCCAAAGAACAAAGACGGATGAAAATAGAGAAATGAAAGACCAATAGAAGTGGCCCACCCACTCCCCTCCCTCCCCAACCCGACCCCCCATAAATAAATAATAAATAAATCTTTGGGGAAAAAAAAAGAAAAACAACGGAATGGAAAGAAAGCCCAGAGATTAACCCACATACCTATGATTAACTAGTGTGCAACAAAGGTGGTAAGATCATACAATGAAGAAAAGACTGTCTCTTCAATAAGTGGTATTCAGAAAACTGAACAGCAACATGTGAAAAGAATGAAATTAGAATAGTCTCCAACACCAGACACAAAAATAAACAGAAAATGGATTAAAGACCTAGATTCAAGTTTGGACACTATAAAACTCTTAGAGGAAAACATAGAACATTCTGACACGTGAAAAAGTAAAAGTGTTAGTTGCTCAGCTGTGTCCTCACGCTTTGTGACCCCATGGACTGTAGCCTACCAGGCTCCTCTGCCCATGGAATTCTCCAGGCAAGATTACTGGGGTGGGGTAGATAGTTATTCCCTTCTCCAGGGGATCTTCCCACTGCAGGGACTGAACCCAGGTCTCCCACATTGCAGGCAGATTCTTTATTGCAGGCAGACTGTTTACTGTCTGAGACACAAGCAAACCCAACTCTTAGACAAATCTTAGCAATAACTTTTTGAATCCACCTCTTAATGAAAACAACAAAAACAAACATATTGGATCTAACTAAACTCAAAAGCTTTTGCAGAGCAAAGACTACAAACAAAATGAAAGAGGAAACAACCCACAGAATGGGAGAAAATATTTGTAAACGAAGCAAACAGTAAGACATTAATTTCCAAAATACACAAACAGTTCATGAAACTCAAAATCAAAAAAACCAAACATTCAATCAAAAAATGGGCAGAGATCTAAACAGACATTTCTCCAAAAACATGAAAATATGCTCAACATTACTAACAGAGAAATGCAAATCAAAACTACAATCAGGTATTAGCTCGCACCAATCAGAATAGCCATTATCAAAAAGTCTCCAAACAATACTCTCTGAAAAGAGTGTGGAGAAAAGGGAACCCTCCTGATACTGTTGGTGGGAATTTAAATTGGGATAACCACCATAGAGAACAGAATGAAGGTTCCTAAAAAAACTAAAAATATAACTACCATATGACCCAGTAATCCCACTCCTGGGCATATATATCTGGAGGAAACCATACTTCAGAAAGATACATTCACCCCAATGTTCACTGTACCACTATTTAAAACAAGAAAAATCGGGAAACAACCTAAATTTCCATTGACAGAGGAACAGATAAAGAAGATGTGGTACATATATATAGCGGAATATTATTCAGAGTGAAACAATGCCATGTGCAGCAACATAGATGAACCTAGGGATCATCACACTAAGTGAAGTCAAACTAAGAAAGACAAATACCATATGATACCACTTATACACGGAATCACCTTTAAAAAAATGGATACAAATGAAGTTACTTACAAAATAGAAACAGACTCTCAGACTTCAAAATTAAACTTATGGTTACCAAAGGGGAAAGGTCAGGAAGAGGGATAAATTAGGAGTTTGGGATTAATATATACACACTACCATGAATAAAATAATCAACAAGGACCTACTGTATAGCACAGAAAATGTTCTGTAATAACCTATGTGGGAAAGGAATCTGAACAACTATAAATTGACTATAATTAAAACACACTAGAAACAGTTTACTGTCTGAGACACAAGCAAACCCAACTCTTAGACAAATCTTAGCAATAACTTTTTGAATCCACCTCTTAATGAAAACAACAAAAACAAACATATTGGATCTAACTAAACTCAAAAGCTTTTGCAGAGCAAAGACTACAAACAAAATGAAAGAGGAAACAACCCACAGAATGGGAGAAAATATTTGTAAACGAAGCAAACAGTAAGACATTAATTTCCAAAATACACAAACAGTTCATGAAACTCAAAATCAAAAAAACCAAACATTCAATCAAAAAATGGGCAGAGATCTAAACAGACATTTCTCCAAAAACATGAAAATATGCTCAACATTACTAACAGAGAAATGCAAATCAAAACTACAATCAGGTATTAGCTCGCACCAATCAGAATAGCCATTATCAAAAAGTCTCCAAACAATACTCTCTGAAAAGAGTGTGGAGAAAAGGGAACCCTCCTGATACTGTTGGTGGGAATTTAAATTGGGATAACCACCATAGAGAACAGAATGAAGGTTCCTAAAAAAACTAAAAATATAACTACCATATGACCCAGTAATCCCACTCCTGGGCATATATATCTGGAGGAAACCATACTTCAGAAAGATACATTCACCCCAATGTTCACTGTACCACTATTTAAAACAAGAAAAATCGGGAAACAACCTAAATTTCCATTGACAGAGGAACAGATAAAGAAGATGTGGTACATATATATAGCGGAATATTATTCAGAGTGAAACAATGCCATGTGCAGCAACATAGATGAACCTAGGGATCATCACACTAAGTGAAGTCAAACTAAGAAAGACAAATACCATATGATACCACTTATACACGGAATCACCTTTAAAAAAATGGATACAAATGAAGTTACTTACAAAATAGAAACAGACTCTCAGACTTCAAAATTAAACTTATGGTTACCAAAGGGGAAAGGTCAGGAAGAGGGATAAATTAGGAGTTTGGGATTAATATATACACACTACCATGAATAAAATAATCAACAAGGACCTACTGTATAGCACAGAAAATGTTCTGTAATAACCTATGTGGGAAAGGAATCTGAACAACTATAAATTGACTATAATTAAAACACACACATACGAAATTAAACCATTTCACACAAAATCTGCCAGTTCCTTGCATATAGTGTAGTGTATCCTTGATACCCCTTCATGGATCAAATTCAAAAAGGCAAAATGGTTGTCTGACAAGGGCTTAACAGTTAAGAAAAGTGAAAGGTAAAGGAGAAAAGGAAATGAATGCAGAGCTCCAGAGGATAGCAAGGAGAGATAAGAAGGCCTCTTCAATGAACAATGCAGAGAAATAGAATGGAAAAGACTAGAGATCTCTTTAATAAAATTGCAGATATGAAAGGAACATTTCATGCAAGGATGGGCATGATAAAGGACAGACAGAGGCAGAAGAGACTGGTAGCAAGAATACACAGAAGAACTCTACAAAAAAGGTCTTGATGATCTGAATAACCACGGTGGTGTGGTCACTCACCTAGAGCCAGACATCCAGAAGTGTGAAGTAGGCCTTAGCAAGCATTACTACCAATGAAAGTAGTGGAAGTGATGGAATTATAGCTGAGCTATTTAAAGGTCTAAAAAGATGATGGTGTTAAAGTGCTGCATTCAATATGTAAGCAAATTTGGAAAACAAAGCAGTGGCCAAAGGACTGGAAGAGGTCAGTTTTCACACCGATTCCAAAGAAGGGCAATGATAAAGAATGTTCAACCTATGGGACAATTGCACTCACTTCCTTCTAATAAGGTAATACTCAAAATTCTTCAAGCTAGGCTTCAGTACTACTTGAATTAAGAACTTCAGATGGACAAGAACGGTTTAGAAAAGGCAGAGGAACCAGAGGTCAAACTGGAATATTTGTTGAATCATAAAGAAAACAAGAGAATTCCAGAAAAACATCTACTTATGTTTCATTGACTATGCAAAAGTCTTAGACTGTGCAGATTATAACACACTGTGGAAAATTCTTCCAGAGATGGGAATATCAGACCATCTTACCTATCTCCTGAGAAACCTGTGGGTCAAGAAGCAAGTTATAACCTTAAATTTAACAAAGTTTCCATGACTGGTTCAAAACTGGGAAAGGGATGCACAAATTAGAGTTCCAAAGTAGTGTTTTTCCTTAAATACCCCTTCATGGATCAAATTCAACAAAGGAAATTAAACCATTTCACACAAAATCTGCCAGTTCCTTGCATATAGTGTAGTGTATCCTTGATACCCCTTCATGGATCAAATTAAAAGGCAAAATGGTTGTCTGACAAGGGCTTAACAGTTAAGAAAAGTGAAAGGTAAAGGAGAAAAGGAAATGAATGCAGAGCTCCAGAGGATAGCAAGGAGAGATAAGAAGGCCTCTTCAATGAACAATGCAGAGAAATAGAATGGAAAAGACTAGAGATCTCTTTAATAAAATTGCAGATATGAAAGGAACATTTCATGCAAGGATGGGCATGATAAAGGACAGACAGAGGCAGAAGAGACTGGTAGCAAGAATACACAGAAGAACTCTACAAAAAAGGTCTTGATGATCTGAATAACCACGGTGGTGTGGTCACTCACCTAGAGCCAGACATCCAGAAGTGTGAAGTAGGCCTTAGCAAGCATTACTACCAATGAAAGTAGTGGAAGTGATGGAATTATAGCTGAGCTATTTAAAGGTCTAAAAAGATGATGGTGTTAAAGTGCTGCATTCAATATGTAAGCAAATTTGGAAAACAAAGCAGTGGCCAAAGGACTGGAAGAGGTCAGTTTTCACACCGATTCCAAAGAAGGGCAATGATAAAGAATGTTCAACCTATGGGACAATTGCACTCACTTCCTTCTAATAAGGTAATACTCAAAATTCTTCAAGCTAGGCTTCAGTACTACTTGAATTAAGAACTTCAGATGGACAAGAACAGTTTAGAAAAGGCAGAGGAACCAGAGGTCAAACTGGAATATTTGTTGAATCATAAAGAAAACAAGAGAATTCCAGAAAAACATCTACTTATGTTTCATTGACTATGCAAAAGTCTTAGACTGTGCAGATTATAACACACTGTGGAAAATTCTTCCAGAGATGGGAATATCAGACCATCTTACCTATCTCCTGAGAAACCTGTGTGCGGGTCAAGAAGCAAGTTATAACCTTAAATTTAACAAAGTTTCCATGACTGGTTCAAAACTGGGAAAGGAGTATGACAAGGTTATTCATTGTCACCCTAATTATTTCACTCATGCACAGAGTACATCAAGGGAAATGCCAGGCTGGATGAGTTACAAGCTCGAACCAAGACTGCTGGGAGAAATCATCAACAATATGCAGATAGTATCAGCCTAATTGGCAGAAACCAAATAGGAACTAAAGAGCCTCTTGATGAGAGTGAAGGGAGGAGAGTGAAAAAGCTGGCCTAAAACTCAACATTCAAAAAGCTAAGATCCCCTGGTGGTCCAGTGGATAAGGACACCTCCTTGCAGTGCAAGGGGCGCCGGTTCGATCCCTGGCCTGGGAAGATCCCACATGCGGCAGAGCGGCTGGACCGATGTGTCCAATCACCGAGCCGGAGCTCTGGAGCGCATGTGCCCAGAGTCTGCGCTCTGCAGCAACAGACACCACCGCAATGGGAGGCCCACATGGGCCAAAGAACAAAGACGGATGAAAATAGAGAAATGAAAGACCAATTAGAAGTGGCCCGCCCGCTCCCAACCCGACCCCCCGCCCGCCCAAAATAAATAAATAAATCTTAAAAAAAAAAAAAAAAAAAGCTAAGATCATGGCGTCTGGTCCCTTCCCTTCACGGCAAACAGAAGGGAAAAAAATGGAAGCAGTGACAGATTTTCTCTCCTTGGACTCCAAAATCACTGTGGATGGTAATTGCAGTCATGAAATTAGAAGATGTTTGGTTCCTGGAAAGAAAGCAATGACAAACCTAGACAGCATATTAAAAAGCAAAGACATCCCTTTGCTGATAGAAGTCCATACAGTCAAAGCTACAGTCTTTCTTATAATCATGTATGGATGTGAGAGTTAGACCATAAGGAAGGCTGACTGCGCAAGAATTTACGCTATCAAACTCTGGTGCTGGTTAAGACTCTTGAGAGTATCTTGGATAGCAAGGAGATCACACCAGTAAATCCTAAGGGAAATCAACACTGAATCCTCAATGGAAGGATTAACGCTGAAGCTCCAATACTTAAGCCACCTGATGTGAGCAGCTGACTTATCAGAGAAGACTCTGATGCTGGGAAAGATTGAAGGCAAAAAGAGAAGATGATAGAAGAGGATGAGATGTTTAGACAGCATCACCGGTTCGATGGACATGAACTTCAGCTAACTCCAAGATACTGGTGAGGGACAGGGAGGCCTGAGGCTCTGCAGTCCATAAGTTTGCAAAGAGTAAGACATAACTTAGGAACAGAACAACAAAAACCTTACTGATGACAAGCACACCTGTATTTTCTAAAGATGTATTCTAGATTTAACTTCCACATAATAAAAAACAAGTCGCCAAGAAACCAGTGATTTTTTTCCCTCAAATTACCTAAATTCTGTAATTACATGAAATGACAACTATAAGTTTATTTTGTAAAGAATAAAGAGATCAACTAAGAAAAATTTGTTAAACTGATATATATCAGTGAAGGTCATGATATTATTTTTTCACAAACATAAGATACCAATATCAAGCAACTATTTAGCCATTGAGAAAAATAATACAAAAAGTTGAGGAATCAAAGAAAGAACTTATAATGCTGAAATTTACCTGTTGCAGATCAACGATGTTTACTCGACCTTTAAGGAAAAGACATTTATTTAAATTATGAGTAAGTACATACCAGTACCAAATTGCAAATTCCAACAGTTTTATGTTTTGAACCTTGAAAGACCCAAAACATAAATCCTTCTGCAAAGGCCACAGGGCCACAGTAACTAATGTCTTCAAATACAAGCCATTAGCTTCATAAGGACTCTTGGCTGAAGATATTTAGAGGATGGCTGATTTTCCAAGTTCCATTCGTTCTATCAGGCAAATTATGAGTATTACGAGCATCAGCTGATACACAAGTTGGCCAGACTCGTGAGGGTTATTTATATCCCTTCACAATTGATCTACTGTGGCCAAAGATGTACTAAGTGAAATTTGGATAAACTACTTTCAATTCTTTCAAACTGGTAGGTTATTACTTATTAGCTAACAAATATCTGTTAAGCATTTAAAATTATAGCTAATATTTTACTAGGACTATGAAGTGAGATCCTATTAAAAACTCAGAGATCACAGTAACAAGGAATCACACTAATCCTAAGGAAATCTGAACTGGGAAATTAACGCTGAAGCTCCAATACTTAAGCCACCTGATGTGAGCAGCTGACTTATCAGAGAAGACTCTGATGCTGGGAAAGATTGAAGGCAAAAAGAGAAGATGATAGAAGAGGATGAGATGTTTAGACAGCATCACCGGTTCGATGGACATGAACTTCAGCTAACTCCAAGATACTGGTGAGGGACAGGGAGGCCTGAGGCTCTGCAGTCCATAAGTTTGCAAAGAGTAAGACATAACTTAGGAACAGAACAACAAAAACCTTACTGATGACAAGCACACCTGTATTTTCTAAAGATGTATTCTAGATTTAACTTCCACATAATAAAAAACAAGTCGCCAAGAAACCAGTGATTTTTTTCCCTCAAATTACCTAAATTCTGTAATTACATGAAATGACAACTATAAGTTTATTTTGTAAAGAATAAAGAGATCAACTAAGAAAAATTTGTTAAACTGATATATATCAGTGAAGGTCATGATATTATTTTTTCACAAACATAAGATACCAATATCAAGCAACTATTTAGCCATTGAGAAAAATAATACAAAAAGTTGAGGAATCAAAGAAAGAACTTATAATGCTGAAATTTACCTGTTGCAGATCAACGATGTTTACTCGACCTTTAAGGAAAAGACATTTATTTAAATTATGAGTAAGTACATACCAGTACCAAATTGCAAATTCCAACAGTTTTATGTTTTGAACCTTGAAAGACCCAAAACATAAATCCTTCTGCAAAGGCCACAGGGCCACAGTAACTAATGTCTTCAAATACAAGCCATTAGCTTCATAAGGACTCTTGGCTGAAGATATTTAGAGGATGGCTGATTTTCCAAGTTCCATTCGTTCTATCAGGCAAATTATGAGTATTACGAGCATCAGCTGATACACAAGTTGGCCAGACTCGTGAGGGTTATTTATATCCCTTCACAATTGATCTACTGTGGCCAAAGATGTACTAAGTGAAATTTGGATAAACTACTTTCAATTCTTTCAAACTGGTAGGTTATTACTTATTAGCTAACAAATATCTGTTAAGCATTTAAAATTATAGCTAATATTTTACTAGGACTATGAAGTGAGATAAACAAACGCCAAAGATATATCTAATAACATCTAATGAGTTTTCACAGATGCATCTCTTTCAATCAGTGTTTAAATCTTCCCAGCAATTTCTTCAAATTTCAAAAAGACAATGGAAACAAAAAGTTTTTTGTGTGCTTGTAATAGCATTTCCTACAATCTAATAGATTATAGTACCATATTAATTTGTTTTCTAATTTGCAAACGCTTAAATTAAAAAAAAAAAAAAACGTGGTGGTACAGCCCTGATTCTCAACAATCTATAATTTAAAATCTGTTCTCTCTTCATAATTATCACCTGATAACAGATAGCTAAGTACCCACCCCTGAGTCACCCAATAAATCCATGAATTGTGAAAAGAAACAGCTGATTAATACACACATAAAATACACAACTCAAAATAAAAAACGCTATTTTCTAAAGTGACTGTATTTGGCTTCATTTACATTATACGATCGTGTTTACCCAAACGTATTACAAATATGAAGGCTGATTATCATATTAACAATTGAGAAGGGTGTCTTATAACCTCCAAATCATTTATGCTTTATGGTTTTAACGTTTTTTCCCACCCCCCTTCAAAAGAACCAGAAGAAAAAACTAACGGATTACTTACCACCTCGAACATGTAGCTCATCTCTCATTTCTTTACTAATTTGGGCTGGAGTAATATATTCCTTCCCATCAAGTGTGTGAACTACTTCTAGCTGTTTCTGAGCAATCAATTTATTCACAATCTCAATACAGTTCCGCTCTGACAATCTGAGGGAAACAAAAGTTTTAAAATGAATCTGATACATTCAGTGCTCATTATGTTTAAGCAGATGTATGAAAATGGGCTTTTAGAAGGTTTGGGTAGTCATTAAGTTCTATAAGACCATATCTGCCCTTTATTAGAGCATCAGCTGATACACAAGTTGAGTCTGAGGGTTATTTATATCCCTACACAATTGATCTACTGTGGCCAAAGATGTCCTAAGTGAAATTTGGATTACCTACTTTCAATTCTTTCAAACTGGTAGGTTATTACTTATTAGCTAACAAATATCTGTTAAGCATTTAAAATTATAGCTAATATTTTACTAGGACTATGAAGTGAGATAAACAAACGCCAAAGATATATCTAATAACATCTAATGAGTTTTCACAGATGCATCTCTTTCAATCAGTGTTTAAATCTTCCCAGCAATTTCTTCAAATTTCAAAAAGACAATGGAAACAAAAAGTTTTTTGTGTGCTTGTAATAGCATTTCCTACAATCTAATAGATTATAGTACCATATTAATTTGTTTTCTAATTTGCAAACGCTTAAATTAAAAAAAAAAAAAAAACGTGGTGGTACAGCCCTGATTCTCAACAATCTATAATTTAAAATCTGTTCTCTCTTCATAATTATCACCTGATAACAGATAGCTAAGTACCCACCCCTGAGTCACCCAATAAATCCATGAATTGTGAAAAGAAACAGCTGATTAATACACACATAAAATACACAACTCAAAATAAAAAACGCTATTTTCTAAAGTGACTGTATTTGGCTTCATTTACATTATACGATCGTGTTTACCCAAACGTATTACAAATATGAAGGCTGATTATCATATTAACAATTGAGAAGGGTGTCTTATAACCTCCAAATCATTTATGCTTTATGGTTTTAACGTTTTTTCCCACCCCCCTTCAAAAGAACCAGAAGAAAAAACTAACGGATTACTTACCACCTCGAACATGTAGCTCATCTCTCATTTCTTTACTAATTTGGGCTGGAGTAATATATTCCTTCCCATCAAGTGTGTGAACTACTTCTAGCTGTTTCTGAGCAATCAATTTATTCACAATCTCAATACAGTTCCGCTCTGACAATCTGAGGGAAACAAAAGTTTTAAAAATGAATCTGATACATTCAGTGCTCATTATGTTTAAGCAGATGTATGAAAATGGGCTTTTTAGAAGGTTTGGGTAGTCATTAAGTTCTATAAGACCATATCTGCACCTTTTATTAGTAAAATACTAATTCAATACATTTTTTTAAAACCAAGGGAATAAACAGGTTTACATGAATTTAAATCATGTAGTTCACTGTTACAAATCTGTTACAGATTTCAAGTTTGCTCTTTCAGGCCTGCTTCTAATCTTCAAATCGGAATAGAAAAGTTAGCACATGTAATTTAAATAGAGGAAAAAAACCACGTTCTACTTTTATTTCAATTTTCACTTTCGCTTCAGTTAAAAAAAAACATTCTTTTATTAAACGCAAACTACCTCATTCCTAACTGTAAGACCTGTAAGCAGAAGACCTGGCCTAAGAAAACCAAGTACAATTTACAGTTACCCAAACACTTAAGTGTCCTAATTTGTTAGCAGTGATACAAAACACAGCATCAGAGGATTAAAAGGCTTCAGCCCCAGAAAGAACAATACAAGGAATAATCTTAGCAGTCTATGATAGAAAGTCGAGTTAGAGGGCTTCTGCAGGAACAGAGCACAGCTCTGGCCTAGCACACCTGTTCTGGCCAAAAGGCAAAATGTTTAAGGAATCAACATAGAATTCGCAAAGTACTGTACTCTGGGGTTAGCCTCTCCTTTCACGCTTTCTAGATCAGGAGGTGTGTAATAGGCTTGCTAAGAGTTAAGCGAGGTTAAGAGGAATACTCTTGATCGAATGTCACCAAGTCACCAGCCTCAGCCGTCGTGGGGGCGGCCGCGCCTGCACTTGCCTGGGGCTTGGACAGGGGTATATTAGCTTTATGGTTTTAACGTTTTTCCCACCCCTTCAAAAGAACCAGAAGAAAAAACTAACGGATTACTTACCACCTCGAACATGTAGCTCATCTCTCATTTCTTTACTAATTTGGGCTGGAGTAATATATTCCTTCCCATCAAGTGTGTGAACTACTTCTAGCTGTTTCTGAGCAATCAATTTATTCACAATCTCAATACAGTTCCGCTCTGACAATCTGAGGGAAACAAAAGTTTTAAAAATGAATCTGATACATTCAGTGCTCATTATGTTTAAGCAGATGTATGAAAATGGGCTTTTTAGAAGGTTTGGGTAGTCATTAAGTTCTATAAGACCATATCTGCACCTTTTATTAGTAAAATACTAATTCAATACATTTTTTTAAAACCAAGGGAATAAACAGGTTTACATGAATTTAAATCATGTAGTTCACTGTTACAAATCTGTTACAGATTTCAAGTTTGCTCTTTCAGGCCTGCTTCTAATCTTCAAATCGGAATAGAAAAGTTAGCACATGTAATTTAAATAGAGGAAAAAAACCACGTTCTACTTTTATTTCAATTTTCACTTTCGCTTCAGTTAAAAAAAAACATTCTTTTATTAAACGCAAACTACCTCATTCCTAACTGTAAGACCTGTAAGCAGAAGACCTGGCCTAAGAAAACCAAGTACAATTTACAGTTACCCAAACACTTAAGTGTCCTAATTTGTTAGCAGTGATACAAAACACAGCATCAGAGGATTAAAAGGCTTCAGCCCCAGAAAGAACAATACAAGGAATAATCTTAGCAGTCTATGATAGAAAGTCGAGTTAGAGGGCTTCTGCAGGAACAGAGCACAGCTCTGGCCTAGCACACCTGTTCTGGCCAAAAAGGCAAAATGTTTAAGGAATCAACATAGAATTCGCAAAGTACTGTACTCTGGGGTTAGCCTCTCCTTTCACGCTTTCTAGATCAGGAGGTGTGTAATAGGCTTGCTAAGAGTTAAGCGAGGTTAAGAGGAATACTCTTGATCGAGTGTCACCAAGTCACCAGCCTCAGCCGTCGTGGGGGCGGCCGCGCCTGCACTTGCCTGGGGCTTGGACAGGGGTGAGAGGGAACGTTTTCGGTCTTCCCCACCAAGAACTAAATCGGAAACCGACATCCAGGCCCTCGGAGGGGGTTGGGGGCGAGTACGCTGGGAAGATCCGGCTCCAAGGCCTGGGGTTTGCAGCCTCAGATTTCGGCGTGGCCACCCGGGGCTATTTTGGACTCCACAAATGGAGAGGGAGGGTCAGGCACCTTTGCGTGGCCTCTGCGAACTGCGCCCGCTGGAAGTCAGCCGCCAAACGCCTAATCTCTTCCCAGGCGTCCGCCATCTCGACCCGACTCGCCCAGCCGCCGCCGAACCGCAGACACGTCAGCCCACAGGCCGCGGCAGCCGAGGCGAAACGGGACGCGCGGAGGGACACTAGACTCTCTCCGACGAACCACCGCAGCGTGCGCCGCCCGCGCCGAAGGGGGCGGGGCCAGGAGAGCCGCAGCCCCGCCCTCCCTGCGAGGGAGGTTCGTCTTTCGGAACTGATCGCCGACAGCTGAGAGCCCCGCCTTCGGTTTCTGCCCAGCCTTAAGCTTGGGAGGTCAGAAAGCCAAGTTAATAGTGTTACTTCGCGTCTTTGTTTGCATTATCCCTCATGTTTTGGCGCAGTGATCGTCAAATTAAACACTATTCTCTTTTTTTTTTCTTGCCCTCTGATTTATTTTGGGGAGGGACATGTGCCAGAACTTACAGCTAGCACTAGCTCTTCTTTCTTAAGGCTTCCCTGGTGGGTCAGATGGTAAAGAATCTGCTGCAATGCAGCAGAACTGAGTTCTATCCCTGGGGTCAGGAAGATCCCCTGGAGAAGGGAATGGCAACCCACTCCAGTATTCTTGCCTGGAGAATCCCATTTACAGAGGAGCCTGGTGGGCTACAGTCCATAGGATTGCAGAGAGTCAAACATGACTGAAGCAACTTAGCATGCGCACATCACTCTGGTGGGGGATATTGATAATGGAGAGGCTCTATGCATGTGGGGGAATGGGGTATATGGGAAATCTCCATACCTTCATCACAATTTTGCTGTGAAGCTTAAACTACTCTGAAAATAGTCTTTAAAATATGTGTATCATTTAATATTAGTTGTATAGTTAAAATAGCTACCTTTCAAGTGCTCAATAGCCACATGTGGGTCATGGTTATCTTATGGGACAGTATAGAAAACCAATTTTATCTTCACCAAAAGTTCTACTGGATGGCTCTGGTTTAGACCTTTGATAAGGGCAACACATTTGTTCAGACTCTGAGATCATGAGACTTCAATACAAGCATCTCCACTTAGCAACCACATCCCAACTATAATTTCAGTCATTTTGAATGAGGGATAAGAATTTGAACGGGAAATAGGTTAGTGTTGATCAGCATCTGATAGATTCTCTGATGGATAATGGTAAATAGTACAAGTGGCTACTGAATAATAGATGAGATTCCTTTTAAGAACAAGATTTCTGTAGATTTGAAAAATAGCACTTCGATTCTCTAGAATACTTTCTAACAGTTTGTGTCTATAAACCTAAGTTAGATTTTGACATGTTCATTATGTGGAAAGGACTCAAGGTCTTTTCAGCTATGCTAGTTATGTGGTTGTGGCACCATCCTTAGATTCATCCAAAACTAGTAAGATATTCTAACATTTGTAGTGTGGGTTGTTGGTTTCACTGATATGGTAGGGGATCTGATCCTGTAAAGTTCCTCCAAGATAAACTTTCTCCAATTCAACTAGGAAAATAAAAAGAAACAACGGCAAAACACATATGTATGGAATCTAGTGAGGAGGTATGGATAAATACACATACAGAGCAGCGATGGAGAAACAGACATAGAGAACAGACCTATGGACATTGACGGGAGAGAAGAGTGGGTGAGAGGTTTGGAAAAAGTATCATTGAAACCTACATTATCATATGTAAAAGAGATAACCATTGTGAATGCACTGTGAAACTAAGGGATCTTACACATAGGGGCTATGCAACAACCTGAAAGGGAGAGAGGGTGGGGAGTGGGAGAGGGGCCAAGGGGGAGGGGTCAGGGATATACTATGAAGGATTTGGGGTTATATGGAGCTGTAAACAACACAACTCTGTAAAAGCAAAATTTAAAAAATGAGTATTTTTGAGCAAGTCAGTATTTACTATTTGTCACTGTAGAGAAACTGCAAAGACATAGTGTTAACTACATAGCTAACATTATCTTATTGTCTTTAGGTATTTAACAACTACCTTAATCCCACCATCAAAAATAGCACTATAATCCTATATGTAGAAAATATCTACATATCTATGTTTTAGGTAACTACTATGCATCATGGGTGGAAGAAGAGAAGTCCATTGGCTTTTAGGGCAAAGAGGTTGTGCTTTTTTTTCTTTGGTTGCTGTATGGCGTGTGGGGTCTTGGTTCCCCAAGCAGGGATAGTACCCATGCCCCCTGCATTGAAAGTACAGAGTCTTAACCACTGGACTGCAGGGAAATCCCTGGATGTGACTGCTAAGAGGCTTTTTTTTTTTTTTCCTGAGGTTTCAATAGAAGTCTGATGATAGTGTTGCCTCCTGAGCAAATGAGAGTAATGAGAGAAAGAACAAAGAGAACTAATTGGGTATTAAAAAAAAGAAAAGTCAATGAAAAGAGAGATTATTATGGTGTTGAAGAGCTAGGCAGTGAATCAATCAGGGGCTAGAGAATCAGGGAGGATCAGGGCTGGAAAGGATCTTCAGATCATCCATGCTAATACCCATCCACAGCAATAATTGTTTTGCAAGGCCCCGGCAGATCATGTACTTTTTGCGTGAACACCTAAAATGATGAAGTGTCCCTTTCCTCACTGGGTAGATTAATCTTGTTTGGGACAAATCTAACTGTTATAAATTCCTTCCTTATACTAAAGCAAGATCTGTTTCTCTGTAGCTTGGAGGTACTGATAAATACACATGCAGAGCAGCGATGGAGAAACAGACATAGAGAACAGACCTATGGACATTGCCGGGAGGGAAGAGTGGGTAAGAGGTTTGGAAAAAGTATCACAGAAACCTACATTATCATATGTAAAAGAGATACCATTGTGAACGCACTGTAGAACTAAGGGATTACCATATGTAAAAGAGATAACCATTGTGAATGCACTGTGAAACTAAGGGATCTTACACATAGGGGCTATGCAACAACCTGAAAGGGAGAGAGGGTGGGGAGTGGGAGAGGGGCCAAGGGGGAGGGGTCAGGGATATACTATGAAGGATTTGGGGTTATATGGAGCTGTAAACAACACAACTCTGTAAAAGCAAAATTTAAAAAATGAGTATTTTTGAGCAAGTCAGTATTTACTATTTGTCACTGTAGAGAAACTGCAAAGACATAGTGTTAACTACATAGCTAACATTATCTTATTGTCTTTAGGTATTTAACAACTACCTTAATCCCACCATCAAAAATAGCACTATAATCCTATATGTAGAAAATATCTACATATCTATGTTTTAGGTAACTACTATGCATCATGGGTGGAAGAAGAGAAGTCCATTGGCTTTTAGGGCAAAGAGGTTGTGCTTTTTTTTCTTTGGTTGCTGTATGGCGTGTGGGGTCTTGGTTCCCCAAGCAGGGATAGTACCCATGCCCCCTGCATTGAAAGTACAGAGTCTTAACCACTGGACTGCAGGGAAATCCCTGGATGTGACTGCTAAGAGGCTTTTTTTTTTTTTTCCTGAGGTTTCAATAGAAGTCTGATGATAGTGTTGCCTCCTGAGCAAATGAGAGTAATGAGAGAAAGAACAAAGAGAACTAATTGGGTATTAAAAAAAAGAAAAGTCAATGAAAAGAGAGATTATTATGGTGTTGAAGAGCTAGGCAGTGAATCAATCAGGGGCTAGAGAATCAGGGAGGATCAGGGCTGGAAAGGATCTTCAGATCATCCATGCTAATACCCATCCACAGCAATAATTGTTTTGCAAGGCCCCGGCAGATCATGTACTTTTTGCGTGAACACCTAAAATGATGAAGTGTCCCTTTCCTCACTGGGTAGATTAATCTTGTTTGGGACAAATCTAACTGTTATAAATTCCTTCCTTATACTAAAGCAAGATCTGTTTCTCTGTAGCTTAATATTCTTTCCTTGGATGAGGATGAGTCATAGGATGGCTCTAATATATCTTTCTCATGACAACTATCTAGATATGCAAAACATGTCCCTTCTGTTTTCTTTTTCCAAGTTAAACATCTGGTACTTCAATTATATCTCCTGACAAGATCTCCAGCTTTTTAAATATCCTGGCTACCCTCTCTTGTTAAGCTCTAGTTTGACAATGTCAGCTTTGGAAAGTGATGCCCAGAAGGAATTTAGTATTTTACCCATAGTCTGACCAGAGCGGTGACAGTGAGATAAATTTCCCTAGATACTATACTTCTGTTAATTGAACTCTTGGCTTAAATTGGACTGGTAATGAACTGTATCTGACTGGTATTTATCTAAATTGCTATCAAACTAAGTTCAGTCTATTCTGTACCTGAACCAATTAATTTTATTTGATAATTTTCACCTTGTTATTTTTGACCCATTCATTCATTTATCCTTTCAACAATAGTGTTTGAGGTCTACTATATGCCTGACTTTATGGTATGTTCTGGGGATATTGAGAAGAACAAACTGTTCTAACTGGCTGAGGTTATTTCAAAAATTAACTGTGTCGTTCAACACTGTTATTTCTGCCATCACCTGCCTTCTGTAATGATTAAGTATTCAACTTAACAACAGAATCGATTAAGAGTAAATCAGGGACATACAGCTGTGAGGACTGGTGACGCTGATCGAATAGGATCCTAGATTTAAAAAATTTAGAGCCAGAGGAGATTTATGGACATTCAGCAGAGTGATTCTTTATTTTATAGAAGAGAGCGAACATTTGCCTTTGGATATAGTTATCTTGAACACCATGTGTGTGTTCAAGCTAAGCCACTTCAATTGTGTCTAACTCCTTGCACCCCTATGGACTGTAGCTCTACAGGCTCCTCTGTCTGTGGGATTCTCCAGGCAAGAATACTGGAGGAGGTTGCCTCCAGGGGAACTTCCAGACCCAGGGATCAAACCTGCATCTCTTAAGTCTGCATTGGCAGGCAGATGCTTTACCACTAGTGCCAGCCCATATTTCTCCTTTTCTTTAAGGGGAAGATCATGGAATGTCTCCTGGTCTGTGGAGTTTCATGATTCAGATCTGAGGAGGAGTAAAATTTTTAAGATTTACTATCTTGTGTTTTTCACTATCCACCAGTTTTAAAATTTAAACCTTATGAAGCCATCTATTTAATGATTTATCTTAGATTATGTTTTGTTTTGCATATTGTTCTTTTTACTCTTATTTCAAAATGAGGTAAAATTTTCTTTTGACATTTCTCTTTTGTTGGGAGGTGAGGGAGCAAGTTTCTGCTCATTGTGACCTTATACCCTCATCAGCACAGCAATAACCCGTGTTGCTTCTGGTTCCCAACAATTTATCTTTGGTACTTATCTTTGTAGTCTTGACCCATGGAGTCCAGTGAATGTAAATACTTCATAAAATACAAAATTGTATATTTATTTGTTTTTAAAATTTTTTTTTCACCTTGTTATTTTTGACCCATTCATTCATTTATCCTTTCAACAATAGTGTTTGAGGTCTACTATATGCCTGACTTTATGGTATGTTCTGGGGATATTGAGAAGAACAAACTGTTCTAACTGGCTGAGGTTATTTCAAAAATTAACTGTGTCGTTCAACACTGTTATTTCTGCCATCACCTGCCTTCTGTAATGATTAAGTATTCAACTTAACAACAGAATCGATTAAGAGTAAATCAGGGACATACAGCTGTGAGGACTGGTGACGCTGATCGAATAGGATCCTAGATTTAAAAAATTTAGAGCCAGAGGAGATTTATGGACATTCAGCAGAGTGATTCTTTATTTTATAGAAGAGAGCGAACATTTGCCTTTGGATATAGTTATCTTGAACACCATGTGTGTGTTCAAGCTAAGCCACTTCAATTGTGTCTAACTCCTTGCACCCCTATGGACTGTAGCTCTACAGGCTCCTCTGTCTGTGGGATTCTCCAGGCAAGAATACTGGAGGAGGTTGCCTCCAGGGGAACTTCCAGACCCAGGGATCAAACCTGCATCTCTTAAGTCTGCATTGGCAGGCAGATGCTTTACCACTAGTGCCAGCCCATATTTCTCCTTTTCTTTAAGGGGAAGATCATGGAATGTCTCCTGGTCTGTGGAGTTTCATGATTCAGATCTGAGGAGGAGTAAAATTTTTAAGATTTACTATCTTGTGTTTTTCACTATCCACCAGTTTTAAAATTTAAACCTTATGAAGCCATCTATTTAATGATTTATCTTAGATTATGTTTTGTTTTGCATATTGTTCTTTTTACTCTTATTTCAAAATGAGGTAAAATTTTCTTTTGACATTTCTCTTTTTTGTTGGGAGGTGAGGGAGCAAGTTTCTGCTCATTGTGACCTTATACCCTCATCAGCACAGCAATAACCCGTGTTGCTTCTGGTTCCCAACAATTTATCTTTGGTACTTATCTTTGTAGTCTTGACCCATGGAGTCCAGTGAATGTAAATACTTCATAAAATACAAAATTGTATATTTATGCCCCCTATTTATTTCTCACTAGAGTTATTTGTGATTGTTAGAATTTCATTTTAGAGCCACACCTTTTATGCTACTGTTTATTCCAAAAGCACAAAGCATACTTTTGTTTCCTAGGGAACAGATTCTATACTAGTCTTTTCTGGTTTTGCCTTTTTTCCCCAATTCCTTCACAATACTGCATTTAGAGCCAGATTTATTAGCTCCAGGCAACACTTGTTTTTCTATATACACTTCTCCACAGTGTAACTCCCAGGCAAAATGACAAAAAGACAAATTTGCAAAGAAACAAGTTAGCGCTCTTGTCAGTGTTTGGGCTTTGTTCTCAAAAGAGCTGAAAATCCTTCTATTTTACCAACAAAATATGATTAAAAGGAATGTATTGCCAGCTTGTATCAGTACTAAGGTAGTGCTGTGGAGAGTTAATAGACATGGGAACACATTTTAAAGTATCTGTGGTTCGTTCCAAGCAAGGGGAACATTAGACTGACTCAAATCTCCAGGAGCAATTTGTGTCGTCGTTTTTCCCATTCTTTTCCTCTTCCTTGCCCATCTCTTCCTCGTCATCTTCCTCTTTCCTCCTCCTTCTCCTTCTTTTTCTTCTTTTGTACCTTTTGACCATCTCCATCTATTTCACCCATTTCTAACCCTCTACCTCTGGAAACCACCAATCTGTCTAGTATTTGTATCTATGAGTTAAAAAAATTTTTTTTTTTTTTAAAGATTCAGCATGTGATATCACATAGTATTTGTCTTTGATGTCTTTCTTCTTTCTCTCTTACTTCTTATTCTCTCTCAATTTCTTCCTTCTCTTCTTCTTTCTCTGTGTATTATTTATTAATTACACCAGCAGGATGATATGCTGTAAAGAATTAGGACTTGCAGCAGATGCCACACTATAGCAGCAGCAGTGACAACATCTGGGAATTGTCAAGAGCCACTGCTGGAAACCTTAAAATTCACCTTCCTAAACTTCATTCTGAGGAGATTGTTTCTGAAAGTAAGTTCTGGCCAAGTTCCTAAAGTGTCCAAATCAAGGGGAGCTGGCATCTATCTTAGGTCACAGAAAAGGTAAAAATGTCTTCAGTATATGTATACAGGCTATGTGATTGCGGGCCTATTTATTTCTCACTAGAGTTTTGTGATTGTTAGAATTTCATTTTAGAGCCACACCTTTTATGCTACTGTTTATTCCAAAAGCACAAAGCATACTTTTGTTTCCTAGGGAACAGATTCTATACTAGTCTTTTCTGGTTTTGCCTTTTTTCCCCAATTCCTTCACAATACTGCATTTAGAGCCAGATTTATTAGCTCCAGGCAACACTTGTTTTCTATATACACTTCTCCACAGTGTAACTCCCAGGCAAAATGACAAAAAGACAAATTTGCAAAGAAACAAGTTAGCGCTCTTGTCAGTGTTTGGGCTTTGTTCTCAAAAGAGCTGAAAATCCTTCTATTTTACCAACAAAATATGATTAAAAGGAATGTATTGCCAGCTTGTATCAGTACTAAGGTAGTGCTGTGGAGAGTTAATAGACATGGGAACACATTTTAAAGTATCTGTGGTTCGTTCCAAGCAAGGGGAACATTAGACTGACTCAAATCTCCAGGAGCAATTTGTGTCGTCGTTTTTCCCATTCTTTTCCTCTTCCTTGCCCATCTCTTCCTCGTCATCTTCCTCTTTCCTCCTCCTTCTCCTTCTTTTTCTTCTTTTGTACCTTTTGACCATCTCCATCTATTTCACCCATTTCTAACCCTCTACCTCTGGAAACCACCAATCTGTCTAGTATTTGTATCTATGAGTTAAAAAAATTTTTTTTTTTTTTAAAGATTCAGCATGTGATATCACATAGTATTTGTCTTTGATGTCTTTCTTCTTTCTCTCTTACTTCTTATTCTCTCTCAATTTCTTCCTTCTCTTCTTCTTTCTCTGTGTATTATTTATTAATTACACCAGCAGGATGATATGCTGTAAAGAATTAGGACTTGCAGCAGATGCCACACTATAGCAGCAGCAGTGACAACATCTGGGAATTGTCAAGAGCCACTGCTGGAAACCTTAAAATTCACCTTCCTAAACTTCATTCTGAGGAGATTGTTTCTGAAAGTAAGTTCTGGCCAAGTTCCTAAAGTGTCCAAATCAAGGGGAGCTGGCATCTATCTTAGGTCACAGAAAAGGTAAAAATGTCTTCAGATATATGGATATACAGGCTATGTGATTGCGGGCCTATAAGGCAATTCCTTTACTCTTTCAAATGAATTTGTTACTCTGAATCTTTAAAAAAAATTTATATTTTAAGCAGATTGAGTTTGTGTGGGAGATATTATTGCTGATATGTTATTATTCACCATAGTAACTATATTTTTGTGTAATTTCTTCATGTACTAAACATTTATTGTCTTGCTTTGCAACTGTTTGACCACAGCAATTCCAATCAATTTTATAGGGTCAGCAAATACACACACAAGCTAACACTTCCTTCTAGCACTTAGGGTAGACCACTAATCAATGATGGCATTTGTCTTGCTAAGCCTGAAAAGATCTCAGATTTCTTTTCAATGTTCCAGCCAACTGCTAACAATATATCAGACCTGTCACTTGCTGTGAAATATATTTGCCATTCCAGAGCAAGGTCATATCTCTGAGAAACAACCTGATGTGAAAAAATCTGTGGGCAGTAGTTTCAGAAATGCAAGGGTCACCGTCAAATATGTCAGAAATCTCTCTGGCTGGGAAGGTGTGCCAGGAAAATCAAATAGAGATCCTAATTTCTCAGAAGCAGAATTGAGGGAAGCTAACTCTGGTTTGGAGTAATTGCCAGGTGGAAGTGAAGAGAAAAAATGGGGCTTTGGGGCTGTGTCCTTCTTGCAGTGCAAGGTGCACGGGTTTGATCCCTGGCCCAGGAAGACCCCATGTGCTGCATGCCGGCTGGTCCAATTACAAGCTAGCGCTCTGGAGCACATGCGCCAAGAGCTTTGGGGCTGTATCTCCAGATCAACATATTCTCTGTGTAGCCATCACTTTTCTGTCTTTTATTGAGCAGTTTGTGTGTGTGTGTTCCAAAACAGTGCCGAATTATGACATCATAGGTGTTCCCTGGAAGTGGCAGTCCAAAGGAAGAATGAAAGGGCAAACATTTGTTTTTGGATTGGTCTTCCTACTACATAGAGGAAGGAGCTCCTCTTTTTAACCTAGTGGTTCTCACTTTTTAGTCTCAGGAAAATTTTGTGGTCTTAAGCTTTTTGAGGGTCTCCCAAAGAACTTTTTATATGGATTATATCTAATAATATTTATCATGTTAAAAATTAAAACATAAATAAAAGAATTGTTAGAAATATCTTCAGTAAATGCCTGTCAACATATATATATTGGTAGTAAAATTATCATCTTTTAGAACAACAAAAAAAAAATACTGAGAAGAGTGCATTGTTTCACATTTTGTAAATTGTGTTAACATTTGGTTTGCCAAAAGAAGATAGAGACAAGGCTTCCTTCCCCTGGTGGTCCAGTGGGTAAGGACACCGCCTTGCAGTGCAAGGGGCGCCGGTTCGATCCCTGGCCTGGGAAGATCCCACGTGCCGCGGAGCGGCTGGACCGATGTGTCCAAATCACCGAGCCCGAGCTCTGGAGCGCATGCGCCCAGAGCCGGAGCTCTGCAGCGACAGACGCCACCGCAGTGGGAGGCCCACAGGAGCCAAAGAACAAAGATGGATGAAAATAGAGAAATGAAAGACCAATAGAAGTGACCCGCCCGCTCCCCTCCCTCCCCAACCCGACTCCCGCCCAAAATAAATAAATAAATAAATCTTTAAAAAAAAAAAGGAAAAAGAAAATATAGAGAAGTTTACTTGATACAAATACTTTATTGATCAAGAAACAAATTATTTTTGAACAGGGAGACTTCAAAACTAATAGTGGGTTGATATCTTATTGTAGTTTTTTTTTTTTTTTTCTTTTAGATTTTGGCCTCTTTTATTTATTTATTTTTATTTATTTATTTTCATCCATCTTTATTCTTTGGCCTGCGTGGGCCTCCCATTGCAGTGGCCTCTCTCATTGCAGAGCACTGGCTCTTGGCCCATGTGCTCCAGAGTGCTAGCTTGTAATTGGACCAGCCGGCATGCAGCACATGGGGTCTTTCTTCCTGGCCAGGGATCGAACCAGTGCACCTTACACTGCAAGGCGGACTCTTTACCCACTGGACCACCAGGAAAGTCCCTCATTGTAGTTTTGGTTTGCATTTCTCTAATAATGAGTGATGTTGAGCATCTCTTCATGTGTTTATTAGTCATCTGTATGTCCTCTTTAGAGAAATGTCTGTTTAGATCTTTGTCCACTTTTTGATTAGGCTGTCTGTTTTTCTGGTATTGAATTGTATGATCCGCTTACGGATTTTGGAATTTAATCCTTTCTCAGTTGTTTTTTGCCAGTAAATGCCTGTCAATATATATATATTGTTAGTAAAATTATCATCTTTTAGAACAACAAAAAAAAAATACTGAGAAGAGTGCATTGTTTCACATTTTGTAAATTGTGTTAACATTTGGTTTGCCAAAAGAAGATAGAGACAAGGCTTCCTTCCCCTGGTGGTCCAGTGGGTAAGGACACCGCCTTGCAGTGCAAGGGGCGCCGGTTCGATCCCTGGCCTGGGAAGATCCCACGTGCCGCGGAGCGGCTGGACCGATGTGTCCAAATCACCGAGCCCGAGCTCTGGAGCGCATGCGCCCAGAGCCGGAGCTCTGCAGCGACAGACGCCACCGCAGTGGGAGGCCCACAGGAGCCAAAGAACAAAGATGGATGAAAATAGAGAAATGAAAGACCAATAGAAGTGACCCGCCCGCTCCCCTCCCTCCCCAACCCGACTCCCGCCCAAAATAAATAAATAAATAAATCTTTAAAAAAAAAAAGGAAAAAGAAAATATAGAGAAGTTTACTTGATACAAATACTTTATTGATCAAGAAACAAATTATTTTTGAACAGGGAGACTTCAAAACTAATAGTGGGTTGATATCTTATTGTAGTTTTTTTTTTTTTTTTTCTTTTAGATTTTGGCCTCTTTTATTTATTTATTTTTATTTATTTATTTTCATCCATCTTTATTCTTTGGCCTGCGTGGGCCTCCCATTGCAGTGGCCTCTCTCATTGCAGAGCACTGGCTCTTGGCCCATGTGCTCCAGAGTGCTAGCTTGTAATTGGACCAGCCGGCATGCAGCACATGGGGTCTTTCTTCCTGGCCAGGGATCGAACCAGTGCACCTTACACTGCAAGGCGGACTCTTTACCCACTGGACCACCAGGAAAGTCCCCTCATTGTAGTTTTGGTTTGCATTTCTCTAATAATGAGTGATGTTGAGCATCTCTTCATGTGTTTATTAGTCATCTGTATGTCCTCTTTAGAGAAATGTCTGTTTAGATCTTTGTCCACTTTTTGATTAGGCTGTCTGTTTTTCTGGTATTGAATTGTATGATCCGCTTACGGATTTTGGAATTTAATCCTTTCTCAGTTGTTTCATTTGTTAATATTTTTTCCCCTTCTGATGGTTGTCTTTTCACCTTGTTTATAGTTTCCTTTGCTATGCAAAAGCTTTTAAGTTTAATTAGGTCCCACTTATTTATTTTTTGTTTTTATTTCCATTATTCTAGGAGGTGGGTCATTAAGGATCATGCTATGATTTATATCATACAGTGTTCTGCCTATGTTTTCTTTTAAGAGTTTTAGAGTTCTAAAGAGGAAGATGAACTTAGAACCTATTATACAGAGTGAAGTAAGTCAGAAAGAAAAACAAATATCATATATAAACACATAGATATGCAGTCTAGAAAGATGGAACTGATAAACCTATTCACAGATCAGCAATGGAGACACAGATCATGTGAACACACTTACGGACAAGGGTGGGGAAGAAGAGGGAGACTGAGATGGAGAGAGAAGCAAGGAAGCATCCACACTAACATATGTAAATCGATAGCCAATGGAAATTTGCTGTGTGCCTCAAGGAACTCTGTAATAAACTAGAGGGGAGGGAATGGATGGAAAGTGGGAGGGAGACTTAGGAGGGAGGGGACATATGTACACCTATAGTTAATTCATGTTTATGCATGAAAGAAATTAAACCAATGTTATAAAGCTTCACTAATAATTAGAGAAATGCAAATCAAAACTACAATGAGATATCACCTCACACCCGTCAGAATGGTGGTCATCCACAAATCGACAGACAATAAATGCTGGAGAGGCTGCGGAGAAAAGGGAACACTCCTGCATTGCTGGTGGGAGTGTAAATTGATACAGCCTCTATGGAAGACAGTCTGGAGATTCCTTAAAAAACTAAAAATAGAAGCACCATATGACCCAGCAATCCCACTCTTAGGCTTATACCCTGATGAAATCAAATCTGAAAGAAGCACCTGTACCCCGATGTTCATTGCAGCTCTCTATACAATAGCTAGAACATGGAAGGAACCTAGATGCCCATCGATGAACGAATGGATCCAAAAGCTCTGGTACATATATACAATGGAATACTACACAGCTGTAAAGAGAAATGCAGAAGAATCAGCCCTAATGAGGTGGCTGGATCTAGAACGTATCATAAAAAGTGAAATCAGTCAGAAAGAGAAGGACAAATACAGTATATTAACACATATATATGGAATCTAGTAGGATGGTGATGATGGCACATGCAGTGAAGCGACAGAAAGACAGACATGGACAGTGGACATATGGACATTGTGGGGAAGGAGCAGAGGGTGGGAGGCGTAAAGGAAGTAGCATGAAGGCCTGTACTATCATAAGTGAAGAAAATAGCTATAGTGATTGCTCTGTGAGAAGAGCAGATCCTTCAGGGGTGCTGTGTGATGGTCGGGAGGGGTGGGAAGGGGGGTATATACATATGACTAATCTGGGAACATACATATCTGTAAACAACAAAACTCTGTAAAAGTTAAAAGCAAAATAAAGGTTTAAAAAAAAAAGAAATTAAACCAATGTTATAAAGCAATCTTTAATCAATTAAAAATAAATATTAAAAAAATCAAAAATAAAACTAAGAGTGGTAAAAGATTGACTTTCAGTTATAGCTCAGGTTTACAAAGCATGAATGAGGAAGTACACTGCTTCTTATTATGATTGGTAACTAGAATATTACAATCTTTTGAGGGTAATAGCACTTTATTATCTGACTTATTTGTATATATGTCCACTTGACTGGCTGGAAAGCTACAAGGTGATGCTGATAAAAGCAAAGTTCAAGTTTCCTTGAAGGTTAGAGTCAGCATTATAGAGAAATGGGGACAGGTTTACATTTTGGTTACAGGACAAGAAGCATTTAGCCTAGAGGTATATTCAAACTGTGTCCTCCGTTTTAGTTTCTTTTTAACAGGTTTAATAGAAAGTAGCTAGATTCTTAATTCAATTTACTCTTCTATCCACACATCATGCCATATCTAGAAAACCTGACTATACATTCATGAGAAAATAAGTGTGAAAAAGACAAGTGATGTCTTCATACTATTTTGAAAAGAGTTTTGACCTCGAAGAGCCCCCTTGAAAGACTCTGGGGCCACCAGAGGTTCCTAACTCATCTTCTCAGACCTGCTGCCTTCACCTATTCTGGGAGGACTGCTGACCTGATGGAAAATGAATGCAGCAAGTCTCTTGCTAGGGTTGGCCCTGTCATTTTTAGCAGACAAAATGTATCAAGCCTGTGGAAACATATATGTCAACTGAGTCAATTTGTTCTATTAAATGTTTATTGAAGATAGTTTTTTAACTTTTGTAGTATGAACATTCATAATTAGAGAAAGTACATTCCAAAAACTATTGATTCAGAAATAATTATTTCATCAAGGATAAATACAAAGTGGGCTTCTCAGGTGACTCAGTAGTAAAGAATTCGTCTCCCAGTGCAGGAGATACAAGAGACATGAGTTCCATTCCTGGGTTGAGAAAATTCCCTGGAGTAGGAAATGGCCACCTACTTCAGTATTCTTGCCTGGAATAGTCCACGGATAGAGAAGCCTGGTGGGCTACAGTCCTCAGGACATGACTGAGAACTCACTCAAAATAAAGGTTTAAAAAAAGAAATTAAACCAATGTTATAAAGCAAAAAAAAAAAAAAAAAAAAGAGTGGTAAAAGATTGACTTTCAGTTATAGCTCAGGTTTACAAAGCATGAATGAGGAAGTACACTGCTTCTTATTATGATTGGTAACTAGAATATTACAATCTTTTGAGGGTAATAGCACTTTATTATCTGACTTATTTGTATATATGTCCACTTGACTGGCTGGAAAGCTACAAGGTGATGCTGATAAAAGCAAAGTTCAAGTTTCCTTGAAGGTTAGAGTCAGCATTATAGAGAAATGGGGACAGGTTTACATTTTGGTTACAGGACAAGAAGCATTTAGCCTAGAGGTATATTCAAACTGTGTCCTCCGTTTTAGTTTCTTTTTAACAGGTTTAATAGAAAGTAGCTAGATTCTTAATTCAATTTACTCTTCTATCCACACATCATGCCATATCTAGAAAACCTGACTATACATTCATGAGAAAATAAGTGTGAAAAAGACAAGTGATGTCTTCATACTATTTTGAAAAGAGTTTTGACCTCGAAGAGCCCCCTTGAAAGACTCTGGGGCCACCAGAGGTTCCTAACTCATCTTCTCAGACCTGCTGCCTTCACCTATTCTGGGAGGACTGCTGACCTGATGGAAAATGAATGCAGCAAGTCTCTTGCTAGGGTTGGCCCTGTCATTTTAGCAGACAAAATGTATCAAGCCTGTGGAAACATATATGTCAACTGAGTCAATTTGTTCTATTAAATGTTTATTGAAGATAGTTTTTTAACTTTTGTAGTATGAACATTCATAATTAGAGAAAGTACATTCCAAAAACTATTGATTCAGAAATAATTATTTCATCAAGGATAAATACAAAGTGGGCTTCTCAGGTGACTCAGTAGTAAAGAATTCGTCTCCCAGTGCAGGAGATACAAGAGACATGAGTTCCATTCCTGGGTTGAGAAAATTCCCTGGAGTAGGAAATGGCCACCTACTTCAGTATTCTTGCCTGGAATAGTCCACGGATAGAGAAGCCTGGTGGGCTACAGTCCTCAGGACATGACTGAGAACTCACTCAAAATATAGGTGGTGTTGGGAAATACTAGTGAAAATAGAAAGTCGAGATTTGGAGAAAAAAATGGCAATGCAAGACTTCACTGATGCTCAGTGGTAAAGAATCTCCCTGCTGATGCAGGAGACACAGGTTTGATCTCTGATCTAGGAACATCCCACATGCCCCAAACCCACTAAGTCATGCACCACAATGGTTGAGCCTGTGCTCTAGAGTCCAGAAGTTGCAACTATTGAGACTACATGCACAGCTACTGAAGCCTGTGTACCCTAGAGCCAGTGCTCTGCAATAAGAAAAGTCATTGCAATAAGAAACCTGTATACCATAACTGGAGCAGTACCCTCTGCTCAGTGCAACAGGGATGCCCACACAGCAATGAAGACCCAATACAGCCAATAAAAAAATAAATAAATTTAAAAATGACAGTGCAGATATTCCAGCTATATAATCCTGTAAAGCTGCCCATCCATTTATTTAATAAATGTTTATTGGGCACCTGTATTAGGCGTAGGGGATGCATGGACGACTAAAACAGCCCTAATAGTTCCCTTTACTGAGCTTACCTTCTAGGTGTATGACTTGTATCCTAAATATAACTTTAAGCAAAATGAGAACAAAACAAAACAAAAAAACCAAACAAACATGTCAATTATAAGATTATTATTGACAAAAGTAAAAAACAACCTCTCTGGGGAAGAAAAAATTTTGGAGATGATTTTGGGGCATTTACTACAGAAATGTTGTAACAGACTTCATAAAGCTATTTATTATAGTCTCCAATGATGAAAGTTGACAGCATGAGCAGATAATACAACTGAGTCTATCACAGAAACCACTTTTTATGAAATGAACATTATAATCCATTTATTACCAGTCTTATAAACATTCAGTCCCCTTTGATTCAGAAATAATTATTTCATCAAGGATAAATACAAAGTGGGCTTCTCAGGTGACTCAGTAGTAAAGAATTCGTCTCCCAGTGCAGGAGATACAAGAGACATGAGTTCCATTCCTGGGTTGAGAAAATTCCCTGGAGTAGGAAATGGCCACCTACTTCAGTATTCTTGCCTGGAATAGTCCACGGATAGAGAAGCCTGGTGGGCTACAGTCCTCAGGACATGACTGAGAACTCACTCAAAATATAGGTGGTGTTGGGAAATACTAGTGAAAATAGAAAGTCGAGATTTGGAGAAAAAAATGGCAATGCAAGACTTCACTGATGCTCAGTGGTAAAGAATCTCCCTGCTGATGCAGGAGACACAGGTTTGATCTCTGATCTAGGAACATCCCACATGCCCCAAACCCACTAAGTCATGCACCACAATGGTTGAGCCTGTGCTCTAGAGTCCAGAAGTTGCAACTATTGAGACTACATGCACAGCTACTGAAGCCTGTGTACCCTAGAGCCAGTGCTCTGCAATAAGAAAAGTCATTGCAATAAGAAACCTGTATACCATAACTGGAGCAGTACCCTCTGCTCAGTGCAACAGGGATGCCCACACAGCAATGAAGACCCAATACAGCCAATAAAAAAATAAATAAATTTAAAAATGACAGTGCAGATATTCCAGCTATATAATCCTGTAAAGCTGCCCATCCATTTATTTAATAAATGTTTATTGGGCACCTGTATTAGGCGTAGGGGATGCATGGACGACTAAAACAGCCCTAATAGTTCCCTTTACTGAGCTTACCTTCTAGGTGTATGACTTGTATCCTAAATATAACTTTAAGCAAAATGAGAACAAAACAAAACAAAAAAACCAAACAAACATGTCAATTATAAGATTATTATTGACAAAAGTAAAAAACAACCTCTCTGGGGAAGAAAAAATTTTGGAGATGATTTTGGGGCATTTACTACAGAAATGTTGTAACAGACTTCATAAAGCTATTTATTATAGTCTCCAATGATGAAAGTTGACAGCATGAGCAGATAATACAACTGAGTCTATCACAGAAACCACTTTTTATGAAATGAACATTATAATCCATTTATTACCAGTCTTATAAGACCATGACTTTAAAATGAAATTACTTTTCTTTCTTATATTCACATTTTCATAGTACAAGGCCCTACTGGTCCATTAAAACTGCATACTGCCTAGTGAAAATTAGTCCCAAGGCTCCAACTTATAGCAAGAGGCCCAGGAAATGTGAAAGAACATAGGATATTTGATGGGAAGTTAATGTCTTAAATCAATGGAACTTTGAGGAAATAGACCTTTAGAAGGGAAGTTTTTGTGGTTACTGTTGTTTGCAGAGTGGGGAAGAATGGTTTGTGTTATGCAGAGCTGTGCTATCCCCAGATTTATAAGTTGAAGTCCTAACCCCCATTCTCGACCTCAGAATGTGACTGTATTTGGAGACAGGGTCTTTAAAAAGGTTATCACACTAAAAGGAAGTCATTAGAGTGGTCCTTAATCCAGTATGTTGGTGTCCTTACAAGGACAGGAAATTAAGAGACAAATTTACAGAGTGAAGATCTTGTGAGGAGAGAGAGAGGAGGCTGTCTTTAAGCCAATGAGAGGGGTCTCAAAGGAAATCAATACTAACAATACATGGATCTCAGGTTTCTAGCCTCCAGAATTGTGAGAAAATAAATTTCTGTTGTTGAACCACCAAATCTGTGGTACTTTGTTATGACAGTGTTATGGCATATGTTAGTTTGTTAGACTAACACATGGTGATAACATGAAGAGGGGAGGAAACCACTGAGAAGGAGGAATTAAAGATATGGGGAAAGGGAGGAAGAGGGAAGAGGAGGGTGGGAATCAGAGGGAGAAAATATCAGCAGAGATAGGAAAATATGGGATAAAAACCACAGATAGATGGTGTGGTAGGGTGAGAAAGGTATTTCTGTCAATTCCTTGGAATCTGTGAATACTATATGATAAAAGACACGATAAAGTTAAGACTTTTGAGAGGAAAGTTTTATCTTGGAGTATCCATTGTTGTTTAGCTGCCAAGTCATGTAAGATTCTTTTGCGATCTCATAAGAATAGCCTGCCAGGCTCCTCTGTCCACGAATGTCCCTGGGAAGAATACTGGAGTGGACTGCCGGTTTCTTCTCGAGGGAAATCTTCCAGACCTAGGGATTGAGCCCAAGTCTCCTGCATTGCAAGCAGATTATTTACTGCTGAGCCACCAGAGAAGCCCACCTGGATTATCTGAGCAGGCCTTAAATGCAATCATATACATCTTTGTCAGAGAGATGCATTGAGAATTTCAAGACAAACACACAGAAGAGCAGATACAGCCTCCAGGCAAGGAACACCTGGAGCTGCCCAAAGGTGGAAAAGGCGAGGAGAGAATAAACTTCTACTATTTGGAGAGAATAAATTTCTATTGTTTAAGCTTGTAGTAATTTGTTACAGTAGCCGCAGAAAGCCTAAGAGGATTAAGCTTGGATATCAGAGGGGTATTTCTTCCTTTTAGACCTGATGTACAAAGGTAAGGATGGTTATACAATGATTATCTTGGAGGCGGTGGCTATGCGGTAGTTGAAATAATTGGAGACTACGTATTTTGTAAATAATGAACCTCAAGAACTTTTCTGATTTTTTTATGAGGTAGAAAACTGAGTTTAGTTGTGACTGTTGCTGTTCAGTTGCCAAATACTGTCTGACTCTTTGCAATCCCATGGACTGCAAATGTCATCTTCCCCATCCCTCTCCATTTCCAAGAGTTTGTCCAAGTTCATGTTCATTGAATCGGTGATGCCATCCAAGCATCTCCTTGTCTATTGCCCCCTTCTCCTGCCCTCAATCTTTCCCAGCATCAGGGTCTTTTCTAATGAGTGGGCTGTTTGTATCAGGTGGCCAAAGCATTGGAACTTGAGCATTAGTCCTTCCAATGAGTATTCAGGATTGATTTCCTTTAAGATTGACTGACTTGATTACCTTGCTGTCTAAAAGACTCTCAAGAGTTTTCTCCAGCACCCAAAAGGATCAATTCTTCAGTGTTCTGCCACCTTTATAGTCCAACTTTCACATCCATTCATAACTCCTGGAAAGATCATAGCCTTGACTGTATGACCTTGTCGGCAAAGTGATGTCTTTCTTGTTTAATACGCTGTCCAGGTTTGTCATAGCTTTCCTCCCCCAAAGCATTTGTCTTCTGCTCTCATGGCTGAAGTCACCATCCACAGTGACTTTAGAGCTCAAGAGGAGGAAATCTGTCACTGCTTCCATCTTTTCCCCTTCTAGTTGCCATGAAATGATGGGACCGGATGCCATGATCTTAGTTTTTTTGAGTTTTAAGCTGATTTTTTCACTCTTCTCTTTCACTCTCATCAAGAGGCTCTTTAGTTCCTCTTATCTTTCTATCATTGAAGCGGTATCATCTACATATATGAGATTGCCCCATGCTTGTAACTCATTTCACTAGAAACAGATACAGCCTCCAGGCAAGGAACACCTGGAGCTGCCCAAAGGTGGAAAAGGCGAGGAGAGAATAAACTTCTACTATTTGGAGAGAATAAATTTCTATTGTTTAAGCTTGTAGTAATTTGTTACAGTAGCCGCAGAAAGCCTAAGAGGATTAAGCTTGGATATCAGAGGGGTATTTCTTCCTTTTAGACCTGATGTACAAAGGTAAGGATGGTTATACAATGATTATCTTGGAGGCGGTGGCTATGCGGTAGTTGAAATAATTGGAGACTACGTATTTTGTAAATAATGAACCTCAAGAACTTTTCTGATTTTTTTATGAGGTAGAAAACTGAGTTTAGTTGTGACTGTTGCTGTTCAGTTGCCAAATACTGTCTGACTCTTTGCAATCCCATGGACTGCAAATGTCATCTTCCCCATCCCTCTCCATTTCCAAGAGTTTGTCCAAGTTCATGTTCATTGAATCGGTGATGCCATCCAAGCATCTCCTTGTCTATTGCCCCCTTCTCCTGCCCTCAATCTTTCCCAGCATCAGGGTCTTTTCTAATGAGTGGGCTGTTTGTATCAGGTGGCCAAAGCATTGGAACTTGAGCATTAGTCCTTCCAATGAGTATTCAGGATTGATTTCCTTTAAGATTGACTGACTTGATTACCTTGCTGTCTAAAAGACTCTCAAGAGTTTTCTCCAGCACCCAAAAGGATCAATTCTTCAGTGTTCTGCCACCTTTATAGTCCAACTTTCACATCCATTCATAACTCCTGGAAAGATCATAGCCTTGACTGTATGACCTTGTCGGCAAAGTGATGTCTTTCTTGTTTAATACGCTGTCCAGGTTTGTCATAGCTTTCCTCCCCCAAAGCATTTGTCTTCTGCTCTCATGGCTGAAGTCACCATCCACAGTGACTTTAGAGCTCAAGAGGAGGAAATCTGTCACTGCTTCCATCTTTTCCCCTTCTAGTTGCCATGAAATGATGGGACCGGATGCCATGATCTTAGTTTTTTTGAGTTTTAAGCTGATTTTTTCACTCTTCTCTTTCACTCTCATCAAGAGGCTCTTTAGTTCCTCTTATCTTTCTATCATTGAAGCGGTATCATCTACATATATGAGATTGTTAATATCTCTCCCAGAAATCTTGATCCCAGCTTGTAACTCATTCACACCTGGCATTTTGCATGATGTGCTCTGTGTACAAATTAAGTAGACAGGGTGAAAATAGGCAACCTTGTACTCCTTTCTCAATTTTTAACAAGTTATTTCATATAAGGGTCTAATTGTCACTTCTTGACCCACATACAGGTTTCTCAGGAGACAGGTATGATGGTCTGGTATTCCCATCTCTGTAAGAGTTTTCCACAGTTTTTTTATGATCCACACAGTAAAAGACGTTTGTATAGTCAGTGGAACAGAGGTAGATTCTTTTCTGGAATTTCCTTGCTTTCTCTATGATCCAACATATGTTGGAAATTTGACCTCTGGTTTCTCTAGTTTTTCTAAGCCCAGCTGAACATCTGAAAGTTCTCAGTTCATGTACTGCTGAAGCCTAACTTGAAGAATTTTGAGTATTACCTTACTAGTATGGGAGATGAGTGTGATTGTCCATTAGTTTGAACATTCTTTAGTATTGCCCTTCTTGGGATTTGGAATGAAGATTGACCTTTTCCAGTCCTGTGGTCACTGCTTGGTTTTCCAAATTGGCTGAAATGTTGAGTAAAGCACTTTAACAGTATCATCTTTTAGGATTTTAAATAGCTCTGCTGGAATTCCATCATCTCCACTAACTTTGTTCACAGTAGTGATTTCTAAGGCCCACTTGACTTCTCACTCCAGGAAGTCTGGTTCGAGGTGAGTGATCATACCAATGTGGTTATCTGGGTCATTAAGTTCTTTGTGTATAGTTCTGTGTGTTCTTGACATTTCTTCCTGAGCTCTTCTGCTTCTATTAGGTCTTTACCATTTCTGTCAATTGTTGCTTTTCAGTTAGCCAGTCATGTCTGACTCCTTGCGACCCCATGGACTGCAGCACGCTATGCCTCTCTGTCCCTGATCATCTCCCAGAGTTTGTCCAAGTTCATGTCCATTGCATTGGTGATGCCATCTAGAATCATCAGTGATTCTGTCCTTTATTAGACCTCAAGTATAATAGAAAGCATTGCTGTTTCCTTTAAATTATTTTAAAACTTTTAATACCAACAGTAAAGTTTCTTATTTTGTCTAAGTCTTTAGTTTAAATAACACATCAGAGAGTAAACAAGGTATCAGTAAGAAAATGCCCAGCTCCTCAAGGTGTGTATGTTTTATGAGTTAGAAATTCCAATTGCTTTCCCTGAGGTTGAAACAACTTTCATAACAAGATTGCTTCTTTGAAATACTGTCAAAAGTACAATGTTCTAGATCATGATATATTACAGTATGTTAAAATCTAATGATTTTTCCTCATAAAAAATCTACAATATTACTATGATTGAATATTGCTTCAGAACTTGGTAAATACATGGCTTTTCTAAACTCTTCTATTTCTTATTATACTTATTGTGGCAGGGGCAAAGTTGTTAACAGAAGGATTTTCCACAGTTTTTATGATCCACACAGTAAAAGACGTTTGTATAGTCAGTGGAACAGAGGTAGATTCTTTTCTGGAATTTCCTTGCTTTCTCTATGATCCAACATATGTTGGAAATTTGACCTCTGGTTTCTCTAGTTTTTCTAAGCCCAGCTGAACATCTGAAAGTTCTCAGTTCATGTACTGCTGAAGCCTAACTTGAAGAATTTTGAGTATTACCTTACTAGTATGGGAGATGAGTGTGATTGTCCATTAGTTTGAACATTCTTTAGTATTGCCCTTCTTGGGATTTGGAATGAAGATTGACCTTTTCCAGTCCTGTGGTCACTGCTTGGTTTTCCAAATTGGCTGAAATGTTGAGTAAAGCACTTTAACAGTATCATCTTTTAGGATTTTAAATAGCTCTGCTGGAATTCCATCATCTCCACTAACTTTATTCACAGTAGTGATTTCTAAGGCCCACTTGACTTCTCACTCCAGGAAGTCTGGTTCGAGGTGAGTGATCATACCAATGTGGTTATCTGGGTCATTAAGTTCTTTGTGTATAGTTCTGTGTGTTCTTGACATTTCTTCCTGAGCTCTTCTGCTTCTATTAGGTCTTTACCATTTCTGTCAATTGTTGCTTTTCAGTTAGCCAGTCATGTCTGACTCCTTGCGACCCCATGGACTGCAGCACGCTATGCCTCTCTGTCCCTGATCATCTCCCAGAGTTTGTCCAAGTTCATGTCCATTGCATTGGTGATGCCATCTAGAATCATCAGTGATTCTGTCCTTTATTAGACCTCAAGTATAATAGAAAGCATTGCTGTTTCCTTTAAATTATTTTAAAACTTTTAATACCAACAGTAAAGTTTCTTATTTTGTCTAAGTCTTTAGTTTAAATAACACATCAGAGAGTAAACAAGGTATCAGTAAGAAAATGCCCAGCTCCTCAAGGTGTGTATGTTTTATGAGTTAGAAATTCCAATTGCTTTCCCTGAGGTTGAAACAACTTTCATAACAAGATTGCTTCTTTGAAATACTGTCAAAAGTACAATGTTCTAGATCATGATATATTACAGTATGTTAAAATCTAATGATTTTTCCTCATAAAAAATCTACAATATTACTATGATTGAATATTGCTTCAGAACTTGGTAAATACATGGCTTTTCTAAACTCTTCTATTTCTTATCATACTTATTGTGGCAGGTGGGGGAACATTTGGGTGAATGTTGTTAACAGAAGGATGAATTAGTTCTGCAGCATGAGTTGGCATTCTGTAAAATCCATTCATAAAATAATTGCTTATTGGAGTTTTTCATCATTATAGCTGAGAAAGAGAGGCACATCTGTGCTCCTTGCAATATGAAACATTCATCCTTCAAGCATATGATACATACTAGAATAGATTGGGTTACAGAAAGAAAAATATTTCAATAGTTCCACTTCAAACTGATTCTAACCCTAGCAGCAGAATTTAGATTCCCCTCTAGAGCTATACCATGAAAAATCACAATAACCGTATGGAGGCTTCACACATTTTACTTCTATGATAGCTTTTAATTTGGTGAAAGGAAAACAATATGAAAAAGAGGCATGTTTATAAGTCCATAAAGTATTACTATTTATGGGCTTTCAGAAATTTGATACATTGCCATCTTAAATGAATAAGGAATGCTCTAATTTAAATATACAGCATGAAATAATACTCTAAATCCAAAAATGATTTGTCATCCTAATAACATTTGTTCAATGACATACAAACCAAACAATGGAAAAGGACATGGTATGTGCCTGGGTGTTAGGGAGGGGGAAAGGAGGTAGGAAAACCACTAGAAGCATCTTCTGGTACTTCTTGAACCCCAAAGATTCTTTACCTCTTGTCGCTGACATCTTTTACTTCCTTTCAATTCTAACAACCACCAGCAACCTATCTCAGAAATTATTTAAGTTTAGGGACAAAGCCATTAATTTTTTTGTATTCAACAGATGTACACAGCACAGTGCCTTTATGTTCAGTTGCTAGGCCATGTCCAACTCTTTGTGACCCTATGAACTGCAGCACACCAGGCTTCCCTGTCCTTCACTATCTCCCAGAGTTTGCTCAAATTCATGTCCACTGAGTCAGTGATGCCATTCAACCATTTCATCTTCTGTCATCTTTTTTCCCTCCTGCCCTCAAACTTGCCTAGTATCAGGGCATTTTTCAATGAGTTGACTCTTTGTATCAGCTTCAGCATCAGTCCTTCCAGTAAATATTTAGGGTTGATTTCCTTTAGAATTGAATGGTTTGATCCCTTCGCTGTTGAAGGGACTCTCAAGAGTCTTCTCCAGCAACCACAGTTCAAACATCAATTCTTTGGTGCTCAGCCTTCTTTATGTTCCAACTCTCACATCCATACATGACTACTGGAAAACCATAGTTTTGACTACATGGATCGTTTTTGCCTAAGTGATGTCTCTACTTTTTAATACGCTGTCTAGGTTTGTCATAGCTTTTCTTCCAAGGAGCAAGTGTCTTTTAATTTCTAGGCTGCAGTCACCATATGCAGTGATTTTGAAGCCCACGAAAATAAAATCTGACACTGTTTCCATTTTTTCTCCTTCTGTTTGCCATGAAGTGATGGGCCCGGATACCATGATCTTTGTCGTTGTTGTTTTTTTGTTTTGTTTTTTAAATTTTGGTCTCTTTTATTGTTTTCTATTTATTTATTTATTTTCATCAATCTTTATTCTTTGGATTGTGTGGTAGGCCTCTGATTGCAGTGGCCTCTCTCATTGCAGAGTACCAGCTCTGGATGCATGCACTCCAGAGCGCTGGCCGTGATTGAACACATCAGTCCAGCCACTTGTGGCATGTGGGATCTTCAAACTGGACCGAAGGCAGACTCTTTACCCACTGGACCACCAGGGAAGCCTGATTTTTATTTTTTGGATGTTGATTTTTTTTTTTTCACATTCATCGCAACATTTTTTTTATTATAGCCCAAAAGTGGATAACCCAATCATCTACCAATTGGGAACACAGAATGTAGTATATATCCATACAATAGAATATTACTTGGCAATAATAATAATACATGAAGTACTAAATGAAGTACAACATTGATAAACCTTGATTGAATGTTGAGCTTTAAGCCAGCTTTTTCAGTCTCCTCTTTCACCCTCATCAAGAGTCTCTTTAGTTCCTCTTCACTTTCTGCCATTTCTGCCATCATCTGCATATCTGAGGTTGTTTATATTTCCCTCAGCAATCTTGACTCCAGCTTGTCCATTATCCAGCCTTAAGGTAAAATATTAAATTGTGTCCTTTTATTCGATTCTTAGTGATTGAACAACAACTTGATTTTTACAATAGTTACTCCACTATTATGTTGATTTCTTTTTCTTTTTTTTACACTGAGGGTTTTTTTGTATCTATATATGATTCTATATTTTGTTGTTGTTGTTTAGTCACTAAGCTGTGTCCCACTCTTTGTGACTCCCATGGACTTTAGCCTCTGTTCATGAGATTTACTAGGCATGAACACTGAAGTGAGTTGCCCTTTTCTTTTCCAAGGTGTTTCATGGATTTCAGTCTCCGTTTCTACAACATATTTGTATTTAAAACTCAATGTATTAAAAACATAGCTTAAGTCCTACCACTTGTGCTTTTAAAACATTTGCTATTCATGGGTTAAAGAAATGAAGTGTGGACTCCTAAAATCTCCTGAAATAAACCTACACAATCTATCCCCAGATGATAATCCCAGTTACAGCCTAATCTTCCTCAGCACCCTTCAAGAAGGCTGGGCTCCATGTTTGTGCCACATTAATTACTCTTAGAACCTTAGGATTCCTAGAGAACTCTGAATATTTGCACAAAATAGTTTATCTTTCTGAAATACCCTTGCCCCTCTTGTTCATCCCTAACAAAGTAGGTCTTTCCCTCATTTTGCCCTAACAGCCATTATCTGTTCTACTCTTTAATAATACAAGGACCTGTGTAGTATTTCCTGCCATATCAATAAATAAGGATGTCACAGTCATCAGTGATTCCAGCCCTTCAGGGCAACCGGGAAGGAGAAGCATACCTCAGATCCAGAAGCTCTGCAGCTGCCACCAGGAGCTGCTGCCCCTCCCTGTGGTGAGGGAGGAAGGAAGGATGTGAAAATCGAATTGCAGGATGCTGCCCCAGGTAACTGAGATGCATATGCATGGACTGATTTCGAAGCTTCAATAATAAAAGAAGTACTTGAAGTACAACATTGATAAACCTTGATTGAATGTTGAGCTTTAAGCCAGCTTTTTCAGTCTCCTCTTTCACCCTCATTAAGAGTCTCTTTAGTTCCTCTTCACTTTCTGCCATTTCTGCCATCATCTGCATATCTGAGGTTGTTTATATTTCCCTCAGCAATCTTGACTCCAGCTTGTCCATTATCCAGCCTTAAGGTAAAATATTAAATTGTGTCCTTTTATTCGATTCTTAGTGATTGAACAACAACTTGATTTTTACAATAGTTACTCCACTATTATGTTGATTTCTTTTTCTTTTTTTTACACTGAGGGTTTTTTTGTATCTATATATGATTCTATATTTTGTTGTTGTTGTTTAGTCACTAAGCTGTGTCCCACTCTTTGTGACTCCCATGGACTTTAGCCTCTGTTCATGAGATTTACTAGGCATGAACACTGAAGTGAGTTGCCCTTTTCTTTTCCAAGGTGTTTCGTGGATTTCAGTCTCCGTTTCTACAACATATTTGTATTTAAAACTCAATGTATTAAAAACATAGCTTAAGTCCTACCACTTGTGCTTTTAAAACATTTGCTATTCATGGGTTAAAGAAATGAAGTGTGGACTCCTAAAATCTCCTGAAATAAACCTACACAATCTATCCCCAGATGATAATCCCAGTTACAGCCTAATCTTCCTCAGCACCCTTCAAGAAGGCTGGGCTCCATGTTTGTGCCACATTAATTACTCTTAGAACCTTAGGATTCCTAGAGAACTCTGAATATTTGCACAAAATAGTTTATCTTTCTGAAATACCCTTGCCCCTCTTGTTCATCCCTAACAAAGTAGGTCTTTCCCTCATTTTTGCCCTAACAGCCATTATCTGTTCTACTCTTTAATAATACAAGGACCTGTGTAGTATTTCCTGCCATATCAATAAATAAGGATGTCACAGTCATCAGTGATTCCAGCCCTTCAGGGCAACCGGGAAGGAGAAGCATACCTCAGATCCAGAAGCTCTGCAGCTGCCACCAGGAGCTGCTGCCCCTCCCTGTGGTGAGGGAGGAAGGAAGGATGTGAAAAATCGAATTGCAGGATGCTGCCCCCAGGTAACTGAGATGCATATGCATGGACTGATTTCCATGTCTTCTCATACAAAGAAAACCACTAAATCCCTTACCTTGAGATATCTGGTTTTTCCTAATTAGCAATGATCTTTTGATGTTCACACTACTTGCCCCTTGTTGCAAATTTCTATATAACGGGACTCCTCCCTATCCTCCACTCCTGAGAACAGTTCTCTCAGCATCACCTCAGATACTGTCTCCTGGGTTTGAAGTTCTAAAAATTCCTACTAAATAAAACCTAACTGTCAACTTCTAAGTTGTATATATATTTTTAAGTCAACAGACCTTAGAAAACTACCTTTTCCACTTATATATTTTTTAAACTCAATTCCACTGTTTTTATTCTTTAAATCAGTCAGAGGTTTAACATTTTCTTTCCTCTGCGTTTCACTTTCTGTCTCCTTTCTTGGTTCAAAGTCCTTCCTTATGAAGTAGTTCTGTTAGTAATGCTTTTTTTGAAGAGCTATTAGTAGTAAAACTATTACGGATTTTAACTATTTATCAGCAAATTCTATCACATCTTCAGAATATCTCCAGAAGCCACTTTCCACAACCTCCATCACTGTCATCTTGGTCTTCTTAAGTGGGTGATGGAAAGAGCTCAGCAACTAATTGTCCAGTTTTATGCTTCTGCTCAATAAATATACTAATTACTTCTTAAAGATCCATTCTCTCCTCCATTGTTAAAATTTATATCCTAATTCTAGTAAGTGCAAAAGTAGCTAGATTAAAAAAATTCAACTCCTCACATTTATTGCAAATGAAGGGGTTGAGGAAATGCCAAGAGCTGGCTTTGAGGCAAGTTCTTTGAATTTGATAAATCGAGTAAGAACAGGTTTCTATTGCCTCTTCCTGCATTTTTAATGTCTGTAAGGTAGATGTGGAAGCAAGAATTTTAGCAGCCACTGAGTCCACAGAGTAAATCCAGGAGAACTACTGAGACTTTGGCACTGATATCTTTGAGTAATGCAGTTTATACTAGTAATCTTCTAATAGTTCATCAATAGCTTTCTTTGTATTTATCTCTTCTAGATTTCCTAATGTTGCCTGAATCTATGGCTTGATCTCTTTTGTCAGCTTTGAAAATTCCACGGTTGTACCTTTCTACTATTTTTCTGCCTCATTTTCCTCTCTGCTTCTTCTGAGTTGCTAATTACACCTTTTCAAACTTATCACCACTATTAATTTCCTATGTAATTTTCTCTTTTTTCACTTCCTTTTGTTTCTCTGTAATTTATTCTGTACATTATATTCTGACCTAATTTCCAGGTGACATTGTTTTTACATCTGTAACTAATTTACTATGAACCTATAATATTGAGTTACTAGTATTTGTTCATTATGTTTTTCCACCTCTAGAATTTCCATTTGATTCTTTTTGATACAATTTTTAGTTGTCTGTCATGTTTTTAATCTTATTTTTTATTGTCTTGAAAATAATTAAATTTATTTCTAATAATCTATTATTTGGATTTTCTGTTTGTTTCTATTACCTGGTTTTCTCTTGGTTATGATCAAGTTGCCTCCTTTATCCTGTTTATTTTTTAAAGTAAGCATCACATTTAACACAAAGTAATAGAAATAATTTAGGGGCATAGTTATATAATTTTCCATGAGAGAGGATTTATATTTCCTTCTGGTAGATAGCTAGAAATTCCAGATAATCTTAGTTTAATGAAAGTTTGAGGTGATTCTTATTTGGGATTTAGTTCTTATAAAGCCTGTCTTTTAATGATAGTCTCTCATTTGTAGGGTATATTGCTTTGTAGTTCCAAACCAATGCTCAAGTTATTTATCATTATCTCTGTCTTAGACAAGCAGTAAACTCCAATTTTTGTTACTGTGGCACAATGATCTGTTCAAAATCCTGCTAAGTTCCTGATTCTTTCAGATGTTTTTTGGTACATAAAAGTGGCCCCGGATTCATAGCTCTACTTTTTTATTTCATCACCTAGACCTTGTTCTTTTAATTAACTCCTGCCTCTGTCACTGTCAAATGGAATCAAGCAGATTTAATAAAACCTTTTCACCAGTTTAATAATTTATAGTTGAAGGCTAATCTGATTTACACTGCTGAAAATTACTATGAAAATCATAAGCAATTTCTAGGTTTTCCACTTATAAGTTCCATTTTATTCTTTTAAAAAATTTATTTTTACACATCTTTTGTTTTTATTATGAAGACAGTTATTTTGCAGTGTCTTCTTAATAATTACATTATTAGAGATCCTTGGAGGATTTAAAGGGCTTCCCTGGTGGCTCAGATGGTAGAGAGTCAGCCTGCAATGCAGATACCCTGGGTTGTGAAGATCCTCTGGAAAAGGGAATGGCTACCATCTCCAGTATTCTTGACATTTATTTTTTTATTTATTTATCTTTTGGGGGGTGGGGTGGGGAGGGAGGGGGACTGGCGGGCCACTTCTATTGGTCTTTCATTTCTCTATTTTCATCCGTCTTTGTTCCTTGGCTCCTGTGGGCCTCCCATCGCTGTGGCCTCTGTTGTCACAGAGCACCGGCTCTGGGTGCATGAGCTCCAGAGCTCCTGCTCGGTAATTGGACACATCGGTCCAGCTGCTCCACGGCATGTGGGATCTTCCCAGGCCAGGGAACGAACCGGCTCCCCTTGCACTGCAAGGTGGTGTCCTTACCCACTGGACCACCAGAGAAGCCCTGTATGTGTTGTTTTAACAGGAAGTTCCAGATTTATATTTTAGATTCATCCCTTAGTTGTTGTGTGACTTTAGACAGTTCGCTTAATCTTTTTTTTTTTTTTTTTTGCTTAAATTTTTAAGGCTTAATTTTCTCCTTAATTTTAAGATTTACTTGGCTGTTGCCATGTGGATTTTTATATTTACCCATTCTGTTAATATAATGGTGAGGAACCATGGACTAGTTTTTTGCTTTCTACCAGAAAATAAGTTATAATACAAATGTTTTGTCCTGTGGATATATAAAATTTGGTAATTTGGATCTCACTGTAATTGCAATGATTCAGTCTGACATTACTGTGAAGGACAGAACACATACCTTTACTACTAGAGAACTTCCAGAAATATGGAGGGCTAGATCACCTACTACACCTACTATAAATGCACTGGATGCAACACAACTTTTTAAAGTTCACAAGGACACTCCTCGTTGTTTACAAAACTGGCATGTTAAGTCAACATCAGATTTATGGCTGCAAGCATGTATTTTCTGATTCAAGGAGATCTAGGTTTTCCACTTATAAGTTCCATTTTATTCTTTTAAAAAATTTATTTTTACACATCTTTTGTTTTTATTATGAAGACAGTTATTTTGCAGTGTCTTCTTAATAATTACATTATTAGAGATCCTTGGAGGATTTAAAGGGCTTCCTGGTGGCTCAGATGGTAGAGAGTCAGCCTGCAATGCAGATACCCTGGGTTGTGAAGATCCTCTGGAAAAGGGAATGGCTACCATCTCCAGTATTCTTGACATTTATTTTTTTATTTATTTATTTTTTGGGGGTGGGGTGGGAAGGGAGGGGGACTGGCGGGCCACTTCTATTGGTCTTTCATTTCTCTATTTTCATCCGTCTTTGTTCCTTGGCTCCTGTGGGCCTCCCATCGCTGTGGCCTCTGTTGTCACAGAGCACCGGCTCTGGGTGCATGAGCTCCAGAGCTCCTGCTCGGTAATTGGACACATCGGTCCAGCTGCTCCACGGCATGTGGGATCTTCCCAGGCCAGGGAACGAACCGGCTCCCCTTGCACTGCAAGGTGGTGTCCTTACCCACTGGACCACCAGAGAAGCCCTGTATGTGTTGTTTTAACAGGAAGTTCCAGATTTATATTTTAGATTCATCCCTTAGTTGTTGTGTGACTTTAGACAGTTCGCTTAATCTTTTTTTTTTTTTTTTTTTGCTTAAATTTTTAAGGCTTAATTTTCTCCTTAATTTTAAGATTTACTTGGCTGTTGCCATGTGGATTTTTATATTTACCCATTCTGTTAATATAATGGTGAGGAACCATGGACTAGTTTTTTGCTTTCTACCAGAAAATAAGTTATAATACAAATGTTTTGTCCTGTGGATATATAAAATTTGGTAATTTGGATCTCACTGTAATTGCAATGATTCAGTCTGACATTACTGTGAAGGACAGAACACATACCTTTACTACTAGAGAACTTCCAGAAATATGGAGGGCTAGATCACCTACTACACCTACTATAAATGCACTGGATGCAACACAACTTTTTAAAGTTCACAAGGACACTCCTCGTTGTTTACAAAAAGGAAAAAGCAAGAATCTGGCATGTTAAGTCAACATCAGATTTATGGCTGCAAGCATGTATTTTCTGATTCAAGGAGACGTGTGTTTTCCTGTTCAATACCCTGCATCTATGCAAAGTGACTCCTATAGTCAGTTCTTTCAAAGTGATGTGAAAAGACAAGCTTGGAGTGAAAAGACAAGTTAGGAAAATAACATCTTCTTACTAGCAAAAATACACGACAAGGTCACATGTTTGTCCTTGACTCTGAGTCTAGGTAGGAGAGAAAGAATATGTCTCTTAAGAATTTTTAAATATAATCACAGCTTCACATAGAATCTGTAGTTGGATTATATAATCTCAATCCTAGAAATTAAAATAAGGTAGCCATGGGTATTTGGCAGAAACAAATAAAATTACTCTCTAGAAAGATTCACACTTAACTCAGATCCCCACATTATTTCCATCGGTTTAGATCAACTGAGCTCAAAAGTCAAAATTATAAAATACTCAAGAAGTAATTCATCATGAATGGGAATCGGTTTGAACAACAATAGAGTTTGAAATGTGGTACAGCATCAATGGGAGTTTTTTGTTTTGCTTTTTTGTTTGTTTTTGTTTTCCTTTTTTGTTGTCATTTTCTTAAGTATATTTCTGGGTCAAGAGGAAAAAGATTTAAGATGGAAGAGCTGGGGAAATAACTGATGAAAATTCTGCCAGTACACCTGAAGAGAGATGGAGAGCAGAGGTTGAAGGGAGAGGGCCCATTCATCCCCCGAGGAAGGGAAGCTGATGTTGACATGTTGAGTTAGGAATGGACACGTCCTTGACAGATTCATGGTTCAATTTTCTCAAGTAATAGGAAGACGAAAGAAGTGAGAGTGGGTAGTGGAATCAAAAGTTTGTGGAAATAGGTAAAAGTTTAGATTCTATATGAAGAAAGAGAGATGAACGAGAAAAAAGAGAAGGGCTGCTAATCAGTGCTGACAGCTTGAGTTTGGACATGAAAAATTGAACTATATTCATTTTGTGATGCTGTGGCATTATCTGTCAACTATGGAAATGTGGGGAAGCTGTAAAAATCACAATTATTCTAAGAGCACATTTAGAGCAAAGTTTAGAATTCTTATATCAAGAAAAAGATGAAATTCTAGTCAATGCTCAGATTTTAAGAAAGAAAGAAATTGTGTATAGGAATTTTGAAATCTCTGGTTGAAGAGGATCATATTATAAATGATTATAAATTTAAAAGTCTTACGCTAGAAAGAGTAAACTATCAAGAAGCTTTTCTTATATGTATAAATAAATACTGGACAAATGAACTCCTACTGAATTTCTTTACTGTTCACCTGATTAAATTAATTGCTAAAATCTTTAAATTTTAAAGATTTAAGGATTTTTTTCTCTTTGTCTACATGCATTTAGCAAAACATAAAAAAAATGAATCTTAAATCTCTTTGAAACAATACATTCAAAAAGTGGTGAGGTACTATGCATGTTAAGTTTGAAATCTTGACATCCAACGAATGAGTGGTGTACGAATTCTAAGTGGTTTTCAATATCTTCATTTCAACTCCATTGGAATCATTCACTGTGTTAGGTGTTCTAATCATTTATTGATCTTCTAGTAACTTGCATGGCAGCTGCAACAAAAGCCCTACCGTATTTCTGTCCAGAATCGCTGCTGCACTACAGCACCTGCTGTGAAGAAAATTAAGTATGGATGAGAGATCCTTACTGATTTCATTCCCAGTAGGCCACAGGAGAGAGAGAAAAAGAGAGGGAGAAAACAAACAAAAAAAATTACTTTTCTTCAAGAGATCCTGAACCAAAAAAGAAAATAAGGAGAAATGAGGAGAATCTGAAACAATAAAAGGCAAAATGAGTCGAAAAAGTAAACAAGGTCTAACATAGTATTAAAAAGTGTAAAATCCACAGATTATAAGAAGACAGCATCTCCAGTAATGGTTTGGTGAGAGAGTTCAATTTGGGAAGGGCCCAGAGTCAAAGGAAGCAGGAAATTGATCTGATTCCAGTGCTCTTGGCATCTCACACAGCTCTCTGGCAAGCAAGTCGCCTCTGGAAGCTGCTAACTGCTTAGTGCCCCTCAGGGGCAGTTTATGGGAGAACATCAGGTAATATAGAGCCTTGTTTAATTTAGTTGTTACATTCAGTTTTGGTATTAAGGATTTCATTGGTTGCCAACTTTTTCTTTTTGTCATTTGATACCACTGTGATGTTAATCTTAAAGGACAGTGAGAATTAATTAGAGTGAAATATATTTTAAGTCTGATTAAAATATTATCAGAGCCAAGAAACTTCTCACCCCAAATCCCTTGGACTCATTATTTTGACTCAAGCTAGGAAGCTCAAGGAAGCTACTATTTCCAAACCACTCAGTTGTTTGATCCCCGAACAGCATGCTGCTTTGGTTGGTTTCTCAGTGCCCAGCTTCAACTTCTGCCTTAGGAGAAGGAAGTACCTAGTGGGGGGTAACTGAAAAGGCAGCAGAAGCTTACTCACTGAAAAGACGGTTAAAGGATGTAAAACTTTTGCTCACGAATGTGAAAAACTGACTGCTTCTTATAAAATGGTAGTGGTATACCATAAACATATATATATACACCATAAAACAAAACAAAACAAAACAGGGATTCCCTGGTAAAGAATCTGCCTGCAATGCAGGAGACCTGGGTTTGATCACCTGGAGAAGGGAAAGACTACCCACTCCTGTATTCTTGTCTGGAGAATTCCGTGGTTTGCAGAGTCAGACACGACTGAGCAACTTCACTTTCGCTTCACATCATACCATAAAAATAGAGCATCTGAAGCGAAAGAAAAGTAATCACCCGGGTGTTTAAACATCACATCCTAAAGCCCATAGGATTTATTCTGCAGGAAATACCCTCTGGTCCTCATACAGAGCCTACATACCATTTTTTGTGTAACATTCCTACATGCCTGATTATCTACTTTATCAACTGACAAATAGTATATGGAATATAAAATCTAAATAACAATGATAATATACACTATCAAGCTCTGTGAAGATGGACTGTCTTTATCTTATTCAGTTTTTGGATTTCCAGTGCCTAGTATATATCTACCAAACAGAAGCAACTTGAGGAATATTTGTTGAATGAATAAATGAATGGACATTAATTAGGGTTATCAGGAAATTTAGATCTTTTCAAGGAACCAGATGTGTGATATATCCTGAGAGACCTGAAAAAAGTTTCAGCTGTGATGCTAACAGTGTTGCCTTTTAGAGATATTTGGAATAGAAAACATTTCACCTTTTTTCCCCTCAAGTCTACCAGCTCTGCCTTGCATGACCTAAACTGTAAATCTGTAACAGAATATTGGCAACCATTTAGACTGAAAACTAACGCTATCATATTCAAAATAGTGACCGCCACGTAGAAAACTAGTATCTTTGTATTAGCTTCTTAAACTAGGCTTTGGGTTTCCTTGGTGGCTCAGATGGTAAAGAATTTGCCCGCAGTACAGAAGACCCGGGTTTGATCCCTAGGTTGGGAAGATCCCCTGGAGAAGAAAATGGCTACCCACTCCAGTATTCTTGCCTGGAGCATCCCATGAACAGAGGAGCCTGGTGGGCTATAGTCTATGAGGTCGCAAAGAGTTGGACATGATTGAGCAACTAACACTTTCACTTTTCAAGCCAGGCTTATTTTTCATGTACCCTACATGTTTGAAACACAGCCCTTATCAAACTTAACTCTAAATTACAATACATATGACCTAAATCTTGTCTCCACTAAGAATATTTTAATCAAAGTCATAATCTACTTATTGATTTAATTCAATATAAAGGAGCTGGTTTTACTTTACAATGGAACATCATATCTGATTAAAATAAAAGAGCAGGTAGGAGGGGGTGGAATAGACAGGGACAGATTATGTAAGATATTAAAGGCCATATTTAGAATTCTGTGTGCAATCCTGTATAACACACAGGACTAAAGATATGAAAGGTGACTGTTTTCTCATCAGAAACCCTGGAGGACTGGGGACAGTAGAATGGCATTCTTAAAGCATTGAAATAATAAATGTGTATATCTCTACCATCTATGGTTCTATATCCAGTGAAAATATTCTTCCAAAATAATACAGCAAAATATAGAGATTTTCAGATAAATGAGAGCTGACAGAGTTAGTTATAATCAGGACTGTTCTTTCAGAAAATAAAGACTGTCCTTCAGGCAAGAGAGAAATAACATGATGAAAATAAAATCTACTGCAGGGAAGAAGAGAACAAGGAATACAAATATATACATCAACATAAAGACAATTTTTCTTCTTTTATTTCCTTTACAAGACAACTGACAGGTTTATAAAACATTTATAATATAAGTAAAGTATGATAAAATAGAACAAAATAGGAAAAAGTTTCAGCTGTGATGCTAACAGTGTTGCCTTTTAGAGATATTTGGAATAGAAAACATTTCACCTTTTTCCCTCAAGTCTACCAGCTCTGCCTTGCATGACCTAAACTGTAAATCTGTAACAGAATATTGGCAACCATTTAGACTGAAAACTAACGCTATCATATTCAAAATAGTGACCGCCACGTAGAAAACTAGTATCTTTGTATTAGCTTCTTAAACTAGGCTTTGGGTTTCCTTGGTGGCTCAGATGGTAAAGAATTTGCCCGCAGTACAGAAGACCCGGGTTTGATCCCTAGGTTGGGAAGATCCCCTGGAGAAGAAAATGGCTACCCACTCCAGTATTCTTGCCTGGAGCATCCCATGAACAGAGGAGCCTGGTGGGCTATAGTCTATGAGGTCGCAAAGAGTTGGACATGATTGAGCAACTAACACTTTCACTTTTCAAGCCAGGCTTATTTTTCATGTACCCTACATGTTTGAAACACAGCCCTTATCAAACTTAACTCTAAATTACAATACATATGACCTAAATCTTGTCTCCACTAAGAATATTTTAATCAAAGTCATAATCTACTTATTGATTTAATTCAATATAAAGGAGCTGGTTTTACTTTACAATGGAACATCATATCTGATTAAAATAAAAGAGCAGGTAGGAGGGGGTGGAATAGACAGGGACAGATTATGTAAGATATTAAAGGCCATATTTAGAATTCTGTGTGCAATCCTGTATAACACACAGGACTAAAGATATGAAAGGTGACTGTTTTCTCATCAGAAACCCTGGAGGACTGGGGACAGTAGAATGGCATTCTTAAAGCATTGAAATAATAAATGTGTATATCTCTACCATCTATGGTTCTATATCCAGTGAAAATATTCTTCCAAAATAATACAGCAAAATATAGAGATTTTCAGATAAATGAGAGCTGACAGAGTTAGTTATAATCAGGACTGTTCTTTCAGAAAATAAAGACTGTCCTTCAGGCAAGAGAGAAATAACATGATGAAAATAAAATCTACTGCAGGGAAGAAGAGAACAAGGAATACAAATATATACATCAACATAAAGACAATTTTTTCTTCTTTTATTTCCTTTACAAGACAACTGACAGGTTTATAAAACATTTATAATATAAGTAAAGTATGATAAAATAGAACAAAATAGGAGATAATTAAATGGAATTTTATACCTGTAAGATTCCTAGTTTTATATTAACACACTGTTAAGTATAAGTAGAGTGTGGTAATTAACCCCTAGTATAATCACAACCAAAAATACAAACATATAGTTCTAACTAAAAAGTCAATATACAAATTAAAATAAAATCTTAATAATTATTTGATGAACCCTCTCTCCTTTCAAGAAAGGCAAAAAAGGAGTAGAGACTCAAAAACCAAACCAAAACAAAGAAACAAACCAGGACAAATAGAAACTGGGTACTAAAGTGCTCAGGGTTTGATTATTGTCAGCTGGATAGCAAATCAAAATTAGTGAAGTAAGTTAGCCAGGATATATTTTGTATTTAGGTAGTAATATAATATTGCCTCAGAAAGCCTAACCTAAATAGCCTCGAATGTCTCTTATGATATTTGACATGCTTGGTACAATTACAACTCTTGAGACTGAGGACTACATTCTTTTTAATATTCATGTCCCTAAAGGCTTTATGCATTTTTAAAATGACCGAAAGGGGGACTTCCCTGTTAGTCCTGTGGTTAAGACTCTTTGCTTCCATGGCCAGGAGCAGGTTCAGTCCCTGATCAGGGAGTTAAGACCCCACATGCTGTGCAGTGTGACTCCCAAAAACAATAAAATAAAAATAAAAAAGATGAATAGGAAATTTCCTGGTGGTCCACTGGTTAGGACTGTGCTTTCTGTGCTGTGGGGTGCAGGTTTGATCCTGGTCAGGGAGCTAAGATCTTATAAGCCATGTGGTACAGCCGAAAAAGGCAAAATAGCATCAACATAAAGACGAAATTAAGTTATTAATCAGGACTGTTCTTTCAGAAAATAAAGACTGTCCTTCAGGCAAGAGAGAAATAACATGATGAAAATAAAATCTACTGCAGGGAAGAAGAGAACAAGGAATACAAATATATACATCAACATAAAGACAATTTTTTCTTCTTTTATTTCCTTTACAAGACAACTGACAGGTTTATAAAACATTTATAATATAAGTAAAGTATGATAAAATAGAACAAAATAGGAGATAATTAAATGGAATTTTATACCTGTAAGATTCCTAGTTTTATATTAACACACTGTTAAGTATAAGTAGAGTGTGGTAATTAACCCCTAGTATAATCACAACCAAAAATACAAACATATAGTTCTAACTAAAAAGTCAATATACAAATTAAAATAAAATCTTAATAATTATTTGATGAACCCTCTCTCCTTTCAAGAAAGGCAAAAAAGGAGTAGAGACTCAAAAACCAAACCAAAACAAAGAAACAAACCAGGACAAATAGAAACTGGGTACTAAAGTGCTCAGGGTTTGATTATTGTCAGCTGGATAGCAAATCAAAATTAGTGAAGTAAGTTAGCCAGGATATATTTTGTATTTAGGTAGTAATATAATATTGCCTCAGAAAGCCTAACCTAAATAGCCTCGAATGTCTCTTATGATATTTGACATGCTTGGTACAATTACAACTCTTGAGACTGAGGACTACATTCTTTTTAATATTCATGTCCCTAAAGGCTTTATGCATTTTTAAAATGACCGAAAGGGGGACTTCCCTGTTAGTCCTGTGGTTAAGACTCTTTGCTTCCATGGCCAGGAGCAGGTTCAGTCCCTGATCAGGGAGTTAAGACCCCACATGCTGTGCAGTGTGACTCCCCCAAAAACAATAAAATAAAAATAAAAAAGATGAATAGGAAATTTCCTGGTGGTCCACTGGTTAGGACTGTGCTTTCTGTGCTGTGGGGTGCAGGTTTGATCCTGGTCAGGGAGCTAAGATCTTATAAGCCATGTGGTACAGCCGAAAAAGGCAAAATAGCATTAACAAACTGAATGGTTTCAAACATAAGAGTTTTTAAAAAATCATTCTAAAGTAAACTCCTTGAGATTTTCTTCTTTCACTATATCACTGGAAACAAGCCAAAAACATTTATAGCATGTTCTCTGGAATAATAAAAGTAAAGGCCAACCATCAACCAGATAAGCAGCAGACAGTACATGAAATAACAGTTGACTCAGCACCTTTCACAGACCTGGTTAATGCTTCCAGTGTCCTTGTGTCACTAAAAAGCCATTTGTACTTTGTGTATAAACTAAATTGGCTATAAAAGTTATCTCTTTAGAAAGTAATATGATCACTTTACAATAAATGTGGAAACTAGGGGAAAGAATATCATTACATGGTCTTATCACCCTAACAGGTAACCAGTCATCATTTTGATGTACTTTGCTTCATTTTTATTTGTACTTTTTCATGTTATGTAAACTTATTTTGTGTTCTTTTTTTAAAAATTAATGTAGCATTAACATTTTTCCATGCTTTATAAAGAACATTTTAAGTATATGACTAAAATACTTATTATGAAATGTTAGGTTGATTCCATTTTTTATATATACATAATGGATTGTGAAGGGCTTCCCCAGTTGGCTCATCAGTAAACAATCGGTCTATCATGCAGAAGCTGAAGGAGATGTGGGTTCAATCCCTGGGCTACGGAGATTCACCAGAGGAGGAAATGGCAACCCACTCGAGTATTCTTTTCTGGAGAATCCAATGGATAGAAGAGTCTGGAAGGCTACAACAGTCTATAGTGTCTGAAGGAGTCAAACACAACTAAAGTGAGTCAGCATGCACTTAAGTGGTATACTTACAATCAACCATATTAATTGCATTGAATTTAAATGGTCTAGTGGTCCAATCAAAAGGCAAAGTTGATGACAGCAGAGATGGAATTAAAAGGAAAGGGAGGGGCTTCCCTGGTGGTCCAGTGGGTAAGGACACCACCTTGCAGTGCAAGGGGAGCCGGTTCGATCCCTGGCCTGGGAAGATCCCACGTGCCGCCGAGCAGCTGGACCGATGTGTCCAAATACTGAGCCGGAGCTCTGGAGTGCATGCTCCCAGAGCTGGTGCTCTGTGACAACAGAGGCCACTGAAATGGGAGGCCCACATGGGCCAAAGAACAAAGATGGATGAAAATGGACAAATGAAAGACCAATAAAAGTGGCCCGCCTGCTCCCCTCCCTCCCCACCTCACCCTCCTCAGATAAATAAATAAGTAAATCTTGAAAAAAAAAAAAAAAAAAGGAAAGGGAGAGATGCGCCGCCAGTAGGTGCTTGCTGTTGTTGTTCAGTATAAGGTAGACAGTATGAAGAATATCTGATGTAATGTGATATTGCTGTGTTGCCTGTTAGAACTTTGACTCATTTGTCAGGCCTAACTTTAAACTGCAAGTAGAACTCACTGTTGTTACTGGTTTACTTCATTCCCCACACATTGGAAATGAAAGCACATATCCGGGTAGTAAATTATCTTTCTTTTGGGTGTTTACAGTCTGGAAGGCATTGAAATAGCTAAAGAATAATGATACAGGAGAACTGGGGCCAATACACCCCTGTTTCTTCTTTCCTGAGTTACTGCTTTCCTTTATATCATTCAGCACAAAATAGTGTGTATCTATTTTTAATAACACCTAGGGGAAATATTCCTCTTGGCAACTTAGAGCAATGCTGAGCAGATTTCTCTGGAAAGGAATGCCTTATATGTAGCATGAATCCCTTGTGCTGCTCTTTGAGTTTATTTGGAATGAATTAAGAATTTGTTGAGCAACTGCTATGCACTATACACCAGGGAAGGACAATTAAAGTCAAAAGCAATGTTAAAAGAGTGTCTCTGCCCTTATTAAAGTCAAATTTGTGTGGAGATGTGTATACATATGTATATATATTAATATTCAAGTAGTTAATTAAAATACAAGCAATATGATAAATATGAATTGGTTAGGAAAGAATCAATGCAATACAGGTCCCTAGGAAGTATAGGGACTGTGAGATGGGCTGATTTAGGAAAAGTTCAGAGAGGACCTGTGACTTTTCTGAATCTGATATGAGTAGGCTTCAGATTGATACAGAAAAGGAAGATAATTCATTTCAAATGAAAAATATTGTTGAACAATGCTGTGTCACAGTGAATCTACACATGGTTCTTGAAAACAAGGGGCAGACAAGCCCAATTAGAAGAGAAGCTTCGAGTGGCCATGCACCAGAGTCTAAGGCAGGAAATGCAGGTTGGACAGAGCCTGTAAGAGGCGTTTGAAGGCAGGTTAGGTTGCTTCAGCTTTTACCAGGAAGCTGCTGGATGTGTTTGAGGATAAAAGTAACACGGGAGACATAGTTCATGAAAATTAATCTGAGTGTGAAGGGTTGCAAGGATTGCAGGGGAAAAGATTCCTCTTATATTGCCTTTAATATACTCAGAGAAGGATTCGAATAAAGCAAAGTTATATATGGAAAAGAAAGAGTACATTTACTATAGTCTACCTTTAAAAAGCAGATAAGTGAATGCTAATATTAATTGCAGAACTGTGTCAATGAGACTACTACACATTGTTGAGTATCTGTTAGTTTTTTTGATGTGTTTTTTTTCTTTTCCCTATCATAACTCTTTTCTGTTTATATTTATTTTCATCCAACTTTTGTATTCTTTGGCCTGTGTGGGCCTCCCATCACAGTGGCCTCTGTTGTCGCAGAGCGCTGGCTTTGGGTGCATGCGCCCCAGAGCTCCGGCTCAGTGATTGGACACATTGGTCCAGCCGCTTCACAGCACATGGGATCTTCCCAGGCCAGGGGATTGAACTGGTGTCCCTTGCACTGCAAGGCGGTGTCCTTACTCACTGGACCACCAGGGAAGCCCTGTTAGTCTTTGATCAAGAAAATTTATGTGACCTTAGTTATGATCTATTACTAATCACGTATTCATATCTTTCAGTAGCCCTAGAACTCCTTTTGGATGAACTGTTCTGGGTCCCCAGGAGAAGGGGCTCAGAATTTAAAAGTCTGTCATTGGTGTGTCTTTATTAGTTCTCCTTTGTTCATGGAGGGATAGAAGACTATCCATAAAAACTTATTTTTTGTTAACAAAATGAATTATTAATGCCTCCATAGAGACTTTCATTCTGCATTTCATTTTAACTTCGGGCTTATTTCAACTTTCTTTGTGATGAAGTGGGAGTGTATTTTTATCTCTGCTTATTTGCTGTGAAAGATTTATGTAATTCAGGTACCAAAATATATATAACACCTGCATGAATCTGGAAACTTTATAGTGCTAATTGGCAATATGGTACCCGCTAGGCACATCAGATGAAAGGAAGTCTTAGTGGCCATGCACCAGAGTCTAAGGCAGGAAATGCAGGTTGGACAGAGCCTGTAAGAGGCGTTTGAAGGCAGGTTAGGTTGCTTCAGCTTTTACCAGGAAGCTGCTGGATGTGTTTGAGGATAAAAGTAACACGGGAGACATAGTTCATGAAAATTAATCTGAGTGTGAAGGGTTGCAAGGATTGCAGGGGAAAAGATTCCTCTTATATTGCCTTTAATATACTCAGAGAAGGATTCGAATAAAGCAAAGTTATATATGGAAAAGAAAGAGTACATTTACTATAGTCTACCTTTAAAAAGCAGATAAGTGAATGCTAATATTAATTGCAGAACTGTGTCAATGAGACTACTACACATTGTTGAGTATCTGTTAGTTTTTTTGATGTGTTTTTTTTCTTTTCCCTATCATAACTCTTTTCTGTTTATATTTATTTTCATCCAACTTTTGTATTCTTTGGCCTGTGTGGGCCTCCCATCACAGTGGCCTCTGTTGTCGCAGAGCGCTGGCTTTGGGTGCACGCGCCCCAGAGCTCCGGCTCAGTGATTGGACACATTGGTCCAGCCGCTTCACAGCACATGGGATCTTCCCAGGCCAGGGGATTGAACTGGTGTCCCTTGCACTGCAAGGCGGTGTCCTTACTCACTGGACCACCAGGGAAGCCCTGTTAGTCTTTGATCAAGAAAATTTATGTGACCTTAGTTATGATCTATTACTAATCACGTATTCATATCTTTCAGTAGCCCTAGAACTCCTTTTGGATGAACTGTTCTGGGTCCCCAGGAGAAGGGGCTCAGAATTTAAAAGTCTGTCATTGGTGTGTCTTTATTAGTTCTCCTTTGTTCATGGAGGGATAGAAGACTATCCATAAAAACTTATTTTTTGTTAACAAAATGAATTATTAATGCCTCCATAGAGACTTTCATTCTGCATTTCATTTTAACTTCGGGCTTATTTCAACTTTCTTTGTGATGAAGTGGGAGTGTATTTTTATCTCTGCTTATTTGCTGTGAAAGATTTATGTAATTCAGGTACCAAAATATATATAACACCTGCATGAATCTGGAAACTTTATAGTGCTAATTGGCAATATGGTACCCTGCCAGATAGGCACATCAGATGGAACTCTTAAAAAAATAGTATCAAAAACTCTCTTCTTGATACTGGCTAAATTTATTTACTATGAAATATTGGAAGTGGAGTTAGGGACCAAACTGGGAGAGTATTTAAGAAGATAATTTAATATAAAATTTTTAGAGAAATATTTATTCTTTTGAACTTTTCTTGTGATATTTTATCATCTGTTTCCATGATGCTAATGGGCATCTTAGTCAATGAAATTTTCTACGAAGTCTATACTGCCTTGCTTATATCATCCCAATATATGAAGGAAGCTCTCTATCTATTAAAGAAAGTCCAGGGAGCAGTATGGATAGGACTTTGCAGTGCTATGATATAATGACACTACATGTTAGAGCATTTTATGGAAAAATTCGGTCATCATTAGACTAGATATGACACAGCTACAGATAAAAATTCTAGGAAACCATTGGATTCTGATTTCTTTTAATTTTTAGCATTCATTATTCCTTGGAGAAGGAAATGGCTACCCACTTTAGTATTCTTGCCTGGAGAATTCCATGGACAGAGGAGCCTGGCAAGCTACAGTCCATGGGGTCATAAAGAGTCAGACATGACTGAGAGACTAACACTTCACTTTTAGCATTTATACACTGTTTTTCACGTGGATAACTAGAATTTGGTGAATGAAGAGATCATTTACTGTTATGCAGAATTCTACAAACCCAATATAATTCAGAAACATTGCCGATGGTCAGAATTACTGACCATTAAATGAATGAATTGTAGTATGCATCAAGATAATTTTATATGAAAAGAAAGTTTAGTAGTTTCTTAGACATAACTGCTGAATTACTTTCTGCTCTTACATAGCTTTAGAAGAAGCAGTTAAAAGAAGTCATGGAAAATTCTCTTGTAAATCTGATTTTAAGTTTTATGGAGGGATAGAAGACTATTCATTTTTGTTAACAAAATGCCTCCATAGAGACTTTCATTCTGCATTTCATTTTAACTTCGGGCTTATTTCAACTTTCTTTGTGATGAAGTGGGAGTGTATTTTTATCTCTGCTTATTTGCTGTGAAAGATTTATGTAATTCAGGTACCAAAATATATATAACACCTGCATGAATCTGGAAACTTTATAGTGCTAATTGGCAATATGGTACCCTGCCAGATAGGCACATCAGATGGAACTCTTAAAAAAATAGTATCAAAAACTCTCTTCTTGATACTGGCTAAATTTATTTACTATGAAATATTGGAAGTGGAGTTAGGGACCAAACTGGGAGAGTATTTAAGAAGATAATTTAATATAAAATTTTTAGAGAAATATTTATTCTTTTGAACTTTTCTTGTGATATTTTATCATCTGTTTCCATGATGCTAATGGGCATCTTAGTCAATGAAATTTTCTACGAAGTCTATACTGCCTTGCTTATATCATCCCAATATATGAAGGAAGCTCTCTATCTATTAAAGAAAGTCCAGGGAGCAGTATGGATAGGACTTTGCAGTGCTATGATATAATGACACTACATGTTAGAGCATTTTATGGAAAAATTCGGTCATCATTAGACTAGATATGACACAGCTACAGATAAAAATTCTAGGAAACCATTGGATTCTGATTTCTTTTAATTTTTAGCATTCATTATTCCTTGGAGAAGGAAATGGCTACCCACTTTAGTATTCTTGCCTGGAGAATTCCATGGACAGAGGAGCCTGGCAAGCTACAGTCCATGGGGTCATAAAGAGTCAGACATGACTGAGAGACTAACACTTCACTTTTAGCATTTATACACTGTTTTTCACGTGGATAACTAGAATTTGGTGAATGAAGAGATCATTTACTGTTATGCAGAATTCTACAAACCCAATATAATTCAGAAACATTGCCGATGGTCAGAATTACTGACCATTAAATGAATGAATTGTAGTATGCATCAAGATAATTTTATATGAAAAGAAAGTTTAGTAGTTTCTTAGACATAACTGCTGAATTACTTTCTGCTCTTACATAGCTTTAGAAGAAGCAGTTAAAAGAAGTCATGGAAAATTCTCTTGCAAAAAGTATTCTGCTTGTTAGAATCTGGACATGTCCTTGGCCAGGCCATTCCCACCACAGATAAATTCTAAGATAATTATTCTTAACTAACCTTTAAGGAGACTGGAGAGAGTAGACATTCAGAGATTAAATGAGTGATTTCTGTCATCCATCCTCTTTTTGTTCTGAGATTTCACATGAATAAAATTTTAAATGAAATGAAATGGAAGCTTCCCACTTCTAAATCTGAAGGATGAATATATGCAAATATTCACACGTTGACTTTTATCTGCATCTCTCTAAAGTTTAGAGATGTCCTACTTTGCTGTAACTCTATTTCTGATTATTTTCACTTGCGTTTGTGAGTGTGGGTTTTGGATATCAGGAATGCATTGCTATGCTTCCTTATATTTTTCCCTTTCTGCAGTTTCACATAGCTTATGAATCCTTTCCTCATAAAGTTGTCTACCTATTTGAAGTAGAATATTAACAAAAGACAGTCAAAAGCACTACATAAAAGACATAAAATTGCTTCAAATACTCAATTCAACATGGAGTTTGCAGAACTAGAACCTGATTTGCATTTTTTTCAAAAGAGTGGAATATTTCCAAGTTTGACTGTAGCAGAGCAAAGCCACAACAATATAGGGAAGAAAAAAATTAGAAAAACTTTCATCATTTACATTGTTATTGCTCTTGATCCAGCCTTCTAGAAAAAATGGGATATAGTATTATCTTATTGTGATGCCTGCTTCTAACTGAGGTCTATAATTTTTTGTGGTTGAATATAGACACATATAATCAAATCCTATTGTGTTATGAGCATTGAGATCCATTTCTGGATGCATTATGTACTATATGAGAGCTCAGCCACTAACTAGGAGGAGTTGTAGTGATCACGTCACTTCTTGAAGATAATTGGGAAATTGGGTTGCCAGAGTCTAATGATAGGCATACCAACTCTCATCTCTTTCAGACTTCCAACTACCTGTTGGACCATAGCTAAAATACGAAGAGTTATTTATATACATATATAATATTTTAATATATATTACATATTTAATGCATCAGATTATATTTAATATATTTGTTGCCTTGGATCCTCTTTTTAAAAATTTTATTGGTGTATAGAATTTTACAATGCTGTGCTAATTTCTGCTATATAGTAAAGTGAATAAGCTACACATGTACATATGCCCACTCTTTTGGATTTCCTTTTCATTTAAGGAGACTGGAGAGAGTAGACATTCAGAGATTAAATGAGTGATTTCTGTCATCCATCCTCTTTTGTTCTGAGATTTCACATGAATAAAATTTTAAATGAAATGAAATGGAAGCTTCCCACTTCTAAATCTGAAGGATGAATATATGCAAATATTCACACGTTGACTTTTATCTGCATCTTTTAAAGTTTAGAGATGTCCTACTTTGCTGTAACTCTATTTCTGATTATTTTCACTTGCGTTTGTGAGTGTGGGTTTTGGATATCAGGAATGCATTGCTATGCTTCCTTATATTTTTCCCTTTCTGCAGTTTCACATAGCTTATGAATCCTTTCCTCATAAAGTTGTCTACCTATTTGAAGTAGAATATTAACAAAAGACAGTCAAAAGCACTACATAAAAGACATAAAATTGCTTCAAATACTCAATTCAACATGGAGTTTGCAGAACTAGAACCTGATTTGCATTTTTTTCAAAAGAGTGGAATATTTCCAAGTTTGACTGTAGCAGAGCAAAGCCACAACAATATAGGGAAGAAAAAAATTAGAAAACTTTCATCATTTACATTGTTATTGCTCTTGATCCAGCCTTCTAGAAAAAATGGGATATAGTATTATCTTATTGTGATGCCTGCTTCTAACTGAGGTCTATAATTTTTTGTGGTTGAATATAGACACATATAATCAAATCCTATTGTGTTATGAGCATTGAGATCCATTTCTGGATGCATTATGTACTATATGAGAGCTCAGCCACTAACTAGGAGGAGTTGTAGTGATCACGTCACTTCTTGAAGATAATTGGGAAATTGGGTTGCCAGAGTCTAATGATAGGCATACCAACTCTCATCTCTTTCAGACTTCCAACTACCTGTTGGACCATAGCTAAAATACGAAGAGTTATTTATATACATATATAATATTTTAATATATATTACATATTTAATGCATCAGATTATATTTAATATATTTGTTGCCTTGGATCCTCTTTTTAAAAATTTTATTGGTGTATAGAATTTTACAATGCTGTGCTAATTTCTGCTATATAGTAAAGTGAATAAGCTACACATGTACATATGCCCACTCTCTTTTGGATTTCCTTTTCATTTAAGTCATCACAGAGCACTGAGTAGAGTTCCCTGTGTTATATAGGCAATTTTCATTAGTTATCTAGCTCAGTGGGTAAAGAATCTGCTTGCAATGCAGGAGACACAAGAGATGCAGGTTCAATCCCTGGGCCAGGAAGATTCTCTTGAGAAGGGCATAGCAACCCACTCCAGTATTCCTCCCTGGAGGATCCTGGGGACAGAGGAGGCTGGCAGGTTACAGTCCATAGGATTGCAAAAAGTTGGACACAAATGAAGTGACTAAACACAGAGCACAGTGTAGATATTCCAATCCCAGTCTCCCAAACCATTTATATATTTTTTAATGTAATACTTTCTAACAAATAATCTAAAAATATCTTTTTATGACAATTTTATTCTATTCTTATTGTAAGTAGGACAATTGCACATATGGAATGATTCTACTACTGGAGTTTGTAGATGAATACTAAATGGACCAGAATATAGGTAAAAATTAATGGTGAAAACAATGAAGCAATAAAGTTTGCTTAACGAGACTCAAAACCACTAATAGTTTCCAAAAGTGACATGCCAGCAAGAGAGATTTGAAGGTTAGAAAAGAAAGCACTGGCCTGGCCAAATAGTAATGGAAATGTAGAAAATGTTGATATATGTATGAGTAGTTTTTTTCTTTACATAATAGATAGCATTAGCAAACACTCTTGTGAGATGGAGATAACAAATTAAAAATGTTTTTCTCCCGATCCTCATGAAACCTCTAATCTTAACCGAAGAATGTGTAACTACCTACTTATGTCCTATCCTCCACTGTGTAATGTCAATCCTTGAATGCTAAAAATATTTTACCTAAAGGTGTGTGCACAGAGAGGAACATGAGACAGATTGGGGCTTAATTTTTGGACATAAAAGGCATATATAATATTTTAATATATATTACATATTTAATGCATCAGATTATATTTAATATATTTGTTGCCTTGGATCCTCTTTTTAAAAATTTTATTGGTGTATAGAATTTTACAATGCTGTGCTAATTTCTGCTATATAGTAAAGTGAATAAGCTACACATGTACATATGCCCACTCTCTTTGGATTTCCTTTTCATTTAAGTCATCACAGAGCACTGAGTAGAGTTCCCTGTGTTATATAGGCAATTTTCATTAGTTATCTAGCTCAGTGGGTAAAGAATCTGCTTGCAATGCAGGAGACACAAGAGATGCAGGTTCAATCCCTGGGCCAGGAAGATTCTCTTGAGAAGGGCATAGCAACCCACTCCAGTATTCCTCCCTGGAGGATCCTGGGGACAGAGGAGGCTGGCAGGTTACAGTCCATAGGATTGCAAAAAGTTGGACACAAATGAAGTGACTAAACACAGAGCACAGTGTAGATATTCCAATCCCAGTCTCCCAAACCATTTATATATTTTTTAATGTAATACTTTCTAACAAATAATCTAAAAATATCTTTTTATGACAATTTTATTCTATTCTTATTGTAAGTAGGACAATTGCACATATGGAATGATTCTACTACTGGAGTTTGTAGATGAATACTAAATGGACCAGAATATAGGTAAAAATTAATGGTGAAAACAATGAAGCAATAAAGTTTGCTTAACGAGACTCAAAACCACTAATAGTTTCCAAAAGTGACATGCCAGCAAGAGAGATTTGAAGGTTAGAAAAGAAAGCACTGGCCTGGCCAAATAGTAATGGAAATGTAGAAAATGTTGATATATGTATGAGTAGTTTTTTTCTTTACATAATAGATAGCATTAGCAAACACTCTTGTGAGATGGAGATAACAAATTAAAAATGTTTTTCTCCCGATCCTCATGAAACCTCTAATCTTAACCGAAGAATGTGTAACTACCTACTTATGTCCTATCCTCCACTGTGTAATGTCAATCCTTGAATGCTAAAAATATTTTACCTAAAGGTGTGTGCACAGAGAGGAACATGAGACAGATACTGAGGCTTTGGGAACTATCCCATGCATACACCATCTGGTCTCCATTATCCTGAAGAAGTAGATGGTTTATCAGGGCACTGCAGGTAGGATTTTGATCCTCACCCTCAATCCCACGCACAGGCGATAGGCTGAAAGGCAAGATGCTCAGACTCCTGTTTATTCACATTGTCTTCGCAGGAAAGGATTATTCTAGTACATTGCCTGTGGTAGATAACTAGTTTAAAAATATTAATTATGAAGGATGCTATTTATTTCTACTTTGAATTATTTTCACCCTTTTCTTTGATCCTATTTATTTTACATAATAAGCAAATAACCAATTTATAGAATCTTAAAATGATATTTGAAACGCATATCCAAGTCTCTTTTTGTGGCCTTTTTCGATCACTGCCTTTATAACTTTTACTAAATACTTGTCTCTAGATGGCAGCATTTCAAGCCTTTCTAATACATTACTTAAAAACACTTAAAACGAGGTGTTCCTGAGTGTGGTTAGTGATGATTTGGGGGAAGCTTGGTGAGACAGCCTAATTTGTTGACAAAAATCAAGGGCTTGCTGAGTTTTCAGAGCATATTTGGCGTTAATCAAATCCAAACTGGCAGGAAAATAACTGCCCACCAAATAAAATGTTTTTGTTCACAGCTGGCTTTGCAAGGATCATCAGTGTGATTCGCCGTTCCACTATGCTGACTAGAGCTTTGGTGGAAAGAAATTATTCTCCAGTTATCCATCTCAGAGCCTGTGAGTGCAAAGAGCATTCTCTTTGAATGCTGTAGCATTCTGTGTGGCTGTGTGGCTCCTACACCAGTGTCACTGGCAAAGGGGAAGGGAATTAGGACCTTGCCTGGGCTCTATGCCTCGAACAATAGCAGTTTGGATGCATTTACTGGCTGTTTATCATATGCTTGCTTCAATCTATTTATTTGGCAAATGCTTATATGGACTTATTCCTTGCAATGACTCCAACAGGAGGCACTGCTATTCTTCATTTGCAAATGAAGTACTAAGATGCTGAGAAATTAAGTGACCTTGCTCAAGGTAACACAGCTAGAAAAGTGGCAGAGCTAGGCTTTGAATGTCAACCTTGAATGTCAACCTAATTAAATAAAGGTGTGTGCACAGAGAGGAACATGAGACAGATACTGAGGCTTTGGGAACTATCCCATGCATACACCATCTGGTCTCCATTATCCTGAAGAAGTAGATGGTTTATCAGGGCACTGCAGGTAGGATTTTGATCCTCACCCTCAATCCCACGCACAGGCGATAGGCTGAAAGGCAAGATGCTCAGACTCCTGTTTATTCACATTGTCTTCGCAGGAAAGGATTATTCTAGTACATTGCCTGTGGTAGATAACTAGTTTAAAAATATTAATTATGAAGGATGCTATTTATTTCTACTTTGAATTATTTTCACCCTTTTCTTTGATCCTATTTATTTTACATAATAAGCAAATAACCAATTTATAGAATCTTAAAATGATATTTGAAACGCATATCCAAGTCTCTTTTTGTGGCCTTTTTCGATCACTGCCTTTATAACTTTTACTAAATACTTGTCTCTAGATGGCAGCATTTCAAGCCTTTCTAATACATTACTTAAAAACACTTAAAACGAGGTGTTCCTGAGTGTGGTTAGTGATGATTTGGGGGAAGCTTGGTGAGACAGCCTAATTTGTTGACAAAAATCAAGGGCTTGCTGAGTTTTCAGAGCATATTTGGCGTTAATCAAATCCAAACTGGCAGGAAAATAACTGCCCACCAAATAAAATGTTTTTGTTCACAGCTGGCTTTGCAAGGATCATCAGTGTGATTCGCCGTTCCACTATGCTGACTAGAGCTTTGGTGGAAAGAAATTATTCTCCAGTTATCCATCTCAGAGCCTGTGAGTGCAAAGAGCATTCTCTTTGAATGCTGTAGCATTCTGTGTGGCTGTGTGGCTCCTACACCAGTGTCACTGGCAAAGGGGAAGGGAATTAGGACCTTGCCTGGGCTCTATGCCTCGAACAATAGCAGTTTGGATGCATTTACTGGCTGTTTATCATATGCTTGCTTCAATCTATTTATTTGGCAAATGCTTATATGGACTTATTCCTTGCAATGACTCCAACAGGAGGCACTGCTATTCTTCATTTGCAAATGAAGTACTAAGATGCTGAGAAATTAAGTGACCTTGCTCAAGGTAACACAGCTAGAAAAGTGGCAGAGCTAGGCTTTGAACCTGCCCATCGTGCTGCGGAGATTTTGCACTCATTTACCAAGCTGTGGACTTCTTTGATGGTTCAACAGTAAAGAATCTGCCTGAAATGCAGGAGACGCAAGTTTGATCCCTGTGTTGGGAAGATCCCTTGAGGACAAAATGGCAGCCTGTTCCAATATTCTTGCCTGGGAAATCTTGTGGACAGAGGAGCCTGGTGGGCTACAGCCCATAGTGTCACAAAGAGTCGGATACAACTGAGAAGTTGAGCACGCATGCACCAAGCAATACTGTGTAATCTTAACTGGAAAAAGGCCTGGAGGAGTGAGGAAAATACAACAGCAGGTATAGCGTAGCTTTATTGGAGTTAGGCGAGAAACATCACTTCTTTATGCTCAATGATCTGTAGAGTACTCTGAAAGTTTTGAGACTACTTTTTGACCTGTTAAACTCAGCTTAGCATACATTTATCTAGTGCCTTTTGTGATCTAGGAATCATGTAAGGTACTATAGACAACAAGAGAGGTAAGATATAGATAAGAATCTGCATTAAATCTTAGAAGGATGTTCTTTACTTTATAAATGTCCTCAAATGGCATTCTTTGCTAATGCCCTTAAAGTAGCAGAATGATATGGCGAAAATGCACAGTTCCAAATGCGCGCCTGATTCTTATAAGAGGTCAACCTCCCTTTTTGTTCACATCTCCAATTATTCAAGGAAGTGCTACTGAAGATGTTTGTATCAGATGAATCCAATTCCTAGGATCCTTTCTGGCCATCAGGAGCAGGCTATGACTGCTTGAAGCTGCTTATTAACCAGCTGGCTTACTGAGCTTCTCAGACCAAGTAAATGCAATAACTGAAATGGAAGAATAAGAGCCAATTTTCTTCTTCCATCCCTGTATTTTAAATCATTTTTGTTTTGACTCCTGACTTCACTTGTTCTCTAAAATAGCAAATAACAAGTGGAAAAAGCTATCATCTGATAGTCATGTAAAAAATGGCAAGGCAATACTGCCTCTCTAGAAATGAAAGCATCATCTAAACTAATATTTACTATTACCAAGTACCATAAATTGCATAAAGTAATAAATGAGAATCTCATCCTTCATCTGTTTAGCAGCAACTGCACTTCTTGATTCTATGGTTATTTTTGACAAGTGATTCTAAACAATTAATTAGGAATTAGAAAATGTGAAAGAAGTAACACAGCTAAAAGGAAGTTTTGAGCCCATCGTGCTGGAGATTTTGCACTCATTTACCAAGCTGTGGACTTCTTTGATGGTTCAACAGTAAAGAATCTGCCTGAAATGCAGGAGACGCAAGTTTGATCCCTGTGTTGGGAAGATCCCTTGAGGACAAAATGGCAGCCTGTTCCAATATTCTTGCCTGGGAAATCTTGTGGACAGAGGAGCCTGGTGGGCTACAGCCCATAGTGTCACAAAGAGTCGGATACAACTGAGAAGTTGAGCACACATGCACCAAGCAATACTGTGTAATCTTAACTGGAAAAAGGCCTGGAGGAGTGAGGAAAATACAACAGCAGGTATAGCGTAGCTTTATTGGAGTTAGGCGAGAAACATCACTTCTTTATGCTCAATGATCTGTAGAGTACTCTGAAAGTTTTGAGACTACTTTTTGACCTGTTAAACTCAGCTTAGCATACATTTATCTAGTGCCTTTTGTGATCTAGGAATCATGTAAGGTACTATAGACAACAAGAGAGGTAAGATATAGATAAGAATCTGCATTAAATCTTAGAAGGATGTTCTTTACTTTATAAATGTCCTCAAATGGCATTCTTTGCTAATGCCCTTAAAGTAGCAGAATGATATGGCGAAAATGCACAGTTCCAAATGCGCGCCTGATTCTTATAAGAGGTCAACCTCCCTTTTTGTTCACATCTCCAATTATTCAAGGAAGTGCTACTGAAGATGTTTGTATCAGATGAATCCAATTCCTAGGATCCTTTCTGGCCATCAGGAGCAGGCTATGACTGCTTGAAGCTGCTTATTAACCAGCTGGCTTACTGAGCTTCTCAGACCAAGTAAATGCAATAACTGAAATGGAAGAATAAGAGCCAATTTTCTTCTTCCATCCCTGTATTTTAAATCATTTTTGTTTTGACTCCTGACTTCACTTGTTCTCTAAAATAGCAAATAACAAGTGGAAAAAGCTATCATCTGATAGTCATGTAAAAAATGGCAAGGCAATACTGCCTCTCTAGAAATGAAAGCATCATCTAAACTAATATTTACTATTACCAAGTACCATAAATTGCATAAAGTAATAAATGAGAATCTCATCCTTCATCTGTTTAGCAGCAACTGCACTTCTTGATTCTATGGTTATTTTTGACAAGTGATTCTAAACAATTAATTAGGAATTAGAAAATGTGAAAGAAGATGCTTGAACTTCACAGACTGTTCATAAAAAGGATTTAGTATTTCTGTCTCTAAAATCTCTGAGTTAAGTGGCAGCTTTATAGAGGGAGATAATTTAGGGCCACACTGTTGGTAGCACTAAGTATTTCATGATAGTTACAACACTAACCAGGTCAGACCTTAGGCTAAATAATTAACATGGGTTAGTCATCTCATTTAATTCTCCCAAATACCTATTTTTCACTTAACAAAACAGACTTAGACTACTTGTTCAAGGTTGTGTGTGTTTTGTGTGTTGTGTGTGTTAAGTTGCTTCAGTTGTGTCTGTCTCTTTGTGACCATATGGACTATAGCCCATCAGGCTCCTCTGTCCATGGGATTCTCCAGGTAAGAATACTGGAGAGGATTGCCATGCCTTCCTCCAGGGGATATTTTCAACCCAGAGATCAAACCTGCATCTCTTATGTTTCCTGAATTGCCAGATGGGTTCCTTACCATTAGTGCTACCTGGGTCTTCAAGGTTACATAGGTAATTGTGGCAGAGTGGGGCTCCCAAACTGGGAGATTTATCTAACCAGTCTATGTTCATGGCTACCCTCCCATTCTCTCAAATAAAGTCACTTTACTTACTTATATTATTATTAAGATGACTTTTAATTAGTTAATTACTTTTTGAACTGCTTCTTATTTCCCGACCGGAGATGGAACCTGAGCCCCTTACATTAGAAATGAGGAGTCTTAACCACTGGACTGCCAGGGAAGTGCCCCACTTTATTTATTGATTGTAGTCAGTGCCTGTCCAGTCAGTATATTGCAGCTGTTAGCTCTTCCTGGCCCCTTGAGTTTTTTTTTTTTTTTTAAAGATTTATTTATTTATTTATTTTGGGCGGGGGTTGGGTTGGGGAGGGAGGGGAGCGGGCGGGCCACTTCTATTGGTCTTTCGTTTCTCTATGTTCATCTGTCTTTGTTCTTTGGCTCCTGTGAGCCTCCCATCGCGGTGGCGTCTGTCGTTGCAGAGTGCCGGCTCTGGGCGCATGCGCGCCAGAGCTCGGGCTCAGTGATTGGACACATCGGTCCAGCCGCTCCGCAGCACGTGGGATCTTCCCAGGCCGGGGATCAAACTGGCGCCTCTTGCACTGCAAGGCGGTGTCCTTACCCACTGGACCACCAGGGGAAGCCTGCCCCTTGAGTTTTTTGTGGATTTATTGTGAGACAAAAGTTCATCCTCCAATTATATACTTAGTACCTTTTTATTTTACATTTTTACATTTCATTTTAAATTTGTGTTGCAATTTCATTAGTGTCAGTTATCGATTGATGTAACAAATTACTGCAAAACTATGTGACCTCAAGCAACAGTCATCACTCATTATTTCTCATGGTTTCTGTAGGTCAGGAGATCAGATAGGGAAAACAGGGATGACTTGTTTTTGCTCCATGGTATCTGGTGCCTGGGTGAAAGCTGGAGTCATTTAGAGGCTTCCTGACCCTCTGGTCTGGCAGGTGATGCTAGCCGTCAAATGAGTGTCTACTGGGACTTTGGTTGCAGCATCTATATGGAGTCTGTACGTCAGTACTGGGTTTTCCTCACAATACGATGGCTGGTTCCAAGAGCAATATTCCAAGAGAGAGCAGCAATACTGAAGCCACGCTACCTTTTATCAGGGGAAGGAAGTGGTGGTGTAACTTTATTAAGATATAATTTACATATAAAATTCGCTCACTGCTAATATGTTGAATATTTTTCAAAGTCTATACCATTGGCATTCATGTGAGTAGATGCACAGTTAAATAAAATATAGACTAATGGTAGGGTTAATGATAAAATAAAGTAATTAGGTGTCTTTGAGGTGTTCCATAAGTCATCTCAACATCTCTGACTACAGTGCCTTATTTAAAAATGGAGTTTTGATTGCAGAAAAAGCATGTTGAGTGTCTGGGCCCCACCCTCTGACTCATACCTACTGTATATATTTGTTGGGAACTTTCTGTACATATGTGGCTACCCCAAAATTAGTCACACAAAATATCCAATAAATGGTTTCTGCTATAGTTGGGCAAAGAGTTCCAGATGACACTACCAACTCCACTTCATTGCAAACAAAATCCTGATTTTCTTCAGCCAAATGACTGAAATGTGATCAGATAAAGGTGGAGTTCCCTCCACCCTAGGAATAAACCATAAACTGAAGCCCATACTCTTCTTTCACAACTTAGGAGATGTACTCTGAGAGTAAGAAGCTTGGAGGTACTGTAGCATTTTGTGACCATGAGTGGAGAGCCATGAGCAGGGAAAGCAACCCAGGGTCCTGATATTTTTCAGCAGCTAAAGTAACTAACCTTCCACTCCAAAAAGTCTGGATAAGTGAGTTAATAAAAATATCTTCACTGTTAAATCCACTTTAATTCACATATTTTGTTATTTAAAACAGCACTCCTCCTAAATGACAAATTCTTATAAAAAGAGCAAATTATGTTTATTCCAGTCAACAACAGAATAAAAATATACAACTATGTGATCTTATTAACACTATTGCTATAAACTGTATTAATCTTGAGACTGCTATGATTTATACTTTTTCTTTTGGATCTAGGCACACTGGAACTTCTAGGCATTCAAATGGATAGTCATTTAGAGGCTTCCTGACCCTCTGGTCTGGCAGGTGATGCTAGCCGTCAAATGAGTGTCTACTGGGACTTTGGTTGCAGCATCTATATGGAGTCTGTACGTCAGTACTGGGTTTTCCTCACAATACGATGGCTGGTTCCAAGAGCAATATTCCAAGAGAGAGCAGCAATACTGAAGCCACGCTACCTTTTATCAGGGGAAGGAAGTGGTGGTGTAACTTTATTAAGATATAATTTACATATAAAATTCGCTCACTGCTAATATGTTGAATATTTTTCAAAGTCTATACCATTGGCATTCATGTGAGTAGATGCACAGTTAAATAAAATATAGACTAATGGTAGGGTTAATGATAAAATAAAGTAATTAGGTGTCTTTGAGGTGTTCCATAAGTCATCTCAACATCTCTGACTACAGTGCCTTATTTAAAAATGGAGTTTTTGATTGCAGAAAAAGCATGTTGAGTGTCTGGGCCCCACCCTCTGACTCATACCTACTGTATATATTTGTTGGGAACTTTCTGTACATATGTGGCTACCCCAAAATTAGTCACACAAAATATCCAATAAATGGTTTCTGCTATAGTTGGGCAAAGAGTTCCAGATGACACTACCAACTCCACTTCATTGCAAACAAAATCCTGATTTTCTTCAGCCAAATGACTGAAATGTGATCAGATAAAGGTGGAGTTCCCTCCACCCTAGGAATAAACCATAAACTGAAGCCCATACTCTTCTTTCACAACTTAGGAGATGTACTCTGAGAGTAAGAAGCTTGGAGGTACTGTAGCATTTTGTGACCATGAGTGGAGAGCCATGAGCAGGGAAAGCAACCCAGGGTCCTGATATTTTTCAGCAGCTAAAGTAACTAACCTTCCACTCCAAAAAGTCTGGATAAGTGAGTTAATAAAAATATCTTCACTGTTAAATCCACTTTAATTCACATATTTTGTTATTTAAAACAGCACTCCTCCTAAATGACAAATTCTTATAAAAAGAGCAAATTATGTTTATTCCAGTCAACAACAGAATAAAAATATACAACTATGTGATCTTATTAACACTATTGCTATAAACTGTATTAATCTTGAGACTGCTATGATTTATACTTTTTCTTTTGGATCTAGGCACACTGGAACTTCTAGGCACCTGAGGTCATAGTGACTGTGTGTTAAAAATATTAAGTCAATATTGAACTAAAAATTATTTTCCCAAATTTTGAATTTTGTGCTTTAAAATATTAGAGAATACAGGGAGAAAGCCCAGGAGAGCTGAGTTGATTGAGAAAATAAAAAGTTGGGAATTGGAAACTATAAAATATGTAAGAGGGTCATAGCTTACTAGGCAAGGGGTCATTTTGTACTGCCGAATTGTGTGCAGGACTCCTGCTGGACTCAATCAGAGCCATGTGTAAAAATCAATGTCAGGCTCTTTCCCTGAAACTGTAAATGAGGAAAGATGAGAAATCAGAACTATTTCTTGATAAATGTGTGGGAATGAACCAGTTTTCAGGGAGACCAGGCGTTTGATGGAAATTAATGTTTCCGAGACCCTAATATTGCTGGATATTAACAAGAAAGAGAATCTCATTCATTTTTTTAAACTTAAAATGATTTCTTTTTCAAAAAACCCTTAGATATTATTCCATTACTATTTTTTTTGTATTTTAATGAATACTCTTTGAATAAATTGTGTAAGATTAGACGTTTTTCTTCCCAGTATCTTTAGAAAAAAATTCCTTTCCTTTTAGGCTTAAATACCTGTAGATCAGAGGGTAACATCTGTGCAATCTTTTTCTGAAGTAGGCAGTATTAGCTTAATATGCACAGCACCAACTATTTTACTTTGAGTCCCCTTGACCATAAGAAGTGGAGTGAGGAAGGAACAGTGGAACATTTAGCAATGTCAAGTCTCTGAAAACCATTTTTAAAGAATTTTGTCATGGATGCTCGAGAAGAATTAAAAATCATCTTAGAAGTCCTGATATGTTATAAAATATAAGCAGAAGTTCTGATTTATTAAAATAATATTTTAATTACCTAGGTATTTAGAGAGCCAGGACACAGAATCTTGCTTGTAGTCACTGTTGACTAGAAGCTTTTCAAATCGGTTATAATTATAGAGGGAATTTAAAAAAAAAAATCTTCATTTTTAATCTTTAGTTATGAAAATTTCCATAGGCATTACCAGGACACGTCTGTAATTTATAAGGTCATCATTCATGGGGTTAAGGGGTTATTGTATTTTCGTTGCTGTCTCTTTTTTATGGGATGCATTTCATCATTTTTATTAGATTTTTACCATTCTATAGTATTTATTAAGTTGGCAGCAGAGTTTTACGTTATGCATCATTTTAGGGTCTGCCTTATGAGACCTAAGGTAATTTTGATAAAAGTAATAGTATTGATCCATTGATTGAGTGATCTGGGTTTTGTTGTTGGTTTCTAAAATTCATAAGAGGTTTTTAGTGGGTAAGATCAAAAGTGTGGACAATCAAGTATTTGTAGATCGAGGACTCAAGAACTGTGCAGAAAGTATGATTTTTATAGATTTGTGTGGAATTTGGGCATTGCAGATGAAGCCCTCTATCTTACTACAGTTAAGGTACTAGAGGAGCCCCTAAAAGGTTCATTATTTTGTCAGGGAGCATACAGTGGGTTTTTTTTTTTTTAAACTCTTGTCTAGAGTATATCATAATATCAGTCTCACATAGCACCAAATTTCCCTAATAATCCACTGAAGGTCTATTATGTTATAGCTATCTGAACCTTTGTTTTTCAATGACATTTGCAAGGTTACAGGTTCAATTAAATCAACATATCAGTACAGAACATTTGCATTTATTATTTTTGTCCTAGAACATCTCTTTAAAATTTTAAGTGCAGTTCTCATTCCAGTGTTTTGGGATTTAGAAAATTATCACACAATCTACTTACACTCTTTATAATATAGCTTTCTGGGTTTCAGTGGGCTCATCATAAAATGAGAATGTTGCTGTAATTGATCTCTCAGGTCCAGCCCTAGAATTTTCTTAATCTGTATACAATCTCCTCTTACTCTTCTGATGAACTCTTCCTGGTATTAGTATTTTATTGTATTTCTCTCTTTGGGAGTAAAGACTTCCTTTGTGTCTGTAAAATAATTTTTGGCATGAATGATTAGAAATATTTTTTTGGCAAGTGTCCTCTTTATCTCTGAATTAAATTAGCCTTAAGACTGACCGTGAAGGCAAAACCACTGTCATCTTTTAGAATGCCTATAGGCTTCCGTGGTGGCTCAGATGGTAAAGAATCTGCCTGCAATGCAAAAGCCTGGGATTCTATCCCTGGTCAGGAAGATTCCCTGGAGGAAGGCATGGCAACCCACTCCAGTATTCTTGCCTCGAGAATCCCATGGACAGAGATGCTCTAGTGTGCTACAGCCCATGAGGTTGCAAAGAGTTCAACACAACTGAGTGACTATGATCATTTTAGTTTGGCCTTATGAGACCTAAGGTAATTTTGATAAAAGTAATAGTATTGATCCATTGATTGAGTGATCTGGGTTTTGTTGTTGGTTTCTAAAATTCATAAGAGGTTTTTAGTGGGTAAGATCAAAAGTGTGGACAATCAAGTATTTGTAGATCGAGGACTCAAGAACTGTGCAGAAAGTATGATTTTTATAGATTTGTGTGGAATTTGGGCATTGCAGATGAAGCCCTCTATCTTACTACAGTTAAGGTACTAGAGGAGCCCCTAAAAGGTTCATTATTTTGTCAGGGAGCATACAGTGGGTTTTTTTTTTTTTAAACTCTTGTCTAGAGTATATCATAATATCAGTCTCACATAGCACCAAATTTCCCTAATAATCCACTGAAGGTCTATTATGTTATAGCTATCTGAACCTTTGTTTTTCAATGACATTTGCAAGGTTACAGGTTCAATTAAATCAACATATCAGTACAGAACATTTGCATTTATTATTTTTGTCCTAGAACATCTCTTTAAAATTTTAAGTGCAGTTCTCATTCCAGTGTTTTGGGATTTAGAAAATTATCACACAATCTACTTACACTCTTTATAATATAGCTTTCTGGGTTTCAGTGGGCTCATCATAAAATGAGAATGTTGCTGTAATTGATCTCTCAGGTCCAGCCCTAGAATTTTCTTAATCTGTATACAATCTCCTCTTACTCTTCTGATGAACTCTTCCTGGTATTAGTATTTTATTGTATTTCTCTCTTTGGGAGTAAAGACTTCCTTTGTGTCTGTAAAATAATTTTTGGCATGAATGATTAGAAATATTTTTTTGGCAAGTGTCCTCTTTATCTCTGAATTAAATTAGCCTTAAGACTGACCGTGAAGGCAAAACCACTGTCATCTTTTAGAATGCCTATAGGCTTCCGTGGTGGCTCAGATGGTAAAGAATCTGCCTGCAATGCAAAAGCCTGGGATTCTATCCCTGGTCAGGAAGATTCCCTGGAGGAAGGCATGGCAACCCACTCCAGTATTCTTGCCTCGAGAATCCCATGGACAGAGATGCCTAGTGTGCTACAGCCCATGAGGTTGCAAAGAGTTCAACACAACTGAGTGACTAAACACACCCACACAGAGTCTGGATTAGAAGTGAGATCCCTTGGCTTGTTTCTGTCTTCCATGTTCTTTATTGGAAGTCTCTCTTTTTGAGGTTTCAGTTCCTAAATTCTCAAGCGCCAGACATGTAGAGCCATTTTTCATTCTACCTTCTTCCACCACCCAAACCTGTCCATCCTCGTTAAACTTAACACTCTGGATAAACCATGGCCTCATTATCCAAAGTTCTGAGGTCCTAAGTCCTCTGTTAACCAAGATTCTGGATATGTCAGGGGGGTCCAGTTATTAGGTGGACAGTGACTTCTGATTGTGGTAAAGGGTCTAGGAGAGCACTGATAGATCTGAGCATTTATGACACCACTGTTGGAGGCTGAGGTGGAGCCAGTGGTGATGGTTTTTCCAATGCGTCAACAAGGAAAAATCACAGTGGGTGATGCTGATGTTTCCTGATGATGGTGGTAAAAGTGCTAAACAGTAAATGCCACTGAGGAAAACTGGAAATCTGTTCTTGTAATTGATACAATGTAAGAAGGAAAATTCAAAATTTATACTAATTATAGTACTAATACAGTGCTAAATAATAGGCAAAAACAACAAAAGGGGAAAGACTGGAGACCTCTTCAGGAAAATTGGAAATATAAAGGGAACATTCTACTCAAAGATGGCCACAATAAACGATAAAAATTGTAGAGACCTAGTAAATGGCAAAGAGATCAAGGAGAGATGGAAAGAATACATGGAAGAACTGAACAAAGAAGATCTTAATCAACCAGATTACTGGGATGGTATGTTAAGTCTCCCAGAGCCAGACATTTAGGAGTGTAAAGTCAAGTGGAACTTAGGAAGCACTGCTGTTAATAAAGCTAGTGGATGTGATGAAATTCCAGTAGAACTCTTCAGATCTCTAAAGGTTGATGCATCAATGTTTTGGATTCATTATATCAGAAATCTGGAAGATCCAGCAGTGGTCACAGAACTAGAAAAGGTTAATCCTTATCCCAATTCCCAAGAAGAGTAGTACTAAAGAATGTTCAAACCCCTGGACAACTATACTTGTCTCCCATGCTAGTAAGGTCATGCTTAATATCTTGCATGCTAGACTTCAACATTATGTGAACCAAGAACTTCCAGATGTCCAAGCAAGGCTCAGAAAAGGAAGAGGAACTAGAGACAAAATTGCCAACATTCACTGAATCACAGAGAAAGCAAGGGAGTTTCAGGAAAACATCTACCTCTGTTTCATGGACTACACTAAAGCTTTTGTGTGGACTATAACAAACTGGAAGGCTAAAGAAGACTCCATCCTCGAACATTGGATAAACCATGGTCTTTCCAAAGTTCTGAGGTCCTAAGTCCTCTGTTAACCAAGATTCTGGATATGTCAGGGTCCAGTTATTAGGTGGACAGTGACTTCTGATTGTGGTAAAGGGTCTAGGAGAGCACTGATAGATCTGAGCATTTATGACACCACTGTTGGAGGCTGAGGTGGAGCCAGTGGTGATGGTTTTTCCAATGCGTCAACAAGGAAAAATCACAGTGGGTGATGCTGATGTTTCCTGATGATGGTGGTAAAAGTGCTAAACAGTAAATGCCACTGAGGAAAACTGGAAATCTGTTCTTGTAATTGATACAATGTAAGAAGGAAAATTCAAAATTTATACTAATTATAGTACTAATACAGTGCTAAATAATAGGCAAAAACAACAAAAGGGGAAAGACTGGAGACCTCTTCAGGAAAATTGGAAATATAAAGGGAACATTCTACTCAAAGATGGCCACAATAAACGATAAAAATTGTAGAGACCTAGTAAATGGCAAAGAGATCAAGGAGAGATGGAAAGAATACATGGAAGAACTGAACAAAGAAGATCTTAATCAACCAGATTACTGGGATGGTATGTTAAGTCTCCCAGAGCCAGACATTTAGGAGTGTAAAGTCAAGTGGAACTTAGGAAGCACTGCTGTTAATAAAGCTAGTGGATGTGATGAAATTCCAGTAGAACTCTTCAGATCTCTAAAGGTTGATGCATCAATGTTTTGGATTCATTATATCAGAAATCTGGAAGATCCAGCAGTGGTCACAGAACTAGAAAAGGTTAATCCTTATCCCAATTCCCAAGAAGAGTAGTACTAAAGAATGTTCAAACCCCTGGACAACTATACTTGTCTCCCATGCTAGTAAGGTCATGCTTAATATCTTGCATGCTAGACTTCAACATTATGTGAACCAAGAACTTCCAGATGTCCAAGCAAGGCTCAGAAAAGGAAGAGGAACTAGAGACAAAATTGCCAACATTCACTGAATCACAGAGAAAGCAAGGGAGTTTCAGGAAAACATCTACCTCTGTTTCATGGACTACACTAAAGCTTTTGTGTGGACTATAACAAACTGGAAGGCTCTTAAAAAGACGAGAATACCAGACCATCTTACTTGTCTCCTGAGAAATCTGTATTTGGGTCAAGAAACCACAATTAGAACCCTATATGGAACAACTGATTGGTTCAAGATCAAGAAAGGGGTACAACAGGGCTGTTTCCTGTCACCCTGTTTGTTTAACCTATACTCTGAGCACATCATGAGAAATGCCTGACTGGATGAGTTACAACCTGGAATCAAAATAAGTGGGAGAAACATCAACAACCTCAGATATGTGGATGATACCACTCTAATGGCAGAAAGCAGAGGAACAAAAGAAACTCTTGATGAGGGTCAAGGAGGAGAGTGAAAGATCCGGCTTAAAACTGAACACTAAAAAAACTAAGGTCATGGCATCTGACCCCGTTACTTCATAGTAAGTAGAAAGGGAAAAGGTGGATGTAGTGACAGATTTCCACTTGCTGGGCTCCAAAATCAGTGCACATGGTGACTGCAGCTGTGAAATCAGAAGACAGATGCTTGGCAAGAAAGCTATGACAAACCTAGACAGCATGTTGAAAAGCAGAGACATTATTCTGACAACAAAGATCTGTATAGGTGAGGCTGTGGTCTTCCCAGTGGTCACCTATGGTTATGAGAGCTGGACCGTAAAGAAGGCAGAACACCAAAGAATTGATGCCTTCAAACAGTGGTGTTTTCAAAAGACCCCTGAAAGTTTCTTGAACAGCAAGGAGATCAAACCAGTCAATCTTAAGGGAAATCAGCCCTGAATATTCATTGGAGGAACTAATGCTGAAACTGAAACTCCAGTATTTTGGTCACTGATGGTAACAGACAACTCATTGGAAAAGTCACTGATGCTGGGAAAGACTGAGGGCAGAAGAAGAAGAGGGCATCAGAAGATGAGATGGCTGGATGCATCACTAATGCGATAGACATGAACTTGGACAAACTCTGGGAGATGGTGAGGGACAGGAGGACTGGCGTGCTGTAATCCATGGAGTTGCAAAGAATAGGACACAACAAGGTGACTGAATAACAGTAACAATAACGTACTAGTTATAAAAATTGTGGTACTTTTGGGACCTAATTTTACCTTCAGTTTGTTGAGCAATAAAATAAGAATTAAATATAAAGTGAAATATTTCATATGAATTCTGTTTTAGTGATACCAATGTTCATATTTACTCACATCACTATTCATACCATCTAGTCCCATACTCAAGCAATGGGATTATTGTTTCAGTGATTAAAAATAAAATTAGATTACATTTTGACTAAGGTAGTTTTGAGCTTAAAGGATTTATGTGAATGCTAATGAATGCCACCTGAGAACTATTTAGGTATGTGCAGGAAAATCTTGAGAAGTATGTTGGAACAGAGAGCTTTTAATTACCTGTTAGTTTGTCGAACAAATTAAACACGTAACATTTCATGTTTTTTTCCTACATATCCATTGCAAAAATAATGAAAACAGAGAAAACTTAATATATGAAATAATTATTTCCTTGTATGTACACCACAGGTAGATAGGCACCAGTGACACTGTGACAAGAACTCTTATAATTCTTTCATATACATGTACACACACACACACATTGTTGGATGCAAAATTTCTCAGTCCATTTCTTTTGTTTCTACTTTAAAATATTAACTTTTATGGGTTTCAGTAGATTTATCAGAAATGAGACTGTTGATATAATTGTTCTCTGAGGTCTATCCCCCCATTATATGAATATTAAAGTTTCACTTAATCTTTGGATAAGAACTCTTGCACAGTAATATAAAATTCTTTTTAATTCACCATTTCACACCTAACAATGCTTTGCGGACATTTCTACGGCAGTGAATATTATCCAGTATTATCATTTTTAATGGTTTGTATTACTATATGATTATTTAATAATGTTCTTACCAATCTTTTTTTAAAAACATTTGGATATTTTTCCTAATTTTCCTGTTATATCTTATGTTAACCATTATTTTTGTAAATAAACTCTTATGCAAATGTCTAATGACTTGTGTATAATAAATTCCTAAAGTGTATAATTTCTGGGTCAAAAGATCCCACAAATTTAGGTGTTTTAGTAACAATTACTTCCAGAAACATGCCAGTTTATATACTCCTGAATTTTAGCTCAGCATATTATTTAAAATACTTATTAATCAAGTTTAATATGATAGTACATTGTTTTATGTTCTTTGTTTACTGGATTTTTCCACATATTTATCATTTGCATTTCTTTGCACATTTTTGTGAGTATACATATACTTTATTTATTCCTTCACATATTATCATTTTGTCCTGACTCTGCAACTCTATTTTGCTGAGCTTATTCCTTGACATACTAGCTCTGTAATCTTGGGCAAGATGTTTACCTTGCTTGTGCCTCAGCTTCTATAAGTGAAATTGGGACTAATGTAACCCATCTCTTTAGCCCATGTTTTCTGGGTCTGAGGACACATTAAGATTTAGGGACTAAGACTTTTTGTGACTTTTATTGGAAAGACCACCCTCCTCTTCCTGCTCCTCTGTTCTTGGCTTTTTAGAGACTGAAATTCATGTTCAAAAAACTAAGATCACTGCATCCAGTCCCATCACTTCATGAAAAATAGAAGGGGAAAAAGTCACACTGGAAGCAGTAACAGATTTTATTTTCTTGGGTGCCAAACCCACTGCACATGGTAACTACTGTCATGAATTAAAAAGGCTCTTGCTCCTTGGAAACCTTTACTGACAAAGGTCCACCTAGTCAAAGCTATGGTTTTACCACTAGTCATGTAGGTAGGTGAGAGATGGACCATAAAGAAGGCTGATCACCAAAGAATTGATACCTTAGAACTGTGGTGTTGCAGAAGATTCTTGAAGTCCCTTGGACTGCAAGGAAATCAAACCAGTCAATACTAATGGAAATCAACCCTGAAAATTCATTGGAAGGACAGGTGCAGAAGCTGAAGCTCCAATATTTTGGACACCTTACCTAAGAACCAGCTCATTGGAAAATACTCTAATGCTGGGAAAGATTGAAGGCAAAAGGAGAAGGGGATGATAAAGGATGAGATAGTTAGATAGCATCACTCACTTAATGAACAATTTTGAGCAAACTCCAGAAGATAGTGGAGGACAGAATGGCCTAGTGTGCTGTAGCTCATGGGGTAGTAAAGAGGCAGAGATGATTTAGGGATTAAACAGGGATTAAACAACAAAAGACAATAGGTAGTACCATCATTGGCTGCATGTCTATCTTACCTCTAGAGAAGTGGTCTCCGACCTCTGCGATCTAATGCCTGATGATCTGAGGTGGAGCTGATGTAATAAAATAGAAATAAACAACACAACATATGTAATGGGCTTGAATCATCCTGAAACCATCCCTCCATTCTTGGTCCATGGAAAATTTTTTCCCATGAGACCAGTGCCTGGTGCCAACAAGGTTGGGGACCACTACTCTAGAGGGATGAAGCTCTGTTAACAACTCTCAGCCTATCAAAGCCCTTAGGCTGCCTCTCTGGCCTTGCCAATTGTCCAGGTAATTGTAACCTCCTGGCATTTGCTGCTAAGACCCATGTCCCATCTCTATGGATAGTAATAAATTCAGCTCTGTGGCCACTGCTGCCACAGTCAGGTCTGCATTCGCCAGAGCAGTGAACCATCTCTTTAGCCCATGTTTTCTGGGTCTGAGGACACATTAAGATTTAGGGACTAAGACTTTTTGTGACTTTTATTGGAAAGACCACCCTCCTCTTCCTGCTCCTCTGTTCTTGGCTTTTTAGAGACTGAAATTCATGTTCAAAAAACTAAGATCACTGCATCCAGTCCCATCACTTCATGAAAAATAGAAGGGGAAAAAGTCACACTGGAAGCAGTAACAGATTTTATTTTCTTGGGTGCCAAACCCACTGCACATGGTAACTACTGTCATGAATTAAAAAGGCTCTTGCTCCTTGGAAACCTTTACTGACAAAGGTCCACCTAGTCAAAGCTATGGTTTTACCACTAGTCATGTAGGTAGGTGAGAGATGGACCATAAAGAAGGCTGATCACCAAAGAATTGATACCTTAGAACTGTGGTGTTGCAGAAGATTCTTGAAGTCCCTTGGACTGCAAGGAAATCAAACCAGTCAATACTAATGGAAATCAACCCTGAAAATTCATTGGAAGGACAGGTGCAGAAGCTGAAGCTCCAATATTTTGGACACCTTACCTAAGAACCAGCTCATTGGAAAATACTCTAATGCTGGGAAAGATTGAAGGCAAAAGGAGAAGGGGATGATAAAGGATGAGATAGTTAGATAGCATCACTCACTTAATGAACAATTTTGAGCAAACTCCAGAAGATAGTGGAGGACAGAATGGCCTAGTGTGCTGTAGCTCATGGGGTAGTAAAGAGGCAGAGATGATTTAGGGATTAAACAGGGATTAAACAACAAAAGACAATAGGTAGTACCATCATTGGCTGCATGTCTATCTTACCTCTAGAGAAGTGGTCTCCGACCTCTGCGATCTAATGCCTGATGATCTGAGGTGGAGCTGATGTAATAAAATAGAAATAAACAACACAACATATGTAATGGGCTTGAATCATCCTGAAACCATCCCTCCATTCTTGGTCCATGGAAAATTTTTTCCCATGAGACCAGTGCCTGGTGCCAACAAGGTTGGGGACCACTACTCTAGAGGGATGAAGCTCTGTTAACAACTCTCAGCCTATCAAAGCCCTTAGGCTGCCTCTCTGGCCTTGCCAATTGTCCAGGTAATTGTAACCTCCTGGCATTTGCTGCTAAGACCCATGTCCCAGACTCCCATCTCTATGGATAGTAATAAATTCAGCTCTGTGGCCACTGCTGCCACAGTCAGGTCTGCATTCCCGAGAAGGCCAACACCAGACTACTTAGTGATGCTGGCGTCCAGACAGTGCATGCCTCATGGTCTTGTTGATAGTTCTTTACTCCATGTCCCATTCTTCCATTGGAACAGTAATCCTCAGATGATATGCTAGCCTCACATTTATTCCAGCATGCTACTTCTCTCAGTTCCTCTACCATCTGTGAGCATGGGACATTAATTTCTTAGACTTTTAGGAGACATTCTGGTACAAATGCACCCATTCCCTGAGGTTCCTGACAGGTTGTTAGATCTCATGCCCTGTGAAAGTGTTCCAAATCAATATACCCTAGTTTATACAGTCTTATATTCCAGCACTCTGGTTAAATGCCATCTAAATCCAAAGCCATATGCATTCTCCTGTGTCTCACTGGTGCTGCTGCTTTGGCTGTTTCATTTCTTTCCTTTACTGCACCCAGCTTGACTGTATGTAGGTTATCTTGGGATTTAACCCTGGTCCTCAGACTGGCAACCAGGAGAGGAAACGTGAGCAGCTTCTGAGAGGGGCACCCATTGCTTTACATGCTCCACATGTTTTCTGTTACACCTTCTATTACACCTTCAGGTAACTTTGTGCCTGGGTTTCTACCACAGACCTTCCTTGACTATTTAATCATTTGTGGAGCTCTGCACCTTTAACTTTCAGAGCTTCGATTTGCTGCTCAACTGTGTCTTCTTTTCTACTTTGTAAGCTATTAAACAGGTCAGTGACTCTTTCACTTAGCCCTTAACTGCTTTTTCAGCAATGCTCAGTTTCTTATTATTCCTTTACAGTTAGTAATATAATTTATCAGTAACCAACCAGCTCTGCTGCTTTGTAGGTATTGTTCCTCTTGATCTCCCAAGCACCTTCCAGGTCATCAGTGGTGACTATTAGCCTTGGGCTGCCTTGGGCTAAGGACTGTCCAGGTCCCATATACCACTCAGTGTGACATCATCTGAGCCTGTTGGGCAGTGAATGAACTCACCCCTAAAACTAATGGCCTCTTTTATGGAACTATAGCTGCTGCTGTTTGTGTTTGTTCAGACCCTCAAGGAGCAGGCACTGAAACAGAATGAGACGAGTATTAATTTCCTATGGCTGCTATAACAAATTACTGTCAATTGAGGCATTTCAAACAGTATACATCTACACAAATCTACTCTTCCATAGTTCTGGAGGCCAGAAATTCCCAAATCAGTTTCCTGGGTTGAAATCAAGCTGTTGGCAGAAGCACAGTTTCTCTGGATGCTCTAGGAGAGCATCTGCTCCCAGCTTCTTCCAGCTTCTGGTGACTGCTGGCACCCCTTCTGTTACCAGCATCTCCAAAGCTCTCTCGCTGTTGTTTTTCCTTCTGCTTGTGTTTATGTAAAATCTCACTTGGTCTCTCTCTTCCAAGGGCATTTGTGATGGCATTTAGGGCCCACCTGGGTAATCCAGGTTACTCTCCTTGGTTCAAAATCTTTAACTAACCACAGCTACAAAAGAAGCATTTTCCAAATAAGGTACATTAACAGATTTCAGGATTTGACCTAGTATCTTTGGATACCGAAATACACCCCCGCCCCCGCCCTCACAACTTGCAATAGATTTATTGGGGAAATACCTGTGAAGAAGAAAAGGAAGGGAAATGCAGAGGCATTGGGAAAGTGTAGTTCTGACAGCTCCGAAAGAGAGTAAGAAGGAAGGGACATTGTGTACAGAGTGGGTCAGAGTGCAGTGCAATTCTATAAAAGTTTGTCTAGCTTACGGGGAGTCTATGAACCAAATTCCTTTGTTTAAAAATTCCTGTGCCTACAGGAATGGGTCTGCACCCTTAAACCTTTGTGCACAGTCACTGGCTCAGTGCAGTGCATGGGAAGTGTGGTCTGGACGGAATGTGATGGTGGATCCAGAAGAGCAATAGCTCAATCCATCAGTTATGCTCCATGAAGTTGGGGAGCTGAACAAGGTGTTTTCTTGGCCAATATATTCATCCACGTACCTTTCCTTCAGTTCATCAATCTTCACATTTCTAAGGTCCTTGACTATCTAACTTATTAGCCACTAACCAATGATTCGTTTAGATTTGTATCCATCTACCTCTCCTTCTACAAAAAGCAGAGCCACAAATTACTGCCTGAAATTCTGCTCAGCAGGGCAAGTTTCTTCTCCTACTGTTATTTAGGGGCACCGGAAAGTGGGACTATAATAAAGCAGTGATCTGTTCTTGGCTAGAGACATAATAACTTGTAGACTTAAAAGGCCTGTGTTTCTTCCTCCTCTATGAACTAGTCATTAGATTTTGTATAGGATTTATCTGCAGCTGCCCTGGGTCTGATTCACCAACTCATGCGATTCACTTGCGCTATCTGGATGGCCTTGAGCCTGGTCTTAAGTGTACCACTTCAATTTAAGAGTGGAATTCTGCTGGTCATTTCCAACTTCAAAATTTGGTACATCAAGTAAGTCTCATGATGGTCCTAAAATCACACGGAGTCTCATGCCTCTGTAAGACGCTGTTGTTTTTCCTTCTGCTTGTGTTTATGTAAAATCTCACTTGGTCTCTCTCTTCCAAGGGCATTTGTGATGGCATTTAGGGCCCACCTGGGTAATCCAGGTTACTCTCCTTGGTTCAAAATCTTTAACTAACCACAGCTACAAAAGAAGCATTTTCCAAATAAGGTACATTAACAGATTTCAGGATTTGACCTAGTATCTTTGGATACCGAAATACACCCCCGCCCCCGCCCTCACAACTTGCAATAGATTTATTGGGGAAATACCTGTGAAGAAGAAAAGGAAGGGAAATGCAGAGGCATTGGGAAAGTGTAGTTCTGACAGCTCCGAAAGAGAGTAAGAAGGAAGGGACATTGTGTACAGAGTGGGTCAGAGTGCAGTGCAATTCTATAAAAGTTTGTCTAGCTTACGGGGAGTCTATGAACCAAATTCCTTTGTTTAAAAATTCCTGTGCCTACAGGAATGGGTCTGCACCCTTAAACCTTTGTGCACAGTCACTGGCTCAGTGCAGTGCATGGGAAGTGTGGTCTGGACGGGAATGTGATGGTGGATCCAGAAGAGCAATAGCTCAATCCATCAGTTATGCTCCATGAAGTTGGGGAGCTGAACAAGGTGTTTTCTTGGCCAATATATTCATCCACGTACCTTTCCTTCAGTTCATCAATCTTCACATTTCTAAGGTCCTTGACTATCTAACTTATTAGCCACTAACCAATGATTCGTTTAGATTTGTATCCATCTACCTCTCCTTCTACAAAAAGCAGAGCCACAAATTACTGCCTGAAATTCTGCTCAGCAGGGCAAGTTTCTTCTCCTACTGTTATTTAGGGGCACCGGAAAGTGGGACTATAATAAAGCAGTGATCTGTTCTTGGCTAGAGACATAATAACTTGTAGACTTAAAAGGCCTGTGTTTCTTCCTCCTCTATGAACTAGTCATTAGATTTTGTATAGGATTTATCTGCAGCTGCCCTGGGTCTGATTCACCAACTCATGCGATTCACTTGCGCTATCTGGATGGCCTTGAGCCTGGTCTTAAGTGTACCACTTCAATTTAAGAGTGGAATTCTGCTGGTCATTTCCAACTTCAAAATTTGGTACATCAAGTAAGTCTCATGATGGACAGTCCTAGACACACAGTCACACGGAGTCTCATGCCTCTGCTGGACCCAGTTCAAGGCCACTTTTCAAATGAGGGACAGCTGTAAGGAGATAGCACATTTTTACTCCCAAATTCTAAGATCTGTATTCTGATGCTTCTGCTGAGCCTCTGCTGGCCAGAGGCACTTTAGGTATTGTTAAATCTGCTTGGTCATAAAGCCTAAATAGCAGGGACCATTTGTACCACAGCTTGTGCCCAACACTGAGGCTTCGCTTACTCTGGAGCCTGCTTAAAAGTGGCAGCCTTATACATGACCTTGTAATTGGATTGGGGGAACACTTCCTAATAAGATATGCATTCTCTCTTAAAATATAAAAAGTTCTACCAAGTTCTGTGCCTCTTTCCTCACAGTGGGTGTGCCAAGTGCAGCCAACTTTTCTCACTTTAGAGAGGTTATCCTCACCTGCCACAGCCCACTGCTCCTCTAGAAACATATCTATGTGGTTGGTCTCTGAACTCTCATGAGTTTTATGTCACCTCTCTCTGGCATGCATGTGCCTTTCAAAAGCTTCTACTTTTCCTACTTCCTGATTACCAGGTCTAATTAGCACACTGCCATCAATGTAATGAACCAGTGTGATGCTCTGTGGAAGATCAAGGCAATCGAGGTCCCTCTAGGATATAATGAGACAAAGAGCCAAGAGCTGACATAGCCCTGAGATAAAAGAAGGTGAATTGCTTCTAATTTTCTCTGTTACCTGGTATAGAAAATAAATGTTTTCTGAGTCAATGACTGCCTGGAGGTGCCAAGGGCTCTGATGATGTGCTCCAGTGAGGATACCACATTGGGAATAGCAGCTGCCATTGGTGTCACAACCTGATTAATTTTATGGTCACACAGAAGTATCCCTGAGCACATATCTGGCTTTTGTATTAGTTAAAGAGGGGAGTAAAAAGAGGAGATCTTAGGAATTGTTACTGCTGCATCTTTCACATCTTTGTTGGTGGCACTAATTTATGTGATATCGAGCGATACAGTATTGCTTTCAGTGATGGGAGCAAGGAAAGGGGGTTTCTTACCATAAAGGCCTTTACACACCATGGGTTACAGCACCAATGTGAAGACACCTCCAAATCCTGGAGGGAAATAATCACAAAATAGGTCTGCAGTCCCTGTGAATCAAGTATGAGGATTCAGATCAAGGTTGCATCAATCCCCTTACCTCCACAAGCTCTTCTTCTGACAGGGTAGAATTTCAGGTGCCTGGGGGAGAGCATCATTTTGAATACTTATCTGTTAATCTCTGAACGTTTGGGTATTTCCCATTACTCTTCTAGTATGTCCCTTGGGGCAAGGCTTGGAGGGAGAGTTTTAGTAAACATTTATGCCCATGGACAAGCTATTCTTCTAATCAAGGGGTTCTGAGTCCAAGAACTGGTTTAAGTTTTAGAACCAGGTAAGTGGTTTGTAGGCCTTCCCAGTGACTCAGATGGAAGATTCCCGGGAAAAGGGAATGGCAACCCACTCCAGTATTCTTGCCTGGAGAATTCCATGGACAGAGACACCTGGAGGCGCTACAGTCCATGCTGTCGCAAAGAGCTGGACCTGCTAAGTGACTAACACTTTCACTTTTCAAGTGATTTTTATCCCCACTAGAGTGACTTGAAATTTCTGCCACTGGACCTTTTTTCCATGCATGTGCCTTTCAAAAGCTTCTACTTTTCCTACTTCCTGATTACCAGGTCTAATTAGCACACTGCCATCAATGTAATGAACCAGTGTGATGCTCTGTGGAAGATCAAGGCAATCGAGGTCCCTCTAGGATATAATGAGACAAAGAGCCAAGAGCTGACATAGCCCTGAGATAAAAGAAGGTGAATTGCTTCTAATTTTCTCTGTTACCTGGTATAGAAAATAAATGTTTTCTGAGTCAATGACTGCCTGGAGGTGCCAAGGGCTCTGATGATGTGCTCCAGTGAGGATACCACATTGGGAATAGCAGCTGCCATTGGTGTCACAACCTGATTAATTTTATGGTCACACAGAAGTATCCCTGAGCACATATCTGGCTTTTGTATTAGTTAAAGAGGGGAGTAAAAAGAGGAGATCTTAGGAATTGTTACTGCTGCATCTTTCACATCTTTGTTGGTGGCACTAATTTATGTGATATCGAGCGATACAGTATTGCTTTCAGTGATGGGAGCAAGGAAAGGGGGTTTCTTACCATAAAGGCCTTTACACACCATGGGTTACAGCACCAATGTGAAGACACCTCCAAATCCTGGAGGGAAATAATCACAAAATAGGTCTGCAGTCCCTGTGAATCAAGTATGAGGATTCAGATCAAGGTTGCATCAACCCCCTTACCTCCACAAGCTCTTCTTCTGACAGGGTAGAATTTCAGGTGCCTGGGGGAGAGCATCATTTTGAATACTTATCTGTTAATCTCTGAACGTTTGGGTATTTCCCATTACTCTTCTAGTATGTCCCTTGGGGCAAGGCTTGGAGGGAGAGTTTTAGTAAACATTTATGCCCATGGACAAGCTATTCTTCTAATCAAGGGGTTCTGAGTCCAAGAACTGGTTTAAGTTTTAGAACCAGGTAAGTGGTTTGTAGGCCTTCCCAGTGACTCAGATGGAAGATTCCCGGGAAAAGGGAATGGCAACCCACTCCAGTATTCTTGCCTGGAGAATTCCATGGACAGAGACACCTGGAGGGCGCTACAGTCCATGCTGTCGCAAAGAGCTGGACCTGCTAAGTGACTAACACTTTCACTTTTCAAGTGATTTTTATCCCCACTAGAGTGACTTGAAATTTCTGCCACTGGACCTAAGATTTTTTTTTTTCATTTTTACATGTCAAACAGTATTTTAATGGCTGCCTACCTGTTTTATTCCTAGGGATTTTAATACTCAATTAACTACCATCAGAGATTATTTTAGGATAAAAGACCTTGATTACTGCCCCATATCATTGGCTTATTATGGTAATTGCACACAGCAAGTCTCTAATGATTCCATAGTGCCACCTGGTTTCTATCCATCTGGAGATTTTATGAGGGCATCTGCCACCATCATCTCCAGTCTACAGAGAACAGCCACCATAAAGTTTTTTGAGGATGCTGATCTTTCCCATACCAATGCATTTCTTAATACCTTGGTGAAGGAGCTGTCCTTTGGGTCCCACCATGAGGAGTGGCTGGATTGCATGTGGCAGTTTTATTCCAATATTATCTGCCTAAGTTTTTGTCTTTTCATACTGTTCATGGGGTTCTCAAGGCAAGAATACTGATGTGGTTTGTTGTCCCCTTTTTCTTATGATGCCTTTGAATTGTGGTGTTAGAGAAGACTGTTGAGAGTCTCTTGGACAGAAAGGAGATCAAACCGGTCAGTCCTAAAGGAAATCAACTCTGAATATTCTTTGGAAGGACTGATACTGAAGTTAGCTCCAATACTTTGGCCACCTGAATACAAAGAAACAACTCATTGGAAAAGACCCTGATGCTGGGGAAAAAAATGGAAGGCAGAAGCAGAAGGGGATGACAGAGGATGAAATGGTTGGATGGCATCACTGAGTCAATGGGCATAAGTTTGTGCAAGCTCTGGGAGATGGTGAAGGACAGGGAAGTGTGGCGTGTTGCAGTGCATGAGATCACAAAGAGTTTTAGTAAACATTTATGCCCATGGAAGCTACTAAAAGGGAGTGGAAGAAGGTTGGTTTGTAGGCCTTCCCAGTGACTCAGATGGAAGATTCCCGGGAAAAGGGAATGGCAACCCACTCCAGTATTCTTGCCTGGAGAATTCCATGGACAGAGACACCTGGAGGGCGCTACAGTCCATGCTGTCGCAAAGAGCTGGACCTGCTAAGTGACTAACACTTTCACTTTTCAAGTGATTTTTATCCCCACTAGAGTGACTTGAAATTTCTGCCACTGGACCTAAGATTTTTTTTCATTTTTACATGTCAAACAGTATTTTAATGGCTGCCTACCTGTTTTATTCCTAGGGATTTTAATACTCAATTAACTACCATCAGAGATTATTTTAGGATAAAAGACCTTGATTACTGCCCCATATCATTGGCTTATTATGGTAATTGCACACAGCAAGTCTCTAATGATTCCATAGTGCCACCTGGTTTCTATCCATCTGGAGATTTTATGAGGGCATCTGCCACCATCATCTCCAGTCTACAGAGAACAGCCACCATAAAGTTTTTTGAGGATGCTGATCTTTCCCATACCAATGCATTTCTTAATACCTTGGTGAAGGAGCTGTCCTTTGGGTCCCACCATGAGGAGTGGCTGGATTGCATGTGGCAGTTTTATTCCAATATTATCTGCCTAAGTTTTTGTCTTTTCATACTGTTCATGGGGTTCTCAAGGCAAGAATACTGATGTGGTTTGTTGTCCCCTTTTTCTTATGATGCCTTTGAATTGTGGTGTTAGAGAAGACTGTTGAGAGTCTCTTGGACAGAAAGGAGATCAAACCGGTCAGTCCTAAAGGAAATCAACTCTGAATATTCTTTGGAAGGACTGATACTGAAGTTAGCTCCAATACTTTGGCCACCTGAATACAAAGAAACAACTCATTGGAAAAGACCCTGATGCTGGGGAAAAAAATGGAAGGCAGAAGCAGAAGGGGATGACAGAGGATGAAATGGTTGGATGGCATCACTGAGTCAATGGGCATAAGTTTGTGCAAGCTCTGGGAGATGGTGAAGGACAGGGAAGTGTGGCGTGTTGCAGTGCATGAGATCACAAAGAGTTGAATGTGACTAAGTGACTGAACTGAAGTCTTTGTACTCCTTCCTCTCTTCTAAGCTAGAGTATGGCATCTTATCCTCATTGTCTGGAGGCCACTAATGAGCTCAATCTTTAAATTTTTTCATCATTTCTAGGTGTTTTGTATTGGGGATTCTTTTCTGGTTAGTCTTCCAGATTGCAAGAAATGTGTTATTCTTATGGTTTGTGATTAATGTCTATATTAGTTAGGATCCCATCTACATTTATTTATTAATTCATATTTCTCTTGACTACAGGGACCTCTTTATGCATTAATGTATTAAGTACTCCTTACTATACATTAATATTTTTAAGTTTTTGAGTATAACCACCTATTATAACCTCACAAATAATTTTTAATTTTTGTTGCCTTCATGTTTTTATAAATTTCTTTGAGTCTGTTCTGCACTTGAGTGAGTTTCTTAATGCTATCTTCCTATTATTTCTCAATTTGACTGTCTATACTACAAAGTTTATCCTCTCTATTGCATTTTCCATTCTTATTGCTATATTTATACATCCAACATCTTAATTTTAAAGCATACATATCTTTATTTCTGTTTACTTCTAATTCTTTGTATTTTTAAAAATTTATTATGCCTTAATCTGACTGGATATTTGCTATATTTTTATTTTAAAGTTTTTTTTTTGGGTTCTCAAGGCAAGAATACTGGGGGCCCTAGAAGGGAAACTGTTGAGAGTGTCTTGGACAGAAAGGAGATCAAACCGGTCAGTCCTAAAGGAAATCAACTCTGAATATTCTTTGGAAGGACTGATACTGAAGTTAGCTCCAATACTTTGGCCACCTGAATACAAAGAAACAACTCATTGGAAAAGACCCTGATGCTGGGGAAAAAAATGGAAGGCAGAAGCAAAAGGGGGATGACAGAGGATGAAATGGTTGGATGGCATCACTGAGTCAATGGGCATAAGTTTGTGCAAGCTCTGGGAGATGGTGAAGGACAGGGAAGTGTGGCGTGTTGCAGTGCATGAGATCACAAAGAGTTGAATGTGACTAAGTGACTGAACTGAAGTCTTTGTACTCCTTCCTCTCTTCTAAGCTAGAGTATGGCATCTTATCCTCATTGTCTGGAGGCCACTAATGAGCTCAATCTTTAAATTTTTTCATCATTTCTAGGTGTTTTGTATTGGGGATTCTTTTCTGGTTAGTCTTCCAGATTGCAAGAAATGTGTTATTCTTATGGTTTGTGATTAATGTCTATATTAGTTAGGATCCCATCTACATTTATTTATTAATTCATATTTCTCTTGACTACAGGGACCTCTTTATGCATTAATGTATTAAGTACTCCTTACTATACATTAATATTTTTAAGTTTTTGAGTATAACCACCTATTATAACCTCACAAATAATTTTTAATTTTTGTTGCCTTCATGTTTTTATAAATTTCTTTGAGTCTGTTCTGCACTTGAGTGAGTTTCTTAATGCTATCTTCCTATTATTTCTCAATTTGACTGTCTATACTACAAAGTTTATCCTCTCTATTGCATTTTCCATTCTTATTGCTATATTTATACATCCAACATCTTAATTTTAAAGCATACATATCTTTATTTCTGTTTACTTCTAATTCTTTGTATTTTTAAAAATTTATTATGCCTTAATCTGACTGGATATTTGCTATATTTTTATTTTAAAGTTTTTGTTAGATTTAAAAAAATGAGATGGGTTTCATTTGGAGTGGGTTCCTGCAACTAATTATTGATTTTGTCAGTTGCCTTTCCTAGCATTGGAATTTCTGTTAGTATTTTATTCCTGTGTAACAACTAGGGTTGCCAGTCATTCACACATCCCCCATGCCTAATACAGGTATTTAAGAAACATTTTTTTAAATAAATGAATGAGCAACGTTACAGGATTATATGGCCTGAATATCTCCACTGCCATTTAAAAATATTTATTTATCTATTGGCTGTGATGGATCCTCATTGCTGCATGGGCTTTTCTTTAGTTACAGTGAGTAGACGCTACTCTTTAGTAGCAGTGTGTGGGCTTCAATTGTGGTGGCTTCTGTTATTGTGAAGCACAGGCTCTAGGCTCATGGGCTAAATAGTTGTGGTACATAGACTTAGTTGCTTCATTGCATGTGAGATCTTTCTTGACCAGGGATTGAACCAGTATGTCCTGCATTGGCAGGGGAATTCCTATCCACTGTGCCACTAGGAAAGTCCAAAATTTTTTAAAAATAACTTTTTTTTTGTTTTGACCATGGGTTAGGCAAAATTTTTAAAAAATTTTTAAATCAAAGGCTAATAGCTTGACAGAGTTTTGTTTACTGCCAAACATCAACATGTATCAATCATAGGTATACATATGTTCCCTCCCTCTTGAAATTTCCTCTCATCTCCTTCCCCATCCCACTCCTCTAGGCTGTTACAGAGCCCCTGTTTGAGTTCCCTTGGTCTTACAACAGATTCCCATTAGTTGTCTATTTTACATATGGTAATGCATGTTTCCATGTTACTCTTTCCATACATCTCACTCATTCCTCCCTTTCCTAATATCCACAAGTCTGTTCTCTATGTCCATCTCTCCTAAAAATAAATTTTTAATTGTGAATCATTTTAGATTTACAAAAGAATGAAATACAAAGATAATGCAGAGAGTTCCTGTACACTGTAAACTTAGTCTCCCCTAAGTCTTTTACCTTGTTTTTTTCACCCTGGTTCATTTGTCAAAACCCTGGTACTTCATTTTAACTGGATTCTAGACTTCATTCAGATTTCACCAACTTTACTGTTAAGTGTTCTTTTTCTGTTTCAGGACCCAAATAAGAATATCGCATATCAAGTCATCAGAAATAGATTTTAAAAAACTAACAGAGGGCTACCCTGATAGCTCAGTGGTAAAGAGTTCACCTGCCAGTTCAGGAGACACCAGTTTGAGATCCCTGATCTGGGAAGATCCCACGTTGCTGTGGAGCAATGAAGCCCATGAGCCACAATTATTGAACCTGTGCTCTATAGCCTTGAAGTTGCAACTATTGAGCCCATGTGCCACACCTATTGAAGCCTGTGTGCCCTAAAGTCCGAGATCCATAACAAGAGAAGTCACTGCAACAAGAAGCCTTCCCCCCTCAGCTGGAGAATAGTCCCCTCTCCCTGCAACTAGGGAAGAGCCTGTGGCAGAAGTGAAAACCCAAAATAGCCAAAAATAAATAAATAAATAAGTTTATTTTAAAGTGAGAAAATCAAGATTAAACCCACCCTTGTCTGTGTCTTAAATAAAATTCCTAAAAAAAAGAAAACCCAACAAAATAACCTGACAGAGATTCAAAAATTTTTGATCTGACAACTCTAGAGTAAGCTGCAGCTGTGCCTAGGATTGGACGCTGTGATTCATAGGGACTGCTGATGCTGCTGTCTCTGCAGAGACTTACTATGAGGACAGCCTCATGTATAAGAAAGCATTTCCTGGGCTTCCCTGGTGGTTCAGTGGGTAAAGAGTCTGCCTTACAGTGCAAGGGGCGCTGGTTTGATCCCTGGCCAGGAAAGATCCCACGTGCTGCGGAGAGACTGGATCAGTGTGTCCAATTAGCAGCCAGCACTCTGAAGCACATGCGCCCAGAGCTGGCGCTCTGCAACGAGAGAGGCCACTGCAGTGGGAGACCCACACAGGCCAAAGAATTAAGATAGATGGGAAAAAAAATCAATAAAAAGAGGCCAAAATTTAAACAAAAAGAAAAAAAGAAAGCATTTCCTGTTGGTTTCCCTGACACTGTGGAGTGCATTGAAAGTGGAGAAAACTATGATATCAAGGCACTGTTGTTATGTGCCTTAGGATTTCTCACTAACACAGAAAAGAAGTATCAGGAATTTAGCACAGGTCAAGCTGACCCAAAGGAGAGTCTCAAGATGGATAGCAGATCACTTAACATCTCAGAAAACTGAACTCTCTATGCTGGTTTCCCTGGTTACTGGAGGATTCTCTGCTCAGTGTAGCTGGATAACAAATTGTTGAACGTTTGAATAAGTAGTCGAGGAATGTACTATGTGTTAATTTTGGGGGCACATAGTTACCAGGAAGGGAAACTCTCTTCAAAGGTCTACAGGTAAAGGAATGAAAGAAGATACTCTCCCTTTTACAAAGGTGCCACACCTATTGAAGCCTGTGTGCCCTAAAGTCCGAGATCCATAACAAGAGAAGTCACTGCAACAAGAAGCCTTCCCCCCTCAGCTGGAGAATAGTCCCCTCTCCCTGCAACTAGGGAAGAGCCTGTGGCAGAAGTGAAAACCCAAAATAGCCAAAAATAAATAAATAAATAAGTTTATTTTAAAGTGAGAAAATCAAGATTAAACCCACCCTTGTCTGTGTCTTAAATAAAATTCCTAAAAAAAAGAAAACCCAACAAAATAACCTGACAGAGATTCAAAAATTTTGATCTGACAACTCTAGAGTAAGCTGCAGCTGTGCCTAGGATTGGACGCTGTGATTCATAGGGACTGCTGATGCTGCTGTCTCTGCAGAGACTTACTATGAGGACAGCCTCATGTATAAGAAAGCATTTCCTGGGCTTCCCTGGTGGTTCAGTGGGTAAAGAGTCTGCCTTACAGTGCAAGGGGCGCTGGTTTGATCCCTGGCCAGGAAAGATCCCACGTGCTGCGGAGAGACTGGATCAGTGTGTCCAATTAGCAGCCAGCACTCTGAAGCACATGCGCCCAGAGCTGGCGCTCTGCAACGAGAGAGGCCACTGCAGTGGGAGACCCACACAGGCCAAAGAATTAAGATAGATGGGAAAAAAAATCAATAAAAAGAGGCCAAAATTTAAACAAAAAGAAAAAAAGAAAGCATTTCCTGTTGGTTTCCCTGACACTGTGGAGTGCATTGAAAGTGGAGAAAACTATGATATCAAGGCACTGTTGTTATGTGCCTTAGGATTTCTCACTAACACAGAAAAGAAGTATCAGGAATTTAGCACAGGTCAAGCTGACCCAAAGGAGAGTCTCAAGATGGATAGCAGATCACTTAACATCTCAGAAAACTGAACTCTCTATGCTGGTTTCCCTGGTTACTGGAGGATTCTCTGCTCAGTGTAGCTGGATAACAAATTGTTGAACGTTTGAATAAGTAGTCGAGGAATGTACTATGTGTTAATTTTGGGGGCACATAGTTACCAGGAAGGGAAACTCTCTTCAAAGGTCTACAGGTAAAGGAATGAAAGAAGATACTCTCTTTTGCCCTTACCTGTAGCCAAGAGAGGTGGAACCTAAATGCCCTTTCTTTTAGCTATCTTAGATGATCAAATGCTCACAGGATTCAGAGGAACACAAAGAATAGCACTTTGGTCTCCATGCAGACGCTCCAACCCACACAGAGCCCCGTAGAATTCAGGGGCGGCTTCTCTGTCCTACTTCTAGCATGTCCAACTTTTCAGATTCAAGTCTTGAGCCACCCTAGGAGGCTTCCGCTCTCACAGTTACTAGGAAATTCAAAACCTCTGCTTCCTCTGATGTCTGCTTTCTCTTCACACCTCCCAGCTACCATTGGCCTGTTTTCTCCTCAGCCTCATGGGAATTACGCTTTAGTCCCATCTTTTTTCTACTTTAGATAGGATTGGGATTGTGTGGGGGTGGCTGCATTTGGGATTCTGTAGGAGGCAAAGCTGAAAAGCAACAAGACTTATTACTCAGACATATTCCAGAACATATGTCCTGTGCACTGTTGTGCTAAGAGCACCCTGGTTTCTAGTTCCAGTTTTAGATGCAATACCGAATACTGACTTCTCTTCTTGCTGAGATATGTAATAAGAAGCAGGAAAGGAACTGGCATTTTCTAGGAATCAGGAGTGGAAGGTGCGGGTAGTGGGAGGAGAATGAGGAAAAGACTTCATTCTGCTTTACTTGTTACATGCTTTTGCATTCTTCAGATTCTCTAGTTTCTCTTTTTTTCCCCCTGGATTCCTATTTGGACTCAGTGTGTTGGCCTGTTTTCACCTCTGGTGAATTGGAAAGTCTGCATTCTATTTTTGTGGTACTAGTGGTTATTTTTGACTTTTTATACTACATTGGATCTCACTCTATTGATCAATGTCAAAAATGAGAAAATGTGCATTGCACAGCTGAAAGGCAAACATAAGCAGTTTCATTCCAGTGTTGTTTTTCTTAATTATTAAGCTCTTAAACCTACACAATGATGTTTCAATCCTCTTCTCCTTTAGCCTTTATTTTTAGCATTATTTTCTAGCCTTTTTAACAAGAATTATTGATAGCAAGATTTCTTAAAGTGGAATTACATACAATACTCTTGGAGTATTTCTTACCTACGTTTAGCTTAACCAATAAAGGCTGGTTTATTTTACTAGAATGCTGATTATCTGAAGACCTGGGAAAGTATTATTGCATCTTTGGTGTCATATATTTACAAGGGGATCACCAAATTCCAGTTCTATATGTATCTCCTCTGTGTGCAATGATAGAGAGAGAGAGAGAGAACTTAACAAAAGAAAACATGCAGAGTGTACAAAAAATTTTGTGCCTTTTGAACTCCAAGACAGAAGTGATATTAGGTTACCATGTGGATGAATCAAGGTGGGATCTGCCCTGGTATTGAAAATGCAGGCTTGTGTTGTTCACCCCACAGGGCGTTTGCAAATCTGTCAACTATCTGTGTAATAGTTTGCTAAGTCTGCAGAGGTCCATATAGCTGTTTTTTTTTTTTTTAATAAAAGTCACCACTTTACAGAACATTGCTTCTTTTCCAACTTTAGCTCAACAAGACTTATTACTCAGACATATTCCAGAACATATGTCCTGTGCACTGTTGTGCTAAGAGCACCCTGGTTTCTAGTTCCAGTTTTAGATGCAATACCGAATACTGACTTCTCTTCTTGCTGAGATATGTAATAAGAAGCAGGAAAGGAACTGGCATTTTCTAGGAATCAGGAGTGGAAGGTGCGGGTAGTGGGAGGAGAATGAGGAAAAGACTTCATTCTGCTTTACTTGTTACATGCTTTTGCATTCTTCAGATTCTCTAGTTTCTCTTTTTTTCCCCCTGGATTCCTATTTGGACTCAGTGTGTTGGCCTGTTTTCACCTCTGGTGAATTGGAAAGTCTGCATTCTATTTTTGTGGTACTAGTGGTTATTTTTGACTTTTTATACTACATTGGATCTCACTCTATTGATCAATGTCAAAAATGAGAAAATGTGCATTGCACAGCTGAAAGGCAAACATAAGCAGTTTCATTCCAGTGTTGTTTTTCTTAATTATTAAGCTCTTAAACCTACACAATGATGTTTCAATCCTCTTCTCCTTTAGCCTTTATTTTTAGCATTATTTTCTAGCCTTTTTAACAAGAATTATTGATAGCAAGATTTCTTAAAGTGGAATTACATACAATACTCTTGGAGTATTTCTTACCTACGTTTAGCTTAACCAATAAAGGCTGGTTTATTTTACTAGAATGCTGATTATCTGAAGACCTGGGAAAGTATTATTGCATCTTTGGTGTCATATATTTACAAGGGGATCACCAAATTCCAGTTCTATATGTATCTCCTCTGTGTGCAATGATAGAGAGAGAGAGAACTTAACAAAAGAAAACATGCAGAGTGTACAAAAAATTTTGTGCCTTTTGAACTCCAAGACAGAAGTGATATTAGGTTACCATGTGGATGAATCAAGGTGGGATCTGCCCTGGTATTGAAAATGCAGGCTTGTGTTGTTCACCCCACAGGGCGTTTGCAAATCTGTCAACTATCTGTGTAATAGTTTGCTAAGTCTGCAGAGGTCCATATAGCTGTTTTGTTTTTTTTTTAATAAAAGTCACCACTTTACAGAACATTGCTTCTTTTCCAACTTTAGCTACCAACCAAGACTCAGCTGCATCGGTTGAATCAATTTAAATTTGTGTTGAAATTGTGCTTTATTCACTATTCATTTAAAAACATATGATTTTGCTTCTTTCCATTTCCAATCAAAGTGAGGTCTCTTTTCACAAATAACCTCATTGTTACCTTTTATTATTTTGCTTGTCTTCCTTTATCTTACTCAAGTGTCCTCATTTATCTTTTAAAACTTGAAAAAATATATAATATATCTCTGGAACCTGGTCTGTGTTACACAGTCATGAACAGAAAGTACAAAGCATGATAAGAAAATTGAGAACAATACAAAATCATCATAGATTTTCGTAATGAAGGCTTTATCCCTAAGCTTCCCACAATGAACTTGACAACAAAGAAGCTGAGAGCTTTCCCAACCACAGCCACTAAATTTTCATCAAGCAGAGTTATCAATCGGAAGAAGCTTTCAATGTATTTTGAGGCCAATTTAAAAGCATAGGCTTTTGTTATTGTAGAGATGCAAATGAACCTAAATTTTAGTGTCTTTTATGTAAGAAAACAATGAGTAATAACTTCATGAAATAATCATTCTTTCCATACCAGTTGCACAGATCTTCATTTTCTCTTTTATGCATGTAAAGTATTTCTTTTCTCTTTTCCCAAACTCCAAGTTCAGAATTTCATCAGAATACATCTAAATATATAATTTCTCATTAATTATTCCTAGAACTTTAAACTTTTTATCTTTGATTTAAAGACTCAGGTTTTTTTTCAGTAAGTAAGAGCTTTTCTTGATTAGTTTTAACTTTTTAACTGTTCATTTTCTTCATCTTGGAATTCCTGTCACGTATAGGCTGAATATTTATATTTGTCTTTTAGGAATTGTCATTTGCCTCGAAAAATTATTTTTCTTCCTCTTTAGGTGATTCTCCTAACTTTATCTCCTTTACATGTTCGAGCCTCCTTAGACAACATTTTCTGCTATTTTGAGGTTCTAAAAGAATATTTTCTTTATGTGTTAACACTATGCTGTTCAATAGCTTTCTGCTTCTACAAATGGTAGTCTAGCTTCTTTGGATCTTTGAAGAACAACTAAACCATTGTAAAACAACACAAGAGTTGAAAACATATGAACCAGAAAATCTGGTTGAGGGCACTGCAGGACTCCATGGTAAAGAACATTTGAAAGACTGAGAAGTGAAGAGAAGCCCAGGGAGGTATGTGTTAGACATTTGGTCCTCCCTTTTCCCCTCAACCGACTCATCAATTTGGAAGTAGTGACCGAAGCTGGGGGTCTATGCCGAGCTTCTAGCAGTCTCAACATATTGGCAGGACAAACACTGAAACTAGCACAACAGAAAATATACCGGTACACTCACTAGCTCTAGGTTGGAAGTTTCACTCTTAGGAGCAGGGGTAAAAGTAACAGAAACAAACTCTTGCAAGGCTTGCCCCTAGGTTCAAATAATTTCCTTTCATTATAGAATTAAGGAGATAGATTTATAGACTTATTTTTGGTAGAAGAAGAGCAAATACATTTGGATAAAAGAAATAAGTTACTGTATCTTCAAACGATCCCTAGATATTTCTGCATATAATATTCAAGACTCAATGAGGGCTTCCCTGGTGGTCCAGTGGGTAAAGACACCATCTTGTAGTGCAAGGGGCGCTGGTTCGATCCCTGGCCTGGGAGGATCCCTCGTGCCGCAGAGTGGCTGGACCGATGTGTCCAACTACCGAGCTGGAGCTGTGGAGTGCAGGCGCCCAGAGCCCATGCTCTGCAACAAGAGGGGCCACTGTGATGGGAGGCCCACACAGGCCAAAGAAATTATCATTTTTAAAAAAAAGAACTTTAAACTTTTTATCTTTGATTTAAAGACTCAGGTTTTTTTTCAGTAAGTAAGAGCTTTTCTTGATTAGTTTTAACTTTTTAACTGTTCATTTTCTTCATCTTGGAATTCCTGTCACGTATAGGCTGAATATTTATATTTGTCTTTTAGGAATTGTCATTTGCCTCGAAAAATTATTTTTCTTCCTCTTTAGGTGATTCTCCTAACTTTATCTCCTTTACATGTTCGAGCCTCCTTAGACAACATTTTCTGCTATTTTGAGGTTCTAAAAGAATATTTTCTTTATGTGTTAACACTATGCTGTTCAATAGCTTTCTGCTTCTACAAATGGTAGTCTAGCTTCTTTGGATCTTTGAAGAACAACTAAACCATTATAAAACAACACAAGAGTTGAAAACATATGAACCAGAAAATCTGGTTGAGGGCACTGCAGGACTCCATGGTAAAGAACATTTGAAAGACTGAGAAGTGAAGAGAAGCCCAGGGAGGTATGTGTTAGACATTTGGTCCTCCCTTTTCCCCTCAACCGACTCATCAATTTGGAAGTAGTGACCGAAGCTGGGGGTCTATGCCGAGCTTCTAGCAGTCTCAACATATTGGCAGGACAAACACTGAAACTAGCACAACAGAAAATATACCGGTACACTCACTAGCTCTAGGTTGGAAGTTTCACTCTTAGGAGCAGGGGTAAAAGTAACAGAAACAAACTCTTGCAAGGCTTGCCCCTAGGTTCAAATAATTTCCTTTCATTATAGAATTAAGGAGATAGATTTATAGACTTATTTTTGGTAGAAGAAGAGCAAATACATTTGGATAAAAGAAATAAGTTACTGTATCTTCAAACGATCCCTAGATATTTCTGCATATAATATTCAAGACTCAATGAGGGCTTCCCTGGTGGCCCAGTGGGTAAGGACACCATCTTGCAGTGCAGAGGGTGCCAGTTTGATACCTGGCCTGGGAAGATCCCACGTGCCGCAGAGTGGCTGGACCGATGTGTCCAACTACCGAGCTGGAGTTCTGGAGTGCAGGTGCCCAGAGCCCATGCTCTGCAACAAGAGAGGCCACTGCAATGGGAGGTCCACACAGGCCAAAGAAAGAACAAGGATGGGTGAAAATAAATTAATGAAAGTCCAATAAAAGTGGCCAAAAACTTAAAGAAAAAAAAAAAGTTATGATCAGAGAATCTGGATAGAACAAGATGGCAAAGGAGTAGGTGGACATGGAGTACATTTCTCTCTATGGATACATCAGGAATACACCTTCAGACACAGAAGAGCTTGCAGAACACCAGCTGAGAGCTGGCAGGAGTACCTGACCAATGGAAAAGGATAGATAGAACCATGCAAAACTCAGCAAAATGAAGGAAGTAGGGAGGAAAAAGAAGACAAAGACGGAAATAAATGAAATACCAATAGAAGTGGCCAAAAAAAGAAAAAAAAAATGACCCTTGGGTTCCTTTAAAAAAAATACTGAATGAAAAATAACAAAGCAAAAAATTACACTGATTAAAAAAACATGAAAAATTTAGCATATTCTAAAGATACACAGATATTAAAGAGAGAAGAGATAATCTATAAAATTACTGTGATAATATATGTAAGACATTCAATTACAAGTTAATATTTTTAACTAAAAAGGTAGAGATTATTGAAAGAATTAGATGTAAATTTAAAACTAAAAGCTAAAATAAATCAATATATTTAAAATAATAAAAAAATTTTAAAAACCTAAGTATTTAATGTGTAACTTTAACAAGAGATTGGATGCAGTTTTGAAAAAAAAAAAGTAGTGAACTGGGAGATAGGTCAGAGAAAATATTCAGACTGAAGTAACTGAGACAAAAGGATAGAAAAGAACATATGATGACTATAGCATGCAGCTAAAATGTCTCTAACTGGAATCCTTGGAGGAGAAAACAGAGAGGATGGTGTAGAAGAAATCTTGGAAGAGATGTGGCTAAAATTTTTCCAAAATTAATAGAAGACATCAAACCATAGATACAAAGATATATAACCATCAAACAGGATAAATGCAAAGAGAATTCCACACAATAAAACACTTGAAAACAAAGACAAAGACAAAATCTTAGGAGAAACCAGAGAAAGTTTTATCACTTCAAAGAACAACAGTAAACTGACAACTGACTTTGCAGAAGACAAGGGAATAATATCTTTAAACTGCTGCAAGAAAATAATTACCAACACAGAATACTATAGTCAATGGAAATATCCTTCAGAAGGGAAGACAAAGGCATTTTAATAGAAACAAAAACTGAAAATTAATCAACAATAAATCCATAGTACAGGAAATTCCAAAGGGGGATTATCAGGCAAAAGGAAAATGATGCTAGATGAAATATTGGAGGCAAAGAGGGATGAAATAATCAGAAAGGGTAAACAACAGGAAAATGTAAGTGAAGACTGATTTTTTTTTAAAAATCAAAGCTGTTTGTATTTTTCCTGTCAATACTTTCATTATACTTATAAATACAAGATGTACACAGCACCTCATTAAAAAAATTAGAGCTCCTTATAAGTATCTATATAGATTTCATACCTATAAAATATTCAAAGGACTGCTATGTTAATTATGGGCCCTAGTTAATGGTGCCTTTGCTCATTCCACAAAATACACATAAATCTGTAAAGTTTTCTTTGTCCATAATATATCTTGAAAGATTAGCAAAAAATATATTGTAAGACATGTCAATTACAAGTTAATATTTTTAACTAAAAAGGTAGAGATTATTGAAAGAATTAGATGTAAATTTAAAACTAAAAGCTAAAATAAATCAATATATTTAAAATAATAAAAAAATTTTAAAAACCTAAGTATTTAATGTGTAACTTTAACAAGAGATTGGATGCAGTTTTGAAAAAAAAAAAGTAGTGAACTGGGAGATAGGTCAGAGAAAATATTCAGACTGAAGTAACTGAGACAAAAGGATAGAAAAGAACATATGATGACTATAGCATGCAGCTAAAATGTCTCTAACTGGAATCCTTGGAGGAGAAAACAGAGAGGATGGTGTAGAAGAAATCTTGGAAGAGATGTGGCTAAAATTTTTCCAAAATTAATAGAAGACATCAAACCATAGATACAAAGATATATAACCATCAAACAGGATAAATGCAAAGAGAATTCCACACAATAAAACACTTGAAAACAAAGACAAAGACAAAATCTTAGGAGAAACCAGAGAAAGTTTTATCACTTCAAAGAACAACAGTAAACTGACAACTGACTTTGCAGAAGACAAGGGAATAATATCTTTAAACTGCTGCAAGAAAATAATTACCAACACAGAATACTATAGTCAATGGAAATATCCTTCAGAAGGGAAGACAAAGGCATTTTAATAGAAACAAAAACTGAAAATTAATCAACAATAAATCCATAGTACAGGAAATTCCAAAGGGAGATTATCAGGCAAAAGGAAAATGATGCTAGATGAAATATTGGAGGCAAAGAGGGATGAAATAATCAGAAAGGGTAAACAACAGGAAAATGTAAGTGAAGACTGATTTTTTTTTAAAAATCAAAGCTGTTTGTATTTTTCCTGTCAATACTTTCATTATACTTATAAATACAAGATGTACACAGCACCTCATTAAAAAAATTAGAGCTCCTTATAAGTATCTATATAGATTTCATACCTATAAAATATTCAAAGGACTGCTATGTTAATTATGGGCCCTAGTTAATGGTGCCTTTGCTCATTCCACAAAATACACATAAATCTGTAAAGTTTTCTTTGTCCATAATATATCTTGAAAGATTAGCAAGACATTTGTGAAAGGAATTTGTTATTCATATTCCCATGAGATGAATACTGTCTTTCAAATAATAATAATAATGTTTTATGAGTCTTCAAATTTATTTTGAAATACACCAACACAGCAACATAAAAAATACTCATTATTGGGGAAATGGTTAAAAAACAAGGTAAAATACATAACTAAGCCTTTAGTAACTCAAGTAGTCAAGCTGTGATCACAGGAGAGAGTTCACTAGTACAGTTTTAAAAAAAAAAAGACTTATAAACCACTTATAATATAAGAGAAAAATGATTTGGAAATACTTAGTTAATCCAAAAGAGAAAAACACAGAATAAAATAGAGATATTAAGAAGGGAGCTATGAAAAAGCAAAATAAAAAAAAATGACAAAAAAAGAGAACGTAACTATGAACCATTGTGTGTGTATATGTGTGTGTGTGTCAGTTGCTCAATCCTGTCTGACTCTTTGTGACCTCATGGACTGCAGTCTGCAAGGCTTCTATGTCCATTAGATTTAAATGTGACAAACACTTTAATAAAAATGACTGTCAAACAGGATTAGGAAATAAATCCACTGTATTCTGCATATAAGGGACATTTGAAAAACACAAGCACACAGTATGATTGAAAGTAAAACTATGGAAGAAATTACACAGTACATATTCTAAACAAAAGCAATCTGTCATAATTATACCAGTACTTTCTGTAAGTAGTATAAAGTTTGATTTTATCCTTTTATCCTGCAGCAGTTCCACTCATATAGCCGTACAGGAAATTCCAAAGGGAGATTATCAGGCAAAAGGAAAATGATGCTAGATGAAATATTGGAGGCAAAGAGGGATGAAATAATCAGAAAGGGTAAACAACAGGAAAATGTAAGTGAAGACTGATTTTTTAAAAATCAAAGCTGTTTGTATTTTTCCTGTCAATACTTTCATTATACTTATAAATACAAGATGTACACAGCACCTCATTAAAAAAATTAGAGCTCCTTATAAGTATCTATATAGATTTCATACCTATAAAATATTCAAAGGACTGCTATGTTAATTATGGGCCCTAGTTAATGGTGCCTTTGCTCATTCCACAAAATACACATAAATCTGTAAAGTTTTCTTTGTCCATAATATATCTTGAAAGATTAGCAAGACATTTGTGAAAGGAATTTGTTATTCATATTCCCATGAGATGAATACTGTCTTTCAAATAATAATAATAATGTTTTATGAGTCTTCAAATTTATTTTGAAATACACCAACACAGCAACATAAAAAATACTCATTATTGGGGAAATGGTTAAAAAACAAGGTAAAATACATAACTAAGCCTTTAGTAACTCAAGTAGTCAAGCTGTGATCACAGGAGAGAGTTCACTAGTACAGTTTTAAAAAAAAAAAGACTTATAAACCACTTATAATATAAGAGAAAAATGATTTGGAAATACTTAGTTAATCCAAAAGAGAAAAACACAGAATAAAATAGAGATATTAAGAAGGGAGCTATGAAAAAGCAAAATAAAAAAAAATGACAAAAAAAGAGAACGTAACTATGAACCATTGTGTGTGTATATGTGTGTGTGTCAGTTGCTCAATCCTGTCTGACTCTTTGTGACCTCATGGACTGCAGTCTGCAAGGCTTCTATGTCCATTAGATTTAAATGTGACAAACACTTTAATAAAAATGACTGTCAAACAGGATTAGGAAATAAATCCACTGTATTCTGCATATAAGGGACATTTGAAAAACACAAGCACACAGTATGATTGAAAGTAAAACTATGGAAGAAATTACACAGTACATATTCTAAACAAAAGCAATCTGTCATAATTATACCAGTACTTTCTGTAAGTAGTATAAAGTTTGATTTTGTCCTTTTATCCTGCAGCAGTTCCACTCATATAGCCAGCCTGCTGATGGGTGACTTGTTTTGACATTCTGTTTTAGGTTGTGCTTCCAAGGACAACTACTGATCCATCTGTCTTTGGTTCAGTGTATAAAAGGGTTTTGGGATAGACTGTCAAGGACAACATTAGTTAGGGGATGAAAGACCAGGATCACACAGAGTAAAATTGAACTCTGATGGCATTACAGCAGAGGCTTCAGGCAATTCCATGAGCACCTCTGAAACTGAAATGTTGTCCTAAATTGAGGCAGCACCTGGGATACCTTTGCATCCCCATATCTATGTTGGTATAAAAGTAATTGCATTGTTGAATTCTGTTGTTATATACTGGTATATATTCTTAAATAAATGCAGTTATGTTATACATCCTTTTAATGTACATTTCTGGCTGTATGGTTTTTTTTGTTAATGCCATTACTTGCTGTTTATATTTATTTTAGACTAAGGAAATTATTTTCTTGGGCTCCAAAATCATTGTAGATGAAGACTGCAGCCATGATATTTAAAGATGCTTGCTCCTTGGAAGAAAAGCTATGACAAACCTAGACAGTATATTCAAAAGCAGAGACATCACTTTGTCAATAGAAGTCTGTATAGTCAAAGCTATGGTTTTCCCAGTAGTTATGTATGGATGTGAGAGCTGGACCATAAAGAAGACTGAGTGCTGAAGAATGGATGCCTTTGAATTGTGGTATTGGAGAAAATTCTTGAGAGTCCCTGGAATTTCAAGGAGATCAAACCAGTCAATCCTAAAGGAAATCAACCCAAATATTCATTGGAAGGAATGATGCTGAAGATGAAGCTCCAGTACTTTGGCCGCCTAATGCAAAGAAATGACCCATTGGAAAAGATCCTGATGTTAGGAAAAATAGAAGGCAAAAGGAAAAGGGCATGATAGAGGACTTTATCATGGATGGCATCACCAATTCAATGGATATGAGTATGATTAGGCTCTGGTAGACGGTGAAGGACAGGGAAGCCTGGAGTGCTGCCATCCATGGGGTCACAAAGAGTTGGACATGACTGAATGGCTGAACTAACTGAGGGAAATGATGTTAAACAAAAAGTAAATTTGAGTGATTTTCTTATTATAGTTCAAAATGGGTTGTAAAGCAGTGGAGACAACTCAAAACATCAACAATACATTTGGCCCAGGAACTGCTAATGAATGTACAGTGGAGTGGTGGTACAAGAAGTTTTGCAAGGAGATGAAAGCCTTGAAGATGAGAAGCATGGTGGCCAGTCATCAGAATTTCTCAATAACCAACTGAGAGCAATCATCAAAGCTGATCCTCTTACAACTACACGAGAAGTTAACCAAGAATTCAATATTGAATTTCTATGGTTGTTCAGCATTTGAAGCAAACTGGAAAAGTGAAAAAGCCTCGTGAGTGGGTGCCTCATGAGGTGACTGGAACTCAAAAAATCATTTTGGAGTATTTACTTTTATTATTATAAACAACAATAAAGGACCATTCTTGATTGGATTGTGATGTGCAATGAAAAGTGGATTTTATATGACAACCAATGACAACCAGCTCAGTGGTTGGACTGAGATGAAGACTGACTAAAATGTCATGAAATGTCTTTTTGTTGTTCCTGTTATTTCTGTCTTGAATTCATTGTCTAATTCTTGAATTATTAAAATCTTTTGCTTAAAAGTTTATTTTGCTTAATTATGAAGTAGACATGTATGATTATGTTTATGCAAAATATTTGCTCTGAAGTATTTTTTTGGTTTACCCTCTTAAAACATCACTATATTTAAGTAAAAAATGAGGTGAGAAATGAAATAAAATTAAATACTTCTTGAGAGTCCCTGAAAAGATCAAACCAGTCAATCCTAAAGGAAATCAACCCAAATATTCATTGGAAGGAATGATGCTGAAGATGAAGCTCCAGTACTTTGGCCGCCTAATGCAAAGAAATGACCCATTGGAAAAGATCCTGATGTTAGGAAAAATAGAAGGCAAAAGGAAAAGGGCATGATAGAGGACTTTATCATGGATGGCATCACCAATTCAATGGATATGAGTATGATTAGGCTCTGGTAGACGGTGAAGGACAGGGAAGCCTGGAGTGCTGCCATCCATGGGGTCACAAAGAGTTGGACATGACTGAATGGCTGAACTAACTGAGGGAAATGATGTTAAACAAAAAGTAAATTTGAGTGATTTTCTTATTATAGTTCAAAATGGGTTGTAAAGCAGTGGAGACAACTCAAAACATCAACAATACATTTGGCCCAGGAACTGCTAATGAATGTACAGTGGAGTGGTGGTACAAGAAGTTTTGCAAGGAGATGAAAGCCTTGAAGATGAGAAGCATGGTGGCCAGTCATCAGAATTTCTCAATAACCAACTGAGAGCAATCATCAAAGCTGATCCTCTTACAACTACACGAGAAGTTAACCAAGAATTCAATATTGAATTTCTATGGTTGTTCAGCATTTGAAGCAAACTGGAAAAGTGAAAAAGCCTCGTGAGTGGGTGCCTCATGAGGTGACTGGAACTCAAAAAATCATTTTGGAGTATTTACTTTTATTATTATAAACAACAATAAAGGACCATTCTTGATTGGATTGTGATGTGCAATGAAAAGTGGATTTTATATGACAACCAATGACAACCAGCTCAGTGGTTGGACTGAGATGAAGACTGACTAAAATGTCATGAAATGTCTTTTTGTTGTTCCTGTTATTTCTGTCTTGAATTCATTGTCTAATTCTTGAATTATTAAAATCTTTTGCTTAAAAGTTTATTTTGCTTAATTATGAAGTAGACATGTATGATTATGTTTATGCAAAATATTTGCTCTGAAGTATTTTTTTGGTTTACCCTCTTAAAACATCACTATATTTAAGTAAAAAATGAGGTGAGAAATGAAATAAAATTAAATACTTCCCAAAGCATCTCAGAAGTATGGTTAGCAAATCAATGAGATTCTCCATCTGACATTGATCAACAGAAAGGGCCCAGTTCTTCTCTGGAAAATGCTCTGTTACCTAAAGAATGTGTGTGTGAGGGGTCCAGTTGCTTGCTGTTCAAAAACCAATAAACAGGCCAGGATGGTGAACAGGAAAGTTTGCTTTATTTCAGATACCAGCAACTACAGTGGGGAGGGTGGCAGATGTCTGTCCAAAGTCCAAAGTCCGACTCACCTCCTCCACTACTCCCCCCACCTCAAAAAGCAAGGGGTGGAGCTTTTATAGACAAAATGAGGAACAGGCTACACACACAAACAGCACAGTCATCTCTAACAGTTATCTTCAGATTAGTTATTGGTGTTCTGACCAACACCATCTTGGTTCTTTTAGGTATAGTTATTCTTCAATTCCAGGGTCCATTTATTATTTCTTTGCAGACAATTCTTGGAATTGTGGCAACTTATGTCCTGGGTACAGTCTGTTCATCATGTAGCTAAACTTTCCACCTGGTGTTTTCGTGTCTATAAGACAGCTCACAGGATATGGCTCAGGATATTATCTATAGGCCTTGAGAAAGAACAAAACGTCCTTGACTATGTTAATGACTACACTGTTATTTAGTATCCTTTGACTGTTTTCCTTCATTTCTCCATTTCTCACTTGTTCGATCAAACTTAGTCTTTGACTAAAATTTTCCAGACAAAAGGCACACAGAAGGAATAGTGGTGTGGGGGGGAGGTCAAGGACCATTGGGTCCTGCTCTGTTTCAATACCCTCTTTCTTTTGATACTCCTCAGTCCAGAGGAGAGACAGATGCAGAACAAGAAAGTCAATAAACTTTCATAGTACCTGAACAATATTTGAAATTTACTAGACACATCACAATGAGAATAAGAAACGAAATATATCTTTATATTATTTTCTGTTTTAATGATCAAAACAGATGTACAATGCATGTTTATTAAGCCACAAACAGGCTGTTTTAGTTAGCCTAAAGTTCATATTAAATCATGTATAGGCCAGAATGACTTCCTCATACCTCAATATGTGAAAATTCCTTCCATAATTTTCCCCCTTTAATTGTAACTCTATTCACAGAAAGCACTGATAATCAATATATTATTCTAACGTTGCCAGGCTGGCTCATTTACCTGCTCTGGATCCATCCATATCCCTCGGTGCCAGGCCTCCATGTTTATACATTTGCCTAGTTGTTCATGTAGGGGGAAAACTAATTAGATATCCTGAACATGCTCTGAGGTATGTTGATAGGGACATGCTTTATAGACCATATATTTTATCATTTATACCTAATTGTCAAAGTAGAGATACCAAGGGAAATTTTCATGCAAAGAGGGGCACAATAAAGGACAATAAACGGTATGAACCTAACAGAAGCAGAAGATATTAAGAAGAAGAGGCACAAAAGAACTGTATATAAAAGGTCTTAATGATCCAGATAATCACAATGGTGTGATCACTCACCTAGAACCAGATATCTTGGAGTGTGAAGTCAAGTGAACCTTAGGAAGATTTACTATGGACAAAGCTATTGGAGGTGATGGAATTCCTGTTGAGCTATTTCAAATCCTAAAAGATGATGCTGTTAAAGTGCTACACTCAGTATGCCAGCAGATTTGAAAAACTCAGCAGTGACCACAGTTTTCATTCCAGTCCCAAAGAAGGGTATGGCAAAAAATGCTCAAACTACAACACAATTATGTTCATTTCACATACTAGCAAGGTAATGCTCAAAATCCTTCAAGCTAGGCTTCAACATTATGTGAACCAAGAATTTCCAGATGTACAATTTGGATTTAGAAAAGGCAGAAGAATCAGAGATCAAATTGTCAAAATCTGTTAGATCATAGAAAAAGCTAGAAAATTCCAGAAGAACATCCACTTTTCTTCATTAACTACATTAAAGCCTTTGACTCTTTGGATAACAACAAATGATAGAAAATTCAGAAATAGATGGGATTACCAGACAGCATTACCTGACTCCTTAGAAACCTGTATGCAGGTCTAGAAGCAACAATTAGAACTGGACATGTAAAACAGACAGGTTTAAAATTGGGAAAGGAGTACATCAAGATTGTATATTGTCACACTGCTTATTTTACTGCTGTGAAGAGTACATCGTGTGAAAAGCCTGGCTGGATGAAGCTAAAGCTGGAATCAAGATTTCTGGGAGAAATATCAATAACCTCAGATATGCAGATGACACTGCCCTAATGACAGAAAGTGAAGAGGAACTAAAGAGCCTCTTGATTAAGGTGAAAGAGGAGAGTGAAAAAGCTGGCTTAAAGCTCAACATTCAAAAAATGAGTTGGAACACTTCCTAACACCACTCAGAAAGATAAACTCAAAATGGATTAAAGACCTAACTGTAAGACCAGAAACCATAAAACTTACAGGAAAACATAGGCAGAACACTGGATGACATAAATCAAGACAGCATCTTCTATGACCCACCTCCTACAGTAATGGAAATAAAGGCAAAAATAAGCAAGTGGGACCTAATTAAACTTAAAAGCTTTTGAACAGCAAAAGAAACTATAAACAAGGTGAAAAGACAACCTTCAGAATGGAAGAAAATAGTAGCAAATGAAACAACCAACAAAGAATTAACTTCCAAAATATATAAGCAGCTCAGACAATGCCAAAAAAACAAACCCAACCAAAAAATGGGAAGAAGACCTAAACAGACATCTCTCCAAAGAAGACATACACATGGTCAAAAAAACACATGAAAAGATGCTCAGCATCACTCATAGTTAGAGAAATGCAAAAACTACAATGAGGTATCACTTCACACCATTTAGAACGGCCATCATCAAAAAGTCTACAAACAATAAATGCTGGTTAGGGCGTGGAGAAAAAGAAATTCTCTTGCACTGTTGGTGAGAGTGTAAATTGATACAGCCACTATGGAAGACAGTGTGGAGATTCCTTGAAAAACTAGAAATAGAACCACTATATGACCCAGAAATCCCACTACTAGGCATATTCCCTGAGGAAATCAAAATTGAAAAGGACACATGTCCCCCATTACTCACTGCAGCACTATTTACAATGGCTAGACCATGAAAGGAATCTAGATGTCCATCAACAGATGAATAGATAAAGAAGCTGTGGTGCATATATACAAAGGAATATTACTCAGTCATAAAAAGAAATGCATTTGAATTGGTGCCAATGAGGTGGATGAATCTAGAACCTATTATACAGAAATAAAGAGAAAGATAAATATTGTATACTAACACATACATATGGAATCTAGAAAGATGTTACTGATGAAAGTATATGCAGAGCAGCAATGGAGAAACATACATAGAGAACAGACTTATGGATATTGTGGGGAGGGAGGAGAATATGCTGTAAGACTAAGGGAACTCAAACAAGAGCTCTGTGACAACCTAGAGAGGTGAGATGGGGAGGGAGATGGGAGGGAAGTTCAAGAGGGAGGGATGTGTATATCTATGGCAGATTCAGGTTGATGTGGGTCAGTAAGCAACAAAACCCTGTAAAAAATAAAAAGCAAATTAGAAAAAAATTTCAACATTCAAGAAAATGAAGATTATTGCATCTGGTCACATCATTTCATGGCAAATAGATTGGGAAAAACTGGAAACAGTGAAAGACTATTTTATTGGGCTCCAAAACCAGTGCAGATGGTGACTGCAGACTTGAAATTAAGAGACGCTTGCTTCTAGGAAAAAAAGCTATGACAAACCTAGATAGTGTATTAAAACGCTGAGCCATCGCTTTGCCAACAAAGGTCCGTATATTCAAAGCTATGGTTTTCCCAGTAGTCATGTATGGATGTGAGAGTTGGATCATAAGAAGGCTGAGCACCAAATAACTGATGCCTTTGAACTATGGTGTTGGAGAAAACTTTTTGAGTCTTTCGGACTGCAAGAGATCAAACCAACAAATCCTAAAGGAAATCAGCCTTGAATATTCATTGGAAGGAATGGCGCAGATGCTGAAGTTCCAATACTTTGACCACCTAATATGAAAAGCTGACTCATTGTAAAAGACCCTGATACTAGGAAAGATTGAGGGCAGGTGGAGAAGGGGGCAACAGAGGATGAGATGGTTGGATGGCATCAATGATTCAATGGCTGTGAGTTTGAGTAAACTTCGGGAGATAGTGAAGGACAGAGAAACCTAGTGTGCTGCAGTGAATAGGGTTTCAAATAGTCAGACACAACTGAGTGACTGAAAAACCACAACTAATTGTCAAACAAACATTGTATATGCACTTTGAGCAGTAAGCTTAAAGTCAGCAGTGCTACATATCATGAGTAGCTGTATGCTGTGACAGTTTTACCAGAAAATTTTTCCATCTTGAATATTAGGGTCAAAATTATGATTAGAAACAAAAAATTACTTTCCATTAGAAATCTTTGTTAGCAAAATCAGATCAATATTCCAAGAGAACTCCACTTTTTTAACAGACAGGAAAAAAAGTATTATATCAGTTTATTGTTAATAAAAAGCTCATATACTTAATTGAATTTAGTCTAATATTAATCCTGACAACATGCAAAATTCTTTTCTCAAAGTGCCCTTTTCATAAACCTTTTATTATTTTCTGGATCTAAACAAATTTGTCCCATATTTCCTATCTAGAAACATATAACTGTAGGACAAATGAAGATTATTGCATCTGGTCACATCATTTCATGGCAAATAGATTGGGAAAAACTGGAAACAGTGAAAGACTATTTTATTGGGCTCCAAAACCAGTGCAGATGGTGACTGCAGACTTGAAATTAAGAGACGCTTGCTTCTAGGAAAAAAAGCTATGACAAACCTAGATAGTGTATTAAAACGCTGAGCCATCGCTTTGCCAACAAAGGTCCGTATATTCAAAGCTATGGTTTTCCCAGTAGTCATGTATGGATGTGAGAGTTGGATCATAAGAAGGCTGAGCACCAAATAACTGATGCCTTTGAACTATGGTGTTGGAGAAAACTTTTTGAGTCTTTCGGACTGCAAGAGATCAAACCAACAAATCCTAAAGGAAATCAGCCTTGAATATTCATTGGAAGGAATGGCGCAGATGCTGAAGTTCCAATACTTTGACCACCTAATATGAAAAGCTGACTCATTGTAAAAGACCCTGATACTAGGAAAGATTGAGGGCAGGTGGAGAAGGGGGCAACAGAGGATGAGATGGTTGGATGGCATCAATGATTCAATGGCTGTGAGTTTGAGTAAACTTCGGGAGATAGTGAAGGACAGAGAAACCTAGTGTGCTGCAGTGAATAGGGTTTCAAATAGTCAGACACAACTGAGTGACTGAAAAACCACAACTAATTGTCAAACAAACATTGTATATGCACTTTGAGCAGTAAGCTTAAAGTCAGCAGTGCTACATATCATGAGTAGCTGTATGCTGTGACAGTTTTACCAGAAAATTTTTCCATCTTGAATATTAGGGTCAAAATTATGATTAGAAACAAAAAATTACTTTCCATTAGAAATCTTTGTTAGCAAAATCAGATCAATATTCCAAGAGAACTCCACTTTTTTAACAGACAGGAAAAAAAGTATTATATCAGTTTATTGTTAATAAAAAGCTCATATACTTAATTGAATTTAGTCTAATATTAATCCTGACAACATGCAAAATTCTTTTCTCAAAGTGCCCTTTTCATAAACCTTTTATTATTTTCTGGATCTAAACAAATTTGTCCCATATTTCCCTATCTAGAAACATATAACTGTAGGACAAAATTATTATCGTCATTTTTCTTCAACAAAAGTGTTTCCACTCTTTATACTTCTTTTCACCAGCAACACATATCCAACTTGTTTTACACACAGAAATGTTTATCACATTATTTTTACATATCACAAATTTTAACCTTTGAACCCTTAATAAAACTAAGTGATTTAAAAGTTTCACCAGCATGTTGATTGGTAAAGAACATATTCCATAACATCTAAAAATGCACATTTTTTTATAGTATAATTTTTCTTCAGTGGTACAACAGGAATGCTTAATAACCAAAACATCCTTAGTTTTCCTCTTGGTCTTACAAGGAAATAAAAGTAGATAAATTTAAATTTGTTTGATTTGTAAGTGCTGATATTTTTTAAGGCCAATTAAATAGAGCTCTTTAGAATATTATTCAAATACAAAAAGCATATTGAGACATGCAAACATCATATAAACAGAAATCTCATTGTTTCATCTTTTCACATTTCATGAGTTAGGTTTGCAATGAAACTTATAATTCATGGATAATAATCAGAATAGCCAAATTTATATACTTAATCTTAAAATACTTCTTTTTTCCCCTTTGGCTTAATGTTCTACTAGTCAACCAAAGGCCAATATTACAGAGTGGGCTTGTGTTTGTATTTCAAGTACTTGATAAGAGTTAACTTCAAATTTTCTCCTAGGCATGTTTTGTTTCTTCAGTATCTGAAAAGAAGTGTTTTATCAATCTAGTTTTCCCTAATTGCATATGCAAAAGAACAATTTATTTTAAAGCTACATATCATGAGTAGCTGTATGCTGTGACAGTTTTACCAGAAAATTTTTCCATCTTGAATATTAGGGTCAAAATTATGATTAGAAACAAAAAATTACTTTCCATTAGAAATCTTTGTTAGCAAAATCAGATCAATATTCCAAGAGAACTCCACTTTTTTAACAGACAGGAAAAAAAGTATTATATCAGTTTATTGTTAATAAAAAGCTCATATACTTAATTGAATTTAGTCTAATATTAATCCTGACAACATGCAAAATTCTTTTCTCAAAGTGCCCTTTTCATAAACCTTTTATTATTTTCTGGATCTAAACAAATTTGTCCCATATTTCCCTATCTAGAAACATATAACTGTAGGACAAAATTATTATCGTCATTTTTCTTCAACAAAAGTGTTTCCACTCTTTATACTTCTTTTCACCAGCAACACATATCCAACTTGTTTTACACACAGAAATGTTTATCACATTATTTTTACATATCACAAATTTTAACCTTTGAACCCTTAATAAAACTAAGTGATTTAAAAGTTTCACCAGCATGTTGATTGGTAAAGAACATATTCCATAACATCTAAAAATGCACATTTTTTTATAGTATAATTTTTCTTCAGTGGTACAACAGGAATGCTTAATAACCAAAACATCCTTAGTTTTCCTCTTGGTCTTACAAGGAAATAAAAGTAGATAAATTTAAATTTGTTTGATTTGTAAGTGCTGATATTTTTTAAGGCCAATTAAATAGAGCTCTTTAGAATATTATTCAAATACAAAAAGCATATTGAGACATGCAAACATCATATAAACAGAAATCTCATTGTTTCATCTTTTCACATTTCATGAGTTAGGTTTGCAATGAAACTTATAATTCATGGATAATAATCAGAATAGCCAAATTTATATACTTAATCTTAAAATACTTCTTTTTTCCCCTTTGGCTTAATGTTCTACTAGTCAACCAAAGGCCAATATTACAGAGTGGGCTTGTGTTTGTATTTCAAGTACTTGATAAGAGTTAACTTCAAATTTTCTCCTAGGCATGTTTTGTTTCTTCAGTATCTGAAAAGAAGTGTTTTATCAATCTAGTTTTCCCTAATTGCATATGCAAAAAGAACAATTTATTTTAAATTTCAACAGTTTCACCTTAACTAATATTTTCCGGAGTTTAGAGAATACTATTGCCATACATTATCCATAAAAATTCCTTTCTTTCTCTTAATCATAATTTCATAGCTAATTTTTTTTTTAAGAAATGGAACATGAATTTCCCATTTTCCATAAGGCAACAAGAATACCAAGCAGATGAAATACAAATGGAATACATGCTCATACACAAAATGATAGATCTGTTATAAACCCTACATAAACCCTCCCTGAAGGTGATCAATATGGAGTCCCAAACGAATACTTCCCCAGAACGATCCTCAATGGTAGTCGGACATTAAAATCAACTGGCAAAATGCCCAAGTGGAACTCAGTGCTCACAAATGGTCCTCAACGGTAGACAGATGTTAAAACCAACTGCCAAGAATGCCCAGATAGCATCTCATGTCCCAAACAGTTCTCAACATCAGACACACATCAGAACCAACCAGCAAGAATGACGAGAGCTCAAAAAATGGTCCTCTGAAAATAGAGAAATGAAAGACCAATAGAAGTGGCCCGCCCACTCCCCTCCCTTCCCAACCCCCGTCCAAAATAAATAAACAAATAAATCTTAAAAAAAAAAAAAAAGGTCCTCAACGACAGACAGACTTCAGAACCAATTGGCAAGAATGCCCAAATAATGAAAGACCAATAGAACAACCCTGCTCACCACCCTCCCTCCCCACCGCACCCCGCCACAAAAAAAAAAAAAAAAAGAATGCCCAAATAGCACTAATGCTCACAAACAGTCCTCAATAGCAGACAGACATCAGAACCAAAATGCCCAAATAGCACTAACGCTCAAAAAATGGTCCTCAACGACAAACAGACTTCAGAACCAAGTGGCAAGAATGCCCAAATAGCACTAGCACTCACAAATGGGAAGGTGGTCCATGTGCACACCAGTGAACTTACCCAGTCTTGGAGTTCGTCCGCTTGTCCCAGATGCAAGTGTTCCTTCTGTGAAAGAAAAGCCTAACTTGGCAGCAGGGGAGAAACAGGGAGGATCCTCAAAGCAAACAGTTCTGGCAGCTGGTGAGAACATCCTCCAAACCCCCTATTTGGGGGTAGCAGCAGGCCCATACTCTGTCACTGCCGTAGTTCTCCCCTGGAAAGCCCAGGAGAACCAGGTACCGTGAAAGCACGGGAGCCAGCAGTAGCCAGCCCCATGCTGGGTGCCAGAAATCTGTTACCAAAAGAGAGTGTGTGTTTGGCATCTGGCTGCTCACCGCTCAAAAGACCATAAACAAGCCAGGTTGGTGGAAAGGAAAGTTAGTTTTGTTTCAGATGCGGGCAATTAGGAGTGGGGGAAGGGTGGTGGGCTCTGAGAAGGTAGTGTGATAATGAGCTACACAGCTCTCTTCATTGGAGGAAAATTTTGAAGACAGGACTACTCAGCTGTGAGTTATTAGCAGTTAACAATCCCAGAAGTTGGGTGTTGCCTCTTGTAGGGGAATATGGGCAGCTCACCAATTTAGGAGGCTTCCGGCCGAATTCTTCTAGCCTGTCTCCTAAGGGCAGCATAAACAGGGACTTCAGAGAATAAGATTTAAAAACTCCTGTGATTGGAAACTGGACCCAGCATTTACTATTAGAGTGGTCCAAGGCCAAGTGGGTTTCTTGGTTGAGGTACCAGAGTTCCTCATCTGTATGTAACTATAATACTATTTCTATCATACGAATGATACAAGGAATATATGAGAGAGTAAAACCAATGCTAGATAAATGAAAATGAGCCATCAAACAAGAAGAGGGCAGGAGGATTTGGTTCTGTCAATCTGGAAGGAAACGCAGACCTGCTGTTTCTCTGTTTATTTTGGCTTTAGGTTCTGGGAGGAATTCCTGCTGTTTTGATTTTGGTTATTTCAGAGTTCCAGTGAGTACAACACCAGCAGAATCCTCATCATATCAGCTTGGTGTCAGCTGGGCCTGTCTGCTGCAATGCATGTTCTTAGTCCTCTATGTCAGCGGTTGTTACTGGTGGTTTTAGGGTCTATTTCATTTAATTCCTAGACACACTCACCTTTCTAGGTCATTCTTTTATTCATCAGAAATTCCAATGAGTATTGATAATTGGAGAGCATCCCCCCAGCGTTTCTCCCAACTTTATACATTATGGCTTATTCCATGGGAATCTGGGAAAAGGGATTTAATTTCTATGATGGCACTAAAAATTTACCCCTGGGTATCTTGAACGATGACTATGGAACACACAGGCTCAAGAGACTATGAAAAAGAAAAAGAAGACACAGCTGCCTTGGACCCCCAGGAGCTTATGATAGCTTCCTTCTGAAACAATTCTTTACACAATTCTGCCTGGAGAAAGTAGATCATTCATAATTGACAAACATTAATTATTAGTATTTATATGTTGTCAACTGGGTTAGGAGATATATATATATTTTTTTTAAAGATTTATTTATTTATTTATTTTGGGCGGGGGTCGGGTTGGGGAGGGAGGGGAGCAGGCGGGCCACTTCTATTGGTCTTTCATTTCTCTATTTTCATCCGTCTTTGTTCTTTGGCTCCTGTGGGCCTCCCATCATGGTGGCGTCTGTCGTTGCAGAGCACCGGCTCTGGGCGCATGCGCTCCAGAGCTCCAGCTCGGTAATTGGACACATCGGTCCAGCTGCTCCGCGGCACGTGGGATCTTCCCAGGCCAGGGCTCGAACCGGCGCCCCTTGCACTGCAAGGTGGTGTCCTTACCCACTGGACCACCAGGGGAAGCCCAGGAGATATATTTAACCACACATATTCTACATTCGATCCCCTTCATTATTTAGATCCACTCTTGCTCCTATTAAGCTGAAAAACTTTTCATAACGAATGATACAAGGAATATATGAGAGAGTAAAACCAATGCTAGATAAATGAAAATGAGCCATCAAACAAGAAGAGGGCAGGAGGATTTGGTTCTGTCAATCTGGAAGGAAACGCAGACCTGCTGTTTCTCTGTTTATTTTGGCTTTAGGTTCTGGGAGGAATTCCTGCTGTTTTGATTTTGGTTATTTCAGAGTTCCAGTGAGTACAACACCAGCAGAATCCTCATCATATCAGCTTGGTGTCAGCTGGGCCTGTCTGCTGCAATGCATGTTCTTAGTCCTCTATGTCAGCGGTTGTTACTGGTGGTTTTAGGGTCTATTTCATTTAATTCCTAGACACACTCACCTTTCTAGGTCATTCTTTTATTCATCAGAAATTCCAATGAGTATTGATAATTGGAGAGCATCCCCCCAGCGTTTCTCCCAACTTTATACATTATGGCTTATTCCATGGGAATCTGGGAAAAGGGATTTAATTTCTATGATGGCACTAAAAATTTACCCCTGGGTATCTTGAACGATGACTATGGAACACACAGGCTCAAGAGACTATGAAAAAGAAAAAGAAGACACAGCTGCCTTGGACCCCCAGGAGCTTATGATAGCTTCCTTCTGAAACAATTCTTTACACAATTCTGCCTGGAGAAAGTAGATCATTCATAATTGACAAACATTAATTATTAGTATTTATATGTTGTCAACTGGGTTAGGAGATATATATATATTTTTTTTAAAGATTTATTTATTTATTTATTTTGGGGGGGGGTCGGGTTGGGGGGGGAGGGGAGCAGGCGGGCCACTTCTATTGGTCTTTCATTTCTCTATTTTCATCCGTCTTTGTTCTTTGGCTCCTGTGGGCCTCCCATCATGGTGGCGTCTGTCGTTGCAGAGCACCGGCTCTGGGCGCATGCGCTCCAGAGCTCCAGCTCGGTAATTGGACACATCGGTCCAGCTGCTCCGCGGCACGTGGGATCTTCCCAGGCCAGGGCTCGAACCGGCGCCCCTTGCACTGCAAGGTGGTGTCCTTACCCACTGGACCACCAGGGGAAGCCCAGGAGATATATTTAACCACACATATTCTACATTCGATCCCCTTCATTATTTAGATCCACTCTTGCTCCTATTAAGCTTTAGCGTGTCTTGACAGAGCTTCTTCGGGGTTTAATTGACACAGAAAATTTCTATCAGATTCGCAGTGGAAAGGTTTGTAGGACAAGCTGTACTCTGATGCTGCAGTCAATGCTGGGGTCACAACTGATATATTCATCGTCCATTTCTGTATATTCCTCACTCTCTGCCAACGTTTCTGTTGATCTGGTTTTTCTAGAGTTTTACCCCTGAGGGATGACTTTTCTGTATCCTTGTTCGACAATGGTTGCTGCAATTGCCCCTTAAGAATAGTCAGTCACCCATGTGGAAGTTCTCAAAGATAAGACAATGAATTGGCTAAGTCCCAGACATTTTGCCCATTATGTAAAAGCAACTGTCCCTCCTCAAGATAATTAAGCTTAATTACTCCTGGTATAGTGTATATACATATGACAATTTCCTTTTTGTTTTTATTTTTTAATTTTTTTGGCTTTTAGTCTTTTGACCTGAGGGACTCAAAAATTGCCATATGTAAAACATAAATTTAGATTTACTGCTAACCCTACTGTGTTCCCAATGGGAACATCTCCTCCACTCCCAGGAACCAGAAACTCTGGACAAGTAAGGCCAAAAGTTGTGGAAAGAGGAAGCATAAAATTTCCAAGTGGGTTACTGAGAGTGACATTTAGATAAGCCACTCCTGTTTCTAACCTTTGGTTGCCAGACCCTGTTTTCAGGGACAAAGCACTATAAATTCTTTAATGTATATCCTGTACTTTGAAGGACAACACTGCACATGTAAGCTGGGATCTCAGTTGTACTATTGAGGGGCCATTACAATGTGAAATCAGGAAGGCAACTTTTGAGTGATGAGGTATTGGCAAGACCAGGGGAGTCTATGTGTGCATTCTTCATTGCACCATTTTTTCCTGTGGGTTCCTTGGCCTGTGGCGCATGCGCCCAGAGCTCCAGCTCGGTAATTGGACACATCGGTCCAGCTGCTCCGCGGCACGTGGGATCTTCCCAGGCCAGGGCTCGAACCGGCGCCCCTTGCACTGCAAGGTGGTGTCCTTACCCACTGGACCACCAGGGGAAGCCCAGGAGATATATTTAACCACACATATTCTACATTCGATCCCCTTCATTATTTAGATCCACTCTTGCTCCTATTAAGCTTTAGCGTGTCTTGACAGAGCTTCTTCGGGGTTTAATTGACACAGAAAATTTCTATCAGATTCGCAGTGGAAAGGTTTGTAGGACAAGCTGTACTCTGATGCTGCAGTCAATGCTGGGGTCACAACTGATATATTCATCGTCCATTTCTGTATATTCCTCACTCTCTGCCAACGTTTCTGTTGATCTGGTTTTTCTAGAGTTTTACCCCTGAGGGATGACTTTTCTGTATCCTTGTTCGACAATGGTTGCTGCAATTGCCCCTTAAGAATAGTCAGTCACCCATGTGGAAGTTCTCAAAGATAAGACAATGAATTGGCTAAGTCCCAGACATTTTGCCCATTATGTAAAAGCAACTGTCCCTCCTCAAGATAATTAAGCTTAATTACTCCTGGTATAGTGTATATACATATGACAATTTCCTTTTTGTTTTTATTTTTTAATTTTTTTGGCTTTTAGTCTTTTGACCTGAGGGACTCAAAAATTGCCATATGTAAAACATAAATTTAGATTTACTGCTAACCCTACTGTGTTCCCAATGGGAACATCTCCTCCACTCCCAGGAACCAGAAACTCTGGACAAGTAAGGCCAAAAGTTGTGGAAAGAGGAAGCATAAAATTTCCAAGTGGGTTACTGAGAGTGACATTTAGATAAGCCACTCCTGTTTCTAACCTTTGGTTGCCAGACCCTGTTTTCAGGGACAAAGCACTATAAATTCTTTAATGTATATCCTGTACTTTGAAGGACAACACTGCACATGTAAGCTGGGATCTCAGTTGTACTATTGAGGGGCCATTACAATGTGAAATCAGGAAGGCAACTTTTGAGTGATGAGGTATTGGCAAGACCAGGGGAGTCTATGTGTGCATTCTTCATTGCACCATTTTTTCCTGTGGGTTCCTTGGCCTGTGGGGATGTTATGATGGATCCCATGATAATAAATCAGACACTCTGTATGCTGTACCAGAGTGGTGTTAGTCAGGGGACTGCACACAAGGACAAAACTATACCCAGAATGGGTACCAATTCTATTAAAGAATGAATTGCTGCCCTTCTGGAGTAAAAAAGATCTGAAATAACCAATTTTCTATCAAAATGGCTGGTTTGTCTCCCGGCCAGGTGCCATCACACTGAAGACTTAGTCTCCACGGTGGACCAAATAGACTTTCAGCTGTGGCAGTAACTAAATCAGCCAGGTGAGAAGGAGCCTGCACTTTGAAACCCACATGCAGGCTCTGGTATAGATTAAAATGTGTTTTGGCCTTACTAGGCTGCTTTTCAAGGCACAAGCTCAGAGTGAATTCTTCTGGGCTATTCCCTCATAATGGAATATTAATCCTGGTACTCCACTCAAATTCATACTCCTGGCATTTATTTGAAATGAAAAATTTCAACTGTGGATATATTGTTTGCTCTATATTTTGTATTTTTAGGTGCCTATTTTCAGTCTGTGCTGTCTCATACATTGTTCATTGTAAAATCTGAGAGGGCAAAAAATTTTTTCTTGGTAATTACCTTTGAATTACACTTATTAAATATGTTATAACAGTGATGGCAATAGCTATTATTATTGAACATGTGTTCTAAAAGAATACTGGAGTGGGTTGTCATTTTCTCCTCCAGGGGATCTTCCTGATCAAGGGATCAAACCCGAGTATCTTATGTCTCCTGAATTGGCAGGCAGATTCTTTACCATTAGTGCCACCTGAGAGGCACATTATTATTGAAGTGTGGCAGGCAATATTCTTGAAGTATGTTTTACAAGAGTAAGGTTTTTTGCTGTGTTTATCATGCTTGTACTCAGTTATGCCCAACTCTTTGCAGCCCCATGGGTTGTCACCTCTGTCTATGGGATTCTCCAGGCAAGAATACTGGAGTGGGTTGCCATTTCCTCCTCCTGGGGATCTACCCAACCCAGGGATTAAACCTGCACCTCCTGGATCTCCTGCATCAGCAGGCAAATTCTTTTCAACTGAGGCACCTGAGAAACCCCTGCTTCTCAGTAGGAAAGACTATCAGAGTGCCTAGTTTATAATCATGCCAAGAAATATTTATTGACTAGTTAGAATCCTATAAGGGTTTATTACCTCCATCTTACTGTCGCAAAAGTTAAAACTCAAATGGTTATGTGACTTTCTGAAAGTAACACGGCCCTTGAGTGGCAGAGGGAAATTTGAACCTGATTTCATCTGACTTCAGAGGTGTCACCTTTCCCACCACTCAAGAGGCAGGACAGGGCAACCCTGACTATTAGGCAAGTCATTTGCACCTCCCAGTATATGGAAAACTCAGTGGTGGCAAGAAACGTATCAGATGTTGTGCCTCTCAGGAGTTAGCAAATAGCTTGACATGAGGGCTTCTGTGAATATTTGTTAAATAAATGGCTCTGATTCAGTCAAATAACTAAGGAGAATTTGCTGCCACAGTAAGTGGGACTGATTAATTTTGCTGTGACTATTTATTGATCATGACAGTGCTCTTTGAGAGCAAATATTTTACAGAAGTTTTCTCATTTTGTCACACAGGATTCAAAGTGTAGCCTCCAATACAAAGGATGGGGCTCATTTACCAGCTGATATTGGAAATGAGAAGGTATGAGAAAGGTGGGGAAGACGGGTTCACAATCTTCTCCCAACACTCTAAAACAGAAAAGAGATTTCCTAAAAGCTTTGACACAAATATAATCTGTTATCCTTAGTTTAGAATAATTGATCAGTTATTCTGGATTGCTTTTCTTTTTTTTTTATGCTGCTCAAATGATGCCAAATGACTGTGGAGTTTTAGCCCATATCAATTAACTTATATGGACTTAGATTCACTATAAAATTTAGAAATGGAACAGAAAAATTTTTCCTTGAATTTGGAGGAAGTGGCTAGACATTTCTAAATTAGCATATTCAGAGCACAGTATCTTTTCTGGACTTGTATTTGTTTTTTGTGGACCCCATTCCATTTGAAATTTCTATTGTAATGTGGGAATTAGCATTTAGTTTCAAGAGGCATTATTGAAAATCGTTTTCACAGAATTTATAGGCATGTAATTTGTCTTGAAGTTTGAAAATAACTTTTGCAAATGTAACAAAAATGCAGGAAGAAGAAATATTAACAAAGTCAGAGTATTTATGGGATCAAGAAAGTAAGCAATAGTAGTCCTAATTACAAAGGTGAAAAGAAATTATGCAAAATAATTAATCAATTTGATGTTTTGATTTAATAATTCAATATAAACTTATGTTTTTACTAGCCAAGATATTTGCTTTATTAGTCAACAATAAGACTCTCAATATAATTCCAAATACAAGAAAGAGTAAAAAATGAGGAACAGTTTTTACTAGCAACAGTCAAACTGGTCTGACAGACAGACAGCCTTGGAATGCTGCCCTACTGCTATGACAACTGGCATTTAAAAACAATTTCCTCAAATATCAGAAAGGAGCCATTAGGAATTCTGACTTATTTCTTTTTCCTTGGAATTTTTGACTGTCAAAAATATGATGAAAAGGGAAAAGTGCTACCATGAAATTTAGATTGTTTTGGCAAGTTAAAATTTCTAAGTTTAAAAATTTTAGTTTCTAAGAAGAATATTGAGTTTCAGTCATGTTTGATTTCTCTGATTTTATACTTGCGTATAGGTCATCTAAGTGCTTCCCAGGTGGCACTAGTCATAAAAAACTCACCTGTCAATACAGGAGACATAAGAGACACAAGTGATTGATCCCTGGATTGGGAAAATTTCCCAGAGGTGGGCATGACAACCCACTTCAATATTCTTGACTGGAGAACCCTATGGATAGAGGAGCCTAAGGTCTACAGTTCATAGTGATGCAAAGAATCGGACACGACTGGAGCGAATTAGCACACATGCATATGTCATCTAAATACCTATTTTAATATTCTATAATATTCTGTTGGATCTGGATAGTTACTGTGTGTGTGAGAGAGCGACAGAGAGAGAGGATAGATGTGGCGGTTGGGTGGCGGGGGAGAAACAGAGAGACAGAAAGAAAGGTGGGTGTCTTGCTAGTTGAATCTGTCATATATCAAGTCTGCTAGCATAAACTTTTGATAGATTTAGCCTGAGGAGTATCACTGGCTATTATCATCTTCTTTTCAATAGTAGGGGCCAAAATATGAATGCATAATGCTAGATTGTATCCCAGTGGAAAAGAACTGAGAGATGTTTCTGAAACAGAGTAGGAAGGTTTGCACCATTCTGTTATAATTAATGCTTTTCCTGGTCTTTAGATAAAGAGGCATTTATTGCCCTTTGCTCTAAGCTGGCATCCTCTATGATGAATTTACTTTGAACTGTAAAACAAAGAGATTTTTCATAGTACAGACTACAAAGAGATGAAAGTGTCTAAGAGGGTGACCAGTATGATGAGAGAAATATTTCCATTCATCATGTAGGTTTATATTTTACCCAGTGGGATTAGGCAAGAGAAAAAGCACTTTTTCTGCACAAGGATCAGTGAAATAAATCTCAGTAATAAATGCAAGGTTGAATTTTATAATTCCAAGTTAATGAATACTGATAATAATAAAAAGTAGCTCATAATCAAATTGATCAAATACTTAAAGAAATGCAAAACCATAAGTAGTATCAATATCATCATATGAATATTGCTAGAACAATATAAGAGACCCTAGTAGGGCAGATGATAGGAGGACCAAGAAATTCGTGAGGCATTTATGAAATAACATCCCAATAAGAACCTTACCCAAGTCTCCACATTTTAGGATCCCTCCATCTGGTTAGTTCTGGTATTTCTATGCCTCAGCACATGAGGTTATCCTTTCAACCTGGGACATTTAGAGAGGCATGGAGTCCACAATATGGCATGAAATGTATAAAGCTGACCAAATATGAAACTATGCCATGGTCAAACTTAGCTAGAAAATCCTTCTCCTACTGAGGTACCCTTCATGGCTTGGCAGGAGGCATAAAACTTTTGAAACTATGGAAATGGAGGGAAGACAGGGAAGCTAGGTAACAAATTTGAGACCTGACTTATTGTATTCATGCACAGAAGGGAGCCAAGACTGCACAGCAGGACTGAATGGTTAGTGGAGAGCTGAGCCAGAGTAGGGCTTTTGCCAAAACAGAACCCTGGAAAGCAGGTGAGACGGAGAAGGTAGAGGTGCTGGGTCATCTAAGTTCATTAGGTAAAGTGCGTCTCTCCCTGGCCTGGGGCTGTTTATACTAGGCTGGTTGGATGCCTGGCACAGGATACTGACTAGTGCTTGCACACAAGAATACCGCTGAGACTATAAACAGAGTTGAGTCTAGTACTACGTGCCGAATGAAAGAGATTTGGGCAGAGATGTTTCCATTCTGTTATAATTAATGCTTTTCCTGGTCTTTAGATAAAGAGGCATTTATTGCCCTTTGCTCTAAGCTGGCATCCTCTATGATGAATTTACTTTGAACTGTAAAACAAAGAGATTTTTCATAGTACAGACTACAAAGAGATGAAAGTGTCTAAGAGGGTGACCAGTATGATGAGAGAAATATTTCCATTCATCATGTAGGTTTATATTTTACCCAGTGGGATTAGGCAAGAGAAAAAGCACTTTTTCTGCACAAGGATCAGTGAAATAAATCTCAGTAATAAATGCAAGGTTGAATTTTATAATTCCAAGTTAATGAATACTGATAATAATAAAAAGTAGCTCATAATCAAATTGATCAAATACTTAAAGAAATGCAAAACCATAAGTAGTATCAATATCATCATATGAATATTGCTAGAACAATATAAGAGACCCTAGTAGGGCAGATGATAGGAGGACCAAGAAATTCGTGAGGCATTTATGAAATAACATCCCAATAAGAACCTTACCCAAGTCTCCACATTTTAGGATCCCTCCATCTGGTTAGTTCTGGTATTTCTATGCCTCAGCACATGAGGTTATCCTTTCAACCTGGGACATTTAGAGAGGCATGGAGTCCACAATATGGCATGAAATGTATAAAGCTGACCAAATATGAAACTATGCCATGGTCAAACTTAGCTAGAAAATCCTTCTCCTACTGAGGTACCCTTCATGGCTTGGCAGGAGGCATAAAACTTTTGAAACTATGGAAATGGAGGGAAGACAGGGAAGCTAGGTAACAAATTTGAGACCTGACTTATTGTATTCATGCACAGAAGGGAGCCAAGACTCCACAGCAGGACTGAATGGTTAGTGGAGAGCTGAGCCAGAGTAGGGCTTTTGCCAAAACAGAACCCTGGAAAGCAGGTGAGACGGAGAAGGTAGAGGTGCTGGGTCATCTAAGTTCATTAGGTAAAGTGCGTCTCTCCCTGGCCTGGGGCTGTTTATACTAGGCTGGTTGGATGCCTGGCACAGGATACTGACTAGTGCTTGCACACAAGAATACCGCTGAGACTATAAACAGAGTTGAGTCTAGTCATGCCTCGGGGGCAGCTCTTTCTGTCTGAGTCCTCTGGTGTAAGTAGCTTCTGGCTAGAGCCTCCTTCTGATGTCCATAGTCCATGTTCCTCTGGATGCTTCCTGGTATCTGCATGATTTTTTTTTTTTTTTTAAGCAGGGAATTTGAGGTTGGCATTAGAATTGGCAGGCTTGAAGGGAGCTGAAGGTAGAGCTCAAGAGCAAACACCTAGCATATGAGGTCCTGTTAGTGTCTCGTGGAATAACAACATTCTAATTGAGTAAAGGATTTTTTCCCCCCCATTTTGAGGCTCCAGTCAGCAAAAGCCTTCTTATTTCACAACAACTTGGTCACATATCTTGGCCTACTACCCACTGCCAGGTTCTTCTGGAGCCTGGCAGAGCCACAGAAAAGATCGGTGGAGTGGATCCAAAATGTCTGTGACAGAGTGTCCAAGGATGACCTTCTCCCTCTCATGAAAGCTGGGTGGAGTGAGCAGCCAGAAAAAGTCCTTGTTCCTTAAATTTTCCTCAGGATATCACTCACCGTTCAATACTCCTTGTTATATGATAGAGTGGAAAAGTATATCAAGGATGATATGGTTCAGAAATGTTTCTCATTTCTAGGAGTTCCAGTTAATAATTTTGAGCTAAGAAATATTAATTTTACTCATAGAAAAGAGGAAAACAAATATATTAATACATGTAGATTCTAGGAGAAAATGATACGGAAGAACCTAGTTCCAGGGCAAGAATAGGGACTCAGACATAGAGAATGGACATGTAGACACAGGAGAGGAAGGGGAGGGTGGGACACATTGGGAGATTAGGAAAAAACAAAAAAGGAAAATTTTGGGGTTGGAGCCAAGACTGCACAGCAGGACTGAATGGTTAGTGGAGAGCTGAGCCAGAGTAGGGCTTTTGCCAAAACAGAACCCTGGAAAGCAGGTGAGACGGAGAAGGTAGAGGTGCTGGGTCATCTAAGTTCATTAGGTAAAGTGCGTCTCTCCCTGGCCTGGGGCTATTTATACTAGGCTGGTTGGATGCCTGGCACAGGATACTGACTAGTGCTTGCACACAAGAATACCGCTGAGACTATAAACAGAGTTGAGTCTAGTCATGCCTCGGGGGCAGCTCTTTCTGTCTGAGTCCTCTGGTGTAAGTAGCTTCTGGCTAGAGCCTCCTTCTGATGTCCATAGTCCATGTTCCTCTGGATGCTTCCTGGTATCTGCATGATTTTTTTTTTTTTTTTTTTTAAGCAGGGAATTTGAGGTTGGCATTAGAATTGGCAGGCTTGAAGGGAGCTGAAGGTAGAGCTCAAGAGCAAACACCTAGCATATGAGGTCCTGTTAGTGTCTCGTGGAATAACAACATTCTAATTGAGTAAAGGATTTTTTCCCCCCCATTTTGAGGCTCCAGTCAGCAAAAGCCTTCTTATTTCACAACAACTTGGTCACATATCTTGGCCTACTACCCACTGCCAGGTTCTTCTGGAGCCTGGCAGAGCCACAGAAAAGATCGGTGGAGTGGATCCAAAATGTCTGTGACAGAGTGTCCAAGGATGACCTTCTCCCTCTCATGAAAGCTGGGTGGAGTGAGCAGCCAGAAAAAGTCCTTGTTCCTTAAATTTTCCTCAGGATATCACTCACCGTTCAATACTCCTTGTTATATGATAGAGTGGAAAAGTATATCAAGGATGATATGGTTCAGAAATGTTTCTCATTTCTAGGAGTTCCAGTTAATAATTTTGAGCTAAGAAATATTAATTTTACTCATAGAAAAGAGGAAAACAAATATATTAATACATGTAGATTCTAGGAGAAAATGATACGGAAGAACCTAGTTCCAGGGCAAGAATAGGGACTCAGACATAGAGAATGGACATGTAGACACAGGAGAGGAAGGGGAGGGTGGGACACATTGGGAGATTAGGTTTGATATAAATACATTACCATGTGTAAAATGGATAGTTAGTGGGAAACTGTTGTGTAGTAGAGGGAGTTCAACTCAGTGCTCTGTGGTGACCTAGATGACTGGGACCGGGGTGGTGGGAGGGAAGGTCCAGAGAGAAGGTATAGATGTGTACATAAAGCCGACTCATTCTGTCATACAGCAGACACTAACACCACATTGTAGAGTAATTATACTACAATTTAAAAAAGAGATCAAAGAAGGAAGGTGGAGATTTTAGATGAGACTTCCAAAAAGGGAAGAGTACTGGGATAAGCCCTGACAGCTGAGTGGGAGTCATCCAGGGAGAAAAGCTGTGGGTGGGTAGAGATTTGTGCAGAGGACTTCCCCAGCGGAGCAGAAAACCTGGAGGTGAGAGAATGGGGCACATCAGAGGAAACTGCAAGTAGTTGGTTGTGGCACAAGTGAGAGGAGGAGAATGGTGAGAGATGAAGTCGCGGGCATGAGAAAAGGAAGGGTCAGGAAGGGCCCTTTTTGACTGTAACCAGGGAGGTGGGCTTCCCCCTTGTGACCATGGGGAGTCCAGAAAAATTTTCAGTGGTGGAAGTCATGATCAGATTCCTACCTGTTAGCCATCTATATATCTTACTTCTTATCTATTTGCTACTATTTAGGTCTCTGCAATGCTGTAAAAATGGGGATGAAGCTTTCACTGCTTTCTCCTGAGTATGAACATCTCTGCTAGTGGCTTCTGCAATAGGAGGTTACCTTTTGTGACAAGACGGGTGTATTTCATGTATCTGTATGAATCTGAGTAGAAGAAATAGTTTTTAAACACAGTATTCAGTAGAAAGATTCCAGGGTTTTTTTGGTGATTGCTTGCTGTGTCACAGCATCCACTAAACTCAGGTAACAAGGAATTCAAGCTTTTTGCCTTATGGAGGCAGCATTATGGAGGTCATTCTGGCCATTGTTTCTTGCTCAGTCAGGCTGAAACATTTCCTCCAAGAGTCTCAGCTAGTGTCTCTGGAGACCTTTCAACAAAATCAACAATTGGAAAGCATTAGGATTTAGAGTTTACGATAATCCCCTGGGGAGCTTATTAAGTAAAAGATTCCTAGATTCTACCTTCAGGTACACTGCCTCAATCACAGGATGGGGTCCAGGACCTCCATCTTTAATAAATGCCCTGGGTGAGTTGGAAACAAATGATCTGGTAATGATGTCACTAGCTCCGTTCCAAAACCCCCTTTTCTATAATTCGATTTTACCTGATTTCTGAAGTGGGTCTTAAATCTCTTAAAGTAAATAATGAACATAAAGCCGACTCATTCTGTCATACAGCAGACACTAACACCACATTGTAGAGTAATTATACTACAATTTAAAAAAGAGATCAAAGAAGGAAGGTGGAGATTTTAGATGAGACTTCCAAAAAGGGAAGAGTACTGGGATAAGCCCTGACAGCTGAGTGGGAGTCATCCAGGAGAAAAGCTGTGGGTGGGTAGAGATTTGTGCAGAGGACTTCCCCAGCGGAGCAGAAAACCTGGAGGTGAGAGAATGGGGCACATCAGAGGAAACTGCAAGTAGTTGGTTGTGGCACAAGTGAGAGGAGGAGAATGGTGAGAGATGAAGTCGCGGGCATGAGAAAAGGAAGGGTCAGGAAGGGCCCTTTTTGACTGTAACCAGGGAGGTGGGCTTCCCCCTTGTGACCATGGGGAGTCCAGAAAAATTTTCAGTGGTGGAAGTCATGATCAGATTCCTACCTGTTAGCCATCTATATATCTTACTTCTTATCTATTTGCTACTATTTAGGTCTCTGCAATGCTGTAAAAATGGGGATGAAGCTTTCACTGCTTTCTCCTGAGTATGAACATCTCTGCTAGTGGCTTCTGCAATAGGAGGTTACCTTTTGTGACAAGACGGGTGTATTTCATGTATCTGTATGAATCTGAGTAGAAGAAATAGTTTTTAAACACAGTATTCAGTAGAAAGATTCCAGGGTTTTTTTGGTGATTGCTTGCTGTGTCACAGCATCCACTAAACTCAGGTAACAAGGAATTCAAGCTTTTTGCCTTATGGAGGCAGCATTATGGAGGTCATTCTGGCCATTGTTTCTTGCTCAGTCAGGCTGAAACATTTCCTCCAAGAGTCTCAGCTAGTGTCTCTGGAGACCTTTCAACAAAATCAACAATTGGAAAGCATTAGGATTTAGAGTTTACGATAATCCCCTGGGGAGCTTATTAAGTAAAAGATTCCTAGATTCTACCTTCAGGTACACTGCCTCAATCACAGGATGGGGTCCAGGACCTCCATCTTTAATAAATGCCCTGGGTGAGTTGGAAACAAATGATCTGGTAATGATGTCACTAGCTCCGTTCCAAAACCCCCTTTTCTATAATTCGATTTTACCTGATTTCTGAAGTGGGACTTAAATCTCTTAAAGTAAATAATGAATAAAGACATAATTATGTATTATATTCATTTTACTATTTTTATAGGCTGTAATCAGTTTAAAATAACAAAGATGTAGAGCTTATTATGTGAATTGTAAGGTATTCCAGTGCGTTGGAAGTGGCCTTGCATGACATTTAGAAATTAGAATAGCCTGATGATACGGCAAGGCACAGTTGTATTTTGCATATGTTAAAGTCGTGGTGTATTCGAGGCAATGAGACCCAGGGTGTCCTTTAGTTTGGCAGCATCAGGTTCATGGGCGACATTATTTGGAATGTAAATTCTCAGCTCCACCCTGACCTACTGAATCAAATCTTTAGGCATGGTGTCCAGGGGTGCTTTAACAAGCCCTCCAGGTAATTCTGATGTACATGAAAAGTGAGACTAATTGGTCTAGTGCACTTGTGTGTCTCCATAGAGACTACGTTTGGGTTTTTAAAGTTTAGTAGTATATATTATACTTTGGAAATGTTTGACTTATTTCTCTAAAATAAATTCTCATCTTAGAGTGATTTAATTAGAATTTGGTTCACCACAAAGAGACAACAACAACAAAAACAATAGTGAATTTAAGAAGGAGAAACTTCTATCTCTTAAACTACAAGGTAGAGCAATTCAGGACTGATGCGACCCTCCATGATATTAGACCCTGGGGTTCCTTTTATTTTGTTGCTCAGTCTTAAAAGCACACATCCCCAGGTCCACCCATTACCTCTAAAGTTTGCTGTGGCCAGAGCACGTACCTCTGCATCCCATCAGCAGAAAGGAGGGAATGGACAGGTCACAGGAGGTGCAGACACTGTTGCCACTTGCATGCCATTGGGCAGGACCAAGATAATGGCTGTTGTTAGCCCCCTAAAAGGTGGAGATATATAGTTTTAATTGAAACAGGTCATATAGCCAGCTGAAATTCAAGGGGCTTTATTATTGAGGAAAGAAAGACAAAAGAGGGATTGGGTGAAGAGTTGAGGGTTCTACTAGTTAGCACTGTGATCTGGTAATGATGTCACTAGCTCCTTTCCCAAAAACCCCCCTTTTCTATAATTCGATTTTACCTGATTTCTGAAGTGGGACTTAAATCTCTTAAAGTAAATAATGAATAAAGACATAATTATGTATTATATTCATTTTACTATTTTTATAGGCTGTAATCAGTTTAAAATAACAAAGATGTAGAGCTTATTATGTGAATTGTAAGGTATTCCAGTGCGTTGGAAGTGGCCTTGCATGACATTTAGAAATTAGAATAGCCTGATGATACGGCAAGGCACAGTTGTATTTTGCATATGTTAAAGTCGTGGTGTATTCGAGGCAATGAGACCCAGGGTGTCCTTTAGTTTGGCAGCATCAGGTTCATGGGCGACATTATTTGGAATGTAAATTCTCAGCTCCACCCTGACCTACTGAATCAAATCTTTAGGCATGGTGTCCAGGGGTGCTTTAACAAGCCCTCCAGGTAATTCTGATGTACATGAAAAGTGAGACTAATTGGTCTAGTGCACTTGTGTGTCTCCATAGAGACTACGTTTGGGTTTTTAAAGTTTAGTAGTATATATTATACTTTGGAAATGTTTGACTTATTTCTCTAAAATAAATTCTCATCTTAGAGTGATTTAATTAGAATTTGGTTCACCACAAAGAGACAACAACAACAAAAACAATAGTGAATTTAAGAAGGAGAAACTTCTATCTCTTAAACTACAAGGTAGAGCAATTCAGGACTGATGCGACCCTCCATGATATTAGACCCTGGGGTTCCTTTTATTTTGTTGCTCAGTCTTAAAAGCACACATCCCCAGGTCCACCCATTACCTCTAAAGTTTGCTGTGGCCAGAGCACGTACCTCTGCATCCCATCAGCAGAAAGGAGGGAATGGACAGGTCACAGGAGGTGCAGACACTGTTGCCACTTGCATGCCATTGGGCAGGACCAAGATAATGGCTGTTGTTAGCCCCCTAAAAGGTGGAGATATATAGTTTTAATTGAAACAGGTCATATAGCCAGCTGAAATTCAAGGGTTTTTATTATTGAGGAAAAAAAGACAAAAGAGTGATTGGGTGAAGAGTTGGGAGTGGATTGTTTTTTCTACCATAGTGGGAGTAGATACTTATCTGTGAAACTTATTTCTGATATGTTTCTTTTCTTTCTTTTTAAACCTTTACTTCCCATTGCACATAGCTTTTTAAAATGTTTTCCATTTTTTTACTTCAGATTTTTTATCCAATTCTTAATTTATTCTCAATGGTTTGAGGAAAAGTTTGCTTAATCCTACAGAAGCTATAATGATGAAATGATTTTTGTTGTCTGTCTATCTATCTGTCTATCTCTGTATCTGTCTGTGTTCATAATGTTTCCACGACAAACTGTTGCTGCTTTGCTAGCATATATTTATGTATGTGAATATATAGGGAAATTCTTATTAAAAATAGTGCTTCTAATGGCCCACTTTCTCAGAGTTTATGAGTTATGCCATGTCAGAGAATGATTCCAGAACCTTTAGGGAAATATCAAATTTACATGATAGTATCAATGACTTATTTTAGACAGCTTTAAATAATTTGCTTCTCATTTTTTCCAACTTAATATTTCCTGACATTTGAACCAGACAATGGCTGAATACAAATGTTTTATGTGCTCTTTTGTGGAGATGCCTACTGTAAAATGATTATTGAAAAGCCTATTAATCATCCCTTTCTCTAAAATATTCAGTTCTTTAAAGCTGATTGCTATTAGCTGTTCATATTATTTTAATTAGAAGAAAACATGGCTGCTGAAAATTAGCTGAAGGTTCTATAAATAAAAGTATCCATCCTGCAGAGTCAAATTTTAATTAACCTTTTAGCATGCTAACCTTTCCAGTGGATTTTTTTTCAGGGCTTGCAGTCATTCATTTTGTTCAAAAGCCATATGGGCTATTTTTCATCAGTATGTAATCCAAATCTGTGAGAGAGTGCTCATGGAATACAAACACTATTCATCAGCTGTCACTTAAATACCTTTATCGAAATGAAAAGGCACACAAATCAATACAGTATGGTATGGTGGAGGGAAATACACAAAACAGAATAAAATAATTCTCTTCTTTTTCTCATTTATTTTCACTTTTACCTGCAAGTTTATAACCCAAACCCTGAAATTCAAGGGTTTTTATTATTGAGGAAAAAAAGACAAAAGAGTGATTGGGTGAAGAGTTGGGAGTGGATTGTTTTTTCTACCATAGTGGGAGTAGATACTTATCTGTGAAACTTATTTCTGATATGTTTCTTTTCTTTCTTTTTAAACCTTTACTTCCCATTGCACATAGCTTTTTAAAATGTTTTCCATTTTTTTACTTCAGATTTTTTATCCAATTCTTAATTTATTCTCAATGGTTTGAGGAAAAGTTTGCTTAATCCTACAGAAGCTATAATGATGAAATGATTTTTGTTGTCTGTCTATCTATCTGTCTATCTCTGTATCTGTCTGTGTTCATAATGTTTCCACGACAAACTGTTGCTGCTTTGCTAGCATATATTTATGTATGTGAATATATAGGGAAATTCTTATTAAAAATAGTGCTTCTAATGGCCCACTTTCTCAGAGTTTATGAGTTATGCCATGTCAGAGAATGATTCCAGAACCTTTAGGGAAATATCAAATTTACATGATAGTATCAATGACTTATTTTAGACAGCTTTAAATAATTTGCTTCTCATTTTTTCCAACTTAATATTTCCTGACATTTGAACCAGACAATGGCTGAATACAAATGTTTTATGTGCTCTTTTGTGGAGATGCCTACTGTAAAATGATTATTGAAAAGCCTATTAATCATCCCTTTCTCTAAAATATTCAGTTCTTTAAAGCTGATTGCTATTAGCTGTTCATATTATTTTAATTAGAAGAAAACATGGCTGCTGAAAATTAGCTGAAGGTTCTATAAATAAAAGTATCCATCCTGCAGAGTCAAATTTTAATTAACCTTTTAGCATGCTAACCTTTCCAGTGGATTTTTTTTCAGGGCTTGCAGTCATTCATTTTGTTCAAAAGCCATATGGGCTATTTTTCATCAGTATGTAATCCAAATCTGTGAGAGAGTGCTCATGGAATACAAACACTATTCATCAGCTGTCACTTAAATACCTTTATCGAAATGAAAAGGCACACAAATCAATACAGTATGGTATGGTGGAGGGGGAAATACACAAAACAGAATAAAATAATTCTCTTCTTTTTCTCATTTATCTCCTCATTTAGAGCCACGGTTTGTGTCCTGACCTGCTTTGTGCTTGTTAGTTTCTTAAGGATAGACTACTTATTCATGATTAAAGCAACATCAGGCTGTAATTACTGGGAATCAGACAGTCCAGTTTTACCGTTAGTTATTATCTACATGAAAGGTATTTTCATAAGCTATTTGTTAGAAAAATCCATATATGACATAAATAAGCATCTTCTGCTGATTGATTTTATGTGCTACAGACTGTGACTGTGAAAGAAATGCCGAATCAAAGCACAAAAAGTGGCTAGACCCTCAATTCACTTCAGTCCCATATTAACAGAGAAATCAGTTTTCAGAAAAATGTCTCTAATTGTTATGCAGTCAATGAAAACCATCAACCACAACCATAGCAACCACTGTCAGAACCTGACCTTAATAAGCAAAGAAGCCTAATATTAATTCAGTTTCTATGGTTATTCTAAAAGCAAATGTGGTATTTTCCTATTTAAAATTTACAACTCTCACAACTCTCTGTGTTTATTATAGTAATCAACTATATCAAATTTACTCAACTTATAAAAAGAACCAAATGATAAAACTCTACGTTTTTCAAATAACACCCTGGTTCTTTGTGGTGATTTGGTGACTCTAATGTTAAGCGGGAAACACAGGACTGACCACTGAATGCTTGAAACTACTCTTTGCTCTCATCAAATATTACCTGGATGCTCCTACTTTTCTGACCACTGCTTTTTTGCTTTTTGATTATATTTATTCCTGAAGCTCAGTTCCTTACAGGGAAATGCTTTGAATCTGTACACATACAAGATATAAATGTTAGTTATTGCTATTGTTCTGGACAGAAAATTAGACAGTCAGGCCAATGATTAAAGTCAAGTGTTCAGTGAATATAGAACCTATGTTAAGAACAAAGTGAGAGCCTAGGATGTTGGATCAAAAGAGACAGAAAAGTAAAGGTGTAGATTTATCTAGCTGTTGAGCCATAGAGCCAGGGAAGTAGGCAGCTCTGACATGGATCCCTGTCTTTGGTTCTTTTCTCCAACTTCTAAAGACACTTCCCTTCCCTTTACCATACGCATGCATGGTAGGCAGACTCTGAAATGACCCCCAGTGATGATGATCCCCATCTCTTGGTATTCATCTCCTCTTTGAGTAGATTAGTGACTTGCATCTGATGACTTGAATATAGCAAAATTAATTGGTTATGACTTATGTAATTTGATTCCAAATGACAGTGATGTCTACCTTACCAGCACTCCCTCACATTTTAGCTTGCTCACTGTTATGGATAAGCTGCAGTGTTGTGCTGTGAGATGCTCTATGGAGAGATCCACATAGTGAGAATCGAGGGAGGGTTTCTGACCAACAGCTCATGAGGAAAAAGGGCCTCATTCCAGCCTCTACAAAGATCTGAATCATTACAACAGTAGCCAGGAGTGAGCTTTAAAAACTATCCTTCCCAGCTGGGCCTGAGGGTTAAGCCATACCTGCACTCCTGACCCATAGAAACTGAGATAATTACTATTGTTATTTTAAGCCATTAAGTCATAGATAATTTATTACACAGAAATAGATAAACAATAGAGCCAGACTCTCAAACAGCTATACAATCTAGCCATGTAGAGGGCAAGCTGGGAAGGGATGGAGCACGGAAGGGAAGGGCCTCTCAGCATGCAGGCAAGGGCCAATATATGGAGGCACAGATTAGGTTGAGACAAAGGGAAAGAGAGACAGAGAAAAAGAGAAATATCAAGCATAATCTAACTCAGGGGTCAGTGTTTAAACTGGAAGCAAGGACCACATGAGCATCATCTAAAACCAGAGAAAAACTTGGCACTCAGAGTGGAGCCTGTCTCAGGATCTTCTAGATCTTCCTCACAGATTTCCATAGACTCAAGGAATCACAATTAGAGAAGTAAAGTCCACTGTGATAGACAGATCTCTGCACAAGATTCTCGGTTTAAAGTTTTCTTTTTCTATTTTTCACTGTTGCAGGACAGACAGAACTCAGATTTATGAATCACAAATTATCTGCCTAATATTTATATTTGATTATAGCGTTTTCTTCTTCCTCTGATTCATACAGATGTTGTGGGTGGGATGGTGTGGGTGGGATGTGTGTGTAATGTCATCTGAGGAAAGCACACTGTGATGTGCTATCTGAAGCCATTAACTGCAGCCGTCCTCGCTGAGATGCCTCTCACTCACGAAGCTTGGAGCTTGCAGGGTATGTCACTCAAAACACAAGGCCTGTTTCTGCAGTTATCTGTGGCTTGGTTGATAACAGTAAAGAGCTTTCTGCAGTTGTCATTCAATGTGGGATCCAGAGAATTCTCACAATCCCATCAGGGACTGTTGAGAGAACTGTTTCAGGAATATGGTGAGTGATAATCTTAGATCTTAGACAGAAAACTGTTCCTTTAGGTCTTTTTTTTTTTTTCAACTTGGAAGACATTTATGTTTATTTTTACTTTCTCACATTATCAGTCATGGATATGAGTGGCTTGCATCTCCGTCAGGATTGCATAGCACTGTGCTAAATCGCTTCAGTCGTGTCTGACACTTTATGACCCCATGAACTGTAGCCTGCTGGGCCTCTCTGCCCATGGGAGTTTTCCAGGCAAGAATACTGGAGTGCATTGCTGTTTTCTCCTCTCAGGGATTGAACTCATGTCTCTTACATCTTCTGCTACCTGACTTGGCAGGCGGGTTCTTTGCCACTAGTGCCACCTGGGAAACATGGCACTACGAAGTGACTATTATATTCAATGGAGAACTCATTCTTTGGTCACAGTGTTAAGAGCAACTGGATTTGGTTCCATAACCCTCTTTGAAATGACCTACACTTAGGTCTTTTGAATTGGAGGATTTTCCTGGAAGACTTGCTTTAACAGCTTGTGCCTAGGCCCATAGAGTGAGTAGCTTCATCTGGCTGACTGGTAGGCTCTCAGCACATGACATTTCTTATATATCTCAGATTTTCCAAAAGAGATATGACTGTGACACGGTAGATATGACACCCATAATCATTATCAGCTATCCTTTGACCCTGCTAGTGATTTGTGCCTGTAGAAGAGAGAGAAACGGCTACTCTATCCCTGCTGATGCTCCACTGGGCTATCCATGGGGTGGAGCTTAACCATACTTACTATCATATACTCTAAGTGTTAGCATTTTCTCAATATTCCCTTTAGTTCTGCTTTGCTCACAATACTCTAGAGCCAATGGGGTGAACTATGTTCTCTTCCAAATCCTGTCCGAAATGTTACCAGTATTGGCAGCCAGAGATTCAGAGTGATCTACATCAAGTGCAGGTTTCCATTGCCCCTGGAACTTTTCTCTCAATATTAAAGATGTGATGCTTAGTGGATATCCTCTGACAACTTAACGTAACTTAAAACATCTCTCTTAACTATTCATATTCTCTTAAAATTTTGTTTTCACAAGAAGAAGGGAAATTGGCAGTTTCTTCAAGTATATCATTATAGATCCAAATCCCAATTATAAGCATAAGATATGTTTATCAAAAGAGAAATGTTTATAAAACTGGTTTTGAGTATTGATTTCAAACATGATCTATGACCTTCCCCAGTGATAAAACTTCATTTCACTTATACCACCCTCCTTTGGTTTTCTTCCTTTGAATAAAATTTTATCACTTTTTATTTTCTATTTGATTACCTTATAATTTCAGATAATAATGCTTAAAATTTGTTGGTTTATCACTTTTAGATTATCCTTTTTTCTTCCTTTCTATATAGGTGATCTGTTACTTAAATTAGAAGGAAATAGATTATTTCTCAAACTTTGGCATGAATGTCTGTTTAGAATTTCCTTTTTCCCTATGTACTCTTTTTTAACAGCTGCCTAAGAAATGAAGGAAAATTTTGTAAATCTTTGCATGACTAAAAATATCTTTATTTCACTTTTATATTTAAATGGAAAAAATCTAGGTTGAAAATCATTTCCTCTGTGAATCTTTGGATGCTAGTTTAGAAAATCTTGAAATATTTCTGATTCTCCATCATTGGTGGGAATCTCTTTTTTATTACTAATTGCTTAAGATTATCTGTTTTAAAAAAAATTTGGCCTCTTTTATTTATTCATTTATTTTTCATTCATCTTTACCCTTTGGTCTGTGTGGGCCTCCTATTGCAGTGGCCTCTCTCGCCACAGAGCACCAGCTCTGGGGCATTTAGCTACCATGACTTACTATCATATACTCTAAGGGGTGGAGCTTAACCATACTTACTATCATATACTCTAAGTGTTAGCATTTTCTCAATATTCCCTTTAGTTCTGCTTTGCTCACAATACTCTAGAGCCAATGGGGTGAACTATGTTCTCTTCCAAATCCTGTCCGAAATGTTACCAGTATTGGCAGCCAGAGATTCAGAGTGATCTACATCAAGTGCAGGTTTCCATTGCCCCTGGAACTTTTCTCTCAATATTAAAGATGTGATGCTTAGTGGATATCCTCTGACAACTTAACGTAACTTAAAACATCTCTCTTAACTATTCATATTCTCTTAAAATTTTGTTTTCACAAGAAGAAGGGAAATTGGCAGTTTCTTCAAGTATATCATTATAGATCCAAATCCCAATTATAAGCATAAGATATGTTTATCAAAAGAGAAATGTTTATAAAACTGGTTTTGAGTATTGATTTCAAACATGATCTATGACCTTCCCCAGTGATAAAACTTCATTTCACTTATACCACCCTCCTTTGGTTTTCTTCCTTTGAATAAAATTTTATCACTTTTTATTTTCTATTTGATTACCTTATAATTTCAGATAATAATGCTTAAAATTTGTTGGTTTATCACTTTTAGATTATCCTTTTTTCTTCCTTTCTATATAGGTGATCTGTTACTTAAATTAGAAGGAAATAGATTATTTCTCAAACTTTGGCATGAATGTCTGTTTAGAATTTCCTTTTTCCCTATGTACTCTTTTTTAACAGCTGCCTAAGAAATGAAGGAAAATTTTGTAAATCTTTGCATGACTAAAAATATCTTTATTTCACTTTTATATTTAAATGGAAAAAATCTAGGTTGAAAATCATTTCCTCTGTGAATCTTTGGATGCTAGTTTAGAAAATCTTGAAATATTTCTGATTCTCCATCATTGGTGGGAATCTCTTTTTTATTACTAATTGCTTAAGATTATCTGTTTTAAAAAAAATTTTTGGCCTCTTTTTTTATTTATTCATTTATTTTTCATTCATCTTTACCCTTTGGTCTGTGTGGGCCTCCTATTGCAGTGGCCTCTCTCGCCACAGAGCACCAGCTCTGGGGGCATGCACTCCAGAGTGCTGGCTCACAATTGAACACACTGGTCCAGCTGCTCTGCTGCACGTGGGATCCTCCTGGGCCAGGGACCAAACTGGTGCCCCTTGCACTGCAAGGTGGTCTCTTTACCCACTGGACCACCAGCGAAGTCCAAGACTATTTCTTTTAACATAGAAATTAAGTATACTAGTATGCTTTATTTTTTTTTTTAACTTGGAACTATATAGTCTTTAGTTTTGAAAAAGTCTCTATAAAAAATATATTTTTTATGCCCTTGACCTTCCTTCTATCCTCTTATGAATGAATTGGTTATTTGAGCCTTTGGTTTGATGCCCTTAGTTTCTTAGTTTTTCTCTCACATTTTCCATATTCTTAACATTTTTGTATATCTCTAAGGTTCTGTAGAAATTTTTGTTTCAACAAGTTCTTAACTAAGAGTACTTCCTTCTAAATATCACCCATTTTTATTGATGCAAAAGCTTCCATCTCATTTTGAAATGTTCTTGCACTTCCTACCTTATCTTTCCTCTGAATTTCTTTTTTGGGTTTTCTTACTTGGCCTTCTTCATATTCTGGAGGCTTCCTGCATATTTTCCTTTTTGGTGACCATTCTTATTTAACAACAAGGTTTTCAAATTTTGATTGGAAGCTCTGTGATCACTGTGCTTGTAGTGAGTACTCTTCACTCTTTTGGAATTGACCTAAATGATGACCAGTCACTCAGCCCAAATTCTACAGGAAGTCTATCTCAGGAATCTTTTAACATTTACGGAAAATTCAATACTACCTGGAACCTGATCATTGGTTTCTAGTAATCTTTGGATGCTAGTTTAGAAAATCTTGAAATATTTCTGATTCTCCATCATTGGTGGGAATCTCTTTTTTATTACTAATTGCTTAAGATTATCTGTTTTAAAAAAAATTTTTGGCCTCTTTTTTTATTTATTCATTTATTTTTCATTCATCTTTACCCTTTGGTCTGTGTGGGCCTCCTATTGCAGTGGCCTCTCTCGCCACAGAGCACCAGCTCTGGGGGCATGCACTCCAGAGTGCTGGCTCACAATTGAACACACTGGTCCAGCTGCTCTGCTGCACGTGGGATCCTCCTGGGCCAGGGACCAAACTGGTGCCCCTTGCACTGCAAGGTGGTCTCTTTACCCACTGGACCACCAGCGAAGTCCAAGACTATTTCTTTTAACATAGAAATTAAGTATACTAGTATGCTTTATTTTTTTTTTTAACTTGGAACTATATAGTCTTTAGTTTTGAAAAAGTCTCTATAAAAAATATATTTTTTATGCCCTTGACCTTCCTTCTATCCTCTTATGAATGAATTGGTTATTTGAGCCTTTGGTTTGATGCCCTTAGTTTCTTAGTTTTTCTCTCACATTTTCCATATTCTTAACATTTTTGTATATCTCTAAGGTTCTGTAGAAATTTTTGTTTCAACAAGTTCTTAACTAAGAGTACTTCCTTCTAAATATCACCCATTTTTATTGATGCAAAAGCTTCCATCTCATTTTGAAATGTTCTTGCACTTCCTACCTTATCTTTCCTCTGAATTTCTTTTTTGGGTTTTCTTACTTGGCCTTCTTCATATTCTGGAGGCTTCCTGCATATTTTCCTTTTTGGTGACCATTCTTATTTAACAACAAGGTTTTCAAATTTTGATTGGAAGCTCTGTGATCACTGTGCTTGTAGTGAGTACTCTTCACTCTTTTGGAATTGACCTAAATGATGACCAGTCACTCAGCCCCCAAATTTCAATACAGGGAAGTCTATCTCAGGAATCTTTTAACATTTACGGAAAAAATTCTGTAATATTCTACCTGGAACCTGATCATTGGTTTCTAGTAATCTGTGTGGGGTGGGGCAGAGGTCTTGGAATCAGGCTGCCATGTATACAGTAGAACAACAATTATTCTTGGGCTTCCCTGGTGGTTCAGTGGGTAAGGACACCACCTTGAAGTGCAAGGGGTGCTGGTTTGATCTCTGGCCTAGGAAGATCCCATGTGCCACAGAGTGGCTGTACCAATGTGTCCAACTACCTAGCCAGAGCTCTGGAACACATGCACCCAGAGCCTGTGTTCTGCAGCGAGAGAGGCCACTGCAATGGGAGGTCCACACAGGCCAAAAAACAAAGATACATAAATGAAAGACCAATAGAACTGGCCCCCAAATAAATAAATAAATTAATAAATAAACAATTACTCTTAATTTCAAGGATGTTCCTTATTTTTGCTGTACTATGTACCCTATGTTCCAGTGATTTTATCTTCATCTGTTTAGTGACTAAACCTTCAGTTTCTGGCCTCGGTGTGTGTGTGGGGGGGGGCACATGTATTCAGTGTGTCGGAGTTAGAGGAAGAGAAATGAGAGTACTGAACATAGAATTTCAAACTAACTTGCATCTTCCTTCTTTACCCATTTCCCCAACACACCTTTCTTCTTCTCTGTAATTTCTTGTCCCCTGTATCAAATCCTTCCAAATCCTGTGCTCTGCTGGGATGCTGAAATGGCTTGTGGTGGAGACCGACTCACTAATTTTTATAAACATCTCTTTCTGCGTGGCAGGAACCTGAGGTTTTAACTACCAGTGTCTTTTTGCTGCCACACCTGTTAAACTTTTTCTGAGATTTTCTGTTTCTTAATCTTGGAGCTGATAAACATGTGTTCGATACAGTATTCTCAACTTGAAGCTGTCTAATATAAGATAAACTATATATATGGATACCATTTATTGAGCACTTAGGTACCAGACGTTGTACTAAGCACTTTATTTCACGTAACATTCATAATTTCCACTTTATGAACAAGGAAACCAACCATCAGAGAGATAATAAAGGATGGTATAATTATAAAATGTTCAATATAAATTTTGATTCCAGGGAGAATTGTATTTCACTCCAAAATGAATTTCTAAGTCTTTTAACATTTACGGAAAAAATTCTGTAATATTCTACCTGGAACCTGATCATTGGTTTCTAGTAATCTGTGTGGGGTGGGGCAGAGGTCTTGGAATCAGGCTGCCATGTATACAGTAGAACAACAATTATTCTTGGGTTTCCCCTGGTGGTTCAGTGGGTAAGGACACCACCTTGAAGTGCAAGGGGTGCTGGTTTGATCTCTGGCCTAGGAAGATCCCATGTGCCACAGAGTGGCTGTACCAATGTGTCCAACTACCTAGCCAGAGCTCTGGAACACATGCACCCAGAGCCTGTGTTCTGCAGCGAGAGAGGCCACTGCAATGGGAGGTCCACACAGGCCAAAAAACAAAGATACATAAATGAAAGACCAATAGAACTGGCCCCCAAATAAATAAATAAATTAATAAATAAACAATTACTCTTAATTTCAAGGATGTTCCTTATTTTTGCTGTACTATGTACCCTATGTTCCAGTGATTTTATCTTCATCTGTTTAGTGACTAAACCTTCAGTTTCTGGCCTCGGTGTGTGTGTGGGGGGGGGCACATGTATTCAGTGTGTCGGAGTTAGAGGAAGAGAAATGAGAGTACTGAACATAGAATTTCAAACTAACTTGCATCTTCCTTCTTTACCCATTTCCCCAACACACCTTTCTTCTTCTCTGTAATTTCTTGTCCCCTGTATCAAATCCTTCCAAATCCTGTGCTCTGCTGGGATGCTGAAATGGCTTGTGGTGGAGACCGACTCACTAATTTTTATAAACATCTCTTTCTGCGTGGCAGGAACCTGAGGTTTTAACTACCAGTGTCTTTTTGCTGCCACACCTGTTAAACTTTTTCTGAGATTTTCTGTTTCTTAATCTTGGAGCTGATAAACATGTGTTCGATACAGTATTCTCAACTTGAAGCTGTCTAATATAAGATAAACTATATATATGGATACCATTTATTGAGCACTTAGGTACCAGACGTTGTACTAAGCACTTTATTTCACGTAACATTCATAATTTCCACTTTATGAACAAGGAAACCAACCATCAGAGAGATAATAAAGGATGGTATAATTATAAAATGTTCAATATAAATTTTGATTCCAGGGAGAATTGTATTTCACTCCAAAAATGATTAATTAACTATAAGAAAATAGACTTATATGAGTGAGAGTAACTTTCATCCTGCCAGACTAGCCTGAGGATGTCTGAGAGTGTGTGAATGTCTTCTTATGATAAGTTTATACCTCAGACATTTTATATCTAATGAGTGACAGAAAGTGTCACTTTTAATAAACATTGAAAATTTGGAAAAGCACGAACAGTTTATTATTTTGGCTTTTTTTCATAGAGTTACTGAGAGCTTATCTGAAATATATATATATATTCTTTTCAATGTGACTGTCATAAATATTTCCTACAAGGATTGAATTCTAATCAGAGCTTATTAGTGAGGGAAAAATATGCTGTAATTTAATACATAAAGGCTGTAGACCACAAGATATAAATGAATAGAAAAAACTTTCTAGCAAGGAAAAGGATGCAAATGTCCTGGGATCACACTCCTAGCAAACTCAGTCCATTTTATTCTGAAATAAAAAAAGAATCTTGATCTCATTAAACAGAATGCTTAAACCTCACACAGATAGTGATAGACAGTGCTCAAACTGCGGTGCACATTCTGAGTCTTCAGAATACCTCCAGGCTTACAAATATCCAGCTACTTTAGAAAAAGTTTTCTTTATCGTTTATAAAAATTGCATCAAAAATCTTACACCAAAAATAAAAAAAATTTTCCCCTCAGGTAAAAGAATAATCGGCTTGATTCTTACTTCCTTACTCCTATTCTTACAATCAAACAAGAGAACCAAACTTGAGATGAAGGCATGGATTACCTTTGGGAACATTTCCTAGTAGAACGAGACTGGAGCACTTCTCCATCCTATGTCTAGGAACTATCCTTCAAAGATTCTGGAGTTAGAAACACTGGAATTTTGTAGTATTGTTTTTTGACTCAAGACTCTCAGTAGACAACATATTTGGAGGGAGAGTGGAGATAAGGTCTGATATATTTACTTGTTTGTAACTTTTTATTTTGATATCTTTTAAAGTCACAGAAAGTTCTTAGGAATAGTACAAGGAATTAGGAATACTCATATGACCTATATTATACCTAGATTCAACTCTACATTTTGTCCCATTGCTTTCTCTCTATGTACTTGCACATTATTATTATTTTTCTGAGTGATTTATCTGATGTTTCATTATTTTTTTTTAAACTTTTTTCGCCACCATGCCTCTTTTCAGTTTTATATTTATTTTCATCTGTATTTTATTCTTTGGCAGGTGTGGGCCTCCCATTGCAGTGGCCTCACTTGTTGCAAAGCACAGATTCTGGGCGCATGCATTCCAAAGCGCTGGCTGGTAATTGGACATACCGGTCCAGCCACTCCATGACATATGGTATCCTCCTGGGCCAGGGATAGAACAGGTGCCCCTTGCACTGAAAAGTGGACTCTTTATCCACTGGACGACCAGAGAAGCTCTGATACTTCATTGTTAATAGTTTCAGGCTTTGCATTTTTGTCTGGAACTCCACTGAAATGCTATTTTACCCTTAGTGAATCGTATTGGTGCACATGATTCAGACTGAACTAATATTCAGTTCAGCTCAGTTGCTCAATCATGTCTGACTCTGCAACTCCAAAGATTGCAGAATGCCAGGATTCCCTGTCCCTCACCATCTCCTGGAGCTTGCTCAAACTCGTGTCCATTGATGCAGTGATGCCATCCAACCATCTCATCCTCTATCACCATTAGTTTTGATTGCTTGGGTAAAGTGGTGTCCACTAGATTTCTACATGATAAAGTCACTATTTTTCCTTCCTAATCAATAGGAAATTGTGGAGAGATAGTTTGAGATTATGTAAATATCTTGTTCATCACACTTTTATCCACTAGATTTGCTGTCCACTCATAGTTTTCTAACTCTGTCATTCTTTCTTCATGTATTGATCTGAATTCTACCATAAAAAAGTTCATTTCCTTTCCCCTTCATTTGTTTTACTTTTATTTATTCATCTAATTATATCAGAGTCATGGATGTTTATTTCACTCACCAGGTTATTTATGATCCATTACTACCAATATTTATTTTGGTGGTCAAAGTGTACCTTAAAGTCTTTTGAGCTGACTCTATAATGTTCTTAGGAAGAATTTTAGTACAAGGAATTAGGAATACTCATATGACCTATATTATACCTAGATTCAACTCTACATTTTGTCCCATTGCTTTCTCTCTATGTACTTGCACATTATTATTATTTTTCTGAGTGATTTATCTGATGTTTCATTATTTTTTTTTAAACTTTTTTCGCCACCATGCCTCTTTTCAGTTTTATATTTATTTTCATCTGTATTTTATTCTTTGGCAGGTGTGGGCCTCCCATTGCAGTGGCCTCACTTGTTGCAAAGCACAGATTCTGGGCGCATGCATTCCAAAGCGCTGGCTGGTAATTGGACATACCGGTCCAGCCACTCCATGACATATGGTATCCTCCTGGGCCAGGGATAGAACAGGTGCCCCTTGCACTGAAAAGTGGACTCTTTATCCACTGGACGACCAGAGAAGCTCTGATACTTCATTGTTAATAGTTTCAGGCTTTGCATTTTTGTCTGGAACTCCACTGAAATGCTATTTTACCCTTAGTGAATCGTATTGGTGCACATGATTCAGACTGAACTAATATTCAGTTCAGCTCAGTTGCTCAATCATGTCTGACTCTGCAACTCCAAAGATTGCAGAATGCCAGGATTCCCTGTCCCTCACCATCTCCTGGAGCTTGCTCAAACTCGTGTCCATTGATGCAGTGATGCCATCCAACCATCTCATCCTCTATCACCATTAGTTTTGATTGCTTGGGTAAAGTGGTGTCCACTAGATTTCTACATGATAAAGTCACTATTTTTCCTTCCTAATCAATAGGAAATTGTGGAGAGATAGTTTGAGATTATGTAAATATCTTGTTCATCACACTTTTATCCACTAGATTTGCTGTCCACTCATAGTTTTCTAACTCTGTCATTCTTTCTTCATGTATTGATCTGAATTCTACCATAAAAAAGTTCATTTCCTTTCCCCTTCATTTGTTTTATTTTTAATTTATTCATCTAATTATATCAGAGTCATGGATGTTTATTTCACTCACCAGGTTATTTATGATCCATTACTACCAATATTTATTTTGGTGGTCAAAGTGTACCAGATTTGGACAGAGGGAGTCTTTTTGAGCTGACTCATGTATTTGTTTGACATGTCCCTTTATTCTTTACTTCCTTACTTTTTGTCGAAACAGGCTTGTCTTGTACTTTCTATGCTTTAGCATTGGTGCTATCTATTTCTCCTGGGAGTCCTAGTTCCCTTGAGTGGAGAACGTAATTTATAAACTGAGACCTGAAAATGACAAAAGATGTATCCTAGTTCTTGCATACAAATCATTATTTTCATCAGTAATATTAGAAGTGGAGCATTATTAACAACATGCATCTATTTCTTTTATATGATGGTATAATATTACACACACTCTAATAATTCTATCATAAAATAATACTACATGTTAAAGAAATATATATATATATATATTTATATTGGTATATAAATATACCAATATATATAATATATATATATATATTTATATTGGTATATAAATATACCAATATATATAATATATATATAATTATACATATTATATATATATATAATATAATATATATATTGGTTTTATAGAAGAAAATAGCTCAACCTATGTGTGTGTATATATATGGATATATTCCTCTATGAAGTAAATTGTGTGCACTTGGAGTTGTACAGTGGTAGCCTACCTGTTATGACCCTTGGCTACCAAAGCATAACCTGGCTAAATGCTAACAGTAAGAGCTACCACTTGCTTTACTACTTACACTTTCACAAAATGTAGACTATTTTCGTGAACATTAAATGTCTCTTTAGCTTTTTTAGTACATTATTAAGGTACAACATAGAATGGAAGACTACGGAGTACATAACTAGAGAGACACAGGTGTTGGGAAAAGCAATTAGGCATGAATAACATTGAACACCCTGCTCGAACTGCCCTGGTGGCGCAGTGGATAAGAATCAGCCTGCCAATGCAGAGGACATGGATCTGATCCCTGATCTGAGAAGATTCCATGTGCCTTGGAGCGATAAAGCTGGTCTATCATGGATGTTTATTGTCATTTTTTCTTTTTGAATTCTACCATAAAAAGTTCATTTCCTTTCCCTTCATTTGTTTTATTTTAATTTATTCATCTAATTATATCAGAGTCATGGATGTTTATTTCACTCACCAGGTTATTTATGATCCATTACTACCAATATTTATTTTGGTGGTCAAAGTGTACCAGATTTGGACAGAGGGAGTCTTTTTGAGCTGACTCATGTATTTGTTTGACATGTCCCTTTATTCTTTACTTCCTTACTTTTTGTCGAAACAGGCTTGTCTTGTACTTTCTATGCTTTAGCATTGGTGCTATCTATTTCTCCTGGGAGTCCTAGTTCCCTTGAGTGGAGAACGTAATTTATAAACTGAGACCTGAAAATGACAAAAGATGTATCCTAGTTCTTGCATACAAATCATTATTTTCATCAGTAATATTAGAAGTGGAGCATTATTAACAACATGCATCTATTTCTTTTATATGATGGTATAATATTATACACACTCTAATAATTCTATCATAAAATAATACTAAATTTTAAAGAAATATATATATATATATATTTATATTGGTATATAAATATACCAATATATATAATATATATATATATATTTATATTGGTATATAAATATACCAATATATATAATATATATATAATTATACATATTATATATATATATAATATAATATATATATTGGTTTTATAGAAGAAAATAGCTCAACCTATGTGTGTGTATATATATGGATATATTCCTCTATGAAGTAAATTGTGTGCACTTGGAGTTGTACAGTGGTAGCCTACCTGTTATGACCCTTGGCTACCAAAGCATAACCTGGCTAAATGCTAACAGTAAGAGCTACCACTTGCTTTACTACTTACACTTTCACAAAATGTAGACTATTTTCGTGAACATTAAATGTCTCTTTAGCTTTTTTAGTACATTATTAAGGTACAACATAGAATGGAAGACTACGGAGTACATAACTAGAGAGACACAGGTGTTGGGAAAAGCAATTAGGCATGAATAACATTGAACACCCTGCTCGAACTGCCCTGGTGGCGCAGTGGATAAGAATCAGCCTGCCAATGCAGAGGACATGGATCTGATCCCTGATCTGAGAAGATTCCATGTGCCTTGGAGCGATAAAGCTGGTGTGTCACAACTACTGAGCCAGCACTCCTGGGCCGAGGAGCTGCAACTACTGAGCTCCAGTGCTGCAAATACTGAAACCCATGTGCCTAGAGCCTATGCTCTGCAGCAAGAGAAGCCACAGCAATGAGAACTTTGAGTACCACAACAATGTGTAGCTGCTGTTCACTGCAACTAGAGAATGCCCATATGCAGCAAAAAAGATCCAAGTCCAGCTCCCCACCCTGAAAAAAAGCTGCTCATTTTTTTCTACTGTATTGTAACTAATCTCTCAAAGTCCATCTCCCAGAAAATACATGTGCAAAGTTCGCTCAGTTGTGTCTGACTCTTTGCGACCTTATGGACTGTAGACCACCAGGCTCCTCTATCCAAGGGATTCTCCAGGCAAGAATACTGGAGTGTGTTACCATGCTCTCCTCTAGGGGATCTTCCCAACCCAGGGATAGAACCTGCATCTCTCATGTCTTCTGCAACGGCAGGTGGGTTCTTTACCACTAGCATCACCTAGGAAGCCCCCCAAAAAGAAACAGTTCTACGAATCAAAATTAACTTGTTTCAGTGGCACACATTGATGCTATTTCGTATATAACTGACTCAGATGTGAAATCAAGATCACAGCCCTGAGGGAGAAAGGAGGTGCGAGAAGTAAATCAGCGATTTTTACAAAGTTGCCCAGGTACTTCTAATGTACAGCCAAGGTTAAAGACTTGTGTGCTGACCTGTGGCCTCACAGTCTCACTTTTAACCCTAAAAATTGCTTTTCCCCAAAGAATTATGTTGCCAGCATAACCTGGCTAAATGCTAACAGTAAGAGCTACCACTTGCTTTACTACTTACACTTTCACAAAATGTAGACTATTTTCGTGAACATTAAATGTCTCTTTAGCTTTTTAGTACATTATTAAGGTACAACATAGAATGGAAGACTACGGAGTACATAACTAGAGAGACACAGGTGTTGGGAAAAGCAATTAGGCATGAATAACATTGAACACCCTGCTCGAACTGCCCTGGTGGCGCAGTGGATAAGAATCAGCCTGCCAATGCAGAGGACATGGATCTGATCCCTGATCTGAGAAGATTCCATGTGCCTTGGAGCGATAAAGCTGGTGTGTCACAACTACTGAGCCAGCACTCCTGGGCCGAGGAGCTGCAACTACTGAGCTCCAGTGCTGCAAATACTGAAACCCATGTGCCTAGAGCCTATGCTCTGCAGCAAGAGAAGCCACAGCAATGAGAACTTTGAGTACCACAACAATGTGTAGCTGCTGTTCACTGCAACTAGAGAATGCCCATATGCAGCAAAAAAGATCCAAGTCCAGCTCCCCACCCTGAAAAAAAGCTGCTCATTTTTTTCTACTGTATTGTAACTAATCTCTCAAAGTCCATCTCCCAGAAAATACATGTGCAAAGTTCGCTCAGTTGTGTCTGACTCTTTGCGACCTTATGGACTGTAGACCACCAGGCTCCTCTATCCAAGGGATTCTCCAGGCAAGAATACTGGAGTGTGTTACCATGCTCTCCTCTAGGGGATCTTCCCAACCCAGGGATAGAACCTGCATCTCTCATGTCTTCTGCAACGGCAGGTGGGTTCTTTACCACTAGCATCACCTAGGAAGCCCCCAAAATGAAACAGTTCTACGAATCAAAATTAACTTGTTTCAGTGGCACACATTGATGCTATTTCGTATATAACTGACTCAGATGTGAAATCAAGATCACAGCCCTGAGGGAGAAAGGAGGTGCGAGAAGTAAATCAGCGATTTTTACAAAGTTGCCCAGGTACTTCTAATGTACAGCCAAGGTTAAAGACTTGTGTGCTGACCTGTGGCCTCACAGTCTCACTTTTAACCCTAAAAATTGCTTTTCCCCCAAAGAATTATGTTGCCAGCTTTTTAAAATAAAGAAAAAAGTCATCTTCCATTTTTAACTTCGTAAATGAAGACTACACTTTTTTTTTTTTGCTTTTAAAAAGCTATTTAATAATATATAATTACAGAAACACTCAACTGTCCTGGAAGAGCAAATAATCTGCTTAAACACTTAATTACCACTGAGTGACCAAATATATCATATTTTGTCACATAATACATTTTCTGGGAAGTTTTACTTCTCATATAAGGTTAGATGAGTAATGTCAGTGAATGCCCTCATAATCATTCCTGAGAAGGTGAAAGCCATAAACTTGAGGTCAGATATATTTTCAACTTAAAGCAAAATTACACTCCTCCTATCTACTTTGACCAAAGTCTTTAGTAATTGATTTGACCTCTGGGAGAAGCATTAGGAGTGCTTATAAGCTGTTACCAGTTTCTTTTTAGCTGTATAACACCTCTTCACCTTCACTGACCAAAGTCATCTGGATGATTCTATATCTACTGACAATCACAAAAGACTGACTCGGAGAAGTAATGTTGAGAATAAAAATGTATTTTCTCTTGAACTCTGGAAGTGTTGTGGGGAAGGTGGATTATGTGAGATATATAGCTATATATATACACACACATATATATACATATGGATTAGTGATAAAGAATCCATCTGCAATGCAGGAGACGCAGGAGACCCGTGTTCAATCCCTGGGTCAGGAAGATCCCCTGGAGGAAAAAATGGCAATTCACCCCAGTATTCTTGCCTGGAGAATCCCCATGGACAGAGGACCCTGGATGAACTACCATCTATAGAATTGTAAAGAGTTAGACATGACTGAGAACACATACTGTACTGTATTTCATGAACATCTCATTTTTTCATGATATTTGTTTTCTATTAATACCAGGACTAATAAAGTTTATGCATGATTTAAGAATAACTGTAAAAATCTGTTTTTACATCTCAGTGGGGGTGGAATGAAGAAAAAAGTGATTTCCTTTCCCATGCATATGAAGTCAGAACACCAAGCTTGCAGTCTGCTGTATCCAAAATGGCACCCAGAGGCAGGAGAGGGGAGAAAAAAAGCACCCTCAATTACTTAGGCATTAGAAACCCCGATTCAAATGACTCTGCAAACAAAGGGAAGCTACAGAAAGGGTTCTCAAGCCCCTGTTTCTCAAGGGGGACTTTGGGCCTTTGGAGGCAACTCTTTCACTCTGATTTCCCTTTAAGGAAGCAGGTGAAAGGCCATTTGGCACTAGCCGTTCCTTTTACCCCAGCTGCCTGTGATGAGCGCGGTTGCCAGGCAACCAAGTCTCAGGCTCTCTTTGTGCCTACATCAGACTAGAAAATTCGGAGGTTTTTAAAGCTGTTGTCTGCTGCAGACAAGTTACACTGAAATGCCTTTAGGTTTATAGGACTATTTTTTAATTCCTTACAGTAAAACTACATTATCTTTTCTAATTTTCTCTCCTTTGTAGAAGAGACTATTTAGAGTATATATGGCTGTATTTCCACAGGAAAATATCAAGACCTTGACTTCAAAATCAGAAGTAATTTACATTTTAAAAGAAGAGCAAATGAGCATCACAGCTGCATTTCATATGTTCTTTCCTGTCAGCTTAATTTCTTTCATTTTCTTTCTTCTCTTTTTTTGCTTTTAAAATTTGTATTGGCTTTTCTCTCTTTTTTTCTTTAGTCCACCCCACTTCAACATGCTTCTTTCATCTGTCTCTTATCTTCTCCAGTGACATGAACTCTGTGTTATTAATTCATTCGTCTTTAATCAATTGCTAATCTCATGAATTTGAATCAAGCTTTTTTTTAAAAAAATGCACTGGTTTTATATTTTTTTCTTACGTTTGAACTCCTTTTATTTTTATTATTATTACAATTAGTATTATATCTGCAGCTGGGGAGAATTAAGGAGAAATAACTAACAAAATATTCCCAGTGTTATTTGGACTTGTCTTGTTTCTGACAGGGAAATCTGCACCATTGTTTTCTGAGCCTCCCATTGTGGCCTCTCTGTTTGTATGGTGGCCTTTTGGGCACCTTCCAGTAGCCTTGAACCCACGGAGTTGTCTGAGTAGTTTGGTCCTACGTTAAGGTGAGGGATTGTCTTACATACTTACTGTTGTAATAAAGATATTTCACTGTCATTCAATTTAAAAAGACATGAAAAGATGTACTTCCTTTTGTTCTTTATCTCTGAGTCTGGCAATAACCCGTAGACTAAATGAGAGCAAACAAAGGAAGCTACAGAAAGGGTTCTCAGTTTTCAAGGGGACTTTGGGCCTTTGGAGGCAACTCTTTCACTCTGATTTCCCTTTAAGGAAGCAGGTGAAAGGCCATTTGGCACTAGCCGTTCCTTTTACCCCAGCTGCCTGTGATGAGGCGGTTGCCAGGCAACCAAGTCTCAGGCTCTCTTTGTGCCTACATCAGACTAGAAAATTCGGAGGTTTTTAAAGCTGTTGTCTGCTGCAGACAAGTTACACTGAAATGCCTTTAGGTTTATAGGACTATTTTTTAATTCCTTACAGTAAAACTACATTATCTTTTCTAATTTTCTCTCCTTTGTAGAAGAGACTATTTAGAGTATATATGGCTGTATTTCCACAGGAAAATATCAAGACCTTGACTTCAAAATCAGAAGTAATTTACATTTTAAAAGAAGAGCAAATGAGCATCACAGCTGCATTTCATATGTTCTTTCCTGTCAGCTTAATTTCTTTCATTTTCTTTCTTCTCTTTTTTTGCTTTTAAAATTTGTATTGGCTTTTCTCTCTTTTTTTCTTTAGTCCACCCCACTTCAACATGCTTCTTTCATCTGTCTCTTATCTTCTCCAGTGACATGAACTCTGTGTTATTAATTCATTCGTCTTTAATCAATTGCTAATCTCATGAATTTGAATCAAGCTTTTTTTTAAAAAAATGCACTGGTTTTATATTTTTTTCTTACGTTTGAACTCCTTTTATTTTTATTATTATTACAATTAGTATTATATCTGCAGCTGGGGAGAATTAAGGAGAAATAACTAACAAAATATTCCCAGTGTTATTTGGACTTGTCTTGTTTCTGACAGGGAAATCTGCACCATTGTTTTCTGAGCCTCCCATTGTGGCCTCTCTGTTTGTATGGTGGCCTTTTGGGCACCTTCCAGTAGCCTTGAACCCACGGAGTTGTCTGAGTAGTTTGGTCCTACGTTAAGGTGAGGGATTGTCTTACATACTTACTGTTGTAATAAAGATATTTCACTGTCATTCAATTTAAAAAGACATGAAAAAGATGTACTTCCTTTTGTTCTTTATCTCTGAGTCTGGCAATAACCCGTAGACTAAATGAGAGCAAATTGGTCTGGCTATCCTTTTACTAACCCACTCCAGTATTCTTGCCTGGAGAATCCCATAAACAGAGGAGCCTGGCAGGCTACAGCCCATGGGTTCTCAAAGAGTTGGACATGACTGAAGCCAGTGAGCACGCATGCGTGCATACTTTACTATCAGTGCTGACTCTGCTGCTGCAAGGAGAGTAACACCTTGTAACACAACTAGTAAAAAGGTCAGAGTTCCGGCAAGATTATACTTAAGACAGCAATGTATTTGAAACTTGCATACTTTTTGGTGATTTCCCACTCCCTTCAAAAAAAAAAAAAAAAATCCAGAGGTTTGGTCAGTTATTTTGTCTCTACTTTAATAGAGCAAACTGGGACAAATATGAAAAATAAGGAAAAGTAACTTATGTCTCAAAAAGCTCCTGTTTTTTTTTCTTTTTTTTAAATAGTAGCAACATATAAGTAGTATATGGACTTTGATTCATTTCCTTGTTAAGGATTCAGGATAATATGGAAGTGGACCTGCTCACCATTGCCTGAAAATCCACTATTGCTGATAAACTTATCTGTTAAAACTGTTAAATTGATAAATGGGCTAAATGGTTAATATTCTTACAGTTCTGATTTTGAGTTAGTAAGTATGCAACCAATCACATATATTTCTGGAATTTATAAGAAAAATTGTTCTCTTCTATGCCTCAATATTATGATCGTTAATATTTGCTGTGGAAAATCTAATAGAAGAGTTATATACTTTTTTTTTGGCCACTTCTATTGATCTTTCATTCATTTATATTTGTTCTTTGGCCGCCTGTGTGGGCCTCCCATCGCAGTGGCCTCTCTCGTCACAGAGCACCAGCTCTAGGCACATGCGCTCCAGAGCTCTGGCTCTGTAGTTGAACACATTGGTCCAGCCACTCTGTGGCACATGGGATCCTCCCAGGCCAGGGACCCAACAGGCGCCCCTTGCACTGCAAGGCAGTATCCTTACCCACTGGACCACCAGGGAAGCCCGGTATTCACTTGTTGTAATTTTTCATGTCAATTTAAAAAGACATGAAAAAGATGTACTTCCTTTTGTTCTTTATCTCTGAGTCTGGCAATAACCCGTAGACTAAATGAGAGCAAATTGGTCTGGCTATCCTTTTACTAACCCACTCCAGTATTCTTGCCTGGAGAATCCCATAAACAGAGGAGCCTGGCAGGCTACAGCCCATGGGTTCTCAAAGAGTTGGACATGACTGAAGCCAGTGAGCACGCATGCGTGCATACTTTACTATCAGTGCTGACTCTGCTGCTGCAAGGAGAGTAACACCTTGTAACACAACTAGTAAAAAGGTCAGAGTTCCGGCAAGATTATACTTAAGACAGCAATGTATTTGAAACTTGCATACTTTTTGGTGATTTCCCACTCCCTTCAAAAAAAAAAAAAAAATCCAGAGGTTTGGTCAGTTATTTTGTCTCTACTTTAATAGAGCAAACTGGGACAAATATGAAAAATAAGGAAAAGTAACTTATGTCTCAAAAAGCTCCTGTTTTTTTTTCTTTTTTTTAAATAGTAGCAACATATAAGTAGTATATGGACTTTGATTCATTTCCTTGTTAAGGATTCAGGATAATATGGAAGTGGACCTGCTCACCATTGCCTGAAAATCCACTATTGCTGATAAACTTATCTGTTAAAACTGTTAAATTGATAAATGGGCTAAATGGTTAATATTCTTACAGTTCTGATTTTGAGTTAGTAAGTATGCAACCAATCACATATATTTCTGGAATTTATAAGAAAAATTGTTCTCTTCTATGCCTCAATATTATGATCGTTAATATTTGCTGTGGAAAATCTAATAGAAGAGTTATATACTTTTTTTTTGGCCACTTCTATTGATCTTTCATTCATTTATATTTGTTCTTTGGCCGCCTGTGTGGGCCTCCCATCGCAGTGGCCTCTCTCGTCACAGAGCACCAGCTCTAGGCACATGTGCTCCAGAGCTCTGGCTCTGTAGTTGAACACATTGGTCCAGCCACTCTGTGGCACATGGGATCCTCCCAGGCCAGGGACCCAACAGGCGCCCCTTGCACTGCAAGGCAGTATCCTTACCCACTGGACCACCAGGGAAGCCCGAGTTATATACTTTTAATATGATCAAATCAGAGTACTGTGTTATAGTAGACCAGAAAACCGGAGGTATGGATTTTAATCTGAGTTCAATCCCTAGCTAGCTTTTTGACTTTGGGCAGTTCCTTTAATCTTGGTCTCAGTTCCCTTTTCCATAAAGTTGTAAGGTGGGAGTAAGTATTCTCTGAGATATATTGTGCTATTAAAATTCTATCATTGAATTTGAAAACCACTAACCTTTTCAGTTAGTCTGATTTAGGAAAAGGATGATATAACTTTTTTTTTTAAGATGGTAAAGTTTTTAAGAGAAAAAGTATTTAAGCTTCCTTGTATTTGTTAATTGAGCTATTTTTTTAAACATAGACATGCAAGTTCAAAATTAATATCTCTTTTCAACTCTACAGCCAGTGGTTAAAAAGTACAAATTTCTAGCGACAGTCTGCGCTTCAATTTGCCTTCATCATTTGCTAGTTTTGGGTCATGGGCATGCTCCTTAATGTCTTTGTGCTCAGTTTACTCATCTGTCACTTGAGAATAATAAGAGTGCCCATCACATAGGGATATTGTGAACATTAAGTGAGATAATTCCCTCAACCCTGAACAAATGAGTAGAATATTAACCTATTCTTGATATGTGTCAGTTTTTGCTGTCACCAGCTACCTCACGCTATTATCACCCCATTCCTTTTTTTTTTAAGTTTTTTTTTTGGGGGCCACTTCTATTGGCCTTTTATTTATTTCCATCTATCTTTGTTCTTTGGACTGTGTGGGCCTCCCATCGCAGCGGCCCCTCTCACTGCAGAGCAATGGCTCAGGGCACATGCACTCCAGAGTGCTGGCTGGGTAACTGGACACATGGGTCCAGCCACTCCGCAGCATGTGGGATCTTCCCAGGCCAGGGATTGAGCTGGCACCCCTTGCACTGCAAGGTGGACTCTTTACCAACAGGACCACCAGGGAAGCCCCACCCCATTCTTTATGAGTGTAAAAATAGCCTCCTAGTTTTCAAGTCTCTGTCTTAAAGCGTGTCCTATACATTTCTTTCAGTTTAAACTACCGAAAACATGATGGTCATAATTTTGCTCCCCTGCTAAAAACTATGGCAACAGATTTCAGTGAGCCTATACCCAGTAGAACTGAGTGTAAATTAGTCTGACATTTAAAGCTCTCATTAATATATTGGTTCAATTAATCTTCCCAGCCTCATTCTATTTCTTTCTCATATAAAAATGATCTGCCTGAATGGAACTTCGTAAATATCCCTGAGAACAAGTGCTCTCTCTCCCGGATAAAGCAACTGAGGGCAGAGGCTGTGATGAGATTTTATACCCTATCAATCCGGGACCTGGCACACAGTGGGTACGCAACTGTTGTTGAAATGAGCTGTGTCTACTCCTACTGTTTTCCTCCCAGGAGTCCTCTCTTATCTTTACCTATATAACATCTACCCTCCAAGATCCTGAGATACCACAATTCATAAGCTACCTGCTTTCTCTCACAGTACTGCCATGTATCTATTTGGTAGCATTTATGTTGTGCTGTGATTGTAATTATTTATGTCCTATTTGTTAAATAGATATGAAGGCAGTGTACTATGCCTTACTCAATTTCATTTCCTACAATGCCTAGCATTTTGCTTTGTTAACAGCCGGTACATGACAGAATAATATTATCCATTGTTTTGTTACCATTTTTAAAAGAGGTATTCTATAGAAGCAAATCTGCAGTGCTTACCAGTCTCTGCAAGGACAGTCTCATCCTGTCTATTTAACATGACTTTAGGTAGCTGCTGAAGCCATATAGGCCTTCTCATTATTCCATGGACAAGCCGTATGCAGTCTTACCTCATCCTTCCTAAGGTTCTCTCTGCCTGAGTGCAGTCTTGTCTTCTTTTGCAACCCAAAGCTTATTTAAGGTTCCATCTCAGTTCCTAAAGTCTCCGTAGAGTACTCCATGATGATTTCAGCAACATTTCTTCTCTTACTACTGAAAAGAGAAATCACTTAGTTTAACAATCATATAACTTAGTCATACAAATAAATCGCCTTGTCCAGAACAATGAACCCAGAAGAGAATTGAAAAGTAGGGCACTACAGAAATCCTAATGTGGAAACTTGAGAAGAACTTTCCATATTAATTAACCCTTTGAAATTCCTATTTTTCTCCCTGGTTACTCCTATATTATTTATACAGATAACATTCTTGGCTGCTTGTCTGTAAGACAGTTAAGCAACTGAGTAACTGTCTAAATAGTATGATTTTACATGTAGTAAGTGCTGATGATGTTTTAATTCCATAGAAAATACAATTTAAATTTGTATCGTAATTTTTCATGTATTTTAGTCTTTCAAACCACTAGATATTAGACCCTTCAGGGAAGAGGTTGAATCTGGAACTTCCTTTGAATTTGCCACATTAGCAAGCATAGTGCTAATTACAATGGAAATTTTTATCATATGAACAATATTCATTGTTAAAATGAATGCCAAAATGTCCTACTCCTACTGTTTTCCTCCCAGGAGTCCTCTCTTATTTTTTGATCCTGAGATACCACAATTCATAAGCTACCTGCTTTCTCTCACAGTACTGCCATGTATCTATTTGGTAGCATTTATGTTGTGCTGTGATTGTAATTATTTATGTCCTATTTGTTAAATAGATATGAAGGCAGTGTACTATGCCTTACTCAATTTCATTTCCTACAATGCCTAGCATTTTGCTTTGTTAACAGCCGGTACATGACAGAATAATATTATCCATTGTTTTGTTACCATTTTTAAAAGAGGTATTCTATAGAAGCAAATCTGCAGTGCTTACCAGTCTCTGCAAGGACAGTCTCATCCTGTCTATTTAACATGACTTTAGGTAGCTGCTGAAGCCATATAGGCCTTCTCATTATTCCATGGACAAGCCGTATGCAGTCTTACCTCATCCTTCCTAAGGTTCTCTCTGCCTGAGTGCAGTCTTGTCTTCTTTTGCAACCCAAAGCTTATTTAAGGTTCCATCTCAGTTCCTAAAGTCTCCGTAGAGTACTCCATGATGATTTCAGCAACATTTCTTCTCTTACTACTGAAAAGAGAAATCACTTAGTTTAACAATCATATAACTTAGTCATACAAATAAATCGCCTTGTCCAGAACAATGAACCCAGAAGAGAATTGAAAAGTAGGGCACTACAGAAATCCTAATGTGGAAACTTGAGAAGAACTTTCCATATTAATTAACCCTTTGAAATTCCTATTTTTCTCCCTGGTTACTCCTATATTATTTATACAGATAACATTCTTGGCTGCTTGTCTGTAAGACAGTTAAGCAACTGAGTAACTGTCTAAATAGTATGATTTTACATGTAGTAAGTGCTGATGATGTTTTAATTCCATAGAAAAATACAATTTAAATTTGTATCGTAATTTTTCATGTATTTTAGTCTTTCAAACCACTAGATATTAGACCCTTCAGGGAAGAGGTTGAATCTGGAACTTCCTTTGAATTTGCCACATTAGCAAGCATAGTGCTAATTACAATGGAAATTTTTATCATATGAACAATATTCATTGTTAAAATGAATGCCAAAATGTCCTACTTCTTCACTTTATATTTGTTTCACAACACATGATACTCTAACTTCATTCCATTTTTTTCCCCTGGTCTATTGGTTCTGTTACTGCATACTTACAGTTTTTTTTTTTCTGGTCTGTTGCTTTCCAATTTATTGTGGTACTTACTAGTCTTCTCAGTAACTAAGGCAACTAAACCTGTATCTTTGGAGAAGATTTAAACAGATGTATCTTGAAGGGTGGGTACTCAGGGTGGGATAGAATTTGCTCTCTCTACTGCATTCATACTATTTTTCATCTTTTGACTGAGGATGGAAATGGAAAGTATTATAAGTATTTGCTGAGTGGCCTATATGAAGAGCAATGTAATAGACCCTTTATATATACACCACCTAGTTTTATCTTCTCAACAAGTATATGTAGTCAGGTAGTGCTACTAAGCTATGTTAGTTGACATGAAAGTTAAGCTAAGAAAGTTAAAACTAAGCTACATCTTTATCCTTAAACTTGATCTCTCACCTTCCTGACTGGTCTATGCCAACAGAAGAGGATGAGATAGTAGATCTCAATGAGCAGAAGGTCTCCCAAGGGATTCTTTAAAATATATATTACTGAGATCAACTCCAAGGGTCCAATTTGTTAGGTTTTGGGGTAAGACCCAGGAATCTATATCTTAAGAATCACACACATAAAAGCATTCATTTGGAAAAACTTTGAGATAAGGAATAGTTAGGGGAATAAAATAGTGATGCTAATAATAATACAAAGCCATACAGCACATGGATCAGTACCACACTGTCTTCTAGTTACTGTACCACCTTACTATTTGTCAGATATTGCACTCATGACATATTTTGTCATTTGATTCTCTCAACCACCTAATGAAATACATATAATTATTATTTCCCTTTATGACAGTAAGTGCTGATGATGTTTTAATTCCATAGAAAATACAATTTAAATTTGTATCGTAATTTTTCATGTATTTTAGTCTTTCAAACCACTAGATATTAGACCCTTCAGGGAAGAGGTTGAATCTGGAACTTCCTTTGAATTTGCCACATTAGCAAGCATAGTGCTAATTACAATGGAAATTTTTATCATATGAACAATATTCATTGTTAAAATGAATGCCAAAATGTCCTACTTCTTCACTTTATATTTGTTTCACAACACATGATACTCTAACTTCATTCCATTTTTTTCCCCTGGTCTATTGGTTCTGTTACTGCATACTTACAGTTTTTTTTTTTCTGGTCTGTTGCTTTCCAATTTATTGTGGTACTTACTAGTCTTCTCAGTAACTAAGGCAACTAAACCTGTATCTTTGGAGAAGATTTAAACAGATGTATCTTGAAGGGTGGGTACTCAGGGTGGGATAGAATTTGCTCTCTCTACTGCATTCATACTATTTTTCATCTTTTGACTGAGGATGGAAATGGAAAGTATTATAAGTATTTGCTGAGTGGCCTATATGAAGAGCAATGTAATAGACCCTTTATATATACACCACCTAGTTTTATCTTCTCAACAAGTATATGTAGTCAGGTAGTGCTACTAAGCTATGTTAGTTGACATGAAAGTTAAGCTAAGAAAGTTAAAACTAAGCTACATCTTTATCCTTAAACTTGATCTCTCACCTTCCTGACTGGTCTATGCCAACAGAAGAGGATGAGATAGTAGATCTCAATGAGCAGAAGGTCTCCCAAGGGATTCTTTAAAATATATATTACTGAGATCAACTCCAAGGGTCCAATTTGTTAGGTTTTGGGGTAAGACCCAGGAATCTATATCTTAAGAATCACACACATAAAAGCATTCATTTGGAAAAACTTTGAGATAAGGAATAGTTAGGGGAATAAAATAGTGATGCTAATAATAATACAAAGCCATACAGCACATGGATCAGTACCACACTGTCTTCTAGTTACTGTACCACCTTACTATTTGTCAGATATTGCACTCATGACATATTTTGTCATTTGATTCTCTCAACCACCTAATGAAATACATATAATTATTATTTCCCTTTTATGTGAGGAGGCAACTAGAATCAGAGAGGCCACATAGTTGGTAAGTGGTAGAAATAGCACACGTTCACAACTCTATGATAGAGACAGTCAAATAAAAGGAAAGCCAGAAGACCACCTTCATAGAGCCTACCAGGAAGAGAACATATCAATCACAGGTGACATCAATGCCTAAGTAAGTTAAATTGTGGGATGTATTCCCTGATTTGTAAGTGAGGAGCTCATTGCTGATCTTAGCAAGATCAACTTGAGTGAGCAGATGGGAGCAAGAAGATAGAATATTGAGAGTGAATAAATGGAAGATGTACAAAAAAATAGAGTAAAAGAAGTAGCTTGAACGCCTGTACTATCATATGTGAAGATAATAGCTACAGTCATTGCTCTGTGAGAAAAGCAGATCCTTTACGGGTGCTGTATGACCGTCTGGAGGGGTGGGATGGGGGGGATATACATATGACTAATCTGAGAATATGCATATCTATAAACAAGACTCTGTAAAAGTTAAAAGTAAAATAAAGGTTTTAAAAAAAAGAGAAAGGATAGGAACAACAACAACAAAAATAGAGAGCTCAAATCCCCACTTTATGAATTTCCAATAAAAAGTAAGGAAATAAAGAAGATTGTTTTAGGGGATGATGGAAATTTAGTGAGCATTTAAAAAATATGGGATAGTCTTGAAAATATTAAGGGCAAGCTATAATGAAGAAACAGAGGTAGATAAAGATGAAAGTAAATAAAAGTCATGGGCAGTCTTGGAGAAGATGGGATAGAGCCATTAGCTTTGTGCAGAGGCACTTATATTTCTGGGAGAGGTGAGCACAACAGTGAATATAGACCTCGGTACTGGACTTGTGGTGCAGTCATGGGCATTTATGTTCAGGGAGATGGGACGTTAAAGCATTTCCTATGTGATGGATTTTATTTTTTGTGTTGGGAAAATTAATAGGATCTTCAAGTGAACTAATAAAGATTTAGGAGAGCTATTATGAGGAAATAGAGGCAGAATTCTAGAAATACATAGAAAGGATTGCTGTGGAATTTAACACCCAGCTGAGAGGAAAGATCACATATTGTCATGGTATCATTGTGTGGCTTTTATTCAGGGGTGTTCAGTGGTAGAAGCAGAAGTAGAAATGGGTTCCTCTTAACTTAGGGATTTAGTAAAACAAGTGGTGTGGGCAATAGTGAAACATGCTTAATAGTGTTGATAATAGGCTTTGTCAGACAAAGGTTTTGGGGACTGGAAGTTTAGAGAAGACAGGAAGGCTAGTAGATGTTTATAGACATGGATAAAAGAGCTGAAAATTGAGTTTGAAAGAGATGGTAAAATAGTAAATGGCAAAGTAGTGAAAGAACTGGAAAATTAGACAGCTGTGGGATGAAGATGGGACTGAGTGGGATCCAAGGTGTTTTAGTTACACAGCAGCAACCTAAAAGAGATGTGAAATGTTTTAGCTCTGACTTTTTAGGCCATCTGAGATCCTAAGGTCTAAGGAAGAGGTGCTAAGGTTGGCCTTGTGTGTCTCCTCAGGTCCTGTGAGCTTTCTGATTACTTGGACCTTCTTTCCTTGTGTCTGTCACCATCAGTTCTGCTATAACTTGCTGTTAGTCTGATTAGGACAGAGAAGTATTTATTTATTTAATTTCTAGAATAATGAGTGCAATGTGTAGGGCCATGCATCAGAATCACCTGGAGAGCATGTTGGAAATTTATATTTCTGGCCTTTACACCAGACTTATTTAATGAGAATCTCTGTGGGAGTGGATTCTGAGGAATCTGTATTTTTTTTTTCTTTTTTTGGAAGGGGGGGCGGGTTAGGGGGGGAGGGGTGGGCAGGCCACTTCTATTGGTCTTTCATTTATTTATTTTTCATCCATCTTTGTTCTTTGGCCCGTGTGAGCCTCCCATCGCAGTGGCCTCTCTTGTCGCAGAGCACAGACTCTGGGCGCATGCGCTCCAGAGCTCCGACTCGGTAATTGGACACATTGGTCCAGCCGCTCCGCAGCACATGGGATCTTCCCAGGCCAGGAATTGAACCGGCGCCCCTTGCACTGCAAGGTGGTGTCCTTACCCACTGGACTACCAGGGAAACCTGAATCTGTATTTTTAACAAGCTCCACAGGAGACTCTGACTCATGTGACTATTTTAGGAGGTGACAGTTTCAACAAGGTAGATTCTTTTCCTTTAATTTATCAATTCATGGTTTATTTTTTGCTGTTGACTCCTATGTACTGAGCCATAATGCTGCTCCTTGTGGGTTTCGACACTGGGCAATAGTGAAACATGCTTAATTAAGTGTTGATAATAGGCTTTGTCAGACAAAGGTTTTGGGGACTGGAAGTTTAGAGAAGACAGGAAGGCTAGTAGATGTTTATAGACATGGATAAAAGAGCTGAAAATTGAGTTTGAAAGAGATGGTAAAATAGTAAATGGCAAAGTAGTGAAAGAACTGGAAAATTAGACAGCTGTGGGATGAAGATGGGACTGAGTGGGATCCAAGGTGTTTTAGTTACACAGCAGCAACCTAAAAGAGATGTGAAATGTTTTAGCTCTGACTTTTTAGGCCATCTGAGATCCTAAGGTCTAAGGAAGAGGTGCTAAGGTTGGCCTTGTGTGTCTCCTCAGGTCCTGTGAGCTTTCTGATTACTTGGACCTTCTTTCCTTGTGTCTGTCACCATCAGTTCTGCTATAACTTGCTGTTAGTCTGATTAGGACAGAGAAGTATTTATTTATTTAATTTCTAGAATAATGAGTGCAATGTGTAGGGCCATGCATCAGAATCACCTGGAGAGCATGTTGGAAATTTATATTTCTGGCCTTTACACCAGACTTATTTAATGAGAATCTCTGTGGGAGTGGATTCTGAGGAATCTGTATTTTTTTTTTCTTTTTTTGGAAGGGGGGGCGGGTTAGGGAGGGAGGGGGGTGGGCAGGCCACTTCTATTGGTCTTTCATTTATTTATTTTTCATCCATCTTTGTTCTTTGGCCCGTGTGAGCCTCCCATCGCAGTGGCCTCTCTTGTCGCAGAGCACAGACTCTGGGCGCATGCGCTCCAGAGCTCCGACTCGGTAATTGGACACATTGGTCCAGCCGCTCCGCAGCACATGGGATCTTCCCAGGCCAGGAATTGAACCGGCGCCCCTTGCACTGCAAGGTGGTGTCCTTACCCACTGGACTACCAGGGAAACCTGAATCTGTATTTTTAACAAGCTCCACAGGAGACTCTGACTCATGTGACTATTTTAGGAGGTGACAGTTTCAACAAGGTAGATTCTTTTCCTTTAATTTATCAATTCATGGTTTATTTTTTGCTGTTGACTCCTATGTACTGAGCCATAATGCTGCTCCTTGTGGGTTTCGACACTGGAGTAGAGAGGCAAGAAAGGCCCAATTTGATCTTGAAATCAGTACCTTTTCTAAATTTCATCCTTATATACAACCCGGCCATTCCAATACACGTATCATATTTCCATCCACAGTTGACACCAATGCCTAACACATTTGGAAAAGCAAAACCCTGGTAGAGGTGAAAGTGGAAAGGATTTATAGAATTAAGAAGCTTGACCAAAAATCTCCAAACAATAGAGATGATTATAATACATCAACATGAATGGCAAAACCCATCACAATATTGTAAAGTAATTCTCCTTCAATTAAAATAAATTAATTGAAAAAACAATAAGTAGCAATTAACTAATAAAAAAGCAAGTAAGAGGTGAGTAGAGATTGGGTAGGTGTAAAGAATAGACAGGAAAGTAAGAGTTTAAGTTCAGAAAAAGAGATATTCTGATGGTGACTATAGAGGTACTGTTCTCCTTGCAGTTGAATTAGATGTGTGATTGATGTCTACATATCTGAAACCTACTGCCATAGTTATGTTGTACTTTTATAGTAGTTCTGTGATCCATTAGTAATCAATGAATTCTCTTGGCACTGAACTCCTGTGCTGTTACATTTCCCACACTGAAATTTCAGTTCACAAAGAAGAAGAAATCTTACTTTTGGTATCTTTGTACCTAGAGGTAAGTAGAGAATATATTATTTTCTTCAGTATCTGCTGACAGTTTTCAAGGAACAAAGGCAGTGTTGCATCTAAAATCTTCCCTTAGTGACTTAGAAGACTGGCTTCTGTATACTGGAGTTATGAATCATACAACAAATGAACACTCTCATAGATGAAAAAAATCATCACTTGGTAATATTCTTGTGGTAATATGCTAATCTGTAAGCAATGAGAATATATTTTAAGTGTCCTTTTGAGAGGAAACCATATCTTAGATATACTGTATACTATAAATTGTGCTTTTTATTATATCTTTATTACTGATTTCTGTTTAACCTAATACAAAGGCTCTCTCCTCTCTCTCTTTATCCTACACCACCTCAACACTCATTTTTTTCTGTTTCTCTGTGTATGTCAGCTCATTAGCATCTTTATTCCTTCATGTCAGAGATCTTACTACAGAATAGTCTAGAAGGAAAAAACTCAGAATCACATAACCTGAAAAGATTTAGAATACAGAACATTCCTTTCTTTGATGAGGAATAAATGATTGGATATAAAGATCATGCAAGTTATCCTTCTTCACCTGGTAGAAACACATGAATTAAATTTCAGTGTGGACCATGTAAGTTTCACCTCCCTTAAGGGAATCACCATTATCTCATCCCTACTGCTTCTAGTCCTCTGTCCATGTGCATGAACTGCCCTTGTTGAGGCTGGACTGCATGGCAGCAACAAACATGACAAGCATTATTTTGATTTGTTTTCACTCCCCAGTGAGGGAAATTTCCCTTAGGCTTGGGTCAGGATAGTCAACACTAGTTCAACTGATTCACTTAATAAATTTTTTTCCAAATTTAGAGTTTGTAAATGAATGTATAGCCTCTCTCTTATAAAATCTATAATCTAGGTACCCTGTTCAGTCTGGACTTTGGCTAATGATGCTCATATCCTGCCCCCGAGCTGTGTCTCTTGCATACATTGCTACTTGTAGAATCATGCCCATCTCTGTAGTGACTAACCCTTGCCCTTGTTTCTACTTTCAATTCTGAGCCTTAGCACAATTTGTGCTTTCAGTCCTCTGACCCTGGCATTTTCTGACCTGAGTTTCATGAATGAAACCATGGCCATGCTGCTCTTTATTTTGGTCCCATGGCATCCGACTTTGTGCTCACTGTGTAATCTTTTCTCACACTGTAGCTGTCTGCCTTTATTTAGGTATAATCACCTCATACCTTGAAAAATTGTAATATTCTTGTGGTAATATGCTAATCTGTAAGCAATGAGAATATATTTTAAGTGTCCTTTTGAGAGGAAACCATATCTTAGATATACTGTATACTATAAATTGTGCTTTTTATTATATCTTTATTACTGATTTCTGTTTAACCTAATACAAAGGCTCTCTCCTCTCTCTCTTTATCCTACACCACCTCAACACTCATTTTTTTCTGTTTCTCTGTGTATGTCAGCTCATTAGCATCTTTATTCCTTCATGTCAGAGATCTTACTACAGAATAGTCTAGAAGGAAAAAACTCAGAATCACATAACCTGAAAAGATTTAGAATACAGAACATTCCTTTCTTTGATGAGGAATAAATGATTGGATATAAAGATCATGCAAGTTATCCTTCTTCACCTGGTAGAAACACATGAATTAAATTTCAGTGTGGACCATGTAAGTTTCACCTCCCTTAAGGGAATCACCATTATCTCATCCCTACTGCTTCTAGTCCTCTGTCCATGTGCATGAACTGCCCTTGTTGAGGCTGGACTGCATGGCAGCAACAAACATGACAAGCATTATTTTGATTTGTTTTCACTCCCCAGTGAGGGAAATTTCCCTTAGGCTTGGGTCAGGATAGTCAACACTAGTTCAACTGATTCACTTAATAAATTTTTTTCCAAATTTAGAGTTTGTAAATGAATGTATAGCCTCTCTCTTATAAAATCTCTAATCTAGGTACCCTGTTCAGTCTGGACTTTGGCTAATGATGCTCATATCCTGCCCCCGAGCTGTGTCTCTTGCATACATTGCTACTTGTAGAATCATGCCCATCTCTGTAGTGACTAACCCTTGCCCTTGTTTCTACTTTCAATTCTGAGCCTTAGCACAATTTGTGCTTTCAGTCCTCTGACCCTGGCATTTTCTGACCTGAGTTTCATGAATGAAACCATGGCCATGCTGCTCTTTATTTTGGTCCCATGGCATCCGACTTTGTGCTCACTGTGTAATCTTTTCTCACACTGTAGCTGTCTGCCTTTATTTAGGTATAATCACCTCATACCTTGAAAAATGGAAACATTCTTCTAAATTTTCTCTGTGGTACACCTCAACAAATGCTTTGTTTATAATAATAATAAATTAATAGTCCTAAATATATGTTTTATCTGTAATGTAGTCCATGGTGAAAAACTTCAATGACTCTACAATGCTTATAAAATCAAATTGACATTCTGTAATTCATCATTTTATGCCTTCATCTACAATCTATTTTGTATTTTTCCAGCCTCGTCTCTAGTTATTTTGCTATATATAGCTTTTAGCATGACTTTCTTGATATTGTTGGATGATACTTTTTGCTTTCTAATTTATTGAATTCTTTCTCCCAGGTGCTACAGTGGAAGGAATCTGCCTGCAATGCAGGAGGCACAGGAGATGAGGGTTAGATCCCTGGGTCAGGAAGATCCCTTGGATTAGGAAATGGTAATTTACTCCAGTACTTTTGCCTGGAATATGTCATGAACAGCAGAGTCTGGTGTGCTACAGTCTATGGGGTTGGAAAAAGTTGGATATAACTGAACACACATACACACAAACACACACATTCTCCCTGAAATACCCTCCCTCTCTGATTCAGTTATGAAAATCCTACTCATTTTCTAAGTTTCCAATAAATTCTTTCTCTTCCATGAAATTTTCTATCAGGTTTATATGAAGTTATCTCCTTTATCTGAATTTCTATAGGTTTATGTTTTATTCATTTGATACAGGTATTACTGTAGCTATTTTGGAACATAGTATATCTACTCAACCAGAAAGCAAATTCTGAACAAAGGAAACTGTTTATTATGTATCTTTGTATATCAAACAGAGGTTTGAGTCTAATAGGTATTGTAAAATAATGGTTAATGCATCAATATAAAATACTATTATGAGATAGTGAATATTAATTTTTAAGACAATGATGATCATCCTTAAAGCATGAGGGTTGAAATTTATTGGCTTTTAGAACATTTCCATCGTGTCTATATAATTTCAATAGTTTATATTTGGCTTTCAAAACTATTCCCAACCAACATACCATAAGATTTAGACAGAGTTTACAAAAGAGAGTAACTAGTTTCTTACTTTATATAGAAAAAGATGCCAGAGCATCTTAGGATTTACCAGGTACCAGATATCAGCCTTAGCTTTATTGTTTGTAAAAAAAGAAAACAAAAGAAGCACTTCAAAGACAAACAAACAAAAGAACAAACTATATAGCTTTTGATTTATGGATTCACCAATTTATTTTTCCTTTTATCTAAAAATGCTTATTAAGAATTGGCTACATGAAAGTCACTGAACTCAGAACTAGGGCTAGGATGGTAAACTCTTCCTGGCCCATTAGTTGGGGAAAATGAAAGGTACTATTATAATATGAAGGGAAAAAAAACATTTGTATTGCAAAGATAAATAAGAGAACATTTACTGCTTGGGGAAGACATTCAATTTTATGAATTCCTCAGAAAAAAGCCCACCAAACCCCACACCTAAACACGTACTGTGTGTCATGGACTGTGCTTAGGCAGTGAGTGTAGTTCAGCTGTTGTAGCCTTTATTACTGTTTGGAAATTCATTCTCCCCTCCACCAACACATAGGCAGACTATACCTCTTCATTGTATTGATTTTGGTCCTGTCCACGTGATTGCTTTGACCAGTGCAATATGGGCAGAAGAGTCAGCGTGACTGTTTTAACTTTTTAAATGAGGCTTAGGAATCATAGTGAGTTTCTGTTACCTGTTGCACTATTGCCATTTGGCGCACATGCCCCATATAGTCACTGTTTCTTTAGTTTTGCTTCCAGAATGAGAGATGGAGCAGATATAAACCCAGGCAGCAGCCTAGAGTTATGCTTAGGCAAGTCCAGATGAGTACAGCTGGGCCAAGCTGTCATCTCAAAATCATGAAGAGACTGATTAGTTGTTCTAATACTATAAATTTGTTTGCTAATGCAGCTAATACTAAATAATGTAGCAGTGACTGAGGTATTATGTCTCGTGGGGAAGAAAGACTTTATTAAACAGATAGTTATCAATGTTCTTTGTGCTTTGAGCAAATGCAGTGTTTCTACAGGTATATATTCTGGGGGAATATTCTGGGAAGAGAAAAATCTTCTGGGGGGTGACTACTAGTTATACGAAAATCAACTTAACTTAGCTTCTAGTCATTATTTAGTGTATCTCACACCAACTGCTGCTGGGGAACAGATGCATCTATGGTAAGTCATTTTCCAGAAAAATCAGATGCAATATCCAGAAAGTAATTGTCATTTTTACTTCCTGTAGTAGTTTTGCATAATTATGAATTGTTTTAATTAAAGACTAAAAGGATCCAGTTCTGTATTTTCACTGAGTATCAATATTCTTGTAACTTCTAAATGTCAGGTAACCTCTACAGATGCAAGTTTATTCTAGTAATAGAGAATATTTCTCTTAAGTTATAGACCGCATACTATGTAGATCTGTGAAGTCCTTGAGGTGACCAGGCAAATGACTTCATTTTGCAATCCAAGCACCTGGAGTCCACAGATGCAAAATAGCTTTCCTAAGGCTCCTGTTGGAGTTTGGGAAGGGTCAGATGTCAAGGTCAGGTACTCTGACATGTGAATCACAGTGCCTGTCCTTAAAGCTAGTCTTCAGCAGTTTGTGAGCAAAGAATTTCTAGATGTACGAGCTGGGTTTAGAAAAGGCAGACAAATAAGAGATCAAATGCCCAACATTCATTGGATCATAGAGAAAGCAAAGGGATTCCAGAAAAGTATCTTCTTCTGCTTCATTGACTACACTAAAGCCTTTGACTGTGTGGATCACAACAAACTTGTGGAAAATTCTTAAAGAGATGGGAATACCAGATCATTATACCTGTCTCCTGAGAAACCTATATGTGTGTCAAGAAGAAAGAGTTAGAAATGGATATGGAATGACAGACTGGTTCAAAACTGAAAAGGGAGTACAACAAGGCTGCATTCATTTAACTTCTGTGCAGGGCACGTCATGTGAAATACTGGTCTGGATGAAGCAAAACCTAGAGTTAAGGTTGCTGGGAGAAATATCAACAACCTCAGATATGCAGATGAATGCCACTCTAATATCAGAAAGTGAAGAGGAACTAAAGAACCTCTTGGTGTGTGTGAAAGATGAGAGTAAGAAAGTTTTGGCCTAAAACTCAGCATTAAAAAAAAGTAACATCATGGCATCCATTCCTATTACTGAATGGCAAATAGGGGAAAAATGGAAACAGTGAGAGATTTTTATTTTCTTGGCCTCCAAAATAACTGTGGATGGTGACTGAAGCCATGAATAAAAGATGCTTGTTCTTGGAAGTAAAGCTATGACAAACTGAGATGGTATATTAAAACACAGAGATATAACTTTGCTGACAAATGTCCATGCAGTCAAAGCTATGATTTCTCCAGTAGTCATGTATGGATGTGAGAGTTGGGTCATATAGAAGGCTGAACACCAAAGGACTATTGCCTTCGAATTATGTTGCTGGAGAAGACTCTTGAGAATCCCTTGGACAGCAAGGAGACCAAATCAGTGAATCCTAAAGATCAACTCTGAATATTCATTGGAAGGACTAATGCTAAAGCTGAAGCTCCAATTCTTTCGCCACCTGATGTGGAGAGCTGACTTTTTGGAAAATACCCTGATGCTGGGAAAGAGGCAAAAAGAGAAGAGGACCAACAGAGGATCGAATGATTTAGTTGAATCAATGGACATGAATTTGAGCAAACTCTGGGAGATAGTGAAGGACAGAGTAACCTGGCATGCTTCAGTCCGTGGGGTCTCAAAGAATTTGACATGTTAGCAACTCAGCAACAATAATGGGAACCTTAAGCTATCTACCAAGTTTTCCTACATTTCCCTGCCAACCCTCGTCATATTATACATTGTTATGTTTGGTATTTTTATAGTTTTTTGTGTGATTATGCAATTACTATCTGAGAAACCTATATGTGTGTCAAGAAGAAAGAGTTAGAAATGGATATGGAATGACAGACTGGTTCAAAACTGAAAAGGGAGTACAACAAGGCTGCATTCATTTAACTTCTGTGCAGGGCACGTCATGTGAAATACTGGTCTGGATGAAGCAAAACCTAGAGTTAAGGTTGCTGGGAGAAATATCAACAACCTCAGATATGCAGATGAATGCCACTCTAATATCAGAAAGTGAAGAGGAACTAAAGAACCTCTTGGTGTGTGTGAAAGATGAGAGTAAGAAAGTTTTGGCCTAAAACTCAGCATTAAAAAAAAGTAACATCATGGCATCCATTCCTATTACTGAATGGCAAATAGGGGAAAAATGGAAACAGTGAGAGATTTTTATTTTCTTGGCCTCCAAAATAACTGTGGATGGTGACTGAAGCCATGAATAAAAGATGCTTGTTCTTGGAAGTAAAGCTATGACAAACTGAGATGGTATATTAAAACACAGAGATATAACTTTGCTGACAAATGTCCATGCAGTCAAAGCTATGATTTCTCCAGTAGTCATGTATGGATGTGAGAGTTGGGTCATATAGAAGGCTGAACACCAAAGGACTATTGCCTTCGAATTATGTTGCTGGAGAAGACTCTTGAGAATCCCTTGGACAGCAAGGAGACCAAATCAGTGAATCCTAAAGATCAACTCTGAATATTCATTGGAAGGACTAATGCTAAAGCTGAAGCTCCAATTCTTTCGCCACCTGATGTGGAGAGCTGACTTTTTGGAAAATACCCTGATGCTGGGAAAGAGGCAAAAAGAGAAGAGGACCAACAGAGGATCGAATGATTTAGTTGAATCAATGGACATGAATTTGAGCAAACTCTGGGAGATAGTGAAGGACAGAGTAACCTGGCATGCTTCAGTCCGTGGGGTCTCAAAGAATTTGACATGTTAGCAACTCAGCAACAATAATGGGAACCTTAAGCTATCTACCAAGTTTTCCTACATTTCCCTGCCAACCCTCGTCATATTATACATTGTTATGTTTGGTATTTTTATAGTTTTTTGTGTGATTATGCAATTACTATCTATAATTTGTATCATTTTCCTTTTAGACTCCATCGAGGCAGAGACATGTATCCTCATTAACTAACACATCATTTGATACATGCTAAGTACCCCATACACTTTTGTGCAACTGATGAACAATGTGTAATTGATCTCAGATAAGTAGAATGATTATACCTTATCATATGGTATGAAGTATGTCCTGTGATCAATGATCTCTTGCTGCCACAGAGTCTACATAATATATTTTTCATAAGTTTGAAGGAAATGAATTAATGGGATACTTTCACCAGATTTTTATTAATAGATCACATAATAAATATAACTTTAAAATATAGCATTATTAATAATAAAGTACAAATCAGCACAGAATTACTGCATAAAATATTTCATTTAGAAGAAAATAAAGGTGTACAGTGACTCAGTAAATGAAGATCTATTCAAGTGGCATTAACAGAATTACTATTAAGAAATTTCAAAATTATTTTAATGACTAATGCTTAAGATGTGGGGAAAACCCGCAAGCCAGCAGTGCTGTAATTTACTATCTTGATATTTAGAAGAAATACGTTAGATTAAGGTTACCTCATTGCCTTACTCTTAAATGATATATTACTGAGTCTCATTTAAAAATAGTTTTAAGGAGACTAATAGAGGTCCTGAATATTTATTTTGCCAGCATTTTGGGAACTCTAGGGCTAAAGGTGAGAGAAAAGAAAACCAATATACTGTTCAGTAACTGATTTCCTAATATTGATGTGTGGGAGTGACCAGCTCCTCAGATGACCTCCACTCTTCTTCCTTTGCCGTTGGACTTACCACTTTCTCAAGAGATCACCATGGCCTGTTTAAGACTGTTGTGTGGCCATTTGGGAAGTGAGCAAACCAACAGAGGATCGAATGATTTAGTTGAATCAATGGACATGAATTTGAGCAAACTCTGGGAGATAGTGAAGGACAGAGTAACCTGGCATGCTTCAGTCCGTGGGGTCTCAAAGAATTTGACATGTTAGCAACTCAGCAACAATAATGGGAACCTTAAGCTATCTACCAAGTTTTCCTACATTTCCCTGCCAACCCTCGTCATATTATACATTGTTATGTTTGGTATTTTTATAGTTTTTTGTGTGATTATGCAATTACTATCTATAATTTGTATCATTTTCCTTTTAGACTCCATCGAGGCAGAGACATGTATCCTCATTAACTAACACATCATTTGATACATGCTAAGTACCCCATACACTTTTGTGCAACTGATGAACAATGTGTAATTGATCTCAGATAAGTAGAATGATTATACCTTATCATATGGTATGAAGTATGTCCTGTGATCAATGATCTCTTGCTGCCACAGAGTCTACATAATATATTTTTCATAAGTTTGAAGGAAATGAATTAATGGGATACTTTCACCAGATTTTTATTAATAGATCACATAATAAATATAACTTTAAAATATAGCATTATTAATAATAAAGTACAAATCAGCACAGAATTACTGCATAAAATATTTCATTTAGAAGAAAATAAAGGTGTACAGTGACTCAGTAAATGAAGATCTATTCAAGTGGCATTAACAGAATTACTATTAAGAAATTTCAAAATTATTTTAATGACTAATGCTTAAGATGTGGGAAACCAGCAAGCCAGCAGTGCTGTAATTTACTATCTTGATATTTAGAAGAAATACGTTAGATTAAGGTTACCTCATTGCCTTACTCTTAAATGATATATTACTGAGTCTCATTTAAAAAAATAGTTTTAAGGAGACTAATAGAGGTCCTGAATATTTATTTTGCCAGCATTTTGGGAACTCTAGGGCTAAAAGGTGAGAGAAAAGAGAAAACCAATATACTGTTCAGTAACTGATTTCCTAATATTGATGTGTGGGAGTGACCAGCTCCTCAGATGACCTCCACTCTTCTTCCTTTGCCGTTGGACTTACCACTTTCTCAAGAGATCACCATGGCCTGTTTAAGACTGTTGTGTGGCCATTTGGTATCCAAAATTATGATAAGGTAGAGCAAAACCAACCAGAACATCTGTATTGTTACATAAATATATATGTGAATTTATCCCTGCAATTTTATTGCTGAAGTTTTTGAGGATGATGTACTTTTTCAATGACATACATACATCTTTTCTACATGATTACTAAATTGTTTGAGAAATAAAACAAACAAATAAAATAAATATGTGAGCTGAAATAGCACTTTTATCATTGCTGGAGATAAAGACGGAGATTGTAGCTTTAGGTTCGTTAGCCAAATGAACTTTGCACCTGGATCCTAGAATTAGGGAATTTCATTCATTTATAGAAAGCATAAACCTGGGGAAGGTTTCCTTTGCTGACACTCCCCAGACTCAGCTCCTGCATGACTTCTATCAAGAAACTGCAAACTAACAGTCTCTGTGGGAGGCTGGCTTCAAGAGAAAACTGAAAGGCGGAGTGTGTCTAGTTATTCTTTCTATGTTTTCAGGCAGAAAAAGCACTCTGTCTTCTTCAGAAGAAAGTAAATAACGACAAGTACAAAAAATGCCACAAGTACATGAGTTGATCTCTCTCAACACAGGGAAAATTAAGTGTAGAGGGAAACTTGCTCATTTATATGTAAAGATGTCTTTAGTGGTAATATACTTAAGTTCCTGCCTCAAAAAAATGGAGGGATAAAATATTCTTGAAATCTTTCAAGAATAAAAAGACCTCAACAGAAAGTGAAAGGTAGTAGCAATTTCTGGCAAGATATTTATTTTGATGTGGACAATAGGACCTAGGAAGTTTTCTATGAAAAAAAATTGGAATATTGAAAATCAAAGATTGTAATAAAGGTAAGTTAATTTACATTTTAAAAGAAGAGGTATATTTAAAATCGTGCTCATGCTTAGTCAGTCAGTTGTGTCTGACTCTTTGTAACCAGGGGAAAACCCCCATATTTAAAATACATACACCTAATTTTTAGAATTGTTACTTTTTCATAAAAGAATTACATGTTTATTGTAAATTATTTAGAAAATAGAGAAAAGATGGAAGGAAAAGAATTTTTTCTTATTGATACTTATCAAAAGCAATTACTCTTCACATTTATTTGTTTCTTCATAAGTTTTCTCTATATTTTCTCATTAGACCACATAGACTATGCAACTTTATGACATAAGAAATTCACATGCATCTTAGTCTGTATATGGAGGTGGATCAGAAAATAAAGAAGTTTTTGAGGATGATGTACTTTTTCAATGACATACATACATCTTTTCTACATGATTACTAAATTGTTTGAGAAATAAAACAAACAAATAAAATAAATATGTGAGCTGAAATAGCACTTTTATCATTGCTGGAGATAAAGACGGAGATTGTAGCTTTAGGTTCGTTAGCCAAATGAACTTTGCACCTGGATCCTAGAATTAGGGAATTTCATTCATTTATAGAAAGCATAAACCTGGGGAAGGTTTCCTTTGCTGACACTCCCCAGACTCAGCTCCTGCATGACTTCTATCAAGAAACTGCAAACTAACAGTCTCTGTGGGAGGCTGGCTTCAAGAGAAAACTGAAAGGCGGAGTGTGTCTAGTTATTCTTTCTATGTTTTCAGGCAGAAAAAGCACTCTGTCTTCTTCAGAAGAAAGTAAATAACGACAAGTACAAAAAATGCCACAAGTACATGAGTTGATCTCTCTCAACACAGGGAAAATTAAGTGTAGAGGGAAACTTGCTCATTTATATGTAAAGATGTCTTTAGTGGTAATATACTTAAGTTCCTGCCTCAAAAAAATGGAGGGATAAAATATTCTTGAAATCTTTCAAGAATAAAAAGACCTCAACAGAAAGTGAAAGGTAGTAGCAATTTCTGGCAAGATATTTATTTTGATGTGGACAATAGGACCTAGGAAGTTTTCTATGAAAAAACATTGGAATATTGAAAATCAAAGATTGTAATAAAGGTAAGTTAATTTACATTTTAAAAGAAGAGGTATATTTAAAATCGTGCTCATGCTTAGTCAGTCAGTTGTGTCTGACTCTTTGTAACCAGGGAAACCCCTATATTTAAAATACATACACCTAATTTTTAGAATTGTTACTTTTTCATAAAAGAATTACATGTTTATTGTAAATTATTTAGAAAATAGAGAAAAGATGGAAGGAAAAGAATTTTTTCTTATTGATACTTATCAAAAGCAATTACTCTTCACATTTATTTGTTTCTTCATAAGTTTTCTCTATATTTTCTCATTAGACCACATAGACTATGCAACTTTATGACATAAGAAATTCACATGCATCTTAGTCTGTATATGGAGGTGGATCAGAAAATAAAGAATCTGCCTGCAATGCATGAGACCCGGGGTTTGATCCCTGGGTCAGAAAGATCCCCTGGAGGAGGGCATGGCAACCCACTCAATTATCCTTGCCTGGAGAATCCCATGGACAGAGGAACCTGGAGAGCTATAGTCCATAGCATTGCAGAGTTGAACACGACTGAAGCAACTTAGCATGCATGCAAGAAGGTCTAAATGAAGAGACTTTTATGAAGGGACTCCAGACAGAAGTGAGACTAGTGTTAAGAAACAAAACAGGTGATGCTGGGTCATCAGAGACTTGTGACAAAGGAAGCTATGAAGCTCAACAGGGAGAATAAAGACCTTTTTTTTCCTGGAGCTCAGTGGGAACTTAAGTGGCAAGAACTCTATGTGATGAAATGATGTGATACATGTTATTCTTCCACCAGCAGTGTAAGAGTGTGCTTATTTTACTGCACACCATAAAAATTGTTTCTTATTTTGAGGAGAGTTAGTCCACCAAAATAACATCTGTGTATTTTTCAAAAGAAATCTTTAGAACTGCATGTCTTTAATTTAATAAAATTTTTTCTATATGCTGTTTGAATCACATAAGTGTGATGAGGTAATAATAGCATGCTCTTGTTCCTTGCAGCTGCTGTGCCAGCATCACTGTTTTAACCATCTTGTCTCTCCAGTGCGGATTGGAGTTGCCTCTTTAATCATTTACCATATTATTACATACACTGATGTATGTTTTCTGAGCTTTCTGAAATATAGGTATTTCAGTCTATTTTGGGAGCAATGTTTACTTTTAAAAAAATCGTGCTCATGCTTAGTCAGTCAGTTGTGTCTGACTCTTTGTAACCAGGAAACCCCTATATTTAAAATACATACACCTAATTTTTAGAATTGTTACTTTTCATAAAAGAATTACATGTTTATTGTAAATTATTTAGAAAATAGAGAAAAGATGGAAGGAAAAGAATTTTTTCTTATTGATACTTATCAAAAGCAATTACTCTTCACATTTATTTGTTTCTTCATAAGTTTTCTCTATATTTTCTCATTAGACCACATAGACTATGCAACTTTATGACATAAGAAATTCACATGCATCTTAGTCTGTATATGGAGGTGGATCAGAAAATAAAGAATCTGCCTGCAATGCATGAGACCCGGGGTTTGATCCCTGGGTCAGAAAGATCCCCTGGAGGAGGGCATGGCAACCCACTCAATTATCCTTGCCTGGAGAATCCCATGGACAGAGGAACCTGGAGAGCTATAGTCCATAGCATTGCAGAGTTGAACACGACTGAAGCAACTTAGCATGCATGCAAGAAGGTCTAAATGAAGAGACTTTTATGAAGGGACTCCAGACAGAAGTGAGACTAGTGTTAAGAAACAAAACAGGTGATGCTGGGTCATCAGAGACTTGTGACAAAGGAAGCTATGAAGCTCAACAGGGGGAATAAAGTCCTTGGTTTTCCTGGAGCTCAGTGGGAACTTAAGTGGCAAGAACTCTATGTGATGAAATGATGTGATACATGTTATTCTTCCACCAGCAGTGTAAGAGTGTGCTTATTTTACTGCACACCATAAAAATTGTTTCTTATTTTGAGGAGAGTTAGTCCACCAAAATAACATCTGTGTATTTTTCAAAAGAAATCTTTAGAACTGCATGTCTTTAATTTAATAAAATTTTTTCTATATGCTGTTTGAATCACATAAGTGTGATGAGGTAATAATAGCATGCTCTTGTTCCTTGCAGCTGCTGTGCCAGCATCACTGTTTTAACCATCTTGTCTCTCCAGTGCGGATTGGAGTTGCCTCTTTAATCATTTACCATATTATTACATACACTGATGTATGTTTTCTGAGCTTTCTGAAATATAGGTATTTCAGTCTATTTTGGGGAGCAATGTGACTGAAATGTAGCAGCCCCGGAGTGCCAAGCTGTCTGCAAAATAGCTTGACAAAGGAGGATGACAAAAGATAGGCTTCCTGTTCCCTAACATAACAGGAGGCCCACCACCTCCTTCTTTACCTTTCAGCCTTGTTCATCAACATTAATAATAGGACAAGAACAATACAAGCATCTGTCGAGTGTTTACGAAGGGACAAGGCTTGTGAAGGAGCTACCATATCAGCCTAAACAACAGCCACAGTGCCTCTCTTCTGGATCAGGAATGAATTCGCTTTGGAGGCTTAAGTATCAAATATTGTTACTTCTACTTGGTAAACGCTTTTGAAATTTCTCCACTTCTTTCTACTCTTATTCCTACAATCCTGTTCAAGCAGTCATCCGTTTTGCTGGATTAATGAAGGAGGCATTTTCAGTTCTTAACTGGTTTGATTTTTAGTATTCCGCTGTTTAACATATCTACTTATTTATTTATTTTTAATGTTTCAATGACTCTTATTTACAGAATCTCCATTTGATTCCTTATCAAAAAATTTGAAGTTTCTCTTCATAACATCTTTATTCTTTGTGGTTTCTCTTGCTGCTTTGATTTCTCTAAAACTTCGCTCTATTTCTTTGATCTCTATTTTCTTAGTATGAATGATCCCATTATGGCTTCTCAGGAGCTTGTCTCCAGTGGGAGTTTTTTTTCTTTCTTTCTTTCTTTCTTTTTGCTCTAAAATGCCCAGACATTCCTTAGATTTTTCTGACCCTGTGTGATTCCATGGACTGCAGCACTCCAGAGTTTCCTGTCCTTCGCTCTCTCCCGGAGTTTGCTCAAGTTAATATCCATTGAGTTGATAATGCCATCCAACCATCTCATCCTTCTGCCCTCAGTCTTTCTCAGCATCAGGGTCTTTTCCAAAGAGTCAACTCTTCACATGAGGTGGCCAAAGTATTGGAACTTCAGCTTCAGCATCAGTACTTCCAAGGAATATTCAGGGTTGATTTCCTTTAGGATTGACTGGTTTGGTCTCCAGCACTGCCAGGCTCCACTGTCCATGGGATTTCCCAGGCAAGAATACTGGAGGAAGATTGCCATTCCCTTCTCTAGGGGATCTTCCCAACCCAGGGACTGAACTTGTATTTCCTGCACTGCAGGCAAATTCTTTACTATGTGAGCCACCAGGGAAAGCAAATCCTCCTGAACCAGGGATCAAACCAGTGTTCCCTGATTTGGCAGGCAGATTCTTTTCCATTGTGCCCACAGGGAAGTCTGCTAATACTATATCTTGATCACTATAGATTTATAGTAAATCTTGAAATAGGAATATACAAGTTAAGCACATATTTTTCTGCTTCTTCAGTATTGTCTTAGCTACTATAGGGTTTTGCCTTTCTATATGAATGCTAGATTCAGAGTCAGTTTGTGTTTACAAAATGGCTTGCTGGGATTCTGAGTGAAATTGCATTTAATCTATAGATAAAGCTGGGAGGACTTAACATCTTAACAATATTGAATCTTCCAATTCATGAACACAGAATATTTCCCTATCTCCTAAGCAAGGGTTGAAAAATTCTTGTGTAGCCTTAAGCAAAAAAAAAATTCCTGAGCTTCCCTGGTGGCCCAGTGGGTAAGGGGTCTGCCTTGCAGTGCAAGGGGCACTGGTTTGATCCCTGGCCCGTGAGGATCCTACATTCTGCAGAGCAGCTGAACTGGTGTGTCCAATTATGAGCCAGCACTCTGGAGTGCATGCACCCAGAGCCAGTGCTCTTTGGCAAGAGAGGCCGCTGCGATGGGAGGCCGGCACAGGCCAAAGAATTAAGATGGATGAAAATAAATAAATGAAGGACCAATAAAAGAGACCAAAAGTAAAAAAAAAAAATCCTGAAAAAGCCAAGTTCTAGGTCCCTTTCTAAGTTTAGGCTGAAGACCTTGAGTTTAATCTGTATGTTGTATAAAAATCCATGTCTCAAATGTGTATATCAGGTCTTTATCATTTTCTAAAGCACCATTTCCTTCAACTAGAACTCACTGATTTATCTCTGAATGCTTCAGTAGACTAGATTTATTTACTTGATTGAGGTACTTTACAGATTTTTCCTGTAGGCTTTTAAAATGCTAAACATTTTCTCTGGGACTTCTGCCTTTATCTGGGCACTCATCTTTAAATATGAGTTTCAATACCTTACTCTCAGTGAAGTGTTTTCTGACTCCTGATTAAGTCCAGGTCCCCCAGTTGTGTGCTTGGTCCTTGTATATTCCCCTGCTTAAAAACCAGGCAGGAGAACCTGAAGCAATTTGAAAAGAATACAAAAGCCTTTTACTTGCATTTACTAAACATCTGAAAGGCACAGAAAATCATCAACATTCTTTCTTAAAATCCTTCTGTATTCCTTTTCCATCCTCTGCCAACACAAACCTCAGCTTTTTTATATTCCTCTGTTCTCAAAACCATAAAAAGAAAAAAACTCCTTTGACTGCCAAGGACCATCAGTCCTCTCTAGTTTCCACATCTTTTTGTGTCCTAAGTGTTTAGGTTTTCCTTGGTTTTAGTAGCATATATATACTTATAATGCTATAGTTTGCTTGCACTAACTTTCATCTTCTTTGCTGTTATCCATTTTTGACTTTACTGAGATCTTATGCTTCTGTTGTTCAGAAATGATTTTACTCATTGTCCTCTTTCTTTGGGATGCAAACTACAGTGCTCAAATCTTAGCCTTTTGTGTAAATATTGAATTTCCAAGGCAAAATTTGTCATTTCATCTCTAGTGATTTCACCACACTTCACTCATACTTTTAGAGCCAGTACTCCTACTTGATGGTGATCTTCTCTGCACATGTTTCTTCCCTCACTTGATTGAACACAGAGAGAATGAGACTCACTGATAATTGCATACAGAGGCATAATAAGAGAAATCTATTTTCATCCCGTGACCTGATAAGTTGTATAGGATTTTTATAATTCTACTCCAAAGAGTCAGTCCCAGAGGACAGAATGCATTTCAGTCTCTGCTCAGAATAGATGGGAAACTAATATTTAAGTTCTCTCATGTTTCAGACAGGACTTCTCTGGTGGCTCAGCAGTAAGGAATCTGCCTGCCAATGCAGGAGGCAAGGAGACTCAGGCTTGATGCCAGCAACAGGAAGATTCTCTGGAGGAGGAAATGACAACCCACTTCAGTTTTCTATCCTGAAAAATTCCATGGACAGTGAAGCCTGGTGGGCTATGGTTCATGAGGTCTCAAAGAGTCAGACACAACTGAGTACACACTTCATATTTCAGATACACTCAAAACCATCTCTGTCGTGAAAGGAAGCTGAATAAAAAGTTAGCCAATTTGAAGATCCTTGCCACCCAATGACAAAGGAGGACCAAACAATGAGATACTCATGTGATGGTCATGCTATAACCAGATTAGCCATTCCAAGGAAGGAGAATGATTTACTTCAATTGCTGCATATAATTATTTATAATCCCAATTGCTAAATATTTGCAAACTGTGCACCAACATTCAATTACTTCCAGTAGTTACTACATAAATGCCAATTAAATAAATTTTTAAATACAGTGAGTAATAAGTTAAAAATGTTCCAGTAATACTGAGGATTATTAAATGTCATCCTAAAATAACAAAACGACAAGACATAAATGTTTGCTGATGACAGACAACTCTCATGTATCCTTCACTGGAAGGAGAAGAAAAGTGAAACTCACAGATGAATGAGCAGAGTTTATAAAATGAATAAAATGTAAGTGAAACTTTCACAGAAATTGGAATGAGCATTCTTGTTTCGATTTTACTGAGAACTCGAGAAATGATTTTACTCATTGTCCTCTTTCTTTGGGATGCAAACTACAGTGCTCAAATCTTAGCCTTTTGTGTAAATATTGAATTTCCAAGGCAAAATTTGTCATTTCATCTCTAGTGATTTCACCACACTTCACTCATACTTTTAGAGCCAGTACTCCTACTTGATGGTGATCTTCTCTGCACATGTTTCTTCCCTCACTTGATTGAACACAGAGAGAATGAGACTCACTGATAATTGCATACAGAGGCATAATAAGAGAAATCTATTTTCATCCCGTGACCTGATAAGTTGTATAGGATTTTTATAATTCTACTCCAAAGAGTCAGTCCCAGAGGACAGAATGCATTTCAGTCTCTGCTCAGAATAGATGGGAAACTAATATTTAAGTTCTCTCATGTTTCAGACAGGACTTCTCTGGTGGCTCAGCAGTAAGGAATCTGCCTGCCAATGCAGGAGGCAAGGAGACTCAGGCTTGATGCCAGCAACAGGAAGATTCTCTGGAGGAGGAAATGACAACCCACTTCAGTTTTCTATCCTGAAAAATTCCATGGACAGTGAAGCCTGGTGGGCTATGGTTCATGAGGTCTCAAAGAGTCAGACACAACTGAGTACACACTTCATATTTCAGATACACTCAAAACCATCTCTGTCGTGAAAGGAAGCTGAATAAAAAGTTAGCCAATTTGAAGATCCTTGCCACCCAATGACAAAGGAGGACCAAACAATGAGATACTCATGTGATGGTCATGCTATAACCAGATTAGCCATTCCAAGGAAGGAGAATGATTTACTTCAATTGCTGCATATAATTATTTATAATCCCAATTGCTAAATATTTGCAAACTGTGCACCAACATTCAATTACTTCCAGTAGTTACTACATAAATGCCAATTAAATAAATTTTTAAATACAGTGAGTAATAAGTTAAAAATGTTCCAGTAATACTGAGGATTATTAAATGTCATCCTAAAATAACAAAACGACAAGACATAAATGTTTGCTGATGACAGACAACTCTCATGTATCCTTCACTGGAAGGAGAAGAAAAGTGAAACTCACAGATGAATGAGCAGAGTTTATAAAATGAATAAAATGTAATGAAATATCCATGAAGAGCTAAATCCCTAGGAGGAGAAATAAGTGTATCAACATTAAATAGCAAGGAAAATTATATTTCAGGGAGCATAAAACTAAGCAAGTATCATAGTTAAGGGGAAGTTAGGAGAGCATGCATAATGGGAAATAGAAACAGAAAGAAAAATTAAGTTGGAGTATGTTTTCTGAAGCATCAAACTATGAACTAGTTTGGTGACAGTTCCTTTCCATTCTGCAGTGAAAATGACACAGCAGGATATATGACTTTTTCAGTTTCCCTAGGATTTTTGCCATTTAGGAAAGGAATATGTAAGAGAATGTATTCTATTTGAAACAAAAATAGAATTTTAAGTATGGTATCATGAAGCTAGATTTGAAATATTAATAACCTGATATACAGTCTACCTTTCTGAAAAAATGAAAGTAACAGAATTTTTAAGAAATACCAGGGATTTGAAATTAGCTTAAAAAGCTATGAGGGCATGGTACATTACTACAAAATATTTGAAGGTTGTAAGCACCAAGATGGGAAGAAGAATGCTGTCTGATCTGAAAGGGAATAATGAAAAGAAATAGGAGGAAATTGAGCAAAGTCACTTTATATTACTATCCAAAAAACTGCTCGACAATGACAGGGAAACAGCTCCAAAGAAGTGCTAAAAGCTTGATGACGTGAATAATTGCAACCAGTCTACATTTCATTGAATAATCTCTTAAAAATTCATGTAAAAAATAACTGTCTAGGCTTGGTGGAAGAGGCACCATTTAGCCAGCATTATTTTTCTCTAATTGTGGCATCCTTAATAGACTAGGTTCACATACACTGTGCACTACTACTGTTGTATCTAGAAAATATGAACGTATGGCACATGTGGAAAGGCCAAAGAGAATCAATCATTTAAAACTGTGTTGAGCTGGAAGAATCTAGAGAGACAACTTTACAACTCAACTTGTCATTTCAGATTAAAGAATAACCCAACCAACCAACCAAACAAACGAAAAAACAGAAAAAATAATCTGAAAACCTAATGCCTGAGAATAAGTGACTCACTGAAGGCCATATGATCCAACTGTGGCAAAGCTAAAACTAGGACCCATATTTTTTGATAGAAAATCTAGTTCTCTTTCTAACCATATTCCCTTAGCTGATTAAGAGCATCCATCAGCTGCTTAGTACCTGGATACTGGGCACAGCAAGGCCTTGTGTCTTCCTGAGCTTAATCTACTTAATGTAGCATGTTTCCATGGCCTAAGCTCTTTAGAATGGCCTATAGCAGAAGCTTAAAAATCAGATGCTACTGGACTAGACTGGTAATATAAATTATCAAAGAAGGTAATCATTTCAATATCAAGTGAATAATTTGATAAAATAAATGTCATTTAAAGAAAATACATACCTTATTTTCTTAAAACATGTCATCATCATTTTCTTTTGCTTTTCTACTTTATATTGTTCATTCAGTTATTCGACAAATATTTAAGGCAGAGACAAGCTTGATTTTTTAATGACAACAGAAGGCCAATGTGGCTAGAGTAGAATGATTAAGGCAAAAAGTAATGGAATATTCACTGGAAGGACTGGTGCTGAAGCTGAAGCTCCAATATTTTGGCCACCTGATGCAAAGAGATGACTCATTGGAAATAACACTGATATTGAGAAAAATAGAAGGCAGAAGGAGAAGGAGATGACAGAGGACAAGATGGCTGGATGGTATCATTGAGTCAACGGACATGAGTTTGAGCAAGCTCCCAGAGATGGTGAAGAACGGCAAGGCCTGGCATGCCAGCTCCAAAGAAGTGCTAAAAGCTTGATGACGTGAATAATTGCAACCAGTCTACATTTCATTGAATAATCTCTTAAAAATTCATGTAAAAAATAACTGTCTAGGCTTGGTGGAAGAGGCACCATTTAGCCAGCATTATTTTTCTCTAATTGTGGCATCCTTAATAGACTAGGTTCACATACACTGTGCACTACTACTGTTGTATCTAGAAAATATGAACGTATGGCACATGTGGAAAGGCCAAAGAGAATCAATCATTTAAAACTGTGTTGAGCTGGAAGAATCTAGAGAGACAACTTTACAACTCAACTTGTCATTTCAGATTAAAGAATAACCCAACCAACCAACCAAACAAACGAAAAAACAGAAAAAATAATCTGAAAACCTAATGCCTGAGAATAAGTGACTCACTGAAGGCCATATGATCCAACTGTGGCAAAGCTAAAACTAGGACCCATATTTTTTGATAGAAAATCTAGTTCTCTTTCTAACCATATTCCCTTAGCTGATTAAGAGCATCCATCAGCTGCTTAGTACCTGGATACTGGGCACAGCAAGGCCTTGTGTCTTCCTGAGCTTAATCTACTTAATGTAGCATGTTTCCATGGCCTAAGCTCTTTAGAATGGCCTATAGCAGAAGCTTAAAAATCAGATGCTACTGGACTAGACTGGTAATATAAATTATCAAAGAAGGTAATCATTTCAATATCAAGTGAATAATTTGATAAAATAAATGTCATTTAAAGAAAATACATACCTTATTTTCTTAAAACATGTCATCATCATTTTCTTTTGCTTTTCTACTTTATATTGTTCATTCAGTTATTCGACAAATATTTAAGGCAGAGACAAGCTTGATTTTTTAATGACAACAGAAGGCCAATGTGGCTAGAGTAGAATGATTAAGGCAAAAAGTAATGGAATATTCACTGGAAGGACTGGTGCTGAAGCTGAAGCTCCAATATTTTGGCCACCTGATGCAAAGAGATGACTCATTGGAAATAACACTGATATTGAGAAAAATAGAAGGCAGAAGGAGAAGGAGATGACAGAGGACAAGATGGCTGGATGGTATCATTGAGTCAACGGACATGAGTTTGAGCAAGCTCCCAGAGATGGTGAAGAACGGCAAGGCCTGGCATGCCACAGTCCATGGGGTTGCAAAGAGTTGGATGTGACTGAGTGACTGAACTGAACTGAATGGAGATATCAAAGGGGATAGCAGAGGCTATGTGTACTTGACCTAGTGCATAGTAGGGGTTTTAATTTTATCTGATTTTATTTTATTCTGTATATAATAGGATGACCTATTACCTCAAATTGCCCAGGACCAGAGGAGTTCCTGTGACATAGGAATTTCATTTTAAATCTATGATTGGCCCAGGCAAATGGAAATGATTTGGTCAAGCTAGTTATGGAAAACCATCTAGTGGTTTTAAGCAAGGGCCATAATATGATATGATTTAACTGTTATAAAGGTCATTATGGTGGAGAATCGACTAGGGAGGTGAGAGTATAAGAAGGGAAGCCTGTTAGGTGATAATTGCTATAATCTAAGTAAAAGATGATAGTAGTCTTTACTAAAGTTGTAGTGATTATCAACAGAAAGAGGAGGTCAGATTCAGACAAATATTTTGAAAGAAATGTGAGTAGATTTGTTGATAGGTTACATACCAGGTATAAGGAAAAGGGAAGAGATAGGAATGAACAATTGGATAATTGTGGTTCGTTTTACTGATAGAGAAAATTAAGACAAAAACAGCTTTGAGGAAGAAATTCAAGAGTTTGGGTTCCTATGTATACATTCAAGTAGAGATTTTGAATTGGTCTGGGTCATAATTGAAGCTAGAGAATTATGAGAGTCATCAGTATACAGAGAAGTATTTAAAGACTACAACATAGGTAAGGTCAGAGAAGAGAAGAGATGTGAAGAATTAGATGTAGGATATTAAATATAGATGGAAAAGTAAGCAGTAAAATACAGATAAGTTGAAGAGAACCCTTCAGAGAAGCCTGAAAAGTATCCATGAGTTAGGAGGAAAGCATGGAAGTGTGTAGACACCAACAGACTTAAGTATTTTGGCCACCTGATGCAAAGAGATGACTCATTGGAAATAACACTGATATTGAGAAAAATAGAAGGCAGAAGGAGAAGGAGATGACAGAGGACAAGATGGCTGGATGGTATCATTGAGTCAACGGACATGAGTTTGAGCAAGCTCCCAGAGATGGTGAAGAACGGCAAGGCCTGGCATGCCACAGTCCATGGGGTTGCAAAGAGTTGGATGTGACTGAGTGACTGAACTGAACTGAATGGAGATATCAAAGGGGATAGCAGAGGCTATGTGTACTTGACCTAGTGCATAGTAGGGGTTTTAATTTTATCTGATTTTATTTTATTCTGTATATAATAGGATGACCTATTACCTCAAATTGCCCAGGACCAGAGGAGTTCCTGTGACATAGGAATTTCATTTTAAATCTATGATTGGCCCAGGCAAATGGAAATGATTTGGTCAAGCTAGTTATGGAAAACCATCTAGTGGTTTTAAGCAAGGGCCATAATATGATATGATTTAACTGTTATAAAGGTCATTATGGTGGAGAATCGACTAGGGAGGTGAGAGTATAAGAAGGGAAGCCTGTTAGGTGATAATTGCTATAATCTAAGTAAAAGATGATAGTAGTCTTTACTAAAGTTGTAGTGATTATCAACAGAAAGAGGAGGTCAGATTCAGACAAATATTTTGAAAGAAATGTGAGTAGATTTGTTGATAGGTTACATACCAGGTATAAGGAAAAGGGAAGAGATAGGAATGAACAATTGGATAATTGTGGTTCGTTTTACTGATAGAGAAAATTAAGACAAAAACAGCTTTGAGGAAGAAATTCAAGAGTTTGGGTTCCTATGTATACATTCAAGTAGAGATTTTGAATTGGTCTGGGTCATAATTGAAGCTAGAGAATTATGAGAGTCATCAGTATACAGAGAAGTATTTAAAGACTACAACATAGGTAAGGTCAGAGAAGAGAAGAGATGTGAAGAATTAGATGTAGGATATTAAATATAGATGGAAAAGTAAGCAGTAAAATACAGATAAGTTGAAGAGAACCCTTCAGAGAAGCCTGAAAAGTATCCATGAGTTAGGAGGAAAGCATGGAAGTGTGTAGACACCAACAGACTTAAGTATTTAAACAAGGATTTTGGAAGAACGTTTCAAATGCCAATGAGATATATAATTAAGGTGACAACAAAGAGTTGATTTTGGGATTTAGCAAGATGGAGGTATTGATGACTTTGATATGAGTGATTTTAGAGGAGTAGAGGCACTAAACATCTGATTGAAGTGGCTTTGAAAAGAGATTAAGAGAGGGAGAAGAGGCAACTCATGCATCAACTAATTGTAGTTTTGTTATGAAAAGGAAATGAGGCAGTAGTTTGATGTGGGTTGTGAAAAAATGGAATATTTTAAAGATACAGATATTACTGCATTTTTGCATGCTAATAAGAATAAACCAGTTGAGAGAGGAAAATGGAGAGACTGCAAAATCTTTGAATATACAGAAAGAGGATGGGATTCAGAGCACAAGTGATGTGGTCATTGGTGGAAGTCTGACATTTTATACCTTTAACATTAAGGAGGGCAGAGAACATGGGCACAAATATAGGTAGACTGAGTACAGGAAATACATCAGTATTAAAGGAAGTGAAAGAACAGAGCCATAGATATGAACCACTTGACCTTATGGTGAGGAGTCCATGTATGGTGGAAGCTTGCAGGCAAACTGAAACACATGCCCTCTGTGTGGGGGAGCTGCTCCTTGGTTCTACACAGCTGCTTTGTTTGTGGCCTTATCTTAGGATAGCTCACTGAAATGTGGATTTTAATGGAATATCTCTCAATTTTTAAATGCTGACTTACATTCTATAAAACAAAGCAAATGAGAACAATGATGACTGTGTATGACAAGCAATTACTTCTGATGCCTAGATCTAGCCCAGGAGTTGTGTGGGATCTTCTCTTCTGGTGACTCAACTTGGTGTCACACTTGTAAGGGCTATTGGCATTTGTTCATCAATTCAGAGGAACCAGAAATCTGGCAAAGAACAGTATATACCAACTCTCACTCTTGCTTCCATTCTGAGAGTGGAAATTTGACTTCCTAAGGAATCCCTGGTTTCTTGGGGTCTTGCCTGGCAATCCAAAAAGGACTTGTGGAGGAAGGTGCTGGACACCTTGTTCTGTTCTTGTGCTACTTGCTGTTAATTTGGGCAGATGTGACAAGATTGGCACTGTTCCTCCCCTCACTGAAATATCCAGGCTGATACTGGGTAGTGAGGTAGGGCTGGTGGTCCTCTTTAGTCCTCAAGTAATTCAAGCCATTTGAAATACTATTTTCCAAAGAATCTAACAATCATGCGGGACCAAATTGAATTAGTTTACAGCAACAACAAACATTTATGAAAGAGAAACCAACATTCAGTATTTTTCTAGAGAAAGGTATTTTAAACACAAACCAAACGATGTCAAATAGAGGAAGCAATTTTGTATTAACAAAAGGTATAATTAGAGTTGAAAGTATAATAACCCATTCAATAATAATTCTAATAATAATAACAACAGTGTAATATATTCTATGTACTGGCAAATGTGCTGAGCCTTTCAGGAACACGAAATTATTTTAAATTCACGATTGTTCCATGAATAGAGAAAGTTTTGTTGCACCCCTTTTCCAGATGAGGAAACTGAGTCTTAGACACATTAAGTAACTTTCTTAGAGGAAACACGTGCTATGCAAAATGGCAGAGAAGATTCCAAGTCAAATTTTTTTCTCTCCAAAGTCTTTGCCATTAAGTTCTATATTGTATGGCTATGAAGTTATTTGTTAAATGTTTACTAGTTCTCAGATTTTGAAACTGATAATAAAGATATAACATATAAGGAAGATGGAAATAGTCCATGTGATATGGAGTCTACATTCTTAAATAATTATTTAGTTAATTATACAAATAACTGCAAATGTGCAATTCTGCTGAGAGCAAAAACCAAGAACCCTGAATAACATGGAACGTGCAACTCTGACTTGCAGAGGATAGAGGAATGATAAATGAAACCTCTTAGGGGAAAAACTGGAGATTAGGTAACTGGCTTGATGTTTTCCAAAAAATACAGATACATTGTATCTGGGAGTTTCCTCGCCATATTATCAAACAGAATGCTTAATGAAACTTCAAACATTTTGCTGATAAATGCATAAATCAGCAGATGAAACTATTCACATCAACAGTGAATTCTTTACATCACAGAATTATCATAGGTTCCTATATAGCATCAGATCAAGTGTTAGTTGCATATCATTAAATGCCTGCAAAGAGAGAGAGAGTCAAAAACCTGAAGGGTTCCATAGCTCCTCTATGCATAAGCATAAACCAGAAATTTAAATAAAACCAATCTCAATCATAAAAAGGTCTATTACTCATGGGGTGGTTTTATTTTCATTTTAGCCAAAAGGAAGTTGAAATATCAAATACTATGTTTCAGTTTCATATGTACTTTAAATGCGTCAAATCATTCAGAACAAACTGAGAGAAGGAGGTACTCTTACATACCTCCTCCTACTGCTAGAAAACCTCATGTATAAAGAAGTAAATTCACTTGCCAAATCTTGTATGTTCAGTAAGTGGTAGAACTTGAATTCAAGTTCTGGAATTCAAACCCAGGTACTGGACTCAAGTTGGCTTTTAACACCAAGCTACATTGAATAGGCTATGTGTTGTGCTATTATTTTTAGAACATATCTATATGTTTTATGTCTATATGTTTTATGCTCATGTGGGCTTAGCTGCTAAGTAATGTCCAACTTTTTGCAACCCCATGGACTGTAGCCCACCAGGCTCCTCTGTCCGTGGAATTCTTCAGGCAAGAATACTGGAGTGGGTTGACATTTCCTTCTCCAGGGGCTCTTCCTGACCTAGGGATCAAACCCACATCTTGTGCATTGACAGGCACATTCTTTACCTATGAAGTACATATATGTATATATATATTTATATAGCTAAGAAATATATATAATTTCCAGAATTTTCTTACATACAAAGTAGAAAATAACAGGTGAAACTTGAAAAAACGTACAGAAATTTGCTGAATGCTCTGAGATCAGAATATCTAATCGGTGAATTATTTTGAACTTTCTGCCCCAGGTAATTTGTATGGACATCTAACACTACCAGTCTGTGTGTAGGTGGAGTCTGCTCCCGTCCTGTTTCACAGTTAACCAAACTCCAGAACCCAAACTAGTAAAGATATTTTTACTAGTAAAAATAATAAGTCATATCTATTTTACTTTTCAACATAGACATAAAATGTCATAAAAGCATTTTAGGGAATGGTTTAAATATGTAATAATAATATATCACAGACAAATATGGTTTACCCAGTATTGGAAACAGTTAAATATTATCATATTAATTAATGTATATATCAATATCATATAATTAAATTGATAGTTAAATAAGAGAACATTATTCAGAGAATAGCCCCTACTTGCTTCATGAAGATCACAGCTACCAGTTTTGTACAATGATATTCCCCAGGCTGGGCTTCCCAGGTGGCACTGGTAGTAAAGAGCCCACCTGCTGATTCAGGAGACAAAAAGAGATGTGGGTTTAATCCTGGGTTAGGAAAATCTCCTGAAGGAGGTACTCTTACATACCTCCTCCTACTGCTAGAAAACCTCATGTATAAAGAAGTAAATTCACTTGCCAAATCTTGTATGTTCAGTAAGTGGTAGAACTTGAATTCAAGTTCTGGAATTCAAACCCAGGTACTGGACTCAAGTTGGCTTTTAACACCAAGCTACATTGAATAGGCTATGTGTTGTGCTATTATTTTTAGAACATATCTATATGTTTTATGTCTATATGTTTTATGCTCATGTGGGCTTAGCTGCTAAGTAATGTCCAACTTTTTGCAACCCCATGGACTGTAGCCCACCAGGCTCCTCTGTCCGTGGAATTCTTCAGGCAAGAATACTGGAGTGGGTTGACATTTCCTTCTCCAGGGCTCTTCCTGACCTAGGGATCAAACCCACATCTTGTGCATTGACAGGCACATTCTTTACCTATGAAGTACATATATGTATATATATATTTATATAGCTAAGAAATATATATAATTTCCAGAATTTTCTTACATACAAAGTAGAAAATAACAGGTGAAACTTGAAAAAACGTACAGAAATTTGCTGAATGCTCTGAGATCAGAATATCTAATCGGTGAATTATTTTGAACTTTCTGCCCCAGGTAATTTGTATGGACATCTAACACTACCAGTCTGTGTGTAGGTGGAGTCTGCTCCCGTCCTGTTTCACAGTTAACCAAACTCCAGAACCCAAACTAGTAAAGATATTTTTACTAGTAAAAATAATAAGTCATATCTATTTTACTTTTCAACATAGACATAAAAATGTCATAAAAGCATTTTAGGGAATGGTTTAAATATGTAATAATAATATATCACAGACAAATATGGTTTACCCAGTATTGGAAACAGTTAAATATTATCATATTAATTAATGTATATATCAATATCATATAATTAAATTGATAGTTAAATAAGAGAACATTATTCAGAGAATAGCCCCTACTTGCTTCATGAAGATCACAGCTACCAGTTTTGTACAATGATATTCCCCAGGCTGGGCTTCCCAGGTGGCACTGGTAGTAAAGAGCCCACCTGCTGATTCAGGAGACAAAAAGAGATGTGGGTTTAATCCCTGGGTTAGGAAAATCTCCTGAAGGAGGGCATGGCATCTCACTCCAGTATTCATTCCTGGAGAATCCCATGGTAAGAGGAGCCAGATGATTAGGGTCCATAGGGTTGCAAAGAGTCAGACACAACTGAAACAAGTTAGCATGCACACATGCATTTCCCAAGGTGGTCTTAGTGCTCTATTACAAAGATGCTACTAGAAATTAATAAGCATGATTTGAAAGAATAGTTCCATGCTCTTTGACACTCTGTTCTTGTACTGGTCCTTGAAGAGTTAGCTCAGAGCTCACTTCCCTCAGGGCCGTCTTTGCTGACCCTGCCCCTCCCAAGCAGAAAGGAACCCCTGCACCTTCACTGTTCCTCATGGACACCCAATTTATGGGTGTTTTTAACTTTCATCTTGTGTTGGAGTTATTTGAGGACATTTTATCTTTTCTCTTAGCTTTTAGGTTTTTTTTTTTTTTTTTGCGGGGTTGGGGTGGGGAGGGAGTGGGGCACGCGGGCCACTTTTTCATCCGTCTTTGTTCTTTGGACCGTGTGGGCCTCCCATCGCGGTGGCCTCTCTTGTCGCAGAGCACAGGCTCTGGGTGCATGCACTCCAGAGCTCCGACTCAGTAATTGGACACATCGGTCTAGCTGCTCCGTGGCACGTGGGATCTTCACAGGCCAGGGATCGAACCGGCGCCCCTTGCAGTGCAAGGCTGTTTTTCTTACCCACTGGACCACCAGGGAAGCTCAGCTTTTAGGTTTTTTTTGACATCAGTGTTTCGATACCTTCCACACACAAAATAAAGCACAATCCCACTTTAATATAAACAACATGATTATTTGAAAGCTTATCCTATCCTGTTACTTCTCTTTCCGGAACAAATCCCACTCTGAAAGAGGTTATGAGAGCTGCTTGCTTAGATCTATGTGAATGATTTTTTAGTATATATATATATATATATATATATTTAAATTTTGGTCTCTTTTTGTTGACTTTTCATTTATTTATTTTTCATCCATGTTTATTCTTCAGCCTGTGTAGGCCTCCCATTGCAGTGACTCTCTCGTTGCAGAGCACCGGCTCTGGGTGCATGCATTCCGGAGTGCTGGTTCGTGGATCAAATCAGTGTCCTTTGCACTGCAAGGCGGACTTTTAACCCACTGGACCACCAGGGAAGCTCTATGTGAATGATTTTTAAAGATTTTCATTAAAGACGAGTTCATGTACTGCAAATCTAAGTCAACACTTTTACCAATTGATTTTAATTGACTTTAAAATCATGCCATGATATACAGTAAATATATGTTCTAATGTACAAAACTAAAAATATAGAGCAGATTTTTTTTCCCTTTAACCATTGGAACATACAAATGAAGTTTTATAGAGATATAAAATAACCATAAATGATTATAAAAGAGGTATCTGAGGTATAACCTCCTATTAGTTTTCTATTAGCAAGAGTATAAACAAGTTCAATTTGTTTTAGAAAGATGCATTATATAAGGGACTGAAATCCCGGACACAGGGGGCAATATACATTGATTTCCTTGAAAATGATTTATAATTTAGGCTATAGTGGGATATCATTTTTTTTCTCATTTTATGTCTCACTTGAAAATATCTAATTCAGTTCAAAATGTTCTTTTATCCTCCTAAAACTGTCTGCTATTAAATGAAAATTTCTAGAAAGATTCTACATTTTCTGTTTGTTTTGGATTTTAGAGATTTTTTACAAATTTATTTCAAAAAATTAAATCGAAGTATAGTTGATTTATAATATTGTATATGCTTCAGTTGTACAGCACAATGATTCAGTTACACACACACACACACATATGAATATCCTTATTCAGATTCTTTTCCCTTATGGATTATTACATAGTACTGAATGTAGTGCCCTGTGCTATACATTAAAACCTGTTGCTTATCTATTTTATATATAGTTAGTGTCTGCTAATCCCAAATCCTAATTTCTCCCTGTCTTAGGAAAAAAATCCTATTAATATATGCAGGATACTCAGAATAATGTACAGTAAAAACACTGCAGTGTTTTTATACATGAGTTTTAAGCCTTAATGAAAATTTTTTCTTGCTCTAATTATCTTTTTTCCTTGCAATTCCTGGCTTCCATATCTCCCTTCCCCTTACTTGTGCTTTAACATATTTAAAGAACTCTGCATTCTTGAGTGCCACCTCCTTCCAACCCTGACACTGCCAACCAAAATTCAAAATGGAAACTGCAAAATAAATGATTACATTTTGCTCTGTTTCTAGATGATAAAATAGATATGAAATCAGTCAAAGATAGTAGAAGATACCTACAGGTTAAAATAATGTATATTTAATATACTAACAATTCATTATAAAATTATGAATTTTTAACCTTTTGGGTTTTATTTAATGAAAAGAGCGAAATCAGCAAGAAGTCAGGAGGACTTATTGACTGCGTTTATGTACATTGCTACTTAAGAAGACTGCAACTTTGAGACTGATTCTACAGAGAACATCTGAAAGAGTAAATTAGCATGCCATAAGGACTGGTTAAACACTCAGCTTTACCATAAACGTATTTTTAGGTATGTTAAGGGAGGCATTCATCACAGAGCTATGATTTAAAACTTTAAATTGTATATAATTACAGTTGGGTGACAGTCTCAGAATTTCTCTTTGTTTGCTCATCAGTCATGTTAACTGGTATTTCAGCTTGGATGCTGCTTTCTTAGTGCTCAAGAGACAGCTGTATGAATGTCATAGGTTAAAGGCGGAAAATGCAACATCAGTTTGATTAATATTTGGAGCTAATGGGAAAAGAATAATTCAGTTCAAAATGTTCTTTTATCCTCCTAAAACTGTCTGCTATTAAATGAAAATTTCTAGAAAGATTCTACATTTTCTGTTTGTTTTGGATTTTAGAGATTTTTTACAAATTTATTTCAAAAAATTAAATCGAAGTATAGTTGATTTATAATATTGTATATGCTTCAGTTGTACAGCACAATGATTCAGTTACACACACACACACACATATGAATATCCTTATTCAGATTCTTTTCCCTTATGGATTATTACATAGTACTGAATGTAGTGCCCTGTGCTATACATTAAAACCTGTTGCTTATCTATTTTATATATAGTTAGTGTCTGCTAATCCCAAATCCTAATTTCTCCCTGTCTTAGGAAAAAAATCCTATTAATATATGCAGGATACTCAGAATAATGTACAGTAAAAACACTGCAGTGTTTTTATACATGAGTTTTAAGCCTTAATGAAAATTTTTTCTTGCTCTAATTATCTTTTTTCCTTGCAATTCCTGGCTTCCATATCTCCCTTCCCCTTACTTGTGCTTTAACATATTTAAAGAACTCTGCATTCTTGAGTGCCACCTCCTTCCAACCCTGACACTGCCAACCAAAATTCAAAATGGAAACTGCAAAATAAATGATTACATTTTGCTCTGTTTCTAGATGATAAAATAGATATGAAATCAGTCAAAGATAGTAGAAGATACCTACAGGTTAAAATAATGTATATTTAATATACTAACAATTCATTATAAAATTATGAATTTTTAACCTTTTGGGTTTTATTTAATGAAAAGAGCGAAATCAGCAAGAAGTCAGGAGGACTTATTGACTGCGTTTATGTACATTGCTACTTAAGAAGACTGCAACTTTGAGACTGATTCTACAGAGAACATCTGAAAGAGTAAATTAGCATGCCATAAGGACTGGTTAAACACTCAGCTTTACCATAAACGTATTTTTAGGTATGTTAAGGGAGGCATTCATCACAGAGCTATGATTTAAAACTTTAAATTGTATATAATTACAGTTGGGTGACAGTCTCAGAATTTCTCTTTGTTTGCTCATCAGTCATGTTAACTGGTATTTCAGCTTGGATGCTGCTTTCTTAGTGCTCAAGAGACAGCTGTATGAATGTCATAGGTTAAAGGCGGAAAATGCAACATCAGTTTGATTAATATTTGGAGCTAATGGGAAAAGAATGATTACAGTCTCCTTCACTAAAACAACCATGCTGGTGCAACAACCGGCAAAATTACCAAGCAGAGGGTTGATGTGGTGCTTTAGAGGCAGTCCTGTCACAAAGGTCAGGAGCCCAGGCTCTGGACTCTGACAACTCAGATTCTAAGGCTAGTTTTACATGTCTTAACAACTGAATTTCCATATAGGTTTATTAGAGATTCAACAGATAATATCAATAAAGCACCTAAAATAATACCTGGTGTCACAATGTTAGACTCCTATAAACGTATCAGAATGACCAAAATGAAAATTCAAATAACATCGTATAGGAAAAATGTGAAACACCTGGCACTCAGTTTGCTGAGTGCGAATTATAGGACTTCAATATATAAATAAGTGAAACATTAGAAAATCTGTTTAAATTTATAACTGCATAAAGTGAATTTGTAGTATCAAAGCATGTCTCAATTCACCTTAGAATAAATGATTTTCAGTGTTGGTGTTGAAGCCTTACCAGGGTAGTATATCTTACTATTGCTAGAAGACAACTTGCTTCCAAGATATTGTTATTGCTTAGAATGAGTTTTCTCTATTAGGTAAAGAGAATAAAAATTTGGAGCAAAGAGTATGGCTTTCAGTTCATTAACTGATGAAGATGATGGGATCTGTCAACAGTGAAACAACATAAGTCAGGAAAGCAGGAGATATTTATGAGCCTTATTCACTTTGTCTTCTTCTGCCCTAAAAACACTTTATTTCTCATATGACTATTGTAACAACAAAGAGAGTAGTAAAATGTTCTCTTTACATTTCACCTAATTAAAAGAGAACATCTGATTCTACAGAGAACTTTAAATTAGCATGCCATAAGGACTGGTTAAACACTCAGCTTTACCATAAACGTATTTTTAGGTATGTTAAGGGAGGCATTCATCACAGAGCTATGATTTAAAACTTTAAATTGTATATAATTACAGTTGGGTGACAGTCTCAGAATTTCTCTTTGTTTGCTCATCAGTCATGTTAACTGGTATTTCAGCTTGGATGCTGCTTTCTTAGTGCTCAAGAGACAGCTGTATGAATGTCATAGGTTAAAGGCGGAAAATGCAACATCAGTTTGATTAATATTTGGAGCTAATGGGAAAAGAATGATTACAGTCTCCTTCACTAAAACAACCATGCTGGTGCAACAACCGGCAAAATTACCAAGCAGAGGGTTGATGTGGTGCTTTAGAGGCAGTCCTGTCACAAAGGTCAGGAGCCCAGGCTCTGGACTCTGACAACTCAGATTCTAAGGCTAGTTTTACATGTCTTAACAACTGAATTTCCATATAGGTTTATTAGAGATTCAACAGATAATATCAATAAAGCACCTAAAATAATACCTGGTGTCACAATGTTAGACTCCTATAAACGTATCAGAATGACCAAAATGAAAATTCAAATAACATCGTATAGGAAAAAATGTGAAACACCTGGCACTCAGTTTGCTGAGTGCGAATTATAGGACTTCAATATATAAATAAGTGAAACATTAGAAAATCTGTTTAAATTTATAACTGCATAAAGTGAATTTGTAGTATCAAAGCATGTCTCAATTCACCTTAGAATAAATGATTTTCAGTGTTGGTGTTGAAGCCTTACCAGGGTAGTATATCTTACTATTGCTAGAAGACAACTTGCTTCCAAGATATTGTTATTGCTTAGAATGAGTTTTCTCTATTAGGTAAAGAGAATAAAAATTTGGAGCAAAGAGTATGGCTTTCAGTTCATTAACTGATGAAGATGATGGGATCTGTCAACAGTGAAACAACATAAGTCAGGAAAGCAGGAGATATTTATGAGCCTTATTCACTTTGTCTTCTTCTGCCCTAAAAACACTTTATTTCTCATATGACTATTGTAACAACAAAGAGACTAGAAAAATGTTCTCTTTACATTTCACCTAATTAAAACAAAACTGTGCTTAATATTATGTTTCCCTCTGTTGCTTGAATATATGTGCATACATGTATACTTGTATACACATACATATGTATGCATATATGCATGTGTATGCTGATCTTAGGTTTTATTTTCTGTGTCACTATTTTCAGTACTTAAAATTTTTGTATGATTGTTAGTTGTTCCACTTCATAATTTACCTCTCTGTCTTTATTTTAAAAAATTTTAGGATAGGTTTTTTTTTTTTTTTTTTAAAGTGGCATCTAACCTAAGTATATTACAAAACTTGGCTGTATTTCCTTGTTGTATACAATATAGATCCTTGTTGTTTGTCTGTTTTATAAATAGTGATTTATATCTCTTAGGCCATAGAGAGTATTATGCTTAGTGAAATGTCAGATAGAGAAAGACAAATCTATTTAATCACTTATATGTGCAATCTAATTTTTTAATGAATGTACATAATACATTTTTTAAATTATTAATTTTAAAACTTATTAATTTTCTTAAGATTATTGAGGTCAATCTGGGTAAATACTGTCTTTTTTTTCCAAAAATTACCAATGTGAAGTATTTTTTACACTGTATTTTGCAAACATAACCAGGCTCAGTCATATCCTGGTGAGGAGATGACATTCTGGTTAGTAAGAAATATTATGACTAACTTTTAGCAACTTATCAGGTAGTAAATACTTTTTTCATTCAATTTATTTCATAATAGTATGTTTTCTTAAGTATGTTTTCTTCCTTTGATAAAGTATTTTTGAACCAATGATATAAATTTCCTATTTCTTCTACCCATTAATACCATTTTCTTTAGTTTACTTGTAATTTTTTACATTTAATTTTTTAACTACCCTAAGGTTAAATATATCTCTTTAACTGCCATCAAGTTTGTTTTGGAAATGTCAATAGGTATGATCTGAATAATTTTCTTAAATATTTTAGCTTCATTGCATGTCACCAAAACAAACAAGCAAACTAAACTTATCTAAACTGAATTAAGCCTTGCACAGACATGGAAGTCAACCCTGATTTTGATAAGCACCAAATACAATGTGACAATAAAAATGAGAAGCAAGAATTCTCTCATGTTAGGCTTGTATTTTTATTTTTACACTTACGATTCATACCAGTATAACCCAGATGTCAACTGGGGTCATGACATTTCTTGAGAATTAAATGCAAATTGAGTTAAACTTCTACCACAAAAATGATAAGGTCAGTATTTCTCTTAATGTGTCAAGACTGCCTGGAGGAGATGGACTTTTATGTTGGAATTGTGTAACTTCTCATCTTTTCCTAACAAGATTTTGTTCCCATTGAATTCAGCCCTACTTATTTTTTTTTTTTTCTCCTAGAACTACTATTCTTTTTCTGCTTCAGGTATAAATTATATAAGCCACATAACTCCTCTTTCTCAGAAAGAGGATTTACCCAGAAAATTTATTTGTACAACATGCTTTGGTATTTAAACCTTAAAATCTTTAGTTTTTTCTTTTTGACTCAGTAACGATTTACCTCGTTAGCAAATAAACTACATTAAGCGTTATTGTTGTTCAGTTGCTAAGTTCTGTCTAACTGTTTGCAATCACATGGACTGCAGTACACAAGACTTCCCTGTCCTTCATTATCTCAAACTCATGTCCATTGAGTCAGTGCTGTCATCCAACCATCTCACCCTCTGTTGCCCACTTCTCCCCTTGCCCTCAGTCTTCACCAGCATTAGGGCCTATTCCAATGAGGTGTCTCTTTGCATCAGGTGGTCAAAGTATAGGAGCTTTAGCATCATTCCTTCCAATGACTGTTTAGGGCTGATTTCCTTTGGGATTGACTGGTTTGATCTCCTTGCTGTCCAAGGGACTCTCAAGACACTCCTCCAGCATACAAATCAAAAGCATCAATTCCTCAGCAGTCATTTTTTATGGTCCAAGTATAGACTCCTACATGACTACTGGAAAAACCATAGCTTTGACTAGATGTACTTTTGTCAGCAAAGTGATGTCTCTGCTTTTTAATATGCTATCTAAATTTTCATAGCTTTCCTTCCAAGGAGCAAGCATCTTTTAATTTCATGGTTGCAATAACCATCTTCAGTGATTTTAGAGCCCAAGAAAATAAAATCTGTCACTGTTTCCACTTTTCCCCATATACTTGCCATGAAGTGATGGGACCAGGTGCCATGATCCTAATTTTTTGGAGGCTGAATTTTAAGTCAACTTTTTCCCTCTCTTCTTTTACCGTTAACAAGAAGTTTTTTACATCGATTCCAGTTAAACTTCTACCAAACAAATTTTTTGATAAGGTCAGTATTTCTCTTAATGTGTCAAGACTGCCTGGAGGAGATGGACTTTTATGTTGGAATTGTGTAACTTCTCATCTTTTCCTAACAAGATTTTGTTCCCATTGAATTCAGCCCTACTTATTTTTTTTTTTTTTCTCCTAGAACTACTATTCTTTTTCTGCTTCAGGTATAAATTATATAAGCCACATAACTCCTCTTTCTCAGAAAGAGGATTTACCCAGAAAATTTATTTGTACAACATGCTTTGGTATTTAAACCTTAAAATCTTTAGTTTTTTCTTTTTGACTCAGTAACGATTTACCTCGTTAGCAAATAAACTACATTAAGCGTTATTGTTGTTCAGTTGCTAAGTTCTGTCTAACTGTTTGCAATCACATGGACTGCAGTACACAAGACTTCCCTGTCCTTCATTATCTCAAACTCATGTCCATTGAGTCAGTGCTGTCATCCAACCATCTCACCCTCTGTTGCCCACTTCTCCCCTTGCCCTCAGTCTTCACCAGCATTAGGGCCTATTCCAATGAGGTGTCTCTTTGCATCAGGTGGTCAAAGTATAGGAGCTTTAGCATCATTCCTTCCAATGACTGTTTAGGGCTGATTTCCTTTGGGATTGACTGGTTTGATCTCCTTGCTGTCCAAGGGACTCTCAAGACACTCCTCCAGCATACAAATCAAAAGCATCAATTCCTCAGCAGTCATTTTTTATGGTCCAAGTATAGACTCCTACATGACTACTGGAAAAACCATAGCTTTGACTAGATGTACTTTTGTCAGCAAAGTGATGTCTCTGCTTTTTAATATGCTATCTAAATTTTTCATAGCTTTCCTTCCAAGGAGCAAGCATCTTTTAATTTCATGGTTGCAATAACCATCTTCAGTGATTTTAGAGCCCAAGAAAATAAAATCTGTCACTGTTTCCACTTTTCCCCATATACTTGCCATGAAGTGATGGGACCAGGTGCCATGATCCTAATTTTTTGGAGGCTGAATTTTAAGTCAACTTTTTCCCTCTCTTCTTTTACCGTTAACAAGAAGTTCTTTAGTTCCTCTCTGCCCTCTGCCATTAGGGTGGTATCATCTGCATGTCTGGGGTTGTTGATATTTCTCCTGGAAATCTCGATTATGCTTATGTTTCATCCAGCCTGGCATTTCATATCATGTACTCTGCATATAAGTTATATAAGCAGGGTGACAATATATAGCTTTGACATACTCCTTTCTCAATTTTGAACCAAGCCATTGTTCCATCTCTGGTTCTAACTATAGCTTCTTGACCTGCATGTAGGTTTCTTAGGAAACATGAAAGGTGGTCTTTGAATTTTCCAGTTTGTTGTGATCCACAACATTTAACATAGTCAATGAGTCAGAAGTAGATGTGTTTCTGGAATTCTCTTGTTTCCCTACGATCCATCCAATGGATGCTGGAAATTCAACCTCTGGTTCCTCTACTTTTTCTAAATCCAGCTTGTACATCTGGAAGTTCTTGGTTCATCTACTGTTGAGGCCTAGCTTGAAGGATTTTGAGTATTACCTTGCTATCATGTGAAATGATCACAATTGTACAGTAATTTGAACATTCTAGGGCATTTCTCTTGAGGTTGGAATGAAAACCGATCTTTTTCAGTCCTGTGGTCACTGCTGAACTTTCCAAATTTGCTAACATATTAAGTACAGCACTTTAACAGCATCATCTTTTAAAATTTTAAAAGGACTAATTTTTGCAAAAGATTTTAGAGACTCCACTATCAACATTCTCACTTATATCCACATTATCCTATATGCTGCTATACAATTTGGACTAATTTCTTTCTTAACCACAAGCTCTTACCCTAATTCCAAATCTTTGTTAGATGACTATCTACATCCCTAGAGTTTAGGTGTTTATTTATTCATTTTTTTCACTCTGCTATGTCTATTAATAACACACTCTCAGGCTTTGCTGTATCCTTCCTGAGAATACTATCAAGATATCTCTCATGCAAAGGCACTTTTGTCTGGGAATCTGAAGCCAGCTGTTAAGATACATTTATTTCTCAATGCACAACAAATGACCTTGTTCTTTGGCCAAAATAAAATGATACTTTCTCTTTCTCTCACTTGTTTATGTATGATGAGGGAATTTACTTGTGTGGGATGAGTGAGGATTTCAACTTTATAAACTTATTTTTTTTCATTCTCTAGGTTTGACGCTTGTAAAGATGAACAAATGGAGAAGCTGGCATTAGGCATCTTTAGGAAAGACCACAAGTCATTTTGTATTAAATAGTTTAAATTTCTGTGGTAAAGTAAAAGTCATGGACAAGACTGAGGGACAGAAGACCATAGTTCTGTTTCTGGGCATCTCACTCTGTAATTTGGGGAGAGTCATTTTGCATTCCCAGTGCCATTTGTAAAATGAAGAAATTTGTCTAGCTATTTCTTTCTAAAGTGATAATTTTGGCCTATTTAAAAGATCCTACTTTAAAATACATTGATTTTTGCTTCCAAGCTTGTGACCTTTCTGGTTTACCTAAGATAGTATACCTCTCTCTACATATTCAATAGTTTCTTGGCTATTTTTAAAATAACATTTCATTTTTAAAATTATAGAACAGCTAGGCTGTATGGGAAGAAAACCCTTCTAACTATAGAAAATAAATATCTGCCACATAGAATCTAATTGTGGAAAAAAAACAAATTTTTCTTAGTTTATTTAGTTCACACAACTTGAAAAGAACTGGAAAAATACCACAAATATTGTGGAGTAAAAATTATAGATAACTCACTACAGAGAGATAACATTGAAATACTGTTATATAGTTTTAATCCATTTTGTTCTGTTCTGAAATTTTTGTGGACCTTTGCTAACATGGTCTTCTATTTGTTTACAATTAGAGAAAATTTGAGGCTTAATTTAATGGTCTCTCATTCAAAAAACTGAGATCATAGCATCCTATCTCATGACTTCATGGCAAATAAAAGGGATTAAAGTGGAAGCAGTGGCAGGTTTTCTTTTCTTGGGCTCCAAAATCACTGTAGACAGTGAATGCAGCCATGAAATTAAAAGATGCTTGTTCCTTGAAAAGAAAGCTATGACAGACCTAGTTAGTGTACTAAAAAGCAGAAACATCACTTTGCCAACAAAAGGTCCATAAAGTCAAAACTATGGTTTTTTTCAGTAGTCATGTACGGATGTGAGAGCTGGACAGAAGTCTGAGAACAAAGAATTGATGCTTTTGAATTGTGGTACTGGAAAAGACTCTTGAGAGTCCCTTGGACAGCAAAGAGATTAAACCTGTCAATTCTACAGGAAATCAACCATGAATACTCATTAGAGGGACTGATGCTGAAACTGAAGCTCTGGTACTTTCTTTGGCCACTTGATTCAAAGAGATGACCCACTGGAATAGACCTCGATGCTAGAAAAGACTGAAGGACAGGCGGGCAGCAGAGGATGAAATTTTAGATAGCATCACTGACTCAATAGACACAAATCTGAGCAAACTCTGGGACAGTGAGTGGCAGAGAAGCCTGGCATGTTTCAGTCCATGGAACCACAAAGAGTAAGACACCACTTAGGGAATGAACAGCAAGCAACAGTCTTCATCAGTATTTTCAATGTTAAATTATGTGGCTCAAAGTCCTTGTTTTCAGGTGTTTTTAGGCAACTTGCTGGGTATTTCATGTTCAGTGAAAAGTATTCTTTTTTTTTTTTTATCAAGGAACCTTTCTTTATTTTTTTCTATACAGCTAACAAGAATGTTGAAAATATACCAATGCTCAAGTCTGATAATCCAGCACGCTTGAAGGTAGGTATTTTCGGCTAAGATAATACAGTAAGAAGGAGACACCTGTGGTTGGTGGTAGCATTTTTCGGTTTGGAGTTAGAAACCTGAGCTCCCTGAGGATAATTCTGCATATTTCATTGCGTTAGTTTTAGAAAAAAACAAATGAGATCCTCACAAAGAACAAAGTGTTGTAAATAATGCCAGGAGCCAGTGTCAGTGGTTTGCTGTGATGACTTTTCATGAAAATTTTTGTTCTCTAGGTCCTGAGATCATAGCATCCTATCTCATGACTTCATGGCAAATAAGGGATTAAAGTGGAAGCAGTGGCAGGTTTTCTTTTCTTGGGCTCCAAAATCACTGTAGACAGTGAATGCAGCCATGAAATTAAAAGATGCTTGTTCCTTGAAAAGAAAGCTATGACAGACCTAGTTAGTGTACTAAAAGCAGAAACATCACTTTGCCAACAAAAGGTCCATAAAGTCAAAACTATGGTTTTTTTCAGTAGTCATGTACGGATGTGAGAGCTGGACAGAAGTCTGAGAACAAAGAATTGATGCTTTTGAATTGTGGTACTGGAAAAGACTCTTGAGAGTCCCTTGGACAGCAAAGAGATTAAACCTGTCAATTCTACAGGAAATCAACCATGAATACTCATTAGAGGGACTGATGCTGAAACTGAAGCTCTGGTACTTTCTTTGGCCACTTGATTCAAAGAGATGACCCACTGGAATAGACCTCGATGCTAGAAAAGACTGAAGGACAGGCGGGCAGCAGAGGATGAAATTTTAGATAGCATCACTGACTCAATAGACACAAATCTGAGCAAACTCTGGGACAGTGAGTGGCAGAGAAGCCTGGCATGTTTCAGTCCATGGAACCACAAAGAGTAAGACACCACTTAGGGAATGAACAGCAAGCAACAGTCTTCATCAGTATTTTCAATGTTAAATTATGTGGCTCAAAGTCCTTGTTTTCAGGTGTTTTTAGGCAACTTGCTGGGTATTTCATGTTCAGTGAAAAGTATTCTTTTTTTTTTTTATCAAGGAACCTTTCTTTATTTTTTTCTATACAGCTAACAAGAATGTTGAAAATATACCAATGCTCAAGTCTGATAATCCAGCACGCTTGAAGGTAGGTATTTTCGGCTAAGATAATACAGTAAGAAGGAGACACCTGTGGTTGGTGGTAGCATTTTTCGGTTTGGAGTTAGAAACCTGAGCTCCCTGAGGATAATTCTGCATATTTCATTGCGTTAGTTTTAGAAAAAAACAAATGAGATCCTCACAAAGAACAAAGTGTTGTAAATAATGCCAGGAGCCAGTGTCAGTGGTTTGCTGTGATGACTTTTCATGAAAATTTTTGTTCTCTAGGTCCTGAGTAATCATGCCTTGGGTGGGAGGGACTCTGTGGTTCATCTGTTTGAAGCTGTAAGGGTGGAGGAACAAGCAGATTCTTTTTTTTTCCCATTGAAATTATCGTAAACATAATCATCAAGTACTTTTGATTTCCCAGATGAGTGATATACTCTAGAAACAAGGGTGCAGTGTAACTCCAGTGTTACAAAGAATGAGACACTTAGGGAGATAGATGGTTGCTGGCAAACAGAGGGAGTGTGGAGAGTGTCTCATTTCAGAAACTGAAAATCTCGAATCCCTTTCAAATCTTTGCTGAATTCTGTGACATAGAGTGGGATGGGAAGAGGTAAAAGGACATTTTTTTTTAATTGTTTTATATTGGAGTAATGATGATGAACATTGTGTTAGTTTCAGGTGTACAGCCCAGTGATTCAGTTATACGTGTATGTGTATCTACTTCAAATTCTTTTTCAAGTCCCTTCTCACCGATTCCTGCTTCTGGACAAAGCCCTTTATCTTTGCCCTGGGGTTGATCCAAATGCAGAAACATCGTCTACATTGGGATCAGAACACTCCAAAGCACCACAGATCAAAGGAAATTACATGAAGCAGCTTTTTAAACTAAAGCTTTACTAAAGGGTCAGCTTGCTCACCTCACAATAACTTGAAATCACACACAGTTTATTTCCCACTTAGAGAATACCGTAACTGTTTCTCGCCAGGTAGCATCCTGGCCGACTGCCAACTTCTATGCCCTTCTGCTGACCTTCCCATCCCTTCTCCTCACTGTCCTCTCAGTATTATTAAAAGCAACATTGATCTCTAGTTCCTGGCCTAAACTTGCAAATTTTTACCCATAAAAATGCAGAGTAAAAATTAACAATATCACTTGCTCCTTCGAACGCACTTGGATTCGTACAGAGAGAATCGTTATTTTTCTCTAAGGCCAATGTAGCATTTTCTTCTGTAAATATTTGTGTGATATTGTGCATTGGTGTATACAAAGCTGAGATGTAAATGACTGTTGGGATCATCTTGTAAATTTTTTTTTATAATTTTTTTTTCTTTTTCTTTTAGTGCATCCTCTTACTCTTTTTTAGGAGAAAGCTGACTTTTTGGGGGGGGGCGGTGCGGGGGTCGGGTTGGGGAGGGAGGGGAGCGGGCGGGCCACTTCTATTGGTCCTTCATTCCTCTATCTTCATCCGTCTTTGTTCTTTGGCTCCTGTGGGCTTCCCACCGCGGTGGCGTCTGTAGTTGCAGAGCGCCAGCTCTGGGCGCATGCGCTCCAGAGCTCGGGCTCGGTGATTGGACACATTGGTCCAGCCGCTCCGCGGCTCGTGGGATCTTCCCAGGCCAGGGATCAAACCGGCGCCCGTTGCACGGCAAGGTGGTGTCCTTACCCACTGGACCAGCAGGGGAAGCCCCACCTTGTATATTTAAGTGCATCAGGCTTTCTGTGAAAATGACAATTAGAGTGAGATTCTTCCCTGGCTTTGCCTTGAAGGATGTTTGGAGGTCGTCATGTGAACACTTCACATTCTTCTGGAATTTCTTAGCCATTTTTTTTTCCCTGAGTGACAAGTCCACACTCTACATATTTTTTCTTGTCAACTTGTATACTAACACTACTTGTAAATGCCATGCTACAGGTTTTTTCCCTTGTCGAATTGTTGATGTAAGTCTAATGAAATTCACTTCCTCTGCTGTTGATTTTAATTTTATATAAGTATATTTTAGTATTAGAACAGCTAAGCCATTAACATTTGCAAAATATCTGTTGTAGCATTTGATTAAATTAAATTTTGAATTTTTAAAATCATCCTTAAAGACTGATGTCATGGTTGTTACCAATTTATATATTGGAAACATAAGGACTTACCAATTTCCATGTTGGAGGCATCCCTTCAAACATGATGCTTTTTGAGCTGAGTAAAGATAGTCTAATCTTAGCAATATCCTTGAACATATTTAAAGGTACTTTTAAAATGTCAGCTGAGAGCTCAAAGATGTAGAAAGCTGTAAAGGACAGCGCTCCCACACTTATAACAAGAAAAAAGCTGGACTAACTGAAACTTAAAGAACTTTCAGAGCAAATAACTACCTCCAAAAATGATGGGACACAGAGAAAAACAGAACTCTGGAATTTGATTACTTGGGCAGACACTGCAAAAAAACCACATTGACCAATAAGAACATATAGCTAAAATTATTTTGAAGACCTTGTTAAAAGATACATATGGGGCTTCCCTGGTGGTCCAGTGGGTAAAGACACCGCCTTGTAGTGCAAGGGGCCCCAGTTCGATCCCTGACCTAGGAAGATCCCACGTGCTGCGGAGTGGCTGGACCGATGTGTCCAACTACCGAGAGAGAGCTCTGGAGCACGTGTGCCCAGAGCCAGTGCTCTGCAACGAGAGAGGCCACTGCGATGGGAGGCCTACACAGGCCAAAGAAAAAGCATAAATAAATGAAAGATCAATAGAAGTGCCCCCCCCCCCACAAAAAAAGATACATACATACATACATTTGTGAAGCCTTTGGGACTGCAGGTATAGTACTTTATGTTCTTTTGTAGGTTTTTCCTCTATGTCAGTCATCAAATGCTAACATGAAAAACTATAAAAAATTCTAAAAATGGTTTCCTGTAGTTCTGATTAAACAAGAAGAACAACAGTCACCGGAAAAGGCCATTGAGATCCATGTTCTCTATTTCACTTTTGGAACAAAAGTCTTGATGGACTTTTGCACATGAAAGAACAGCGAAAAAAACAGAGCAAGAAAACCAAAAAAATTGTTGCATTAGAGAAGTGGATTTTTGCAGAAGTGAGAAGAAAATGAGAAGGAAAATAAAACAAGCTCCACCTCTGGGAAAGGGGCAAGAGTGCATGCCGGACTCCGCACGGAAGCTGGAGGAGGACCAGGAATACTGGTGAAAGCACAATATGTCAGCACTGCTTCATAGTGCAGACAGAAATGAGGTTACACAGACGACCGGAGAAAACCTCCTTTCCCAAATCACTATCTTCCAGGCTAACAAACATCAATTAAAAAACAAAAAGAGTGAAATACATCTGAGGCAGATTATTTCTTGAGAAGATGGCAAGGAGTGGGGACCCAAAGCAAGCGAGGAACAAACACTAAGGAAAACCTGTTAACAACTTGACCACACTCTATACATGAAATATCAACAGAGGAATTTGAAGCCTCTGGTGCTTTGTGCGTAACTATAGCAACAAACTTCAAATATAGTCCCTTCCTAACCAGATTAACAAAAGCCCTCCCTAAAGGCCTAGGAGAAGCCAAGCATAAAATATACTATCCCAGTATTAACAGGACTGTACATATGTATAGCTTCAATAAAAATTATGCAATATATGACATGGCAAGAAAAAAGTTTCAAGTGACAAAAGAATCATTAGGACCAGATTCAGATGATACACATGTAATAATTACTGGAGAGAAAATCTAATTATTTATATGCTTAAAGTTATAATGCAGAGGTTCTTTGAAAATATCAATAAAGTTGATCAATTTATAGCAAGATTGTCCAGGAAACATAAAAAGAAGACACATCTTAATAATATCAGAAATAGGGGCTTCCCTGGTGGTCCAGTGGGTAGGGACATTGCCTTGCAGTGCAAGGGGTGCAGAGCGGCTGGACCAATGTGTCCAACTACTGAGTCAGAGCTCTGGAGAGCATGTGCCCAGGGCCAGTGCTCTGTAATGAGAGAGGCCACCGTGATGGGCAAAGAACATACAGGCCAAAGAACAAAGATGGATGAAAATAAATAGATGAAAGACCAATAAAAGCGCCCCCCTCAAAAAAAGCCTATAAAATAATGTCAGAAATAAAACTAGGGTATAACTATAAATTAAATGAGTAGTGGATTTTTGCAGAAGTGAGAAGAAAATGAGAAGGAAAATAAAACAAGCTCCACCTCTGGGAAAGGGGCAAGAGTGCATGCCGGACTCCGCACGGAAGCTGGAGGAGGACCAGGAATACTGGTGAAAGCACAATATGTCAGCACTGCTTCATAGTGCAGACAGAAATGAGGTTACACAGACGACCGGAGAAAACCTCCTTTCCCAAATCACTATCTTCCAGGCTAACAAACATCAATTAAAAACAAAAAGAGTGAAATACATCTGAGGCAGATTATTTCTTGAGAAGATGGCAAGGAGTGGGGACCCAAAGCAAGCGAGGAACAAACACTAAGGAAAACCTGTTAACAACTTGACCACACTCTATACATGAAATATCAACAGAGGAATTTGAAGCCTCTGGTGCTTTGTGCGTAACTATAGCAACAAACTTCAAATATAGTCCCTTCCTAACCAGATTAACAAAAGCCCTCCCTAAAGGCCTAGGAGAAGCCAAGCATAAAATATACTATCCCAGTATTAACAGGACTGTACATATGTATAGCTTCAATAAAAATTATGCAATATATGACATGGCAAGAAAAAAGTTTCAAGTGACAAAAGAATCATTAGGACCAGATTCAGATGATACACATGTAATAATTACTGGAGAGAAAATCTAATTATTTATATGCTTAAAGTTATAATGCAGAGGTTCTTTGAAAATATCAATAAAGTTGATCAATTTATAGCAAGATTGTCCAGGAAACATAAAAAGAAGACACATCTTAATAATATCAGAAATAGGGGCTTCCCTGGTGGTCCAGTGGGTAGGGACATTGCCTTGCAGTGCAAGGGGTGCAGAGCGGCTGGACCAATGTGTCCAACTACTGAGTCAGAGCTCTGGAGAGCATGTGCCCAGGGCCAGTGCTCTGTAATGAGAGAGGCCACCGTGATGGGCAAAGAACATACAGGCCAAAGAACAAAGATGGATGAAAATAAATAGATGAAAGACCAATAAAAGCGCCCCCCTCAAAAAAAGCCTATAAAATAATGTCAGAAATAAAAACTAGGGTATAACTATAAATTAAATGAGTAGTAAGGGATTATTAAAAACACCCTTGTGCTTATATATTCAACAACCAAGACAAATAGACTAATTTCTTGAAAGACACAAACTACTAAAGCTCACTTAAGAAGAAATGTATCATATGATAGTTCTATTTTTGTTTTTTAATTTTAAAGAAACCTCCATACTGTTCTCTATAGTGGCTGTACCAATTTACATTCCCACTAACAGTATAGAAGGGTTGCTTTCTGCCACACCCTCTCCAGCACTTATTGTTTGTAGATTTTTTGATGATGGCCATTCTGGGTGTATGAGGAGATATCTCATTGTAGTTTTGATCTGCATTTCTCTAATAATTAGTGATGTTGGGAATCTCCTCATGTGCTTTTGTTTTTTAAATAATGGCTGTTTTTAAATTATTTTTATTTATTTATTATTATAATTTTAAAATTTTTGGCTATTCTTGGTTTTCACTACTGCTACAGGTTCTTCTCTAGTTGCAGGGAGTGGGGGCTACTCTCCAGTTGAGGTGAGGAGGCTTCTTGTTACAGTGACTTCTCTTGTGAAACTTGGGTTCCAGGCTTCAGTAGTTGTGACACATGGGCTAAAGAGTTGCAGCTCAGAGGCTCTAGAGCACAGGCTCAATAGTTGTGGCTCATGGGCTTAGTTGCTCCATAGTACGTGGATCTTCCTGGATCAGGGATTGAACTGGTGTCTCCTGCATTGGCAGGCAAACTCTTAACCACTGAGCTACCAGGGAAGCCCCTCCTCATGTGCTTTTTAACCACCTGCATGTTTTCTATGGAGAAACATCTATTTAGATCTTGAGCACTTTTTTATCTTTTTTTTTTAAAATTAAGTTGCACAAACTGTTTGTATATTTTGGAGATTAATTGCTTGTCAATTGCTTCTTTTGGAAATATTTTCTCCCATTATGAGGGTTGGATTTTCATTCTGTTTATGGTTTCCTTTGCTGTGTAAAAGCTTTTAAGTTTAATTAGGTCCCATTAGTTTATTATTTTGTTTAAATTCTCATTATTGTATGAATGGGATCAAAAAAGATCTTGCTGTGATTTATATATCAGAGTGTTCTCTTTATATTTTCCTCTAAGAGTTTTGTAGCATTTGACATTTAGGTCTATAATCAATTTTGATTTTATTTTTATATAGGCATGTATCCAAAGAAAGCCATAATTCAAAAATATATATGCCCCCCAATATTTATTTCAGCACTATTTAAAATAGGGAAGTAACTTAAATGTCTACCACCAGAGGAATGGATAGAGAAGCTATGGTATATATATATATATATATATATATATATATACACACACACACACACACACACACATGGGATATTACTCAGCCATAAAAAAGAATTAAATAATTTTATTTGTAGCAATATGAAAATGAATCAGAGATTTTCAGATTAAGTGAAGTAAGTCAAAGCCAAATATATTGCTTATATGTGGAATCTATAAAAGGGTAAAAATTAAACCTGTCTACAAAACATAAATAAAGTTACAGATAGAGAAAATAAACATGATTATCAGGGAGCACACAGGGAAGTAAACTGGAAGGTTGGAATTGACATATGCACACTACTACATATAAAATAAATAACTGATATAGACCTAATATACAGTGTGGGGAACTCTGCTCAATACTTTATAGTGGCCTATGAGGGAAAATAATCTAAAAAAGAGTGGATAAAAAAAAAAAAAGAAAAACAAATAAAAAAAAAAGTAAAAAGAGTAGATATGTAAAACCGATTCACTTTGCAATACAACTATAACTAACCCAACACTAAATCAACTATACCTCAACAAAAATTAAAAAAGAAGGAACAGAAAATCTGAATAGTTCTACATTTACAAAATAAATCATAGTTAAAACTTTCCAAACCATAAAATTATAGACCTAGATATTTTGGTGACAATTTCTATCGATATAAAGAAGGAAATAATACCAATTCTATACAATCTCTTCCAGAATATAGAGATGAAATATTTCTGTACTCATTTATGAGGTCAGCTTTACATTAATACTAAAACTTGAGAAAGACATTATACTAAAATAGAACTACAGACCAATATCCCTCATGAACCTAGACATAAATATCCTCAACAAATATATATAAATCAAATCTTATAATATTTATTGAATAAAAGAAAGGCTGTATGTAGAAATCTAATGGGATTTACTCAGAATGAAAGACTGCATCAGTCTTTCATTAATGTATATGAACAGATTGAATAAGTAAAAAAACATGATCATATTAACAGATGCAAAATGATAGTTAATAAAATTCAATTTCCCTTTGTGATTAAAAAAACCCAGCAACCTAGAAATAACAGACACTTCTTTTATTGTCTACATAACACTTAAAACAATTGTCACACTCAATGTTGATATTTTAAATGTTTTGCTCTTAAGGTATGAACAAGATGAAGATGTTATCTATGACCAATTCTATTTAATAATGTACTAGAAGACTTAGCCTGTGAAATAAGACAAGAATTAAGAGATAAAAGGCATATTGATTGGATAGGTGAAAATAAAATGATCTATATTTGCAGACAACTGGATTTTCTATTTAGAAAATCCCATGAACTCTGCAAAAGACATCTAGAGTAGATAAGTAGGCTAAGCAAGCTTGTAGACTACATGGTCAATATTCAAAAGTCAATCATTCTTACGTACCAGCAATGAACAATTGGAATTTGAAATCAAAAAACATCATTTACAACTGCTGAAAAGACAAAGTAGGTATAAATTAAACAAACAAAAAAATGTACAGATTCTGAGTGCTAAAGTCTTCAACTCTGATAAAAGAAATAAAAGAATGTCTAAGCAGGGAAGAAATACACTGTGTGCATTGATTAGAAAAATCAATATTGTTAAGATTTCAGTTATCTAGTAATGATATATAAGTTTAATACAATCTCAAAGCCTTAACAAAGTAATATTTTTTAGATATCAATTAGCTGGTTCTATAACTTATATAAAAAAACCAAAGTAACTAGGATAATCAAGCTGTGAAAAAGAAAGATAAATTTTGAAGGCTTATTATCTGATTTCAAGTCTTACTATAAAGCTCCAGTAATAATTTGGTATAGTAATAGTGAAAGGGGAGATATAAAGATCAATGAACCTTAATAAAGAGCACATAAATAGACCCATACAAAATATAGACCACTATATTCAACTCATTTTGAAAAGGATCCAAAGGCAAATAAATGGAGACAGAACAGTCTTCATATAATGGTGCTGCTACATTTGGACAATCATATACATAAGAAAACAAAATAAAAAACAGCCTCAATATAAGCCTTCAAACCATATGCAACACTAACTAAAAGTAGATCATACTACTAAGTATAAAATCCAAAGTTATAAAATTTCTAGAATAATACAGAGGAGCAAATTTGAGTCAACTTGGGTTTACCTATGTAATTTTAGGTATGATACCAGAAGCCCATGAGTCATAACAGAAAAATGGGTAAATATTACATTTAGTAAAGTTAAAATTATATTTCACAAAACAATATTAAGAAAATGAAAAGACAAGCCACAGACAGAAAAGATGTGCATATCATATATCTAACAAAAGAGTGTTTTCAGGGTATAAACAACATTCAATAAGATAAAAATAGAAAATAAGTCTAATAAACAACAAAAATTTATCCATGACACATGGCATTGGCAGATCCCTTGTCTGGTGAGAGCCCACTTCCTGGTTCATGGATAATTTTTTGCTGTGTTCTGACTTGGCAGAAGGGAGCTCTCTGGGATTTCTAAAAGATCGTTAATCCCAATGATAAGGACACCACCTTCTTGGCCTAATTAACTCCCAAATGCTGCATCTTCTAATATCGCCACATTGGGGTTTTGTTGTTGTTCAGCTGCTCAGTGGCGTCCAGCTCTTTGTGCCCTAATACGCCATGAATTCAGAAAGAATCAAAAAAAAATGTCTAAGCAGGGAAGAAATACACTGTGTGCATTGATTAGAAAAATCAATATTGTTAAGATTTCAGTTATCTAGTAATGATATATAAGTTTAATACAATCTCAAAGCCTTAACAAAGTAATATTTTTTAGATATCAATTAGCTGGTTCTATAACTTATATAAAAACCAAAGTAACTAGGATAATCAAGCTGTGAAAAAGAAAGATAAATTTTGAAGGCTTATTATCTGATTTCAAGTCTTACTATAAAGCTCCAGTAATAATTTGGTATAGTAATAGTGAAAGGGGAGATATAAAGATCAATGAACCTTAATAAAGAGCACATAAATAGACCCATACAAAATATAGACCACTATATTCAACTCATTTTGAAAAGGATCCAAAGGCAAATAAATGGAGACAGAACAGTCTTCATATAATGGTGCTGCTACATTTGGACAATCATATACATAAGAAAACAAAATAAAAAACAGCCTCAATATAAGCCTTCAAACCATATGCAACACTAACTAAAAGTAGATCATACTACTAAGTATAAAATCCAAAGTTATAAAATTTCTAGAATAATACAGAGGAGCAAATTTGAGTCAACTTGGGTTTACCTATGTAATTTTAGGTATGATACCAGAAGCCCATGAGTCATAACAGAAAAATGGGTAAATATTACATTTAGTAAAGTTAAAATTATATTTCACAAAACAATGTTAAGAAAATGAAAAGACAAGCCACAGACAGAAAAGATGTGCATATCATATATCTAACAAAAGAGTGTTTTCAGGGTATAAACAACATTCAATAAGATAAAAATAGAAAATAAGTCTAATAAACAACAAAAATTTATCCATGACACATGGCATTGGCAGATCCCTTGTCTGGTGAGAGCCCACTTCCTGGTTCATGGATAATTTTTTGCTGTGTTCTGACTTGGCAGAAGGGAGCTCTCTGGGATTTCTAAAAGATCGTTAATCCCAATGATAAGGACACCACCTTCTTGGCCTAATTAACTCCCAAATGCTGCATCTTCTAATATCGCCACATTGGGGTTTTGTTGTTGTTCAGCTGCTCAGTGGCGTCCAGCTCTTTGTGACCCCCTGGCTACAGCAGGCCAGGCTTCCCTGCTGCACCCTTCTGCTTCACCATCTCCCAGAGTTTGCTTAAACTCGATATCGTATGTACCTAGCATGTTGCCATGAATAGGAAATGTCACCTCTTTGGTCCTCTTCCAAAAATTCATAACCTCAGTATAATCATTAGACTATGTAAGAAAAACTAAATTAAAAGACATTCTGCAAAATGCCTGATAAGTACTCCTCAGGAGTGCAAATTCATGAAGAAAAAAAAAATAACAAGAAACTATCACAGATTGGAGAAGACCAAGGAGAAATGACCATGAGATATCCTGGGTTGAATCATGCAACAGAAAAAGGACATTGTTGCCCAAAGTGGGAGTATCTGAACAGAGTCTATAGTTCAGGGCTGGCAAACTGTGTACTATGAGCCAAATCTAGCCTATCACCAGTTTTTGTGAGATTTCATGAGAATGAAGCTGAACCCATTTGTGTTATCTATTGTCAAAGGTTGCTTCTTACCACAGTGGCAGAGTTGAATAATTGTGATAGAGCCATCTCACTCACAAAGTCTAAAATATTTACTGTATGACTCTACAGAAAAATCCACAGATGCCTAGTATATGGGAATATTTGTGCACTAATTTTTCTTTTTGTACAGCCTTCTGTAGGTCTAAGGCAACTTCAGTATAAATTTTTTTAAGTCGCATGATTTACATCATTGAATCCATTTGACAATGTTAAGAAAATGAAAAGACAAGCCACAGACAGAAAAGATGTGCATATCATATATCTAACAAAAGAGTGTTTTCAGGGTATAAACAACATTCAATAAGATAAAAATAGAAAATAAGTCTAATAAACAACAAAAATTTATCCATGACACATGGCATTGGCAGATCCCTTGTCTGGTGAGAGCCCACTTCCTGGTTCATGGATAATTTTTTGCTGTGTTCTGACTTGGCAGAAGGGAGCTCTCTGGGATTTCTAAAAGATCGTTAATCCCAATGATAAGGACACCACCTTCTTGGCCTAATTAACTCCCAAATGCTGCATCTTCTAATATCGCCACATTGGGGTTTTGTTGTTGTTCAGCTGCTCAGTGGCGTCCAGCTCTTTGTGACCCCCTGGCTACAGCAGGCCAGGCTTCCCTGCTGCACCCTTCTGCTTCACCATCTCCCAGAGTTTGCTTAAACTCGATATCGTATGTACCTAGCATGTTGCCATGAATAGGAAATGTCACCTCTTTGGTCCTCTTCCAAAAATTCATAACCTCAGTATAATCATTAGACTATGTAAGAAAAACTAAATTAAAAGACATTCTGCAAAATGCCTGATAAGTACTCCTCAGGAGTGCAAATTCATGAAGAAAAAAAAAATAACAAGAAACTATCACAGATTGGAGAAGACCAAGGAGAAATGACCATGAGATATCCTGGGTTGAATCATGCAACAGAAAAAGGACATTGTTGCCCAAAGTGGGAGTATCTGAACAGAGTCTATAGTTCAGGGCTGGCAAACTGTGTACTATGAGCCAAATCTAGCCTATCACCAGTTTTTGTGAGATTTCATGAGAATGAAGCTGAACCCATTTGTGTTATCTATTGTCAAAGGTTGCTTCTTACCACAGTGGCAGAGTTGAATAATTGTGATAGAGCCATCTCACTCACAAAGTCTAAAATATTTACTGTATGACTCTACAGAAAAATCCACAGATGCCTAGTATATGGGAATATTTGTGCACTAATTTTTCTTTTTGTACAGCCTTCTGTAGGTCTAAGGCAACTTCAGTATAAATTTTTTTAAGTCGCATGATTTACATCATGAATCCATTTTAAGCTACCATTGTTTGAGACCTTACTATTTGTGAAACACTTTGCTACAGTTCTTCATATACTACCGTAGTTAATTCTCTCAGCAGCCCTTTTTACTTCCTCCTATTACTATCTTTCTTTTACATCTAAGGAAAACCAAGGTTAATTAAGTCAAATGACTTGCTGAAAGACAGAGTTCACATGTTTAAAAATGCAAACGTGTTAGTTGCTCAGTCATGTCCGACTCTTTGTGACCCAAAAATGCAAAGCTAGAGTTTAAACCAAAATCTGCCTGAGAACAAAGTCCATATTATCATATTCTGTCATCCATATGTATGGGTCAACTGAGGATATTCAGTGTCACCTTCATCTAAAGTTCAGAATTCATTTAATCAATAGATTGAGCACCTACCACGCCCAACACAATTTCCTGGGATCCTCAGAATGACAATTCCATTACCCACAGCACCTCCTGGATTTGCCTTTGCTCCCTTAATGCTCTGATTAGATTTACAATTACATAGATTGCCCTCCTTTCAGCTAGTTTTCTCTCTTACCTTTCCAGTTACAGTGCCTCAAATAATAAAATGCATACCAAAGAATAAATCCACATAACCTTTCCCTCACTCTTTTACTTTTTTTGTAATCAGTAAACAAAACATACCTTGTCTTTACCTGAAACTCATTTATAGTCCAATATTCCTGTAAATTCTAGAACAGGTTAACTTTTCTCAGGTCATTAAAAATATCTAAAACACCAGTTACCTGAATCTGTTGCTTATTTGCATTTCTTAGACAGTAGTTTACTGTATTTCTTGTTTCTAACTATTAAATATGAAACCCAGTTATAAACAAATCTTTTGAAAACTCACCCTGGAAAAACAAATCTATTAAATATTTACTGTATGACTCTACAGAAAAATCCACAGATGCCTAGTATATGGGAATATTTGTGCACTAATTTTTCTTTTTGTACAGCCTTCTGTAGGTCTAAGGCAACTTCAGTATAAATTTTTTTAAGTCGCATGATTTACATCATGAATCCATTTTAAGCTACCATTGTTTGAGACCTTACTATTTGTGAAACACTTTGCTACAGTTCTTCATATACTACCGTAGTTAATTCTCTCAGCAGCCCTTTTTACTTCCTCCTATTACTATCTTTCTTTTACATCTAAGGAAAACCAAGGTTAATTAAGTCAAATGACTTGCTGAAAGACAGAGTTCACATGTTTAAAAATGCAAACGTGTTAGTTGCTCAGTCATGTCCGACTCTTTGTGACCCAAAAATGCAAAGCTAGAGTTTAAACCAAAATCTGCCTGAGAACAAAGTCCATATTATCATATTCTGTCATCCATATGTATGGGTCAACTGAGGATATTCAGTGTCACCTTCATCTAAAGTTCAGAATTCATTTAATCAATAGATTGAGCACCTACCACGCCCAACACAATTTCCTGGGATCCTCAGAATGACAATTCCATTACCCACAGCACCTCCTGGATTTGCCTTTGCTCCCTTAATGCTCTGATTAGATTTACAATTACATAGATTGCCCTCCTTTCAGCTAGTTTTCTCTCTTACCTTTCCAGTTACAGTGCCTCAAATAATAAAATGCATACCAAAGAATAAATCCACATAACCTTTCCCTCACTCTTTTACTTTTTTTGTAATCAGTAAACAAAACATACCTTGTCTTTACCTGAAACTCATTTATAGTCCAATATTCCTGTAAATTCTAGAACAGGTTAACTTTTCTCAGGTCATTAAAAATATCTAAAACACCAGTTACCTGAATCTGTTGCTTATTTGCATTTCTTAGACAGTAGTTTACTGTATTTCTTGTTTCTAACTATTAAATATGAAACCCAGTTATAAACAAATCTTTTGAAAACTCACCCTGGAAAAACAAATCTATTAGATATTTACTCATAGTGAAGAGAATTTCCGAATACTGCAGTTGCCATTACTTGAAAAAGGAAAGGAAAACAAACTATCTCTTTGGTCTCTATGGATACTTTATGGTTGGGGAAGGGGGCACTTTCCCTCTGGAGGTTTGCAATTTATTTTAGTAGAAGTATACTTCTGGGTGACAGAATATTTTCAGTGTGCAGATAAACGACTGACAAAACATTAAGCCCCATTGAACACAGTTAAGTATTCTTGCTATCTGAGTCCTCCTTCGACATAAGCAGAGAATGATTTTATTTGAGCCACATTTAGAATTCATGACAGGTTCAGTTTCAAACACCACCACTCTGATGGCATTGCTGTCTTTACGCGACGCTTCAATTCCCTTTTAAGAGGATACAATACCTGTCTGAGTTTGACAAGTGAAGCTAAAGTTTTAATAACTCCAAGGTGGTGCCATCACTGGAAAAGAACTGATGAAAGGTTTCAAAGAATTATTTGAAAAGTGCCATATTACTTTCATATCAGAACACATTTAAATAAAAAGCAGACAATCTCATTACTGCCAAGAAGTACCTTTTTAACTATACATTTCTATAGCAACATCTCTCTCTATAGCAACACTTCATTGTTTAATTCAAGATATAGACTACACCAGGAACATGCTTCATTGGCTTATTCTGTAGGCAATTTCTAAACCTGCTCAGGAGTGATATCAACATGTAGACATTGATAAGAAACTCCAAAAACATTACATAGATTGCCCTCCTTTCAGCTAGTTTTCTCTCTTACCTTTCCAGTTACAGTGCCTCAAATAATAAAATGCATACCAAAGAATAAATCCACATAACCTTTCCCTCACTCTTTTACTTTTTTTGTAATCAGTAAACAAAACATACCTTGTCTTTACCTGAAACTCATTTATAGTCCAATATTCCTGTAAATTCTAGAACAGGTTAACTTTTCTCAGGTCATTAAAAATATCTAAAACACCAGTTACCTGAATCTGTTGCTTATTTGCATTTCTTAGACAGTAGTTTACTGTATTTCTTGTTTCTAACTATTAAATATGAAACCCAGTTATAAACAAATCTTTTGAAAACTCACCCTGGAAAAACAAATCTATTAGATATTTACTCATAGTGAAGAGAATTTCCGAATACTGCAGTTGCCATTACTTGAAAAAGGAAAGGAAAACAAACTATCTCTTTGGTCTCTATGGATACTTTATGGTTGGGGAAGGGGGCACTTTCCCTCTGGAGGTTTGCAATTTATTTTAGTAGAAGTATACTTCTGGGTGACAGAATATTTTCAGTGTGCAGATAAACGACTGACAAAACATTAAGCCCCATTGAACACAGTTAAGTATTCTTGCTATCTGAGTCCTCCTTCGACATAAGCAGAGAATGATTTTATTTGAGCCACATTTAGAATTCATGACAGGTTCAGTTTCAAACACCACCACTCTGATGGCATTGCTGTCTTTACGCGACGCTTCAATTCCCTTTTAAGAGGATACAATACCTGTCTGAGTTTGACAAGTGAAGCTAAAGTTTTAATAACTCCAAGGTGGTGCCATCACTGGAAAAGAACTGATGAAAGGTTTCAAAGAATTATTTGAAAAGTGCCATATTACTTTCATATCAGAACACATTTAAATAAAAAGCAGACAATCTCATTACTGCCAAGAAGTACCTTTTTAACTATACATTTCTATAGCAACATCTCTCTCTATAGCAACACTTCATTGTTTAATTCAAGATATAGACTACACCAGGAACATGCTTCATTGGCTTATTCTGTAGGCAATTTCTAAACCTGCTCAGGAGTGATATCAACATGTAGACATTGATAAGAAACTCAACACAACAGGTTGTTGGTGGAGGAGAAAGAATTGTGACTTGAAGATAGTAATTTTAGGGTTTAAATCTGGTATTTAAATTCCTCCTCAAGGATGTCCACTCATAAATGATTTCTTCCGATCCCTTGGGTTACTTTGTTGACAGCAACTCTCTAACCCTCAGATTGCACCTTCCACCCTTGAAGATCACAATGTCCTTATGAACATTATTTATGACTTTTGAGAGGGTAGGCATTTTTTTTGTTGTTGCTGTTGTTCTCTAGTTCCAGTTGCTGCCTTTGTTCTTTGTAAAGGTTGTTTCTCCATCTTTGTTATGTGGTCCCTGGTTCATATCATGTTGATCTAAATGTGAAACTGAATACCTTTTCTTAAATTTTTCCAAACAAACCACTCACACAAAGACATTTGAATATACAGATTTAGCAAAAGTTTGAAAGATAAGGGAACATGACAGCATTTACAAACAATTCCAAAATCAAAGTTAGATATTCCTGGTTTTCAGTCTCTTGGCTATTTCAGTAGTGAGCAACCATCTGCCTGTCATGTTATTTTAACTTCTGCCTTCCTCCATCATTCTGTTCCACTTTTCCAATTCTCCTGTCTTCTCTTTGACCACTCTTGACCCCAGATACCCTGTAGCTCTCTTGTCTCCAGCCTCATTCCACCTGAACTTGAGGCCTCACCTTCTCTCTAAATGGTTCCTCATGTTCTGTTTTTAAACAAAGGCATATTCCTTATTAGGGACAATTTTAGTAAGAGCTCTTAGAAAACTTATCCCATGTATTGCTGATCCTGTTCATGATGCCAATTGTCTTGCTGTTGACACTGTTCACTCTGTTCACTGAATTCAGGGTAGGCAAGCGTGAGCTAAGAGAGTGGAAGGAGGCTTGGGGAGCCAAAGAGCCATAGGAACTGCAGGCATGTTTATTCTCTTCTGGCTAGCATGGCAGCCATAACACAGCCTCTCTCCTGGCTGACACAGCAGTCATGGCAGCAGCCATGACATAACCATAATGTAACCATAATATAGCCATAACACATCCTCATATAACATAACCAGGAGGCTCCCCCAATGTAGCCCAATACAGCAGCAGCCAGGGCTTTCATGGTGAAGCTCATATAGGTGTGTCACACAAAGTAGCCTGTGATCAAGCAGGTAGCTCCTGTCGTGCACAGTGTTATAAGCAATCTCAGTTGTTCCGTAATTATGCAAAGTCATTGTTTACAAAGCATGGGGTCAGAGGGCATGAGAGTGTGGGGCGAGAGAGCCTGACTGGTACCATCTCATCAATTTCCCCACACTCTGTCATACTTGGATGTCAGAACAGTTTCATCGACATCAGTGTGATCATTCATGTTTTGGGCTTGATAATAATAAAGTCATTGGCGACTTGACTCAAATTCTAGGTTGTCTAATTACTATCAGTGCCATTTCTGATCTGATTTAAATGGAAACATAATCTTCCTTATAGTATGATTTTGAGAATTAACAAGTGCTCAAAACCTACTAAATTCATTTCCATCCTTTCTCTGAAAATGTCAAGAGCTTGAAATCTTCCGATGAGAAAGTCATTTTCTCTGAGCCAATCCCACCCCTCTATGGCTTCCGCGATGCTGACCACAATCTTCTCACCTATACTAGCACAACTGACAGGGGCAAGCTTTCCACCTTTTCTTCCCATTCCCAAGCTTGATTTTGCCACTCTTGCATTTGGTTGGGACTGAATATCTTACTGACCTTATCCTGCCTTACTTAACCTGTTGTTTTTTATTTCTTAGCACTGGTATCCTATCAGCTTTTGTAGATGTCTGAGGAGTTGGTCTATATTCCTGAGATGGCAGGTGGTTTCTCAGCAGCTGGCAATAGAATAGGCAGGCACCCACTAAGCTGGCCCTGTGCACATTGATACACTTTCTGACTGCTCTAAGCTATTGCTATTCTGCTTCACCTTATGCTTTCTTGATTTCACTCCTTTCTGTTCCTAGTCTGTGTGTCTGCTGTAGTCTTTCCTATCATAGGTTTAAATGTTGTCAGGAGTTTCCTGTTTATGCACTCTTTTACCTGTATCTCATGATATCATGAAATTATCTAACAATACCGTAAAGTTAAGATGTATTTGGGCCCAATCTCAAATTTCTATTAAAATTTGAGGAATTTGCTGGCAAATACTTACTAAACTCAGATAGAGTACTTATATAGCAGATATTAGCACTATGGAAACTTCATACTTGGAGTAAGAAAAAGATGAAATCTGAAGTTCCAGCCTGTCACTCTGGTTTTTAGTGCCTTCTATTGGAAGGGGAATGCTTTAATATATGGAAAAGGTACATACAGTGACTTACATTAAAATTTAGACTCATGTGTATAAAGAACAAATGGTCGTTGCCAGAGGAGAGGAAAGTGGGGGTTTGGGTAAAATTGGTGAAGGGGATTAAGAGATACAAACTTTCAGTTATGATATAAGTCAGTTTGGGGCTATAGTGTACAGCATAGGAGACATAATCAATAATATTGTAATAATTTTGAATGGCTACTTATAGTCATGATCAACTTGTAATGCTTATATGTCAAATCCTATGTTATACACCTGAAATTAATGTAATACTGTATATCAACTATACTATAAAGAAATTCTAACTTTAATAAACTGGATTTCAAAATCAATCTTTAAGCTTAATATGAAAATACTATTTTAAAAACAAATTTTGGGGGCTTCACTTGTGGCTCAGTGGATAAGAACCCGTCTGCCAATGCAGGAGACACAGGTTCGATCCCTGATGCGGGAAGATCCCATATACCGCAGAGCAGCTAAACCCACACATCAGCAAAGACCCAGCACAGCCAAAAATAAATAAATAAAACTTTTTTAAAAAAAAAAAAAAACAAATTTTATTTTTTGCTTAAAGTATTCATTTTATCTTTTTTATTACTGTTCAGTTAGCTTATAGATTTAGCAGACTTGGGCAATTTAATTTCCTAGATTGTAATACAATTTAAATAGTTGATTAGTGAATACCTTTAGCTATGCCACACTAAAATATTAAATTTATTATATCAAATTTTCTTTAAAAATTAAATACAAAGTAAGACAGGTCAATAATTCAACTGAAAGGGAGTCCATAGTTCTTAAATATTTCTTATGAACCTAAAATCTATACATATGGATTTAATAAACTGCATTTACCTTGACTTTAAATATTGTTTGAAACAAAAATCATATGTGCTTTACATGTAGCACAGCTGGTAAAGAATCTGCTTACAATGAAGGAGACACTCGTTTGATTCCTGAATCAGGAATATCGCCTGGAGATGGGATAGGCTACCCACTTCAATATTCTCTGGCTTCCCTTTGTGGCTGAGAGGGTAAAGAATCCATGTGCAATGCAGGGGACCCTGATTTGAACCCTGGGTTGGGAAGATCCCATGGAGAAGGGAAAGGCTACCCACTTCAGTATTCATGTGTGTAGGATTCTCTGGCTCGTCCATGGGTCAAAAAGTTGGACACAACTGAGTGACTTCACTCTTGCTTTCATAAGTATAAGCAACTCAAATTGTCTTAAGATACTTTTAAAAAGTAAGACTAATACTTTTAACAGTCAAGACTCAATTTAGAAGCTACAACTACTCTGGGTATTTTACACTGAAACCTATTGAATAATAGGGAAAATCCTTGTTTTACCCATATCACACAGAGTTTTGCTGAGTAGAGAGATGGAAAATTAAAACATTAAAAGCCATAAAACAAATCATTAGCAAAATTTCAAAAGGAAATATTAATGATACCTGTATTAAGGCCATAAGTACATATGTATGTACATATATATGTGTATATACATATATCTATTTTTCAGTACTAAGCATATCTATTTGTGTATATTTTATATACTGAGTATTGAAAAATATATATAATATAAACATTATATAATTTGATATTATAGAATATATTGATAAAATTTGAATTGACACATACTAATTATGTGATTTAATATATTTATTATGTGTTACATATGCCAAGTACTGAAAACAAACTTCCTAACTCATATTCTAATACAGAAGACTGGTGTTGGCACATGCCTGTATACTGTGAGAAACTGATAGGGAGTCTATATAATTCAATGCTATGTCTTTTTTAAAACTATGAAAGAGTGTTTTGTTTCCCTGAACCTCAAACTCATTTTCTTGGACACAGTGTTCTCTTATTCAGCAGCGTCTTTGTGAAAATTATCAGTGCAACACTATTAATCATTTAGCAGCTGGTATAAGGAAGAGCTTTTAGAATATTTGGGTTGATGTACAATTTAGAAATAATAATTTGCTCACTATGCTGCACGAGATGCCTGTCATTTCATTCAATGATCCAGAGACACATCTTACATTTTTCTGCCCTTATTTCTGAATTAGAATGTTTAGTGCATATCTCTTTAATGAGACTTCTTATATTTATAATTTAGTGCTACAAGGATAATATGTAGACTCTTTAATAAAAGTTTAAAGGTAAAATAAAAGAAATGTTATCTTTTAATTCTCTTGAAGGGGCTCATTTTTAATCAGTTAATAATGCAAAACAGCAGGGAAATGTTCAACTGAGTTTTACAAAAAGTTCTGGAAAATTAAAAAAATTAAACATATTTCCCTAAACTAAAAAATTTTAGAATGTGTAAGATACTGTCTATGATGGTAATGAATTTATGAATATGGTATAGGATAATTAAATTTTATTTTAAGATCTTTTGGTGCTATGTTTATCGTGTGGTCAAAACTTATAAGTTGAGATATTTAACATTAATCTAGAAGAATACACTCTTTTAAAATTTTTATTTATTTATTTATTTATTTTTGACTATTCTTGGGTTTTCAGTGCTGCCACAGGCTCTTCTCTAGTTGCAGGGAGTGGGGGCTATTCTCTACCTGAGGTGAGCAGGCTTCTTGTTGCAGTGACTTCTTGTTGTGTGACTTGGGCTCTAGGATACATGAGCTTCAGTAGTTGTGGCACATGGGCTCAATAGATTCAGCTTCAAGGCTCTAGAGCACAGGCTCAATAGTTGTGGCTCACTGACTTCGTTGCTCCGCAGCATGTGGGACCTTCCTGGATCAGGGATCGAACTGGTGTCTCCTGCATCGGCAGGTGAACTCTTTACCACTGATCTACCAGGGAAACCCCCAGAATACACTCTTTTTAAGGTTAGTTAAATCACTAATGCTTACATTTGCAAAAATTGAGTTTATGTGAGGGAAAAAAATACTTGACAAATTTGGGTGATATTCATTTAGAGGATGAACATTTGAGGTAATCTGTAGTCTTACACTATGCGCTAAGTTGCTTCAGTCATGTCTGACTCTTTGAGGCCCTGTGGATTGTAGTCTGCCAAGCTCCTCTGTCCATGGGATTTCCCAGGCAAGAATACTGGAGTAGGTTGTCATGACCTTCTCCAGGGGATTTTCCTGACCCATGGATTGCCCCAAATAAATTTATAGTTTGCTTATCAAAGTAGTAGATTGCCTCAATTCAGTTTTTAAAATGTTGAATTAAAAAATAAAAAAAAATACTGTAGTCTATGAGCTCAGTCACTCACTTATATCTGACTCTTTGCAACCCCATGGACTATAGCCCACCAGGCTCCTTTGTCTAGGGGATTCTCCAGGCAAGAATACTGGAATGAGTTGCCGTTTCCTTCTCCAGGGGATCTTCCTGATTCAGGGATTGAACCAAAGACTCGGGTCTTCTGCATTGGCAGACAGATTTTTATCATTAGCACCAAATCACATTTCCCAAGTAAATTCAGAAGTTGTCCCTTTTCCAACTGAGTTCTTTTTTCCACAAAATCTTTTCATGTGTGTATCATACTTTAGCAAGGAAGACAAAATTGTGCCTTTCAATGATTTTCTGAATCAACAGCCGCAATCTTGAATGATTACTTTAGGTCTTCAGATCAGCTGAAAGATAAAGCTGCACATATTGGTGCCAGTGCAAGGAGGGCTGAGATCAGAGGGGTCAAGGATCAGTCAGTCTCAGTAGCATCATATCAGTCTGTGACCTATCATGACCTAAAACCACAGGGTCATTGAAGTATAAGTCCTAGGAAAGAAGTAGTACCAAGTAGTAGCTAAGAAGCCTAGGTTCATACTGTCTGGGCTGAAATTCTGGGTTCTACCATTCACAAGCTGGTGGACCTCGAGCAAGCTACTTAATATCTCTGTGCCTTATCCCTTCATATCTGAATGGCAATGAAAGTGGTACCTATCTCATAACATTTTGAATTCAATGATATAGCCCACTTTCAGCACTTAACTAGTATTTGAAAAATACTGTGTAGTAGGAATAATCCCAGAAGCATCCTATAAGATATATACGCATCATATCTGTTGTTCATATTCTTTCCATATTTTCTTTGCTATGTCTCTACCTGCTTCAAAAAAAGGAAGATGATGGTTTGTTTTGCACAGTACAATTACAAAAACATGTGTTGTGTCATTTTATAAGTGGAAAAATACTTTCTAGAATTTCAGTTTATCAATAAACCTTATAAGCAAATAAAATTTAGAGTTCTTGCATTCATGTTAATTATCTACTAAACTTGAAACCCATTGGAAAAGAGAGAACTCCTGTGTGGTGGAAAAATAATGAGCTCATTAGATTTAATTTTCATGGTTAAAAAAAAATTAAATCTTATATTTAATTGCATTTTAACTTTTGTAAGATGAAGCATCAGAACTCAACATGAATTCCCAGTGAGAAACAAAAAGAGCTTTAAGAACTTTTATGCAATTGCCTAATTATTATCTAATTATTAAAAATGTGTTATTCTACCTAGCAGTTATTTTAAGCATTCTGAGCATTCCATACTTAATTTGACTCATACAAAGTTCTTCCTCATATTCATCTCCTACCGAGTTTTGACCCATATGAATTAAAACTTTTCCATTTACAATTGGGATATGATTTTGATTTGTGACTTCATCATTCATGAAGACTTTAAGTTCCTCACGGGAGTTTTAACTGATATAGACGTAAAAGATCATAAAGAAGTAGAAAGTGGAACCTCCATTATAGATGCAGTGACTGTTCTGCCATGGTTGTGGTTTTCCCAATATGGATATTTAGGCACATATTCTTTTTGATAAACACAAATATTTGTTCTAAAATTCTTGAACAGGGCTTCCCTGGTGGTCCAGCGGGTAAGGACACCGCCTTGCAGTGCAAGGGGCGCCAGTTCGATCCCTGGCCTGGGAAGATCCCACGTGCCGCAGAGCGGCTGAACTGATGTGTCCAATTACCGAGACGGAGCTCTGGAGCGCATGCACCCAGAGCCGGTGCTCTGCGACAACAGAGGCCACCGCGATGGGAGGCCCACATGGGCCGAAGAACAAAGATGGATGAGAATGAACAAATGAAAGACCAATAGAAGTGGCCCGCCTGCTCCCCTCCCTCCCCACCCCCATCCCCACCAAATAAATAAATAAATAAATAAAATTCTTGAACATAAATATTAAATAATGGACAGATAATTCAAAAGAAAACATGTAAAGAATATGCTACCTAAGAACATTAATTTTTATCAATTATTAATCTTATTCTTGTCCAATTTTATTTGTTAAATTTCTTATGAGAAAAGTTTGATCACTTATCTCGTAGGTGATGTTAAAACACCAGTTTTATGTATAATTATGCTTCATGAATAAATCATGTTGCTTCTGTTGCAAAAGTGGACTTCACTTAAACCAAGAATGCACAGGTCACTCTAGCTGTCTTGGGGACTTCTCTAGATAGTTCATTGTTATAACTCAGTGCTTAGAAAAGTATTCAGCATGTAGTAAATGCTCAATAAACACAATGTTTTGAAATAAATAAATGGCTGAATCAATGCTGATTAACTGGACAGAGAACTTTGAGCATTTAAGAATTTTTGTAAACCTTGATTTTTTGTCGTAAATAATACATATACATTTTAGAAACTTTGGAGAATATAGATAAGCATATAGTAAAAACATTAAATTACATAAGAATCTACTATTTATGAACAGTTTTCTAACAATTTGTCATATACTGTACATACTATTAATGTTTAATGATAAATTCTCTATTATTTATTAAGCATTTAAAGTAAATAAATTCTATGAAGCAAAACTCAAAGTGATAATTAAGAATTTGGCCATATAGGCTGTTGACTGAATGCTAGGATAGATGCAAAAACAAGAGGCAGAAAAGGGAGGATGGAGGGCCATTCAATAGAGAGACTATTTAAAACAAGAATGGAAGCAAACAGGAGGCCAAGTCTGTATATCTGTCTTAGAGCCTTGTTCTCTGGCTTGGCCCTATACTACCTGTGTTATATCTTAGTGAGAGATAGGAGCCAGCAAACACCATGAAGATGATTAACAACAAAATCTTTGGGAGAGTTGAATGGTTAAGGGGACACGTTTGAAGATCGTCCTGACAATATATGTATACGTGACAGGACAATGAGTGAATCCAATTTAACTTAAATTATTGTTTCAAATTTGATATATAGAAATTGATATTTGCAAGAAAAGAATTTAGCAGCTTTCCATAAAAAGCTTGGATTGTTCCTGAAAGGCAAAGAACAGAAACCTCACTCTTCTGAGGTTTTCAGTTACTTAAATCTGTTAAATGCACAGAGCACCCTTGACTGAGACTTGGAAACAGAGAAGGACAAAGAAGACCTTGATATTCACACCAGTAGGTGGTAGGAAAATGATGGGACCAGAGGTCAGACCTATGCACATGCCCAGTGGTCCTGAAATAGGCATGCATCTGACAGCAAATTTAGTCCTTATCTAGCCTTCACTTAGCAAAGGAGGATAAGGCATGAGCAAATCAGAAATGTTATATCATTGGGAGCCCCAAATAGTACTTTACCTGACCATGGTCATGTAGAAAGGGGCATCAATGTAGGGAACCGTCCTTCCCTGGTACTTGAAGGATGACAGGATCTAAGACAGGGAGCTGCTGATCTGAAACTGGGGTATGAGTCTTGACCTTAGCCACATAGCTTCTTCAAATAGGTTCCTAGACATAAAATTGTTGGATTAAATGATATGTATTTTTATAAACATTTAATTTGCAATTCAACCATACAGTTCAGAAATGTTGAAAAGTAACAATTATTGCCTCTACTAGAGTGTAATAATTAGTTGAATACCCATTAATCAAATGTATGCAATAGGAAATTCCACTTATCTAATGACTAGTATCAACTCTTTTCTTGACCCTGTATTGTACAATAGAGTAAACAACTTGTAGTAAACCTGGTCAAATAATTTTAGAGTCAGAATCTTTATCATCAAGTGTGCTGAGCCATGTCACAAATCTCTGTAGGCTCCAGCTGCTTGTGTCCATCCATGACCGGTCTGTGGCACACGAGTACCCCTTAGTTAACTTTGGCAAATGGCCCACGTCAGGGCCCACCTGTGACTCGCCCTACTGCTTGCCATGAGGAATGTTAGAGAAGCATTCCACGGAGTGTGAGTCCAAAAGTCCTACTGACATAGGCTTTATTTCCTGTGAAGCTGCTCTTGCAGCTGGCAAAGCCAGCTTCTTTCTTCCCTTGCTGTTTCCCTCTACCTTCCAAACTGGCTGAAGTCTTATTCTCATAAGAAAACACATGTACATTTGCACTTTTGTGGAAGCATTCTCCCTATCTCTTAGTTGTACCACTGTAGGGATATTGTGTTATAGATGTGTGAGTATGCATGTGTGTGTATGATATACATAATGATACTTGCTCACTTGGCCTTAGTTTTCTTTTGCATGAGTTGACTAAGCACTAGTCTCCATGATAACTTCAGATGAGAAGTATTCATTATGCTTCTGTTCCAAACTGCAAGGGAAATCCTTCTGGGGATGGGGACAATCAAGATGGAGGCACAAATCATAATCTCTGCACTTAGCTATCATTTTCAAGGCTTACCTCTTTTTCTTGCCCCATTCCCAAGGCTTGCCTCCTTTTCTTTCAGTTTTAATTATGGACTGACTTCTGTTCGGGGAAGACACAAACCAGTCCTTTGGTTTTCTTCATTGTTTTTGTCTTACATGTTGCAGGATATTGTAGTGTTTAGCTACCTATAATTTGGGACCTCTCCTCCACAAATAAAGATGGGTGACTTCCCAACCTAGGGAGTGAACCCATGTCTCTTACATCTCCTGCATTGGCAGATGGATTCTTTACTACTGTGACACCTGAAGAATGTGCTAATGGAAGCATTGCAAACCATTACTGAAGGGATACTTTTATTTAATTAATGAATGGTATGGGAAAAAGTTATTTCCAGATGGACTGTAGAATGAAATGGGAGAAAAATATGAATAACTTTGAATGTTGATGTTTTTCAAAGAAATAACATTTATCTATGCAAATGAAATATTTTCTAAGGTTTAGATAAATGAACCTCAGAATAAAGACTACCTTTGAAATTATTCTTATGGAAAGACCTCCAGGAAAAAGAGAAATGAATATAGGACGAACAGAAATCATGGGGTGAGAGTTTAGCAAGGGTTCTTATTGCCTTAAGGAGCAATAGCAATTGAACAAACAGACCCCAAAGCAATCCAGAATTAAAATTCCAAGTGACTCCTATATGACTTGGGATGTAAGAGATGTTGAACACAAGTGGAGGCTGAGAATAGTTAAAGGAAAATATATAAGTATTCATACATTTAGAAATTGAGACTTAAAAATAAATTCAAATTTGGGATTTAGTTAGAAATAATCACATAGAGACAAAAAATAATATGTCTGCTATTTTACATAAAATTCAGAATACCATCGATTGTAAAATACACCATTACTTTAGTTTTTGTGTACCACTGTAGGGATATTGTGTTATAGATGTGTGAGTATGCATGTGTGTGTATGATATACATAATGATACTTGCTCACTTGGCCTTAGTTTTCTTTTGCATGAGTTGACTAAGCACTAGTCTCCATGATAACTTCAGATGAGAAGTATTCATTATGCTTCTGTTCCAAACTGCAAGGGAAATCCTTCTGGGGATGGGGACAATCAAGATGGAGGCACAAATCATAATCTCTGCACTTAGCTATCATTTTCAAGGCTTACCTCTTTTTCTTGCCCCATTCCCAAGGCTTGCCTCCTTTTCTTTCAGTTTTAATTATGGACTGACTTCTGTTCGGGGAAGACACAAACCAGTCCTTTGGTTTTCTTCATTGTTTTTGTCTTACATGTTGCAGGATATTGTAGTGTTTAGCTACCTATAATTTGGGACCTCTCCTCCACAAATAAAGATGGGTGACTTCCCAACCTAGGGAGTGAACCCATGTCTCTTACATCTCCTGCATTGGCAGATGGATTCTTTACTACTGTGACACCTGAAGAATGTGCTAATGGAAGCATTGCAAACCATTACTGAAGGGATACTTTTATTTAATTAATGAATGGTATGGGAAAAAGTTATTTCCAGATGGACTGTAGAATGAAATGGGAGAAAAATATGAATAACTTTGAATGTTGATGTTTTTCAAAGAAATAACATTTATCTATGCAAATGAAATATTTTCTAAGGTTTAGATAAATGAACCTCAGAATAAAGACTACCTTTGAAATTATTCTTATGGAAAGACCTCCAGGAAAAAGAGAAATGAATATAGGACGAACAGAAATCATGGGGTGAGAGTTTAGCAAGGGTTCTTATTGCCTTAAGGAGCAATAGCAATTGAACAAACAGACCCCAAAGCAATCCAGAATTAAAATTCCAAGTGACTCCTATATGACTTGGGATGTAAGAGATGTTGAACACAAGTGGAGGCTGAGAATAGTTAAAGGAAAATATATAAGTATTCATACATTTAGAAATTGAGACTTAAAAATAAATTCAAATTTGGGATTTAGTTAGAAATAATCACATAGAGACAAAAAATAATATGTCTGCTATTTTACATAAAATTCAGAATACCATCGATTGTAAAATACACCATTACTTTATTTACTGTGATGAAAGAAAAAACGCTGCCAACTACAAAAAGAGGCAGTCAGTTAGGACAGAATGCATTCTTAATTAGAACTTTTTTCAGCTTGAAAGAGCTCTTTTAGACATATCACTCTCATAAAGCTACAAAAGGAAATACCAAAATAAAACTAGTAAATATGTTCCTAAGACTTCTTTACACCAAGTCCAACTCTTCTAAGTGACTTTTCAGTCATGAATATTTGTACTTTCTACACAAAATAATCCTCTGTGGTATCAAAAATGATGACACAATATTTTAAAAAGAATCTAATATTCATTATTGGTAGAACAGGCTTCTCTTGAGAAATGTTGCTACGCATGTCCAATTCATCTCCCACATCAACATATTTTCCAGTATCTTTTGGCTCCTAAGAGTTATATATATTTCTTTTTTGACTATTTTCTCTAGAATTTTCTTCCACGACTGGCTCCTAATCTACAGGTAATGATGTTGTTTCTTTTTTTAAAAAATAATTATTTTTATTTGACTTTTTATGTACAGCTGTACATAAACCCAAATCATTCGTAGGTATGCTCTTGACCCCTGGATGCTGGTTCTTTTGCCATTCCTGCAGGCTCAAGGAATGACAGCTATGTCACAACTACTGCCTGGCCAATGGTGATTATAAAACACTACTGATTTCAGACTTTCCCTGATTTCAAGATATTACATTACCAAAATTCATGTATTTCAGAAATCATGGAACACATACATTTTAGAAATCATGAAGTATAACTTTCAACCAGCTAAAAAATTTAATCTTTCTAATATAAAGTAGGAAAGCAGAAAAAAGAGGCAAAATAAAAAATAGAGTAATATTGGACAGTAAACATTCCACAAAGGAAAATCTCATTATAAAGGCAATTTTGATAAATGTGAGTTCAATTTAAAAATCTAAAGATAGAGACACACAGATTGGGCCTGACATAAGACTTACTTGTATGTTGTTGAATTAGGGGCTTCTCTGGTGGCTCAGATAGTAAAGAATCTGCCTGCAGTGGAGGAGACCCAGGTTCAATCCCTGGATCAGAAAGATCCCCTGAAGGAGGAAATGGCTATACTAGTCAAGATTCCCCCAGAGGAAAAAAATGTTAAGTATTTAAGGGAATTTAACACAGGGGATTGGTTATATAGATGCTAGGTGAGTAGCATACAGAAGATGGTTAGCAGTAGCAAAACAAAAATGAACTGGTACCCAAAGATCAGAAATTAGCTGAAACTTCAGAGAGTCTACACCTGCTGATGAACTGTGGGAGATATCTTCACATCCTGTTCAGGATTCGCCAAAGAGCTGCCCCTTTGCTGGGACTGGGACCATGGCCTACACTGTGTCTACTACCAGTGCTGTCGTGTGTGGCTGTGCTCTGTCACTACTTCTGCGGCTGCCACCACTTCAGATTCTGCCAGAAATGGGAAGCAGCATGAGGCGCTTCTCCCTCCTGCACCTTACAAATTCCTGTCAGGACTCCCATTAGCAGAACTTGACAGGAAGCCAGTTGGCACAAGATCCTGGGAAATGTCATTTGCAGACTCCCAGCCCCCTCCAACACACAGAAGAATACATAAGGGGCATCACACAAACATGCAATTAACTGACACCATTATCTATGAGATGTGCATCTAAAACAAAAGGACAGGGAACTGTATTTTTTATTTGACTTTTATGTACAGCTGTACATAAACCCAAATCATTCGTAGGTATGCTCTTGACCCCTGGATGCTGGTTCTTGCCATTCCTGCAGGCTCAAGGAATGACAGCTATGTCACAACTACTGCCTGGCCAATGGTGATTATAAAACACTACTGATTTCAGACTTTCCCTGATTTCAAGATATTACATTACCAAAATTCATGTATTTCAGAAATCATGGAACACATACATTTTAGAAATCATGAAGTATAACTTTCAACCAGCTAAAAAATTTAATCTTTCTAATATAAAGTAGGAAAGCAGAAAAAAGAGGCAAAATAAAAAATAGAGTAATATTGGACAGTAAACATTCCACAAAGGAAAATCTCATTATAAAGGCAATTTTGATAAATGTGAGTTCAATTTAAAAATCTAAAGATAGAGACACACAGATTGGGCCTGACATAAGACTTACTTGTATGTTGTTGAATTAGGGGCTTCTCTGGTGGCTCAGATAGTAAAGAATCTGCCTGCAGTGGAGGAGACCCAGGTTCAATCCCTGGATCAGAAAGATCCCCTGAAGGAGGAAATGGCTATACTAGTCAAGATTCCCCAGGGGAAAAAAAATGTTAAGTATTTAAGGGAATTTAACACAGGGGATTGGTTATATAGATGCTAGGTGAGTAGCATACAGAAGATGGTTAGCAGTAGCAAAACAAAAATGAACTGGTACCCAAAGATCAGAAATTAGCTGAAACTTCAGAGAGTCTACACCTGCTGATGAACTGTGGGAGATATCTTCACATCCTGTTCAGGATTCGCCAAAGAGCTGCCCCTTTGCTGGGACTGGGACCATGGCCTACACTGTGTCTACTACCAGTGCTGTCGTGTGTGGCTGTGCTCTGTCACTACTTCTGCGGCTGCCACCACTTCAGATTCTGCCAGAAATGGGAAGCAGCATGAGAGGCGCTTCTCCCCTCCTGCACCTTACAAATTCCTGTCAGGACTCCCATTAGCAGAACTTGACAGGAAGCCAGTTGGCACAAGATCCTGGGAAATGTCATTTGCAGACTCCCAGCCCCCTCCAACACACAGAAGAATACATAAGGGGCATCACACAAACATGCAATTAACTGACACCATTATCTATGAGATGTGCATCTAAAACAAAAGGACAGGGAACTGTATTTATTCATTCATTCAACAGGTATTTATAGCATGCCTTCTAAGTGTCAGCTCCTATCCAGGTGTGGTGTTATGGTGAGGAAGGAACAAACCAGACAAAATACCTGCTTAGCATATTTTTGACCTGCTAATGCAGGATAGCCAGACAGCAAACAAAATGAGTAATTAAATCCTACAGTATTTGAGGATGTGACAAATGCTATAGAAAAAGTAAAGCAGGAGGAGAGATAGGGCAGTGTGCGTGCATGCTGAGTAGTTTCAGTTGAGTACGACTGTTTGTGATGCCATGGAGTTCAGTCCTCCAGGCTCCTCTGTCCATGGGAATTTTCAGGCAAGAATACTGGAGTGGGTTGCCATGCTCTCCTCCAGGGAGTCCACCCAGCCCAGGGAACGAACCTGCACCTCCTGCGTCTCCTGATTCTGCACAGTTGAGCCACTGGGAAAGCCTGATAGGGAGGAAAGGGACTGCAATTTATTAAACCAGGGACCTAGAAAGACCTTGGTGAAAAGCTAATATTTGAACAAAGATACAGAGGAGGAAGAAAGAAATCTGAGTGAAATGTGAACTATTTACCTTAATAATATACCAAGTAAGAATTATGGTGACAGTGCAATAGGAATAAAGAAGTAAAAGTTTAAAAAGGTATAATTTTCAGAATATCAGTGCATTCAGAGCAACAATAAAAAAATTTGCTGGGTAGTGAGCTGTGCACATCCTGTTCAGGATTCGCCAAAGAGCTGCCCCTTTGCTGGGACTGGGACCATGGCCTACACTGTGTCTACTACCAGTGCTGTCGTGTGTGGCTGTGCTCTGTCACTACTTCTGCGGCTGCCACCACTTCAGATTCTGCCAGAAATGGGAAGCAGCATGAGAGGCGCTTCTCCCCTCCTGCACCTTACAAATTCCTGTCAGGACTCCCATTAGCAGAACTTGACAGGAAGCCAGTTGGCACAAGATCCTGGGAAATGTCATTTGCAGACTCCCAGCCCCCTCCAACACACAGAAGAATACATAAGGGGCATCACACAAACATGCAATTAACTGACACCATTATCTATGAGATGTGCATCTAAAACAAAAGGACAGGGAACTGTATTTATTCATTCATTCAACAGGTATTTATAGCATGCCTTCTAAGTGTCAGCTCCTATCCAGGTGTGGTGTTATGGTGAGGAAGGAACAAACCAGACAAAATACCTGCTTAGCATATTTTTGACCTGCTAATGCAGGATAGCCAGACAGCAAACAAAATGAGTAATTAAATCCTACAGTATTTGAGGATGTGACAAATGCTATAGAAAAAGTAAAGCAGGAGGAGAGATAGGGCAGTGTGCGTGCATGCTGAGTAGTTTCAGTTGAGTACGACTGTTTGTGATGCCATGGAGTTCAGTCCTCCAGGCTCCTCTGTCCATGGGAATTTTCAGGCAAGAATACTGGAGTGGGTTGCCATGCTCTCCTCCAGGGAGTCCACTCAGCCCAGGGAACGAACCTGCACCTCCTGCGTCTCCTGATTCTGCACAGTTGAGCCACTGGGAAAGCCTGATAGGGAGGAAAGGGACTGCAATTTATTAAACCAGGGACCTAGAAAGACCTTGGTGAAAAGCTAATATTTGAACAAAGATACAGAGGAGGAAGAAAGAAATCTGAGTGAAATGTGAACTATTTACCTTAATAATATACCAAGTAAGAATTATGGTGACAGTGCAATAGGAATAAAGAAGTAAAAGGAATCTTAATCAAGAAAACCCAGTCATGTGTATAATTTTCAGAATATCAGTGCATTCAGAGCAACAATAGAATGCAAATCACAAAGAAAAAATTTGACATCAAAATGGACAAATCAAAAGAGTGTCGGCAAAATTAAAAGACAAGTAGGAGACTTGTAGAAATTACCTGTTATCTAGATCACAAGAAGATAAATATACAAGATGGGTAAAGAACTTCTATAAAATAATGAGATTTGACATGTGAGAAGGACTCAACACATCACTGCTGGCTATAGACAGAGAAGGGATGTGGGCAGCTTTAAGAGCCGAAGTCAGTCCTGGGCTGATATCCAGAGAGAAAATGGGAACTTCAGACCTGCAGCCACAAAGAATGGGTTTTGTTAATAATCTGAATGAGCCTGAAAGCGGATTCTTTCCCAGAGGCCCAGGTAAGAGTTTAACCCAGTTGACACTTCGACCTTGAGAGATGCAAAAGCAGAGAACTCAGCAGAGTCTGCCTGGACTTCTGACCTGCAGCACTGTGACATGATAAACAGGTGCTGTTCTAAGCCCCTAGTTTGTGATCGTTTGCTACACAGCAACAGAAAACTAACACAATACTGAAATCCAATGACAACATTTACCTGAATACTGTAGAAAATATCACATGAAATACTACCTGTTCTAGGGTTCTGCAGGTCTAAATCTTAGAAAATTTCCAAAACTTGACCAAATACAGATTATTGCAATGTTACAGCTTAAAAAAATAATGAGAAAGACAAACCATTCTAGAGAACATAGGCAAAGACTTTGAATGGCTAATAAACATGTGAAAGATCTCTGATTTATTAATGCCTGCATGCCTGCAGTTGCTTCAGTCATGTCTGACTCTTTGTGACACCATGGACTATTGCTCACGAGGCTCCTCTGTCCATGGAATTTTCCAGGCAAGAATACTGGAATGGCTTGCCATGCCCTACCCCAAGGGATCTTCCTGGCTCAGGTATTGAACTTGTCTCCTGTTCTCCTGCCTTGCAGACAGATTCTTACACCACTGAGCCACCGGGGAAGCCCCAGATAACAGCTTACAAAATAACTTAGAATGAAATACCTTTCTGTAGCTTCAGACTGGTAAAAATTATACCTATTGTTCATAAGGTTGAATGAAAATGGGAACTCTTATCCACAGATGATAAGAAAATAAACGATGCCAAAACTTTGACTACTTTGGTAATAGTTATTTGAATACGTCCATATTCCAGTATTAAAAATTCTGTTTTCATGTATATTTTATCAAATACAGTTATCTTATTAAAAAGGCTAAAGAACTGTACTTAAAAAAAACTTTGCTATTTTAAAGAATTCCAGTGTAGGAAAAAGAAGCCTTAGTCCCTTCCTCTAGTGATGACCATATCTCATTTCCTTAAACACCCAAAATTAAAGGATTAAAAAAAAAATAGTTCAGTGAATCCAAGGCTTATAGTCTCCTATTCCTTATATACAAACACGTTAATTCAGAAATTTCTTGGTGTCCACCTGATAGGGGATGTGTATACTCACAAGAAATAAGTTTTGAGAGAGAAAACTGAACCTATGTGGTTTGAAAAGAGGTTAACCATACACACTTCTGAACAAGGCAACTTGCAATATTTATTTAAAACAAATATAGTGGGACTGTGACATTAAAAATCTCTGGGGTGCTTATTTGGTACTAAAACATTAATGTCAGCTAAGCCCCTAGTTTGTGATTGTTTGCTACACAGCAACAGAAAACTAACACAATACTGAAATCCAATGACAACATTTACCTGAATACTGTAAAAAATATCACATGAAATATACTACCTGTTCTAGGGTTCTGCAGGTCTAAATCTTAGAAAATTTCCAAAACTTGACCAAATACAGATTATTGCAATGTTACATCTTAAAAAAATAATGAGAAAGACAAACCATTCTAGAGAACATAGGCAAAGACTTTGAATGGCTAATAAACATGTGAAAGATCTCTGATTTATTAATGCCTGCATGCCTGCAGTTGCTTCAGTCGTGTCTGACTCTTTGTGACACCATGGACTATTGCTCACAAGGCTCCTCTGTCCATGGAATTTTCCAGACAAGAATACTGGAATGGCTTGCCATGCCCTACCCCAAGGGATCTTCCTGGCTCAGGTATTGAACTTGTTTCCTGTTCTCCTGCCTTGCAGACAGATTCTTACACCACTGAGCCACCGGGGAAGCCCCAGATAACAGCTTACAAAATAACTTAGAATGAAATACCTTTCTGTAGCTTCAGACTGGTAAAAATTATACCTATTGTTCATAAGGTTGAATGAAAATGGGAACTCTTATCCACAGATGATAAGAAAATAAACGATACCAAAACTTTGACTACTTTGGTAATAGTTATTTGAATACGTCCATATTCCAGTATTAAAAATTCTGTTTTCATGTATATTTTATCAAGTATAGTTATCTTATTAAAAAGGTTAAAGAACTGTACTTAAAAAAAACTTTGCTATTTTAAAGAATTCCAGTGTAGGAAAAAGAAGCCTTAGTCCCTTCCTCTAGTGATGACCATATCTCATTTCCTTAAACACCCAAAATTAAAGGATTAAAAAAAAATAGTTCAGTGAATCCAAGGCTTATAGTCTCCTATTCCTTATATACAAACACGTTAATTCAGAAATTTCTTGGTGTCCACCTGATAGGGGATGTGTATACTCACAAGAAATAAGTTTTGAGAGAGAAAACTGAACCTATGTGGTTTGAAAAGAGGTTAACCATATACACTTCTGAACAAGGCAACTTGCAATATTTATTTAAAACAAATATTGTGGGACTGTGACATTAAAAATCTCTGGGGTGCTTATTTGGTACTAAAACATTAATGTCAGCTAAGTATTTATCTGAAAAACCAACAGGAACATCTTCTGATAGTTGGGACTGATTTGGTCATCACGTTCTTGTGGTATTACATATAGGAAGACATACACAATAGTTTCAATGGATCATTATTTGTATAAACAACCTCAAATATTCATCACTCTGTGGACAAAGAAACAAATTTTGAAAGATTCGTACAGAGGAATATTATAGAGATTGTAAAATTATAAAATTAATTATAGAGTTAGCAATAAAAACTTAGACCAAAGTTCGAGTGCTGAGTGGGAGCCATTTTTAGTGCAATGTGCTACCCAGTCCAGAACAGTATCTCAACTCTGATGGACGGGTTAGAAGAAGGAAAATGTGCTGAGTCTTTCAAGGCTGAAAAATCTCAAATCATCTCTTGCGTATATTTGGAAAGTGAAGTCCATCGTACATCTGACCCCACTGAAGAAGGTTTCTTCTTCACAGCTCACTTTGAACTTTGCCTTGGAATTTGGGTGTCTGGCTACCATTGTTGTGTAGGTAACTTTCCTGGTTTGGATTTATGAAATCTAACTATCTTCTAGTAAAACCACGTCCGCCCTTGTTAATTCCAGGCTGAGGAACAACATGCGCGGATCCTGAAAATACAATATTGAATGCAGAAAGCATATTGCAGAATCATTGAGCAGTAGGAGTCTTTTCATGTATATTTTATCAAGTATAGTTATCTTATTAAAAAGGCTAAAGAACTGTACTTAAAAAAAACTTTGCTATTTTAAAGAATTCCAGTGTAGGAAAAAGAAGCCTTAGTCCCTTCCTCTAGTGATGACCATATCTCATTTCCTTAAACACCCAAAATTAAAGGATTAAAAAAAAATAGTTCAGTGAATCCAAGGCTTATAGTCTCCTATTCCTTATATACAAACACGTTAATTCAGAAATTTCTTGGTGTCCACCTGATAGGGGATGTGTATACTCACAAGAAATAAGTTTTGAGAGAGAAAACTGAACCTATGTGGTTTGAAAAGAGGTTAACCATACACACTTCTGAACAAGGCAACTTGCAATATTTATTTAAAACAAATATAGTGGGACTGTGACATTAAAAATCTCTGGGGTGCTTATTTGGTACTAAAACATTAATGTCAGCTAAGTATTTATCTGAAAAACCAACAGGAACATCTTCTGATAGTTGGGACTGATTTGGTCATCACGTCCTTGTGGTATTACATATAGGAAGACATACACAATAGTTTCAGCGGATCATTATTTGTATAAACAACCTCAAATATTCATCACTGTGTGGACAAAGAAACAAATTTTGAAAGATTCGTACAAAGGAATATTATAGAGATTGTAAAATTATAAAATTAATTATAGAGTTAGCAATAAAAACTTAGACCAAAGTTTGAGTGCTGAGTGGGAGCCATTTTTAGTGCAATGTGCTACCCAGTCCAGAACAGTATCTCAACTCTGATGGATGGGTTAGAAGAAGGAAAATGTGCTGAGTCTTTCAAGGCTGAAAAATCTCAAATCATCTCTGGCGTATATTTGGAAAGTGAAGTCCATCGTACATCTGACCCCACTGAAGAAGGTTTCTTCTTCACAGCTCACTTTGAACTTTGCCTTGGAATTTGGGTGTCTGGCTACCATTGTTGTGTAGGTAACTTTCCTGGTTTGGATTTATGAAATCTAACTATCTTCTAGTAAAACCACGTCCGCCCTTGTTGATTCCAGGCTGAGGAACAACATGCGCGGATCCTGAAAATACAATATTGAGTGCAGAAAGCATATTGCAGAATCATTGAGCAGTAGGAGTCTTTATGTAGATTATGTAAATTTAAGAACACATGCAAAAAATGTGGCATGTTGTGTTATTTTGAGCATATTTAAGAAGAATACTCTTGGGATGATTATTAGTTACTTGTAGATTATGTTTACTTAATTCTCCTAGACACTGAAATCAAGAAAAGTAAAAGTTAAGCACAGATGGATAACTGGATTTGTCTAACATTCCATCAAAACAAAAATGCACAAGTAGCTGCTTCCCTCTTGCAGCAGTTTAGAGCTGGCATCAGCAGGCAAAAGTGCCTTGGCTGATTTGTGGAGTCAGGGGTTGGAGAGTCCGGCTCGTGCAATGCCGTGCTTACTTGCCCTATTGGTTGCTCATGAATTGACCATATAAGAATGATGGTCCTGTCCTCCCTTCCGTATTTTCTGCTTTCATTCTGCTTTCAGTGCTGAAAAATAGAGACCTGAAGCTCTATGTCAGAGCCAGACAGACTTCTCTGGAGGATCCATTGCTTTTCAGGGACTTCTGGGAAAAACATTCGGCATCAATATTTCCTTTTCATCCCATGGCAAAAATTCAAGGACCAGGGGAATCATTCAAATATTTATAGGAGCTTCCTGTCCATGCCAATGCCTGGGCTCTCATCAAACTTAAAGAAAAGCACCAACCTTGTCATCAAAGGCAGATACTTTCAAAAGATAAACAATGCACACTCTCATATATCTTTAATGCAAAAACAAATCTTCATATTTCTACTGAATGTGTTGGTGTCGAAGGGATAATGATCTGTTTTTCTATCCTAAGAAATAAAGAATGTTGACATTTATTCTTCAGTGTGAAAATTTTTTCACCTCAGGAAAAACGTCTGCAGGCTTGACCAAACTTCACATTAAATCCCTGTCTCTGACTGTCTCACTAATTAGTGTTTTCTCACAAATAAAGCCACTGAACTGAGATTTTCAGATGCACTGCGGCAGCTGCTTAAGCCTAACCCAGTGGTCAGACTCACGGCAGTTATTTTCCTACCCCAAACCTGCAAACTGCTGGCTCAGCAGTCCAGCTACAGAAAGTGTGGTTCTTTGCTCTTTCTCAAGGATCTGCTCTTTGCCACATAGTAATTTAGATTGTATTTCCCTATGTTGTTTATTTTGTTTTTAGACTTAATCAGGATTGTCAGAGGCTTTTATTTTCACAGCCAGACCTCATGTATTCTGTGACAGGCTCCTCAGTGGACCATTTCAGTTTATATGACCTGCTTTCTTTTTTTATTTTCATCTCTTTATCTTTAAAAAACTCAACCTGTTTCCTTTCAGCTGCGTTAATAGTGCTACATGCAACAGGATTCAATACTCATCCATACTGTTTGCTGGTAGGCTTTTGCACTGTGTGTTTTAGAATTTGCTTTGGAGCCAGAGTTTTACTAGAATGTAATAATTATTCTTTCATCCTTGCCATAGTCTTTACATTATCAGTTAAATAAAGCTGTGACTGCATAGAATGCTTAGGAATGATATATAATTATTTATTGCTGTAGTCAAACATCCACTGAAAGCTGCAAATTCCCCCCAATATGGTAATTTACATAATATATATGCTAATCCATAGATATATTCTAAATACCAGCTCTTGGATAGGTTAATTTTGGCTATATTTGTGTGTATCCACATTTGTTAAGAAATTTTTCAAGTCAAATTAATCAGCCAAAAAATCAGATCAGTTGAGGTAAAATTGCTTCAACTAATAGGATTGTCCACTTTGATTGTGTTGTCCAATTTGAGCTATTAACCAATAGGCTTTTTAATCTTGTAGTTGAGATCACCACTACTCTAGCAGCTTTACATGTAATCTGAATCCTGGCCAGAAGTCCTCAGACCTATTCAGCCTTCCTCTAAGTTGATTCTGAACAATGGAAAATCAGTCTTTATACTAATTACTAATCCTGCTGTCAAGTCATTTCACCAGCTCCCACTTCATCCATATTGTTTCTTTCTGTCTTTTCTCTTCATATTGTTTCTTTCATATGGCCATTATTTTTGAATATGTCTCATGGAGTTTAATAGTTCATCTTCTGATTCAGACCCTCAGTGATCTCCTACAGAGAATTTAATGGTGCTTTGACCCTTCAGATGTATGTATAAACTAAAGCCTTCTGTTACTGTGGTCAGACTTTCAGCATCTAACACCCAGTTTCATTCTGATTTTTGCATTCTTTCTTCCTCCTTTTCATGAAATCTTTTGACTTAATTTTTTCAGGTACTAATATTTGCTGACTCCTGCCTTGTGTCCAATAACCTGTTGGTTAGACATGTGATAAAGAACGTGCAAAATAATTCTTATCCTTGAGGCATTGATACTTAAGTGAGAGAGAGAAGTTAAACATAAGACACACAGAATAATTTTAACACAGCACAGTAAGAACCATCTGAGGAGAACTCAAGAGGGCAGGATGTGGGGCAGTGTGGTCTGGTAGTTAAGATCCTCAGTTGGTGTCTGACTGCCTGTTCCTATCCTGACCTCACCAGTTAGAAATCATATAACTTTTAATATAACCTATTAAAATCATATAACATAATCATATAAATTTCCTTTAGATTTTCACTGCTCAGTTTTATATTTTAAATTGAAATACCTATAAAATTTTCTTTATAGGATTGCTGTCAAAAGGAAAAGAAATGACGCACATACCATCTTTAGGCACATAGTATGTATTTGAAACTTATTATTAAGATTATGATTCTTACTCCCTATCCCAATCTTGGGAGGTAGAGTGAACAGATCGTTTACCACCCTGGAAGCTTGTCTTTGGGTGAATGAGAACAAGGTTTTGAGCTATGACATCTTATTTGGTTTCTGTATCTGCTACTAGAAAGCTATAATCACCCCACCTTTCTAGAGTGCAATACGGTTTTATATTTAATATGAATGGATTTTAATAATTCATTGTTTTTTATTTCCTCTGAACTTGGGTTATGTATAGATCATTAGAGACCTCAGTATTTAAAGTTAATTTGATTATAACGTTACTAAGGTTATTTAAATAAGTATACTCATAAAACAAAATATAAACAAGGTATAAATCTTTAATACTTATAAAAACTTAAAATTAAACCAAAGCAAATATTCCCTCCTTTTGGCTTTAATTGCTTTGATTTGCCATAGTTTATTTTGTTTGACTGCAGAGAGCACAAAGAGATAATGCCTTCTTTCTAGCTTTCACTATTGCGTTTATTTCCTTATTTACTTTAACTTTTTATTTTATATGGGGGTACAGCTGATTGATCATATTAAGACAGCTTCATGTGAACAGCAAAACGACTTGGCCAAAACAAAATCTGTTTTCCCTCATGACATTTCTTCCTCCTTTTCATGAAATCTTTTGACTTAATTTTTTCAGGTACTAATATTTGCTGACTCCTGCCTTGTGTCCAATAACCTGTTGGTTAGACATGTGATAAAGAACGTGCAAAATAATTCTTATCCTTGTGGCATTGATACTTAAGTGAGAGAGAGAAGTTAAACATAAGACACACAGAATAATTTTAACACAGCACAGTAAGAACCATCTGAGGAGAACTCAAGAGGGCAGGATGTGGGGCAGTGTGGCCTGGTAGTTAAGATCCTCAGTTGGTGTCTGACTGCCTGTTCCTATCCTGACCTCACCAGTTAGAAATCATATAACTTTTAATATAACCTATTAAAATCATATAACATAATCATATAAATTTCCTTTAGATTTTCACTGCTCAGTTTTATATTTTAAATTGAAATACCTATAAAATTTTCTTTATAGGATTGCTGTCAGAAGGAAAAGAAATGACGCACATACCATCTTTAGGCACATAGTATGTATTTGAAACTTATTATTAAGATTATGATTCTTACTCCCTATCCCAATCTTGGGAGGTAGAGTGAACAGATCGTTTACCACACTGGAAGCTTGTCTTTGGGTGAATGAGAACAAGGTTTTGAGCTATGACATCTTATTTGGTTTCTGTATCTGCTACTAGAAAACTATAATCACCCCACCCTTCTAGAGTGCAATACAGTTTTATATTTAATATGAATGGATTTTAATAATTCATTGTTTTTTATTTCCTCTGAACTTGGGTTATGTATAGATCATTAGAGACCTCAGTATTTAAAGTTAATTTGATTATAACATTACTAAGGTTATTTAAATAAGTATACTCATAAAACAAAATATAAACAAGGTATACATCTTTAATACTTATAAAAACTTAAAATTAAACCAAAGCAAATATTCCCTCCTTTTGGCTTTAATTGCTTTGATTTGCCATAGTTTATTTTGTTTGACTGCAGAGAGCACAAAGAGATAATGCCTTCTTTCTAGCTTTCACTATTGCGTTTATTTCCTTATTTACTTTAACTTTTTATTTTATATGGGGGTACAGCTGATTGATCATATTAAGACAGCTTCATGTGAACAGCAAAATGACTTGGCCATACATATACAAATATCTGTTTTCCCTCAAGGTCACTGCTACTTTTAAACAGACCACATGGGATTTTCATTCTTAATCCTTGATGGTGCCCTGGACATCATTATTCCAGTCACTTTCAGGTATTAAAATGATCCCATTTTTAAATATTAGAAAATCCAATACAATCTTAGTCAAATAGAGAAAGGTACCATTCTGGGCAGCAAAATAAAACCAAGTACCACCTGAGAGAGTGCACTGAGAAGAACGGAGCATCACTTCTGTTATATTCCTGTGGAAAGTACATAACCTGAATCTTATCACGAGGAAACATGCAGGAGGCAAACCTGAATTGCAGCGCATCCTATAGGAGAACTGGCCTACTTTTCAAAAGTGTCAGGGCCATGAAAGACAAGGAGAAACTCTCCCAGACTGAAAAACATTTAAAGAGACATGACAGTTAAGTGTAGTGTGTGCTCCAGGATTGGATCTTTTTGTTATAAAGTACATTATCAGGAAAAACTGAACAGAGTCTGAGGATTTGAAACTAGCTATGTGTTAGTATTGAGTCTCAGATAATTATACAGAAAATGTCCTTCCTTAGAGAAGGTACCTGCTAAAGTATTTGAGGATGATGTACTATTGCATCCTCAGCTTATTTTAAAATGATACAGGAAAAAGTTAATCGCAACTTTTTTCATAATTTCAGAGTTATGTAAAAGTTATTTTAAAATGTTCTTTACTGAAAGAAAATATACAGGGCTTTCCCTGGTGGTCCAGTGGATAAGGACACTGCGTTGCTTTGCAAAGGACGCCAGTTCGATCCCTGGCCTGGGGAGATCCCACGTGCCGCCGCGGCTGGGAAACCTAAATCTTTAATACTTATAAAAATTTAAAATTAAACCAAAGCAAATGTCCCCTCCTTTTGGCTTTAATTGCTTTGATTTGCCATAGTTTATTTTGTTTGACTGCAGAGAGTACAAAGAGATAATGCCTTCTTTCTAGCTTTCACTATTGCGTTTATTTCTTTACTTTAACTTTTTATTTTATATGGGGGTACAGCTGATTGATCATATTAAGACAGCTTCATGTGAACAGCAAAACGACTTGGCCATACATATACAAATATCTGTTTTCCCTCAAGGTCACTGCTACTTTTAAACAGACCACATGGGATTTTCATTCTTAATCCTTGATGGTGCCCTGGACATCATTATTCCAGTCACTTTCAGGTATTAAAGTGATCCCATTTTTAAATATTAGAAAATCCAATACAATCTTTGTCAAATAGAGAAAGATACCATTCTGGGCAGCAAAATAAAACCAAGTACCACCTGAGAGAGTGCACTGAGAAGAACAGAGCATCACTTCTGTTATATTCCTGTGGAAAGTACATAACCTGAATCTTATCATGAGGAAACACGCAGGAGGCAAACCTGAATTGCAGTGCATCCTATAGGAGAACTGGCCTACTTTTCAAAAGTGTCAGGGCCATGAAAGACAAGGAGAAACTCTCCCAGACTGAAAAACATTTAAAGACACATGACAGTTAAGTGTAGTGTGTGCTCCGGAATTGGATCTTTTTGTTATAAAGTACATTATCAGGAAAAACTGAACAGAGTCTGAGGATTTGAAACTAGCTATGTGTTAGTATTGAGTCTCAGATAATTATACAGAAAATGTCCTTCCTTAGAGAAGGTACCTGCTAAAGTATTTGAGGATGATGTACTATTGCATCGTCAGCTTATTTTAAAATGATACAGGAAAAAGTTAATCGCGACTTTTTTCATAATTTCAGAGTTATGTAAAAGTTATTTTAAAATGTTCTTTACTGAAAGAAAATATACAGGGCTTTCCCTGGTGTTCCAGTGGATAAGGACACTGCATTGCAGTGCAAAGGACGCCAGTTCAATCCCTGGCCTGGGGAAATCCCACGTGCCGCCGAGCGGCTGGACCGATGTGTCCAATTATTGAGCCGGAGCTCTGGAGCGCACATGCGCAGAGCCGGTGCTCTGTGACAACAGAGGCCACTGCGATGGGAGGCCCACACAGGCCAAAGAACAAAGATGGATGAAAATGAATAAATGAAAGACCGATAGAAGTGGCCCGCCGGCCCCCCTTCTCCCCCCTCCACCCCAGTAAAAGAAAATATACATATGTAAATCTCCACCTAAAAGTTAAGTAAAAGCTTCAGGTTCTTAAGATTAATTATATAAATTGTCATTAATTAATATAATTTAATATAGATTGATTATATATTGCCTCCTCCTTCAGTTTATTCCTGAACTTCAATACTGTAATTCCCAGAGAGAAGAGAGTATGTTCTGCTCTAGCTTTTTTCTGCTTCATGGCCTGCTCTTCACCTCTGCATCTTCTATTTCCTCGGGGTCTGGAACTTGAGAAGGCACGTTGAAAAAGAAAGGACAAAGACCTTCCTGACTGCCTCACACTGTGCTGTCCCTTGATGCTGATCGTGCCTTCTCCAAAGCACTCCCAGCTCCCACCCTCATGAACAATGCTCCAGGGGTGCTTTGGAAAGCTCCCTTCAGCCCTGGTAACTGCTGAGTGTCCTCTTGGTCCCTAGAAAAGGATCCCACCTCACTGTTGAGCTCTGAATTTTCAGATTTTTCTCAATTATACTGTCTATCAACCATCAAGGGCACTCCAAGCAGTTTCTACTCTTCAGATTCATCCTAACGAGTGACAAGTACCTGTTGCCTTTCATTCCTAAGATTTGGAGAAATCTCCAGTGCTCTGCTTCAACTTTACATGGGAATGACTTTTTGTAGCTTATCTATTATCTAACAGGAAATAAGAAGCCAGTCTTGCATTCTGGAAAATGTTATCCCAGATATCAGAACAGGGCACCCATATTCTCCTTCTTACTTGGACTGGGAGAACTGCACAGAGTGGAGAAGAAACACCAAAGCATTCTCTACTTCATTTCCTTCAAAGAGTCTCCTCTTCTTCTCAACAAATTCTCAGACTTGTGATGGCATTATCTAAAGATTTCTTGAGTTTTTGTTAACTCTCAGAAAACCATCAAACTCAGGTTACTTTAAATAGTTTCATGTTATGATAAATGATGCACTTTGGCTGAAGCTAAATTTTTGTAAGCAACACAAATACGGTAATGGTGGTTAAAACTGATTTTTATTTTATCTATCCTATATAGTAATTTACTTCTCCCATTTCATTTCCCTATTCAAACTGCAAGTCACCTAGATACTTCTGGCCAATAAAGAGACTGACCCAGTTCTTTTATTGGCTCAAATTTATAGTTCTTGACACTTAACATGATTGTAAACACAACTGCAATTGAAGACTTTTTTCCACCACATGGCAGTTATAAGGTGTTTATTCAGGTGGTTAAGAATAATCTTTGCTTTAAATTATCACTGGGTTGCAGACTTGCAATATGTAGATGAACCCTAATTGAAAAGCATTGACATGGACCAAATAACTTTGCATGCTTTTCCAAACATAGAGTCATTATGATTTTAACAGCATAAAATATTACCTTGAAATCAGTCCTTTATGTGGTTGAGGATACGCCAGTATTAAAGTCAAATTGACCTTTAATAACACTTGAACTGTTTCCTTTTTATAGAAAGCTACACTTTCCCAACATTTTTTCCCTTAAAAAATGGTACAGAAAACTTGTCTGTAGATATATGTGAGACATGTTATTTTTGTCTACTAGGAAATCTATATAAGAGGTATGCAAGATAAATTCCATAATCATGTTAGAAACAGAAGTGTAAGCTTAGTTCTCCCTGTTTCTTGTCCTAATGTCTGTGTTTTTAAAAAAGTTCTTGAAATGTTTTCTTATATTATTAAAGTCATTAGGATGCCTGATCCTCTAAGTGTATCTTTGTAACTCCCAGATTTGGAGAAGCATGTGGAAAAAAAGGAAAAGAAAAGAAAAAGATGGTAAAACCGCCTCCTTGTTCCCTGGCCATAGCTACTTCATCATGTGTTGCTTTCAAATGCTATAGCAGTAGACGAAGATTTTACTGAGCACATCAAGGTTCTAAGGAGTATATTTTCCATTTCACTATATTCTTCACAGTTTCACTCGTGGATGCATATGTTAAATTCTCTCAGTAGCTCAAACAAATGTTATGATAAACATTGAATGTGGCTCAGCTAGTTGCTAGCAGATTTACTGGGAAATTTTCTGTGAAATCCTGATTCAAATATTTTGTAATAAGTAACAAAAGAATAATGAGGGACCTTAACAGAATTTTACTGTTTGCTTCTCTGAGTCCCACATGGAAGAAGATTGCTCAGAACAGATAATTTCAAAACATAAAAAGGCAATTGGAAATCACAGATTTCTCTCCTAGCAACGTAACTCAAGGTGTAGACTCCTCTGATCTTAATCTCTTGGGCCTCATTCCAAGATGCTCCGGCTTTTTATCTACAGTCTGCATTCTTGATTTTGACAGCCTATGATTTGTAAGCATGCTGTGCATGACAAAGTAACATTGTGTGTCTCTTATTCTCAAAGGTACAAATAGAGACGGGTGAGTATTTATTTCCCAATAGGTTGATCTCAAGTATTTCCAAATATTTTAATAATAATACCACCAAAACTTCCAGAAAATACCTTCTATTTTTGGTGTAGTGTATTTCTTGTTTTCCCAGCTGGAAATTTAGTAGTGGATTTTATCTGAAGTATATGAGTAGACCTTGTTTTTATTTTCATCTGATTATTTTTACTTAAGATTAAATTGCATTTGTACTATTTTCAGTGAGAAAATTATTTTAAATAGTTGTTCATTAAGGGTACCATTGGTAATCGCCCTTATTTTATTATATTTGCACTAGAAAGTGATAAAGAAATGTTTAGCTACAGTTGGTAAGAAAATATTTACATAATAGCTGTACCAATAAAACCCTTCATTTTGATCAATAAATAGATGGCTTTCAGAATTAAGGAATTTACAAAATAAGGCACATAATTTTGTAGTTTAAATCATCAGATATAATCCATTACCATAAGGAAGTATTTGGTTAATTTGAGCTTGCTTATTTTATTTAAAAATACATTTAGGAGCATGTGAATTTTTCATTGTATACTGTCAAGGTGTAAAGCATTGTTTAAAACCTTGTAAACAAAAAGGAAAACATATACACAATGAGAATTATGTAAGTGAAGTGAATATCTTTAAAGCAATGCAAAAAAGTAAAGTCACTAATCAAAATCCAAGGAGAAAACGCATTTAAATTCTCTCAGTAGCTCAAACAAATGTTATGATAAACATTGAATGTGGCTCAGCTAGTTGCTAGCAGATTTACTGGGAAATTTTCTGTGAAATCCTGATTCAAATATTTTGTAATAAGTAACAAAAGAATAATGAGGGACCTTAACAGAATTTTACTGTTTGCTTCTCTGAGTCCCACATGGAAGAAGATTGCTCAGAACAGATAATTTCAAAACATAAAAAGGCAATTGGAAATCACAGATTTCTCTCCTAGCAACGTAACTCAAGGTGTAGACTCCTCTGATCTTAATCTCTTGGGCCTCATTCCAAGATGCTCCGGCTTTTTATCTACAGTCTGCATTCTTGATTTTGACAGCCTATGATTTGTAAGCATGCTGTGCATGACAAAGTAACATTGTGTGTCTCTTATTCTCAAAGGTACAAATAGAGACGGGTGAGTATTTATTTCCCAATAGGTTGATCTCAAGTATTTCCAAATATTTTAATAATAATACCACCAAAACTTCCAGAAAATACCTTCTATTTTTGGTGTAGTGTATTTCTTGTTTTCCCAGCTGGAAATTTAGTAGTGAATTTTATCTGAAGTATATGAGTAGACCTTGTTTTTATTTTCATCTGATTATTTTTACTTAAGATTAAATTGCATTTGTACTATTTTCAGTGAGAAAATTATTTTAAACAGGTGTTCATTAAGGGTACCATTGGTAATCGCCCTTATTTTATTATATTTGCACTAGAAAGTGATAAAGAAATGTTTAGCTACAGTTGGTAAGAAAATATTTACATAATAGCTGTACCAATAAAACCCTTCATTTTGATCAATAAATAGATGGCTTTCAGAATTAAGCAATTTACAAAATAAGGCACATAATTTTGTAGTTTAAATCATCAGATATAATCCAAGGACCATAAGCACGTATTTGGTTAGTTTGAGCTTGCTTATTTTATTTAAAAATACATTTAGGATCATGTGAATTTTTCATTGTATACTGTCAAGGTGTAAAGCATTGTTTAAAACCTTGTAAACAAAAAGGAAAACATATACACAATGAGAATTATGTAAGTGAAGTGAATATCTTTAAAGCAATAGCTAAAAATAACTGAGTCACACAAAGTCACTAATCAAAATCCAAGGAGAAAAACATTCTCAGCACTGTTCTCATTTTCTCCTGGTAATTGGTTTTCTTTTTTCATACCTTTGGAATTAGCAGAGATTTAGCAGTGGAAGAAAAAAAGGCACACAGAGAAAATGAGAACTTGACAGACCCATAGGATTAGCATTGGCTTTCTCTTCAGATTTGTTAATGAGAGACTTGTTCACAGTGCCTATAACTCTAGGAAATCTCATTGACTGGTAAGCCACTTTTGGATTTCTTTGTATTTGTGGAAGATTGTATATATTTGACTGGTTTTCTCCCTTGCATTTTCTTTATTATGTTTGTCTGAGATATTAGTGTTGGATGGCAAATGCTGAAATAAAAGTTGCCTTTTCCTGGTTTAGCCTTTAAAAAAACTAGAGAAACTTTAAAATGAGGGTATAGTTCTGTCCTTTAGTACCCTGCTCTGTGTGTCTGTTTTTTCCTTTCAAACAATAATGAACAGAGCATTTCATAATAGATATCAGTACACACCTTTAGAGATCAATCGTGACCAACAGAAAAGTCTGAAACTCAGACTCGTGGAGCAGGAATATCTTTGCACAAGGAATCTGATTAAGTCCCTTTGCTCTAGTTTAAAACTTCTTCCTTTGTCTGATTCATGTTAATGTATGGCAGAAACCATAACAGTATTATAGAATAATTATCTTCCAGTTAAGAAAAAAAAAACTTCTTCCTGTGTGTCACTATTTCTCAGTTACTCCAGAAAACTAGAAGTCAAGCCTTTATCTATGATTCCCCACAAGAAAAACCACAATTCTCTCAAGCTATAATTAGTATTTTCCCCCACTTAATTTCTTGAATTTTAATCTCTCATTATAAATTATTGCATTACTATAATACTCTCGATATAATCCATTACCATAAGGAAGTATTTGGTTAATTTGAGCTTGCTTATTTTATTTAAAAATACATTTAGGAGCATGTGAATTTTTCATTGTATACTGTCAAGGTGTAAAGCATTGTTTAAAACCTTGTAAACAAAAAGGAAAACATATACACAATGAGAATTATGTAAGTGAAGTGAATATCTTTAAAGCAATAGCTAAAAATAACTGAGTCACACAAAGTCACTAATCAAAATCCAAGGAGAAAAACATTCTCAGCACTGTTCTCATTTTCTCCTGGTAATTGGTTTTCTTTTTTCATACCTTTGGAATTAGCGGAGATTTAGCAGTGGAAGAAAGAAAGGCACACAGAGAAAATGAGAACTTGACAGACCCATAGGATTAGCATTGGCTTTCTCTTCAGATTTGTTAATGAGAGACTTGTTCACAGTGCCTATAACTCTAGGAAATCTCATTGACTGGTAAGCCACTTTTGGATTTCTTTGTATTTGTGGCAGATTGTATATATTTGACTGGTTTTCTCCCTTGCATTTTCTTTATTACGTTTGTCTGAGATATTAGTGTTGCATGGCAAATGCTGAAATAAAAGTTGCCTTTTCCTGGTTTAGCCTTTAAAAAAACTAGAGAAACTTTAAAATGAGGGTATAGTTCTGTCCTTTAGTACCCTGCTCTGTGTGTCTGTTTTTTCCTTTCAAACAATAATGAACAGAGCATTTCATAATAGATATCAGTACACACCTTTAGAGATCAATCGTGACCAACAGAAAAGTCTGAAACTCAGACTCGTGGAGCAGGAATATCTTTGCACAAGGAATCTGATTAAGTCCCTTTGCTCTAGTTTAAAACTTCTTCCTTTGTCTGACTCACGTTAATGTATGGCAGAAACCATAACGGTATTGTAGAGTAATTATCTTCCAGTTAAGGAAAAAAAACTTCTTCCTGTGTGTCACTATTTCTCAGTTACTCCAGAAAGCTAGAAGTCAAGCCTTTATCTATGATTCCCCACAAGAAAAACCACAATTCTCTCAAGCTATAATTAGTATTTTCCCCCACTTAATTTCTTGAATTTTAATCTCTCATTATAAATTATTGCATTACTATAATACTTGATGATGAAAGCAATATATTTTCTGTATAGAAAATATGAATAAAGAAAAATAGGAAGCACAATTAATCCTATCCAAAAATGGGTCACTATTAATTTTGATAGATATTTTGCAAGATTTATTTCTATGCATACATGCACTTACTATATGTGTTAATATCTCTAAGGCATACAGGACTATAGTATATGCTCAATAAATGCTTATTGAGTGGACTGTTGGAAGTAGAGATAAGTTTGGGGCAAGGAGGGAACCAAAGCAGAGTGAATGTAAAGCCATGGATCTAAGAAAAATTAACAATGAGGGAAATGAGGCAATAATTGTACCCACAAGAATTTCTTCTTTGTCTTACGTGCTAATTTACACAATTTTTAGCATAAGGATTATAGATTCAAATTACAGTCTAATGTCTAATTTCTGGAAATGGAGAGTTCTAGGGCCATCTGTGCCAGAGATAATGTTTTTTCTTTGCACTGTTATCATTTGGTTTGGGGCAAGATTTCTGCTTTCCCTACAGGGACCAGATATATGCTCTCCTTTTATTCTGCTCTCTAGGCATCTGATTTGAAGGAGTTTGGCATCACTTAATACAATTCTATCACTTTGAGGAACATTGTAAAATCTTTGGGGATAATTTACAGACAGATATAATTGGTTAAAATCCAAAGCATGAGATATTAAAATAGAGGTCCAAGTTTGAGTAAGTTTTGTGAAGAAAAACTTGTAGCTCTTTTGAAGTGTTTCTTAAACTTACTGTCAAGATAATAATCTCATTTTATATTCATCACTGAGCTGAATAAATTTCCTCTGTCAATAAGAGGACTTTTACCAGAAGCCCTGGTAACTGTGCCTCACTTTTTCTCCCTTGGGCATGTTTTCTTCCCTTGTATTGTGAGTTTCACTCAGTGAATCCAGGATTACAGAGGTGTATTCAATTAATCTTAGAAGTCAAGCCTTTATCTATGATTCCCCACAAGAAAAACCACAATTCTCTCAAGCTATAATTAGTATTTTCCCCCACTTAATTTCTTGAATTTTAATCTCTCATTATAAATTATTGCATTACTATAATACTTGATGATGAAAGCAATATATTTTCTGTATAGAAAATATGAATAAAGAAAAATAGGAAGTACAATTAATCCTATCCAAAAATGGGTCACTATTAATTTTGATAGATATTTTGCAAGATTTATTTCTATGCATACATGCACTTACTATATGTGTTAATATCTCTAAGGCATACAGGACTATAGTATATGCTCAATAAATGCTTATTGAGTGGACTGTTGGAAGTAGAGATAAGTTTGGGGCAAGGAGGGAACCAAAGCAGAGTGAATGTAAAGCCATGGATCTAAGAAAAATTAACAATGAGGGAAATGAGGCAATAATTGTACCCACAAGAATTTCTTCTTTGTCTTACATGCTAATTTACACAATTTTTAGCATAAGGATTATAGATTCAAATTCCAATCTAATGTCTAATTTCTGGAAATGGAGAGTTCTAGGGCCATCTGTGCCAGAGATTGTTTTTTTTTTTGCACTGTTATCATTTGGTTTGGGGCAAGATTTCTACTTTCCCTACAGGCACCAGATATATGCTCTCCTTTTATTCTGCTCTCTAGGCATCTGATTTGAAGGAGTTTGGCATCACTTAATACAATTCTATCACTTTGAGGAACATTGTAAAATCTTTGGGGATAATTTACAGACAGATATAATCAGTTAAAATCCAAAGCATGAGATACTAAAATAGAGGTCCAAGTTTGAGTAAGTTTTGTGAAGAAAAACTTGTAGCTCTTTTGAAGTGTTTCTTAAACTTACTGTCAAGATAATAATCTCATTTTATATTCATCACTGAGCTGAATAAATTTCCTCTGTCAATAAGAGGACTTTTACCGGAAGCCCTGGTAACTGTGCCTCACTTTTTCTCCCTTGGGCATGTTTTCTTCCCTTGTATTGTGAGTTTCACTCAGTGAATCCAGGATTACAGAGGTGTATTCAATTAATCTTAGATCAAAAGTATCAATATGCAGTTTCTTACATCCATTCCATATGCTGGCAATGCTTTTTATGGAGAAAGACTACTAGTTCTGAGACTACACAGATTTAACCTGAATACTTGGACAAGTTTTCTTGATGACATAGTTGATTTTGAAGAGGATTTCATTTCACAAAATTACAAGATATTGAAAAATTGTAGGAGGGGAGTCAGAGAACTCTGACAGGAAGATCTCTATGAGGGAGACTATGAGGGCTTTGTGAGAGATGGAGCGTGAAAGGGAATAAGAAGAGGAGAATGAGAGGAAATCAAGAGAGAAGAAAAGTATGAGGGAATTCTGCAAGAAGAGTGAGAGAAAACAGTATGAGGGGATTCTGAGAGAAGGAACCTGATATGGAGTCTGAGTGAGGACAGGTGTGAGGGAATTCTAAGAGAAGAGTGAGAGGGAATTCTGTGAGGAGGAGACTGAGAGGATATCCTGAGAAAGATATAAAAGAGAAAATTCTCAATGAAAGAGGATATATTGGAACACTGAGAAAGAAAAGTGAGAGGGAACTCTGAGAGAGAAAGGGTATGAGGAAACTTTGAGGGAGGGAAGATGAGAGAATTTGAGAGAAGAGGAAGTTGTGAACAACTCTAAGAGAGAAAAGGTCAGAAGAAATTCTGAAGGGGTGAGTGAGACAAAATCCTGAGAGAATTCTGAGTGAAGAAAGGTGAGAGGGAATTCTGAGCATAGAAAGGTGAGACGGAATTCTGAGCATAGAAAGGTGAGAGGGAATTCTGAGCATAAGAGAATGTGAGAAAGTGAGAGTGGGTGGGAATACTGAGAAAAAGAAGGTGAGAGAATCCCAAGAGGAGAATGACAGGGATTTCAGAGAGAAGCTTGAGAAGGAATTTTGAGTGAAGGAGAGAGAGAGGAAAATCTGAGTGAGGGAGGCTGTGAGGGAATTCTGAGGGAAGGAAGGTGTGAGGAAACAGAGAGGGAAAGTGAGAGCATATCCTGAGAGAAGGAGAGTGAGAGGAAATTCTGAAAACTTAGATGAGAGGGAATTCTGAGAGAGGACTAGAGGCAGTTCCGAGAGAAGGGTAGTGAGGGAAATATGCGAGAAAGAGAGTGAGAGGAAGTTCTAAAAGAAAAAAAATGAGAGGAATTTTTTTTTCCCTCTAAGTCATCATTTATTTTTCATCCATCTCTACTCTTTGGCATGTGTGGGCTTCCTATTGCAGTGGTCTCTCTCACAGCAGAGTACCCGCTCTGGGCGCATGTGCACCAGAGCGCCGGCTCATAAATGGACACACTAGTCCAGCCACACCACTGCATGTGGGATCCTCCCAGGCCAGGGATCAAACCAGTGATCCCTGAACTGCAAGGCGGACCCTCCACCCACTGGACCACCAGGGAAGCCCAGATGAGAGGAAATTTTAAAAGAAGAGTGAGAGAAAAATTTGAGAGAATGAGAGTGAGAGAGAATTCTGGGAGAATAACGATTAGAGGGAATTCTGAATGAGAGAATGCGTGATGGTATTCTGAGTGAGGGAATTTTGAGTGAAGGATGATAGAAGGGAATTGTGAGAGGAGAGTAAGAAGAATTCTGAAAGAAGAAAGATGAGAGGAATTTCTAAGTGTGAGAGTGGGTGAAGTATAGTGAGGGAATTCTGAACCAGCTTTTTCACTCTCCTCTTTTCATTCTCATCAAGAAGCTCTTAGTTCCTCTTCACTTTCTGCCATTAGAGTGGTATCATTTGCATATCTAAGATTGGAATTAAGGCTGACATTTTCTAGTCCTGTGACAACTGCTGTTTTCCAAATTTGCTGACATATTGAGTGCAGCACTTTAACAGAATCCTGTTTTAGGTTTTTAAATTTCTCTGCTGGAATTCCATCACCATTACTAGTTTTGTTTGTAGTACTGTGTATGTGCATCAATTCCTTAACTTGTCTTCCAAATCATCCAGTAGATCTTTTTCATACATATGCTGTTTAGGTTTCCAAATGCTATATTTTTTCCCATTACTGTGCAATATTATTTTCCTTTATGTTCCATGGCTACTTTCTTTTCCCCATTGAAGATGTGTTTAAGCCCAAATTGTTAGAACATGGAGTGAATTGTCCTTCGTCTTGCTCTTGTTTGAGTGGTGGTTAAACCTTTTTTCAGATTGACAGAGGTTAAGTTGATTCAGTGCACACTTCTTATTTCATATTCCAGAATCCAGTAAGCACTCGCAGGTGCACCTCTGTTCAATTGTAGGTTTATCTTCCTCCTGCCTGTGTCTCTAGTTATCTGATTTTCTCAGAAGTCACTAGTCCCTAAAAAATTACACTATTCTATATGCACGACTACAGAGTTCTTACTGCACCTGCTTTCACTATAGTAATTTTGTTTTCTGATTTATATAGGACTTGGGTCTTTGGGTTAGGAGAAAGATATAAGAAAATGTAAGAAATATATTGCTGCAAGTTTTAGGCATTTTCTTTCCAAAGAGGCAGAATTGGAAGCAGATACAAAGTTCCCTCATTACTGAGTCCTGTTTGTTTAACTCAAACACATTGCAAACTGAAAGAAGAAATGAGAAGAGGTTGCTTGGGATGTTAATAAAGTCCTGATAAACTTAAGAGAATAGTGGGACTCAATAAGTGGAGGACATTCTACTCAGAAGAAAAACAGAGTCTGGTCGAGAAACCCTCTCCCCAAATTAAACAGAGGGTTTTCAGGAGACAGTTGTCACTTGCTAGAATGGAAGTGGAGATTGGGGGAAAGGACTTTTATAAATAAGTGATGAGAGAAAGATTTGGAGCCAGATTCTGTAAGACATTAAAATGTTTTTATTTTTTCCCTTAATTGAAGCCAACATCATATTTTATTTATTAGCAGAACTAGAGGGGTTTTACCAAAGATGGTCAGCATCTTTTCATGACATTTTAAACTGCTGGCACAAATGCTGCATAAGTTGAGATCTGTTAGCTTGTTATTCAATATTTGCCAAGGTCTGGCCACTTTTCATCACCGTCACCTTCACCAGGTAGTTTAACCTACCATCGCAGTCCACTTCAATTATTATCTCGGAATTCTTCTAACTGATCTAGAGTTTGGGTTTATTTTGAAAGATCAGAAAATTTCTATGAGAAGCCTCGGCCAGCAGTCAGCGAGAGCTAAACAGTATCAACCATTGTAAATGGGGTGCTCGTTCCATTTCACTTCATTCCCCTTCTTGCTCTACTGTCCATTTTTTAATCCCCAATTTTTCAGATTGACAGAGGTTAAGTTGATTCAGTGCACACTTCTTATTTCATATTCCAGAATCCAGTAAGCACTCGCAGGTGCACCTCTGTTCAATTGTAGGTTTATCTTCCTCCTGCCTGTGTCTCTAGTTATCTGATTTTCTCAGAAGTCACTAGTCCCTAAAAAATTACACTATTCTATATGCATGACTACAGAGTTCTTACTGCACCTGCTTTCACTATAGTAATTTTGTTTTCTGATTTATATAGGACTTGGGTCTTTGGGTTAGGAGAAAGATATAAGAAAATGTAAGAAATATATTGCTGCAAGTTTTAGGCATTTTCTTTCCAAAGAGGCAGAATTGGAAGCAGATACAAAGTTCCCTCATTACTGAGTCCTGTTTGTTTAACTCAAACACATTGCAAACTTAAAGAAGAAGTGAGAAGAGGTTGCTTGGGATGCTAATAAAGTCCTGATAAACTTAAGAGAATAGTGGGACTCAATAAGTGGAGGACATTCTACTCAGAAGAAAAACAGAGTCTGGTCGAGAAACCCTCTCCCCAAATTAAACAGAGGGTTTTCAGGAGACAGTTGTCACTTGCTAGAATGGAAGTGGAGATTGGGGGAAAGGACTTTTATAAATAAGTGATGAGAGAAAGATTTGGAGCCAGATTCTGTAAGACATTAAAATGTTTTTATTTTTTCCCTTAATTGAAGCCAACATCATATTTTATTTATTAGCAGAACTAGAGGGGTTTTATCAAAGATGGTCAGCATCTTTTCATGACATTTTAAACTGCTGGCACAAATGCTGCATAAGTTGAGATCTGTTAGCTTGTTATTCAATATTTGCCAAGGTCTGGCCACTTTTCATCACCGTCACCTTCACCAGGTAGTTTAACCTACCATCGCAGTCCACTTCAATTATTATCTCGGAATTCTTCTAACTGATCTAGAGTTTGGGTTTATTTTGAAAGATCAGAAAATTTCTATGAGAAGCCTCGGCCAGCAGTCAGCGAGAGCTAAACAGTATCAACCATTGTAAATGGGGTGCTCGTTCCATTTCACTTCATTCCCCTTCTTGCTCTACTGTCCATTTGCTTGTTTCTCTCAGTCGTGTTATCTGCCCCAGCCAGAAGAAATGTGTTGCAGCCATGCCTCCATCTGTGCTTTTTACAATATGGCAATGCTTTTACATGAATAGTCTTTCAAAAAGTTCTCTGAAAATTCACCTAAGAATACCATGTGCAATTTCATAAATAAAGTTAAATGAGTATGTAGCAACTTTTATGATTTCTTAGAGGTTGCTGGTCAAAATTATTTTTGAGAAAAGATGACATATGAATTGTTCTTTGTCCATAAACTTCTCGACCAAAAGCTAGGACTGCATACATTACTCAAAATAATCAGACTTCTGTCAAAATTCTGGGTTATGGCACTATTAATATTTTATTAGTTATACTTGACCAAAGGCAAAGATAGTCTCTTATGCTGTAACTTACTTTTTCTTTCTCAGAGATCATACCGACAAATCACTGAGAAATTTTTCCTTGTCTAGCATTGAGGGGGAGGATCTTAGAGAGGGCACTCTTGTCTTTAACTATCTAAGATCGAAAGTGCCAATTTCCTCAGGTTTTGCAAAAATTTGAATTTAAGTTTGTCTGTCTTCAGCCTTTTAAAGACTATTTGGCTACAGGGGCATAAGAGCAAGGAACAGAGCCTGCCCTACTGTTAGATCCATATGAATTTAGTCTAATTGGGTACAGCTGTGATGTTATACAGTGACTGGATATCTTTGCTAAAATGTAAAGACTAAAATGTGTGGAGTAAACTGTTTTATTTATGCTGCTCTCGTAAGGTGAGCAATATGATAGTGTGATTGAATGAGTGAATAATTAGGCTTTTGGCTTTCAATAAGTGAATTTAAAAATAAAAGAACTCCTAGCTGACTGATTCTAAAGGTAGCAAAAACACCTGTGCCAATCTGGGAGCCAGCATTTTATCTGAGTGTGAAGCTTTATTTCAGGTACAATTAGACTAATTACACTGCCAGGTTTTCTAGAGGTGATAGACTTTTCTGTAGCATTCATACAAAAGCTTTTTGTAGTACTGCATTTTCTACTTTATACATATAAATTTACCAGGAGATATGAATTTGAGTATACTTTAGAAATATCTTCATGATATAATTGAAATAGCAAATGACATATACTTTCTGTTAGGTCTGCAGGAGAAAGCTTCACATTTTTAAACCAATAAGTGTACAAATGAACTCTTTTGTCAAGTACCGTGATAGAGTTATGTGAAGGTAAAAAAAATCACGTTTAAGATGGCTATCAGTTATATTCTAGTTGTAATTAGTCTGTTACTTTCAATAAAAGAACAACAATAACAAAATGGCCAGATATATTATTCAATCCTTTAAGATATTTCCCTATAGAAAAAGGGAGGAAAAACACATTAAAAGTAGGTATTTGATCTAAAAAAATTTTTCTTACTAATGTATTCGATACTGATATTGTTTTCCCCAAATTTGGAGCTGTCTTGTATGTAAGATGTCTCTTATTAACAATGACAACATAATGTGAAATTTTTAAAAGCCATTGGATTTATGTACATACATAATTTTGACTTAACATATCATTTATTGACCAATTTTAAAGTACTAGTGATTAGAGGAGTCTTCTAAAGACACTGGGTCAGAGTGAAATCTTGGCTGTTGGTGAACCACTGGTATATCTTTACAGGTGCAACCACTGATGAGACAGAACTCATGGGTTCATCTACACCGGTGTTTTCCAATATGGACTGAGTTTATTTGTTAGGATTTGCTAAATGTTTAACTTAAAGATTGATGCTGGTACCCTCAGAAGGCATGTGTGTCATAACTCAGCCATTCTGAGCTATCCTGAGAGAGGATTAGATGTCTTAAAACAAAGGTGTTGACACAAATCCTCTGTGCATTCATTTTATTTCAACATGTGATTTTTGTAATTTATTTGTGCCTGATTAGGTGAATTTGCAGATTACATTAACTACTTGATTCAACTAAGTGAACCAATGGTTTAAAAAACATTGCTGCAGTGAATCATACCTTGAATATATTTACTAATAACACTGGTGCAAATAAACAAGAAATGGCAGAGCTTAGACTTCTAAGACTAACACTGACTCCTCTTCAGCCAGAGTTTGAACTAAAAACAACAGCATCATAATATTTGAGATGTTGATAAAAATAATTGAAATTATCAGAGAGACCATTTGAAATTTTTATATTCAGTATATCCTTAAGAATGAATCTTATCCTGTTTATTCATGGTATAAGACCATCATGAGCAGCAGAATATTGAAAAACTAATAATTTAGAATAATAAGGTGATCATTTTTTTCAGTAAGGTTTAGGATCCCATGATAATCCAGTGCTTTATAAAATTTGTGTGTGTGTGCATGCTCAGTCATATCCAATTCTTTGTGACCCTATGAACTGCAGTCCACCAGGCTCCTTTGTTCATGGGATTTTTTAGGCAAGAATACTGGAGTGGGTTTCTATTTCCTCCTCCGGAGGATCTTCCTCACCCATGGATCAAACAAGTCTTCTGCTTGGGAGACAATTCTTTACTGCTGAACAGCCTGGGAAATCTTTTAAAATTTAATCAAATATTATAAATGTTTGATGACAAATTTGATGTTTTTTAATAGTGAAGAAAAAATGCCATTTGCTATTGGGAAACATTTGTTACTGCCCTGGTTAAAAAATAATAGCTGAAGGCCACCATCACCCTGATACCAAAACTAGGCAAAGACAACACAAAAAAGGAAAACTATAGGCCAACTTCACTGATGAACTTAGATGCCAAGATCCTCAACAAAATCCTAGCAAACAGAATTCAACAACACATCAAAAAACTCATACATCACGATCAAGTCGGGTTCATCCCAGGCATGAAAGGATTCTTCAATATCCTTAAATCAATCAATGTGATACACCATATCAACAAATTGAGACACAAAAACCACATGATCATCTCAATAGATGCACAAAAAGCCTTCGACAAAGGACAACATCCATTTATGATAAAAACTCTTCAGAAAATGGGCATAGAAGGAACCTATCTCAACATAATAAAAGCCATCTATGAGAAGCCTACAGCAAACATTATCCTTAATGGTGAAAAACTGAAAGCATTCCCTCTAAGATCAGGAACAAGACAGGGGTGCCTACTTTCACCACTACTATTCAACATAGACCTGGAAGTCCTAGCAGCAGCAATAAGAGAAGAGAAAGAAATCAAGGGAATTCAGATTGGAAAGGAAGAAGTCAAGCTCTCTCTTTTTGCAGACGACATGATATTATACATTGAAAATCCGAAAGGCACGGTTACAAAGCTACTAGAGCTAATCAACGAATTCAGCAAAGTCGCAGGATACAAAGTCAACACACAGAAATCGCTGGCATTCCTATACACAAACAATGAAAAATCAGAAAATGAAATCAAAGAGGCAATCCCCTTCACCATCACAACCAAAAGAAACAACTATCTAGTAATCAACCTACCCAAAGAAACAAAAGAATTGTACACAGAAAATTACAAGACACTCATGAGAGACATTAAAGAAGACTTAAACAGATGGAGAGATATTCCCTGTTGCTGGGTCAGAAGAATCAATATTGTGAAAATGACCATACTACCAAATATCATCTACAGATTCAATGCAATACCTATCCAACTACCATTGACATTTTTCACAGAACGAGCCCAAAGAATAACACAGTTCATATGGAAATAGCCAAATCAATCCTGAGAAAGAAAAACAGAGTTGGAGGGATCAGCCTCCCTAACTTCAGACTCTACTACAAAGCAACAGTCATCAAGACAGTATGGTCCTGGCACAAAAACAGAACTATAGATCAATGGAACAAGATCGAGAACACAGAGATAAACCCACGCACCTATGGGTACCTTATTTTTGATAAAGGAGGAGAAACTATAAAATGGGACAAAGACAGCCTCTTCAACAAGTGGTGCTGGGAAAATTGGATAGCTCCATGCACAAAAATGAAGTTGGAACATTCCCTGACACCATACACAAAGATCAACTCAAAATGGATTAAAGACCTAAATGTAAGACCAGAAACCATCAAACTCTTAGAGGAGAATATAGGCAAAACCCTCCAGGACATCAATCAAACTGACCTCTGAAGCCTATCTCAACATAATAAAAGCCATATATGAGAAGTCTACAGCAAACATTATCCTTAATGGTGAAAAACTGAAAGCATTCCCTCTAAGATCAGGAACAAGACAGGGGTGCCTACTTTCACCACTACTATTCAACATAGACCTGGAAGTCCTAGCAGCAGCAATAAGAGAAGAGAAAGAAATCAAGGGAATTCAGATTGGAAAGGAAGAAGTCAAGCTCTCTCTTTTTGCAGACGACATGATATTATACATTGAAAATCCGAAAGGCACGGTTACAAAGCTACTAGAGCTAATCAACGAATTCAGCAAAGTCGCAGGATACAAAGTCAACACACAGAAATCGCTGGCATTCCTATACACAAACAATGAAAAATCAGAAAATGAAATCAAAGAGGCAATCCCCTTCACCATCACAACCAAAAGAAACAACTATCTAGTAATCAACCTACCCAAAGAAACAAAAGAATTGTACACAGAAAATTACAAGACACTCATGAGAGACATTAAAGAAGACTTAAACAGATGGAGAGATATTCCCTGTTGCTGGGTCAGAAGAATCAATATTGTGAAAATGACCATACTACCAAATATCATCTACAGATTCAATGCAATACCTATCCAACTACCATTGACATTTTTCACAGAACGAGCCCAAAGAATAACACAGTTCATATGGAAATAGCCAAATCAATCCTGAGAAAGAAAAACAGAGTTGGAGGGATCAGCCTCCCTAACTTCAGACTCTACTACAAAGCAACAGTCATCAAGACAGTATGGTCCTGGCACAAAAACAGAACTATAGATCAATGGAACAAGATCGAGAACACAGAGATAAACCCACGCACCTATGGGTACCTTATTTTTGATAAAGGAGGAGAAACTATAAAATGGGACAAAGACAGCCTCTTCAACAAGTGGTGCTGGGAAAATTGGATAGCTCCATGCACAAAAATGAAGTTGGAACATTCCCTGACACCATACACAAAGATCAACTCAAAATGGATTAAAGACCTAAATGTAAGACCAGAAACCATCAAACTCTTAGAGGAGAATATAGGCAAAACCCTCCAGGACATCAATCAAAGCAAGATCTTCTCTGACCCACCTACTAGAATAGTGGAACTGAAAAGAAAAGTGAACATGTGGGACCTCATGAAACTTAAAAGCTTTTGTACAGCAAAAGAAATTACAAAAAAGCTGAACAGACACCCCACAGAGTGGGAGAAAATCCTAGCAAATGAAACAACAGACAAAGAATTCATCTCCAAAATCTACAAGCAACTCAGACAACTCAGCCCAGGAAAAACGAACAACTCAATCAAAAAAATGGGAAAAAGATCTAAAGAGATGCCTCTCCAAAGGGGACATACAGATGGCCCAAAAATACATGAAACGATGCTCAACCTCGCTTATTATCAGAGAAATGCAAATTAAAACCACAATGAGATACCACCTCACACCTGTCAGAATGGCCATCATCAACAAATCGACAGACAACAAGTGCTGGAGAGGGTGTGGAGAAAAGGGAACCCTCTTGCATTGCTGGTGGGAATGTAAACTGATACAACTTCTATGGAAGACAGTATGGAGATTTCTTAAAAAACTAAAAATAGAAGCACCCTATGACCCAGCAATCCCACTATTAGGCCTATATCCTGATGAAATCAAAACTGAAAGAGGCACCTGCACCCCAATGTTCATTGCAACTCTCTATACAATAGCCAGAACATGGAAGCAACCTAGATGCCCATTGACAAATGAATGGATACAGAAGCACTGGTACATATATACAAAGGAATACTACTCAGCTGTTAAAAGAAATGCAGAAGACTCCGTCCTAATGAGGTGGCTAGCTCTAGAACTTATCATAAAAAGTGAAGTAAGCCAAAAAGAGAAAGACAAGTACAGTATACTAACTCATATATATGGAATCTAGTAAGAGGGTCATGATAGCATACGCAGTGAACTCATGGAAAAACAGACAGAGAATAGATATAAGGACATTGTGGAGAATGAACAGTGAGAAGGAGGCATAGAGGAAGTTACATCGAAACCTATACTGGCATGTGTGGAAAAGATAGCTATGGTCATTGTGCTAAGGGAATAGGAGTGCCTACAATCAGTATAGAAACCATCAAACTCTTAGAGGAGAATATAGGCAAAACCCTCCAGGACATCAATCAAAGCAAGATCTTCTCTGACCCACCTACTAGAATAGTGGAACTGAAAAGAAAAGTGAACATGTGGGACCTCATGAAACTTAAAAGCTTTTGTACAGCAAAAGAAATTACAAAAAAGCTGAACAGACACCCCACAGAGTGGGAGAAAATCCTAGCAAATGAAACAACAGACAAAGAATTCATCTCCAAAATCTACAAGCAACTCAGACAACTCAGCACCAGAAAAATGAACAACCCAATCAAAAAATGGGAAAAAGATCTAAAGAGATGCCTCTCCAAAGGGGACATACAGATGGCCCAAAAATACATGAAACGATGCTCAACCTCGCTTATTATCAGAGAAATGCAAATTAAAACCACAATGAGATACCACCTCACACCTGTCAGAATGGCCATCATCAACAAATCGACAGACAACAAGTGCTGGAGAGGGTGTGGAGAAAAGGGAACCCTCTTGCATTGCTGGTGGGAATGTAAACTGATACAACCTCTATGGAAGACAGTATGGAGATTCCTTAAAAAACTAAAAATAGAAGCACCCTATGACCCAGCAATCCCACTATTAGGCCTATATCCTGATGAAATCAAAACTGAAAGAGGCACCTGCACCCCAATGTTCATTGCAACTCTCTATACAATAGCCAGAACATGGAAGCAACCTAGATGCCCATTGACAAATGAATGGATACAGAAGCACTGGTACATATATACAAAGGAATACTACTCAGCTGTTAAAAGAAATGCAGAAGACTCCGTCCTAATGAGGTGGCTAGCTCTAGAACTTATCATAAAAAGTGAAGTAAGCCAAAAAGAGAAAGACAAGTACAGTATACTAACTCATATATATGGAATCTAGTAAGAGGGTCATGATAGCATACGCAGTGAACTCATGGAAAAACAGACAGAGAATAGATATAAGGACATTGTGGAGAATGAACAGTGAGAAGGAGGCATAGAGGAAGTTACATCGAAACCTATACTGGCATGTGTGGAAAAGATAGCTATGGTCATTGTGCTAAGGGAATAGGAGTGCCTACAATCAGTTGGGGCGATGGTCCAGAGGGGTGGGAGGGGGGTAACTGGGTGGGGGGGTTGTCCAGGGATATGCATATGAATGATCTGGGAACATACATGTTGGTGAACAACAAAACTCTGTAAAATCTTTAAAATAAAGAAAAAAAAATAAACACATGATAAATTAAAAAAAAAAATAGCTGAAATATAATGGAGGAATAAATACTGAGACAAACTAAACCACATTATTTCTCAGAAAATTCTGTTGGAACATGCATGGGCAACACTGTTTAAAATAAACCATGCTAAATATACTTCATATATTTGGGTAAGTTTACCATATAGATGGGGTAAATGTAGAGGCTTTTCTAACATTCAGACTTCATGGTACTCACTAGGTTATATTTCTTTTGTGAGCAAACAAAGGAAGATATATCCTCAGCATAAATGGCTAGATTAAAAAAAAAACTAACTGCAAACTTTCGTTTATGACAAAGTATTCACATATAACTACTGATAAATTACTGATTTGTCTGAAATTATCAACAAGTTTCTTGGTTATCGTTATAGAGACTTCTTTTTTTTTTAAACATTTATTTATTTGTTTATTTTGGGGGAGTGGGGAAGGAGGGGGACGGGCGGGTCACTTTTGTTGGTCTTTTATTTCTCTATTTTCATCCGTCTTTGTTCTTTGGCTCCTGTGGGCCTCCCATCGCAGTGGCCTCTGTTGTCACAGAGCGCCGGCTCTGGGCGCATGCGCTCAGAGCTCCGGCTCGGTAATTGGACACATGGGTCCAGCAAGGCGGTGTTCTTACCCACTGGACCACCAGGGAAGCCCTATAGAGACCTCTTGACAACTTAAATTCATTCTTTCATTACTTGTGGAGAAGTATCATTTTAAATGCTATAAGCATAGTTGGTTTTGTAAAAACTAGAACTTTGAATGCAGAACAGTCTGTATTTTTTATTAAACATAATAAGAGTGACCATGAAAACTTTTTTAACCCTGGAATCTTTTGGTTGTCTCATGGCAAGTACATAAAGGAGTTGACAGGTTCAAAAATGACCTAATTTTTCTTTTAAAAATCCAAATTTGCTGAACTTTTCAGAGACAAGGGGGTATGTCACTACTTGGAAGATTTTTTTAAAAAAGAATTAAACACATAATCTGTATCTTCAAGCTAAAGGTGACATGTTAGCAAAGATTGAGAAAATGAATGCTTTTTCAAAGAGCCTTTTGTTATATGAGAATTTTGAAAATAGGTACTTGGAACTGTTCCCATTGACAAAAACAGTTGTAAGCACATCACCTATGAGATTTGAAGTCTGCATATCTGAAAACAGGATTTTCTAATATATTTAAAATCTCCCAAAGGAAGAGCTTTTACAGGTTTTATCTCCATGTGTTTTAAATAGAATTTATGTTTGTTGTTTTGTAATATGAAAATGATATCAGGAAAGGCAAAATTCACCAGCTCAATTTCATAGTTCTCCCTTATGATGGATAAGATAGGAAAAAGATATTGTGGTTTAGTATAAGCAGCTAAAACAATTTTTGACTTATTGTCTGCAAACTTTCGTTTATGACAAAGTATTCACATATAACTACTGATAAATTACTGATTTGTCTGAAATTATCAACAAGTTTCTTGGTTATCGTTATAGAGACTTCTTTTTTTTTTTTTAAACATTTATTTATTTGTTTATTTTGGGGGAGTGGGGAAGGAGGGGGACGGGCGGGTCACTTTTGTTGGTCTTTCATTTCTCTATTTTCATCCGTCTTTGTTCTTTGGCTCCTGTGGGCCTCCCATCGCGGTGGCCTCTGTTGTCACAGAGCGCCGGCTCTGGGCGCATGCGCTCAGAGCTCCGGCTCGGTAATTGGACACATGGGTCCAGCAAGGCGGTGTTCTTACCCACTGGACCACCAGGGAAGCCCAATAGAGACCTCTTGACAACTTAAATTCATTCTTTCATTACTTGTGGAGAAGTATCATTTTAAATGCTATAAGCATAGTTGGTTTTGTAAAAACTAGAACTTTGAATGCAGAACAGTCTGTATTTTTTATTAAACATAATAAGAGTGACCATGAAAACTTTTTTAACCCTGGAATCTTTTGGTTGTCTCATGGCAAGTACATAAAGGAGTTGACAGGTTCAAAAATGACCTAATTTTTCTTTTAAAAATCCAAATTTGCTGAACTTTTCAGAGACAAGGGGGTATGTCACTACTTGGAAGATTTTTTTTAAAAAGAATTAAACACATAATCTTTATCTTCAAGCTAAAGGTGACATGTTAGCAAAGATTGAGAAAATGAATGCTTTTTCAAAGAGCCTTTTGTTATATGAGAATTTTGAAAATAGGTACTTGGAACTGTTCCCATTGACAAAAACAGTTGTAAGCACATCACCTATGAGATTTGAAGTCTGCATATCTGAAAACAGGATTTTCTAATATATTTAAAATCTCCCAAAGGAAGAGCTTTTACAGGTTTTATCTCCATGTGTTTTAAATAGAATTTATGTTTGTTGTTTTGTAATATGAAAATGATATCAGGAAAGGCAAAATTCACCAGCTCAATTTCATAGTTCTCCCTTATGATGGATAAGATAGGAAAAAGGTATTGTGGTTTAGTATAAGCAGCTAAAACAATTTCTTCATTTGGAGCTATATGCTTTTATAGAGTGTCTTTTCTGGGTACACTATATAAAGCCAATCAACCAAGTGGGAAAATGAACTTATTTTATAAACAACAAATAGAATTAGTATATTATGGAACTTAATTCAAATATTAATGTAAATAATTTCTAAATATTGTACTTTGGGGTATATGTACACATTTTCCTTTTTAAGAATTTGAGTTCAGAATGAAAATATCCAGATACCACTGGTTTCTGAAGCAGCATAGCACAGAATAACTCCTGCTTCAAGATGACCCAGAACTGAGTTATCATCACAGATGAGATCTAATACTATGGCAGGGGTCCTTCCACCATTCACAGCAAGCTTCTATGATGGCTTATTTCAAAACAGAATATAACATATATCTATGTGATATTATTTATATACCTTTTTATTTAGCCTGAACTCTGTTTCTCTCTGTTTTCAAACATTTTATTCTTTTTCATGTTGAAATGAAGAAACAAACCTTCACCTATCCTGCAACAGTCATCATTTGCTTTGAATTTTTTACTGCCAAAGCATCCACAAATATGGAGTCTGTTTACTCTTCCAGTTTCTTCACTGCTCCTCTTCACAAGCTCTGGAAATACGTCTCCTCTTATTTATACGTTCTTATAGGTCACTGGAGGCCTCCTCAATAAGTAAATGCTTTTGCTGTTTTTCTCACTCTCCACAGCCTCTTTGCAACATTTCACATGATTTAATGAAGCCTTCCTCAACCACTCTTTTCCTATCATTTCTGTGATGTTGTAACATCTCCTTTTTATAAGATTTCTTACCATTCTTTGTCTGTGTCCCCAAGATATCAAGAGTCAATGTTCAATATTGTCCAGTTCTTCTAAATCAAAGAGGAATCTTTTCTTTATATAAGCACCTTTCCATATACCCCCACCCAGTTTTTCCTTTCATTGCATTTAGTTATAAAATGTTTAAAAAACTAAATTCACCTCCATATTACTTAATAAGAGAGATTACTGGGGAATTGGCAGGGTTAAAGACTCAAAAAAAAAGGGGGGGGGTGCAGTACTTAGCAAATAATGGTGTTGGGAAATTATCTCCACCTCAAGGGCTGAAGGAAAAAGGGGTAATCTAACTTACAAGGGCAACTCTTTGTGAACATAGGGACCACAGCACACCAGGCTCCTTTGTCCTCCACTATTTCCTGGAGCTTAAATTCAAGTCCACTGAGTTGGCGATGCTCTCTAAGCACCTCACAGAGCCTAGTGAGGCCAGAAACCTGGCAGGTGGTAACTGCTAAGTGGGAGCTATAATCAGGGAGGGATGCAGTTATTATCAGAAGCCAGACTTGGAAGCAAAGTTGAAGCAAGAAAGAAATACCCCAACCACCCCTTCATTCCTGTCTCTGCCTCCTATGGATTAAACTCAATCTGAAGCCAGCTAGTAAGCAAGACTGCATAAACATTCTACAGAGATCAGCTTCCTACTGTGCAGAGTAGGCAGAGAAGAGCAGAAACTGAGAGATCTTGGGAGGGGAAAAGAAAGACAGTGTATATCTCTGCCAACCACTAAAAATACTTTTAATTTTACATGATTTTTTTTTGTTATTTTTTCAAATATAATAAAGTCTAAAAGCAAGTACCATTTATTTTTTTTAATAAACTAACCCTGAGTGAATTTCAATTCATGCCAGGCTTGCTTTGAAATTTTCTCTCATCTGTATCCATGTTCCACTATTCTAATGCTATGAGTCCCTTGGACTTCAAGATCAAATAAGTCAGTCCTAAAGGAAATTAAGTCTGAATATTCATGGCAAGGACTGCTGCTGAAGCTGAAGCTCTAATACTTTCTCCAACCGTAGCAAAGAGCCAACTCATTGGAAAAGACTCTGATGCTGGGAAAGATTGAAGGCAGAAGGAGAAGTGGGTGGAAGAGGATGAGATGGTTAGATAGAACCACCACGTCAATGGACATGAGTTTGAACGAACTTGGGGAGATGGGGAGGACAGGGGAGCCTGGCATGCTTCAAACCATGGGTCACAAAGTGTTTCATATGACTTAGTGACTGAACAACGACAACATGGCCCTTTGCCCTAATGTTGAGACTCATTTTCTACTTTGACTTACATTTCTAGAAATGTAATTCTGTATTTTATTTCCAATGCTCATCTAATCTTGCTTTTCCTGTTGCCTACATCCTTGGAGATTGAAATTCTGCCTCAGAGGCTGGCGTGTGGCAACCTGCTGATGGTCTTCTGAGTAGCTGCTATCCTTTGTCCTCCACTATTTCCTGGAGCTTAAATTCAAGTCCACTGAGTTGGCGATGCTCTCTAAGCACCTCACAGAGCCTAGTGAGGCCAGAAACCTGGCAGGTGGTAACTGCTAAGTGGGAGCTATAATCAGGGAGGGATGCAGTTATTATCAGAAGCCAGATTTGGAAGCAAAGTTGAAGCAAGAAAGAAATACCCCAACCACCCCTTCATTCCTGTCTCTGCCTCCTATGGATTAAACTCAATCTGAAGCCAGCTAGTAAGCAAGACTGCATAAACATTCTACAGAGATCAGCTTCCTACTGTGCAGAGTAGGCAGAGAAGAGCAGAAACTGAGAGATCTTGGGAGGGGAAAAGAAAGACAGTGTATATCTCTGCCAACCACTAAAAATACTTTTAATTTTACATGATTTTTTTTTGTTATTTTTTCAAATATAATAAAGTCTAAAAGCAAGTACCATTTATTTTTTTTTTTTAATAAACTAACCCTGAGTGAATTTCAATTCATGCCAGGCTTGCTTTGAAATTTTCTCTCATCTGTATCCATGTTCCACTATTCTAATGCTATGAGTCCCTTGGACTTCAAGATCAAATAAGTCAGTCCTAAAGGAAATTAAGTCTGAATATTCATGGCAAGGACTGCTGCTGAAGCTGAAGCTCTAATACTTTCTCCAACCGTAGCAAAGAGCCAACTCATTGGAAAAGACTCTGATGCTGGGAAAGATTGAAGGCAGAAGGAGAAGTGGGTGGAAGAGGATGAGATGATTAGATAGAACCACCACGTCAATGGACATGAGTTTGAACGAACTTGGGGAGATGGGGAGGACAGGGGAGCCTGGCATGCTTCAAACCATGGGTCACAAAGTGTTTCATATGACTTAGTGACTGAACAACGACAACATGGCCCTTTGCCCTAATGTTGAGACTCATTTTCTACTTTGACTTACATTTCTAGAAATGTAATTCTGTATTTTATTTCCAATGCTCATCTAATCTTGCTTTTCCTGTTGCCTACATCCTTGGAGATTGAAATTCTGCCTCAGAGGCTGGCGTGTGGCAACCTGCTGATGGTCTTCTGAGTAGCTGCTATCCATATTGCCTGCTCGGGTCTCAGAAGAGCCTAAGTTCTCCCAGCTGTCCAGAACGGCCCCTTCAGCTCTGCTTATCTTTTCTGGCATCCTCAGGTGGGACTTTCCCAATGTATGGGTGCCCTTGTGTGGCTAGTATTAGTCACCAGATATACACAGTGTCCGACTTATGATTTTCTTTCTGGACTTCTATCCGATTCTGTAAACACCCTAGTGCTCACCTGTTCCTGCTAATGAATTAAATTCTGGATGTTAGTCCCTTCCAAATGGAGGAGTTATCAGAGCTGTTCAAAGTTATGGGACTGTATTGTATGATCCATACTATAAAAAATGCTGACTTCTTAACTATAGTTTACCAAACAAAACAATTATAACATTTATTTTTTCTAAAGTAAAAAAAAGTAAACCAATTATAAAAATACAGAATATGAAAAATAGAAAGCAAATAAAATTATTTCTATAATGCTAACATCCAGAAACAAAAACTAATGCTGTTTGACGTATTTCTAACTACCTCTAATTATTAGACTTATATAATATATAGTAATAGATACATCATTTAATGGAAAGACATAGGTAAATGTTTCTATAATGTTTCATATCTCTTTAAAAATACTATATGCATACATACAATGCATAGATTAATGCAAATAGGTAAAATACATATGGAATATGTACATATAGCTATGTGGTACATAGTTTTATATCCCTATCCTTTTAACTTAATATTTTTGTGAGCATATAGCTAAGTCCTTAGTTCTTTTGAGAAACACAGTTTTATTTGCCACACTTTACAGCATATGAATGTTCCATAATGCATTTTTTCACTTATAATGTTGAGCACTTATATTGCTTTTAGCTTTTCCAATAGCATATATATTTGATGAAAAACAGATTTTCCCCACTTTATTTAGAACAGTCTTCAAAGTGAAATTACTGAATCAAAGGCAATTACATTTATTGAAAGCCTCATGCCTTGCTAAGTTGGTGTCTCTACAAAATGGACCACTATGTTTTTCTTGCAGTGGTACTTGTGCATACCTGTTGCAAGGTTCTTCTCTTGCCAAGTCCTTTATTACAGTGAATACTTTTATATTTAAAAAGTCCTCAATTTGTGAGGCCAGGATTTCCTTATTGTTTAAATAATGTCTCTTTTTGTCTCAACATAATGAACAAGAAAGATTTTGAAGAAACTGCACTTCTTATTTCATCTCACAATCAGAACAAAATGAAGGGCTCCTTACCTTTCCCAGGTCGCCTCTTCAGTTTATTTTCCATGGAAGGTCCTTTATCTGTTTACTTCACTAATGAGAAGTCAGTGAGATTTGTACTCATCTCTGAGGAAGATGGAAAAGGATGAGAATGATCAGCCAAAAAAGAACCAACACTCACATGCTGTAAAAGCTATCCAGATATATGTCAAGCCTAATCTCACAATTTATATTCCTGCCCCCTGCTTTATGCCCTCGTAACCATGCTTGTTTTCTACACCTGTGACTCACTTCCAAAAAAAAGTAAACCAATTATAAAAATACAGAATATGAAAAATAGAAAGCAAATAAAATTATTTCTATAATGCTAACATCCAGAAACAAAAACTAATGCTGTTTGACGTATTTCTAACTACCTCTAATTATTAGACTTATATAATATATAGTAATAGATACATCATTTAATGGAAAGACATAGGTAAATGTTTCTATAATGTTTCATATCTCTTTAAAAATACTATATGCATACATACAATGCATAGATTAATGCAAATAGGTAAAATACATATGGAATATGTACATATAGCTATGTGGTACATAGTTTTATATCCCTATCCTTTTAACTTAATATTTTTGTGAGCATATAACTAAGTCCTTAGTTCTTTTGAGAAACACAGTTTTATTTGCCACACTTTACAGCATATGAATGTTCCATAATGCATTTTGTCACTTATAATGTTGAGCACTTATATTGCTTTTAGCTTTTCCAATAGCATATATATTTGATGAAAAACAGATTTTCCCCACTTTATTTAGAACAGTCTTCAAAGTGAAATTACTGAATCAAAGGCAATTACATTTATTGAAAGCCTCATGCCTTGCTAAGTTGGTGTCTCTACAAAATGGACCACTATGTTTTTCTTGCAGTGGTACTTGTGCATACCTGTTGCAAGGTTCTTCTCTTGCCAAGTCCTTTATTACAGTGAATACTTTTATATTTAAAAAGTCCTCAATTTGTGAGGCCAGGATTTCCTTATTGTTTAAATAATGTCACTTTTTGTCTCAACATAATGAACAAGAAAGATTTTGAAGAAACTGCACTTCTTATTTCATCTCACAATCAGAACAAAATGAAGGGCTCCTTACCTTTCCCAGGTCGCCTCTTCAGTTTATTTTCCATGGAAGGTCCTTTATCTGTTTACTTCACTAATGAGAAGTCAGTGAGATTTGTACTCATCTCTGAGGAAGATGGAAAAGGATGAGAATGATCAGCCAAAAAAGAACCAACACTCACATGCTGTAAAAGCTATCCAGATATATGTCAAGCCTAATCTCACAATTTATATTCCTGCCCCCTGCTTTATGCCCTCTTAACCATGCTTGTTTTCTACACCTGTGACTCACTTCCGTTTTGTAAAGAAGTTTCACTTGTACCCTTTTTTTTTTAGATTCCACATGTAAGCAATATAGGCTTTCCAGGTGGTGCTAGTGGTTAAGAACTCACCTGCCAATGGCAGAGAGTAACAGAGTGTTCTATCCTTAAGTAGGGAAGATACCCAGGAGGAGGACCTGGCAGCCCATTCTAGTAGTATTCTTTCTGGAGAATCCCACGGACAGAGGGGCTTGATGAACTACAGTCCATGGGGTTGCAGAGAATTGGATATGACTGAAGTGACTTAGTGTTCATAAGCAATAGCATATACACACTACTATATATAAAATAGATAATTAATAAGGACTCCCTGAATAGTACAGGGGACTCTATTCAATACTCTGTAATGGCCTATGGGGGAAAATAATCTAAAAAGAGTATACACACACACACACACACACACACACACACACACACACACACATGATTTAAAAATTGTATCCTTAACAACAAAATAAAAAACTACCCAGAAACCTTCCTGGATACATGTACTCAGGACATTCATAGCACTTTTCCACAGTTAGAGATCTTGTCTGGAGGCTTTATCTAATGAAAGATTTTGGCTCACAGAATTTCATACTAGCAAAATATCCACTAACCTCCTTTTGTCCTATGATAAAACATTTAAAGGAAGAGAAGGGTTTTAATTTCCTTGTGTAGACTTCTAAAAGTTATATTGATCCTCCTCCACTCCCACCCCAATTTGATAAATGTGATCCTGGTTGATGGGAATGTTTTTTAAAAATCTGCAGCACTAAAAAGTTCTGTGGTGCTTTTCTTAATTTTGAGAACTGATGTGTGAAATTCTTCAAAGTGTGTCAATAAAGGAGATACTGTTCTGTCTTGTGAATGTGGGCTCCTTACATCTTACAAGTTTATCTGTTTACTTCACTAATGAGAAGTCAGTGAGATTTGTACTCATCTCTGAGGAAGATGGAAAAGGATGAGAATGATCAGCCAAAAAAGAACCAACACTCACATGCTGTAAAAGCTATCCAGATATATGTCAAGCCTAATCTCACAATTTATATTCCTGCCCCCTGCTTTATGCCCTCTTAACCATGCTTGTTTTCTACACCTGTGACTCACTTCCGTTTTGTAAAGAAGTTTCACTTGTACCCTTTTTTTTTTAGATTCCACATGTAAGCAATATAGGCTTTCCAGGTGGTGCTAGTGGTTAAGAACTCACCTGCCAATGGCAGAGAGTAGCAGAGTGTTCTATCCTTAAGTAGGGAAGATACCCAGGAGGAGGGCCTGGCAGCCCATTCTAGTAGTATTCTTTCTGGAGAATCCCACGGACAGAGGGGCTTGATGAACTACAGTCCATAGGGTTGCAGAGAATTGGATATGACTGAAGTGACTTAGTGTTCATAAGCAATAGCATATACACACTACTATATATAAAATAGATAATTAATAAGGACTCCCTGAATAGTACAGGGGACTCTATTCAATACTCTGTAATGGCCTATGGGGGAAAATAATCTAAAAAGAGTATACACACACACACACACACACACACACACACACACACACACACATGATTTAAAAATTGTATCCTTAACAACAAAATAAAAAACTACCCAGAAACCTTCCTGGATACATGTACTCAGGACATTCATAGCACTTTTCCACAGTTAGAGATCTTGTCTGGAGGCTTTATCTAATGAAAGATTTTGGCTCACAGAATTTCATACTAGCAAAATATCCACTAATCTCCTTTTGTCCTATGATAAAACATTTAAAGGAAGAGAAGGGTTTTAATTTCCTTGTGTAGACTTCTAAAAGTTATATTGATCCTCCTCCACTCCCACCCCAATTTGATAAATGTGATCCTGGTTGATGGGAATGTTTTTTAAAAATCTGCAGCACTAAAAAGTTCTGTGGTGCTTTTCTTAATTTTGAGAACTGATGTGTGAAATTCTTCAAAGTGTGTCAATAAAGGTGTATGATACTGTTCTGTCTTGTGAATTAGTTTGGTAAGCCTGTTTCTAATGTTGCCTTAAAACAGCAAAGCCATTCCCTTTAGTATGTTCCATGGAGCTTTACTTCCATTTATCACCCATTCCCTCTACAAGCAGAAAAGGATCCTGAAGATATATATGCAGGCATTGCTGTCTCACTTTATTAAAGACAATGAATCCTTCATGTGAGGGTTTATAGTATGAGTTGTATCATCTCTGTGACAAATGAAAGGCAAGACAATAGCAGTAAATATTTATCTTTGTCAAAATAAAAGCTCGAAAATACTCTTCCTGTGTTGCTAATTCCCACCTTTCCCTGTCATTAGCTTTATACTACTTCTTGTCAATTTCACACTGGTAACTAGTGCGAAACAAATAGAGAAGAGTTTCTGGCATCCCCTGTCCCTTGAAAAAAGAAATCTTCACTGAAAGTAACATAAATCAAGCTTCTGGTTGCTCCTTTTGATATTAAACATGTTTTCTGAGTTGGAAAATTAAAACATAGATTTAATCAAAAGCTTCTTTTCTTATCAATTTCCATTTATTCCTTTAGAAGCATTTGCTAATTTTCAAAGTGCGCGAGTAATTCCCTTGATTTGTGTTTTAAGTCTGAAAACTGTTATCTTGAAAAGCAACATTTTAGAAGGAAGTTATTATACATGATACCTAAATCCTTTCTATCAGTCTTTTGTACTGTATGTAGTAGATTATGTCCTTCCTGAATTCTTAATTAAAGGAAGGAGCAGATGACTAGGACTTATTGTAAAATTATATACCCATTAAACAGTAACTTATGCATTCCCAATGACTACTTTCTCTAGTGAGGTGAGCCAAACATTTAAGGTGATTTTTTAAAAAATGAAACAAAATGCATTTTCTCTTTTAGGTTAACTTTTTTTTTTTTTTTTTTTTAAAGATTTATTTATTTATTTATTTTTGGGCGGGGGTCAGGTTGGGGAGGGAGGGGAGCAGGCGGGCCACTTCTATTGGTCTTTCATTTCTCTATGTTCATCTCTCTTTGTTCTTTGGCTCCTGTGGGCCTCCCATCGCGGTGGCATCTGTTGTTGCAGAGCACCGGCTCTGGGCGCATGCGCTCCAGAGCTCTGGCTTGGTAATTGGACATATCAGTCCAGCCGCTCCGCGGCACGTGGGATCTTCCCAGGCCAGGGCTCGAACCGGCGCCCCTTGCACTGCAAGGCGGTGTCCTTACCCACTGGACCACCAGGGAAGCCCCCAGCACCATTTGTTGAACAGGCTGTCTTTGTCCCATTTTAGATTTACACCTCCTTTGTGAAAAATAAGATACCCATAGGTGTGTGGGTTTATCTCTACATTCTCTATCTTGTTCCATTGATCTATAGTTCTGTTTTTGTGCCAGTATCATACTGTCTTGATGACTGTTGCTTTGTAGTAGAGTCCGTTTTTCTTTCTCAGGATTGCTTTGGCTATTCAAGATCTTTTGTGTTTCCATATGAATTGTGTTATTCTTTGGGCTCGTTCTGTGAAGAATGTCAATGGAAGTTGGATAGGTATTGCATTGAATCTGTAGATGATATTTGGTAGTATGGTCATTTTCACAATATTGATTCTTCTGACCCAGCAACAGGGAATATCTCTCCATCTGTTTAAGTCTTCTTTAATGTCTCTCATGAGTGTCTTGTAATTTTCTTTGTACAGTTCTTTTGTTTCTTTGGGTAGGTTTATTCCTAGATATTTGATTCTTTTGGTTGCAATGGTGAAGGGGATTGCCTCTTTGATTTCATTTTCTGATTTTTCATTGTTTGTGTATAGAAATGCCAATGATTTCTGTGTATTGATTTTGTATCCTGCAAATCTTGCCCTGTGGGAATAGGAGATCCTTCAGTGGTGGGGGTGCCATGGCCTGGTGGGGTGGGATGGGTTGGGGTTCCCAATGACTACTTTCTCTAGTGAGGTGAGCCAAACATTTAAGGTGATTTTTTTAAAAATGAAACAAAATGCATTTTCTCTTTTAGGTTAACTTTTTTTTTTTTTTTTTTTTTAAAGATTTATTTATTTATTTATTTTTGGGCGGGGGTCAGGTTGGGGAGGGAGGGGAGCAGGCGGGCCACTTCTATTGGTCTTTCATTTCTCTATGTTCATCTCTCTTTGTTCTTTGGCTCCTGTGGGCCTCCCATCGCGGTGGCATCTGTTGTTGCAGAGCACCGGCTCTGGGCGCATGCGCTCCAGAGCTCTGGCTTGGTAATTGGACATATCAGTCCAGCCGCTCCGCGGCACGTGGGATCTTCCCAGGCCAGGGCTCGAACCGGCGCCCCTTGCACTGCAAGGCGGTGTCCTTACCCACTGGACCACCAGGGAAGCCCCCAGCACCATTTGTTGAACAGGCTGTCTTTGTCCCATTTTAGATTTACACCTCCTTTGTGAAAAATAAGATACCCATAGGTGTGTGGGTTTATCTCTACATTCTCTATCTTGTTCCATTGATCTATAGTTCTGTTTTTGTGCCAGTATCATACTGTCTTGATGACTGTTGCTTTGTAGTAGAGTCCGTTTTTCTTTCTCAGGATTGCTTTGGCTATTCAAGATCTTTTGTGTTTCCATATGAACTGTGTTATTCTTTGGGCTCGTTCTGTGAAGAATGTCAATGGAAGTTGGATAGGTATTGCATTGAATCTGTAGATGATATTTGGTAGTATGGTCATTTTCACAATATTGATTCTTCTGACCCAGCAACAGGGAATATCTCTCCATCTGTTTAAGTCTTCTTTAATGTCTCTCATGAGTGTCTTGTAATTTTCTTTGTACAGTTCTTTTGTTTCTTTGCGTAGGTTTATTCCTAGATATTTGATTCTTTTGGTTGCAATGGTGAAGGGGATTGCCTCTTTGATTTCATTTTCTGATTTTTCATTGTTTGTGTATAGAAATGCCAATGATTTCTGTGTATTGATTTTGTATCCTGCAAATCTTGCCCTGTGGGAATAGGAGATCCTTCAGTGGTGGGGGTGCCATGGCCTGGTGGGGTGGGATGGGTGGGACTGAGGAGGGCAGGGTGCCAGGGATATGCATATGACTGATCTGGAAACACATATGTCTATGAACAACAAAACTCTGTAAAAATTTTAAAAAGTAAAATTCAATAATTAAAAAAATAGAATTTAAAACCATGAATTCCATTTTATTTCCTGATCTGTGTTTTCCTGATAGCTAATGTGTAATTGTTAAAGAATATGTATCAAAAATGGAGGGATATTTGTATTATATAGCAAAAATTTCTTAGAAATTCTGGAAATCTCTGCTTTGTCATTCAGTGCATAAATAATCCTACAGTTAAACATGTTAACAAGAGGTTGTTCAAAATTCTGATAGAAATAAAATTAATGTTTTTTATTTAAACTGTAAAAACTTTACTGGATATTCTTCCCAAAGATTTTTTAAACACATACTCATGGTTTTTATTGAGAGAAAAATATTTCTGGATTACTTTCATGCAAACAATGAAAGCAATACAAAGAAAGGAGTGCCATTATGTTTGCAGTAAAGTCTGGCTGAGCCTCACTGGTATTCCTAGTTTTAACAACCCTTACATATTTAGAACCAACTATGTAAGGAATCACTTCTGAAAGCAGAAAGCAGATTTGCCTGGAGGGCCTCCAAACTGGCATCAGGTGAGACCTCTTAATCTTCAAGGATTCCATTGTTTTAAGAATGAACTGTGTTATTCTTTGGGCTCGTTCTGTGAAGAATGTCAATGGAAGTTGGATAGGTATTGCATTGAATCTGTAGATGATATTTGGTAGTATGGTCATTTTCACAATATTGATTCTTCTGACCCAGCAACAGGGAATATCTCTCCATCTGTTTAAGTCTTCTTTAATGTCTCTCATGAGTGTCTTGTAATTTTCTTTGTACAGTTCTTTTGTTTCTTTGGGTAGGTTTATTCCTAGATATTTGATTCTTTTGGTTGCAATGGTGAAGGGGATTGCCTCTTTGATTTCATTTTCTGATTTTTCATTGTTTGTGTATAGAAATGCCAATGATTTCTGTGTATTGATTTTGTATCCTGCAAATCTTGCCCTGTGGGAATAGGAGATCCTTCAGTGGTGGGGGTGCCATGGCCTGGTGGGGTGGGATGGGTGGGACTGAGGAGGGCAGGGTGCCAGGGATATGCATATGACTGATCTGGAAACACATATGTCTATGAACAACAAAACTCTGTAAAAATTTTAAAAAGCAAAATTCAATAATTAAAAAAATAGAATTTAAAACCATGAATTCCATTTTATTTCCTGATCTGTGTTTTCCTGATAGCTAATGTGTAATTGTTAAAGAATATGTATCAAAAATGGAGGGATATTTGTATTATATAGCAAAAATTTCTTAGAAATTCTGGAAATCTCTGCTTTGTCATTCAGTGCATAAATAATCCTACAGTTAAACATGTTAACAAGAGGTTGTTCAAAATTCTGATAGAAATAAAATTAATGTTTTTTATTTAAACTGTAAAAACTTTACTGGATATTCTTCCCAAAGATTTTTTAAACACATACTCATGGTTTTTATTGAGAGAAAAATATTTCTGGATTACTTTCATGCAAACAATGAAAGCAATACAAAGAAAGGAGTGCCATTATGTTTGCAGTAAAGTCTGGCTGAGCCTCACTGGTATTCCTAGTTTTAACAACCCTTACATATTTAGAACCAACTATGTAAGGAATCACTTCTGAAAGCAGAAAGCAGATTTGCCTGGAGGGCCTCCAAACTGGCATCAGGTGAGACCTCTTAATCTTCAAGGATTCCATTGTTTTAAAGAATAACCGGAAGCTTAGTGGGTAGGGATACTAGGAGGCTTAGGACTCTGCTATGTGCTTCTTTTATGTTCAGAAACTTAATGTTGGCTTAAAGCTTTCCTTCAGCAATCCCAGAGATCTGGTAGACCTTTCAATTCATTCAGGATTTGAACTGATCCTAGGAAACATGTTAAAATTTCAGATCAGAATTTTCTCTCCCCAGCCTTCTGGAAGTACCCTTCTTAAAGTGATAGTTGCTCAGTCGTATCTGACTTATGATCCCATGGACTGTAGTCTGCCAGGCTTCTTTGTCCATGGGATTCTAAAGGCAAGTATACTCAAGTGGTTAGCCTTTCCCTTTTCCAGGACATCTTTCCCAGGCAGGGAGGGATCAAACCCAGGTCTCCTACATTGCAAATAGATTCTTTACCGTTGGAGCCAAAAAGTATGTAAACATGAGATTTTAGTTGATATAATATATCCATTTCTTCCTTTTCTCAAGTGACCACTATTCTCATCTGAAATGTGACCCTCTGACTAATACAGCCTTTGTATTTGATACATGAATTTAAAGACTTCTTGGATGGTGCTCAGCCTGAATAATGGAGGTGGCATCCTATAGTATACCAGGAATAATTGGTGTCCAGGTGGACCTGTGAATCAGCAAAAGGAAAATTCGGTTGTGATGAATATTAATTACATTGGCTCAGTAAGGGCATAAACTTTTAATTATCTATTGTAGTATGTGAGACTTTATAAATATATAACATAAAAATATATATTACTTATGTATGTGAGTTTTACATGTGTATATTAGATATAAATACATGCATATTAAATGGACACTTCCATTCTAATCACCTCCCACTCATTCATTTTAAACAGAATATTGTATGTATTGTAATAATGTTTTGTTCAATACTAGAGGAAAATTTGATAGCAGTCTCAGGGGAAGTAACCTGAAATTTAGCCATAAATTTTAGTCACCTTCCATGAGAAACAAATGAGAATGTTCAGCTAAAACAAAAAAGGAACTTATCTAGAGAATGATTTCTTTTTTTTTTTTAAAGATTTATTTATTTTATTTTGGCGGTGGGTGGGGTGGAGAGGGAGGGGAGCAGGCGGGCCACTTCTATTGGTCTTTCATTTCTCTATTTTCATCCATTTTTGTTCTTTGGCCCACGTGGGCCTCCCATCGCGGTGGCCTCTGTTGTCGCAGAGCACCGGCTCTGGGCGCATGCGCTCCAGAGCTCTGGCTCGGTAATTGGACACATCGGTCCAGCCGCTCCACGGCACGTGGGATCTTCCCAGGCCAGGGACTGAACTGGCGCCCCTTGCACTGCAAGGCGGTGTCCTTACCCACTGGACCACCAGGGAAGCCCGAGAATGATTTCTAATATAGGAACATATGCATTATCACTTTGTTACCAAGTCCAAGCTCATTCTGCTTGCTGCATGACAGGACAATGAAACCAAGAGATGACGTGTTAAGGCAAGGAAAACAGCTTTATTCAGAAGCAGCTGGCTGAGAAGATGGCAGACCAGCACCTCAAAATAACCAACTTATTGGGGTGGGGATGCCATGTTCTTTTATAGACCAGAGATGAAGGAAGATGAGGAAGCAGAGTAAAAAGGCCATTAATCTTGCAAATATTTCCTAGAAAGCCAAGCCTCAGGCACAAAGCATTTTAGTTAATAGTCTGGCAGAGGGACAGGGTCCTCCAGGCAAGACTTTAAATATGATTATAAAAACAAAAGCAACAAAGCAAGTCAAAGAAACAGTTTGCAAAATGGAGTCAGAATTGGTTTCCTCCCTGCAACTTGTCAGTTCTATACCTTCTGGATTGAGGATTAAGAAACTACCTGGGCCAGCCTGAGCGGGCCTTTTAGTTCTGGAATAGGCATAAATAAACACACAGTAAAAGAGGCCTTCAGATGCAACCACTGCCAGAGGCAAGAAAAAGACTGATAATTCCTGAATAGTCAGCAAGAGACAAAAGAACAGAAACATGCACTATTTTCACGTTTTGACTTGAGATGAATTTGCTGCTGGATTTTTAAAATTTCATTTTTTTATTGCTTTTTTTCTTTCCTTTTTTTCACTCGCTTTTTTCCCTTTTTTCCAAACCCACTCAGCCCCCCCCCCCCATTTTGTTTGTTTGTTTGTTTCCTCCATTGAACTTTATTGAAGCTACTAATCTTATCAGTAAGACTGAATATATTCAAGTTTACATATATTTTTTAAACCACACATTTTATTTTGGCATATACTTCTCGTTCCACATTGGCCTTTTATGGTTCTGTGGGAGTTTTATTTGTTTTTATTGTTTTTCCTTTGCTTTTCTATATTTTTCTATATACTTATCTCTGTTCTAACTTTAAAAATTTTTTACATGTATTACTACATCTTCTATAACTCTTTCTTCGAAAAGGTAAATAAAATTGACAAACCATTGGCCAGACTCATCAAGAAATAAAGAGAGAAGAACCAGATCAACAAAATCGAAAATGAAAAAGGAGTGATTACAACAGATAATGCAGAAATCCAAAGAATTCTAAGAGACTATTATGAACAACTATATGGCCATAAACTGGACAACCTGGAAGAAATGGACAGTTTCTTAGAGAAGAACAAAAATTCAGGCAGCGCTCAAAGATAAACCAACTTATTGGGGTCGGGATGCCATGTTCTTTTATAGACCAGAGATGAAGGAAGATGAGGAAGCAGAGTAAAAAGGCCATTAATCTTGCAAATATTTCCTAGAAAGCCAAGCCTCAGGCACAAAGCATTTTAGTTAATAGTCTGGCAGAGGGACAGGGTCCTCCAGGCAAGACTTTAAATATGATTATAAAAACAAAAGCAACAAAGCAAGTCAAAGAAACAGTTTGCAAAATGGAGTCAGAATTGGTTTCCTCCCTGCAACTTGTCAGTTCTATACCTTCTGGATTGAGGATTAAGAAACTACCTGGGCCAGCCTGAGCGGGCCTTTTAGTTCTGGAATAGGCATAAATAAACACACAGTAAAAGAGGCCTTCAGATGCAACCACTGCCAGAGGCAAGAAAAAGACTGATAATTCCTGAATAGTCAGCAAGAGATAGAAGAACATAAACATGCACTATTTTCACGTTTTGACTTGAGATGAATTTGCTGCTGGATTTTTAAAATTTCATTTTTTTTATTGCTTTTTTTCTTTCCTTTTTTTCACTCGCTTTTTTCCCTTTTTTCCAAACCCACTCAGCCCCCCCCCCCCATTTTGTTTGTTTGTTTGTTTCCTCCATTGAACTTTATTGAAGCTACTAATCTTATCAGTAAGACTGAATATATTCAAGTTTACATATATTTTTTAAACCACGCATTTTATTTTGGCATATACTTCTCGTTCCACATTGGCCTTTTATGGTTCTGTGGGAGTTTTATTTGTTTTTATTGTTTTTCCTTTGCTTTTCTATATTTTTCTATATACTTATCTCTGTTCTAACTTTAAAATTTTTTAACATGTATTACTACATCTTCTATAACTCTTTCTTCGAAAAGGTAAATAAAATTGACAAACCATTGGCCAGACTCATCAAGAAATAAAGAGAGAAGAACCAGATCAACAAAATCGAAAATGAAAAAGGAGTGATTACAACAGATAATGCAGAAATCCAAAGAATTCTAAGAGACTATTATGAACAACTATATGGCCATAAACTGGACAACCTGGAAGAAATGGACAGTTTCTTAGAGAAGATTAATCTCCCAAGACTGAACCAGGAAGAAATAGAAACTATGAACAACTCAATCACAAACTCAGAAATCGAATCTGTGATTAAAAATCTACCCAAAAATAAGAGTCCAAGGCCAGATGGCTTCACAGGTGAATTCTACCAAACATTTAAAGAAGAGCTAATGCCTGTCCTTCTAAAACTCTTCCAAAAAATTGCACAGGAAGGAACACTTCCAAACACATTCTACGAGGCCACCATCACCCTGATACCAAAGCCAGGCAAAGACAACACAAAAAAAGAAAATTATAGGCCAATTTCTCTGATGAATTCAGATGTCAAGATCCTCAACAAAATCCTAGCAAACAGAATTCAACAACACATCAAAAAACTCATATATCACAATCAAGTCAGGTTCATCCTAGGCATGCAAGGGTTCTTCAATATCCACAAATCAATCAATGTGATATACCATATCAACAAATTCAGAGACAAAAATCACATGATAATCTCAATAGATGCTGAAAAAGCCTTTAACAAAATCCAACACCGATTTATGATAAAAACTCTTCAAAAAATGGGCATAGAAGGATCCTATCTCAACGTAGTGAAAGCCGTATATGAGAAGCCCAACGGTGAACATTATCCTTAATGGTGAAAAACTGAAAGCATTCCCTCTAAGATCAGGAACAAGACAGGGGTGTCCACTTTCACCACCACTATTCAACATAGTCCTGGAAGTCCTAGCAGCAGCAATAAGAGAAGAGAAAGAAATCAAAGGAATTCAGACTGGAAAGGAAGAAGTAAAGCTCCCTCTTTTTTGCAGACGACATGATATTATACATAGAAAATCCGAAAGGCACGGTTACAAAACTACTAGAGCTAATCAACGAGTTCAGCAAAGTTGTGGGGTACAAAGTCAACACACAGAAATCGCTGGCATTCCTATACACAAACAATGAAAAATCAGAAAACGAAATCAAAGAGGCAATCCCCTTCACCATTGCACCCAAAAGAATCAAATATCTAGGAATAAACCTACCCAAAGAAACAAAAGAACTGTACACAGAAAATTACAAGACACTCAAAGAAATTAAGAAGACTTAAACAGATGGAGAGATATTCCATGTTCCTGGGTCAGAAGAATCAATATTGTGAAAATGACCATACTACCAAATGTCATCTATAGATTCAATGCAATCCCTATCAAACTACCAATGACATTCTTCACAGAACTAGACCAGAGTAATACAGTTCATATGGAAACACAAAAGATCTCGAATAGCCAAAGCAATCCTGAGGAAGAAAAACAGAGTTGGAGGGATCAGCCTCCCTAACTTCAGACTATATTATAAAGCAACAGTCTTCAAGACAGTATGGTACTGGCACAAAAACAGAAATATAGACCAACGGAACATATATACAATGGAATACTACATAGCTGTAAAAAGAAATGCAGAAGAATCAGTCCTAATAAGGTGGCTGAATCTAGAACCTATCATAAAAAGTGAAGTAAGTCAAAAAGAGAAGGACAAGTACAATATACTAACACATATATATGGAATCTAGTAGGATGGTAATGATAACACACACAGTGAAGCAATGGAAAAACAGACATGGACATTAGACATATGGACATTGTGGGGAAGGAACAGTGGGTGGGAGGCGTAAAGGAAGTAGCATGAAAACCTATACTATCATCTGTGAAAAAAAGAGCTATTGTCATTGTGCTGTGAGAAAAAGGGATCCTGCAGGTATGCTGTGCGATGACCTGGATGGGTGGGATGAGGGGATATACATATGACTAATCTGGGATCATACATATATGTAAACAACAAAACTCTGTAAAAGTAAAATAAAAATTAAAAAAATAAAAGGTGCATGCAGCCTTATGTTCACAGCAGCACTATTCACAATAGGCAAGACATGGAAACAACCTAAATATCTACTTACAGATGAATGGATGAAGAAGATATCGTACATATATACAATGGAATACTGCCCAGCCCAAACAAATGCCATTAGTGGCAGCATGGATGCAAACTAGAGATCATCCTATTAAATGAAGTAAGTCAGAAAGAGAAAGACAAATACCATATCATATCACTTATATGTGAAATCTAAAATAGGGCACAAATGAACATTTCTACAAAATAGAAACAGATGCATAGACATAGAGAACACACTGGTGGCTGTCAAGGAGGAGGGTGTTGGGGAAGGGATAGAGTGGGTGGTTGGGGTTAGCAGACATAAACTTTTATATCTAGACAGATAAGCAAGATCTACAGTCAATATCCAATGATAACTATAGTCAATATCCAATGATAAACCATAATGGAAAGAACTATAGTCAATATCCAATGATAAACCATAATGGAAAGAACTATAGTCAATATCCAATGATAAACCGTAATGGAAAGAGCTATAGTCAATATTCAATGATAAACCATAATGGAAAGAACTATAGTTGATATCCAATGATAAACCATAATGGAAAGAATATTTAGAATATTATAAGTATTTTAATATCAAAATATTTTAAAAGAATGTGTATATGTGTGTGTGTGTGTGTGTGTATATATATATATATATATATATATATATATATGTTATATATATACTGCATCACTTTTCTGTATGGCAGAAATTAACCATACAGAAATTAACATTGTAAATCAATTAAATTTCAACAACATAATATTAAAACTGGAAAATAAAATATATCCCAATTCTTAAAAAAAAAGAAAAAGGATAACCAGGAAGGACCAATTGTACAGCACAGGAACTCTGCTTACTGTTATGTAATAACCTAACTGGAAAAAGAATTTGAAAAAGAATAGATGCATGTATATGTATAACTGAATCATATTGCTGTACACCTGAAACTAACACAACATTGTTAATAAACTATCCTCCAATATAAAATAAAAACTTTTAAAAAATTTTAAAAAGCAATGCACAATATGTGTATCTGCCTCCCAACATAGAAAGAAATCCATTCCCTGGAGCTCAGAGACATTCTTTTCTGAGTCCTTGTTCCATATCCTTCACCCTGAGATTTTATTACCGTCTTGAATTTTGAGTTTATTATTCTCTTGTTTTTATAATTTTATGTGTAGATCCCAAACAATCTATTGTTTAGATTAAGTGTTTGAAGTTATGTGACTCAATGGAATTGTGCAGCTATATTAATATATTTTCTACAATTTTTCTTGTCTTTTGAAATTCTATTCCTAAGATCCTTTTGCATTATTGCATTTAGCTGCAATTTATTTATTTTTCTGCAGTATTGGGTTCTATTTCCAGCCATTTATTTAAAGGTTTTACTGTTGATGGATGCGTGGCATTTTGACAAGGTAATTTTTTTTGTGTCCGCTTTCATATTCAGTGTTTTTTTTTTCATTACCACTTATGTTCTAGCCCAAAACAGTAAGTCGCTGAACTCTGAGCGTTTTAAAATTGCTGTTGAATTGGCCTCTCTAATATCACACTGTCTCTGATTCCCTTCTGGTCTGATCTGAGCAGCCTTTTATTCTGAAAGACATACATGCTATGTCACCGTACTGCACACTGCTGAGGGCAGTGATGCACGAGGAGAGCGGGGCTAAAGAAGAGAGTGTCAGTCAAGAGTGGAGCTTGGGTGATCTTTTGGTAATAGTAAGTTTTAAAAGAGTAATATTTTATCTTTAATCAAAATTTTTGCTTTTTCAATTTCAGCAGGTAGCATTTTTAAATAAATAAGATGTCTGGGTGCTGGGTCATTTCAATTCATTTAGTCTGATTCCCTTTCCATATATAAATACACAAAGCTTAGATGTTACACTATAATTTACTATATAATTTCCTGTGAGATTATTTGCTTGGCTGGGAGGACTTGAATTTTACTCTTCTTATCATTTCTATTTAATGGGGTAAAATTGCTATTGCCACCTAAAGAGAAGGACAGTCAGCAAACTTTTCTTCTTCTATTTTCAGTAATGTTCTGAGAAGGGAGTTAATTTTCCAGGGATGATAATACTTTATAAAATGAGTAAGAGCTTATTGTGGATCACTTTGGGAGAAAGTGAAGGAAATTTATAAGGGAGATTATAAAACAGGCTAAGGTGTTAACCAAAAAAGAAGGAAGCAATTAACTTCACAGAAGAGATAGCATGGCTCATGCCGTAAGTCCTTTTGGGAAATGCATCATTTTTCTTTATTGGTTGATTTGCTGCATTATATGTGTCAGAAAAAAATGCAACGAGGCTTAAAATGAAAATGCCATTCTTTGCACATTGAATAATTTTAATGGACTCTTACATGCTACTTATATTTCAAAGACTTCCCAGTTGCTATTAGTGGTAAAGAACCTACCTGCCAGTGCAGGAAGCACAAGAGATGTGGGTTCACCTCTTTATTTCCATGTCATTGTTTCTGGGACATGTGTGTGTATGTGTGCTAAATCACTTCAGTTGTGCCCCAACTCTCTGTGACCTATGGACTGTGGCCTGCCAGGCTCCTCTGTCTATAGGCTTCTCCATGCAAGAATACTGGAGTGGGTTACTGTTTCCTTCTCTAGGGTATCTTCCCAACCCAGGGATCAAACTTGTGTCTCTTGCATCTCCTGCATTGCAGGCAAATTCTTTACCACTGAACCACCTGGGAATTATAGCATTATTCTTGTTCAATTGTAACATCTTTTACTGTAAAGAAAGAATTTTTTTATTTTCCTGTCCTTGTTTCTGTAATATACCAGCATATTCCTCTTTATTAAAAACAAATATCAGAATGGGCTGTTGGAAAGGTATAGCCTTGAAAATAGAGATAATGTGTAAGTTTCTTATAAATGATGGACTTAAAATTAATGACTATTTAGATTGGAGCACAATCCATAGTAGTTTCTTAAACTTGCACAGTGACACTAAACTTGCAATGTGACACTTGCACAGGTCACATTCTCAGGAGAGAGCTCTTGTTGAAACAGGTTGGGGAGGCTTATTATGTTTGAAATGCCTTTGGCTGGTGCCAGCAGGCCTGAGGAAGAGTGTGGAGGAACAATAGGGTACAACCTAGATTGACAGATGCACAGCTATGTGATTTTAAAATCTCCAGTCTTAAAAATAATTTGTTTATGTAATCTATCAAATTGATATATTCATCAATTTATTCCCAAAGTCAACACATTTTTGTTTTATGCATTTGAGACTTTATTATTACGTTCACAAAGATTGAGCCTTTGATCCTCATATGAATTAAAATTTATAGTTTTTATTATTCTTAATAAAACTTTTGCCTTAAAGTCAATTTTGTCTGATCTAACAAGGCTACACTGAAGTTTCTGAGGTTAGTATTTTTTATGCATATGTAAAATGTCCTTGTCCTTATATTTTCCTATATATTCTTGTCATTATATTTTATGTTTATAACTTGCATGGGGGTGGTTTAGGTGCTAAGTTGTGTCTGACTCTTGTAACCTCATGGACTGTAACCCACAAGTCTCCTCTGTTTGTGGGATTTCCCAGGCAAGAATATTTGAGTAGATTGCCATTTCCTTTTCCAGGGGATCTTCCTGACTAAGGGCTTGAACCTGCATCTCTTGCATTGCAGGCGAATTCTTTATGCTCGATCCACCAGGGATCCCTTATACCTTGCTTACCAATGACTTTATACTTTTTATAATTTAGTTAATGATTGTGTAACTTTATTACCCACCTGTTTTCCTCTGTTTATCAGTTTTTTAATCCCTAACATTTTTCTTGATTTTTTTTCTTTTTTAAAATTTTTTATTGTAAGTTTTTTTTATTATGAGCTCATATTTCCCGAAACTCTGTGGCAGTTCTGTTAGTTCTGAGTTCCATGTACCTTCATCCATTAGATTCCACCAGTGCATGGAAACAGCAGAAACATGGGTGGTAAAATTTCATCCTGGATTGTTTTAGGGTCATTTGGCTAGGAGGAAATCAGAGGCAAGTGTTTGTGAATTGGGAGTTGCACTTTCAATAGGCATTTTTTCCCTTTGTTATTGTAAAACCAGAGTTGGGGAATTGGTTTACTTACTGTGTTATCTATGTTCCAAGGACTCCAATGTTATCAGTGTTCTCTAATCAGACTTCCTAGGTTTTCTCCTTAAGGTCCTCAATGCAATTGGCTTGTGAAATCCCAGCTTTCATCTACCTGGGATGGGCGGACAATTCCAGGATTAATGTAGTCTCAAAATTCAAACATAGATTCTTATTGTTTCTAACTTTAGTGAATTTCCTTTACTTTGCCTTTTGCTTAAAAAAAATTTTGTACTTGGATATATTTCTCTTTATATCTCCTCTGCCATTATGTTAAAATGGAAGATGTAGATGTTCTTTGAAACAAATCACATTACTCTCCTACTGAAACTCTCTATTGTGACTCATCCTATTTAGAATAAAATGTGAAACCTTTCCACTGCCTGTACAACTCTATATGGATGGATCTCTAGCTACTTATCCATCTCTTTTCCTATAGCTGCTACTCCTGTTCTCTATTTCAGCCTCAAGGAACTCTTTGACTTTCCTCGATCATACTAAGCTTACATCAGTATTGAGGCATTTTAATCTGCTTTTCTGTTGAGTTTGAATGTTCTTCACCCAAATCATGATGTGACTCCTCAGTTTATTCGGATGTGTATTTGAGGCATTTACTCCCAAAGTAAAGTGATAGGAGATTCACTCCCTGTGGACCAAAACTGAAAGATCAGAATGGCAGAAAAATTAAGATAGGAGGCTGAGCCCTTCCCAGACCACATATTTCTTGTTCTTGAAATCAGGAGACATTCCAGACCATGCATCTGCAGACAGGCTCCTCAGAGATCAAAGGGGAGTGATGCTAACTGCTGCTTTTACCCGTAGGCCTCTGAGGTAGAATCCACCTTAGCTAAGAGATGGGTGCGCATACATGGGAGAATCCTGAGATATACCAAATATGGACTCTGAGCCAGGTAAAGTAAAACAATTGGCTGAAGGAAAACTGGAAGAAATGCCCTATACAAGTAATTCAAACTGCCACAAGGGCGTGCCTCAGGGGCCCTCCCTCTGAGTCTGCCCATGTGTCTATCCAGGCGTACTTCACTCTTTTTCTTTCTAATAAACACTTTGTTTCACTACTTTCTGTTTTTGTGGGAATTCTTTCCTACAGAGCCAAAGGGCCAGGGCCTTGCCACTGACTACTCGACTAGCAGCTGGGATCTGGTTCTCTCACTGCTGTGCCCAGCCTCAATGTCTTGCTGGGGAACCAAACCTTGCTTCAAGCCACTGAAGGTTGAGGCCACCTGAGATCATATTCAGTGTGCATATATCACAGCAATACGTTTTTCTTATCTCTCTATCATAATATTGCATCCTCTACCACTATTTCTGTAATCTGATTTATTTTTCTGCTTTGTGCTCATCATCATCTGATGTTTACAAACACCCACACACCCATATAAATATATATATGTATACACACACACACACACACACACACACACACACACCCATACATATACAGATAAAACAGCTTTTTATTTTATTTTTTTAAAGATTTATTTATTTATTTATTTGAGGGGGGTGGGGTGAGGAAGGAGGGGAGCAGGCGGGCCACTTCTATTGGTCTTTCATTTGTCCATTTTCATCCATCTTTGTTCTTCAGCCCATGTGGGCCTCCCATCGCAGCGGCCTCTGTTGTCGCAGAGCACCGGCTCTGGGCGCATGCGCCCCAGAGCTCAGGCTCAGTAATTGGGCACTTCGGTCCTGCCGCTCTGCGGCACGTGGGATCTTCCCAGGCCAGGGATCGCACCGGCACCCCTCGCCCTGCAAGGCGTTGTCCTTACCCACTGGACCACCAGGGAAGCCCATAAAGCAGCTTTTTAAACCCTGGCACAAAGTAATCTTTCAATAGGTATTTGCTGAATTGATTAATTGATTCCTTCAATTTTTTCACTTTTATCCTTCATGGGTTCTTTGTTCTCATGTCAATTTTATATGAATTGTCTTTTGTATTTTACCTTAATCATTTTATAATTTTATTTAATTACTATATATTGTGTTATTCCTATATGTTAAACATGCACATGTATTATTTTATTCGATTTGAAAAAACACTCTGAATTTTGAATGATTTTCCTTATTTCACAGTGAAGAATCTAAAGCTCAGAGGAAAGAAGAAAGTACCTAAGGTCACACACAGCCAGGCAGAGTTAAAACAAGAATCAATAACAGTTCAAATTTTGTTATCACCTCAAACTATATTCTTTATGAAAACTAGTGCAATTTATTTATCCTACCTCTGAAGTTTCTCTCACTGCTGTGCCCAGCCTCAATGTCTTGCTGGGGAACCAAACCTTGCTTCAAGCCACTGAAGGTTGAGGCCACCTGAGATCATATTCAGTGTGCATATATCACAGCAATACGTTTTCTTATCTCTCTATCATAATATTGCATCCTCTACCACTATTTCTGTAATCTGATTTATTTTTCTGCTTTGTGCTCATCATCATCTGATGTTTACAAACACCCACACACCCATATAAATATATATATGTATACACACACACACACACACACACACACACCCATACATATACAGATAAAACAGCTTTTTATTTTATTTTTTTAAAGATTTATTTATTTATTTATTTGAGGGGGGTGGGGTGAGGAAGGAGGGGAGCAGGCGGGCCACTTCTATTGGTCTTTCATTTGTCCATTTTCATCCATCTTTGTTCTTCAGCCCATGTGGGCCTCCCATCGCAGCGGCCTCTGTTGTCGCAGAGCACCGGCTCTGGGCGCATGCGCCCCAGAGCTCAGGCTCAGTAATTGGGCACTTCGGTCCTGCCGCTCTGCGGCACGTGGGATCTTCCCAGGCCAGGGATCGCACCGGCACCCCTCGCCCTGCAAGGCGTTGTCCTTACCCACTGGACCACCAGGGAAGCCCATAAAGCAGCTTTTTAAACCCTGGCACAAAGTAATCTTTCAATAGGTATTTGCTGAATTGATTAATTGATTCCTTCAATTTTTTCACTTTTATCCTTCATGGGTTCTTTGTTCTCATGTCAATTTTATATGAATTGTCTTTTGTATTTTACCTTAATCATTTTATAATTTTATTTAATTACTATATATTGTGTTATTCCTATATGTTAAACATGCACATGTATTATTTTATTCGATTTGAAAAAACACTCTGAATTTTGAATGATTTTCCTTATTTCACAGTGAAGAATCTAAAGCTCAGAGGAAAGAAGAAAGTACCTAAGGTCACACACAGCCAGGCAGAGTTAAAACAAGAATCAATAACAGTTCAAATTTTGTTATCACCTCAAACTATATTCTTTATGAAAACTAGTGCAATTTATTTATCCTACCTCTGAAGTTTACTGGGCTTCCCAGGTGCCCCAGTGGTATAGAATGCACCTGCCACCACAGGAGATGTCAGTTCAATCCCTGTATTGGGAAGAACTCCTGAAAAAGGAAATGGCAACACACTCTGGTATTCTTACCTGGATAAACTCCATAGACTGAGGAGCCTGATGAGCTACAGTCCATGGGGTTGCAGAGTCATACATGAATGAGTAATTGAACACACCAACACACCCCCCCACCCACACACATACTGAAGTTTACTACAGTGATCAATCAATAAATAGAAGAATAGGTGAAATTCAAACAAAATCTGGAGTTTTGTTAATTGAAAAAAATCAGCTACTGATACAAGTAATGCCATTGAGGAATCTTAAATTATGCTAAGTGAAAAAAGCCATACATTTTTGTTCACATACCACATAATGCAATTTACATGAACTTCTAAAACAGGCAAATGACAGAAAGCACGTCAGTGGCTGCCTGGATCCAGCAAATAGAATGGAAATTGACTGAAAACAGGCCTGAGGAAATGTTCAGTGAGAAGGAAATGCTCTATATCTTTTTGTGGTGGTTACACAGATGTCCACATATTCAAAATTTATAGAAATGTACAATTGAAATAGATGTAAGTTATGGCATGTAAATCATATATCAATAAAATTGATTAAAAATACATAAACCAAATATTCCAGAATTATGAAAACATCTTGAGCTATTAAGGCCAATATTTTATGCTTTGTAAATATCAGACTTTTTAGATTAGCAGCCCTGAAGTAAGGATTCCTGATTCCACCAATGATTGAGTATTCAGAAATTTGTTTAGTTCCTCTGGCTGTGGTTTTATCGTCTACAAATTAAAGGGGTTCCTACAATTTCCAAGGTTCCATCAGCTCTGCAGTTTTTAGATACAACTCTATTACAGATAATATTGTTTTGTCCTCCATGACTTCTGGAAAACCCACTCTACAATTAGTCAAGCAACATTAGTCAGCTAACTGTCCAGAGATACGGACAGAGGTGAGAACATGTGGGGGCACCCATAATCTAGGAAGCGGTTTAGTTAGACTCAAAAGGTGTTTTGCTTGTTTTCTGTGTGTGGGAGTGTTCAGGATGTGGAGTGGGCTAAAGACATTCTGGTAAGCACTATGTGAAGGTAATATAGAATTTGCCTACCCCAGAGATGACTATATTACATTTTTCAATATGGTTATGTGTCTGCAAAAATTATGCACACATTATAAATAGCTGTAAATAATAAAGCAAAAGTGACTGTATAGAATTTGATTGTTTTTAAGTAAAGCTGTATTTTGATTACAATCCACACATGCTTATTTAATATATTATTTATACATATTAAGAAGTAAAAACAAGTAGCCTTTTGGTTCAGATGGTAAAGAATCTGTCTTCATTGCTGGAGACCCAGGTTAAATCCCTGGGTTGGGAAGAGACCCTAGAGGAGGAAATGGCAACCCACTCCAGTATTCTTGCCTGGAGAATTCCATGGACAGAGGAGCCTGGCAGGCAACAGTCCATAGGGACAGGACTGAGTGATTAACACACACACAAAGTGAAAACAGCAAGTTACACAATGAGGCAAAGAAAAAGACCTCATTTAATGTTTTTATTATTTTTTTTTTCTGGGTGTTTGGATGGCTTTATCTTTTAATAGCAAAAGTTATTCTCATTATTATTATTTATAATTGGTCCTCACTAGTTATCTATTTAAACTCTAGCAGTGTGTACATGTCAATTAGAATTATATTTTTAAGATAAGACGTACCTACATGTCAACAAACATAGTCTTTGTACACTGTCTCTTGCTGAGCAGTGGGAAGGAGAGGAAATGAAATGTACTATCCATGACCTTCAGGAACTTATCATAAAGAGAGTAGAGGAGACAGGACATGTTTCTAATATGTTAGGTTGGAATAGGTATAACAGTAGAAGTGCTATACTCATGGGAGTATAGGGAGGAAAAAAAGTTCTGAATAGGACATCAGGGAAACTTGCTAAAATATTCATTATTTACACTGGGTTTTGAAGAATGAGGAAGACTTTCAGAAATGACTATAAGAAGGAAGTGTATTTCAGCAAGCACTCTAGAGAGACAGGGAGACCTCGAGAGACTCCCCAGAGAGACTCCAAACAATGAGTTTGAAGCAGGTAAGGCCATGCTTTACCCTCCTGCACCCTCCTGCACTGTGCTTGAGAAAAGATATGTGCATGAACAAGCCACAGGATTTCTGACTAGAAACCTTATGTGAGTTGAGGATATGAGTCTTGTAGAAACACATTTACTTTAGCTTTTAGGATTTATTGGGGGATCTCTATAAAAGTGAGCCACATTTCCTAACTCAAGCTTCTTGATAGCACAAGGAGAAATGAATTTATTCCAGCAGCTACACGGCTGTATGGTGGAAACAATAGCAAATATTCCCCCTATTGCCACAATGAGCCTGTATGTGTTTAGGTTCCTAGTCTGCAGCCATTAGGGAGAAGCACAGTGAAACTGACAGCACTCTCTGAGACTGAGGTGATTAGAATGCATTCTTTCAGCCGTGTGCATTGAATCAGGAGTTTAGAATGCAAAAATGGGAACAGTTCAAGGGTGGGTATTTTTGTTGTAATTCACATCCAAGCATTATTTTGTGTCAGTGGTAATTTTGAAAAAAATAAATGATTTTCTCTTTTGCTAAATTCCTCATCCTTTGGCTCCTATCATTCCAAGAGGCTTTTGAATGGAGCTCTGAGGGGAAGCAGTTCTTAATCAGCTTTCATCAGCTTTGAAGTTTTAGCTGATGGTCACCTGAATGTGTTTTGCTGAAGCAGCCTGCCCGGCAGGCAGTCCCTAGGCAGGGTGATGTGAAAAAATGTGTCAACTTTCTGGAGAGGCACACTCAAATTCAACTCTCAACCCTTCTGCTTGTGGGCTCTGTGTCTGCGTAGACATGTAATTTCCATTTCCCCGTGGATAAGATGAGGCTAATAATTCATCCTCTGCCCAGCTGTGAGAGTTAATTGTGCAGACTGATAATAGCAATTTAACAGGACTTCACTCCTCCCCGTGGCAGTGTCCTTCTCTATACCTGGTCACCAAGGTGATATCACTCAGCCTCAGGTTGTCCCAGGGTAGCTTTGGTCACTGAGTATCTTCCTACTCTTTGAAAATGCCTTTTGCCCTTCATCCCACCCCAGAAATGTTGCAAATATTTATCTTTATGAAACTCTACTCTTTCTTCATAACACTTGTCACTGTTGGTGATTTCAAATTATTGGTATGATTATGGATTTGTAAACTTGCTCCCAGGTGGCACTAGTGGTAAAGAACCTGCCTGCCAATGCAGGAGACATACGAGATGCAGTTTGATTTCTGAGTCAGGAAAATTCCCTGGAGGAGGGCATGGCAACCCACTCCAGGATTCTTGCCTGGTGAGTCTCATGGACAAAGGAGGAGCCTGGCAGGCTAAAGCTCATGGGGTCTCAAAGAGGTGGATATGACAGCGACTGAGCTAGAGCTTCTGGAAGAAAAATGACATTTATCTGATTACAAGAAGATAAACCCAAGTAGTATTATTTGAGGGAAGTTTCCAGAATTTCCAGCACATTTTTAGTAGCTGACAAAGTATAATATCTTAAACATTTGAGGGAAGGAACTATTTGAAGAATAGAACTGAGTTATTAATTTATGGTGACAGACATCAGTATTAACTCCATCTTGTGAAAGACACCTCCAAGGGATGGAGAGTCAGATTGCAAATACAGTTGAAAGCTGAAGACAGATCTGCTTTTTGTCTCTATGACCCTGATTTTTGCAGGGTTATGAAGTTTCACGTGCTCAGAAAGGATTAACTTACTGGATGCTTTTGTCTCTATATTGGAGTCTTTTGAACAAGGAAGAGCCATTGATCAACTTTCTCCTTCTGCCAACTTCTATCATCATCTCTGTCAAATCTACTGATGTGACTGACAAAGGACCGCTTTGAGATGGTTCATGAATAAGCCCATGAGAATTTTTAATAATAGAAAGACTTATAGGCTGAGCAAGATATTAACAGCAGAAGGCATAACTAAATCTCTATATGGGAAATCTTTGGTCATACTGTTGCTTTGGGTTACTGAAATAACAGGGAGAAGATGTGTGTAACTTAGTTAGTTCTAATTCCTTAATGAGAACAAAAGTGACTCAGAGGAGAAAATCTGCAGCCCAGGGAACACTTGGATGCTACTTGGTATGCAGCATGCTTTACAGTCTTCCAATGGCAATAGAACCACTTTAGAATTTATTGTATACATTAATTTGATTGCACAGTGATATATTTGTTAGACAAATTGCCCAGGTCTAATTAAAAGGCAGTCTTAAAGTCACCTGATTACTGATTTACATTACATTTGTTCGATTCTAATGTATTTGTGGAGATAAATTAGATGTAATTTCCAAGTAATAAAACTTAAGTGGCGTAAAATCTCAAGGTTACTAGATCAAAAATGAATGGAGAAACTCAACCATATACTGGGTAATGTGAGTCATTGAATGAGGTACTGTGTATCAGCACATAAGCAATATATTCAGTCAAGATACTGTTTCTAAATCTCTTTTTTGTTGCTGACCTGTGGCATCTACACACACTTTCCCATTAGATACCTCAGTGTCTTCATTTGAAAATGATTTGGTTAGATTTACTCTCTAGGGTTGTTTGTAAGAAAATGAATAAGATGGGGAAATGCTCTGCATCCCCAGGGATATATGATGACAGATGATGGAAACTCTCTCTTCTGGTGTGTCCGTGAACTCTAGGCCATTCAAGCTGAAGGGCTGAATGGGTTTCCATATCCTAGAGCAATGCAGGATGTGTGGTATATGAGTTGTCTATCTTGTTGCCAGCACATGAAGATAATCTGTAAGTATATAAATTATAATTTGCCATAGTACCAGTAAACATCTGGACAAAATACATATTTATTAATTCTGATCTAAATTAAATGTGGTATGAAAACAACCCACTATTTATATATCTGAAAACATAAATTATTTTCCAGTTATTTTAAATCCAGTAATGGTTGAATTATAATATTAAATACTCATCTTTAAAATTAAAAACAAGATGGTGATAGCGAGATAGATATCTATCAGTTTTGATATTATGTCTTCATCCTGATTCATTAATGAAATTTACTGCTGCCTTTCTTTTTTCTGTTGTGACACTCATTTGTTTGAACTAATTTACCAGAACACGGGCAACTCGTTAGACTCTTGAGCTATTCCATGAGAAGGTGGACAAAAATGGATGAGGAAAGGAACTACCTTAGAGGTTGGATGGAAACTCTCTTGAGAGTGCTAGTAACAAGAGACCATCCAGATGAAATCCCTTCTACGTTAGAAAAGTGAAGGCATGCACATCTGTCTACCTGCCTCATTTCTGTGTGTGTGTGTGCATATGTGTATGCAATTATAATGTAAGGAATTTGTAGAGGATTTCTTGTCCTGCCTGTGGTGCTGGGAACCTTAGGTGTATAGGCAGCCCCATGCTTATTGATTTTGCCTTCTGGGATTTGAGTAAAAAGTGACTTTCTTTATCTTTTATTAAAGATTTCTCTTTATCCTCATTTGTCTTTCCCACCAGAACCTCCAGGGTGTTTATATGCATGAGAGAAGAGTCTTCTTCTGCCTGTGGTTAAATTTTTCTTTCTTTTTTTGTTTCTAGTAAATTATGCTCCTTGAGTTTCTCTTTAATCCATGGTAATCAGTGTCTTCATTTGAAAATGATTTGGTTAGATTTACTCTCTAGGGTTGTTTGTAAGAAAATGAATAAGATGGGGAAATGCTCTGCATCCCCAGGGATATATGATGACAGATGATGGAAACTCTCTCTTCTGGTGCGTCCGTGAACTCTAGGCCATTCAAGCTGAAGGGCTGAATGGGTTTCCATATCCTAGAGCAATGCAGGATGTGTGGTATATGAGTTGTCTATCTTGTTGCCAGCACATGAAGATAATCTGTAAGTATATAAATTATAATTTGCCATAGTACCAGTAAATATCTGGACAAAATACATATTTATTAATTCTGATCTAAATTAAATGTGGTATGAAAACAACCCACTATTTATATATCTGAAAACATAAATTATTTTCCAGTTATTTTAAATCCAGTAATGGTTGAATTATAATATTAAATACTCATCTTTAAAATTAAAAACAAGATGGTGATAGCGAGATAGATATCTATCAGTTTTGATATTATGTCTTCATCCTGATTCATTAATGAAATTTACTGCTGCCTTTTTTTTTTTATGTTGTGACACTCATTTGTTTGAACTAATTTACCAGAACACGGGCAACTCGTTAGACTCTTGAGCTATTCCATGAGAAGGTGGACAAAAATGGATGAGGAAAGGAACTACCTTAGAGGTTGGATGGAAACTCTCTTGAGAGTGCTAGTAACAAGAGACCATCCAGATGAAATCCCTTCTATGTTAGAAAAGTGAAGGCATGCACATCTGTCTACCTGCCTCATTTCTGTGTGTGTGTGTGCATATGTGTATGCAATTATAATGTAAGGAATTTGTAGAGGATTTCTTGTCCTGCCTGTGGTGCTGGGAACCTTAGGTGTATAGGCAGCCCCATGCTTATTGATTTTGCCTTCTGGGATTTGAGTAAAAAGTGACTTTCTTTATCTTTTATTAAAGATTTCTCTTTATCCTCATTTGTCTTTCCCACCAGAACCTCCAGGGTGTTTATATGCATGAGAGAAGAGTCTTCTTCTGCCTGTGGTTAAATTTTTCTTTCTTTTTTTGTTTCTAGTAAATTATGCTCCTTGAGTTTCTCTTTAATCCATGGTAACCAGTCACCTTCATAATATATTTATTCCTTTCCCCAGACTAGCACATTTATTTTTACACACCGTGTCTCCTTAAAAGAATTATTTCCACTTTATTATACTCACTTCAATTATACTCAGGTTTTTTATTATCACTCCTCATTTTATTTCAGTCATCAGATTTGTTCTTTTTTCTAGTTTGTGACATGTATTAGCAAATTCAGTAACTGGTAGCTTAGACTGAGAATCTGAGATAAGCTGTACTACAAGTGACTAAGATCTTAGTTTATTTGTAACACTTTCTAAAGTTAGATTAAAATGTTTTCCTTTTGAAAACATTATCAGTAAAGTCACTCAGGATCTAGTTATGCAGTTATCAATTTGAGAATCCAATCCTGGGGCTGTAAATTTTCAGATACATATGTTAAAATATATTAAACCATCTCTGGAAGGGGACTTTCCAATTTATGTGTGATGCAGGAAACCCAGGTTTGATCCGTGGGTCAGGAAGGTCCCCTACAGAATGGGATGGTTGCCCACTCTAATATTATTGCCTGGAGAATTCCATGGACAGGGGAGCCTGGGCTACAGTCCATGGGGTTGCATAGTTGACTGAGTGACTAACACTTTCACATCTCTGGAATGAATAAGCCAGACTTAAGAAGTATATTTCCATTCTCACCATAACAGTCCTACATCCGTGAATAATCTCTGGGTGATAGCTTCTTAATGAACAAATTAAATACTGGAACTCAATAATTTCTAACATCTCTTCTAGCTCTGAAAGATGATGGGATTAATGTTATGAGTTTATCATTTTATTGTTCAGTTTCTATAGACTTTTTTGTAGTAAAGAATGAAATGAATACTTCCTAATAAAATGAGATTTTAAATATTATCCATAGTTTCATATAAAGATCTATGATAACTAAACACAGTAGATGAATGGATAAGTTAATTATTTTGAGTAAAATGGCAGAATTTTAAAAATCACTTAAGGTGTTATTCTTTTGTCATTATTATATTTACCAAAAAATTTTGGCTATGTTTAGCTTGAAAGAGAAGAATAATGGCAGTCAACCTGTAATATGGGAAAATTTTAATTTGTCACTGGCCACTCATGAATATGGGCTTCCCTGGTGGCTCAGATGGTAAAGAATCTGATCTCAATGTGGGAAACCCCGAAAGGATCCCTGGGTCCGGAGAAGGGAATGGCTACCCACTTCAGTATTCTTTTCTGGAGAATTCCGTGGACAGAAGAGCCTGATGAGCTATATAGCACATGCAGTTGTGAAGAGTCAGACACAGCTGTGTAACATTCATGAATACAACTGATTTCCTGACCAATGGAAAGTTTACAAAATTCTTTTTGAAATGTCTTCTGTTCTTGCCTTAGAGCTAACATTTGGCCTTGACAAAACTTCTCCAGTGGTGCTAGTGGTAAAGAACCCACCTGCCAATGCAGGGGACCTAAGAGACAGCAGGTTAGATCCCAGGGTCAGGAGATCCACTGGGGGAGATATGGCAATTGACTCTAGTATTCTTGCCTGGAGAATCCCATGGAAAGAGGAGCCTGGTGGGCTACAGTCCATAGTGTCACAAAGAGTCAGACATGACTAAAGCAACTTTGCACACACACACGCACATGGTATATATAGGTTTATTTACATTTGTGTCTGTGCTCATTCACTTAGTCGTGTCAGACTCTTTGTGACTTCATGGGTTACAACCTGCTAGGTTCCTCAGTCCATGGTATTTTCCAGGATAGAAAACTGGAGTGAGTTTTGGTTTCCTCCTCCAGGGTATCTTCCCAACTCAGGGATTGAACCCACATCTCCTGCATTAGCAGGCAGATTCTGAGCCACCTGGGAAGCCATGGATTTATAGTATGTTCCTTTTTGTGCCTTCTCTTATTTGACATGATATAAAAATATAATATGGAAGATGAATGGGCACAACACTAGAAATTAAGAGTCTAGTACTGATTATGCCAACCTTAGATTATATAACCTTGACAAAGTCACTTGATTTTTCTGAACTCTAATTTATTTATAAAATGAAGAAATTAGACTAGATGGCTGAAATTATTTCTGGCCTTGTAAAGCAGTGAGTATCTATTTTTATTTTAACGTGACCATTTGGAATTTTGTGTTATTTACTTTTTATCTTCACTTGAATTTGTTTCATGATAAACTCTGAAGGAGATTAATTTGTGGGATATATTTGGCATCAAAGTGTTCTGTAAATGTGCCAAGGTTCTACTTAGATTCCATTTGTAGGGAAGATTCTATTCTTCACTCTATATTGGAATTTATCATTGTTTTCTAAGTTATTTATATTCTCAGATTAGGTTCTTGGTTTATTTTAATAGTAATTTGTGAATAATAGCTTTAAGTCACATTCCAGTAAGCAAACACTAATGTTAGTTTTAGCTTACAGCCTATACATTTTCTTCAAAAGGCAACTTCTTCCAAATACTGGGAGCAACTGTTTTATTTAACATTATATTTCTAATAAAGGTGAATTTAGTAATGTTGATATCCAAAATTTAAATTTCATGATGTAATGTAAAAAGAATCTGTATGTAATATTACAATGTTTAAAATAGCTACTTAGCTCTGATAGGCTTCCATGAACATATAATGCACTAGGTTGTAGCATGTTAAAATAATCTACTAGGAAAGCTGAAGTGATCTGAATGTGTGTTCCTGTAATACAAACTGGATTAGCAGTGACTGGCAAGGAGGAAAATGTTATCAATTTAAAAACAGGCAAGTGATTTTTCCTAGAGTGCAAACATGTTTGTAGCACATAGGAACAACATTCACATAATTAAAGATAAACTTTTAGCAATATATGGAGGCAATGGTTTTCATAAGCACTAAATGTAAGTTTAGATATTTAGTGCCACCTCTGTCAGTGCTGAGGGATTCCCAGGTGGCGCTAGGTGGTAAAGAACCTTCTTGCTAGTGCAGGAGACTTGAGTCGCTGGTTTGATTCTTGGATTGGGAAGACCCCCTGGAGGAAAGCATGACAATCCACTTCAGTATTCTTGCCTGAAAAATCCCATGGACAGAGGAGCCTGACAGTTTTCAGTCCATAGAGTCACACAGAGTTGGACATGACTGAAATGACTTAGCATGCATGCACTCATGCACTGTAAATGCAGAAGGAGAAACCGCAAAGATATTTTCCTTTTGTTAAGAGAAAGAGAGGGGAAGAGAGAGAAACAAACAAAAAAACAAAATCTAAACCTTGATACTTATTTTTACTTTTAATCAAACAAGTCTCTACTGAAAGCAAACATATTCAAAGACCTACATCTCCAAGAAGGCTTAATTGACCAAGGTGCTGGGTGCAAATTTCTGTGGTTCTTTAACTATGTGAAGATTTTTAATCATTATTGCTTCTGTTACTTTTTTCATTAGACTTGTTATTTTTGTGCACAAGGCAGAATGCAACAATCACAGCAGAAAATTCCTCAGTCACCATCTCTCTGTTGCATTCATATTCATAGTCATGTAAGCTTAATTGATAAATGTCATGATAATAAGATTATCATCTAGTTCAGGGCTTCACACTGTTCCATGGCTGTAGCCTGTACTTAAGATCCCTGATGAAATTAGAAGATATATTCAAAATTTAAATTTCAATTTGATGTAATGTAAAAAGAATCTGTATGTAATATTACAATGTTTAAAATAGCTACTTAGCCCTGATAGGCTTCCATGAACATATAATGCACTAGGTTGTAGCATGTTAAAATAATCTACTAGGAAAGCTGAAGTGATCTGAATGTGTGTTCCTGTAATACAAACTGGATTAGCAGTGACTGGCAAGGAGGAAAATGTTATCAATTTAAAAACAGGCAAGTGATTTTTCCTAGAGTGCAAACATGTTTGTAGCACATAGGAACAACATTCACATAATTAAAGATAAACTTTTAGCAATATATGGAGGCAATGGTTTTCATAAGCACTAAATGTAAGTTTAGATATTTAGTGCCACCTCTGTCAGTGCTGAGGGATTCCCAGGTGGCGCTAGGTGGTAAAGAACCTTCTTGCTAGTGCAGGAGACTTGAGTCGCTGGTTTGATTCTTGGATTGGGAAGACCCCCTGGAGGAGAGCATGACAATCCACTTCAGTATTCTTGCCTGAAAAATCCCATGGACAGAGGAGCCTGACAGTTTTCAGTCCATAGAGTCACACAGAGTTGGACATGACTGAAATGACTTAGCATGCATGCACTCATGCACTGTAAATGCAGAAGGAGAAACCGCAAAGATATTTTCCTTTTGTTAAGAGAAAGAGAGGGGAAGAGAGAGAAACAAACAAAAAAACAAAATCTAAACCTTGATACTTATTTTTACTTTTAATCAAACAAGTCTCTACTGAAAGCAAACATATTCAAAGACCTACATCTCCAAGAAGGCTTAATTGACCAAGGTGCTGGGTGCAAATTTCTGTGGTTCTTTAACTATGTGAAGATTTTTAATCATTATTGCTTCTGTTACTTTTTTCATTAGACTTGTTATTTTTGTGCACAAGGCAGAATGCAACAATCACAGCAGAAAATTCCTCAGTCACCATCTCTCTGTTGCATTCATATTCATAGTCATGTAAGCTTAATTGATAAATGTCATGATAATAAGATTATCATCTAGTTCAGGGCTTCACACTGTTCCATGGCTGTAGCCTGTACTTAAGATCCCTGATGAAATTAGAAGAAAAAAAGAATGCAAATGAATTAGTACAAATTACTCCTCATTAACTGAAAACTATTTCAAAGAATGAAAAGCTTTAAAGAAAAAGGACCTACATCTGTTAGAAACAGTTAGATCAAGTGGAATGCCTTTCTAAAATTAAAACAAATATAAAAAGAGACATTGACAAATTTTATATCACCAATATTGTCCCCATCTTAACTAAACTATTATTATTTTGACATATTATATCCAGAACTTGTTTATCTCATTAATAAGTATACTTTAAGATATTTGTAATTATAACACACAAAACTTTGACATCTGTGTTTTCACTTGTTAAGCCACTTACTGATTTTTTGCTGTTTTACTTACAAGTAGTTTTATAAAGCAACAGCAATATAATTTATCAAACCTCTCCTACTGCTAAGTATTTGAATGATTTCCTTTTTTTTTTCTATTATACTTAATGAAGAAAACATCTTGGTCAAAATAGTTCTTCATTGTTGAATCATTTTCTTAGAATTTATGACAAAATAATTAAATATTCCTTTATAGATAAATAAAATTACTTATTATATGACATATTTTACAGTATTGTTTTCCAGGTGGGTAAAAAGTTTAGAATTCCATCAGCTGTACATAAATATATCTGTCTCATCATAACCTTATCAAGATTTATTTAATCTTCTTATGTTCAAAATTGATGAGTGGTACAAAACTATATTCCATTATTTCCATTATTTTCACTTTCATTAAATGTTGGACATCTTCCTATAGAAATTCTCTGTAGTATGTAAAGTCTTTAAGCCTTTTAAAATCAGATTATTAAGATATAACTGACATACGATAAACTCCATATATTTATAGTTTAAAACTTTTTAAGTTTTGAGATATGTATACACCTGTGAACCATCACTGCAGTCAAGAACAAGAATATATTCCCTTCAATTTCTAGAAGAATTTGTATAGAATTGGCATTATTAATTTCTTCAGTGTTTGGTAGAATTTGTCAATAAGCCATGATGTGTATATGTGTATATATATATATATATACACATATATATAACATATATATATATATATATATAACATAGCATATATATATAACATAGCATATATATATAACATAGCATATATATATAACACACACATATATATATAACAGCAGGTCCTTTTAACTTTTTTTAATTTTTATTTTCTTACAGAGTTTTGTTGTTTACTGCCATACATCCACCTGAATCAGCTATAGGTGTACATAAGTCTCCTCCCTCTTGAACTTCCCTCCCATCTCCTTCCCCATCCCACTCCTCTAGGTTGTTACAGAGCTCCTGTTTGAGTTCCCTTAGTCTTAGATCAGATTCCCATTGGTTATCTATTTTACATATGGTAATGTAAGATTCCACGTTACTCTTTACATACATCTCACCCATTCTTCCCTCCACTCCAATGTCCCTAAGTCTATTCTCTATGTCTGTTTCTCCATTGCTGTTCTGCATATACTTTTATCAGTCCTATCTTTCTAGATTCCACACATATGTGTTAGTGTACAATATTTATCTTTCTCTTTCTGACTTACTTCACTCTGTATAATAGGTTCTAGGTTCATTCAACTCATTAGAAATGACTCAAATGCATTCCTTTTTATAGCTGAGTAATATTCCATTGAATATATGTACCACAGCTTCTTTGTCCATTCATCTGTTGATGGACATTTAGGTTGTTTCACTGTTTTAGCTATTCTTTTTGTTTGTTTGTTTCAATGAACTCTGGTAGTCTGTGCTATTAAAGATGTGTGAAAGTGAAAGTTGAGTCACTCAGTCATGTCTGACTCTTTGCAACTCCATGAACCAGCCGTGGAGTTCTCCAGGCAAGAATGGCCTATCCTTTCTCCAGGGATCTTCCCCACCCAGGGACTGAATCCAGATTTTCCTCATTGCAGGTGGATTCTTTACTATCTGAGCCACCAGCAAAGCTGAAAGATGTGTAAATTTTATTTAAGTTGTCAAATCTGCAGTCCAAAGAACAAGAATATATTCCTTCAAAAATTTCTAGAAGAATTTGTATAGAATTGGCATTATTAATTTCTTCAGTGTTTGGTAGAATTTGTCAATAAGCCATGATGTGTATATGTGTATATATATATATATATACACATATATATAACATATATATATATATATATATATAACATAGCATATATATATAACATAGCATATATATATAACATAGCATATATATATAACACACACATATATATATAACAGCAGGTCCTTTTAACTTTTTTTAATTTTTATTTTCTTACAGAGTTTTGTTGTTTACTGCCATACATCCACCTGAATCAGCTATAGGTGTACATAAGTCTCCTCCCTCTTGAACTTCCCTCCCATCTCCTTCCCCATCCCACTCCTCTAGGTTGTTACAGATCTCCTGTTTGAGTTCCCTTAGTCTTAGATCAGATTCCCATTGGTTATCTATTTTACATATGGTAATGTAAGATTCCACGTTACTCTTTACATACATCTCACCCATTCTTCCCTCCACTCCAATGTCCCTAAGTCTATTCTCTATGTCTGTTTCTCCATTGCTGTTCTGCATATACTTTTATCAGTCCTATCTTTCTAGATTCCACACATATGTGTTAGTGTACAATATTTATCTTTCTCTTTCTGACTTACTTCACTCTGTATAATAGGTTCTAGGTTCATTCAACTCATTAGAAATGACTCAAATGCATTCCTTTTTATAGCTGAGTAATATTCCATTGAATATATGTACCACAGCTTCTTTGTCCATTCATCTGTTGATGGACATTTAGGTTGTTTCACTGTTTTAGCTATTCTTTTTGTTTGTTTGTTTCAATGAACTCTGGTAGTCTGTGCTATTAAAGATGTGTGAAAGTGAAAGTTGAGTCACTCAGTCATGTCTGACTCTTTGCAACTCCATGAACCAGCCGTGGAGTTCTCCAGGCAAGAATGGCCTATCCTTTCTCCAGGGATCTTCCCCACCCAGGGACTGAATCCAGATTTTCCTCATTGCAGGTGGATTCTTTACCATCTGAGCCACCAGCAAAGCTGAAAGATGTGTAAATTTTATTTAAGTTGTCAAATTTACTGGCAAAAGGTTTCTCAATACATTCCTTCATTAACATTTTAGTGTCTTTAAAATCTGTAGCTATGTTAAATTTCTCTTGGTTGTTGTTTTCTCTCTTTTCCATGATCATTTCCATGATAACCCAAGTCAGAGATTTTTCAGTTTCGTTAACCATCTCTAGACCAGTTTTTGGTTCCACTGGTTTTTTCCATTAATTTTTCTTTATTTTTAATTTTTTATTTTTTTATTATTATTTTTAAAGGATTTGGGAGATTTTATTATTTATTTATTTATTTATCTTTTTGGGGAGTGGGGTGGGGAGGGAGGGGGACGGGTGGGCCACTTCTATTGGTCTTCCATTTCTCTGTTTTCATTCATCTTTGTTCTTTGGCTCCTGTGGGCCTCCCATTGTGGTGGCCTCTGTCGTTGCTGAGTGCCAGCTCTGGGCGCATGCACCCCAGAGCTCCAGCTCGGTAATTGGACACATCAGCCCAGCCTCTCCGCGGCACGTGGGATCTTCCCAGGCCAGGGCTTGAACCGGCGCCCCTTGCACTGCAAGGCGGCGTCCTCACCCACTGGACCACCAGGGGAAGCCCTAATTTTTCATTTTTGATTTCTTTGATTTCTGTGCTTATTATTACTTTCTTCTGCTTAATTTGGATTTAACTTTTGGTTTGATGCTAGACATATGTTTTATCTTACTAAAGATCATAGGGAATTTTTATTCTTATAGATATTCTTGAGTTTTGTTTGGGACACAGTTACTTGGGAATAGTTTGAGCCTGTGGAGGCTCACTTCAAAGCTTTGTTAGGTAGAATCAGAGCAGCCTTTAGTCTAGGACAATTTTTCCCTTTACTGGGACATTACATTGTGTGTCCTTTATCCAAGATCCTGTGAACCTCAAAGTTTTCTCTTCTCTCTGGTGGGAACATAAATTAATCTCAGCCTTACTATATTTCCAAGTATTGTTCCCTCTAATCCTTTTCAGGTTGTTTTTCCTCTGGTCTCAGGTAATTTCCCCACACACATGTTTTGATCAGCATTCAGCTTAATACTTATAGGAGCCCCTCTGCAGCTCTTCAGATGTCTCTGTCTCTCTCTGGCTGTCTCCTATTTGGTATATTTCTTTCCCCGAAATTTAACCCAAGTTCCAAAATTCCTTCATTAACATTTTAGTGTCTTTAAAATCTGTAGCTATGTTAAATTTCTCTTGGTTGTTGTTTTCTCTCTTTTCCATGATCATTTCCATGATAACCCAAGTCAGAGATTTTTCAGTTTCGTTAACCATCTCTAGACCAGTTTTTGGTTCCACTGGTTTTTTCCATTAATTTTTCTTTATTTTTAATTTTTTATTTTTTTATTATTATTTTTAAAGGATTTGGGAGATTTTATTATTTATTTATTTATTTATCTTTTTGGGGAGTGGGGTGGGGAGGGAGGGGGACGGGTGGGCCACTTCTATTGGTCTTCCATTTCTCTGTTTTCATTCATCTTTGTTCTTTGGCTCCTGTGGGCCTCCCATTGTGGTGGCCTCTGTCGTTGCTGAGTGCCAGCTCTGGGCGCATGCACCCCAGAGCTCCAGCTCGGTAATTGGACACATCAGCCCAGCCTCTACGCGGCACGTGGGATCTTCCCAGGCCAGGGCTTGAACCGGCGCCCCTTGCACTGCAAGGCGGCGTCCTCACCCACTGGACCACCAGGGGAAGCCCTAATTTTTCATTTTTGATTTCTTTGATTTCTGTGCTTATTATTACTTTCTTCTGCTTAATTTGGATTTAACTTTTGGTTTGATGCTAGACATATGTTTTATCTTACTAAAGATCATAGGGAATTTTTATTCTTATAGATATTCTTGAGTTTTGTTTGGGACACAGTTACTTGGGAATAGTTTGAGCCTGTGGAGGCTCACTTCAAAGCTTTGTTAGGTAGAATCAGAGCAGCCTTTAGTCTAGGACAATTTTTCCCTTTACTGGGACATTACATTGTGTGTCCTTTATCCAAGATCCTGTGAACCTCAAAGTTTTCTCTTCTCTCTGGTGGGAACATAAATTAATCTCAGCCTTACTATATTTCCAAGTATTGTTCCCTCTAATCCTTTTCAGGTTGTTTTTCCTCTGGTCTCAGGTAATTTCCCCACACACATGTTTTGATCAGCATTCAGCTTAATACTTATAGGAGCCCCTCTGCAGCTCTTCAGATGTCTCTGTCTCTCTCTGGCTGTCTCCTATTTGGTATTCTCCTCTGCATATATGTCTGTCCTTGTCTCTCCAGTGAACCCACTCTGTCTGTCTGCATCCTCAACTCAGGAGTCTTTTGTATCTTTCTGTTCACTTTTCAGAAGTGGTTTTGCTTGCTTATCATCCTTGATTGGTCTTCTGTCTATTTTTTGTTTTTAGTGGGGGCGGGTTGGGGAGGGAGGGGGCAGGCGGGCCACTTCTATTGATCTTTCATTTATCTATTTTCATCCATCTTTTTTGTTCTTTGGCCCATGTGGGCCTCCCATCGCAGTGGCCTCTGTTGTCTCAGAGCACCGGCTCTGGGCGCATGCACTCCAGAGCTCCGACTTGGTAATTGGACACATTGGTTCAGTCGCTCTGTGGCACGTGGAATCTTCCCAGGCCAGGGATCGAACCGGCGCCCCTTGCACTGCAAGGTGGTGTCCTTACCCACTGGACCACCAGGGAAGCTAGGTATTACATAATGAAAATTATTGATGGAAAGAATCAACAACCTGGAATGATTCATTTTTCTTTAAAGAAGATTTTTATTGTTACTGTTCATTTCCAAAGTCACTATCAGTCTATATAACTTGACAATGAGATTTCAATTTGAAGTTTTCTGGTCTACCCAGATGACCTGGCCACTGTCTGTGTAAGGGTAGTTCCTTCTTTCCTCTGAAAGTAGCTCTTTAAATCCAACCTAAAACAGACAGTGAAGTTTAGTAGAATTATACATGCCACGGGTCCTGGAGGCTGACTTTTGTCACCTAAGGCTTGTGATGATGTTAAAATGTATACAATAAGAAGTAGCTCAGCTTTGTGCTTGCACTCTTGCATGCATGCTCAGTCGGTTACTTCAGTCATGTCTGACTCTGAGATCCCATGGACAGTAGCCTGCCAGGATTCTCTGTCAACGAGGATTCTCCAGGCAAGAATACTGAAATGGGTTGCTGTGTCCTCCTCCAGGGGATCTTCCTGATCCAGGGCTAGAATCCCTGTCTCTTATGCCTCTTGCATTCTTGGTGGTAATCAATTTATAATTGAATAATGCTCCAGGCAAAAATGTTCCCAAGTGCCCTCTGAAAAATCTCTAGATGAACGTATTTTCCAGAGTCTTGGCATTTTAATTCCTTACCACCCAACTCTTTGATAACTTTTGGAAGATAATTTCTTATATTTCATTCATCTTTTTTAGCGTTATGATCATTGGAAATTTTTCTGAAATATTTAGTTCACTTATTAATGATATTTTTCCCTTTAAATATCAATAAGCAGTTTATTACAGCTATAATGTTACTGTCTTCAATGCAATATTACTTAAAAATTCTTTTATTATTACAATACTATATCCAACATTAAAAAATGTGACAATTAAAAATGTCTCTTGATATTGCAACATGACCCGTAAGGAGCATAATGACTCCTGATGATGAACTCCAGCTACTGAAATCTGGACCAGTCTTCCAGGCTCCACAGATGATCATCATATTGTCTCATCTACGTGGTAGGTTCTGCCTTAGGGTAGGCAGGTTCTTTCCTGGTTTCCAGAAAACCTACATATCTCTCTGTTTATCCCTCCCCTCACAGACACAAGACTGTAATTAAACTAAATTCTATTTTTTTCTCTCTACTTTCCCTTCTTTGTGCATGTGACTCCCTTTCCTGCCATTCATGTCCTTCTCTTCCTAAGATCTACCTGTCCAGTTTAAATGACATTCTTTTCTGTAGCCTTTCTTCATCTTCTTCTGTGCATTTCTTTCTCCTCTGAATGCACTTTCTCCCCAAGGGTATGGCTTGCCTGAGGCTAAATTATGAAATATAAATCTATCTTCTGTGAAATATAAAAGGAGAGAATTTGTATATTATTCATCTTTCCTCTTCTAAATGAAGCTTCCTGAATCCAGGAGACACTAAATAAATGTTTGTTGAATGAATAAATCACAATTTTGTGAGAGAAGATAGTGATTGTCTTTCATATAGAAAGAAATTGCTTCTTTAGCTTCTGTTTTGAAGTCACTATAAATATCACCAAAGAATTTAGCTAAATTATATGCTTTCTAAATATCTGTTTCTTTGAGCATATACATTCTTGAAGCATTATGACATATACATGGGCTACTTCCTAGTTAACATTTTGCTTTCATTTATTTATCTGAAAATGAGCTGTTCTTTTTCTTTACTACTGATTTTTTTTTAATTAAAATTTGTTTGGCTGTATCACATAATTCAATTTTGTCTAACCATGTTGACATATTAATTTTACAAACTGTAGGAAGAGAATTCTATAACCAATTGATATTAAACTGCAAATAAATGCATTTAATTTTTGGTCAATTTTTGTTATGGTTCAATTGTTTCCTCTGTATTATTTTATTAACCCAGAATAAAAGTACATTATAGCAACATCCCCCAAAAATATTCTCCTAGCACATTTAGGTATTCCCTGATAATAAAACATTGATGGTTATATAAACTTTGCCAACTTTACAGTATGTCCTGCTCTGGAAAATTCATAATTCACAGCATAAGGATATTAGAACTCCAGCTACTGAAATCTGGACCAGCCCATCAATATTTGTCTCATCTACGTGGTAGGTTCTGCCTTAGGGTAGGCAGGTTCTTTCCTGGTTTCCAGAAAACCTACATATCTCTCTGTTTATCCCTCCCCTCACAGACACAAGACTGTAATTAAACTAAATTCTATTTTTTTCTCTCTACTTTCCCTTCTTTGTGCATGTGACTCCCTTTCCTGCCATTCATGTCCTTCTCTTCCTAAGATCTACCTGTCCAGTTTAAATGACATTCTTTTCTGTAGCCTTTCTTCATCTTCTTCTGTGCATTTCTTTCTCCTCTGAATGCACTTTCTCCCCAAGGGTATGGCTTGCCTGAGGCTAAATTATGAAATATAAATCTATCTTCTGTGAAATATAAAAGGAGAGAATTTGTATATTATTCATCTTTCCTCTTCTAAATGAAGCTTCCTGAATCCAGGAGACACTAAATAAATGTTTGTTGAATGAATAAATCACAATTTTGTGAGAGAAGATAGTGATTGTCTTTCATATAGAAAGAAATTGCTTCTTTAGCTTCTGTTTTGAAGTCACTATAAATATCACCAAAGAATTTAGCTAAATTATATGCTTTCTAAATATCTGTTTCTTTGAGCATATACATTCTTGAAGCATTATGACATATACATGGGCTACTTCCTAGTTAACATTTTGCTTTCATTTATTTATCTGAAAATGAGCTGTTCTTTTTCTTTACTACTGATTTTTTTTAAATTAAAATTTGTTTGGCTGTATCACATAATTCAATTTTGTCTAACCATGTTGACATATTAATTTTACAAACTGTAGGAAGAGAATTCTATAACCAATTGATATTAAACTGCAAATAAATGCATTTAATTTTTGGTCAATTTTTGTTATGGTTCAATTGTTTCCTCTGTATTATTTTATTAACCCAGAATAAAAAGTACATTATAGCAACATTCCCCCAAAAATATTCTCCTAGCACATTTAGGTATTCCCTGATAATAAAACATTGATGGTTATATAAACTTTGCCAACTTTACAGTATGTCCTGCTCTGGAAAATTCATAATTCACAGCAAAATATTAAGATTAGTAAGGAAATCTATAACAGAAATCAATCAATCATTGCTTTAGTTTCATTTAACAGAGTGTTTCTAACCAGTAGACCTTATTGGTAAAACAATGAGACCGAGATTAATAGCTTGGCCTCAAATTTCAACTCTATGTCTTTTCAACTGTGTAAACTTGGGTAAATGTACCAATCTTTTGGCTCAGAAAAACAGAGGTAATGGCAGGACTGAATCTTGTAAAGATTAAATGAAATAATATGCGTGAAGTACTTAGAATGTTGCCTGGATTATTGAAAGCCTTTGATATATATTTACTACTATTAACATGTATATTTGACCACAGAATTTACAAGAACTACTGGAATCACTATGGGATCTGTTCCAGAGATTCTGGGAAGATAGATACAGATGAATTTGATGAACAGCCATTCATGGGATGTCTTCTCAGATGGATTAGTTTTTATCTCTGAGCGCTTACCTGTAGAAGAGATAGCTAACCTAAGAAAGAAATGGCCAGTTAATACCTATATGTGGTTGAATCCAAATTGTAATGCTTGGACTGAAGAGTTTCCATTTTCCTCCAGGTCTGCTGAAATGTACTATCAGCCTATCTGCCCAGAGCAAAGAAAGAAGCATGAAGCCAAGAGAAGGAAAGAACACTTCCTCCTCTCCACATACAGCAGAGATATATATACACATACACATGAGCACACAAAGAACCACATAGACACACATGCAGGCATCCAAACTCCACAAGATATACTCACCTCATAGAGCATTGCTGAGGTTCATGTCTTTTTTTGATTTGGTATTTGTAATAAGTGTAGAATCTGTAAGATGTTTTTTTAAAGTTAAAAATTTTACAAACTGTAGGAAGAGAATTCTATAACCAATTGATATTAAACTGCAAATAAATGCATTTAATTTTTGGTCAATTTTTGTTATGGTTCAATTGTTTCCTCTGTATTATTTTATTAACCCAGAATAAAAAGTACATTATAGCAACATTCCCCCAAAAATATTCTCCTAGCACATTTAGGTATTCCCTGATAATAAAACATTGATGGTTATATAAACTTTGCCAACTTTACAGTATGTCCTGCTCTGGAAAATTCATAATTCACAGCAAAATATTAAGATTAGTAAGGAAATCTATAACAGAAATCAATCAATCATTGCTTTAGTTTCATTTAACAGAGTGTTTCTAACCAGTAGACCTTATTGGTAAAACAATGAGACCGAGATTAATAGCTTGGCCTCAAATTTCAACTCTATGTCTTTTCAACTGTGTAAACTTGGGTAAATGTACCAATCTTTTGGCTCAGAAAAACAGAGGTAATGGCAGGACTGAATCTTGTAAAGATTAAATGAAATAATATGCGTGAAGTACTTAGAATGTTGCCTGGATTATTGAAAGCCTTTGATATATATTTACTACTATTAACATGTATATTTGACCACAGAATTTACAAGAACTACTGGAATCACTATGGGATCTGTTCCAGAGATTCTGGGAAGATAGATACAGATGAATTTGATGAACAGCCATTCATGGGATGTCTTCTCAGATGGATTAGTTTTTATCTCTGAGCGCTTACCTGTAGAAGAGATAGCTAACCTAAGAAAGAAATGGCCAGTTAATACCTATATGTGGTTGAATCCAAATTGTAATGCTTGGACTGAAGAGTTTCCATTTTCCTCCAGGTCTGCTGAAATGTACTATCAGCCTATCTTCCCAGAGCAAAGAAAGAAGCATGAAGCCAAGAGAAGGAAAGAACACTTCCTCCTCTCCACATACAGCAGAGATATATATACACATACACATGAGCACACAAAGAACCACATAGACACACATGCAGGCATCCAAACTCCACAAGATATACTCACCTCATAGAGCATTGCTGAGGTTCATGTCTTTTTTTGATTTGGTATTTGTAATAAGTGTAGAATCTGTAAGATGTATTTATTTAGCTTTTAAATTTAATTTCAACATATTCAGGAAACCTAGATTTTCATGTAAGTGGAAAGAAATTTCCTTGAATGAATGATTTTGAATGTAAGCATTATAAATAATCAGCAGTAAGTATTGCACATTTAAATTGAATTCTTTTATTTTAAATATTCACAGTACAGGAGTTCATTAGGCCTGAATAGAACATCATTACTTACACAACCAAGGATAATTCCAGTGGTAAATCAGTGAAGTACTTACACTGAATATAGGAAATATGATTGAAGAGATTTCTTCTTACATATATAGGCTCAAATCTTTTATACATTTGTTTCTGCCTGGGGATAACAGCACAGACGGAAGTCACTATTAATTGCTAAACAAAATTTCACAAAATTATAACTATAGCAATTACATCATATATTTATAAGCCCAGAAAGACATCAATGGCAAAGAACCCACATTAAAATGGCATTTTTAAGGGAAGAAAATCTCAAATGACATCTCCAGTTTAATCTGGAAAACATAAGTTCTCCAAATAGCTGAATATACAGATCTTCAATGGCATTTTGCCTCTCATGGCTTATTAACATATTTGCTTAGCTGCCATTATGTGTTATGCTATTTACAAGTTGAATCAATAAAGGGAACAGTATGGTAGCCAACTTAAAAGCCCAGATCGATGTTTGCTGAATGCCGTAAACATACAACATCCTCATCGGGGAAGTTGGCCTCCACATTGCTGGGACTTGTTACTCATCGTTTGGCTTACTGCTCGACTCTAGGATGTAGCAAGACTCAGCTGCAAGATTTTCACTCGGAATAGTAGCTACAGTCAGCTTTTCTTACCAATATACTAACTTCACTGAAGCTGTTAAAAGAACCTGAATGAACCAAACGTCTGTAAATAAATAAATAAATAAATGTATAAATAGGATCCCCACTGTTTTAATAACATAGCAATGAAATTACCTTCTATCAGTGTAAATGTTACATTGATGTTTAAGACACCAAGTGCTATGTTCTAGCCTTACCGTATAGTGAATAACTAATTTCACTGGGGGTGGATTGTGGCTGTTGGTCCACATTTATTATCAGTTTGGAATTTAAGCCCTTCCAAAAGCATATTTTCTGAATAAAGAACACAAAGCAAAAATAAAAACAAGACTTTGCTGAATGGAGTAGTTTCTGCTCACATGGATTACTGCAAATTAACAGCATGCAGAGGCTTGGTCTTACAGTCAAAATTCACATTTTTTCTTAATTAGCCATGTTACTGAGGAAAAAGCTGGGTTTATCTTTTTTCCTCCCACCAGTTACAGTGATTGGCTGTCCCACACTGCCTGGATACTCTGTGTTATTGCCCAATTTACTGTTGTGAATGCCTGGCTTCAAGTTTTTTTTTTTTTTTTTTTTTCATAACCCCACTGGCAGTAGTACTGATTTTGGCAGTGTTAAAAAAAAAAAAAAGACATATCATTCTTGATTGTAGAAAAAGCTGCCAGAATATTGTGTTCATAGTATGGAATGGATTTAGATGATTTTTTTCATTCCTTCATGCTTTATTATAGGAAAATGCTATATAGTAAATTGTATCATTTGCCAACAAATGGTTTTATTTGTTGTATTTTATTGCCAACAAGAAACTCCAAGGAAATTGGGAGGAGTGGAATTTACCACAATACGCTGCAAAGTTAGAAAACAAGCAAAGCAGGATTGTCTATGGGCTCATTCACACTAAGAGTAACATTTTCACTCCTAAAGTTTAAAAAGGACTTTTGAAAGAACATGAATCATGCACGTAGAATGAGATGAAGCCTGAGGGTGAGTGATCATGTGAATCTCCCCAAAGTTGCATGATTCACTAACGGCATGCATTTTTCACTCGGAATAGTAGCTACAGTCAGCTTTTCTTACCAATATACTAACTTCACTGAAGCTGTTAAAAGAACCTGAATGAACCAAACGTCTGTAAATAAATAAATAAATAAATGTATAAATAGGATCCCCACTGTTTTAATAACATAGCAATGAAATTACCTTCTATCAGTGTAAATGTTACATTGATGTTTAAGACACCAAGTGCTATGTTCTAGCCTTACCGTATAGTGAATAACTAATTTCACTGGGGGTGGATTGTGGCTGTTGGTCCACATTTATTATCAGTTTGGAATTTAAGCCCTTCCAAAAGCATATTTTCTGAATAAAGAACACAAAGCAAAAATAAAAACAAGACTTTGCTGAATGGAGTAGTTTCTGCTCACATGGATTACTGCAAATTAACAGCATGCAGAGGCTTGGTCTTACAGTCAAAATTCACATTTTTTCTTAATTAGCCATGTTACTGAGGAAAAAGCTGGGTTTATCTTTTTTCCTCCCACCAGTTACAGTGATTGGCTGTCCCACACTGCCTGGATACTCTGTGTTATTGCCCAATTTACTGTTGTGAATGCCTGGCTTCAAGTTTTTTTTTTTTTTTTTTTTTTCATAACCCCACTGGCAGTAGTACTGATTTTGGCAGTGTTAAAAAAAAAAAAAAAGACATATCATTCTTGATTGTAGAAAAAGCTGCCAGAATATTGTGTTCATAGTATGGAATGGATTTAGATGATTTTTTTCATTCCTTCATGCTTTATTATAGGAAAATGCTATATAGTAAATTGTATCATTTGCCAACAAATGGTTTTATTTGTTGTATTTTATTGCCAACAAGAAACTCCAAGGAAATTGGGAGGAGTGGAATTTACCACAATACGCTGCAAAGTTAGAAAACAAGCAAAGCAGGATTGTCTATGGGCTCATTCACACTAAGAGTAACATTTTCACTCCTAAAGTTTAAAAAGGACTTTTGAAAGAACATGAATCATGCACGTAGAATGAGATGAAGCCTGAGGGTGAGTGATCATGTGAATCTCCCCAAAGTTGCATGATTCACTAACGGCATGCATTTTTCACTCAACGTAACAGAATCTTAATATTATTATATAATTTCTAGCACATCTTATTTCAAACATGCACTGGCTATTAAAATAAGATTTTAAAGAAAAGCTGATGTTTGATATAAAATAATCATGTTTTTTCAAGTGTGGAAAAATACTCTACAAAAAAATAAGTAGAAAAGTGATTTCTGATCAATGTATGATTTTATCTATAAAAATTCAGATGACTAATTAGTGTGCTTACAACAACCCTATAGAGTCTGCATGGCAATAATACACATACAGAAAGTTAAGAGCATTAAACAACTATTGGCACAATGCAATTAAATCCTTATCAGAAATAACATGAACCTATAAACTGTACATTTGGCATTTAGGTTTCAGGGTGTTTTGGAGTCTATTTAAATATGACAACACAATAGTGCAAAATCACATTACATGAATAGAACATACAATTACCATTGAAATAGATTATGGATTACTGACCTTTACAAGTCACATATTGGCTAGAATTGGCACATTTTGTTTCAGCATGATAGTTTTGACCTTCCTTGCATGAGTGTATGTCATTTTAATCAAAGTTATACTTGAACTACATTTTTAAAAAGGATAGGCATGGGTGAGTTTTTATGTGTATTCTTGAGGATATGAGATAAGAGAAAATTTATGGGATTCCTATTCTTCATCTGTAAATCTCTGTTGCAGCTTTCTTTAGCAGCACTTTAGTTATAGACTGTTAACTTCTTTTCCCTCTTATGGCTCACAGAGCATGCACATGACCACATGGAGGGGAACAGGAAGAAAAGTAGAAAAATTCTAGATGAGTATATTACAGCTCATGCCAGGTTAATTAAATCAGGAGGTCTAGCTAACAAAGTTTGTAAGAAATTCTCAGAGAATGATAACGTAAAGTCCACTGAACTCTGTTGACAGATGAGAAATCTGTGGCTCAGAAAAGCTAGTGAATTATACGATAGTGTAAACTAGAACTTGAGTTCTGATCCTTAATATACTGTTTCTTGTCATCATTTTTCTCCTTTCTGCAGCACTGTGAACTTCTTCTCCCTTTAAAAATCATGCACGTAGAATGAGATGAAGCCTGAGGGTGAGTGATCATGTGAATCTCCCCAAAGTTGCATGATTCACTAACGGCATGCATTTTTCACTCAACGTAACAGAATCTTAATATTATTATATAATTTCTAGCACATCTTATTTCAAACATGCACTGGCTATTAAAATAAGATTTTAAAGAAAAGCTGATGTTTGATATAAAATAATCATGTTTTTTCAAGTGTGGAAAAATACTCTACAAAAAAATAAGTAGAAAAGTGATTTCTGATCAATGTATGATTTTATCTATAAAAATTCAGATGACTAATTAGTGTGCTTACAACAACCCTATAGAGTCTGCATGGCAATAATACACATACAGAAAGTTAAGAGCATTAAACAACTATTGGCACAATGCAATTAAATCCTTATCAGAAATAACATGAACCTATAAACTGTACATTTGGCATTTAGGTTTCAGGGTGTTTTGGAGTCTATTTAAATATGACAACACAATAGTGCAAAATCACATTACATGAATAGAACATACAATTACCATTGAAATAGATTATGGATTACTGACCTTTACAAGTCACATATTGGCTAGAATTGGCACATTTTGTTTCAGCATGATAGTTTTGACCTTCCTTGCATGAGTGTATGTCATTTTAATCAAAGTTATACTTGAACTACATTTTTAAAAAGGATAGGCATGGGTGAGTTTTTATGTGTATTCTTGAGGATATGAGATAAGAGAAAATTTATGGGATTCCTATTCTTCATCTGTAAATCTCTGTTGCAGCTTTCTTTAGCAGCACTTTAGTTATAGACTGTTAACTTCTTTTCCCTCTTATGGCTCACAGAGCATGCACATGACCACATGGAGGGGAACAGGAAGAAAAGTAGAAAAATTCTAGATGAGTATATTACAGCTCATGCCAGGTTAATTAAATCAGGAGGTCTAGCTAACAAAGTTTGTAAGAAATTCTCAGAGAATGATAACGTAAAGTCCACTGAACTCTGTTGACAGATGAGAAATCTGTGGCTCAGAAAAGCTAGTGAATTATACGATAGTGTAAACTAGAACTTGAGTTCTGATCCTTAATATACTGTTTCTTGTCATCATTTTTCTCCTTTCTGCAGCACTGTGAACTTCTTCTCCCTTTAAAAATATCTATCATACACATGTTGCTTTGGATTCAGAATAAACTACAGTATTCCAATGAAGACAGTAAATCTCAATAATTCCATACAAATAATTTTGACCAGTTGCATTTCCTCCAGCAAATATTAGTTCTCACCTTAACCTGACAGAGGATTTATTACTTTTTTATACTGTTACAGTGACTCTTGGAACCCTGACTCCTACCAAACCCAACCGTAAAAAAAAGAGAAAGATAAGAGGGGGAGAAAGGCACATGAATAGATACATTGTTTGTGAAGGTTGCCATCAGATTTAAGTGTTTAAGAGTAAAGAAAAAACATGCTGCTATTTTCACAGCTTTTTTTCCCCTTATCTCCATTTCCAGTGCCACATAGCCTGTTAATCTTCCTGGGCAAGAACTTTCATTGATTTGAGTGTAGACAAACTACAAACTAAAAAGAGTTTTCTGTTTTCTTGATATTCTTTGTCCTTGGATTCATTATGTTAAAATATGTGAAAAGTGCACTGCTCCCAGGTTTACACAGACAACCAGATAGTCTCTGTTTGCTTAAGGGCTTTTGAAAACCAGTTTACGAAAAGCCTGATTTCATTACCCTCCCTGGAGACATGTATCCTACCCTGGATGATGGACGGTGAGCTTTCTTCCATACTTGCCTTGGAAGAGGATGGCATCTTCAGGACTGTCTTGCCTGAGGGACTGAAGGTGGCTAATGAGGCCTATCTGAGATCAGGGAGTGTGCTATTGTAACTCTGGCACATATTTCTTGCCTAATGAGTACTACTGGGTTGTTAATTTAGTTTGGGTACTATTTCTGCCGAGCCTGCTTTCATCTCCTACACTCTCATTAATCAAAATGGAATGCAGTCATGTGTAGAAAGCCACCACTGTTAATATACCTTTGTGTAGAAATCACTCTTAAAAATGTTCAGGTAAAACTTATGTTTTTCACAATGGTATTCCAGCAAATTCTAACATATGTTATGTATAAAATTAATTCAACAAATTGAAAAGTGAAAATTCCATTTTTGAAATTTTCTAATGGTGTATCTGAAATGATAAATACTTCTTACATTTTTAAAGCAATACAACTAGAAACTACTTAAAAATACTATTTTGAATATTATTTTTTTAATACACTAAGAATTTAAGTATACTTTTTTTGTTTTATTACAGCACAACTTCGAAATTGTGCATGTGAAAAATTGAGATCATTCATGTCAAAAATTTTCATTATGCAACTAGCAATTAGAGTAGTCTTAATCACACTCTGGCTAAGAATTATTTTATTTCTGTACCACTAAATGCATAGATTTCTGCTTATTGAATATATACCCTCATATTTTAAAAGTAACTTTCAGCATTTTTTAGAAACATTTATGAAAAGTAGAGACTTGATTGTTTCCTAACTTGTATCATTAACTAGTTTTGTGGTTAACTATGGGACAATTGACTTGAGCAACTGAGTCAAGTTGTTGAATATTTCTAGGCCTCTTTCCTTACCAGAAAATTATCTCTGAGAATCTTCCCTCTATTCCATTAAGTGATTCAGCTATGCCAGCTAAATTGACTGTTAATTTACTGATTGCCCACAGTATGGAGGGAAAATAGGTCTGCTTTGGGTTCCAATAAATTTAAGAAATGATGTATGTGTTTAGTACGCAAATAATGCCTATGCACTATGACTGTTAGCTTCCCACATCCCATGCAGTACTCGGTGATTACAGAAGATGTGAATGCATGCTTTCACACTATATTTGTATCTCCTTTCCTGAAGACTATTCTTTTGGCTTTAAATTTGCAATCATTCTTACAGACTGTCTGCTTAATGTTTTCAGAGCCTCAGAACTGAGATTGTGAAAATAATTTTGGGTTCATCACAATGATTTTTCATTATAGTGCTGGTGGCAGTTTAGTCCTTTAATCATGCCCAACTCTTGTGCCTCCATAGACTGTCATCCAAAGGGCTCCTCTGCCCATGGGATTTCTCAGACAAGAATAGTGGAGCATTGCCATTCCCTTCTTCAGGAGATTTTCCCAACCCAGGGATTGAACCAGCATCTTGTGCAGTAGAGGCGGTTTCTTTACACTGAGTCTCCCTAACCATATTAGTTGGACACCTTGTCTAGTCACTTAAATATCACTTCATTTGTCCTCACAATAAAAATCGGGAATATATTACCTCCATATGCAAAATCTGAGGCTAAGGGAAGCCACATAACTTGCACATAGCGAATGGCAGAGCTGAGATTCTACTCTAAATCTCTGGTCATAAAAAGTCCAAGTGCTGTACAATATAAACTTATTGCTTATTGTACATCACAAGGAAATATAGCTATTATTTTGTAAAAGTGGAGTAAATCTATAAAAACACTGAATCACTATGTTGTACATCTATGTATGCATGCATACTAAGTCCCTTTAATCATGTCCAATTCTTTGCAACCCTATGGACTGTAGCCCACCAGGTTCCTCTGTTCATGGAATTCTCCAGGCGAGAATCCTGGAGTAGGTTGCCATATCCTCCTCTAGGGCATCTTCCCAACCCAGGGAATGAAACCTTTGCTATACTTCAATTAAAAAAAAAATTCATGTGCTACAGCTTGCTACTATATTCCAATTGCAAATTACTTTCCACTCAAGTAACACATACAGCAGATAAGCAGATCACAGAAGCCTAAGATTTTATGGCTGTAAAACTTTTAGTAATTGGATAGTCTAGCCCTTCCATTGTATATATAAACATGAAGTTAGAACCCAGAAAGAATATACATATTTCAAGGTATGTAACTTTTCACTGTCCTACTAATTTCTCCAGGCCAAGAATTGTTCATGTCTTTGGTGCACACCGGTGGTTTCCAGATGGCCCCATGCTATCATCACCTGTAGAGACCCTGAATGAGATAATTAGGCACAGACAATACTTTTGATATTGAAATAGAGGAAGGAATACTTTACTGACAAATTCAGAAGACTGCAGATGAACTCAAAAAAGGCGATAGCTCCTATCAACTGAGCACTAGAACACTTTCCACGTAATAGGTGGCTAAGACTCAGAGTTCAAAATTGAGAGCAAAGAAGAACTATCTGGGAAGATTTTAAAAATATGGATTCTAGCTCCCATCTCAGGCTCAGAGAATCTGAAGCTCTGAATTATTAACACTTTTTCTAGTGATTCTTATGCTGACTCATGAAGTTCCAAAGACGTAAGTGTGTTTGGAGAACCACTGTCTTATGAGGGTTTACAAAATATATAGCATGGAAGAAACTAACTTAGAACATGCACTAACAGCATTATTTTTCACTTATGTGAAGAGATTCCAATGCCATGAGTCGGACCCTGGATTCAGTACTGTTCATAAACACCTCTGGTTGTTCCGGGTCAGGTGACCCAGAAACCAGGCTTTTCACTAACATTGACAAAGGCAGCTACTGTTGTTGGGGAGGTTTTTTTAAAATTCTTCTTTAAAATATCTTTAATTTAAATCAAAGGAATAAACATTATTAGCCATGAGTTTTTAAAAATAACAGTATTGTCCAGATGTATTCAAGCTGAGCTTCCCTATTTTACCGTCATCTGGGAAAGCTTTGCATCAATAAAAATATTTAGATTATTGTAATTAGAATGTGGATAGTATAGAAACATCTAAAATATTTTAAAATAATGCCCAGTATTTGGGCAGGGAATAGTGAATACATGAAGTGCAAAGGAAGTGGACAGAGAACTAAGAGGAGGAAGAAGTTAAAGAAGGAGGACTGGTTTACTGAGCACTCACTATAGTCTAAGTCCTGGGTTAGCCTCTTTCCCAAATGCTAGATTAATCATCAGTATTGTATAGTAACTAGCCCTTCCATTGTATATATAAACATGAAGTTAGAACCCAGAAAGAATATACATATTTCAAGGTATGTAACTTTTCACTGTCCTACTAATTTCTCCAGGCCAAGAATTGTTCATGTCTTTGGTGCACACCGGTGGTTTCCAGATGGCCCCATGCTATCATCACCTGTAGAGACCCTGAATGAGATAATTAGGCACAGACAATACTTTTGATATTGAAATAGAGGAAGGAATACTTTACTGACAAATTCAGAAGACTGCAGATGAACTCAAAAAAGGCGATAGCTCCTATCAACTGAGCACTAGAACACTTTCCACGTAATAGGTGGCTAAGACTCAGAGTTCAAAATTGAGAGCAAAGAAGAACTATCTGGGAAGATTTTAAAAATATGGATTCTAGCTCCCATCTCAGGCTCAGAGAATCTGAAGCTCTGAATTATTAACACTTTTTCTAGTGATTCTTATGCTGACTCATGAAGTTCCAAAGACGTAAGTGTGTTTGGAGAGCCACTGTCTTATGAGGGTTTACAAAATATATAGCATGGAAGAAACTAACTTAGAACATGCACTAACAGCATTATTTTTCACTTATGTGAAGAGATTCCAATGCCATGAGTCGGACCCTGGATTCAGTACTGTTCATAAACACCTCTGGTTGTTCCGGGTCAGGTGACCCAGAAACCAGGCTTTTCACTAACATTGACAAAGGCAGCTACTGTTGTTGGGGAGGTTTTTTTAAAATTCTTCTTTAAAATATCTTTAATTTAAATCAAAGGAATAAACATTATTAGCCATGAGTTTTTAAAAATAACAGTATTGTCCAGATGTATTCAAGCTGAGCTTCCCTATTTTACCGTCATCTGGGAAAGCTTTGCATCAATAAAAATATTTAGATTATTGTAATTAGAATGTGGATAGTATAGAAACATCTAAAATATTTTAAAATAATGCCCAGTATTTGGGCAGGGAATAGTGAATACATGAAGTGCAAAGGAAGTGGACAGAGAACTAAGAGGAGGAAGAAGTTAAAGAAGGAGGACTGGTTTACTGAGCACTCACTATAGTCTAAGTCCTGGGTTAGCCTCTTTCCCAAATGCTAGATTAATCATCAGTTTTATACTTTAAATGTTTATTCAGAGAAGTAAAAGGCAAATCTCTTGGAATATTTACCATTAAATCATTACCTTGTGATGGTTATTGGAACTGAAATTTGCAAACACACACATACATCAATTAAGATCTTAGATGAGAGAGGAACAATGCTAAAACAAACAGCAGGGTCCAAAGAGGTTAAGCGGTTTTCTCAAATTACAGTGTTTTGAACCAATTACCCAGTCTAGTGTTACTCGCATTTCAATGCGAGCAATTTCTTATTTATGCTGTGCTGTGCTGCACTGCCTATGTGCTTAGTTGTGTCTGACTCTTTGTGACTCCATGGACTGCAACTCTCCATGGAATTCTCCGGGCATGAATATTGGAGTGGGTCATTTATGTAGTAAACTGCTCTCTATAATGCTTGTGGATATGGACTCATTCAATATGAATTACTGAGAGGAAAAAGACTTTCGGTAGTGGTGGAGCTTACCCATTTGTAAAATGTTTCAAAATCTCTAGATGAGAGACATCCAGAAAAAAAAATCATCTTAATTGACTGATGTTTGGGATATAAAAAAAATGCTGTTAGGGAGGAAAGAAACCTAATTCTCCCTATGCATAATTTGGTAATAAATGTGTGCCCTTCACAGTGCTTGCACTTTATATTCTTCTTAAATATTAATTGTTCTTCCTATTAGAAACAGGTGGTATGTTAATATTTGAGTAGAATGTTAACATGTTCTAAATTCTTCTTAATCTTTCTTGCAGTGCTACTTCTTTAGGGGTCGTAGAATGCAGTAAGACAGGAAAGAACTTAAAATGTCTTCCTTTTGCATTCAGGTAGCACTCTGACCAATGCAATACATGTATCACCTCTAATGGGCACCAAGAGGTTGAAACTGTTACCACACTTAAAAAATATTTTGCATGATCTCTAATTCAATCTGTTTATTCACTCAACAAATATTTGTTGAGACTTTCTTCTGTGTTAGGCACTGGATTTATCTTTTAGATTCTGAATTTTATTGTGTTTAAACACTCGATTATAGTTAATGTATTAAGAAAACCCCTTAAATGTGATCAGAGTTTAAGGACACTCAAAGATAAGATAAAGCACAAAGTCATAATGTAAGGATCTAAGCCTTGTTTTGGTAATATTATAAAGATATTTTATAGGTGATTACCTCAATACTCATGGAATCTAGTTTGAAAATAGGTAGGCAAAAATTTCTCCATAGTATAGTTTCCAATTCTATCCATATTTAATCTCCAACTAAAGGTAAGAATTTAAAGGCTCAGCAAATATATTTAAAATGCTTGGTTAGTTTATACCTCAAATGTTCTGAGCTCTAGAAGCCCTCGCAATAGAAGGCATTTCTATACATTCTGGGATTATCAGAATTGATGTAGTGAATATACAATTTTAAGTAGACAGTGGCTTCCTATATAAATAATTGTTCTCAGTTTCTACTCCATAATGTCAAATTTATGGCTGTCACAAGCTATGACTATCTTTTTCTAGATGTGCCCTACCACTGGATATGAGAATTATGTATATGTTCTTATTAATGAGGCCTATAGTAATTAATATTCATATTTCCTTGCTAGCAAGGCTTTTTACTTCAACAAAAGACTTTCGGTAGTGGTGGAGCTTACCCATTTGTAAAATGTTTCAAAATCTCTAGATGAGAGACATCCAGAAAAAAAAATCATCTTAATTGACTGATGTTTGGGATATAAAAAAAATGCTGTTAGGGAGGAAAGAAACCTAATTCTCCCTATGCATAATTTGGTAATAAATGTGTGCCCTTCACAGTGCTTGCACTTTATATTCTTCTTAAATATTAATTGTTCTTCCTATTAGAAACAGGTGGTATGTTAATATTTGAGTAGAATGTTAACATGTTCTAAATTCTTCTTAATCTTTCTTGCAGTGCTACTTCTTTAGGGGTCGTAGAATGCAGTAAGACAGGAAAGAACTTAAAATGTCTTCCTTTTGCATTCAGGTAGCACTCTGACCAATGCAATACATGTATCACCTCTAATGGGCACCAAGAGGTTGAAACTGTTACCACACTTAAAAAATATTTTGCATGATCTCTAATTCAATCTGTTTATTCACTCAACAAATATTTGTTGAGACTTTCTTCTGTGTTAGGCACTGGATTTATCTTTTAGATTCTGAATTTTATTGTGTTTAAACACTCGATTATAGTTAATGTATTAAGAAAACCCCTTAAATGTGATCAGAGTTTAAGGACACTCAAAGATAAGATAAAGCACAAAGTCATAATGTAAGGATCTAAGCCTTGTTTTGGTAATATTATAAAGATATTTTATAGGTGATTACCTCAATACTCATGGAATCTAGTTTGAAAATAGGTAGGCAAAAATTTCTCCATAGTATAGTTTCCAATTCTATCCATATTTAATCTCCAACTAAAGGTAAGAATTTAAAGGCTCAGCAAATATATTTAAAATGCTTGGTTAGTTTATACCTCAAATGTTCTGAGCTCTAGAAGCCCTCGCAACAGAAGGCATTTCTATACATTCTGGGATTATCAGAATTGATGTAGTGAATATACAATTTTAAGTAGACAGTGGCTTCCTATATAAATAATTGTTCTCAGTTTCTACTCCATAATGTCAAATTTATGGCTGTCACAAGCTATGACTATCTTTTTCTAGATGTGCCCTACCACTGGATATGAGAATTATGTATATGTTCTTATTAATGAGGCCTATAGTAATTAATATTCATATTTCCTTGCTAGCAAGGCTTATAATGGAGAATATTTACATATTCAGAGCATTGAAAGTAAAGGATTATTGATATTTTTAAGTGAAACTTTTTAAGTGGTCTATTCTTTTTTTTTTTATTATTCACAATCTACCTCCTGGCAAGTTTGTTTTTTTAAAGATTTATTTATTTATTTTTGGGCGGGGGTCGGGTTGGGGAGGGATGGGAGCAGGCGGGCCACTTCTATTGGTCTTTCATTTGTCTGTTTTCATCCGTCTTTGTTCCTTGGCTCTTGTGGGCCTCCCATCGCGGTGGCATCTGTCGTTGCTGAGCGCCAGATCTGGGCGCATGCGCTCCAGAGCTCTGGCTCGGTAATTGGACACATCGGTCCAGCCGCTCCGCGGCACGTGGGATCTTCCCAGGCCAGGGATCGAACCGGCGCCCCTTGCACTGCAAGGCGGTGTCCTTACCCACTGGACCGCTAGGGGAAGCCCCCAAGTTTGTTTTAATAAACAGCAATTTTGTCAAATCTTTATCTTTCACCACAGATATACTGAAAAAGAATTGCAATCCACAGGATTTATTAAAGAAGTGACAGAGAAACGGTCCTCATCTTGAAGGCTGCATTTTACTTAAAATGGAGTGAAAGCCCACTTCTTTCTGCTAAAGCTCAACTCTGAAAATATTTAAACCAGAAAGAATGCTAAGAAGTTCCATGTTTTAGTTACTGTATATTTGTATACATATATATATATATATATATGTATATATATTTAAGTCAAAGTGCTTCCACATAGAGTATAACATTCTACAAATCCTAGTAGTACCAGTAAGATATTCACATTTTTAGAATTGAGAGGTACTACAGTGATAAGGTAAGCATATGATGAAAAAGAACAAAGGATTGAGGGAGACAGTACCCTTAAATTCTAATCTTGGCTATGTTAATATTGCTGTGGGGTATATTAGTGTGTATGTATGTGAACATATCTTAAACAAATATTATCTCTGAATCAAGTTACCTCATAAGAAGAATGAAGGGATTTTCTATAGACACTACTATAATTTTTTCCAGTCCTAAAATCCAGTGATCAATGAATCTGGAACTGAAGTTGACTTATTCATTTTTGGCACTTCAGATTAAGAAAACTTATTCTCTGAGACTCGGTAATGGGTTTTCAATATACAGATGTGCTAGTTAGTTGCTTAGCATTATTGCCTTAGCTTTAGTCCTATTATCAGCATATAATTATAGTCTCAGACTGAGAAAGAGACCAAATTCAAAGTTGACAGAAGGCACTGACCTTAGGTTTCTTGGTTCTTTGAAATCATGAACATCCACCAAGCAAAGGCTTTTTATTGAATGGTTTTCCACTTCTGAAGAAAGAAGATATCTCTACGTTTGCTATTAATGCATCCTCTTTTGATCCCTGTATTTTTTAATAGGTCAAGAAGATAACAATGTAAGCATAAATGTATGAATCTGACTATTTGAACATAAAGAAACAAATGAAGGTGGAAATCTTTCCTTATCTAGGAGGGCATCTACACAGACATGCCATTTCTGGATGCTATACGGTTGCAAGAGATAATATGGGTCATTATAGGTCAAATGAATAACAGAGTTTGTGGCTCAGAAACAGGTTAAATAGCTAATCGGGAAAATTTGTTATCTTATTTTCATTAAGTCTGCAGTGACTCATATAAACGCCATTGAGAGCAATATGTGCCTAAACATAGACTCAAAGGAAATTTTCATGTATCTCTCCACTTAATGGTAAGCTCCTTTAAGGCAGTGATGGTATCTTGTTCAACTTTTATCTCTGGTTTGGGTACTACCTGACACAGGGAGTCTATTCAGTCACGTGTAAAGGAATGAACCTGAAGATCGAACAGTCCTTCACCCAATACAGTTATCTTCCTTTGCTCAAATCCTTCTAGTGGTCCTGAGAGCGCATTCCCTCAGAAGACAGACTGGATTGTTGGCCATAACTCCTGCTTTCTGCTTTCAAACTTCCCTCCCCCCTAGATTTCATTTGATGTAGAAAATTGTAGATTTGAGCTCTACTGATGTTAACATGTAGAGGACTATTAGAATGAGTCACAAATAGATCCAAATAGATGTCATCAGAACATTCTACACTTCTGATGAGTTTTGGGGCTGAATGGAATAAAGTCAGTAAAGATTCACTTGGGAAATGCTTTCTTTAAGAATCCTTAGCTTCCTATATTTTCGCACCTACCATTCTCTGCTTATATCTTCCCTTAACCTTGTGGAGGAGAAACACTGTACAGTAACGGCAAGTTTAGGGGTGAATTCTCCAAACACTTAGTGTAATGAAAGTTTATTGTGGTTCTGTAAAACCCTGAGGGTCATGGTCATATGTGCCATTTACGAATAACTACAAAAATGGATATAAACATCATCTCCAGTTATTACCTCTAGGCTAGAACTGTCACTTTACTGAAACAAAGAAAAAATTTCTGATAACCTTCAATTTCATTCATTTATTAATTCAACAAATATTCATTGAGATCTCACTCTGTGTTAGCATTATGTGTTCCCTACTGATTCCCACTTTATTATGTTTAACATTTTCTACTTAATGCCTTGATTATAATTTTATTTAGGTTATTTTAAATAATAGGACAAATATTTCAAATTTTATGTCTATTCATGTATCCACATTGTATAAAGAAAATGTTTTAGACATAGACCTTTGGGAAAATTTGTTTTTAATTGATATTTTAAAAACTGTACATAAATGTAAAATTTATAAATATGACTTGTATCTACATATCATTTTCCCTTATCATTTCATGAGATTATTTGTTCTATTATATTAATAGTGTTAAGATTAAGAAGAAAACTATCTTGGATTTTTCTCAAGTGTTACTAGGATTATTTCCCAGGTACCAAAAATTCCCCCAAATAGGATATTTAAAAATACTTAAATAATTTAGCTTAAGATCATGGGAACAAGTGGCTGCATTTGCAAGTCAATATAATGAAAATTAAAGGGAAGCTTAACAGCTTCCCGAATAGAACAGTTCTGCTCTATTCGCTGCCTTATTCACTACATTAATAACTCTGCACTGACAAATGTAGTAAACGCTTTTGGATAACTCCTGCTTTCTGCTTTCAAACTTCCCTTGAATGTAGAAAATTGTAGATTTGAGCTCTACTGATGTTAACATGTAGAGGACTATTAGAATGAGTCACAAATAGATCCAAATAGATGTCATCAGAACATTCTACACTTCTGATGAGTTTTGGGGCTGAATGGAATAAAGTCAGTAAAGATTCACTTGGGAAATGCTTTCTTTAAGAATCCTTAGCTTCCTATATTTTCGCACCTACCATTCTCTGCTTATATCTTCCCTTAACCTTGTGGAGGAGAAACACTGTACAGTAACGGCAAGTTTAGGGGTGAATTCTCCAAACACTTAGTGTAATGAAAGTTTATTGTGGTTCTGTAAAACCCTGAGGGTCATGGTCATATGTGCCATTTACGAATAACTACAAAAATGGATATAAACATCATCTCCAGTTATTACCTCTAGGCTAGAACTGTCACTTTACTGAAACAAAGAAAAAATTTCTGATAACCTTCAATTTCATTCATTTATTAATTCAACAAATATTCATTGAGATCTCACTCTGTGTTAGCATTATGTGTTCCCTACTGATTCCCACTTTATTATGTTTAACATTTTCTACTTAATGCCTTGATTATAATTTTATTTAGGTTATTTTAAATAATAGGACAAATATTTCAAATTTTATGTCTATTCATGTATCCACATTGTATAAAGAAAATGTTTTAGACATAGACCTTTGGGAAAATTTGTTTTTAATTGATATTTTAAAAACTGTACATAAATGTAAAATTTATAAATATGACTTGTATCTACATATCATTTTCCCTTATCATTTCATGAGATTATTTGTTCTATTATATTAATAGTGTTAAGATTAAGAAGAAAACTATCTTGGATTTTTCTCAAGTGTTACTAGGATTATTTCCCAGGTACCAAAAATTCCCCCAAATAGGATATTTAAAAATACTTAAATAATTTAGCTTAAGATCATGGGAACAAGTGGCTGCATTTGCAAGTCAATATAATGAAAATTAAAGGGAAGCTTAACAGCTTCCCGAATAGAACAGTTCTGCTCTATTCGCTGCCTTATTCACTACATTAATAACTCTGCACTGACAAATGTAGTAAACAGTTGAAAATAGATTAAATAGAGAGAGTTACACACTGTTCAGCTTTGAAGTCAAAGAGGTTAGAATTCAGTTACAAATGTTTTTCTTTTGTTTCATTATGCCAACTTGGAACCAGAGATGATAATATTTAATGAAACTATTTCATATTTGAAGACGTGCATCATCAATGATCAAGTGGATTAAACAACCAATAAGTGTAGGAACAACAATCAAATCACAAAGTTACATTACAGATAACTACAAAAATATGAAAAAAACTGAGGTTTACAATTGATAGAGAACAATAAATTATTTTTCAATGCACATAATTAGGTATATATAAGATAATTTAAAACCAAGTGGAGTGATTGCTGATGCTACACTTTTAAAAGTCACCATCAATATATACATGTCATCTGAGAGAGTGATACAAATAAATTATGACACAAAAGCAGAGCGATGTCTCTTTTCATCCTCAACACCTGGATAATATCTCATCAAAATGATTTGCCAAATGTGCAAATGATGGAAAACTTTAATTCCAAAACCATTTCTCTAAATTACCAACAGATTTATACTCTTGATGCCTTTTCACATGGTCACAAGCCAAGCATGCATGTGATTCCCAAAACCGTGGAAGATTTACTGTGAAATCTTTCCTCCAGTTAAAGTAACTAAGGTATAATTTATTGTTTCTGTCTACTTCCTTCAAATACTTTGCTAGCTCACTGGGAGAGTTATAATCTTCCACATGAATGAATGAATCTGCTGGAATATAAGTCTCATGGTTTTCCCTAGATGGCCCCAATACACCAGGCCTTAATATATTACATGTAAAATTTATAAATATGACTTGTATCTACATATCATTTTCCCTTATCATTTCATGAGATTATTTGGTCTATTATATTAATAGTGTTAAGAGTTAGAAGAAAACTATCTTGGATTTTTCTCAAGTGTTACTAGGATTATTTCCCAGGTACCAAAAATTCCCCCAAATAGGATATTTAAAAATACTTAAATAATTTAGCTTAAGATCATGGGAACAAGTGGCTGCATTTGCAAGTCAATATAATGAAAATTAAAGGGAAGCTTAACAGCTTCCCGAATAGAACAGTTCTGCTCTATTCGCTGCCTTATTCACTACATTAATAACTCTGCACTGACAAATGTAGTAAACAGTTGAAAATAGATTAAATAGAGAGAGTTACACACTGTTCAGCTTTGAAGTCAAAGAGGTTAGAATTCAGTTACAAATGTTTTTCTTTTGTTTCATTATGCCAACTTGGAACCAGAGATGATAATATTTAATGAAACTATTTCATATTTGAAGACGTGCATCATCAATGATCAAGTGGATTAAACAACCAATAAGTGTAGGAACAACAATCAAATCACAAAGTTACATTACAGATAACTACAAAAATATGAAAAAAACTGAGGTTTACAATTGATAGAGAACAATAAATTATTTTTCAATGCACATAATTAGGTATATATAAGATAATTTAAAACCAAGTGGAGTGATTGCTGATGCTACACTTTTAAAAGTCACCATCAATATATACATGTCATCTGAGAGAGTGATACAAATAAATTATGACACAAAAGCAGAGCGATGTCTCTTTTCATCCTCAACACCTGGATAATATCTCATCAAAATGATTTGCCAAATGTGCAAATGATGGAAAACTTTAATTCCAAAACCATTTCTCTAAATTACCAACAGATTTATACTCTTGATGCCTTTTCACATGGTCACAAGCCAAGCATGCATGTGATTCCCAAAACCGTGGAAGATTTACTGTGAAATCTTTCCTCCAGTTAAAGTAACTAAGGTATAATTTATTGTTTCTGTCTACTTCCTTCAAATACTTTGCTAGCTCACTGGGAGAGTTATAATCTTCCACATGAATGAATGAATCTGCTGGAATATAATTCTCATAGTTTTCCCTAGATGGCCCCAAAACAACAGGCACAGAGCCAGCCAGAAAAGCATTGTAGAGCTTTTCTGTGATGTAATCTTTGTGGATTGAGTTTTCAAAAGAAAGATAAAATTTGCAAGTAGATATGGTAGGAATCAAATTTTTATCAGTCACATATTCTCCAAACGCTTGCCCATAGGTATGGATTTCAATGCTTTTGCTTAGCTCATTGTAATACTTGACCCTGGCATGCTCAGGGTTCCAGTTACTTACAACCCAGCACACCAACTTCTCTTTGCTTGGCACTTCAAAGACGAAGGGATTTGTGCTCACGGTCAAGAAGCCATAAGGCACTTGGATATCTGAGTCACGGCGGTAAGTCAGAGTCAGGTTGAACAGGTGCTCAATGCCACTCTTCTGTGGCGTGTGTGTTGGTGATTCCAAATTCATCCAAATCCATTTCTGGAAGGGTGGCCTTGCCTGCTGAGGTAAATTAGTCAGATCCCAACTGATGTCTCGGTGGTGGATCAGAACAGCATGAGACTTGTTGTATAGAGAACGGTCTGTTGTGAGATGGCATCCTTGGATGTTGAACATTGCTTGGCAAGATGTAAGGTCAAAGGTCTGCCCAAACGGCCACACCCAAATCAGAATGGTTGTTTCATTAAAATCATCAGTTTTGGTGGAGAAGAAATTTTTCATCTTCAGCACTGAGCTGGCTGATTCCACTGGACTGAAGATCCAACTGTTGGTGGGCTTGATGTAAATGAACAGACATGCCATGAAGCAGGCCAGGATAATGCAGACGATTAAAAATGGGCGGAGAATTCCTTTGGATGCTGAGGTCATAATTTTTCCTGTGAAACAGAAAGGGAAAGATAGAGAGGTAGGCAGAGGTGGGGTGAAGACTCAATCACAAACACTTTTTGAGATAAATAGATGGTACATTCTAAAATATACTTAATCACAAAAACAACCTCCAGTTAAAGTAACTAAGGTATAATTTATTGTTTCTGTCTACTTCCTTCAAATACTTTGCTAGCTCACTGGGAGAGTTATAATCTTCCACATGAATGAATGAATCTGCTGGAATATAATTCTCATAGTTTTCCCTAGATGGCCCCAAAACAACAGGCACAGAGCCAGCCAGAAAAGCATTGTAGAGCTTTTCTGTGATGTAATCTTTGTGGATTGAGTTTTCAAAAGAAAGATAAAATTTGCAAGTAGATATGGTAGGAATCAAATTTTTATCAGTCACATATTCTCCAAACGCTTGCCCATAGGTATGGATTTCAATGCTTTTGCTTAGCTCATTGTAATACTTGACCCTGGCATGCTCAGGGTTCCAGTTACTTACAACCCAGCACACCAACTTCTCTTTGCTTGGCACTTCAAAGACGAAGGGATTTGTGCTCACGGTCAAGAAGCCATAAGGCACTTGGATATCTGAGTCACGGCGGTAAGTCAGAGTCAGGTTGAACAGGTGCTCAATGCCACTCTTCTGTGGCGTGTGTGTTGGTGATTCCAAATTCATCCAAATCCATTTCTGGAAGGGTGGCCTTGCCTGCTGAGGTAAATTAGTCAGATCCCAACTGATGTCTCGGTGGTGGATCAGAACAGCATGAGACTTGTTGTATAGAGAACGGTCTGTTGTGAGATGGCATCCTTGGATGTTGAACATTGCTTGGCAAGATGTAAGGTCAAAGGTCTGCCCAAACGGCCACACCCAAATCAGAATGGTTGTTTCATTAAAATCATCAGTTTTGGTGGAGAAGAAATTTTTCATCTTCAGCACTGAGCTGGCTGATTCCACTGGACTGAAGATCCAACTGTTGGTGGGCTTGATGTAAATGAACAGACATGCCATGAAGCAGGCCAGGATAATGCAGACGATTAAAAATGGGCGGAGAATTCCTTTGGATGCTGAGGTCATAATTTTTCCTGTGAAACAGAAAGGGAAAGATAGAGAGGTAGGCAGAGGTGGGGTGAAGACTCAATCACAAACACTTTTTGAGATAAATAGATGGTACATTCTAAAATATACTTAATCACAAAAACAACTGCATTTTCCTCTCCAGTGTTACGAAAAACTAAATGTGGTGTCAGCTCAATAAAATCAAGTTGCAAACAGTACCTGTTTCCTAAACGCTCAATCTCAATTAGGCTTTGTGCCAAGCACTTTGAACATATCACCCCTATCAACAAGGACTTCTATAACCTCATCTGCAAAATGAGGAAATTGAGGGTTATTACCCATGGAATGATGGTGTTTCTGGCCTTCTACAATCTCCTTAAAACAAATAATACAAACATCAGTAATCCATTAAGGTGCATTCGGCACTTCGAGTTTTCTTTTCTTGAATTCTCTAATTTCTGCCCTTTATATAAGTGAGGGTTTCCCTGGTGGCTCAGAGGTAAAGAATCCACCTGCCAGTGCAGGAGATGCACGTTCAGCCCCTGGAGAAGGAAATGACAACCCACTGCAGTATTCTTGCCTGGGAAGTCCCATGGACTGAGGAGCCTGGTGGGCTACAGTCCATCGGTTTGCAAAGAGTCAAAACATGACTTAGTGAATAAATACCAACACCATTTACCCTTGAGCTAAATTTACATCACTTTACCTTAACAAGAACAATACCTAACACTTATCTAGTGCTCATTAGTGTCAAGCATTAATATGAGGACTTATATTAACAATATTTGTGCTAATTTATATATTTACACAAGTGTGTGTGTCTGCATGGGCATGTACTAACTCATTATATTGCTATCTTCTTCGTGAAGAAATTGAGGCCCCAAATGGTTAAGAAATTCATCCAAGGTCACACATCGTAAGTGGCACAGCATGCTTTTAAACCCAGGCTCTGGCTTCAGAATCTGGGCACTTGATGAGTACATTTTTATTATCATTTGAGTCCCCGGGTTGCAGCCAGAGAATACAATCTTCTCAATGATACCAGAATGTAAGCTCCATGAGGGGCTTTGTTTCTCACTGCTGTATTCTTATCATTAGGTTACTGTAGGTGCTTAATAGATGCATAAATGAACGGATGGATTGTTGAGTTCCTTGGGTGGATTCTTAAGGTAAAATGACTGGTCACTAGATAAATAAAATAAACCAAGTGCGAATGAATGAAATTATACTTTGCTGTTTTATTGGCATAGTTGAAACATATCCCTCTATAGAATGATTACTATTAAAACTGACTTGCAGGTATTCCTCCCAGTAGATGAGCAAATTCTCTTGGTTTTGACTCTTACATCCCAAAGTTGGCATATTAGTCTCACAACACTTTTTTGTTTTTTGTCAAATGGGAAGAAATGGTTGCTAGAAAGAAACAATAATCCTTTCCAATATATACCTTTCAGTTTTCCTGCTTCCTGAACATTTTGAGTCTCTTGAGGCTCTTCTTGTTAACTCTGCATACTCTCTTTCCTGTCAACTTTGGGGTCAATTACTAAACAACAGGGGAGTTACTCAGTAACACCAGCTTTGCACAGAAACTATCAGAAAAATTTGCCTCTTAGAGCCAAATTAACTTCCCTTTGACAAGAACTTTTTCACCTACTCCTCATTAGTAGCATTCAGTGGGATATCCAACATGTCTTGAATTGCTCATACAACCTATATTTAAAGGACCTGCAGTTTGTGAGTATAGTTCTTACCAGAGACAGCAATATATACATAGCATAAAGCTAACTGTAACAATAAATAGTATAGTTAAAATCTTTAAATCATTTTAATAGTTTCAAGTAATGTGATGGAATATAGTTTAAAGACTTCAGCATTAAAAATCACAGAAACTTTAATAAGTGTACTACTTATGAACTGAGATGCATATAATTGTGTTCTCCATTAAGAGACCCTCAGTCATAGTCTAAGAATTCTCTACTGAGTGTTAAGGAATAGAAGAGCTTGGAAAAACAAAAGGTTCAGGTTGTGATTTTCAAACCATAAATATACTTCAAGGTGTTAGGGACAGAAATGTGAAACTACAAAACAGGAGACTTATTCAAGGCATGGTAGTTCTACCTTTTTGTGTGTGCATGTTCCTTATTTTAAATGGAAATAAACAGGAATATATCTGGAAAAGATAAAAACTAATTTGAAAAGATACATGGACCCGAGTGTTCATTGTAGTATTATTCACAATAACCAAGACATGGAAGCAACCTAAATATCTGTCAGCAGATGAATGGATAAAGATGATGTGGCATTCATACACAATGGAATATTGCATAGGCATAAATAAGAATGAAATAATGACATTGAAGCAACATGGATGGACCTAGAGATTATCACACTAAGTGAAGTAAATCAGACAAAGACAAATATATGCTATGACGTGTGGATCTAAATTATGATATGAAATATCAAAATCACCTATTTATAAAATAAAAATAGACTCACAGAAAACAAACATGCTTAAGCAAGATGAAATGGGGGCAGGGATAAATTAAAAGTTTTGGATTAACAAACAAAAATATACATAAAACAGATGGGAACAATATTCAATATCTTGCAGTAACCTAATGGAAAAAAATCTGAAAAATGTCATATATATATATGTATATATGTGACTTTAATGCATACTTGAAGCTAATATATCATTGTAAATCAACTATACTTCAATTTTAAAAATGAGAGAAAGAAATAGGGATATACTATAGAAGATAGTACAACACTTGCCTAAAAGTTTAAGACAGAGTAGAATAGTTAGGTTTGTAACTTGCTACGTGGGTCCTTTTTCCTAGATTGCAGCCACTATGTGCCTCTTCAACCCATCTCTCTCTTACTCTAGCTAGGATGTGGGGTTGAAGAGGTTCTTCCCTTATGCCATTTTGAGTTCTTGGGTCAATATGTTTGATAATCACCATAGGGCACACTTTCTATATGTTGTGCAAGTTCATAATTACACCACCTCTGATAAGGCAAAACGTTTTACTATTGAGTAAAAATGCATAAAAATCTTAAACCTTTGAATCTACTTGAGGATCTTGAGGTGAACTCAGATCAACCTTAAAAACCTGAAATGAATCACTGATAAATTGATAGGTAGATAAAAATTAGAACTGGTTTAAAAAAGGATTGCCATATACAGTCACATTGTAACTTCTTTCCTGTTAAATAAAGTAAAATTTATAAGGTGCTTCCTATAGGGCCTGGACCATAGAAAGCACTGTGTGTTTGCTTTTATGTTGTTATTTCTTGTTAAATAGTCAAGAATCAGAGCTCTCATAACAGCTGAAACTCTTTAGGAATAATGGATTTTTTTCTGATTTCTGTGCAAATTATTACTGTTTCTAACCACACACATTCAATCTCCTCTATGTAAAAAACGTAACTCATTATTAATAATGTCTGGATAAAATACACAAGAAAATAAATTACAAGGAACATAAACAGGATCTTTCAATAGTATCAGCCTTTTCACAAAAGGGTGCGTTGCAAGCATATTGTGTTTAGAGCATTCTGTAGCAGATATTTGCTGTTTTTTACTGTCGGGCAATCACGCTCTTTTCTTCTGATAATAGCACCCCAATTTCCTATCAGGATATTACCTCTCCTCTCCTGTGTGCAATCTTTGGGACTTTTTCTCAACCAGTGTTGAGGAGGGGAGTCAGACATTCAAATTCCCTCTCTCTCTGGAACTTTAACACTTGGGCAAAAGGGCCAAGATGGAAAAATATTGGAGCGAACTAGTCACAGCAGAGTTCCCTGAGAAGACAGTTAAATAAACTCTGTCACCTGTATCCAAGGAGCTCCTCAGGACCCTGCCTTCCTGGGTTTGGTTCTTGGGATATTCCTTCAGTTCCAAGAGCTACTCCATGAACTTGCAGTAATTCCCTCTTTGTTTATATGAGTTATAAATGATTATATTTCTTGAAACAATGAAATCCAAACAAACAACAAAAACAAAGCAAAAGTCTCAATCAAGCCAAAAATGAGAAAATGAAATTCCAATTGATTCTTTCTTCTCCTCCATTTTTTCTTCCTGCAGTATATACCTAACTTAAATCTTTCAAAAGATATCCATAATTACCTGGATTAAAAAAACCCTGTATCTAAATTCTGAAAAGAGCAAAAAAATCTCTTCACTTTACATTAAGCTATAGACTTTCCCCAGAATTTAGCTATTTGGTAAGTAGATGATGTCTAACTTGGTGATATTAGACTTGGTGATGTCTAACTTCCCTGGTGGCTCCGGGGCAAAGACTCTCCCTGCAATGCAGGAGATGCTGAAGACCTGGGCTTGATCCCTGGGTGAGGAAGATCTACTGGAGAAAGGAATAGCAACCTACTCCAGTATTCTTGCCTGGAGAATCCATGGACAGAGGAGCCTGGTGGGCTACAGTCCATGGGGTCTCAAAGAGTCAGACATGACTGAAATGACTTAGCATGCACATACCCACAGTGTGTAAGTTAATGATTAATAATCTGTTTGGTAAGGCTCAGATAACATTTTTTTCCCAAATAATCATTATGGTGTTTAATGTCATGATATTTGTATCTGGGACTCTGCAAAAGTCTTCTGAACACTACACCAAGTTTTTTTTTTAAAAAAAAAATTTGTTTTACTGTCGGGCAATCACGCTCTTTTCTTCTGATAATAGCACCCCAATTTCCTATCAGGATATTACCTCTCTCTCCTGTGTGCAATCTTTGGGACTTTTCTCAACCAGTGTTGAGGAGGAGTCAGACATTCAAATTCCCTCTCTCTCTGGAACTTTAACACTTGGGCAAAAGGGCCAAGATGGAAAAATATTGGAGCGAACTAGTCACAGCAGAGTTCCCTGAGAAGACAGTTAAATAAACTCTGTCACCTGTATCCAAGGAGCTCCTCAGGACCCTGCCTTCCTGGGTTTGGTTCTTGGGATATTCCTTCAGTTCCAAGAGCTACTCCATGAACTTGCAGTAATTCCCTCTTTGTTTATATGAGTTATAAATGATTATATTTCTTGAAACAATGAAATCCAAACAAACAACAAAAACAAAGCAAAAGTCTCAATCAAGCCAAAAATGAGAAAATGAAATTCCAATTGATTCTTTCTTCTCCTCCATTTTTTCTTCCTGCAGTATATACCTAACTTAAATCTTTCAAAAGATATCCATAATTACCTGGATTAAAAAAACCCTGTATCTAAATTCTGAAAAGAGCAAAAAAATCTCTTCACTTTACATTAAGCTATAGACTTTCCCCAGAATTTAGCTATTTGGTAAGTAGATGATGTCTAACTTGGTGATATTAGACTTGGTGATGTCTAACTTCCCTGGTGGCTCCGGGGCAAAGACTCTCCCTGCAATGCAGGAGATGCTGAAGACCTGGGCTTGATCCCTGGGTGAGGAAGATCTACTGGAGAAAGGAATAGCAACCTACTCCAGTATTCTTGCCTGGAGAATCCATGGACAGAGGAGCCTGGTGGGCTACAGTCCATGGGGTCTCAAAGAGTCAGACATGACTGAAATGACTTAGCATGCACATACCCACAGTGTGTAAGTTAATGATTAATAATCTGTTTGGTAAGGCTCAGATAACATTTTTTTCCCAAATAATCATTATGGTGTTTAATGTCATGATATTTGTATCTGGGACTCTGCAAAAGTCTTCTGAACACTACACCAAGTATTCATAATTTAAATTCCTCTTTAAATTTTTTAAAAAAATTTTGTTTTGCTTTTACTCTTCCTTACAATCTTTATGCTAAAATCCTTTATGAGAAGGATTCTACAGTATCCATCAAATTATATTCTGCCTCAAAGTACTGTAGAACTTTATGTATTTATCACTTCACTTTCAAAGACTCCCTTAACACCTCACATTCCTTTAAACCTTTCTCGGGCATTCCTAGTCTGAGTTCCACAATTCTCCCCATTAAGCTCTTAAGCCAAAATCCTCCTGCCTTTGGGAGAAAAGTCATTTACTCTTTGGCAAGAAGACTGGTTGATCTCTGGAATGCTATCAAATTTGTGTTTGTGAAAGACCTTTGATACAATTGCTGGTATTTCCAGGCGTATGCTTCTGTTTTACTTCCTCTGAACACCAGAGAATCTCCATCAAAATACGCCAGCTTTGGCCACTAATGCTTTTCCTGAATATTTCTCAGAATACATATTGACAAAACTAACCATTCCTGACTTATTTCTATAGTGGTTTCATTGATCTTATCGCTAAATACTCAAAGAACTCTCTCTCTCTCTTTTTTTTCTTCTCGTTTTCATCTTTGTCTCAGACATTCGTTTCCTTTGGAGTGCAAGCTGCCAACTGGCACTTCTGCACTGCACACCTTTTTATCTTGGGCAGTTTCTACATTCAGTCTCTGAGATTTTCTTTTCAGTTTAGGGATCAAGTTTTTTTGTTTGTTTGTTTTTTTAGTTTGATCTTTTATCATTTTTCTTCTTTCTACTTGTAATCATGAGTTCTTAACCACTGTTCCAAATCACTTTAGAAGCTCTATTTACCAGCTCTGTCTGCAGCTAAAACAATCAGATCTGACTCTGAGCCCAAGTGTTACTTGGTCCATGTACCATCTAAACATAGGAACACCCCAGACAGGACACAGGGTAGTTTCTGGCATTTTCTCAGAACATGTTTTCTGGCTTCCCTTGAGGCAATCCTTCATAAATTGTCTGTCAGCACAGTGCTTTCTAAGGGCTTCCCTGATGGCTCAGGTGATAAAGAATCTGCCTGCAATGCAGAAAGACCTGAGTTTGATCCCTGGGTCAGGAAAATGGCATGGAGAAGGAAACGGCAACCCACTCCAGTATTCTTGCCTGGAAAATCCCATGGACAGAGAAGCCTGTAACCCCTGGCCACAGTCCATGGGGTTGCAGAGAGTCAGACACAACAGAGCGATGAACACAACAACAAAAAACAACAACAAACAACAACAACTACTATTATAGTGCTTTCTATGGTTATTAGAACAGGTTTTAGAACATAGTAGCCAGTCACCAAAGGTCAAGGATGCCTTTAAAACAACAGCAACAGAACCCCCAAATTCTCATTTTAGATGGATACATTACTATGTGTTTCTGATTCTGACAGCCCCTTCCTTTCGAATGACAAAGTAGAGCAATTAACGCAACGGCTGCTCCTTGATGTTTTCCTTTCCTTCAAATTCACACTCAACCTAGCATCAGGCCTGCCAATCTTGCTTCCTCAATATTTCTTAGATTGGTTGATTCATTCCCCAGATCTTTTCGGGTATGCTGTTACTTCGACCTTCCATCCCACTTTGGAATGCTTTTCCTGAATATTTCTCAGAATACATATTGACAAAACTAACCATTCCTGACTTATTTCTATAGTGGTTTCATTGATCTTATCGCTAAATACTCAAAGAACTCTCTCTCTTTTTTTTCTTCTCGTTTTCATCTTTGTCTCAGACATTCGTTTCCTTTGGAGTGCAAGCTGCCAACTGGCACTTCTGCACTGCACACCTTTTTATCTTGGGCAGTTTCTACATTCAGTCTCTGAGATTTTCTTTTCAGTTTAGGGATCAAGTTTTTTTGTTTGTTTGTTTTTTTAGTTTGATCTTTTATCATTTTTCTTCTTTCTACTTGTAATCATGAGTTCTTAACCACTGTTCCAAATCACTTTAGAAGCTCTATTTACCAGCTCTGTCTGCAGCTAAAACAATCAGATCTGACTCTGAGCCCAAGTGTTACTTGGTCCATGTACCATCTAAACATAGGAACACCCCAGACAGGACACAGGGTAGTTTCTGGCATTTTCTCAGAACATGTTTTCTGGCTTCCCTTGAGGCAATCCTTCATAAATTGTCTGTCAGCACAGTGCTTTCTAAGGGTTTCCCCTGATGGCTCAGGTGATAAAGAATCTGCCTGCAATGCAGAAAGACCTGAGTTTGATCCCTGGGTCAGGAAAATGGCATGGAGAAGGAAACGGCAACCCACTCCAGTATTCTTGCCTGGAAAATCCCATGGACAGAGAAGCCTGTAACCCCTGGCCACAGTCCATGGGGTTGCAGAGAGTCAGACACAACAGAGCGATGAACACAACAACAAAAAACAACAACAAACAACAACAACTACTATTATAGTGCTTTCTATGGTTATTAGAACAGGTTTTAGAACATAGTAGCCAGTCACCAAAGGTCAAGGATGCCTTTAAAACAACAGCAACAGAACCCCCAAATTCTCATTTTAGATGGATACATTACTATGTGTTTCTGATTCTGACAGCCCCTTCCTTTCGAATGACAAAGTAGAGCAATTAACGCAACGGCTGCTCCTTGATGTTTTCCTTTCCTTCAAATTCACACTCAACCTAGCATCAGGCCTGCCAATCTTGCTTCCTCAATATTTCTTAGATTGGTTGACTTCTCATTTCCCCAGGTTAAAATGTGTATCGTTTCTTGTGTGGACTATTGACATTGCTTTTTAAGAGGTCCACCTGACGCTCATTTTTGATCCTTTCAGTTCATTCACAACGCACTAGACCAGGGGTTCTCAAGATTTGTTTCCAAGAATGGCAGTGTCAGCATTAGCATCGCCTGTGATCTTGTCAGAAATGCAATTTTTTCCTCCTAAATCTGGACATATGGAATCAGAAACTCTGGGGTGAGGTCAAGCAATCCATTTGAAAAAGTCCTCCATGTGATACTGACACACACTTTTCAAACCACAGATCACAAGTTACACTTCTGTTTAAGGGCACGAATTCCAATTACTTGAATGATAAAGTAAAAAAAGCCTTGATGTGGCTGATCCAGTTTTGGATGATAGGGACCTTGCCTTGGTCTCCACCTTTAATGCACGGCCAGCTCCCTTTTGCATTGTCTGCAGTGCTTTCCTTGGCCCTCTTGCATGTGGTCACTGCACCAGCTCTTCTGTCTCCCTGGACAGTTTCCTGCTCTCTTTCTGGATTTACTTTTCACTTTTCAGGTCTCAGCTCCACTGGTGGTTGCTTACAGAAGGATCCCTGCCAATTTACCAATACCCTCCACGGCCCAACACACACACACACACACACTGAATCAACAGTCCTAAGTACCTGTCTCAACGTGTGTTATTTTTGCGTAGCCCTGGGCACAGTAGCAAGTTTGCGTATACTTGTGCGGGTATTTGATGAATGTTTTGCCTCTGTTCTACCATAACTCTTATGGTAAATACTGGGTGTTTTTCCTCACTATTTAATCCCTAATCAGACGTGGCATATCCTTGCTCTCAACCGATGATTTTAGACAGATCACATAACTAAACATTATTTAGCATTTTCCATGTTCAGGGCACCAGGCTAAAAGTTTATAGACTTTATAATTTCACCTTCAGGAAAAATCGATTTTTTTTGTTCATTTAACATATAACTATGCATCACTTTCTCTGTGACATCGTGGTTCTAGACACTTAACAAACATTAACTCCTTTAGATTCCATAATTCTCAGATGAAATATACTGTACAATTATATTCATTTTTACAGATGAGGAAACTCAGGCCTATCTGTCTCATGTCATACTCAAAGTGGTCAGTCAAAATGTGGACACTTGATGGTCCAGTGGTTAAGACTACCTGCTTCCATGGCAGAGGGCGTGGGTTCAATTCCTGATCAGGGAACTAAGATCCCACATGCAGCACAGCATGGCCAAAACAAAGGAATAAAAATTAAAATATAAAAGAGACACCTACAAAAAACAGTGTGGACTCTAGTGGTTTGACTCCAAAGTGTGTTGCTTTAAAAATACAATGATTCTACATGCAGGGCAGTAAAAGAGACACAGGTGTAAAGAACAGACTTTTGGACTCCATGGGAGAAGGTGAGGGTGGGATGATTGGAGGGAACAACATTGAAAGATGTATACCCACCATATGTAAACAGATGAGCAGTGCAAGTGTGATGCATAAAGCAGGCCACCCAAAGCCAGTGTGCTCTGGGAAAACCCAGAGCAATAGGGTGGGGAAGGACATGGAAGGGGGGTTCAGGATGGGGGGACGCATGTGCCCCCATAGCTGAGTCATGCTGATGTAAGGAAAAAATCATCACAATACTGTAAAGTAAGTATCCTCCAATTAAAATTAATCAATTAATTAAAAAATACACGTTAAGTATTGAGGTTCCAGTGGATAATTGCAGAGAATTCCTTGAATTATAAGAAAAGAATTTTATGACATTCATTACTCTGGAGCCATTGTTCATTATAACAAACTGGATTATCAACACTTCTCTTCAGGCTTTTATTCTAGAAACCAATGGCTGGAGACAGTGGGTCCACAGTACTAGAAGTTTAGGTAACTTTTCTGCCCCCAAGAGAGTGTTGAGAGGTAAATTAGAGCAGAAATGAGTCTAGTCTCTTTTTTTCCTGTTTTTAATTATTTGGATGTTTATAAAGCAATTCAAAGAATTCCAAGGATATTGACACATTTGTAATCTCTCATCCACAGCCTCTCCAATAGTTATATTCCTGCTAGTCACACTCTCTCTCAGATGAAGTCCTCATGGGCCGCTCTGTTAAGTCAGCTTTGAAACTCAACTAAGCTCAAAAAACAATAAAGGTAGACAAAAGGAATCATTTAAATACAACTTTCAGTTCTAATTCAGAATTTGTCCACATACTGTCATCAGTTAATATTTCTAAAGATTTACAAATATTTATTTTAACCATTCCTTCAAAGTTAATGTTGAATTCCTTCTCTATAAACTTTTATATTCTTAATTCCCTGGATCTCACCAGATGACTATATATGACCATATGCTTTGGATCACCAGAGTTTGATAGTTTGATTTCCATCAGTTTTCCTACTAGGGATGTCTCTTACATGAGAGTTTCAAATGAACCCCAACTGGTCTGCCAGCAGCAGCCCCCTTCCACGGTGTGTCCTTCTTCATGTGGCTCCGCTAGTCTGAGAATCCTTTTGATGCAACCTAACTGCTCCTCCTAATGATCCAACATGCTGACCTGGAAACACAAATGGAGCTTTTCTCTGACCTTGAACCTTCTGAGTAACCATTTCTGGGTTCATACTGCAGTTGGAAACCCAGCTATCTGAATCAGTCTTGGTCACTGATTCTAGTATCTTTGACTATACTGAAATATCACAACATCTCCTCCAGAATATTTCCTTCAGTTTCTAGTCCTCTATCTGCTAACATACAGGATTTATTCTAGTCTATAGGGCAAGTGAGCGAACTCACAGAAAATAAACTACTTTATCTTCCTCGGCTCTTTCATATACCCTTATTGCCAACATTACATTCTTTCTCTTCCAGCTACAAAAGCAGAGATGGAAACAAAGAACAAAACACTATCATGTGTATCAAAGGATGTTAACACATGCTAAGAAGGAGGCTGCTAGAATGAAAGAGGGAATATCTACCTATAGACAGAAACATTGTATTATATAAGGCATTACCATGACAACAGTTTCTGTATCACATCAACTTTTGCAGGTTGATCATCTTTTGAACTCATGTGAAACTAATTAGCACCAGCTTTACTGGGATTAAATAAAAACAGATCACTGTAGTTCATAAGCAGCTTCTGAAACTTCAAGTTAAGTGTATAATAAAAGAATTGACCAGTAAGAATTAAAATGGATAGAATGAGCCACAAGAAGTCAATAGCTTAAGAGACAACATGATAAAAGTGTAGTGAAGGAGAGAACATAAAGGAGAGCTCACTGATAAAAGTTAAAAATTTCTTAAAGATTTACAAATCATTTATTTAAAACCATTCCTTCAAAGTTAATGTTGAATTCCTTCTCTATAAACTTTTATATTCTTAATTCCCTGGATCTCACCAGATGACTATATATGACCATATGCTTTGGATCACCAGAGTTTGATAGTTTGATTTCCATCAGTTTTCCTACTAGGGATGTCTCTTACATGAGAGTTTCAAATGAACCCCAACTGGTCTGCCAGCAGAAGCCCCCTTCCACGGTGTGTCCTTCTTCATGTGGCTCCGCTAGTCTGAGAATCCTTTTGATGCAACCTAACTGCTCCTCCTAATGATCCAACATGCTGACCTGGAAACACAAATGGAGGTTTTCTCTGACCTTGAACCTTCTGAGTAACCATTTCTGGGTTCATACTGCAGTTGGAAACCCAGCTATCTGAATCAGTCTTGGTCACTGATTCTAGTATCTTTGACTATACTGAAATATCACAACATCTCCTCCAGAATATTTCCTTCAGTTTCTAGTCCTCTATCTGCTAACATACAGGATTTATTCTAGTCTATAGGGCAAGTGAGCGAACTCACAGAAAATAAACTACTTTATCTTCCTCGGCTCTTTCATATACCCTTATTGCCAACATTACATTCTTTCTCTTCCAGCTACAAAAGCAGAGATGGAAACAAAGAACAAAACACTATCATGTGTATCAAAGGATGTTAACACATGCTAAGAAGGAGGCTGCTAGAATGAAAGAGGGAATATCTACCTATAGACAGAAACATTGTATTATATAAGGCATTACCATGACAACAGTTTCTGTATCACATCAACTTTTGCAGGTTGATCATCTTTTGAACTCATGTGAAACTAATTAGCACCAGCTTTACTGGGATTAAATAAAAACAGATCACTGTAGTTCATAAGCAGCTTCTGAAACTTCAAGTTAAGTGTATAATAAAAGAATTGACCAGTAAGAATTAAAATGGATAGAATGAGCCACAAGAAGTCAATAGCTTAAGAGACAACATGATAAAAGTGTAGTGAAGGAGAGTACATAAAAAAAGGAAGCTCCAAGTTTAATCAACTTGCAACTGGATATTTGAAAATGAACTGATTAACATATTTAACAGAAGATAATATTATTAGAAAGAAGGTGGAAAGAGAGAAATTAGGAGTAAAAATTCCTGGAGTGAGAAACTTTTCAGTCACTTATCTTTTTTGTTCTTTGGCCTGTATGGGCCTCCCATCACAGTGGCTTCTCTCGCTGCAGAGAGAGCTTTGGGCGCATGTGCTCCAGTGCTCTGGCTCTATAGTTGGACACATGGGTCCAGCTGCTCCATGGCACGTGGGCTCTTCCCAGGCCAGGGATCGAACCAGCTCCCCTTGCACTGCAAGGCAGTGTCCTTACCCACTGGACCACCAGGGAAGCCCGAGAAACTGTTAATTTTGGAGATGTAAGTACTACAATCCTTGGAAGTGAAACACAGTGGGATGCTATGGTCCTTTCGCCATGTGGTCTGCCTGCCTTTTGTCTCTGGAAAACTTTAGTCAAGTAATACGTTTAATCAGAAACACACAGAAACAAAGGAAAACAGTCCAAAGGAGACCAAATAATAATAATGTACTCATTAAGCATAGTCAAGGAATTTTAGTTCCTCCTAAAGAACTATAGATAATACTCTGAGCCATATCCTGTGAGCTCTCTTATAGATACTGAAACCCTCACCAGGTGAAGTTAATTACACAATGAGCAGACTGTACCCACAACATGAGTTGCCAGTTCTGAGAAATGGCCTCAAAGAAATGCAAACAAACTGACCCTGGAACTGAAGATTAACTACTTAAAACAATCAACATGGCTCTGGTCAGACTACCGATGACCAAATTGAAGACGACTGTCAGAGCTGAAGTTTGTATCACATCAACTTTTGCAGGTTTTGATCATCTTTTGAACATCGATGTGAAACTAATTAGCACCAGCTTTACTGGGATTAAATAAAAACAGATCACTGTAGTTCATAAGCAGCTTCTGAAACTTCAAGTTAAGTGTATAATAAAAGAATTGACCAGTAAGAATTAAAATGGATAGAATGAGCCACAAGAAGTCAATAGCTTAAGAGACAACATGATAAAAGTGTAGTGAAGGAGAGTACATAAAAAAAGGAAGCTCCAAGTTTAATCAACTTGCAACTGGATATTTGAAAATGAACTGATTAACATATTTAACAGAAGATAATATTATTAGAAAGAAGGTGGAAAGAGAGAAATTAGGAGTAAAAATTCCTGGAGTGAGAAACTTTTCAGTCACTTATCTTTTTTGTTCTTTGGCCTGTATGGGCCTCCCATCACAGTGGCTTCTCTCGCTGCAGAGAGAGCTTTGGCGCATGTGCTCCAGTGCTCTGGCTCTATAGTTGGACACATGGGTCCAGCTGCTCCATGGCACGTGGGCTCTTCCCAGGCCAGGGATCGAACCAGCTCCCCTTGCACTGCAAGGCAGTGTCCTTACCCACTGGACCACCAGGGAAGCCCGAGAAACTGTTAATTTTGGAGATGTAAGTACTACAATCCTTGGAAGTGAAACACAGTGGGATGCTATGGTCCTTTCGCCATGTGGTCTGCCTGCCTTTTGTCTCTGGAAAACTTTAGTCAAGTAATACGTTTAATCAGAAACACACAGAAACAAAGGAAAACAGTCCAAAGGAGACCAAATAATAATAATGTACTCATTAAGCATAGTCAAGGAATTTTAGTTCCTCCTAAAGAACTATAGATAATACTCTGAGCCATATCCTGTGAGCTCTCTTATAGATACTGAAACCCTCACCAGGTGAAGTTAATTACACAATGAGCAGACTGTACCCACAACATGAGTTGCCAGTTCTGAGAAATGGCCTCAAAGAAATGCAAACAAACTGACCCTGGAACTGAAGATTAACTACTTAAAACAATCAACATGGCTCTGGTCAGACTACCGATGACCAAATTGAAGACGACTGTCAGAGCTGACTGTGCTGTTTCTGTATGTAGCCTCCTCCTTCTGTCTGTGAAAGCTCTTGCCCCACAGGTTGCCAATGGTGGGGAATCAACATTTGGAAAGTTGTCTGTCTTTCCCCTCTCCCCTGACCCCCAGTTGCAGGCTTCTGAAATAAAGCAAACTTTCCTTTCTACCAACTCGGCCTGTTTATTGGCTTTGGGGAGGGGAGGGGAGTAGCTGAAACCAGCACCTTTTGGTAACAGAAGGTCCATATTGTGGTGATTCATTTGGCCCCTTTGGTTTCTTTCTCCATAGCCTGAATGAAACATGCCCAAGGATCACCTATCTTATTCTGGTAGCATTCCTAATAAATAATCTTTTTAATATTTAGTTTATCAAGTGGTTGAATATTCAGAAGAAAATGCCATATTTAATGAACATAATAGAGAAAATAGAGGACATCAAATGAAAACAACTCTTTTTGCCTTTTCCTTCCCCCACAATGAAAAAAGACAACTCTCTTCACATATACAGCTTATCCCTCCTCATAATTTAGGAATCTGAATGAGTAAACCTATTAAAAAAAAAAAAAAGAGTAACAGTTCAAAAGTAGTAGATAAAAAGCTAACATATGACTCACTCACTTTGTGTTCTTCTATGACTCAAACTTGTTTCTTACTTTTATACAAGTGCTAGCTTGTATCTTGAAACAAATACGAAACTGAAGACCACCCACTGGCTGTGAACCATGTGGGGCACATGGCACACTGTTCTCTGACTGAGAATTCCTGCTCTGCACACAGTATGCCCAGTTTCCAATCCCAGATACCTCTGGCTCTCTGTGAAGCCTCACCTCAATGTCCTCAACCTTTCCGTGTGTCAATTATTCATCTAAAAACAAGAAAAATGCCAGCCTGCCAAATTTGTGCATATTAAATGAACTGATACATGTAAATTACCTGGAATAGACCCTGCACATAGCAAGCACCCAATAATTATGAAATATAATGTTTGCTATGTGTAGAGGTTAAGATGTTTTTTACTTACTGAATATAAAATTGCCACATATAGCAGAAACAACAATACATTTTGTACTTTTTTTGAAAGACAGGTCTGCAGAAGATTTTTTGTGGTGTAATCTAGTCACTTAACCACTGAGCAATCAGTCACCTTAAAAAAAAAAAAGGAAGTGGTATTTTGTAGCATGAACGTGTCAGTACTTGTCACTGGCCACAAAGTAAAAGGCAATTTGCTCCATTTTAATTTGATTTTGTTCCATCTTTTAGAGTAATTACTGGACAATTATTTTGTCATAAGCTCTATGCTCAATCGGCAAATATGGTTTCATGAGATTAAGAAACTCATTTTCTCTGATGTGCTTTGCCCCTCTTTGACCTTCAATTTCTAAAAACATATTTTTCAGGTGTTCTCTTTAGAAGTGGTTTTTTTTTTGTTTTTTTTTTTTTGTTTTTTACCCTTTTTCATTGCCTTACTTGTCATTGTTTTTCCGTATTGAAATTTCATTTTCTCTTACAGCCAGCAAACTAACTGACCCCAAGCTTTGCATATAGCAAATATTCATTAAATATTTTTTTAAGTTTCCATGTTTAGGTGACAGTGTCATTAATGGTGGTACAGTGAATATAATAAGCTGCCTTAAATTTCACGAACCAAAAAAAAAAAAAAATTGGTAATGTAAGATACAAATCCTCTGGATAATATATACTTTAAAAGATGTTATCTTAACGAGAAACAGTCTCCCTCTGAGCCCTCATAAGTTAACTCTGCCTCTCTCCAATGTGGCACCACCCACCTACAAGGGAGGTGTGAACAAACATGAGATAACAGAAAACAGAGTAATAGTTTGAAAACTATGTGCACATTTTTCTTTTCAGACTTGTTCAGTGCATGACTTTTATCCTAGCTGACCCGTCTACATAACCTATCTTGAGGGTGAAGTGGGGTAGGTAAGTTAGGATTCATTTCAGAAGAAATAAAAAGAGAAAAGAGAATGCAATTTTCAGCTCTGACATGTAGTACTAGATGCAAGGTCAATTACGATTTTGAAAGGAGATTTTTTGAATGCATTTATTCTCTTTTCCACATATCAAGTTCTAAGGTTGATGGAAGTTGTCTGGGTTTTGGCTTAAGTTAGAGGTATCAGATAATTTAGGTCGATATTAAAATCTGAGGAAAGTGGAGAGGTCTCTTAAAAATAACACAGGAAGTGTCAAAGTCAACTTGGCCAGGGTGATCAGACACCTGAGATCTTGAGGGATAGCTTCCCAAAGCACCTTTGGTTTACCCCAAGCCTGGGTGGATGAGATGTGGCTGGGAAGCTTGTGGAAGAGGGAGGTGAAGTGGCTCCGCAGGTCTGAAGAGCTGACTGTCTGGGCTGAGACGAGGTGGTACCCACAGAACACTGAAAATCTTAGCCTTCAGGAAGTTGAAGAAACCCATGGCAACCAGGCTGCTTTACTGCATGTCATTACTCGTGATGAAAAATATTCACATTTTACAACAAGAAAAATGTAAACATTTCCCCTGACTGGGCCTCCTCTCTCCTCTCCAGTGTGCTTTGTGCATCTGCATTATGCACTAACCAGAGCCCCCAACAGCAGAAATACCTCTAAAACATAAAAAACAGTTTTTCTTTTTCTGATGTCCACCATGTAACTCCTGAGAAGACAACATTTCTTTCACAATCCCATAAAAGGTCATGGTGAGCCTCTTACACAGAAACATCTCTGGGGAACTTTATACACAATGCCTATATATTATTTACTTTAAAGGCAACAAGTGGTGCAGAACAGACTGGTCAGATGACCTGGGGGAGATTCTGGGGCGCACCTAATGTACGTTCTTAGTTTAAATACTTATGACCTTATGAGCGTTACTATGTTGCATTCTGCCTATTTTTTAAGGTTATTGTTTCCTGTATCACCAAAGGTGTGACCGAGCCTCTGATAAAATGAATGATGATTAGATGACTTGAAAGGAATGATCAAATATTTAGTCCTATAAGGTCAATGACTGAAGTAGTGTAACTCTATACATACAAAGGAGTGACACCAGGGGATCTTATTCTGGACCATCACTCACTAGTAAGACAGGTGGTCCAGGGCATTTGACAATTGTCCATAAGGCCCGCACAGTAACAGCACACCGGGTTGAAAGGAGTTCATAGGCAGACTTGGCAAGGAGGCCAGCTGGTCCCAAGGACAGGAGCAAAAGAGAAAGGACAAGGAAAAATAAAGACAAAGATCTTCAATGTTGAAACTGAAAACTTCTAGTCTTATGTTAATCTGGGCATTTACATTAGAATGTCTCACCTAGCCCTGAGGCCAGACACCTGAGATCTTGAGGGATAGCTTCCCAAAGCACCTTTGGTTTACCCCAAGCCTGGGTGGATGAGATGTGGCTGGGAAGCTTGTGGAAGAGGGAGGTGAAGTGGCTCCAGGTCTGAAGAGCTGACTGTCTGGGCTGAGACGAGGTGGTACCCACAGAACACTGAAAATCTTAGCCTTCAGGAAGTTGAAGAAACCCATGGCAACCAGGCTGCTTTACTGCATGTCATTACTCGTGATGAAAAATATTCACATTTTACAACAAGAAAAATGTAAACATTTCCCCTGACTGGGCCTCCTCTCTCCTCTCCAGTGTGCTTTGTGCATCTGCATTATGCACTAACCAGAGCCCCCAACAGCAGAAATACCTCTAAAACATAAAAAACAGTTTTTCTTTTTCTGATGTCCACCATGTAACTCCTGAGAAGACAACATTTCTTTCACAATCCCATAAAAGGTCATGGTGAGCCTCTTACACAGAAACATCTCTGGGGAACTTTATACACAATGCCTATATATTATTTACTTTAAAGGCAACAAGTGGTGCAGAACAGACTGGTCAGATGACCTGGGGGAGATTCTGGGGCGCACCTAATGTACGTTCTTAGTTTAAATACTTATGACCTTATGAGCGTTACTATGTTGCATTCTGCCTATTTTTTAAGGTTATTGTTTCCTGTATCACCAAAGGTGTGACCGAGCCTCTGATAAAATGAATGATGATTAGATGACTTGAAAGGAATGATCAAATATTTAGTCCTATAAGGTCAATGACTGAAGTAGTGTAACTCTATACATACAAAGGAGTGACACCAGGGGATCTTATTCTGGACCATCACTCACTAGTAAGACAGGTGGTCCAGGGCATTTGACAATTGTCCATAAGGCCCGCACAGTAACAGCACACCGGGTTGAAAGGAGTTCATAGGCAGACTTGGCAAGGAGGCCAGCTGGTCCCAAGGACAGGAGCAAAAGAGAAAGGACAAGGAAAAATAAAGACAAAGATCTTCAATGTTGAAACTGAAAACTTCTAGTCTTATGTTAATCTGGGCATTTACATTAGAATGTCTCACCTAGCCCTGAGGCCTGGAGGCTGTCTTAGCTAATTTCATGTTAATGTTGTGGTTGTTGGCCTCCAGGGTCTTTACAACCTTAAGATATTCTTTTGATTTATTGTTTTGGTAACTGACTGGAAGATACAAATTGTCATGCTTAAACTGGCAAAGGGGATACTCTTCTATCACCCTTCCAGTGTCTGTGCTGGAAGCTTTTCCCTATCCTTTCCTACCTTAATAAACTTTTCACTTTACCTTCACCTTACCATGAATGTTGTTGGATTCTTAATCTCCAAGGGAGAAGAATTCACACTGGGGTCAAAAGACTTGGCGAAGGTCACTCAGAGCTTTGTGCAGTGAAAAGAAGTTAAAGAAGGCAAAGAAGTTGTGGTACATATATACAATGAAATACTACTTGGCTATAAAAAGAACAAATCTGAGTCAGTTCTCATGAGGTGGATGGAGCTAGAGTTTGTTATACAGAGTGAAGTAAGTTAGAAAGAAAAATACAAGCATCATATATTAATGTATATATACATATTATATATGGAATCTAGAAAAATGGTACTGATGAATCTATTTACAGGGCAACAATAGAGACCCAGACATAAGAGGACAGACTTCTTATGGATGTAGTTGGGGAAGGAGAGGTTGGGACAAATTGAAAGAGTAGCTCTGAAATATACACATTGTATACACATTACTATATGTAAAATAGAGAGCTAATGGGAAGTTGCTATATAAGACAGGAAGCTGAACCTGGTGTTCTGTGACAACCTAGAGGGATGCGATGGGGTGGGAAGAGGGGGAGATTCAAGTGGGAGGGGATATATGTATGCCTATGGCTGATTCATGTTGATGTATGGCAGAAACCTACACAACATTGTAAAGCAATTATCCTTCAGTTAAAAACAAATACATACATAAATAAATAAAGGCATTTGCTTTATTGCATGTACACCTTTGTGGAACCAAGCATATACTGCCCTCCCACACCTCTTTGAAAATTTCTCAGAGCCTTCGAAAAATAAAGACAAAGATCTTCAATGTTGAAACTGAAAACTTCTAGTCTTATGTTAATCTGGGCATTTACATTAGAATGTCTCACCTAGCCCTGAGGCCTGGAGGCTGTCTTAGCTAATTTCATGTTAATGTTGTGGTTGTTGGCCTCCAGGGTCTTTACAACCTTAAGATATTCTTTTGATTTATTGTTTTGGTAACTGACTGGAAGATACAAATTGTCATGCTTAAACTGGCAAAGGGGATACTCTTCTATCACCCTTCCAGTGTCTGTGCTGGAAGCTTTTCCCTATCCTTTCCTACCTTAATAAACTTTTCACTTTACCTTCACCTTACCATGAATGTTGTTGGATTCTTAATCTCCAAGGGAGAAGAATTCACACTGGGGTCAAAAGACTTGGCGAAGGTCACTCAGAGCTTTGTGCAGTGAAAAGAAGTTAAAGAAGGCAAAGAAGTTGTGGTACATATATACAATGAAATACTACTTGGCTATAAAAAGAACAAATCTGAGTCAGTTCTCATGAGGTGGATGGAGCTAGAGTTTGTTATACAGAGTGAAGTAAGTTAGAAAGAAAAATACAAGCATCATATATTAATGTATATATACATATTATATATGGAATCTAGAAAAATGGTACTGATGAATCTATTTACAGGGCAACAATAGAGACCCAGACATAAGAGGACAGACTTCTTATGGATGTAGTTGGGGAAGGAGAGGTTGGGACAAATTGAAAGAGTAGCTCTGAAATATACACATTGTATACACATTACTATATGTAAAATAGAGAGCTAATGGGAAGTTGCTATATAAGACAGGAAGCTGAACCTGGTGTTCTGTGACAACCTAGAGGGATGCGATGGGGTGGGAAGAGGGGGAGATTCAAGTGGGAGGGGATATATGTATGCCTATGGCTGATTCATGTTGATGTATGGCAGAAACCTACACAACATTGTAAAGCAATTATCCTTCAGTTAAAAACAAATACATACATAAATAAATAAAGGCATTTGCTTTATTGCATGTACACCTTTGTGGAACCAAGCATATACTGCCCTCCCCACACCTCTTTGGAAAATTTCTCAGAGCCTTCTGAAAGAATGCTTCCCAGGTTACGATCCTCAACTAAAATTTCCCATTAGATGCCTATTGATTAAATTTTATCAACCATGAGAGAAGAGTCAAACTTAAACCTTCCGGGCAAGCCAGAAGTAGGTAGACAAGAAGCATGGCCCTGAGGTCTGAAGGTGTTAGAAAGATGCTTCCCTGTTTTCTCTTGTTATATGTTATATAACATACATCTGTTATATGCCAGAATGTTTTTTATCAGGTTTTGAGAAAGGCAGAAGAAAGGAGAGAATGTCTGAGAGAATAAAAAATTTAGATGAATCAATATGAACAGTTTCAATCAAAGGGTGGCCAACTGTATGCTGGTGGCCAAATCTAGCCATTGCCTGTTTTATAAATAAAGTTTCGCTGAAAGAATCACCTCCACTCATACACTGTCTATGGGTACTTTTGTGTTGTAAGGACAGAGCTGAATAGCTGCAGCAGGGATCTTATGGCTCACAAATTCTGAAATATGTACTATTTGGTCCTCTGCAGAAGAAATTTTTAGCCCCTGGTCCGAAGCATCAGCTAGAATTTATTTTAAAATATAATGTGCAGTTATTTATTTTGCTATCTGATAACTCAAGTGGAAAGCCAGAGTTCAGCAGTGAACTCTGTATTTTCTCTTTACTGTTAGTAACATATACATTAAACTAAGTACCCATAACATCTGTATATAAGTAATTATCAAAACAGTGTAGGTACAATATTTGATCACTGAACTTTTATTATTTTTCTCTGTTTTTTCAAAGTGACCATATTTCTCTGGGCTTCCCAGGTGGTGCTAGTGGTAAGGAGCCTGCCTGCCAATGCAGGAGATTAATAAGAGTCGAGTGTCTGATCCCTGGTTCAGGAAGTTCTGGAGAAAGGCATGGCCACTCACTCCAGTATTCTTGCCTGGAGAATCCCATGGACAGAAGAGCCTGGTGGATTATGTAGTTCATGGGGTCACAAAGTGTCAGACACGACTGAAGTGACTTAGCACATATTTCTTATATATTTCTTAGCAGCTACCATAGTGTTGGAGGAGTACTTAGTTGAGACAGAAGGTGAGAGTGGGACAAGGAGAATTGAAAATAGAGCTCCTTGTCTTTTCTTGGTGAAGGTAGAGCTGAGCGTGCTGACTGGGAAGGAGATGGGGCCATGGCCTAGAAGCACTATAGATTTTCTCTTTGATAAGCTCAAAATTTATCTATGAAACCCCACCCTCAGGGAAGTGAGAGCGGAGAGGGCATTCTTTTAGCTATAAATAGTCCCTGTTAGAGTTCTGATAACCCTGCTGAGACATTTTCTCAGTCCAGCTTCAAGGAAAAAGCTCTAAACTTAGCTAACTCCTAACTTTTAAAGCAATGTCATGCTTGGCATAACAACACGATTAGTCCATGGCAAAGTTTTGTACAATATCCTGAAACATTTTGGAATCAAAAACTCCTTTGGATACATGAATAATTTACACCTTTCTCCTTAATAAAAGGAGGAAAAAAAATATGTATGAAATGGCTTGTATTCAAGGGACTTTGCTGGGGAGGATAATTTCAGGTTAATTTGTTCAGAACTGGGCATATATAGATGTCATATCATTATTCACAGATCACCTTTGGTTAGTTCTTCTTATCTTCTCCATTTATTTTCATGTTCTTCAACCACTCTAACCTATTCACAATCCCTGTGTTCACCTTATTACTTAATTTTTTAAAATTCCACATAAAAGTACAATGATGAAAGGAGAAAAATAAGATGATTATGTATATATATTTTTATTGCGGCAGTAGTCAGCTTCTTAAAATTTGAGAAGCCTGGTGTCTTTTTCTGGGGCTTCCCGGGTGGCGCTAGTGATAAAGAACCCATCTCCCAATGAAGGAGATGTAAGAGACATGGGTTCAATCCCTGGATCAGGAAGATAACCTGGAGGAGGCCGTGGCAACTCTCTCCAGTACTCTTGCCTGGAGAATCTCCATAGACAGAGAAGTCTGGAAGATACAGTCTCTAGGGTCACAGATAGTCAGACACGACTGAAGTGACTTAGCACATATTTCTTATATATTTCTTAGCAGCTACCATAGTGTTGGAGGAGTACTTAGTTGAGACAGAAGGTGAGAGTGGGACAAGGAGAATTGAAAATAGAGCTCCTTGTCTTTTCTTGGTGAAGGTAGAGCTGAGCGTGCTGACTGGGAAGGAGATGGGGCCATGGCCTAGAAGCACTATAGATTTTCTCTTTGATAAGCTCAAAATTTATCTATGAAACCCCACCCTCAGGGAAGTGAGAGCGGAGAGGGCATTCTTTTAGCTATAAATAGTCCCTGTTAGAGTTCTGATAACCCTGCTGAGACATTTTCTCAGTCCAGCTTCAAGGAAAAAGCTCTAAACTTAGCTAACTCCTAACTTTTAAAGCAATGTCATGCTTGGCATAACAACACGATTAGTCCATGGCAAAGTTTTGTACAATATCCTGAAACATTTTGGAATCAAAAACTCCTTTGGATACATGAATAATTTACACCTTTCTCCTTAATAAAAGGAGGAAAAAATATGTATGAAATGGCTTGTATTCAAGGGACTTTGCTGGGGAGGATAATTTCAGGTTAATTTGTTCAGAACTGGGCATATATAGATGTCATATCATTATTCACAGATCACCTTTGGTTAGTTCTTCTTATCTTCTCCATTTATTTTCATGTTCTTCAACCACTCTAACCTATTCACAATCCCTGTGTTCACCTTATTACTTAATTTTTTAAAATTCCACATAAAAGTACAATGATGAAAGGAGAAAAATAAGATGATTATGTATATATATTTTTATTGCGGCAGTAGTCAGCTTCTTAAAATTTGAGAAGCCTGGTGTCTTTTTCTGGGGCTTCCCGGGTGGCGCTAGTGATAAAGAACCCATCTCCCAATGAAGGAGATGTAAGAGACATGGGTTCAATCCCTGGATCAGGAAGATAACCTGGAGGAGGCCGTGGCAACTCTCTCCAGTACTCTTGCCTGGAGAATCTCCATAGACAGAGAAGTCTGGAAGATACAGTCTCTAGGGTCACAGATAGTCGGACACAACTGAAGTAACTCAGCATGCACGTGTCTATTTAGGAAGGAGAAAAACCCTGGTAGATAATACATTGTTTAATCTTTGATGTCAAGTAATCTTGTACTTAACTAATGAAAGATGACTGTTAATAACTTGTAAATCTTTTGCCAACATGTGTGCTTTATTACACATATTCCCTTCACCAAAGTCATACATATGCTATCCTCCCCCTCCCCACCACTTCTCTGAAACAATTTCTTAAAGCTATCTGAGAGGCTGTCTTTTAGGCTACAGTCATCAGTAAACCCCCAATAAAACGGAACTCACAGCTCTCACGTTGTGCGTCTTTTTCCCCCAGTCAACAGAAAGGGAACCAGAGCGAATGTCTTTCCTTTGCCTGAACTCTGGGAGGGTCTGAGCCTTGGTGTCCACAGAAGCTTCTTGCGGCCGTTTACCTCATTGGAGAGTCCAGAAGAATTTCAGCGAGTCTTTCCTGATTCTCTAATCTTCTGATTACTGACTGATGATTCTAAGTTTTATTTGGCCATACATGACAGAAATCTGGGCAATCCGTTGGAATACTAGAGAATGATCCTCCAGTTGAAAGGTACTGGGGGAAAAAGTACTGCTCATTTGAGAGACAGTATACAGTGTAAACTGGGTGATAGGTGAGGGGCTGGCTTAACATTTTTTCTAAATGAGAGGTTATCAGAAAGACACGCTGCAGTAAACACTCTAGTCAGGTTTATGTATTTACAAAACTTATAAGTAGTTACTTGAGAATTAACAGGAAATCTTGCATTGAAAAGAGTGAAAATGGGGTCTTTTATTGCATATGCAGTTAAATTAAAGAAAGCCAGCTTTATAAAACATCTTTTATTTTTTGGAATTCTGACCATGAGAGAACAAGTCTTTATAGAAAAAAATTGCATTTCTATCCCTATGCCTTGTAATGTAAATGTTCTACCAGGCCTTTCAGGAATATTTATCGTACCTAGATCATCTCTAACTCCTGAGATTGAGGGAAAAAGAGAGTGTGAGAGAGGTCTTTTAATATAAACTGCTCAATCACTTCATTCTTGTCCAACTATTTGTGACCCCTGGAGATAATACTTGTAATCTTTGATGTCAAGTAATCTTGTACTTAACTAATGCATGCACGTGTCTATTTAGGAAGGAGAAAAACCCTGGTAGATAATACATTGTTTAATCTTTGATGTCAAGTAATCTTGTACTTAACTAATGAAAGATGACTGTTAATAACTTGTAAATCTTTTGCCAACATGTGTGCTTTATTACACATATTCCCTTCACCAAAGTCATACATATGCTATCCTCCCCCTCCCCACCACTTCTCTGAAACAATTTCTTAAAGCTATCTGAGAGGCTGTCTTTTAGGCTACAGTCATCAGTAAACCCCCAATAAAACGGAACTCACAGCTCTCACGTTGTGCGTCTTTTTCCCCCAGTCAACAGAAAGGGAACCAGAGCGAATGTCTTTCCTTTGCCTGAACTCTGGGAGGGTCTGAGCCTTGGTGTCCACAGAAGCTTCTTGCGGCCGTTTACCTCATTGGAGAGTCCAGAAGAATTTCAGCGAGTCTTTCCTGATTCTCTAATCTTCTGATTACTGACTGATGATTCTAAGTTTTATTTGGCCATACATGACAGAAATCTGGGCAATCCGTTGGAATACTAGAGAATGATCCTCCAGTTGAAAGGTACTGGGGGAAAAAGTACTGCTCATTTGAGAGACAGTATACAGTGTAAACTGGGTGATAGGTGAGGGGCTGGCTTAACATTTTTTCTAAATGAGAGGTTATCAGAAAGACACGCTGCAGTAAACACTCTAGTCAGGTTTATGTATTTACAAAACTTATAAGTAGTTACTTGAGAATTAACAGGAAATCTTGCATTGAAAAGAGTGAAAATGGGGTCTTTTATTGCATATGCAGTTAAATTAAAGAAAGCCAGCTTTATAAAACATCTTTTATTTTTTGGAATTCTGACCATGAGAGAACAAGTCTTTATAGAAAAAAATTGCATTTCTATCCCTATGCCTTGTAATGTAAATGTTCTACCAGGCCTTTCAGGAATATTTATCGTACCTAGATCATCTCTAACTCCTGAGATTGAGGGAAAAAGAGAGAGAGTGTGAGAGAGGTCTTTTTAATATAAACTGCTCAATCACTTCATTCTTGTCCAACTATTTGTGACCCCATGGATTGTATAGCCTGCCAAGCTCCTCTCAGTCCACAGGAATCCCCAGGCAAGAATACTGGAGTGGGTGGCCATGGCCTCCTTCAGGGAATCTTCCCAACCCAGAGATTGAAGATGTGTCTCTTGTTAAGTTTAAAAAAATCAAGCTACGAGTTCTCTGATTGTGTCTGTCTATGTGTGCACTGTAAACATATGTCTTTATCTCCAGCAGGTATTACCAGGAATAATTCATAAATGAGTGTTATTTACTTGACTTAAAGAAAATTAAGCAATTATATAAACTCTCAGAAAAACAAAAGAAACTAACCTAAATTAATTTCAGTTTCAAATGAACTGGGAAATAGTATTAAATTAATATCTGGTTGAAATTAGATAAAATTTGTTGGTCTAATTAACACAGTCATGCCTTCAGAATCATCAATAGTAAATACAATATTTTTATTGTATCTAGGTTTGTGTGTGTGTATTAGTTGCTCAGTCATGTCCAATTCTTTGTGATTCACTAGAAGTCAAATAAGATCTTATATCTGTTGCAAACTTGTCAGCAATAAAAATAAATTAATGAAAATATTTATATTAAATGTAATTTAGAAAAGACTTTTTAGGTAAGCTGCCTGGGAATAATTATGTTTTAGGAATGTCTACTTTAAAAAGTCTCTCCAAATATTTGGTAACTTGAAGCTTAAGCATTTTGCCAAATTAAGTTAAATGATTGATGTTTATTAAATATCTAGGTCAATTCCAGATAAAGTAGTTACTTGAGAATTAACAGGAAATCTTGCATTGAAAAGAGTGAAAATGGGGTCTTTTATTGCATATGCAGTTAAATTAAAGAAAGCCAGCTTTATAAAACATCTTTTATTTTTTGGAATTCTGACCATGAGAGAACAAGTCTTTATAGAAAAAAATTGCATTTCTATCCCTATGCCTTGTAATGTAAATGTTCTACCAGGCCTTTCAGGAATATTTATCGTACCTAGATCATCTCTAACTCCTGAGATTGGGGGAAAAAAGAGAGAGTGTGAGAGAGGTCTTTTTAATATAAACTGCTCAATCACTTCATTCTTGTCCAACTATTTGTGACCCCATGGATTGTATAGCCTGCCAAGCTCCTCTCAGTCCACAGGAATCCCCAGGCAAGAATACTGGAGTGGGTGGCCATGGCCTCCTTCAGGGAATCTTCCCAACCCAGAGATTGAAGATGTGTCTCTTGTTAAGTTTAAAAAAATCAAGCTACGAGTTCTCTGATTGTGTCTGTCTATGTGTGCACTGTAAACATATGTCTTTATCTCCAGCAGGTATTACCAGGAATAATTCATAAATGAGTGTTATTTACTTGACTTAAAGAAAATTAAGCAATTATATAAACTCTCAGAAAAACAAAAGAAACTAACCTAAATTAATTTCAGTTTCAAATGAACTGGGAAATAGTATTAAATTAATATCTGGTTGAAATTAGATAAAATTTGTTGGTCTAATTAACACAGTCATGCCTTCAGAATCATCAATAGTAAATACAATATTTTTATTGTATCTAGGTTTGTGTGTGTGTATTAGTTGCTCAGTCATGTCCAATTCTTTGTGATTCACTAGAAGTCAAATAAGATCTTATATCTGTTGCAAACTTGTCAGCAATAAAAATAAATTAATGAAAATATTTATATTAAATGTAATTTAGAAAAGACTTTTTAGGTAAGCTGCCTGGGAATAATTATGTTTTAGGAATGTCTACTTTAAAAAGTCTCTCCAAATATTTGGTAACTTGAAGCTTAAGCATTTTGCCAAATTAAGTTAAATGATTGATGTTTATTAAATATCTAGGTCAATTCCAGATAAAATAAGGTACTGAAATATTAATCACTGAACACTAGCTTTCTTTGGCAGAGAGATTAAAGATATTTAGGCCTATTAATAAATACTTCTGGTGTCACATAGGTATTTTCTATAAGAAAACACATTTTAAAAGATTATCAATATTTATATTTGCTAATATATAGAATGCCAATGTAAAGTCACTTACTTTTCAGTTTTCATTAGAAATTACGGTTTTTAAGAGCTGAAGATTCTACTTTAAATACATTAATTAAAACTACTACAAATAATAAGGGGGTTATTCACTATACCAGGAAAGTAGGTTGTGTGTTTCCAGTAAAAGAAGGTATGAGAAATGAAAAAAAAACATTTTGTTAAGGAAAAGAAAGTAATGTGCCTTAAAGCTGGTCATTTCTAAATAGGAGAGAACATGCATGTGTGCTTAGTCATGTCCAGCTCTTTGTGGTTCCATGGACTGCAGCCTGTCCATGGGATTTTCCAGGCAATAATCCTGGAGTGAGTTGCCTCTTCATCCTCCAGGGAATCTTTTCAGTACAGGGACCAAACCCAAGTTTCCTGTGTCTTGTGCATTGCCAGGCAGATTCTTTACCATTGATCACCTAGAAAGGCCACAACAGAACATGAAGGAAAAATTAATATGGCTATAGAAAGCTGCAGAAGGTTTTTGAGAGGGAAAAAAAATTCTTTAGAATGGCATTCTATGTGTGGTCAGAATTGACCTAGAGTAGAATAGCTTTGAGTTTTATTATTAAAGGTAAAGTGTTATAAACCTGAATTTAGTTTCTCTGTTAAGAGGACAAAACATCGAAAAGTTTTAAAACATTTGAAAAGTTTCTTTACCTTTAACTGGTAATTTGTTATCACATTCTATATTTGCTTTTGAAATCTTTTGTTGTCTCGTTGGTTAAGTGAATGAGTATTGTTTCACAGTGATGTATGATTCTATTTGACTAGTGTTTAAAATCATTTTGATTTTTTTTTGATGAATTTCCCCAAATCAAATTCTAATGAAGTTCCTTTGATCTCTAGCTAACTTTGGGATGTTTCACAGGGCCCCTAAGACATTCCCAAGACATATTCAACTAGTTAAGCTTATCTGGTATTAAGTCACATGGGAAGCATTGTCAAAATGAGTAATAAATCTTCTTAGGTTATATTGCATTGGTTTTTAATAAAAGGTTTTTACTAAAGATGATATTCACAATAGCTTTCTTTGGCAGAGAGATTAAAGATATTTAGGCCTATTAATAAATACTTCTGGTGTCACATAGGTATTTTCTATAAGAAAACACATTTTAAAAGATTAGCAATATTTATATTTGCTAATATATAGAATGCCAATGTAAAGTCACTTACTTTTCAGTTTTCATTAGAAATTACGGTTTTAAGAGCTGAAGATTCTACTTTAAATACATTAATTAAAACTACTACAAATAATAAGGGGGTTATTCACTATACCAGGAAAGTAGGTTGTGTGTTTCCAGTAAAAGAAGGTATGAGAAATGAAAAAAAAACATTTTGTTAAGGAAAAGAAAGTAATGTGCCTTAAAGCTGGTCATTTCTAAATAGGAGAGAACATGCATGTGTGCTTAGTCATGTCCAGCTCTTTGTGGTTCCATGGACTGCAGCCTGTCCATGGGATTTTCCAGGCAATAATCCTGGAGTGAGTTGCCTCTTCATCCTCCAGGGAATCTTTTCAGTACAGGGACCAAACCCAAGTTTCCTGTGTCTTGTGCATTGCCAGGCAGATTCTTTACCATTGATCACCTAGAAAGGCCACAACAGAACATGAAGGAAAAATTAATATGGCTATAGAAAGCTGCAGAAGGTTTTTGAGAGGGAAAAAAAATTCTTTAGAATGGCATTCTATGTGTGGTCAGAATTGACCTAGAGTAGAATAGCTTTGAGTTTTATTATTAAAGGTAAAGTGTTATAAACCTGAATTTAGTTTCTCTGTTAAGAGGACAAAACATCGAAAAGTTTTAAAACATTTGAAAAGTTTCTTTACCTTTAACTGGTAATTTGTTATCACATTCTATATTTGCTTTTGAAATCTTTTGTTGTCTCGTTGGTTAAGTGAATGAGTATTGTTTCACAGTGATGTATGATTCTATTTGACTAGTGTTTAAAATCATTTTGATTTTTTTTTGATGAATTTCCCCAAATCAAATTCTAATGAAGTTCCTTTGATCTCTAGCTAACTTTGGGATGTTTCACAGGGCCCCTAAGACATTCCCAAGACATATTCAACTAGTTAAGCTTATCTGGTATTAAGTCACATGGGAAGCATTGTCAAAATGAGTAATAAATCTTCTTAGGTTATATTGCATTGGTAAATATTATTTATCTAGATATCTAAAATTATATGGAATTCCCAAAATTCTGGTATGTCTTGGGAAAATGTTATGACTTAGTTATTATCATGAAATGTTGTGTCACAGCAAAAAATGATTTTTTAAGAAGACTCAGAGTAAGGAAATACATGAATTATAATGGGAATGATGGCTTTATTAAACTGTTAACTACAAAGGATTAGTTACATAAGACTGTATTGGTGAATATGACTATCATTTTTATGGTTTCTGTCTGAAAGTAAGTTTATTTCAGTTGCTGTCTGACTCTTTGTGATCCCATGGACTGCAGCACACCAGGCTCCCCTGTCCTTCACCATCTTCAAGAGTTGGCTCAACCTCATGTCCATGGAATTAGTGATGTCATCCAACCAACTCATCCTCTGTCATCCCCTTCTCCTTCTGAAACATTACTATATTTTAATCTATATTTTTCAGATATAAGGAAATCCTCCTCCTCCAGCTAATTTTGACTTAGAGCAATTTGGTAAATTATACCTTTATAAGAAGAACAACTTCGTAAGAATAGCTTTTCTCTCTACCCAGTCTCTCTAGAGACTGGAAACTCTTAGCTTCCAATAGCCTTATAAACTGCAGGAATCTCAAGAGACTTTGGGAATCTGGAGAAGGGAGGAGTTCATCTGGATCTATAGCTACCACAAGTGGAATCTGATGACAAGTTCTTAGCATGGCTTTCCTACCCTTGAGAGACTTTTCAGAAACTCAATCTGAGATTTCTGATAACAAGCTTTAGCAAAACCAATTTTAAAAGAGCTTAATTACACTTACGTAAATAATCAGGCCAAGTTTATTGAAACTAGACTTATTTTGCAAACAAATTAGTCTCAGTTTGGCTCTGTTTGGTAGAAATTAGTGTGAATTTAGACAGAAAAAGTTTTATGTCAGAGTGTGTGTGCTTAGTTGCTCAGTCGTGTCCGCCTCTCTGCCGCCTGCCAGGCTCCTCTAACGATGGAGATTCTCCAGGCAAGAAAACTGGAATGGGTTGCCATGCCCTTCTCCAGTATATGTCATTAAATTAAATTCTAATTTTGTTAATTGAGGTTTGTATTTACTAAGATTCACTTCCAAGATAGCTCCTTGTTATTATATTACTGTAAATTTTAAATGAATTATTAAAAAGGCTCTACATTTTTTTTCCTGATGTTTATCTCAACAATCTATCTTTGGATGAAGATCAGATGTTTCATGATCAGCAATGAGGAAATTATGCTCACTAGAAAAAAAACACAATTTAAAGGACTATCTCCAACCTAGATAGAAGAACCCTTATCAGGTACCCCTAACTAGCTTATGCATAGAGAAAGTGAAGGAAATTGACTCTTGGATTAATATTTCCCACTTAGGAAGGACCTCTGCACTTGACTGGTTTATAGGCAGGACCGCTGACCTTGAAACTACCTTAAAACAACACTCAGAGGAGTAATTACACCAGGCTAAGATCACAACATCAAAAGTAGACAGCTATCCCAAGATTCCAGACTTGACCCTAACTATTTTTTAATTTCTTGGGCATAATGAATCAAATTTTATCTGAAACATTACTATATTTTAATCTATATTTTTCAGATATAAGGAAATCCTCCTCCTCCAGCTAATTTTGACTTAGAGCAATTTGGTAAATTATACCTTTATAAGAAGAACAACTTCGTAAGAATAGCTTTTCTCTACCCAGTCTCTCTAGAGACTGGAAACTCTTAGCTTCCAATAGCCTTATAAACTGCAGGAATCTCAAGAGACTTTGGGAATCTGGAGAAGGGAGGAGTTCATCTGGATCTATAGCTACCACAAGTGGAATCTGATGACAAGTTCTTAGCATGGCTTTCCTACCCTTGAGAGACTTTTCAGAAACTCAATCTGAGATTTCTGATAACAAGCTTTAGCAAAACCAATTTTAAAAGAGCTTAATTACACTTACGTAAATAATCAGGCCAAGTTTATTGAAACTAGACTTATTTTGCAAACAAATTAGTCTCAGTTTGGCTCTGTTTGGTAGAAATTAGTGTGAATTTAGACAGAAAAAGTTTTATGTCAGAGTGTGTGTGCTTAGTTGCTCAGTCGTGTCCGCCTCTCTGCCGCCTGCCAGGCTCCTCTAACGATGGAGATTCTCCAGGCAAGAAAACTGGAATGGGTTGCCATGCCCTTCTCCAGTATATGTCATTAAATTAAATTCTAATTTTGTTAATTGAGGTTTGTATTTACTAAGATTCACTTCCAAGATAGCTCCTTGTTATTATATTACTGTAAATTTTAAATGAATTATTAAAAAGGCTCTACATTTTTTTTCCTGATGTTTATCTCAACAATCTATCTTTGGATGAAGATCAGATGTTTCATGATCAGCAATGAGGAAATTATGCTCACTAGAAAAAAAACACAATTTAAAGGACTATCTCCAACCTAGATAGAAGAACCCTTATCAGGTACCCCTAACTAGCTTATGCATAGAGAAAGTGAAGGAAATTGACTCTTGGATTAATATTTCCCACTTAGGAAGGACCTCTGCACTTGACTGGTTTATAGGCAGGACCGCTGACCTTGAAACTACCTTAAAACAACACTCAGAGGAGTAATTACACCAGGCTAAGATCACAACATCAAAAGTAGACAGCTATCCCAAGATTCCAGACTTGACCCAGATAATGATTTCTAGTGTTTTCTTAATTTCTTGGCGTTTCATATATGAATCAAATTTTTTTCTATCATAGCACAATCTTCTGGAGAGTTAAAAAACATCCAGTTGTTGTGTTTATGGTCAATTAATTACACCCAGTATTTCTTGGTTACCTTGGTGTATTTCTCCACTCCAAAGCTCTTAATCAGATGACCCTTAGGAAATTTATTCTAGAAGAAAAAAGTTACAGTTTTACTGGGCTACTAGATATTACTATGAATAGATGGGAATCCCTCACTTGACCAATCAATTTGCTCTGACCATGGCCATAAATATGAATTTCCTTTAAAGTTATTTAAGCTCAATCAGAGCAAAGAGCTAAATTTTGGCTAAAGGATATAACTTCCCTCAGATGGGGGGTGAATTTATATGCCTAACACCAGGCTACAGTCATTTAAGTTTAAGGGCTCCTCTTATGTTGGGGCAATTAAACCATACTAAGGCTAATCGGTCTAATACACTAGGAAATTGGACTAGGTGCCTTAAGGACAATGCCAATATATCATTTCCCTAAAAGATAAAGACTGGTATGGAACAGACTAAGTCAAACAACCTGGGGATACTGGGCTGCACCTAGTGAATGTTCGTGGCTTAAATATTTAGTTATAATTCTTATTAATGTTACTAGCTATAATACTTGTATTCTGCCTATTTTACACAATTTTTGTTTCTTGTACTATCCAATGATTAACTGAACCTCTGATAAAATGATCATTAGGCAGCTTCAAACAACTGACCAAATAGGTACTTTTATATAAGATCAATAATTATAAGAGTGTAACTCTAATAGGAAGAAGCAACAAGGGGGAATCTTATCCTGGAGTGTAACAGACTAGTAAGACAGGCAGTCCAGAGACATTGGTCGTAAGACCCTAACAAAAGGGCTTATGAAATAGAAGAAGTATCTCCAACCTAGATAGAAGAACCCTTATCAGGTACCTAACTAGCTTATGCATAGAGAAAGTGAAGGAAATTGACTCTTGGATTAATATTTCCCACTTAGGAAGGACCTCTGCACTTGACTGGTTTATAGGCAGGACCGCTGACCTTGAAATTACCTTAAAACAACACTCAGAGGAGTAATTACACCAGGCTAAGATCACAACATCAAAAGTAGACAGCTATCCCAAGATTCCAGACTTGACCCAGATAATGATTTCTAGTGTTTTCTTAATTTCTTGGCGTTTCATATATGAATCAAATTTTTTTCTATCATAGCACAATCTTCTGGAGAGTTAAAAAACATCCAGTTGTTGTGTTTATGGTCAATTAATTACACCCAGTATTTCTTGGTTACCTTGGTGTATTTCTCCACTCCAAAGCTCTTAATCAGATGACCCTTAGGAAATTTATTCTAGAAGAAAAAAGTTACAGTTTTACTGGGCTACTAGATATTACTATGAATAGATGGGAATCCCTCACTTGACCAATCAATTTGCTCTGACCATGGCCATAAATATGAATTTCCTTTAAAGTTATTTAAGCTCAATCAGAGCAAAGAGCTAAATTTTGGCTAAAGGATATAACTTCCCTCAGATGGGGGGTGAATTTATATGCCTAACACCAGGCTACAGTCATTTAAGTTTAAGGGCTCCTCTTATGTTGGGGCAATTAAACCATACTAAGGCTAATCGGTCTAATACACTAGGAAATTGGACTAGGTGCCTTAAGGACAATGCCAATATATCATTTCCCTAAAAGATAAAGACTGGTATGGAACAGACTAAGTCAAACAACCTGGGGATACTGGGCTGCACCTAGTGAATGTTCGTGGCTTAAATATTTAGTTATAATTCTTATTAATGTTACTAGCTATAATACTTGTATTCTGCCTATTTTACACAATTTTTGTTTCTTGTACTATCCAATGATTAACTGAACCTCTGATAAAATGATCATTAGGCAGCTTCAAACAACTGACCAAATAGGTACTTTTATATAAGATCAATAATTATAAGAGTGTAACTCTAATAGGAAGAAGCAACAAGGGGGAATCTTATCCTGGAGTGTAACAGACTAGTAAGACAGGCAGTCCAGAGACATTGGCTACTGTAAACAGTGCTAGTCCAGTAATAGCGCATTGACTGGCCTCTCAACAAATGTCTCCCCTGACCTGGGAATAAGCATTCCTAGCACAGTGGGAAAAATTGATCATGAAACATCTCCCAAATCATGGTTGAATTTATGATCATGAGGTGGCACTGGCAACTAAAGAATGTATCACTTGCCATCTGGTTCTTCAATAATGAAGTCACTAGCCACTGCAGTTCCTAAATGCACTCTTGGAAAAACTGGCAGAAGATGCTTTCAGATAGAGCTTTCAGGAGAATATTTTATGTATCCAATTTTTTGCATCTTCTCATACTTAGAAAAGCACCAAATACCTAGAAATGCACTAAATCACAATGGAAACATCTGCTCCTGTGACTAATAGCAACAATCTTGTGACTAGAAGCAACTCTCTATCAACATGTGTCCTTGATTACACATATCCCCTTCACCAAAGCCAGATATACTGACTTCCTAACCCCACAACTACTTCTAGGCTGGCTTCTAGGCTAAGTTCATATAAAATGAACTTGGAGCTCTCACCTTGTGTGGGCTTTTTTTTTTTTAAAGTCGACATGTTCCATAAAGTGGTGAAAAGTTTGTATCTATCCATTCATATCGTTTTTACTTAAATCTCTAATGTGCTTCTGCATCTTTAAAGTGGGACAAGAACTAGTCTATAAATTCCAAAAGGAAAAGATTTATTAGGCTAATGGATTCCATTTTTCCTGTCTCAACCAGGAATTCTTCTTTTAAAAGTCCTATTAAATAAATATATATATATATTTAATTTTGGCCTCTTTTATTGGTCCTTCATTTATTTATTTTCATCCATCTTAATTCCTTGGCCTGTGTGGGTCTCCCATCACTGTGGCCTCTCTCATTGCAGAGCCCTGGCTCTGGGTGCATGCGCTCCAGAGTGCTGGCTTGCAATTGGACACACCGGTTCATCTGCTCCACGGCATGTGGGATCTTCTCAGGCCAGGGATGGAACCAGTGCCCCTTGCACTGCAAGGGGGACTCTTTATCCACTGGACCACCAGGGAAGCCCACCTATTATAAAATTTTTTGATTGATCTTGATTCAGAGAATAAAATTTCACACTTCTCTCTAGAAAAAAAAGTGATCAATACAAATCATTAACTATTTGGTTATGAAAGTGGATTTAAAAAATTTTAATGACAGCAATGTGGAAATCATATTTATTTAAAAACTTAAAACTCTTAGCAATGCTATAAAAGGATAAAACAGAAATAGAAAAAAAGAGATAATCTGTAGAATTTTTCCTTTAAATGTTTGTAATATGTGTTAAATTATCATACTGTAAATATAAAAGACCATGTGCTTCATCTTGACAAATCATACCATTGTGAGACAGTTGAAACAATAATTTTATCTCATAAATTATTCATTATTTTTTGTTTTTAATGAAGACTTTAAATGAAACAAGAACATAATCAAGAAAATCTCAGTGAACACAAAGACTTTGAGAAAAGGACACATTCGAGCCCTGCCTCCCACCAAGAAAGAGTGGTTATACGTTGCAGATTCATCAATTAATTCAAATGCATATGATGTTACAAAGTTTCTGCTGAGCACTATTCAAGTTGGTGTTCATACAGCAAGTAAAGAAGACAAAGTCCTCTTCTCTCATATTGCTAACACTTTAGTGAGAATGACAGACAACACAATAAAGACAAGTAAACAAGACAATATCAGTTAAGGCAAAGTATTCTGAGAAAATAAACCACTGGATAGTGACTGTTGCCTACATAAGTAAGATGATATAGACATATTTAAGGGAAGACATATTTAAAGAGTGAGGGTCAGCTCTTCAATGATCTGGAAAAAAAAAATGTAGCAGAGATGAACTAGAGAAAATTGAAAATATGGTGACTGGACAGAACACAGTGTGTCTTGTGGAGCTGTATTATACTTCACAACAAATACATTTCCTGCCCCTCTTTACCAGTCCAAATTGAAGCCTTTCATTTTCTACAAATCCTTCTCCCAATTGATAAAACCATTTATTTTGCCTCCCTTAAAAATATCTCATTATCTTTCAGTGGAACTGGAAAACTTCATACCTAATTATATATTATATAATGTTTCCGTATGGCTGTTTTATGTCCTCAGAGTATATAATTATTTCTTCAAGAATGAGAATTGTGTTTCTTTACATATTTTGTTCTTATAGTGATAATTCGTATGGACATATGATCTAAACAAGTTAAGAATCTTGAGACTTGTTTAAGATCCACCAGAATTTGCCATTTAATCCTGGAATTCTGATTTACTCATTAGATTTTCTACTTTTAAAACAGTTTTTATAAAAAGAAAAGAAGAACACTTCTTGTCATAGTAAGTGCAGTACTTTGACAATAGTGACAAAAGTTAGTTAATAAGAGCAAATGAGCTGAAGCTACTCAGATTGGGCATATTTACCAGTGTGCCCTACAGATTTAATCCTTGATGTAAATTTGCTTCTTAAGTGCTGTTGTCGGTTCTCAGCCGTAAGTTTTCAATGATTTTTTCAGTATTTTTCAATAAAATCTTCCATTTCTTTATTGTCTTGATTTTTGGCAGGAATCCCTAAACATGGGTAGTTTTATGCAGAAACTTATATTGTGGAGACTCTAATCTTCAAGAAAGATGGCAAAGATTACAGAGGCTTCATAGTAAACTGCACATGTCTCTTTACTAATCTTAGTGATTAGCATTGTTTTCAAAGTATAGAAACCAATTATTTGAAACTGTATTCAGACCCATACACAATATGAACTAGCATCTTAGCAGGAACAAAGTGTATAAAAATTGCATATGGTGGTAAATGGCAGTGTCCCTAAGAAAGACATTAAAGGAAAACTTTCATTCCTGTTAGCTCCCACTGATGATATGAAGAGAGATTTTTTTACCTTTAGATTCATTAAATGACAGTCAAATTGAAAATAAATGCGTAAAACTGGACAGAACACAGTGTGTCTTGTGGAGCTGTATTATACTTCACAACAAATACATTTCCTGCCCCTCTTTACCAGTCCAAATTGAAGCCTTTCATTTTCTACAAATCCTTCTCCCAATTGATAAAACCATTTATTTTGCCTCCCTTAAAAATATCTCATTATCTTTCAGTGGAACTGGAAAACTTCATACCTAATTATATATTATATAATGTTTCCGTATGGCTGTTTTATGTCCTCAGAGTATATAATTATTTCTTCAAGAATGAGAATTGTGTTTCTTTACATATTTTGTTCTTATAGTGATAATTCGTATGGACATATGATCTAAACAAGTTAAGAATCTTGAGACTTGTTTAAGATCCACCAGAATTTGCCATTTAATCCTGGAATTCTGATTTACTCATTAGATTTTCTACTTTTAAAACAGTTTTTATAAAAAGAAAAGAAGAACACTTCTTGTCATAGTAAGTGCAGTACTTTGACAATAGTGACAAAAGTTAGTTAATAAGAGCAAATGAGCTGAAGCTACTCAGATTGGGCATATTTACCAGTGTGCCCTACAGATTTAATCCTTGATGTAAATTTGCTTCTTAAGTGCTGTTGTCGGTTCTCAGCCGTAAGTTTTCAATGATTTTTTCAGTATTTTTCAATAAAATCTTCCATTTCTTTATTGTCTTGATTTTTGGCAGGAATCCCTAAACATGGGTAGTTTTATGCAGAAACTTATATTGTGGAGACTCTAATCTTCAAGAAAGATGGCAAAGATTACAGAGGCTTCATAGTAAACTGCACATGTCTCTTTACTAATCTTAGTGATTAGCATTGTTTTCAAAGTATAGAAACCAATTATTTGAAACTGTATTCAGACCCATACACAATATGAACTAGCATCTTAGCAGGAACAAAGTGTATAAAAATTGCATATGGTGGTAAATGGCAGTGTCCCTAAGAAAGACATTAAAGGAAAACTTTCATTCCTGTTAGCTCCCACTGATGATATGAAGAGAGATTTTTTTACCTTTAGATTCATTAAATGACAGTCAAACAAAGATAGTCTCAAGTATTAAAAATATTATGCTGTTATGTTCCAGGAGAGAATCTCAGGATAGTGTTTTAGGTCACTTGCCTAATTTATGGGTCAGGATAAGTAGGGGCAAACCAAGAACTGGCACTCATTGAGTTGAAGGGAGCCCCCAAATAAGGTAGAGGGATTCAAAGTTTTGCTATATGAACCCTCTTAAAAGGTGCTATCTAAGTCTTTAAAGTATTAAATGTTAAAGATATCTCTATATTGCTTTTATCTGATTCCAGAAAAATAAGAGTCATGCACCTGAGATAAATATGCTGCTGTCAATATGCCAGCAAATTTGGAAAACTCCACAGTAGACACTGGAAAAGGTCAGTTTTCATTCCAACCTCAAAGAAGGGCAATACCAAAGAATGTTCAAACTACTATATAATTGTGCTCATTTCACATGCTAGCAAGGTTATGCTCAACACCCTTCAAGCTAGGCATTAGCAGTACATGAACTGAGAACTACCAGATGTACAAGCTGGACTTCAAAGAGGCAGAGGAACCAGAAATCTAGTTGCCAACATTCATTGGATTATGTAGAAAGCAAGTGAGTTCCATAAAAACATCTACTTCTTCTTCATTGACTACTCTAAAGCCTTTGACTGTGTAGATCACATCAAACTGTGGAAAATTCTTAAAGAGATGGGAATACCAGGCCAGTTTACCTGACTCCTGAGAAACCTGTATGCAGATTAAAAGTCAAGAGTTAGAACTGGACATGGAAAACATACTGGTTTAAAATTGGGAAAGCAGTATGTCAAGGTTATATGTTGACACTATGCTTATTTAATTTATATGCAGAGTACACCATGTGAAATGTGGGCTGGATAAATCACAAGCTGGAATCAAGATTCTGGGAGAAATATCAACAAACTCAGATATGCAGAGGATACCACCCTTATGGCAGAAAGTAAAGGACTCTTGATGAACCTAAAAGAGGAAAATGAAGAAGCTGGCTTGAAACTCAACATTCAAAAAACTAAGATCATGGCATACAGTCCCATTACTTCAAGGCAAACAGAAGAGGCAAAAGTGGAAGCAGTGACAGATTTTTATTTTCTTAGGTGCCAAAATCACTGCCAAATTAAAAGATGCTTGCTCCTTGGAAGGAAACCTATGACAAACATAGACAGTGTATTTAAAAGCAAAGACATTAATTTGCCAACAAAGGTCCATATAGTCAAAGCTATGGTTTTCCCAGTAGTTATGTATGGAGGTGAGAGTTGGACCACAAAGAAAGCTGAGCACTGAAGAATTGATGCCTTCAAACTATGTTGCTGGAGAAGACTCTTGAGAGTTTCTTGAACAGCAAGGAGATCAAACCAGTCAACCTTAAAGGAAATCAACCCTGAATATTCATGGAAGGAATGATGCTGAAGCTGAAGCTCCAGTACTTTGGCCACTTGATGTGAAGAGACCACCGACTAGAAAAAACTAATGATCAGAAGGATTGAGGGCAGGAGGAGAAGCAGGAAGCAGAGGATGAGATGGTTGGATATCATCACTGACTCAATGGACATGAGTTTGAGCTAATTCCTGGCAATAGTGGAGAACAGAGGAACCTGATGTGCTGCAGTCCATGGGTCACAAAGATTCAGACACCACTTAGTGACTGAACAATAACAATAATAACATCTGAGAACTACCAGATGTACAAGCTGGACTTCAAAGAGGCAGAGGAACCAGAAATCTAGTTGCCAACATTCATTGGATTATGTAGAAAGCAAGTGAGTTCCAGAAAAACATCTACTTCTTCTTCATTGACTACTCTAAAGCCTTTGACTGTGTAGATCACATCAAACTGTGGAAAATTCTTAAAGAGATGGGAATACCAGGCCAGTTTACCTGACTCCTGAGAAACCTGTATGCAGATTAAAAGTCAAGAGTTAGAACTGGACATGGAAAACATACTGGTTTAAAATTGGGAAAGCAGTATGTCAAGGTTATATGTTGACACTATGCTTATTTAATTTATATGCAGAGTACACCATGTGAAATGTGGGCTGGATAAATCACAAGCTGGAATCAAGATTCTGGGAGAAATATCAACAAACTCAGATATGCAGAGGATACCACCCTTATGGCAGAAAGTAAAGGACTCTTGATGAACCTAAAAGAGGAAAATGAAGAAGCTGGCTTGAAACTCAACATTCAAAAAACTAAGATCATGGCATACAGTCCCATTACTTCAAGGCAAACAGAAGAGGCAAAAGTGGAAGCAGTGACAGATTTTTATTTTCTTAGGTGCCAAAATCACTGCCAAATTAAAAGATGCTTGCTCCTTGGAAGGAAACCTATGACAAACATAGACAGTGTATTTAAAAGCAAAGACATTAATTTGCCAACAAAGGTCCATATAGTCAAAGCTATGGTTTTCCCAGTAGTTATGTATGGAGGTGAGAGTTGGACCACAAAGAAAGCTGAGCACTGAAGAATTGATGCCTTCAAACTATGTTGCTGGAGAAGACTCTTGAGAGTTTCTTGAACAGCAAGGAGATCAAACCAGTCAACCTTAAAGGAAATCAACCCTGAATATTCATGGAAGGAATGATGCTGAAGCTGAAGCTCCAGTACTTTGGCCACTTGATGTGAAGAGACCACCGACTAGAAAAAACTAATGATCAGAAGGATTGAGGGCAGGAGGAGAAGCAGGAAGCAGAGGATGAGATGGTTGGATATCATCACTGACTCAATGGACATGAGTTTGAGCTAATTCCTGGCAATAGTGGAGAACAGAGGAACCTGATGTGCTGCAGTCCATGGGTCACAAAGATTCAGACACCACTTAGTGACTGAACAATAACAATAATAACATCTGAGATAAATTCACAGTGGGAGACAGAGAACGAGAAGAATGAAGTGTTTGGGAGCCCCTGTTATGGTGCTTAAAAGAGTCTAGGGGAAGGTGTGAGTTGCAGAGAACTCTAGTTCCTCACTTCACTGTGTTGTGAGCCCCACCTGGTACTCAATCTCTGCTACAGTGAGGAGACCATCTCCACCAGCACTCCACTGTCTCTGGCAGAAGCAACCCCTCAGTGCCATTCCTTTGGTCACATAACTACTAATTACTGTCCAGAAACTTCTCTGACATGTTGAGTGTGGGACTCTCTTGGGATGCTACAAAGCATTCAGAAATGTTGGACACAGTATCTGAGAAGTCAGTGTGTCCCAAAACAGATGGGAACTGACAGATAAATGTTTTTGCCTTTCAGCTCCTAAGCAGACAACTCTGGCACATTTCATAAGGCTTCTCAGAATGTGTCATAGGCTGAGTAACAGTCACCTGATTGGTGGCCAAGTTGATAATACACCATAGAATCGACTTTCACATCTTTTCTTTTTCAATTCCTTATGCTCAGAAGCTCCTCAAAATTGTTGGCAAACAAGTCTTTGTCTCAGGCTCTTCAGAAGGTTTGAAAGTAAAACAGTGGGAATATAGGAAAAGAAAGAAAGAAAAAAGCAGGGGAATAAATGATGCATTGTCCTTAACACAGTAGACAATTGATTTATGCCCTAAATTAAGGCAATGAGTAACTTAGGGAAAGTGAGAAGGTTTTATAGGTAACTGGGATTTTCCTTGAATTTCTAATTTACTTAGAGCAGAAGCCACAATGGGCCATTCTCCTGAGCTTCATATATACTGCCTGAATGGAGAGCTAGAAAAATATATTTCTTTCTATTTCCAAATTCCATGTCATTATTACACACTTTATTAATTTTATTAATTTACAATAGAAACTATAGGAATACTTATTTTCAACCTATAAGGAAATGATTCTGACAGTAATATTATTTTATTTTATTCCTATTCAACAATGTGTGTTTGTGTGTATGTGTGTGTGAGAGAGAAAGAGAGATTTTGTTCTAGTTTAATTATTTTTAACTAGTTCATTGTCTATTCTAATTTTTTTTAAGAAAAAAAGAGACAGTTTAATTTTGATATAATATAGTTCATGACTCTAATATATTAATGTGGTTTGTTTTTAATTTATGGTTGACATAAACTCCTTAATAAATGACAAGATTTATTAACATTAAATCTTATTTATAATCTATTTTAAACTTTTGCAGAAGTAATTTTAGGTTTCTGTATTTATCAACTAAAGCATTTAACTCTCATGGACCACATTAGTTTGACCTACTGTGCACATTGCCAACTCCTTATACTCAATTCCCAAGAAATTTAGCATCTCCATGAGATTTGTGTGCAAACTCAATTTTCCTGCATTATTCCATGTCATTGACTTATAAATAAATCTTAAAATGGAAGGGTGAATTTGAGTTTCTCAGGATACAATGTATGCACAAATATTCTTTGAAATATTTTATTTGTAATTCCATTAGACATTTCAAAACACATCAAAATGAAAACATTTTTCAGTATCTAATATACTGGAACTGGAAATGAGTCCTATTTGTTTTCAGGGCTGGTTTTTCTTTCATTAAGTCAGAATTATTTGTTTTATAATTACATGTGGAAATAAATAGCCTTTTCACAGGCTAATAAAAAAATCATTCGCTAAACTTTTTCCAAATTTATATGGCTGGCAGAAAGAAGTAATCTCTCACTAACCTTAACTTTAGAAATTCATTTCTCTTTCTCAGCACAATGAAAACGTTAATATAAATATTTTCAAATGAGTCAAAATCATAAATAATTTTGAAGAGCAAAGGAGAAAAATATTGTAAACACACAGCATTAAGAAATTTTAACACGAGAGAAATAGTTTTATTTGCAATGTCTACTCATTTTAGAATAGTTCTTTGTTAAAAAAAATCTAAAGAGAAAAATAAGATGTCTAAATTTAAAACGACTGTGTACTTCTTCAATAAACAGATCTTCTTGAGAAATAAGTCTAATTCTAAATGTGAATCGAAAGAAACAAACCAAAACAAAACAAAACTACAGACAAAAACAAAACCAAATTTCTACCTCTGTCTCTCTCTCTCACAAACTCTTAGCAATAGTTGAAAAAAGAACTGCTACTTTCTATAAGCTATAATTTTGTTCTTTATTTACTTTTACTTAGCTTGCATTTATTAAGTACTTAGTAATGTGGCTATACTCTGCTGAGTATTTTATTTAGATTTCCACTGAATCCTCAAAGAATTCTACTTTCCATGGCAATGCCGTTATTTTACTATACTTAACTGGAGATGAATTTAAAATGTAACTGAAACCATCAGCACAGTTTCATTTGAAATGAAGATTGACATAATTACACTTGTTACATATTCATCAGCATTTTCATGGACAATAAAACTAAACTGCCCCTCAGCAGATCAGTTATTCACTAGCACAATACAGCAGTTTAAAATAGCTTTAGGGCTTCCCTGGTGGTCCAGTGGGTAAGGACACCGCCTTGCAGTGCAAGGGGCGCTGGTTCAATCCCTGGCCTGGGAAGATCCCACGTGCCGCGGAGCGGCTGGACCCATGTGTCCAATGACCGAGCGGGAGCTCTGGAGCGCATGTGCCCAGAGCTGGCGCTCTGCGACAACAGAGGCCACCGCGATGGGAGGCCCACACGGGCCAAAGAACAAAGATGGATGAAAATAGACAAATGAAAGACCAATAGAAGTAGCCTGTCTGCTCCCCTCCCTCCCCACCCCCACCAAAATAAATAAATAAATAAATCTTTAAAAAAAAATAAAATAGCTTTATTCAGTACTTGGTGGGTCACTGTAGTAAACACTGTGGGCTACCACCCAGTATCCTCCTCTAGTGACCTCCATTTTCCCAGTTGCTAGGACTGTTGGCTCCTGGCAACTCACTGAAGAATCCTTCACAGCTGAGAACTTCTCCCAAATTGCTCCTATCTTGTCTGATAAAGGCAAGAATATAAAAACTCCCTGTCGATGCAGACCCCACCTCCACCAGTGAAGGTCTCTCCCATCTTTAGGGATACAGGTTACCACCATGCCAATAGGACTGCAGGTATAAAAATCAGTGAATTGCAGCTGAAAGAGCTGCAGGATGCAAGATCCATCTAGTAAGAGTTCTAAGAGGACTCAAAGAGAAACAAAGCACAAAGACTAAAGAGGAGGCAAAACAAGGACACTTGCAGAAGGTGAAGACTCTGGAACCTACAGCCATAGCAATCATTAAACAGTCAACTCCAAGCCAGATGAGACATGAAACTCCTAACTTTTTTTTTGTTCTTTATTTACTTTTACTTAGCTTGCATTTATTAAGTACTTAGTAATGTGGCTATACTCTGCTGAGTATTTTATTTAGATTTCCACTGAATCCTCAAAGAATTCTACTTTCCATGGCAATGCCGTTATTTTACTATACTTAACTGGAGATGAATTTAAAATGTAACTGAAACCATCAGCACAGTTTCATTTGAAATGAAGATTGACATAATTACACTTGTTACATATTCATCAGCATTTTCATGGACAATAAAACTAAACTGCCCCTCAGCAGATCAGTTATTCACTAGCACAATACAGCAGTTTAAAATAGCTTTAGGGCTTCCCTGGTGGTCCAGTGGGTAAGGACACCGCCTTGCAGTGCAAGGGGCGCTGGTTCAATCCCTGGCCTGGGAAGATCCCACGTGCCGCGGAGCGGCTGGACCCATGTGTCCAATGACCGAGCGGGAGCTCTGGAGCGCATGTGCCCAGAGCTGGCGCTCTGCGACAACAGAGGCCACCGCGATGGGAGGCCCACACGGGCCAAAGAACAAAGATGGATGAAAATAGACAAATGAAAGACCAATAGAAGTAGCCTGTCTGCTCCCCTCCCTCCCCACCCCCACCAAAATAAATAAATAAATAAATCTTTAAAAAAAAATAAAATAGCTTTATTCAGTACTTGGTGGGTCACTGTAGTAAACACTGTGGGCTACCACCCAGTATCCTCCTCCAGTGACCTCCATTTTCCCAGTTGCTAGGACTGTTGGCTCCTGGCAACTCACTGAAGAATCCTTCACAGCTGAGAACTTCTCCCAAATTGCTCCTATCTTGTCTGATAAAGGCAAGAATATAAAAACTCCCTGTCGATGCAGACCCCACCTCCACCAGTGAAGGTCTCTCCCATCTTTAGGGATACAGGTTACCACCATGCCAATAGGACTGCAGGTATAAAAATCAGTGAATTGCAGCTGAAAGAGCTGCAGGATGCAAGATCCATCTAGTAAGAGTTCTAAGAGGACTCAAAGAGAAACAAAGCACAAAGACTAAAGAGGAGGCAAAACAAGGACACTTGCAGAAGGTGAAGACTCTGGAACCTACAGCCATAGCAATCATTAAACAGTCAACTCCAAGCCAGATGAGACATGAAACTTCACACTATAGGCCTATTTACTTCAGTTCCTATTTATTGACACACCATTTCTAGTGTTTAACAAAAAGTTATAACATACATGAAAAGGCAACAACAACAACAACGAAGCACATTGTGAAGAGAAGAAACAAGAAACAGAACCAAATTCAGATATAGCACAGATTTTGGAATTAACAGACAGAGAATTTAAAATAACTGATTGATATGTTAAGGGCTTGGAAAAGAAAGTCAGAAAACTTGAAAATGCAGATGGTTAAAGTTCTAAGAAGGACTCAAAAAGACCCAAAACTACTAAAAACAAATGAAATACGCCTTTGATGGACTCATTGGCAGACTAAACACAGCCAAAGAAAGAATCAGTATTTGAATATCTGTCAATAGAAACTTCTCAAATACAAAGAGATAAAATTATGTGAGGAGGGGAATCCAGGACAGAATGTCCAAGTACTATAGGACATGACAATCTCAAAAGGTGAACACACACATAATTAGAATATCAGGTGAAGAAGTAAGAGAAGACAGACAGACATGAATAATTAATTAAAATATTAATGATCAAGAATTTTCTAAAATCAATTTTAGAAATCAAACCACAGATCTTGGAAGTTTGGAGAACACTAAGCAGAATAAATAACAAAAATTTTATACTTGGCATATCATTTTCAAACTCCTGAAAACCGAAGACAAAGATAAAAATCTTAAGAGAAGCCAGAGAGGGTAAAAAAAACAAACAAACAACAACAAAAAACTTCATCTACAAAAAAAAGGATACTAATTAGAGTGGACTTTTTACCAAAAACTATGTAAGGATGCACATAATGGAGTGAAATATTTAGTAATGAAAAAAATTTACATCATAGAATTCTAATTCCTGATAAATTATTTTTTAAAGTAATAAAGAAATAAAGACTTTCTCAGACAAACTAAAAGTAAGGGAATTTTTTCCCAGCAGACTTGCCCTTCAAGATATGTGAAAAGAATGCTTTCAAGATTACAAAAAATGATTATGTCTGAAACTCATATCTACATAAGGAAAGGAAGAGTGTTGAAGAAGGAATAAATGAAAGTAAAACAAAATCTATTTTTATTATTATTCAGCTAAAAGACAACTGTTTAAGAAGAGTAACAATATCATAGGCAGTGATTTTAGTATGTGGGTAAGTGAAATTTACGACAATTGTGTCATAATAGATGGTGGGAGGACTTAGGAATGCTCTTATACATGATTGTATACATGAATTGGTACAGTGCTATTTGAGAGTCAACTTTGTTAAAAATGTATATTGAAAGCTCTTGGACAGCTACTAAATTGTTTTCTAAAGAAGTAAAATTGATATGCTAAGAAAAGAGACAAAATTAATCATGTGCAATCAAAACCAAAGAAAGCAGGAAAAGAAATGGAAAACGAAATAAAGAATGAATGCAAACATGGTAGATACTAGCCCAGTTATATCAATAATCACTTCAAATGTGAATGTTCTAAATGCATCAATTGAAAAAATGAGACTCCATATTATGTTGCTTACAAAAATACTACTTGAAGTATAAAAACTCAGTTTAAAAGCAAAGAAATGGAGAAAGACATACCATGCTAACAAAAATCAAAAGAAGGCTGAACTTCACAGCCGAATTCTACCAAACATTTAAGGAAGAGCTAATGCCTGTCCTTCTAAAACTCTTCCAAAAAATTGCACAGGAAGGAAAACTTCCAAACACATTCTACGAGGCCACCATCACCCTGATACCCAAACCAGGCAAAGACAATACAAAAAAGGAAAACTATAGGCCAACTTCACTGATGAACTTAGATGCCAAGATCCTCAACAAAATCCTAGCAAACAGAATTCAACAACACATCAAAAAACTCATACATCACGATCAAGTCGGGTTCATCCCAGGCATGCAAGGATTCTTCAACATCCACAAATCAATCAATGTGGACTTTTACCAAAAACTATGTAAGGATGCACATAATGGAGTGAAATATTTAGTAATGAAAAAAATTTACATCATAGAATTCTAATTCCTGATAAATTATTTTTTAAAGTAATAAAGAAATAAAGACTTTCTCAGACAAACTAAAAGTAAGGGAATTTTTTCCCAGCAGACTTGCCCTTCAAGATATGTGAAAAGAATGCTTTCAAGATTACAAAAAATGATTATGTCTGAAACTCATATCTACATAAGGAAAGGAAGAGTGTTGAAGAAGGAATAAATGAAAGTAAAACAAAATCGATTTTTATTATTATTCAGCTAAAAGACAACTGTTTAAGAAGAGTAACAATATCATAGGCAGTGATTTTAGTATGTGGGTAAGTGAAATTTACGACAATTGTGTCCTAATAGATGGTGGGAGGACTTAGGAATGCTCTTATACATGATTGTATACATGAATTGGTACAGTGCTATTTGAGAGTCAACTTTGTTAAAAATGTATATTGAAAGCTCTTGGACAGCTACTAAATTGTTTTCTAAAGAAGTAAAATTGATATGCTAAGAAAAGAGACAAAATTAATCATGTGCAATCAAAACCAAAGAAAGCAGGAAAAGAAATGGAAAACGAAATAAAGAATGAATGCAAACATGGTAGATACTAGCCCAGTTATATCAATAATCACTTCAAATGTGAATGTTCTAAATGCATCAATTGAAAAAATGAGACTCCATATTATGTTGCTTACAAAAATACTACTTGAAGTATAAAAACTCAGTTTAAAAGCAAAGAAATGGAGAAAGACATACCATGCTAACAAAAATCAAAAGAAGGCTGAACTTCACAGCAGAATTCTACCAAACATTTAAGGAAGAGCTAATGCCTGTCCTTCTAAAACTCTTCCAAAAAATTGCACAGGAAGGAAAACTTCCAAACACATTCTACGAGGCCACCATCACCCTGATACCCAAACCAGGCAAAGACAATACAAAAAAGGAAAACTATAGGCCAACTTCACTGATGAACTTAGATGCCAAGATCCTCAACAAAATCCTAGCAAACAGAATTCAACAACACATCAAAAAACTCATACATCACGATCAAGTCGGGTTCATCCCAGGCATGCAAGGATTCTTCAACATCCACAAATCAATCAATGTGATACACCATATCAACAAATTGAGACACAAAAACCACATGATCATCTCAATAGATGCACAAAAAGCCTTCGACAAAGGACAACATCCATTTATGATAAAAACTCTTCAGAAAATGGGCATAGAAGGAACCTATCTCAACATAATAAAAGCCATATATGAGAAGTCTACAGCAAACATTATCCTTAATGGTGAAAAACTGAAAGCATTCCCTCTAAGATCAGGAAAAAGACAGGGGTGCCCACTTTCACCACTACTATTCAACATAGTCCTGGAAGTGCTAGCAGCAGCAATAAGAGAAGAGAAAGAAATCAAAGGAATCCAGATTGGAAAGGAAGAAGTCAAGCTCTCTCTTTTTGCAGACAACATGATATTATACATAGAAAACCCCAAAGACACGGTTACAAAGCTACTAGAGCTAATTGATGAATTCAGCAAAGTCGCAGGATACAAAGTCAACACACAGAAATCACTGGCATTCCTATACACAAACAATGAAAAATCAGAAAACGAAATCAAAGAGGCAATCCCCTTCACCATCGCAACCAAAAGAATCAAATATCTAGGAATAAACCTACGCAAAGAAACAAAAGAACTGTACACAGAAAATTACAAGACACTCATGAGAGACATTAAAGAAGACTTAAACAGATGGAGAGATATTCCATGTTCCTGGATTGGACGAATCAATATTGTGAAAATGACCATACTACCAAATATCATCTACAGATTCAATGCAATACCTATCCAACTACCATTGACATTTTTCACAGAACGAGCCCAAAGAATAACACAGTTCATATGGAAACACAAAAGACCTTGAATAGCCAAAGCAATCCTGAGAAAGAAAAACAGAGTTGGAGGGATCAGCCTCCCTAACTTCAGACTCTACTACAAAGCAACAGTCATCAAGACAGTATGGTCCTGGCACAAAAACAGAACTATAGATCAATGGAACAAGATCGAGAACCCAGAGATAAACCCATGCACCTATGGGTACCTTATTTTTGACAAAGGAGGAGAAACTATAAAATGGGACAAAGACAGCCTCTTCAACAAGTGGTGCTGGGAAAATTGGACAGCTCCATGCACAAAAATGAAGTTGGAACATTCCCTGACACCATACACAAAGATCAACTCAAACTGGATTAAAGACCTAAATGTAAGATCAGAAACCATCAAACTCTTAGAGGAGAATATAGGCAAAACCCTCCAGGACATCAATCAAAGCAAGATCTTCTCTGACCCACCTACTAGAATAGTGGAACTGAAAAGAAAAGTGAACATGTGGGACCTCATGAAACTTAAAAGCTTTTGTACAGCAAAAGAAATTACAAAAAAGCTGAACAGACACCCCACAGAGTGGGAGAAAATCCTAGCAAATGAAACAACAGACAAAGAATTCATCTCCAAAATCTACAAGCAACTCAGACAACTCAGCCCAGGAAAAACGAACAACCCAATCAAAAAAGTGGGAAAAAGATCTAAAGAGATGCCTCTCCAAAGAGGACATACAGATGGCCCAAAAGCACATGAAACGATGCTCAACCTCGCTTATCATTAGAGAAATGCAAATTAAAACCACAATGAGATACCACCTCACACCCGTCAGAATGGCCATCATCAACAAATCGACAGACAATAAATGCTGGAGAGGGTGCAGAGAAAAGGGAACCCTCTTGCATTGCTGGTGGGAATGTAAACTGATACAACCTCTATGGAAGACAGCATGGAAATTTCTTAAAAAACTAAAAATAGAAGCACCCTATGACCCAGCAATCCCACTATTAGGCCTATATCCTTATGAAATCAAAACTGAAAGAGGCACCTGTACCCCAATGTTCATTGCAGCTCTCTATACAATAGCCAGAACATGGAAGCAACCTAGATGCCCATCGACAAATGAATGGATACAGAAGCGCTGGTACATATATACAAAGGAATACTACTCAGCTGTTAAAAGAAATGCAGAAGACTCAGTCCTAATGAGGTAGCTAGCTCTAGAACTTATCATAAAAAGTGAAGTAAATCAAAAAGAGAAAGACAAGTACAGTATACTAACTCATATATATGGGATCTAGTAAGAGGGTCATGATAACACACGCAGTGAACTCATGGAAAAACAGAGAATAGACATAAGGACATTGTGGAGACCGAACAGTGAGAGGGAGGCATAGAGGAAGTAACATCGAAATCTATACTGGCACGTGTGGAAAAGATAGCTATGGCCATTGTGCTAAGGGAATAGGAATACCGACAATCACTTGGGATGATGGTCTGGAGGGGTGGGAGGAGGGGAACTGGGTGTAGGGGGGGTGTCCAGGGATATGCATATGAATGATCTGCGAACATATATGTTGGTGAACAACAAAACTCTGTAAAATCTTTAAAATAAAGAATAAAAAAAAAAGGGAAAAAAAAAAGATTGATGTAGTTATGTTAAGTTCAAACACAACTTCACATTATCATGGATAAAGGTATAAAATATGTAATAACAAAGTGGTCAGTTGCCCAAGAAGTCCTAACAATAGTAAACATAGATGAAACAAAGGTGTTCAAGTACCCAAGAATACACATATGGTGGTTTATTTCCCCCTGTACTACTATCAGTTATTTCCTCATGTATTTTGATTCTGTCAATAGAATGCTCTTCCTATTTCAATTTGGCAAGTCCACCCTTTTTGCTACATCAGCTGGTAAACTTGCTCAGAAGAAACATTGCTAGTGTTTTGTGATATTTCACTATTTTAAAGTACGACCTCATTGTTATGTATATGACTTTGGATGTCACTAAGAATATAAAATTTTATTACAAAAGAGAGTCAAAAAGAAATATAACACATTATGAAGACAATATATAAAAATTTAGAGCATTGGGCTTCCCTGGTGGTCCAGTGGGTAAGGACACCACCTTGCAGTGCAAGGGACGCTGGTTCGATCCCTGGCCTGGGAAGATCCCACGTGCCGCGGAGCAGCTGGACTGATGTGTCCAATTACCGAGCCGGAGCTCTGGGGCTCATGAGCCCAGAGCCGGCACTCTGCGACAACAGAGGCCACCGTGATGGGAGGCCCCACACGGGCCAAAGAACAAAGATGGATGAAAATGGACAAATGAAAGACCATAGAAGTAGCTCGCCCGCACACCTCCCTCCCCACCACCCGCCCAAAATAAATAAATAAATAAATCTTTAAAAAAAAATTAGAGTATTGCAGTTACAATATTCAAATATTGCTTTTACATGCTACACTTTTTTTTTTTTTAATTTATTTATTTTGGGCAGGGGTCGGGTTGGGGAAGGAGGGGAGCGGGTGGGCCACTTCTCTTGGTCTTTCATTTCTCTATTTTCATCTGTCTTTGTTCTTTGTTCCTGTAGGCCTCCCATCCCGGTGACGTCTGTCGTTTCAGAGCACTGGCTCTGGGCGCATGCGCTCCGGAGCTCTAGCTTGGTAATTGGACACATCGGTCCAGCTGCTCGCCGCACGTGGGATCTTCCCAGGCCAGGGATCAAACCAGCGCCCCTTGAACTGCAAGGTGGTGTCCTTACCCACTGGACCACCAGGGGAAGCCCCATGCTACACTTTTTAAACAAATTTGGAGAACCCTATGATCTTCTTGGGTTTCAAATGCATGGTCAGTTTAATGACTAAAAATGGACAAACTGGACTAAAAAATGCAGAATTTCAGCAATTGGAATGCATAGAAAAGAACAAAATGAACATTCTAGAATAAAAACATACTGTCTGAAATTAAACAGACATTTGATATGTTTAAGAGTACATTGTGTTTGGAGTAAGAAACTCAAAAAAAAAAAGAAAAAAGGAAAGGAAAGAAACACCTGCCAGCCTGAATTTTTGGAATAAACACCTCTCCTTCATATACCATAATAAAAGGTAGAGAGGAGTGGGTGCACTTTCTTAGAGATACCTGGCATTCACTGTAATATAGAAATGATAGGGACTGCTCTATATTTGTCTACATATTGTAGTTTTTATTTAACAGAAATGTGAATTCATAGAATAGCTAAGTGTGTGACATTGTCTCTAGACTCTACAAATATTTGTATAGTCCACAAGTATTCCTGTCCGCATGCAGATAGTCATCTCCGGTACTGAAGCTATTTATTCTTCTTTCCAAGTAAGTTAAATCCAATATGTTCATATCTGTATCTATACCTGTATCTATATTTGTATATTTATAACCACACCTATCTACATCTATATAGATATAAAAACTTCTTCCTGGAGTTTTATCTTTCTTGTGTTAATTATGTTTTCTCTTCTCTGTCACAAAATTCAGTTCAGTTCAGATGCTCAGTCTTGTCCGACTCTTTGTGACCCCACGGACTGCAGCATGCCAGGCTTCCCTTGTCTTCCACTATCTCCTGGAGCTTGCTCAAACTCATGTCCATTGACTCAGTAATGCCATCAAACTGTCTTGTCCTCTGTCATCCTCTTCTCCTTCTGCCTTCTATTTTTCCCAACATAAGGCTATTCTCCAGTGAGTCGTCTCTTTGCATCAGGTGGCCAAAGTATTGGAGCTTCAGCTTCAGCATCATTCCTTCCAAAGAATATTAAGAATTGATTTCCTTTAGGATTGACTGGTTTGATATCCTTGGAGTCCAAGGTACTCTTCAAGAGACTTCTCCAACACCAACCACTATTCAAAGGCATCAGTTCTTCATCTTTCAGCCTTCTTTATGGTCCAGCTCTCACATCCATACATGACTACTGGGAAAACCATGGCTTTGACTATACGGACTTTTGTTGGCAAAGTGATGTCTCTTGCTTTTTAATACACTGTCTAGGTCTGTCATAACTTTCTGTCCAAGGAGAAAGCGTCTTTGAATTTCATGGCTGCAGTTGCCATACAGTGACTTCGGAGTCCAAGAAAATAAAGTCTGTCACTGTTTCCATTGTTTGCCCATCTATTTGCCATGAAGCGATGGGACTGGATGCCATGATCTTCACTTTTTGAATGTTGAGTTTTAAGCCAGCTTATTCACTCTCCTCTTTCACCTTCATCAAGAGGCTCTTTTAGTTCCTCTTCAATTTCTGTCACAGGGTGGTGTCATCTGCATTACCATGATAGGGGCTATTTGTCACGTTTTTATTTAACAGAAATGTGAATTCATAGAATAGCTAAGTGTGTGACATTGTCTCTAGACTCTACAAATATTTGTATAGTCCACAAGTATTCCTGTCCGCATGCAGATAGTCATCTCCGGTACTGAAGCTATTTATTCTTCTTTCCAAGTAAGTTAAATCCAATATGTTCATATCTGTATCTATACCTGTATCTATATTTGTATATTTATAACCACACCTATCTACATCTATATAGATATAAAAACTTCTTCCTGGAGTTTTATCTTTCTTGTGTTAATTATGTTTTCTGCTCTGTCACAAAATTCAGTTCAGTTCAGATGCTCAGTCTTGTCCGACTCTTTGTGACCCCACGGACTGCAGCATGCCAGGCTTCCCTTGTCTTCCACTATCTCCTGGAGCTTGCTCAAACTCATGTCCATTGACTCAGTAATGCCATCCAACTGTCTTGTCCTCTGTCATCCTCTTCTCCTTCTGCCTTCTATTTTTCCCAACATAAGGCTATTCTCCAGTGAGTCGTCTCTTTGCATCAGGTGGCCAAAGTATTGGAGCTTCAGCTTCAGCATCATTCCTTCCAAAGAATATTAAGAATTGATTTCCTTTAGGATTGACTGGTTTGATATCCTTGGAGTCCAAGGTACTCTTCAAGAGACTTCTCCAACACCAACCACTATTCAAAGGCATCAGTTCTTCATCTTTCAGCCTTCTTTATGGTCCAGCTCTCACATCCATACATGACTACTGGGAAAACCATGGCTTTGACTATACGGACTTTTGTTGGCAAAGTGATGTCTCTTGCTTTTTAATACACTGTCTAGGTCTGTCATAACTTTCTGTCCAAGGAGAAAGCGTCTTTGAATTTCATGGCTGCAGTTGCCATACAGTGACTTCGGAGTCCAAGAAAATAAAGTCTGTCACTGTTTCCATTGTTTGCCCATCTATTTGCCATGAAGCGATGGGACTGGATGCCATGATCTTCACTTTTTGAATGTTGAGTTTTAAGCCAGCTTATTCACTCTCCTCTTTCACCTTCATCAAGAGGCTCTTTTAGTTCCTCTTCAATTTCTGTCACAGGGTGGTGTCATCTGCATACCTGAGGTTATCGATATTTCCCCCAGCAATCTTGATTCCAGCTTCTGCTTCATCCAGACTGGCATTTCATACGATGTACTCTACATATAAATTAAATAAGTAGGTGACAATATACATTCTTCTTGTACTCCTTTCCTAATCTGGAACCAGTCCATTGTTCCATGTCGAGTTCTAACTGTTGCTTCTTGTCCTGCATACAGGTTTCGCAGGAGGCAGGTAAGGTGGTCTGGTATTAAACTAATCCAGACTTTCCTTTACTGACAGAATAGATCCCTTCAGTATATATCCCTTCTATATACTCTATAGAAGTAGATTGAAGTTATCTGGTAGGAACATTAATATTGTTTTTCTTTTCCTTTCACCTTTCTTCACTCTTTCCTCCCTTCCTTATTTCTTTCTTTTCTCCTTCCTTCTTCCCTTTCTGTCTCTCTCACTCACTCAGATACTCATGATCATCATCATCACACCAAGTAAATAATGTACACTAGATAAAAATGCAAATGTAAGAATTTTTGTCATGGAAAAGGATAACATTTGTAATACAAATGTATCTTAGATAAACCTACATTTTTGTTTTCTCATGGTATTTATTACCACAAAACCCCATTTCCATAAAGAACTATGATGTTGAATTTATTAAAAATCATCAATATACATTATTAGGTTGTCCTCCCCACTTTTTTGAGTGATCTTTGACAATTCAGTGAGTCATCCAGTTAGACAAATTTTTATCATCATACACGAACTATCTAATAAATGATGCTTTAAAATTTTATTGTATTTTTTTAATTTTGAAAGCTTCTATATACATTATTTGAACTACAACGACCAATTATTTCACTGGATTGATCCAGTGACTATTACTGAAATCAGTAAACAAAGCTTTTGTCATTAAACTACAAACACAGTAGGTGATAGAAATTAAAGCTATTTATTCTGCAAACGCAGACAGTATAACTATATATCTTTCATTAAATAAACAATTAGATCCTGCAAGGACTGGATAATCCATAATCTTATTCAAAGTTTACTTTCCACCCCAAACATTTCACAAGGACACAATCTCTTCATTGACTCACACTTCAGAATTCTCAATTTTAATCCAACATGCCAGAAACTAAATTAGTGCTACCCACATCAATATAAGCTTGAGCCATCTTTTAACTTGGAAACACAGCATGCCAATATTTTTAAAAGATAAATCAGAAAGTCTGTTTAGATAAAAACTAAATAGATATTTTATCTCTAGGTAATTAAGAAGCATCCCTATGATTCTACTGGAGATGGTTGTCATGCCCTTCTCTAGAAAATCTTCTGGCCCAGGGAACAAACCTTGGTCTCCTGCTTTGCAGGCAGATTCTTTACTGTCTTAGCCATCAGGAAAGTCCATGATCCTTTTACCTTTCTCTAATTTTATAAGACTTTTAACCTAATTCAATCTTGTCTTTTCAAAAATCATATAAATTTAAACCAGTGAAAAATATATCCAAGGAATGATCAGTGAATATAAAACAGAAGAGTAAATGGCAGCTAAAGCAATAATAAAAGGTGTATGTTTAATTTTATTGCTAAGAAAGCATAAGTTAGTGATGCAATTCACCAACACTATCCTTTTCTTCTAAAGTCAACAGTAAATGTGTTTGGAATTCTGTTGATGTAAGACTCACTTATGAATCTAATGGCTAATTCATCCAGTCATTCATTCAACAGATACAAGCCTTCTATTAATCCCTAAGTTAAGATGCTAGGGACTGAAGACAGAAAGATGACTGAAACTGCTAGTGAATCTAATGAGCTAGACTTTTTATCATCATACACGAACTATCTAATAAATGATGCTTTAAAATTTTATTGTATTTTTTTAATTTTGAAAGCTTCTATATACATTATTTGAACTACAACGACCAATTATTTCACTGGATTGATCCAGTGACTATTACTGAAATCAGTAAACAAAGCTTTTGTCATTAAACTACAAACACAGTAGGTGATAGAAATTAAAGCTATTTATTCTGCAAACGCAGACAGTATAACTATATATCTTTCATTAAATAAACAATTAGATCCTGCAAGGACTGGATAATCCATAATCTTATTCAAAGTTTACTTTCCACCCCAAACATTTCACAAGGACACAATCTCTTCATTGACTCACACTTCAGAATTCTCAATTTTAATCCAACATGCCAGAAACTAAATTAGTGCTACCCACATCAATATAAGCTTGAGCCATCTTTTAACTTGGAAACACAGCATGCCAATATTTTTAAAAGATAAATCAGAAAGTCTGTTTAGATAAAAACTAAATAGATATTTTATCTCTAGGTAATTAAGAAGCATCCCTATGATTCTACTGGAGATGGTTGTCATGCCCTTCTCTAGAAAATCTTCTGGCCCAGGGAACAAACCTTGGTCTCCTGCTTTGCAGGCAGATTCTTTACTGTCTTAGCCATCAGGAAAGTCCATGATCCTTTTACCTTTCTCTAATTTTATAAGACTTTTAACCTAATTCAATCTTGTCTTTTCAAAAATCATATAAATTTAAACCAGTGAAAAATATATCCAAGGAATGATCAGTGAATATAAAACAGAAGAGTAAATGGCAGCTAAAGCAATAATAAAAGGTGTATGTTTAATTTTATTGCTAAGAAAGCATAAGTTAGTGATGCAATTCACCAACACTATCCTTTTCTTCTAAAGTCAACAGTAAATGTGTTTGGAATTCTGTTGATGTAAGACTCACTTATGAATCTAATGGCTAATTCATCCAGTCATTCATTCAACAGATACAAGCCTTCTATTAATCCCTAAGTTAAAGTACTATGCTAGGGACTGAGATGACAGAAAGATGACTGAAACTTGGATTATGGCTCCAGTAAAAGACAGTTAAAAGCACAGAGTAATTTGAAATGCTATGGGAAGACTTTATATGAGTGAAAGAGAACAAGTCAAAAAGATTTAGTCAGTGTATTTAGCTGGATGTGAAAGCCTGTTTGAGGAGGCATTTCTACAAATTATACATATTTAAAACATCTTGTTAGACAAATAGTTCCACCAATGCATTTGGACTTACAGAACCCATCTTAATAACTTATACTCTAATTGTTCATGTCATACTCCATTCTATGATCTTGGAAGGAGATTCTAGGGACGTGTTGCTTTTAATTATTTATTTTTTCCTTTTGACTCAATTTAATTATTGAGTGCAAAACCAATTATGTGTAAAGCCTCTCAGAGTGCAAAGTCAAGGGTTCTGCACATATTCATGAACAAATGCTTAAAAGTAAGTTTAACAAACGATACTAAAGTTCAGAGGATTCAAGTGTATGTAAGAAAAAGGAGAGAGAACTTGAGTTTTAGTTATTAATAAAAAATAAAGTCAGGGACACTTGGGGTGATGAACCAGCAAATCTAATGTCATGGAAATGGCAGACACCTTTAGAGATACTTTAAGTCTCCCTGGAATATTTGATTATCAAAAGATAAGAGTAAATTCCACAGGCTTCCCTGCTGGTCCAGTGGATAAAGAGTCCTCCTTGCAGTGCAAGGGGCACCGGTTTGATCTCTGGCCCGGGAAGATCCCATGTGCTGTCAAGCGGATGGACTGATATGTCCAATTGCGAGCCAGCGGTCTGGAGCACATGCACCCAGAGCCCAGAGCCGGTGGTCTGCAGCGATGGGAGGCCCACACAGACCAAAGAATAAAGGTGGGTGAAAAAAAACAATAAAAGATGGCAAACTTAAAAAAAAGAAAAAGCTAAAAGTAAGTTCCTTATCTGAGAACTACTCTTAGAGTCACAGAAGTAATGGTTAAGGACTTCAAGAGCAATCTCTTTTGTCTTACTGTAAATGGCTTCCACCTGAGAGACATTAATTCTTCTTTAGATACAAGCTTCTATTAATCCCTAAGTTAAAGTACTATGCTAGGGACTGAGATGACAGAAAGATGACTGAAACTTGGATTATGGCTCCAGTAAAAGACAGTTAAAAGCACAGAGTAATTTGAAATGCTATGGGAAGACTTTATATGAGTGAAAGAGAACAAGTCAAAAAGATTTAGTCAGTGTATTTAGCTGGATGTGAAAGCCTGTTTGAGGAGGCATTTCTACAAATTATACATATTTAAAACATCTTGTTAGACAAATAGTTCCACCAATGCATTTGGACTTACAGAACCCATCTTAATAACTTATACTCTAATTGTTCATGTCATACTCCATTCTATGATCTTGGAAGGAGATTCTAGGGACGTGTTGCTTTTAATTATTTATTTTTTCCTTTTGACTCAATTTAATTATTGAGTGCAAAACCAATTATGTGTAAAGCCTCTCAGAGTGCAAAGTCAAGGGTTCTGCACATATTCATGAACAAATGCTTAAAAGTAAGTTTAACAAACGATACTAAAGTTCAGAGGATTCAAGTGTATGTAAGGAAAAAGGAGAGAGAACTTGAGTTTTAGTTATTAATAAAAAATAAAGTCAGGGACACTTGGGGTGATGAACCAGCAAATCTAATGTCATGGAAATGGCAGACACCTTTAGAGATACTTTAAGTCTCCCTGGAATATTTGATTATCAAAAGATAAGAGTAAATTTCACAGGCTTCCCTGCTGGTCCAGTGGATAAAGAGTCCTCCTTGCAGTGCAAGGGGCACCGGTTTGATCTCTGGCCCGGGAAGATCCCATGTGCTGTCAAGCGGATGGACTGATATGTCCAATTGCGAGCCAGCGGTCTGGAGCACATGCACCCAGAGCCCAGAGCCGGTGGTCTGCAGCGATGGGAGGCCCACACAGACCAAAGAATAAAGGTGGGTGAAAAAAAAAAAAACAATAAAAGATGGCAAACTTAAAAAAAAGAAAAAGCTAAAAGTAAGTTCCTTATCTGAGAACTACTCTTAGAGTCACAGAAGTAATGGTTAAGGACTTCAAGAGCAATCTCTTTTGTCTTACTGTAAATGGCTTCCACCTGAGAGACATTAATTCTTCTTTGGTGAGGTCATAAATATTACTAGATTCATATTTTATATTTATAACATAGAAAGATTAATTTACATTTTTTAACATTTATTTATTTATTTATTTATTTTGGCGGGGGTGGGGAGGGAGGGGAGTGGGCGGGTCACTTCCACTGGTCTTTCATTTGTCTAGTTTCATCCATTTTCGTTCTTTGGCCCATGTGGGCCTCCCTTCGCTGTGGTATCTGTTGTCACAGAGCACCGGCTCTGGGTGCATGTGCTCCAGAGCTCTGGCTCGGTAATTGGACACATTGGTCCAGCCGCTCCGCGGCAAGTGGGATCTTCCCAGGCCAGGAATGGAACCAGCGTCCCTTGCACTGCAAGGCGGTGTCCTTAACCACTGGACCACCAGGGAAGCCCCAGATTAATTTACATTGTACAGTGGCTACCGGTTCAATATCACACATTTACACAGTGGAGAAAATTCTCTCTCCAGAATGTACATTATAATATAGGGGATGATTAATAACTATAAAGATTTCATTCACTCTTGAAAATATATATTACAAATGAAGTCTGCAAGAGTATGCCCATTCATTTATTTATTTAGAAACACGATACATGAAAGATAAAGTCAAGGGAAATAGTATTATGAAAGTTATGGTAAACATTAATCATATTTTTCCTTGAAGAGCAGATTACAAAAGTATTATTTAAAAGTCAACATTAATAAGACCACGTCTAATTATCTTTTCAAATAATATTTATTCTATAAGTGGTACTCAAAAACTGAATGACTTTGATACAATTTAAATTTCAGATTTGGAGCAAAAAATAGAGGTAGAAATCATATGTGCTATAAATATATTCCTTTCATCTCTATTATATCATCATGGGAAAATTTTTATATTTTTTTAATGAACTTATCTCTAGAGTGAAGACAATAGTAACTTTTAAAAGAAGCAATCTTTGGATTATCAAAGAGAAAAATACAAGGAAGGGTTGCTCTATATTAACAGGGTATTAATTCAAATTATAATTGCATCTAAAATATTCTTCCTAGAAGTAATGGTTAAGGACTTCAAGAGCAATCTCTTTTGTCTTACTGTAAATGGCTTCCACCTGAGAGACATTAATTCTTCTTTGGTGAGGTCATAAATATTACTAGATTCATATTTTATATTTATAACATAGAAAGATTAATTTACATTTTTTAACATTTATTTATTTATTTATTTATTTTGGCGGGGGTGGGGAGGGAGGGGAGTGGGCGGGTCACTTCCACTGGTCTTTCATTTGTCTAGTTTCATCCATTTTCGTTCTTTGGCCCATGTGGGCCTCCCTTCGCTGTGGTATCTGTTGTCACAGAGCACCGGCTCTGGGTGCATGTGCTCCAGAGCTCTGGCTCGGTAATTGGACACATTGGTCCAGCCGCTCCGCGGCAAGTGGGATCTTCCCAGGCCAGGAATGGAACCAGTGTCCCTTGCACTGCAAGGCGGTGTCCTTAACCACTGGACCACCAGGGAAGCCCCAGATTAATTTACATTGTACAGTGGCTACCGGTTCAATATCACACATTTACACAGTGGAGAAAATTCTCTCTCCAGAATGTACATTATAATATAGGGGATGATTAATAACTATAAAGATTTCATTCACTCTTGAAAATATATATTACAAATGAAGTCTGCAAGAGTATGCCCATTCATTTATTTATTTAGAAACACGATACATGAAAGATAAAGTCAAGGGAAATAGTATTATGAAAGTTATGGTAAACATTAATCATATTTTTCCTTGAAGAGCAGATTACAAAAGTATTATTTAAAAGTCAACATTAATAAGACCACGTCTAATTATCTTTTCAAATAATATTTATTCTATAAGTGGTACTCAAAAACTGAATGACTTTGATACAATTTAAATTTCAGATTTGGAGCAAAAAATAGAGGTAGAAATCATATGTGCTATAAATATATTCCTTTCATCTCTATTATATCATCATGGGAAAATTTTTATATTTTTTTAATGAACTTATCTCTAGAGTGAAGACAATAGTAACTTTTAAAAGAAGCAATCTTTGGATTATCAAAAGAGAAAAAATACAAGGAAGGGTTGCTCTATATTAACAGGGTATTAATTCAAATTATAATTGCAAGATTAAGCAGTTCTTACTAAGAAGTGGATACATTTCCTCTTTTGGAAAATATGTACATAAAATATATTATATAACACTTTAAAATAATCAGTTGAATTGGCTACACAGTTATCATTGGCATTTATGATGTTTAAATCCTTCTACATCATTTTTGCTTAATTTAAAGAGTTATTAAAATCTTGAATGGTTTTTAAATATCATCATTATTTGTCTAGAGTAAATTCTAAAATAAAAATAAATTCGTAACTAACATAAACATACCCAAATATAAGAACTTTGTTTGGTCTGATTCAGTGCACATTCCCCAAGTGGTAATTATTAGGCAATACCTTCCAAGAAAAAAAAAAAAAAAAAAAAAACTAAAAGAAACTCATCAGAATAATAAAAAAAATTATTATAAAAGACTCAAAATATATTTATATTTTTACATATTTAACACCTATTTAAAAGATTTTGAGGAGCTCAAAGACCTTCTCTGAGGTATTTTCAGTTGTTTTGGTAGTAGACACACTATAGACACACTTGAACGCACGTTTCACAATTTCATAAGGAAATGAAGGTGAAGTTATTAATAATATTATATAGAATCAAAGAATGAATACAAATAACTAGATTTTTAGCCCTATAACTAGTCATGCTTTCTCTAGGTCTAAATACAGCTAAATTAATTCTGTTGGGAGCAAGGTTTTAGGTGGGAGCTTTGCCCCTTTCCCTTTCAGGATTTTAGATAAAAAAAGTCAAAAGTATTATTTAAAAGTCAACATTAATAAGACCACGTCTAATTATCTTTTCAAATAATATTTATTCTATAAGTGATACTCAAAAACTGAATGACTTTGATACAATTTAAATTTCAGATTTGGAGCAAAAAATAGAGGTAGAAATCATATGTGCTATAAATATATTCCTTTCATCTCTATTATATCATCATGGGAAAATTTTTATATTTTTTTAATGAACTTATCTCTAGAGGGAAGACAATAGTAACTTTTAAAAGAAGCAATCTTTGGATTATCAAAGAGAAAAAATACAAGGAAGGGTTGCTCTATATTAACAGGGTATTAATTCAAATTATAATTGCAAGATTAAGCAGTTCTTACTAAGAAGTGGATACATTTCCTCTTTTGGAAAATATGTACATAAAATATATTATATAACACTTTAAAATAATCAGTTGAATTGGCTACACAGTTATCATTGGCATTTATGATGTTTAAATCCTTCTACATCATTTTTGCTTAATTTAAAGAGTTATTAAAATCTTGAATGGTTTTTAAATATCATCATTATTTGTCTAGAGTAAATTCTAAAATAAAATAAATTCGTAACTAACATAAACATACCCAAATATAAGAACTTTGTTTGGTCTGATTCAGTGCACATTCCCCAAGTGGTAATTATTAGGCAATACCTTCCAAGAAAAAAAAAAAAAAAAAACTAAAAGAAACTCATCAGAATAATAAAAAAAATTATTATAAAAGACTCAAAATATATTTATATTTTTACATATTTAACACCTATTTAAAAGATTTTGAGGAGCTCAAAGACCTTCTCTGAGGTATTTTCAGTTGTTTTGGTAGTAGACACACTATAGACACACTTGAACGCACGTTTCACAATTTCATAAGGAAATGAAGGTGAAGTTATTAATAATATTATATAGAATCAAAGAATGAATACAAATAACTAGATTTTTAGCCCTATAACTAGTCATGCTTTCTCTAGGTCTAAATACAGCTAAATTAATTCTGTTGGGAGCAAGGTTTTAGGTGGGAGCTTTGCCTTTAATTTTCCTCTTTTTTCTTTAACAACAAGCCAACCCAACTTATGGGAGTTGAGGGAATAAAAGAACAGTTCAAACTGGCATTTCCTGCCCATAATTTCATTTAATGGTAATATATTTCAGTTGTTTCGATATAGGCAGTCACAATTTAAGATCCAAATCAATTGCACAGTAAAAAAGGAAATATTTCAATTCTATTTTATAGGAATTGAGCTTATGGTGAGATGAAATGAAAAGATATAGTACTTAAGAAAAAAAAAGACAAAAAGAGTGTTCCCAAAGCTCCATGGAGAAAAGATAAGCTAATAACAACAGAATTAGAAAGAGATCATTGTTATAGGTATTATAACTCATAGATCTGATCCTTAGAGTATTTTCAGGTTGGAAGGAAAATTAATTACCAGTCTCAGAGCAGGATAAAAACTTTAAAACTTTCTAGGAGCATTACATATTCCACTGGTGAAAATAAATACATCTGACTCACCAAGGATGAGAAGTATCACTTGAACAGTAGCAAAGTAATTACTTCCTTCTCCCCTCATTGCAACCACAAAACACTAAATTAAATGGAGGGAAGACAGAACTTGGTTTCATAGTCTCCCACTATATAAAAAAGAAAGGCCAGCTTCAGGAGAAAGTCCTAGACCAGAAATAGTTAGGATAAACCTAACATGGGCATGTTAAACAAATAAACTGGAAATTAACTACTTTAACAATCAGATACAAAGGCAAACAACATAATTATATTAGTTTGCTAGAGATGCCACAACAAAATGCCGGAGACTTGGTGGCTTAACCAACAGAAATTAATTTTCTCACAATTCTAGAGACGCTCTTTTTCTTTCTGAATAATATGGTGGATGGAAGTAATCTTTGCAACTGCAGTGGCCATTTTGCAACCACAAAAGTTAGTCTAAGAATAAAAATTAAAGTAGAAGAAAAAAGAGCTGATAGAATTATGTGTGTGTGTATTTATGTAAACTGAGCTAGACTTGAGCAGAGTGTACCCTATAACTAGTCATGCTTTCTCTAGGTCTAAATACAGCTAAATTAATTCTGTTGGGAGCAAGGTTTTAGGTGGGAGCTTTGCCTTTAATTTTCCTCTTTTTTCTTTAACAACAAGTCAACCCAACTTATGGGAGTTGAGGGAATAAAAGAACAGTTCAAACTGGCATTTCCTGCCCATAATTTCATTTAATGGTAATATATTTCAGTTGTTTCGATATAGGCAGTCACAATTTAAGATCCAAATCAATTGCACAGTAAAAAAGGAAATATTTCAATTCTATTTTATAGGAATTGAGCTTATGGTGAGATGAAATGAAAAGATATAGTACTTAAGAAAAAAAAAGACAAAAAGAGTGTTCCCAAAGCTCCATGGAGAAAAGATAAGCTAATAACAACAGAATTAGAAAGAGATCATTGTTATAGGTATTATAACTCATAGATCTGATCCTTAGAGTATTTTCAGGTTGGAAGGAAAATTAATTACCAGTCTCAGAGCAGGATAAAAACTTTAAAACTTTCTAGGAGCATTACATATTCCACTGGTGAAAAGAAATACATCTGACTCACCAAGGATGAGAAGTATCACTTGAACAGTAGCAAAGTAATTACTTCCTTCTCCCCTCATTGCAACCACAAAACACTAAATTAAATGGAGGGAAGACAGAACTTGGTTTCATAGTCTCCCACTATATAAAAAAGAAAGGCCAGCTTCAGGAGAAAGTCCTAGACCAGAAATAGTTAGGATAAACCTAACATGGGCATGTTAAACAAATAAACTGGAAATTAACTACTTTAACAATCAGATACAAAGGCAAACAACATAATTATATTAGTTTGCTAGAGATGCCACAACAAAATGCCGGAGACTTGGTGGCTTAACCAACAGAAATTAATTTTCTCACAATTCTAGAGACGTTCTTTTTCTTTCTGAATAATATGGTGGATGGAAGTAATCTTTGCAACTGCAGTGGCCATTTTGCAACCACAAAAGTTAGTCTAAGAATAAAAATTAAAGTAGAAGAAAAAAGAGCTGATAGAATTATGTGTGTGTGTATTTATGTAAACTGAGCTAGACTTGAGCAGAGTGTACCCAAAGACTTCACCTCTTGATTCTTAACTTATGAAAAGGGCTTCTCTAGTGGTTCAGGCAGGAAAGAATTTGTCTGCAGTGCAGAAGACCAGGGCTTGATCCCTAAGTCAGGAAGATCCCCTGGAGAAAAGAATGGCAACCCATTCTTGCCTGGGAAATTCTACAGACAGTGGAGCCCGGGAGGCTAAATAGTCTGTGGGGTTGCAAAGACTTAGACCTAGACTGTACCCAAAGACCTCATCTCTTGATCCTTAACTTATGTAAACTAATAAATCATTTTACTTTTTAAGAGAGTTTAAGATGAGCGTTCTATGATTTGCAATCAAAACTCTCTTTATTAATATATCTTACAATTTTCAGCTAAAAACCTAAGTGCTGTTTATTTTCTTTTTTATTCTTATTGCAATCTAAGAAAACTATAATTTTTAAAAATAAAACTTGGCTAGATAATTATGGCTATATAAACCATTAAGAGAACCAGAACTGGAAACTCAGAAATAACAGTGGGTCATCATTTGGAAAAATGATTTCATTACCCTGTGCCCTTGTACATCTTTTATTTTTGCTAACATCCAACTCCAAGGAGTGTGAAGAATGCTATTAAAGTGCTAACTTGTAAACTACATTAAGATATTTAGAATTATGATTTACAGAGAAACATGAAGTACAATATGTGTATATGGAAGTATAAATACTGAGACAAACAGGGTTAATAATTAGATTGCAAGCCTCTATTCCACTTTCTCCCACTATTCACACTGAAAATGAGTCCTGAATGAGGTAGAAATATAGAGTTTGAAAATCAAATCCAGGAAAGGTATCAAATTTTTCTAGAGATGCCACAACAAAATGCCGGAGACTTGGTGGCTTAACCAACAGAAATTAATTTTCTCACAATTCTAGAGACGTTCTTTTTCTTTCTGAATAATATGGTGGATGGAAGTAATCTTTGCAACTGCAGTGGCCATTTTGCAACCACAAAAGTTAGTCTAAGAATAAAAATTAAAGTAGAAGAAAAAAGAGCTGATAGAATTATGTGTGTGTGTATTTATGTAAACTGAGCTAGACTTGAGCAGAGTGTACCCAAAGACTTCACCTCTTGATTCTTAACTTATGAAAAGGGCTTCTCTAGTGGTTCAGGCAGGAAAGAATTTGTCTGCAGTGCAGAAGACCAGGGCTTGATCCCTAAGTCAGGAAGATCCCCTGGAGAAAAGAATGGCAACCCATTCTTGCCTGGGAAATTCTACAGACAGTGGAGCCCGGGAGGCTAAATAGTCTGTGGGGTTGCAAAGACTTAGACCTAGACTGTACCCAAAGACCTCATCTCTTGATCCTTAACTTATGTAAACTAATAAATCATTTTACTTTTTAAGAGAGTTTAAGATGAGCGTTCTATGATTTGCAATCAAAACTCTCTTTATTAATATATCTTACAATTTTCAGCTAAAAACCTAAGTGCTGTTTATTTTCTTTTTTATTCTTATTGCAATCTAAGAAAACTATAATTTTTAAAAATAAAACTTGGCTAGATAATTATGGCTATATAAACCATTAAGAGAACCAGAACTGGAAACTCAGAAATAACAGTGGGTCATCATTTGGAAAAATGATTTCATTACCCTGTGCCCTTGTACATCTTTTATTTTTGCTAACATCCAACTCCAAGGAGTGTGAAGAATGCTATTAAAGTGCTAACTTGTAAACTACATTAAGATATTTAGAATTATGATTTACAGAGAAACATGAAGTACAATATGTGTATATGGAAGTATAAATACTGAGACAAACAGGGTTAATAATTAGATTGCAAGCCTCTATTCCACTTTCTCCCACTATTCACACTGAAAATGAGTCCTGAATGAGGTAGAAATATAGAGTTTGAAAATCAAATCCAGAAATTAAAAATAAACATAAGAAGTCCCACTCTGGGAAAACTAAAAATTCAATTATTTACTTTCTAGATTGAGATTGGGTCCTCATTATTACTAGCAAAAGAAAGGTTTCTAAAAGTGGGAAGAAATAAATTCTATGCATATAGACATACAGACATTATGTGTGTGTGTGTGTGTGTGTGTGTGTGTGTGTATTAGACATGTATATATATATATATATATATATATATATACATACACACACACATAAATACATCACATACACACATACACACTGTCAGTTGTGTCCAACTCATTGTGACCCCATGGCTCCTCCTCTGTCCATGGGATTCTCTGAGTAAGAACAATGGAGTGAGTAGCCATTCCCTTCTCAAGGATATCTTTGAGACTGAGGGATCGAACTTGGGTTTTCCAGATTGCAGACAGATTGTTTACCATCTGAAACCATCAGGAAAGTCCATACACACATATATAAAATGACAGCAGTGATTCTAGCACTCATAACTGAAAACTGTAAAGAAACTGGAAAAGTGAAATTTAAGACATGGAAATAAGAGAGAGACCTCAGGAGGTTGGCAGAATCTCCCATACTCTCATTTAAGAAGCTACTGTTTTTGTTTTATCTAAGTGAAGACCTTTGTAGAGATCTGCAGTGTGCTGGTCATTATAAGGATACAAAGAACTTCAGTGAAAATCATAAGATTCTGTATTTTCTTAGGTTAATTCAGTCTGAATTCTCTGTCTTTCCAGGATATTTCTCAATTTCATATCTAAAAAGAAGAAAAAACTTACAGAGAATCCTACGCTTGTAGAAACAGATTCTCAATTTGCCTTAATTGAACATCCAACTCCAAGGAGTGTGAAGAATGCTATTAAAGTGCTAACTTGTAAACTACATTAAGATATTTAGAATTATGATTTACAGAGAAACATGAAGTACAATATGTGTATATGGAAGTATAAATACTGAGACAAACAGGGTTAATAATTAGATTGCAAGCCTCTATTCCACTTTCTCCCACTATTCACACTGAAAATGAGTCCTGAATGAGGTAGAAATATAGAGTTTGAAAATCAAATCCAGAAATTAAAAATAAACATAAGAAGTCCCACTCTGGGAAAACTAAAAATTCAATTATTTACTTTCTAGATTGAGATTGGGTCCTCATTATTACTAGCAAAAGAAAGGTTTCTAAAAGTGGGAAGAAATAAATTCTATGCATATAGACATACAGACATTATGTGTGTGTGTGTGTGTGTGTGTGTGTGTGTGTGTGTATTAGACATGTATATATATATATATATATATATATATATACACATACACACACATAAATACATCACATACACACATACACACTGTCAGTTGTGTCCAACTCATTGTGACCCCATGGCTCCTCCTCTGTCCATGGGATTCTCTGAGTAAGAACAATGGAGTGAGTAGCCATTCCCTTCTCAAGGATATCTTTGAGACTGAGGGATCGAACTTGGGTTTTCCAGATTGCAGATAGATTGTTTACCATCTGAAACCATCAGGAAAGTCCATACACACATATATAAAATGACAGCAGTGATTCTAGCACTCATAACTGAAAACTGTAAAGAAACTGGAAAAGTGAAATTTAAGACATGGAAATAAGAGAGAGACCTCAGGAGGTTGGCAGAATCTCCCATACTCTCATTTAAGAAGCTACTGTTTTTGTTTTATCTAAGTGAAGACCTTTGTAGAGATCTGCAGTGTGCTGGTCATTATAAGGATACAAAGAACTTCAGTGAAAATCATAAGATTCTGTATTTTCTTAGGTTAATTCAGTCTGAATTCTCTGTCTTTCCAGGATATTTCTCAATTTCATATCTAGGAAGATACTTAAGATATTTGAGCGATCATCACTCTCTCACCCATTATCTACTTACAGAGAATCCTACACGCTTGTAAAAAAATACAGTTACATCAGTTTTTCTAGTATTTCCCAAATATAGGTTAGCACAAGGCATCACTCCACGTTCAATGTCCATTTATGATTTTAGGGAAAGGGAAGGAGGAATGAAGCCGTGAGCTCTGAGAGGACACAGGAACATGCTGGATGAGTTGAGAGGAATCAAAATGGTCTTGTCTGATGCTCTTCAAAACTTATTTACATGTATTTTTTTTTTAATTATTTTTTAATTTATTTATCTTTTTTGGGGGGTGGGGTGGGGAGGGAGGGGAACGGGTGGGCCACTTCTATTGGTCTTTCATTTCTCTGTTTTTCATCCGTTTTTGTTCTTTGGCTCCTGTGGGCCTCCCATCGCGGTGGCCTCTGTCGTTGCAGAGCGCCGGCTCTGGGCGCATGCGCTCCAGAGCTCTGGCCTGGTAATCGGACACATCAGTCCAGCCGCTACGTGGGGCACGTGGGATCTTCCCAGGCCAGGGATCGAACCGGCGCCCCTTGCACTGCAAGGCGGTGTCCTTACCCACTGAACCACCAGGGAAGCCCTACATGTATTTCTTTATAGAATTTGAATTCTTGAAAATTTATCCTATCAATTACCTGCCACAATGAAATACATTTACACCAGCTTAATTGAGATTTAATTGTCACATAATACTACATATGTTTAAGGTTTACAACACAGTGATTTGATATATTACAAAGTAGTTGTTTAGTGACTAAGTCATGTCTGACTCTCTTGCAACCCTATGGACTGTAGCCTGACAGGTTCCTCTGTCCATCTGATTTTCTAGGCAAGAGTACTAGAGTACCGGGTTGCCATTTCCTCCTCCAGGGGATTTTTTGACCTAGGGACTGAGCCCAAGTCTCCTGCATTGGCAGGCTGATTCTACACCACTGAGCCACCAGAGAAGCCCCATATATTACAAAACACATTCACTACCGCACATAGTTACAATTTTTTGTTTTGGTATGGTGAGAAAGGTTAAGACCTACTTTTTTTTTTTTTGCAACTTTCAAATAAATAATGTAGTTAAATACTTCGGTGAGTATCCCTGCTGGATAACCAAGTAATAGATCAGAAAGAAATGGTGGGCTTGTTTTAAGGCACTCTACTTTATAAAAGGGCTTTCCTTGTAGCTCAACTGGTAAAGAATCCACCTGCAATGCAGAAGACCCTGATTTGATTCCTGGGTTGGGAAGATCCCCTGGAGAAAAGATACGCTACCCACTCCGGTATTCTAATGACCTATCTATTATATATATTGATGTGTGTTCATTTAGCATTCTTCCTAACTAAATTCATACAGTTTCCCCAGAAAGTATCCAGATGCCCTTTGCCTGTCCTCTGTAAGGCAAAGCTCAGCTTTCACTGAACCAGGCATACAGGAATGAAAACGCTTTTCATACTATTCTTTTTGGGTGTGGCTTTAAATGCATTTTTAGCAACATCCTTCTGAAAGGTAATAATTCCCCACTTACAGATATATCAATTGAATGGGAAGTAATATTAAATTATTTGTACTTGGCAGATTATTCATAGATAAAGTCACACAGCAAATCAGTCTAAAAAGACCATATAGACTGACTCAGAGTGCTGTGATCTTAAGGAGACAGGCACATAGGTAAGTCCTAAGGCAGCCTTTCATCTTAGATGACAGTGGTTGAAGAGCAGATTGGGGCTTCCCTGGTGGCTCAGACGGTAACGAATCTGCCTGCAATGTGTAATAATCTGCCTACATTGTATAACAGTTATAACCATGGCACAGAACGAGGATGATCCATTGAAGGGCCAGTACCCAAAGAGAGAAACCTAGATGGCATTAGGCTTTAAAATGAAGGCTCCTTCCCCGTGGTTTCTTAAAACATTATACTAGCTTTACTCTAAGCAAAGATGGGAACAGTTTCAGTGGCATTAAATATACCTAATAATTTTTCAACAGGCTTTGGCATCAAGTGTACCTGTGAATAAGAGTGCCCTTTGATTCTTTTTGAATGGTTCTCAACTTCATCTAATTCACTGCTTGTATTTCTTCAAGATTGCCATTGTTTTCTATCTCCAATTATGAAGCTTGAGCGATCCTTTTTTTTTTTTTTAAAGATTTATTTATTTGTTTATTTTTGGGTGGAGGTCGGGTTGGGGAGGGAGGGGAGCTTGGTCTTTCGTTTCTCTCTGTTCATCCGTCTTTGTTCTTTGGCTCCTGTGGGCCTCCCATCGCGGTGGCGTCTGTCGTCGCAGAGCACCGGCTCTGGGCGCATGCGCCCCAGAGCTCTGGCTCAGTAATTGGACACATCAGTCCAGCCGCTCCGCGGCACGTGGGATCTTCCCAGGCCAGGGCTCGAACCGGCGCCCCTTGCACTGCAAGGCGGTGTCTTTACCCACTGAACCACCAGGGGAAGCCCTGAGCGATCCTTTTTATCTGGTAAGAAACTAGCTCTGGAAATCAAAAGTAGCTTCAAAGTTCACAGTTATGTCTCATTTATGTAACTCCTTTTATATCTTTGGTTGCTTCTTGGAGAAAGAAAAAAGATAAATCGTTCCGTAGGTCCCAAATCTCCTAGCTAGAACGCAAAGGTCATGATTGATGATGACAGTGAATCTGTACATATCAAAACTCTGTTCATTGCTTTGTGAACAGGTCTCTTGAGAATTTAGGGGAGTTTTGTTTTGCATAGCTTTGTCAAGGGAACTAGCATATGGATGTGCTCTGAGGACATCTACAGTACCCTGAAGCAAACAGTAAGGCAAGACTGATGTCTTTACCTAATAAAATCTTTCGGGAAGACTAGTCTTCTTAAAGTATGTCCTCATTTGATCTGATAAGAGGCAAACAATTTCATTTCACCTTAGGCAGTGAAGACAAGAAAGGAACGTATAATTTCTTCCATTCACTCTGATTTTCTTCTCTCTCTGTTAAAATGAGATTATCTCCTTCAGACAGTGTAATACATTTAGGGGAAAAAGAACGCTCTAAATTTCTATTATTTATACTCCATGGCGTGACCCATGGAATGAGTCTCATCTGAAGCAGAAGTTACCCCAAGTATAACTTTGCTATCTGGTTTATTCGAGGCAGTTAAACCTCAAGGAAGCAGGGGGCACCTCTCTTTCCTTTATAGAGTCTAAATTTAACATCTAATTTAGCCTTCAAATGACTTTAGGTTAAAACATTTTCTTGTTGTTACCACGTCTCTGAAAATTGCACAACCAAAATGTCAATTAGTGTTGTATGTGCTGTCTGCAAATCTAAACTATGGAATGGAACTTTTCCTTTCCATAGTCACACTGAAAAAGATCAGATCATTAGAGAGCTCCTATCAGTGGCACAGCTCAAATCTCAAGATGAAATTGAGGACCTAACTATTATAAAACTTCAAAATTTAAAATAGGAAGAAAGAGAAAATTCAAGTGTTCTCTTGCCTTTTACCCCAGTCCTAGGAAATTACATGCTCCAACAGCTCAAGTATAGAAAGATTTTAACTCTTCATGAATTTGGTGTATTTTGGAATGAGGTAGGCAGTCTTTTTCTTGTGTGCTACAATGTGGATTGCAGGTCAGTTTCCAGTGGCTGGTGGATTAGGTGCTGCTCTGAGTGGTTTAGCACCACTTCCTTCAATCCCTCCTACAAGTGGCTGCCAGAATAAAGCTCCACAGCACAGCTCTCCTGCTGTCATTCCCCTCCTCTAAATCCTCAGTTCCTGAACAAGTCTGATGATTACAGGCTGTGCCAGCTATCCAAAGAGCGCCACCGTCTGGTGCCTTATTGCCCATTATTCTCTTTGACACATGTAGGTGATCTTCTCTGTACATGCTTCACACCTCCTCAATCCTCGACTTTTCCTCACACAGGTGTCTATTTGGAATGCTAGATCTAACTTCAACCTCTACTTTCCACACGTGGATCTTCTCTGATGTCCTCATTTGATCTGATAAGAGGCAAACAATTTCATTTCACCTTAGGCAGTGAAGACAAGAAAGGAACGTATAATTTCTTCCATTCACTCTGATTTTCTTCTCTCTCTGTTAAAATGAGATTATCTCCTTCAGACAGTGTAATACATTTAGGGGAAAAAGAACGCTCTAAATTTCTATTATTTATACTCCATGGCGTGACCCATGGAATGAGTCTCATCTGAAGCAGAAGTTACCCCAAGTATAACTTTGCTATCTGGTTTATTCGAGGCAGTTAAACCTCAAGGAAGCAGGGGGCACCTCTCTTTCCTTTATAGAGTCTAAATTTAACATCTAATTTAGCCTTCAAATGACTTTAGGTTAAAACATTTTCTTGTTGTTACCACGTCTCTGAAAATTGCACAACCAAAATGTCAATTAGTGTTGTATGTGCTGTCTGCAAATCTAAACTATGGAATGGAACTTTTCCTTTCCATAGTCACACTGAAAAAGATCAGATCATTAGAGAGCTCCTATCAGTGGCACAGCTCAAATCTCAAGATGAAATTGAGGACCTAACTATTATAAAACTTCAAAATTTAAAATAGGAAGAAAGAGAAAATTCAAGTGTTCTCTTGCCTTTTACCCCAGTCCTAGGAAATTACATGCTCCAACAGCTCAAGTATAGAAAGATTTTAACTCTTCATGAATTTGGTGTATTTTGGAATGAGGTAGGCAGTCTTTTTCTTGTGTGCTACAATGTGGATTGCAGGTCAGTTTCCAGTGGCTGGTGGATTAGGTGCTGCTCTGAGTGGTTTAGCACCACTTCCTTCAATCCCTCCTACAAGTGGCTGCCAGAATAAAGCTCCACAGCACAGCTCTCCTGCTGTCATTCCCCTCCTCTAAATCCTCAGTTCCTGAACAAGTCTGATGATTACAGGCTGTGCCAGCTATCCAAAGAGCGCCACCGTCTGGTGCCTTATTGCCCATTATTCTCTTTGACACATGTAGGTGATCTTCTCTGTACATGCTTCACACCTCCCTCAATCCTCGACTTTTCCTCACACAGGTGTCTATTTGGAATGCTAGATCTAACTTCAACCTCTACTTTCCACACTCTGATAGCCCAGGCCTATTTAAAAGGCCACTTGCTGCACCATGATTTCTTTTTTTATACATAAAACAGCAACATCTTTCATTCAGACTTTGGTATAATGCAATACAGATTTTACAATTTCACAATGAAAATGCCCTCTAACTATGTATAGTTATATTAGTAGCATCACTCTCTACTTAATTCAATTTTTTTGGTATTGCTTTTACAGCTTCTTGATCCCTGATCACTTTTTTTGCATTCTTATGGTGCTAGCTTACACTGCTTTTCTCCCATGTTGAGGTTACTCTTGGAAATGTCTTATCCCTTCTAAATGAGTCAAGGTGCAAATGAGCAGAGATTATCCAAAATTTCAGGCCAAGAGAGGTTTGCTTTTGATGGACCTCACAGCTGTATTTTTTCTAGCAATGTCCATATTTCAATAAGGTTTATTCTTGGCTCTGCTGAGGATTGTGAAGAACTGAGCTATGCCTGATATTGATAACACAGATCTGATTTTAGGCAATTAAATTTCTACGACTTAGTAAAAGAAGGGTGCTTTTCCAAGAAGGACTCAGAAGAGTTATAATGTGAAAACATTTGTTTTAGGCATTAAAAAATGTGCCCATTTTGGGTTGTAAGGCGTGGTGGAATAAATTTTAAGTCAATATTTCCATTTTATTCCCCAAATGTTCCACTGTGATTTCCAATAGAATCATTTTTGGCTGTCTTAAAATCCGTTGCATGTCATTTAAATTCGGAATCATGTTGTTCATTAAACCAAAAGCACTCTGGTGGTGGTAGCAGAATTAAATTCAATTTAGCAAAAATCCATGGAATACTGGCTGTGTAAGATGATGTTAGGGAATTACATAATGAAAGTAGTCTATTTGCTCAAATGCTTCAAAATCAAATGGCTCAAGTGTTAAGTCAGTCATACAATAGCAGCGAGAGAACATTTGGTCAAGATTTGTGGGATGTAATGCATCAGAATAAAGATATTAAATTTGTTTGAATTTTCATTTGTTTATACAACTGTGTATGTGTTAGTCACTCAGTCATGTACAACTGTTTATAACCCCATTGGACTGTAGCCCGTCGGGCTCCTCTGTCCATGGAATTTTCCAGGTAAGAATACTGGAGTGGGTTGCCATACCCTTCTCCAGGGGCTGTTCCTAACTCAGGGATTGAACTTGGATCTCCTGCATTGCAGGCGGATTCTTTACCATCTGAGCTATCAGTAGGAGTACTAAAATTTGAATTTTTCATATCTAAATGCCTTTTATTACAAAATTCAATTTTTTTGGTATTGCTTTTACAGCTTCTTGATCCCTGATCACTTTTTTTGCATTCTTATGGTGCTAGCTTACACTGCTTTTCTCCCATGTTGAGGTTACTCTTGGAAATGTCTTATCCCTTCTAAATGAGTCAAGGTGCAAATGAGCAGAGATTATCCAAAATTTCAGGCAAGAGAGGTTTGCTTTTGATGGACCTCACAGCTGTATTTTTTCTAGCAATGTCCATATTTCAATAAGGTTTATTCTTGGCTCTGCTGAGGATTGTGAAGAACTGAGCTATGCCTGATATTGATAACACAGATCTGATTTTAGGCAATTAAATTTCTACGACTTAGTAAAAGAAGGGTGCTTTTCCAAGAAGGACTCAGAAGAGTTATAATGTGAAAACATTTGTTTTAGGCATTAAAAAATGTGCCCATTTTGGGTTGTAAGGCGTGGTGGAATAAATTTTAAGTCAATATTTCCATTTTATTCCCCAAATGTTCCACTGTGATTTCCAATAGAATCATTTTTGGCTGTCTTAAAATCCGTTGCATGTCATTTAAATTCGGAATCATGTTGTTCATTAAACCAAAAGCACTCTGGTGGTGGTAGCAGAATTAAATTCAATTTAGCAAAAATCCATGGAATACTGGCTGTGTAAGATGATGTTAGGGAATTACATAATGAAAGTAGTCTATTTGCTCAAATGCTTCAAAATCAAATGGCTCAAGTGTTAAGTCAGTCATACAATAGCAGCGAGAGAACATTTGGTCAAGATTTGTGGGATGTAATGCATCAGAATAAAGATATTAAATTTGTTTGAATTTTCATTTGTTTATACAACTGTGTATGTGTTAGTCACTCAGTCATGTACAACTGTTTATAACCCCATTGGACTGTAGCCCGTCGGGCTCCTCTGTCCATGGAATTTTCCAGGTAAGAATACTGGAGTGGGTTGCCATACCCTTCTCCAGGGGCTGTTCCTAACTCAGGGATTGAACTTGGATCTCCTGCATTGCAGGCGGATTCTTTACCATCTGAGCTATCAGTAGGAGTACTTAAATTTGAATTTTTTCATATCTAAATGCCTTTTCAACTCTATTACAAAATATATATCCAGAGAAGTTCAGATTCTGGGCAATATAAAATTGTTACAACCTGAGCTTCACCATGGCTACTCTGGGCTTTCAAATATTATATTTCACTGTCCTCAGAGGGTCAATAAAAGCATCAGGTGTCGTGGGCACCGTGTTCCAAGCTTTCTCTGATTACTATTCTCACTAGTTCTTGCTAAGAGAAACTATATTAAATAGCTCAGAGACTTTTCGCAAACACAGCGTGGTCCCCTCAGAGTGTGAGCCTCGGATCTCAGCAATAGAGTATCGTGGTCTCAAGTATTGTCAAACCAAGAGCGGGCTTATTAATCATCAAATAAAGGCAAGCACAAGTAATCAGAAATAATCAGAACTCAATCAAACGTAAACACATGTTCTTACCCCAGAGCTGGAGAGTCTCGACCACATGGGGCTCAGCCGATCTCCATGGGCGAGGCTAATGCACAATCCTCCCCCACCCCTTTTTATATTTTTTCCAACTAGAAATCTCAAGCTAATTAATAATCATGAAGAAGCCTTTTGTCTCTCTAGAGATGCAAAAGAGGTTATCACCGGAGCCCTTTGCTCCTCTACCAACACCTTTGCTCTTGAGGAGAAACATTCTTACAATTCTTAAGTTACAAAGGGCGCTCCAAGTTTGTAAAGTGTTTCATTAGCATTAAAAAGTGGTAAGAGGAAGAACCTTTGTGCTCTGAATTGGTCTCAGAGAGGCTAGGCTTGCAGGCGCTTACCCTTAGTGTGAGGAGACAATTGTCTGTTTAGGCGGATATCTTTCTTAATTTTTGTGAGAAATGAACATGTCTCCAGGCGCCCATAACACAGGAACCCAGGGACCAAGAGCCTTCAGAGAACATTTCCTTAACTGATTACTGAATAGAAAGCTGTAATTTTTAGTAAAAGCAAAATGGTCAAATCTGAAAAAGCTAGCATTCTGAGCTGATTTTTTAATGCACTACAGAGCATTCATACTTTATCCACTTCAGTGGTCTGATGATTGTTTACTCAAGTTTGGATTATTCGGTTTTGGTGGGGGCTGTTGATTAGCTTCTATTCTCCAAACTTCCAGGACATTGTGGAGCTCTTCTATTTGAAATGATTTTAGAAATAGGAAAGACTTGGTGATCTATCTAGCCCAAGTTTCCAGGTAGGATTCTGAGACCTAGAGTGGTTAACTGCTCAAGGTCATTTTGTAAATTGACTGTGACTAGAACTTAGGCTTTTCATTTCGAGCTTAGTGACTGATTTGTCTACTAGGAGTAGTTAGAAAGAAATCTATTTACCATCAACTCCATGATGTGTGTGGTAGGTTAAAATGGCTTTTAATGAACGGCCAGCCTTCATTTAATTTCTGTTCGGCTGCCCAGCTTCAACTTTCTTTCCCCAACATAAATGTTTCTTTTGAAGACTTCTCTTTGTAGTTATCTCTAAAACTGATTTTCCCTCCAGTGCTCTTTATTTCATGTTCAATGGTTCTTTCACCTTTATCTCTGATGTAAAACCATATCAAATGCACTTTTTTCCCCTAAAATATTAAGTGTATCTCCCTCACATAATATCTTTCATCTAGCGTGGCTGTGATATCTTCAAAGGACTCCTGAAGATTAGTTATGCAAGCCTAAATCCATCTTGACTAGCCACATTTAAGGGATGCTTTAGCACTTGGTACGAGATGACTGACCAACAGCCTGTCGTCTTCACTATTACAATTAGTACAGGAAGGCTGGAGACAGAAGAAATCTTCACCTGAGTTACGACTAGTTGTGAATCTTTGTGTTGCTTTCAGATGTAAGAAATTTTTCTGGCTTCAGTTTAAGATTTATAATTATGTTTCCTGAAACTTGGTTTTTCTCAGAAAACATATCAATATCTTTAGCATTTCTATATCCTACGATTGCTCATCCTGTTGTTTTGCTTCACATAAAGATGAGAATAGTAGGTACTTTTACAACTTGAGAGAAAAGACTGTGCTGGGCTTCCCCTGGTGGTCCAGTGGGTAAGGACACCGCCTTACAGTGCAAGGGGCGCCGGTTCGAGCCCTGGCCTGGGAAGATCCCACGTGCCGCCGAGAGCTGGACTGATGTGTCCAATTACCGACCCGGAGCTCTGGGGCGCATGCGCCCAGAGCCGGCGCTCTGCAATGACAGACACCACCGCGATGGGAGGCCCGCAGGAGCCAAAGAACAAAGACGGATGAAAACAGAGAAATGAAAGACCAATAGAAGTGGCCCGCCCGCTCCCCTCCCTTCCCAACCTGACCCCCGCCCAAAATAAATAAATAAATAAATCTTTAAAAAAAAAAAAAGACTGTGCTACTTTGATACTGACTAAGAGAGAGAAAAAAAAGGAGAGTTGCTTTATCTCCTATGTGAGAAGGTAAACTGTGTTTGTACTGATTGTTACTCTTTGGCCTGTGAATTCCTTCCTCTCTATTTAATTTCTGGAAGGGAGGCATTTGCTTGTAAGATACTTTATGTTTCATTATGAAATAATAAGAGAGCTCAAGCAAGCTTGATTAAATTACAGCTATCCAAAGAAAGAATTTTCAGTTCCAAATTTAGTGTCATACAATAGGGCCTGTCAATTAACAGAAATAACTCCATGGTTGGAGAAGACCCATGAGGATATTTATCTGGCTCCTGGATGTATCCTTTGAAGTAAAATATTAAGTGTATCTCCTCACATAATATCTTTCATCTAGCGTGGCTGTGATATCTTCAAAGGACTCCTGAAGATTAGTTATGCAAGCCTAAATCCATCTTGACTAGCCACATTTAAGGGATGCTTTAGCACTTGGTACGAGATGACTGACCAACAGCCTGTCGTCTTCACTATTACAATTAGTACAGGAAGGCTGGAGACAGAAGAAATCTTCACCTGAGTTACGACTAGTTGTGAATCTTTGTGTTGCTTTCAGATGTAAGAAATTTTTCTGGCTTCAGTTTAAGATTTATAATTATGTTTCCTGAAACTTGGTTTTTCTCAGAAAACATATCAATATCTTTAGCATTTCTATATCCTACGATTGCTCATCCTGTTGTTTTGCTTCACATAAAGATGAGAATAGTAGGTACTTTTACAACTTGAGAGAAAAGACTGTGCTGGGCTTCCCCTGGTGGTCCAGTGGGTAAGGACACCGCCTTACAGTGCAAGGGGCGCCGGTTCGAGCCCTGGCCTGGGAAGATCCCACGTGCCGCCGAGCGCTGGACTGATGTGTCCAATTACCGACCCGGAGCTCTGGGGCGCATGCGCCCAGAGCCGGCGCTCTGCAATGACAGACACCACCGCGATGGGAGGCCCGCAGGAGCCAAAGAACAAAGACGGATGAAAACAGAGAAATGAAAGACCAATAGAAGTGGCCCGCCCGCTCCCCTCCCTTCCCAACCTGACCCCCGCCCAAAATAAATAAATAAATAAATCTTTAAAAAAAAAAAAAGACTGTGCTACTTTGATACTGACTAAGAGAGAGAAAAAAAAGGAGAGTTGCTTTATCTCCTATGTGAGAAGGTAAACTGTGTTTGTACTGATTGTTACTCTTTGGCCTGTGAATTCCTTCCTCTCTATTTAATTTCTGGAAGGGAGGCATTTGCTTGTAAGATACTTTATGTTTCATTATGAAATAATAAGAGAGCTCAAGCAAGCTTGATTAAATTACAGCTATCCAAAGAAAGAATTTTCAGTTCCAAATTTAGTGTCATACAATAGGGCCTGTCAATTAACAGAAATAACTCCATGGTTGGAGAAGACCCATGAGGATATTTATCTGGCTCCTGGATGTATCCTTTGAAGCAAATTTAAAATTCATTTCATAATAAAACTTTCACCAAGTAGTAATATTTTTCTATGATGACAGGGAAAAGTATGAGAAGGTTCACAAGATAGACATTTAGAGATATCCCTTTGGCTTCTTTCTGCAACAAAGTGGCTCCAGAATCTATCTATTCTTTTTTAATGTAGTTCCAAAGGAGAAAAAGCAAAGAATATTTACCATATGCATGCTGCATCAAGAGAATATTTTTACTATCAAATTAGTCTCTTCTTTAGAAGCATAGGCATTTACAATGGATTATAAAGAAAGGACCTCTTGTGCATTCTTTTGCAGTTTCCAAATTTGTCATTTTGTGTTTACATTAGAGTCCTATTTTAGCTTTGCTGTATAAAAGTTTACCATCATTAATACATACTCTCCAATGTTGATTGCACAGTAAATAACAAAGTAGACAAAAAGGCTTTTGAATTGTCTACAAACCAGCAGAGTGAATGGATACAAACAAAAAGGGAAATTTGAATTATCTTTGGAACTTGAATTTACTTAAAATATATTCCTGAATCCTATGTAAGACCTACCATGTTGGGCTACTTAGAGAAACGTACAAGCTGCCTGGTCCACCAGTAGCTCCTCCATTTAGAAGCTCACATCTGAAATAGACCATTTTTTTGGTTGCTCAGAATCAGCCAGTTTCCCAAGTCACTATGATTAGAAATCAAATCCTCCCTGTGACCTTGAGACCTACCAGGTTTAACAGAATATCATACCCTACACCCCCACATTCCATCCCATCCTTGTGCTCTTTCAACACAAACTTTCTAGACACATGCCTGCTTCAGGGTCTTTGCATATCTGCCTAAGGGCTTTCTTCTGATAGCCACAAGGGAAGCCCCTTCACCGCATTCAGATCTTCACTCAAAGCTTTCCTCAGTGAGGTTTTCTTTGACCAAGATCTTTAAAATGAAAACCCATCCCTACTTCACATTTTTTTACAGATTTACCTTCCCCCCACTTATTAATACATAACACACTATATATTGTACTTATTTATTTTTTCATTATACTTTTTCAAATAGATTGCAAGATCCTTGATGGAATCTTTGCCTTTCATATTCTCTACTGTATTCCCAGTGCCTGAAACACTGCCCTGCCACAGAGTAGGTACAAGACAAAAAAGGTGTGTTCATGAGCAGCTATGACACAATAAAGACATTATGAATGTATAAATAGCAGATGGACTTGGTTCATAAATTATGGGATTCTAAAGATTTGTGTTTGGGGGTGGCCTTGACCAAGGGCAATTCTTTCAACCTCTGTTGTATTTTCTGTGAAATGGGCTTATGTGGTTAATAAACTGCCTTCTTTTTCCCATAAATTTGTGTGGTAGAGTGATATTATTTCTTTAGATATATTTTTTTTAATTTTAAAGAGAGGTTAGGAATACATCTATTATTTTCAAAGAGTAATTATGAAAATGCATCTTCAATTGTTATGAACATTCTACTTTAAAAATATGCAATGTTTGATAATAGATCTTAAATATGAAATTAATTTTGCATTTTCCTTTCTAATCATGGATACAAACAAAAGGGAAATTTGAATTATCTTTGGAACTTGAATTTACTTAAAATATATTCCTGAATCCTATGTAAGACCTACCATGTTGGGCTACTTAGAGAAACGTACAAGCTGCCTGGTCCACCAGTAGCTCCTCCATTTAGAAGCTCACATCTGAAATAGACCATTTTTTTGGTTGCTCAGAATCAGCCAGTTTCCCAAGTCACTATGATTAGAAATCAAATCCTCCCTGTGACCTTGAGACCTACCAGGTTTAACAGAATATCACACCCTACACCCCCACATTCCATCCCATCCTTGTGCTCTTTCAACACAAACTTTCTAGACACATGCCTGCTTCAGGGTCTTTGCATATCTGCCTAAGGGCTTTCTTCTGATAGCCACAAGGGAAGCCCCTTCACCGCATTCAGATCTTCACTCAAAGCTTTCCTCAGTGAGGTTTTCTTTGACCAAGATCTTTAAAATGAAAACCCATCCCTACTTCACATTTTTTTACAGATTTACCTTCCCCACTTATTAATACATAACACACTATATATTGTACTTATTTATTTTTTCATTATACTTTTTCAAATAGATTGCAAGATCCTTGATGGAATCTTTGCCTTTCATATTCTCTACTGTATTCCCAGTGCCTGAAACACTGCCCTGCCACAGAGTAGGTACAAGACAAAAAAGGTGTGTTCATGAGCAGCTATGACACAATAAAGACATTATGAATGTATAAATAGCAGATGGACTTGGTTCATAAATTATGGGATTCTAAAGATTTGTGTTTGGGGGTGGCCTTGACCAAGGGCAATTCTTTCAACCTCTGTTGTATTTTCTGTGAAATGGGCTTATGTGGTTAATAAACTGCCTTCTTTTTCCCATAAATTTGTGTGGTAGAGTGATATTATTTCTTTAGATATATTTTTTTTAATTTTAAAGAGAGGTTAGGAATACATCTATTATTTTCAAAGAGTAATTATGAAAATGCATCTTCAATTGTTATGAACATTCTACTTTAAAAATATGCAATGTTTGATAATAGATCTTAAATATGAAATTAATTTTGCATTTTCCTTTCTAATCAGCCTCCTCATATTTGGAGTCTTAATAGCTGAAATAACAGCGATCCATCATGTTTTTAATCAAATTAGCAAGCAGATTTCCTCCTTTATTGCCCTTCCATAAAAATCTATTTAGCATAAAATAAGGATGCTATAACATTTCCAGGCAATATTTGATTATGTACAGACTTAAATGCTTCCAATTCTAACCAATTATTGGAGGGTGCATCTAATTATATCTTCACTTTTAATTCAGCAATCTGTTTTTCCAGTTGTTTCAATCTGGCATATCACTCTTTTCTCCTCTCAGCAGAAAAAAACTTATAATAGCCCTGCATAGCATCAATCAAGCCGTTTCCCTAAATGAATAACTTGTGTTCTTTATAGGCAACACTGGAAGCTGCAAACAAATATCATTTGCTCAACTGATTGGAAAAACAATCACTAAGGAAGAAAGAGGATTAGAAAATAACTGCCCACAGTAAAAACCACAGATGTGTGTGCATGCGTGTGTGTGTCTTTGTAGGTGGGAACACATGTGTGCGACACAGGCTAAGGTCCCACGTTGTAAAACGAGAGTATGAGAGTAGGGAAGGACAGAGGGGCAGACAGGAGACTAGCACTGGAGGGGAATCATTGTTCATGTGGAAAACCTCATCTCTTTACTGGCTAAAACTAAGACTTTCTGAGACAAGTGCACAACCAGAGTTAGCTATCTCCAAATGGCAAATAGCAAAGTGGAGAAGGTGGGGAGGTGGGGGGAGGAAAGTGGTGAAATTATTTAGATGAAGACCTTTCACTATTCTCTGTTGTAAGGCTGCTTCTGGCTTCAAACAAAGCAGTATGGTTCCCACTTATCTTTGTCCAAAAAGTCCATGACTAGGCTAAGCTTTCTAAAATTTCAATCCAGCTACCAGGTTTATATTTTTATACCTTTAAGCAATTCTGTTAAAAACGTAATAGTAGTACAACAGCTGCTAATAGCCCTGTAAGCAGCCCTGAAAACACTAATGCTATGATACGTCTGAATGAAAAAAAGAAGAGATGAATGAAAGGAAGGATTGAAGAAAGGGAGGGAGAGTGGAAGAAAAGAAGGAACTGTACAAATTACCTGCTGTTAAGAAATCAACTCCTTGTCTAATCATTCATTTCTGTCTTATTGTGACCCTTTTCATCCGTGCACTCTGGCCATACTGAAATACTTCCTGTTTTCTAAGGACACGGAGGCCATTCCTGTTCCATAGCCTCTGCTCTTTTACCACTGGGCTTCCCTGGTGCCTCAGTGGTAAAGAATCTGCCGGCCAATGCAGGATACGCAGGTTCAGTCTCTGACTTGGGAAAATACTCTGGTGAAGGAAATGACAACCCACTCCAATACTCTTGGACAGAGAAGCTGGGTAGGCTACAGTCGATGGGGTCTCAAAAGAGTTGGACATGACTGAGCAACTAAACAGCAGCCTGGAATGCTGTCTTCTAGGAAACACTTTCTAAGTCTCTGGACCTTTTCCATCTTCTCTGCGCTAGATGCCTATATCATCCAAGCTAAATGGTTTCTATCTTAATGATAGAAATAAATCTAGTTTAGGGGCTCATCTGGAACTCTTGCCTTAAGTTCTAGGTTCATATGTAAGGATCCTCATCCTCCTACACACCATCAGCCTTAGAATCCTTTTTCCTTAATACCCTCTGTGTTTACCTTCTATCTTTGGGTAAAATCTTATGTATTTGATGCTCTGGCTATCCAGTTATTTTTTTCCTTCTACCATCTGTTTTCCTACTTCCTTTTATGCTTTCCAACAGCCTCTGAGTTCTTTGGCATGTGACTCTCAGTGTCTCAACTTGGCAAGTGATCCTCTTTAATTGTAATAATCTGTAACGGAATTATACATTATTACGATACATTCACTATAGCTCCCTGTGCTATACAGCACTGCTCACAATACCCAAGACATGGAACCAATTCAAGTGCCCATCAATAGATGACTGGTTTAAGAAGATACGGTAAATATGTATATATATATATATATATTTCAATATATGAAATATAATGGAATTTCATTAGTCATAAAAAGAATGAAATATTAGCACTTTCAGTAACATGGATGAACCTAGAGAATATTATACTAAATCAGATAAAGGTGTCATACGATATCACTTATATGCGGAATCTAAAAGATAATACAAATGGCTACAATCCATGGGGCTGCAAAGAATTGGACACAACTGAGTGACTAGCACTTTCACTTTGGGCTTTCCTGGTGGCCTAGATGGTAAAGACTCTGCCTGCACCCAAACTCTCAGCTCCTCTCAACTCCACGATCCAGGGTCAATCCAACAATTTTCTCATTTCCTGCATTCACACATTATCACTTATAGAGAAAATCATTCAGCCAACTAGCATGGTGTTAATACATATCCATTATTCCTAATTCCACTGGGTCCTCGATAGCCTGAAAAAAGAAGCCCCTAGTCATCCATCCATTCCTTAGAGTGGCTCCATTATAACCCTCAGAACTTTCCTAAAGCCTCTATGATTTGAACGTCTATTCATTCTTAGCAGAAGAAACTGCCTTCTCCTCCAAAAAGAATATAAAATCGGACAGATGGAAAATCCCTCAGTATCATGCATGTAAACTTAAGTTATATGCTGAACTTATTTGCAAAGCAGAAACAGAGACACAGATGTATAGAACAAACTTACAGATACCATACGGGGAAGGGGATAGATTGAGAGACTGTGACTTACATGCATATATACTACTATGCATAAAATAGATAACCAGTGAGACCCTCCTGTATAGCACAGAGAACTCTATACTCAATGCTCCGTGATGACCTAGGTGAATCCTTTTTCCTTAATACCCTCTGTGTTTACCTTCTATCTTTGGGTAAAATCTTATGTATCTGATGCTCTGGCTATCCAGTTATTTTTTTCCTTCTACCATCTGTTTTCCTACTTCCTTTTATGCTTTCCAACAGCCTCTGAGTTCTTTGGCATGTGACTCTCAGTGTCTCAACTTGGCAAGTGATCCTCTTTAATTGTAATAATCTGTAACGGAATTATACATTATTATGATACATTCACTATAGCTCCCTGTGCTATACAGCACTGCTCACAATACCCAAGACATGGAACCAATTCAAGTGCCCATCAATAGATGACTGGTTTAAGAAGATACGGTAAATATGTATATATATATATATATATATATTTCAATATATGAAATATAATGGAATTTCATTAGTCATAAAAAGAATGAAATATTAGCACTTTCAGTAACATGGATGAACCTAGAGAATATTATACTAAATCAGATAAAGGTGTCATACGATATCACTTATATGCGGAATCTAAAAGATAATACAAATGGCTACAATCCATGGGGCTGCAAAGAATTGGACACAACTGAGTGACTAGCACTTTCACTTTGGGCTTTCCTGGTGGCCTAGATGGTAAAGACTCTGCCTGCACCCAAACTCTCAGCTCCTCTCAACTCCACGATCCAGGGTCAATCCAACAATTTTCTCATTTCCTGCATTCACACATTATCACTTATAGAGAAAATCATTCAGCCAACTAGCATGGTGTTAATACATATCCATTATTCCTAATTCCACTGGGTCCTCGATAGCCTGAAAAAAGAAGCCCCTAGTCATCCATCCATTCCTTAGAGTGGCTCCATTATAACCCTCAGAACTTTCCTAAAGCCTCTATGATTTGAAGCGTCTATTCATTCTTAGCAGAAGAAACTGCCTTCTCCTCCAAAAAGAATATAAAATCGGACAGATGGAAAATCCCTCAGTATCATGCATGTAAACTTAAGTTATATGCTGAACTTATTTGCAAAGCAGAAACAGAGACACAGATGTATAGAACAAACTTACAGATACCATACGGGGAAGGGGATAGATTGAGAGACTGTGACTTACATGCATATATACTACTATGCATAAAATAGATAACCAGTGAGACCCTCCTGTATAGCACAGAGAACTCTATACTCAATGCTCCGTGATGACCTAGGTGGGAAGACAATCATAAAAAGGGGGTATGTGTATATGTATGACTGATTCACTTTGCTGTATAGTAGAGATTATTACAACACTGTGAAGCAACTCTCATAAAAATTAATTCAAAAATAAAACGGTACAGAATGTAAAAAAACTTAAGTTATCTGCATGTGTATTTATCGTTACTGTTTTTCCTTCAGTCGTTGTGAAAGATAAATCCTTCCAGGTCTCATCCCTTCCTGCTTCTTCATCAATCTGAGTTAATCACAGATCCCTTTGCCTATATTTTCAGTGTTTCCCCTCTTTCCTGATCCTCTCCCATCTTATATATAAGACAAAGGAAGAACAAAATAATATTCTCTACATACATCTCTGTTATTTACTATCTTGCCATTGTCCTTCCTAAGTAAATAATGGCTGACATTTGTTATCTCCACTCCCTCATCTCTCACCTAATCTTCTATCTGGCTTTCGCCATGTTGGGCTGGCCATGATCACTATCAAGTGATTCATTACTAAATCCAATGCACACTTGTAATATATTTCTTACTTACCCTTTCTGTCTTACTGATGATCACTCCCTCTCTCTTGACACTCTATCTATACTTAGGTTCAACCACCCTGCTCACTTACGTCTTTCCCATCTGAAGAGTCTCCTTAGTCATCTAAGACTTATTTGTTACTGTGGTGTTCCTTATAGTTCACATTCTGTCTCGGAGTGCCTTCAATCATTCCAATTGCTTTATCATCTATTCACTAGTATACATTCATAGCCTAGGTCTTTTTCTGGAATCCCATTGCTCTATATCCAACTATACACTGGGAATATTTTTCTTGATTTTCTGCAGTTAACTCAAACTCAGCACACAAGAAACAGATTTTCTATTTTATTTTCTCGGTTTTTTTTTTTTTGGGGGGGGGGGGCTTCTATTGGTCTTTCATTTATTTCCATCTTTTGTTCTTTGGCCTGTGTGGGCCACCCATTGCAGTGGCCTTTCTTGTTGCAGAGCACCAGCTCTGGGTGCATGTGCTCCAGAGCTCCAGCTTGGTAGTTGGACACATCGGTCCAGCTGCTTCGTGGCATGTGGGATCTTCCCAGGCCAGGGATTGAACCGGTGCCCCTTGCACTGCAAAGCGATGTCCTTACCCACTGGACCACCAGGGAAGCCCTCTGTCTGTTTTTGATTATCCCTTTTATGTGCCTGATCTTAGCAAGTGGCTCCAATCGCCACTAAGAAACAAAGTATCAGAAAAGTGAGTGTTAGTCGCTCAGTTGTGCCTGACTCTTTGTGACTCCGTGGACTGTAGCTGACCAGGCTCCTCTGTCCCTGGAATTCTCCAGACAAGAATACTGGATTGGGTATCCATTCTCTTCTCCAGGGAATCTTCTAGACCTAGGGATTGAACCTAGGTCTCTTGAATTGCAGGTGGATTCTTATCATCTGAGCCATCAAGGAAGTCCAAAGTATCAGAAAGTACCACATAAACTTGACTCACTCTTGAATCCCCGTTATTCAGCCAATCTTCAAAAGTGTTATTTTGTATTCAAAAGTATATGTCCTTTCTAATATGCTTTTAATCATTTACATTTTCCATTATGACCATAACTATTTTTGCTCAGTTATTTTTTTCTATTGATTACTGAAAAAAATCCCTAAATAGGTCTCAAATCCATCTGTCACATTGCTGCTTAAGTGGCTGTTCTATAAAGAAATTTTGGAAAAGCTCCAAACATTTCAGAGAAGCATAAAAGGACCCTTCATAATTTGGAGGCTGTTACCTTCTGCAGTCTTACTCCTATTGCTCTCATAATATTTTTGGCAGGCATTCTTTCTAGAGAATTAACTAGAACTTTTTATATGCTAATAGAAAAATACTTAGAGGATACCATGGCAGGCAACATTTCCAAAACTTATTTGATCATGGAACATTTATTTTTTTCATAGAAAGACAATGTAGAAACCTCTTAGAACTAGCCAGTTTACAATATTTGGTAAAATGATCCAGCAGCCTATATATTTTGTCTCAACTTTATCATCGGGATAAAGATTGCTAAAAGATGAAAATAAGAATGAAAATCTTTCTGAAGAAACTTATCACTAAATTATTATTTCCATATTGTGTTATAGGTAACATGTCACAAACATAACAAATTTGGAGTAAGTTAAAAATCTCTTTAATTCTAACCAAATAAAGAAAAATAAACCTATTTGTCTAGATTTAGCAAAAAAATGTATTGTAGAAAAGCTCTTCTTTATTGCTCAAAGATTGAAGCTTTTTTTTTTTTAAAGATTTATTTATTTGTTTATTTTGGCAGGGGAGGGGGAGGGAGGGAGCAGGAGGGCCACTTCTATTGGTCTTTCATTTGTCTGTTTTTCAACCATCTTTATTCTTTGGCCTGTGTGGGCCTCCCATCACAGTGGCCTCTGTTGTCGCAGAGCACCAGCTCTGGGTGCACGCGCTCCCGAGCTCCAGCTCTGTGAGTGGACACATCAGTCCAGCCGCTCCATGGCACGTGGGCTCTTCCCAGGCCAGGGATCGAATCGGTGCCGCTTGCACAGAAAGGCGGTGTCCTTACCCACTGGACCATCAGGGAAGCCCAAGATTGAAGCTTTGACCTAATTATTACCTGATCTTTTAAGGTCAACATAAGACATAGGATATATGTCTTTTATCATTTAAATGTAACTGCATTTCTGTCAAGATTTTCAAAATAGTGCAAGATTTTAGTGTAATGCATGGTAAATCTTAGGTGTCTGCACACTAAAATGAAGAATGAGAACATTCTCAGTGGTGCAACTAATTCAAAGGCAACAGTCTTGTCGTCTGGCACATGAATGGTTATTTTAGCTACTGTGCAGTTTTTTTTTTAAACATGGAGGTTAAACAGATTTACATTTTCCACACTGAAGGCAATCAATAACTTGTTGACAAATTTTTGTGCTAGGATAACTTCTGATTTCATGATATCTTATTTATATTATACCTTTTCTCTGAAACTTTTATCTGAATGAGTCAAACTAAGATGAAATATTCCTGAGAGAGAAAATTCTACTTTAAAGGAGATAACATGTGCTACAGAAAGGCCAGTTTTCTTGATTAGCAGAATCCATTTGGTAAAATGATCCAGCAGCCTATATATTTTGTCTCAACTTTATCATCGGGATAAAGATTGCTAAAAGATGAAAATAAGAATGAAAATCTTTCTGAAGAAACTTATCATTAAATTATTATTTCCATATTGTGTTATAGGTAACATGTCACAAACATAACAAATTTGGAGTAAGTTAAAAATCTCTTTAATTCTAACCAAATAAAGAAAAATAAACCTATTTGTCTAGATTTAGCAAAAAAATGTATTGTAGAAAAGCTCTTCTTTATTGCTCAAAGATTGAAGCTTTTTTTTTTTTAAAGATTTATTTATTTGTTTATTTTGGCAGCGGAGGGGGAGGGAGGGAGCAGGAGGGCCACTTCTATTGGTCTTTCATTTGTCTGTTTTTCAACCATCTTTATTCTTTGGCCTGTGTGGGCCTCCCATCACAGTGGCCTCTGTTGTCGCAGAGCACCAGCTCTGGGTGCACGCGCTCCAGAGCTCCGACTCGGTAATTGGACACATCGGTCCAGCCGCTCCATGGCACGTGGGATCTTCCCAGGCCAGGGATCGAATCGGTGCCGCTTGCACAGAAAGGCGGTGTCCTTACCCACTGGACCATCAGGGAAGCCCAAGATTGAAGCTTTGACCTAATTATTACCTGATCTTTTAAGGTCAACATAAGACATAGGATATATGTCTTTTATCATTTAAATGTAACTGCATTTCTGTCAAGATTTTCAAAATAGTGCAAGATTTTAGTGTAATGCATGGTAAATCTTAGGTGTCTGCACACTAAAATGAAGAATGAGAACATTCTCAGTGGTGCAACTAATTCAAAGGCAACAGTCTTGTCGTCTGGCACATGAATGGTTATTTTAGCTACTGTGCAGTTTTTTTTTAAACATGGAGGTTAAACAGATTTACATTTTCCACACTGAAGGCAATCAATAACTTGTTGACAAATTTTTGTGCTAGGATAACTTCTGATTTCATGATATCTTATTTATATTATACCTTTTCTCTGAAACTTTTATCTGAATGAGTCAAACTAAGATGAAATATTCCTGAGAGAGAAAATTCTACTTTAAAGGAGATAACATGTGCTACAGAAAGGCCAGTTTTCTTGATTAGCAGAATCCATTTGTAGATATCTGAAAAATGTCTGTATATCACAGGGATAAGTGACACAAGAGGTAGGCAGAAAGGAAGTGAAAGGAGAGCTTATCAATGAAGCCACCTAAGTCCTGCCTCTGGCTGCCAGAGGTTCTGTATTGCTGAGACACCACACAGATGCCATTCCATCCTATTAACTGTTTCCTCAATATTGTGGCTAAGCATCTGCGCTAAGTTTTTGTTGTCTTTCTCTCTTTGCTCCAGGTAATGCCATTGCAATTTCACTGTTTTTGGTAACATTAAAGTGTTTTTTTTTTTTAAAAAAAAAAAGGTCCTTGGACTCTGTTACCTAAGAATATTCTTTCACATACCTTTCTTTGGAATTTATCATTTTTCATTTCAGCATTCTGATCTATTTCTATAATGCAACGAAGGAAAAAATAGTGCATAAAAGAAAGCAAAGAATAAAAATCAAGTGAAACTTCACCTTTACTTAGATTATCCTGTCTCTTTTATCTGAAGATTTTAAAATACCTCTTTCCTTCTCTGCAAAGTCATTTTCCCCAAGGATATAATGCTTCCCAATTCTGTGTTAGAAAACTATCGTTGCTTCAAAACTGATGAAGTCTGTACCTTTTAGTAGTGTATCACTGACAGAGACAATAAGAATGTAGACAAGGGCTTCCCTGGTGGTCCAGTGGGTAAGGACACCACCTTACAGTGCAAGGGGTGCTGGTTCGATCCCTGGCCTGGGAGGATCCCACATGCCGCGGAGCGGCTGGACCGATGTGTCCAATTACCGAGCCGGAGCTCTGGAGCGCATGCGCCCAGAGTCGGTGCTCTGCGACAACAGAGGCCACTGCGATGGGAGGCCCATGTGGGCCAGAGAACAAAGATGGATGAAAATGGATAAATGAAAGACCAATAGAAGTGGCCCGCCCACCCCCTCCCTCCCTAACCTGCCCTACCCCAACCAAAAAAAAAAAAAAAGAAGAAGAATGTAGACAAGTATGTAGAATAGCTGTTACCAGAATAAATTGAGAGAACAGCCCAGTAGCTCAACAAATGAGCAGTTATGAGCACATAGAGACACATTTTCCTTCTTTTAGGTATCTCTGGATGGGCCATAGATCTTCTTAGATTGTAGTTTCATGTAGACCATTAATTACATAGGCTTCCCAGGTGGTGTTAGTGGTAATGAATCCTCCTACTAATATAGAAGACATGGATTTAATTCCTGGGTTGGGAAGATCCCCTGGAGGCAGAAGCAGCACCCAACTCCAGTATTCTTGGCGGGAAAATTTCATGGATAGAGGAGACTGGCGGGCCACAGTCCTTGGAGCCATAAGAGTAGACATGACTGAGTACACAGCCCATTATATATAACTTTAAAAATAAACTTTGAAATTCAGGATTGTTTTAAATTTATAGAAATGTTGCAAAGATAGTATAGAGAATTTCTGTATCAATATAATCCAAATACAGCTTTATCATTAATATCTTACATTACTATGGTTCATTAGTATCAACTATTTGACCAGTACTGACACACTGTCATTCACTAAATTTTATATTTTACTTGTATTTCTTTAGATTTATCTGAAGTTCTTTTCTGTCCCAAGATCTCACCTAGGATACCACATTACATTTACTCATTCTATTCCTTTAGGCAATTTTTTATGATGACAATTTCCTCCAACCTTCCTTATTTTTAATGATCTTGACAGTATTGAGGAGTACTGGTCAGATATTCTATGGGGCTGCAAAGAGTTGAACATGACTCAGTGACTGCACAACAAGAAAATATTATGATTCTACAGTATTTCCTTTGTTGATGAAATTGTTCCATTATAGGCCATTGAAAATTGGACATGGGTACATCTTGCAGTTGGCTCCTTTGTGCCTTTGAGAGGTCCCCATTCTTTTTTTTTATATATATAAACACTACTGTTTTTAATTAGAGAATGTATTAGAATCTCTACATTTTGAATGAACAAGCATTGATTAAATGTTGGAGTATCTGGGAATCTGGGATTGGTTTTTATCAAGGATACAACTGACAAAGAACCATGTCCCTTAACAAATGATCTGTTAGTCAAAGAAACAGATCATTATGGGATACATTAAGAGTACTGTATTCTCCCCAAATAAAACATACAAATATAAGAATTCAGGACAGAAGTAAAAGGCAAATGAGACTACCAACACTTTGAGGAAGGAACTCATGTCTCATGGTTTCTATATCTACAGTGCCTCAGAATGTGCCTTAGACTAGTAAATTCTTGATAAATATTTCCTGATCAGTCTAAGCAAGAATCTAAATATCTGCTTGATGAATACAGAAAACAAGAAAAGGTAAATGTCAATGATTTATAAATTCTGAAATAAATTTCCATGTTCCAGAGATTCCTTAAAAAACTAAAAATAGGGCTTCCCTGGTGGTCCAGTGGGTAAGGACACCGTCTTGCAGTGCAAGGGGTGCCGGTTCAATCCCTGGCCTGGGAAGATCCCACGTGCCATGGAGTGGCTGGACCGATGTGTCCAATTACCGAGTCGGAGCTCTGGAGCGCATGCGCCCAGAGCTAGTGCTCTGCGACAACAGAGGCCACCGTGATGGGAGGCCCACGCGGGCCAAAGAACAAAGATGGATGAAAACGGACAAATGAAAGACCAATAGAAGTGGCCCGCCTGCTCCCCTCCCTTCCTACCCCACCTCCACCAAAATAAATGAATAAATCTTTTTTTAGAAAAAGAAAAACTAAAAATAGAAACATCATATGACCCAGCAATCCCACTATTAGGCTTATACCCTGATGAAATCAAAAGTGAAAGAAGCACCTGTACCCCAATGTTCATTGCAGCACTCTATACAATAGCTAGAACATGGAAGCAACCTAGAGGTCCATCGACGAATGCGTGGATAAAGAAGTTCTGGTACATATATACAATGGAGTACTACTCAGTTGTAAAAAGAAATGCAGAAGAAACAGTCCTAATGAGGTGGATGGAGCTAGAACCTATTATAAAAAGTGAAGTAAGTCAAAAAGAGAAAGACAAGTATAGTATACTAACACATATATATGGAATCTAGTAAGACGGTAATGATAACACACTTAGTGAAGTGTTGGAAAAACAAAGAGAACAGACTTATGAACATTGTGGGGAATGAACATGGGGTGGGAGGCGTAGAGGGAGTAACATGGAAACCTATACTATCATATGTGAAAAAGACAGCTATTGTCATTGCGCTGTGGGAATAGGCGATCCTGAAGGGATGCGGTGAGATAGCCTGGAGGGATGGGACGGGGCAGGTGGGGGACTGGCAGGAGAGTGGAGGAGGGATGGGAGCCAGGGATATACATATGACTAATCTGGGATTATACATATCTACAAACAACAAAACACTGTAAAAGTAAAAAGTAAAATAAAAATTAAAAAGTATTCCATGTTCCTATACTCTGTTTTTCTGGTATGTAGTTGGTATGCTGTAAAGATCAAATCTAGTTCATAAGTTATATTTAAGCTTTATACTCATAAGTCATATGAAATGTCACACTACATTTTTTACCTTGATTGATTATAAACTGATGATTTGTGTAATGTGAGAATAACTTTTGGTTTGAGAGTACCATCATAATGATTTCTTTTTCCTATTGCTTATACAAAACCGTCAAATGTTACCAAATTTCTGCACAGAACTCTGCCACACTTAAGTGATTCTCCACACTTCTTTGCAATAAAATTTACTCTCATCTGAATTTAAAAAGCAATGGGATACCATCCAAGGGCTGTGAAGAAGGTATTTCTAAGCATGATATCAGTCTTTCAGAATCTGTAGATGACTTAATGGATACTTAGTAGGCAAAAAGATTGCCAGTTTTAGATATATGAAAATGCTTATCACAATTAAAAGATAAAGGTAATAGAACATAATACAATTATTTCATACATACAATAAGGGTGATGAAGTTTATTTCTAACTCAAGGATAAATATATTCTAATGCCTTTCATTTCTTAGGATTAGATTTAAACTTTCAATTATATCTATGAAGATTTACAGCAAACATTCGGAGGCTCTGTTAGATAGTTTTGAATACTGAGATCCAACCTCCTGTGCTTCCAAGATATTAAGTCAACATATGCTCAAAGCTAAAGATTAAATGATTTAACTCACTTAGTCCTAAGGAGGTCAAGGGTGAATGATTTTTTAAGTTACTCTTTGATGGTATTTTAGCCTGAAATAATTTCTTTATGATCTAATGTAGCATATGGAAGTGATTTTTAAATATGCCCAATAAAATACCATCAATGTATTTCTCAGGTGATAAAGGGATAAAGAGGATAGGACACCAAGTAAATCATCAAGTTTTGCAGAAAAGTTGTTCTACAAGTGATCAGATCTTTTGCATGATTTTCTTTTGGTCTTCTTAAGGGATCCTATTATCTTCCTCTCAGAAAAGTCATTTTTCTGGCAATGAGTAGTTGGCTTTGGCTATGCTACATGTTGAATACATCGTTACGACATGCTGCTTAAGGAAGTCAACTGAAATCACACAGAGGGCAATACTAGTCTTGGGAAGAAATGCTTGTTTCCTCTTCCTCATTTTAAAAGTATTTTTCCTTTCAACAACCAGCATACTGTAGAGAGAAAAAGCAGGGTTTTACATTAACTACACATCTATTTAGACTAAGTGTACGTAGTCCATCATGAATTTAAAAAGGGCAATTGATTTCTTTTTCCTATTGCTTATACAAAACCGTCAAATGTTACCAAATTTCTGCACAGAACTCTGCCACACTTAAGTGATTCTCCACACTTCTTTGCAATAAAATTTACTCTCATCTGAATTTAAAAAGCAATGGGATACCATCCAAGGGCTGTGAAGAAGGTATTTCTAAGCATGATATCAGTCTTTCAGAATCTGTAGATGACTTAATGGATACTTAGTAGGAAAAAAGATTGCCAGTTTTAGATATATGAAAATGCTTATCACAATTAAAAGATAAAGGTAATAGAACATAATACAATTATTTCATACATACAATAAGGGTGATGAAGTTTATTTCTAACTCAAGGATAAATATATTCTAATGCCTTTCATTTCTTAGGATTAGATTTAAACTTTCAATTATATCTATGAAGATTTACAGCAAACATTCGGAGGCTCTGTTAGATAGTTTTGAATACTGAGATCCAACCTCCTGTGCTTCCAAGATATTAAGTCAACATATGCTCAAAGCTAAAGATTAAATGATTTAACTCACTTAGTCCTAAGGAGGTCAAGGGTGAATGATTTTTTAAGTTACTCTTTGATGGTATTTTAGCCTGAAATAATTTCTTTATGATCTAATGTAGCATATGGAAGTGATTTTTAAATATGCCCAATAAAATACCATCAATGTATTTCTCAGGTGATAAAGGGATAAAGAGGATAGGACACCAAGTAAATCATCAAGTTTTGCAGAAAAGTTGTTCTACAAGTGATCAGATCTTTTGCATGATTTTCTTTTGGTCTTCTTAAGGGATCCTATTATCTTCCTCTCAGAAAAGTCATTTTTCTGGCAATGAGTAGTTGGCTTTGGCTATGCTACATGTTGAATACATCGTTACGACATGCTGCTTAAGGAAGTCAACTGAAATCACACAGAGGGCAATACTAGTCTTGGGAAGAAATGCTTGTTTCCTCTTCCTCATTTTAAAAGTATTTTTCCTTTCAACAACCAGTATACTGTAGAAGAGAAAAAAGCAGGGTTTTACATTAACTACACATCTATTTAGACTAAGTGTACGTAGTGCTCATAATCTTATTATATTCCCAGTGTTCACTATTACCATCATTACTGATGTTGAACTATAGTCAGGATTAATTAGGTGGGTTGGTTAACTGGTCTCTGGGCCAAAGAAGTTTAAGTACTGGCATTAAGGTACAACCTCTGGCATTTGTTTATTGGCCTGGGGCATAACAACTGGTACTTATTCATCTTATTTATTTCTAATTCCAGTAGAATATTGTCTGGGGCTCCAATACTTTTCAAACAGTAATAAGCAGTAAATAAAGGCATATCTCTTCTCTGCTAGTGCACAATTTTAGTGAACAAAATGTCCCTCATGTATATCAACTATACATCTGTTAAAAATCAATTATGTTATCCACATCTGAGTTTCCATGAAACTGCAGAGAAAACGATCAGCTAGCAGACTCAGACAATAAGAGTTTATCTTCAACACTGTCATTCACAATATGTGATATTCAATAAAGTCATTTGATAATTTTGCCAATAATTATCCTGCTTTCTTTCCAAGCAACATATAAATTCTTAACTCTGCAACTAGTTTTATAAACTCTTCAGCAATTGTGTGATTTTTCTTTTTTTGCAAATGCCGTAAAATGAAATATGTCTTGCTCCTATTGATGAGATTTCATAATAGAGCACGCACTAGGGACTAGGGACAAAATGAAGTGCAATTTCCACAAAAGAGAATTTACATTATTTATTGAAAATTACTTAAATTTTCTAGAACATTAGTAATCATTGCTGCAAGGAATTTCAACTCTTTTGCATATTTTCTCTTTGGTCTTCTTAAGGGATCCTATTATCTTCCTCTCAGAAAAGTCATTTTTCTGGCAATGAGTAGTTGGCTTTGGCTATGCTACATGTTGAATACATCGTTACGACATGCTGCTTAAGGAAGTCAACTGAAATCACACAGAGGGCAATACTAGTCTTGGGAAGAAATGCTTGTTTCCTCTTCCTCATTTTAAAAGTATTTTTCCTTTCAACAACCAGCATACTGTAGAAGAGAAAAAAGCAGGGTTTTACATTAACTACACATCTATTTAGACTAAGTGTACGTAGTGCTCATAATCTTATTATATTCCCAGTGTTCACTATTACCATCATTACTGATGTTGAACTATAGTCAGGATTAATTAGGTGGGTTGGTTAACTGGTCTCTGGGCCAAAGAAGTTTAAGTACTGGCATTAAGGTACAACCTCTGGCATTTGTTTATTGGCCTGGGGCATAACAACTGGTACTTATTCATCTTATTTATTTCTAATTCCAGTAGAATATTGTCTGGGGCTCCAATACTTTTCAAACAGTAATAAGCAGTAAATAAAGGCATATCTCTTCTCTGCTAGTGCACAATTTTAGTGAACAAAATGTCCCTCATGTATATCAACTATACATCTGTTAAAAATCAATTATGTTATCCACATCTGAGTTTCCATGAAACTGCAGAGAAAACGATCAGCTAGCAGACTCAGACAATAAGAGTTTATCTTCAACACTGTCATTCACAATATGTGATATTCAATAAAGTCATTTGATAATTTTGCCAATAATTATCCTGCTTTCTTTCCAAGCAACATATAAATTCTTAACTCTGCAACTAGTTTTATAAACTCTTCAGCAATTGTGTGATTTTTCTTTTTTTGCAAATGCCGTAAAATGAAATATGTCTTGCTCCTATTGATGAGATTTCATAATAGAGCACGCACTAGGGACTAGGGACAAAATGAAGTGCAATTTCCCACAAAAGAGAATTTACATTATTTATTGAAAATTACTTAAATTTTCTAGAACATTAGTAATCATTGCAGAAAATTAAGATGTACTTTTAAGAGGAGGGTAATATATGTAATGGTTACAAGCCCTGTTTTTGTTTTTTTTTTTTTAATCAGCCTCTGCTGGTTCTAATTCCAGTTTTGTGTAGACTTGTATAAAATTATTCAACTGAATTAAGCCTGTTACTCTATTTGATAAATTGGAGTCATTGATGGTACCTGTCTCACAGGATTTTTTGTAATTAAAATGAAATGCTCTTAACACTGATTATCACATAGTTGCCATTCAACAATTTGGTGGCCACATTTGGGAACTAGAGGAGAAATATTTGAAGGACACAGAGAGTTCTGTACAAGGATAGAAGCATTGTTTAAAATCTTGTTGAATGAGTAATTGATTAAAATTGTGTCCAGCGAATGACAGAATACCATACAATGCAAATACATCTTAATACAATGCTACTGACCTATGCGTTGATACAGAAAACATCCAATATGTAGTAAAGACAAAATAAATGTGTAAAATTCTATGCTACAATCCCATTGAAAGAATCTATTAGCTATATCTATGGACAAAAATACTTTAAAATCTATGGATCAAGATACTGTGTGTGTTAGTCACTCAGTTGTCTCCGACTCTGCGACCCCATGAAGTCTGCTGGGCTCCTCTGTCCACGGGAATCCCCAGGCAAGAATACTTAGAGTGGGTTATCATTTCATTCTCTAGGGAATCTTTCCAATCCAGAGATCGAACCTGGGTCTCCCACATTGCAGGCAGATATCTTACTGTTTGAGCCACCGGGGAAGAACCAATATATTTACATTGCTTTTTAAAAATTTTTTCTCTTAACCTAATTTTTATAATGAACATATGTTAATTTTATAATCAGAAAACTACTCTACTTTAAACATAGACTTTTATTTCTATCTGTTCACATCTCTTTATTTTTCTCTTGCAACTCTCTCTAAAAATCACATCTGATATATATTTTTTAAACTTGACAATCTCATATTTCGTGGTCTTTCTCTATTTAGACATTGTGAAAAAAAAAGTAAGTACTTAAATATATCAATCTGAAATCATTTAAAAAATCACTTCTATTGAGTTCAATTGTCAAGGTTTTACAGTAAAATTTAAGTGAAACTATTGCTGTCCACACTGGACCATAGCCAACTTACAAAAAAGAATCTCTCTTCAAAGAAAAATTTATTTTTCACTTGTTAGTCTGTAGCTAGGTGGTGCCCAACTTGTGATCCCATTGACTAACAGCACGTCAGGCTTCCCTGTCCCTCACGGTCTCCTGGAATTTGCTCAGATTCATGTCCATTGTATCAGTGAGACCACTAATTTTGCAAATAATTTTAACAGTGTATAAACTATATGAGCATATAAAATCAAGTAAAACAAAACAAGTCTTAGATCAGTCTATAAATTAGTACTTTATAATCCCTCCTGTAGAGATGTAGAACAGTTAATAGTTGTTGAAAATTTATTACCCATGAGGCATTATATATGAATTATACAACTTAATTCTGTTAACCGCTTTAAGATACAGGGCTAGTTTAATCATCCTTTCATAGATAGGATGTATAGCCTCATGTGTTTAAATACTTATCCAGGGTTCCTCAATCAGCAAGTTGTAGGGCTGAGGTCTGAGCCCTACTAATCTGCTTTAATCACTTCTAAGGGAATTTTAAGATATGTTGGTGTTATTTTTAAAAATCAACTAACTACTCAAATGTTTGCAGTAATTCCATTATTTTTCCTTTTCTTAGTTTCACTTCATTCAGTATACTACTTCTAACCAACTTAATAGTTATTTAAGTAAAGTGAAGGTATTTAAAGCAAAGGATTGGCTTCTGGATATGGGAAAGGTCTCTTTGGAGTTCTTCTTTAGTGCTATTTTTGGGGTTCAGTGGTATTTAAAGTTTTTGACTATGACTCACAATAAGATATACATTTTATATCAGTACTCAGCATATGCACACACAACCCTGACACATGGCACACATGTAAATGGCCCATACAATCCATAAATATCTAAAGATATTAATAAAAAGAAAAATGCTTTAACCAAACAGAATTACATGTTTTTTTTTGCCTATTTGCTTTTCACTTCTGGAATAAGAGTCTGCAAATTGAGCTTTGCTCACAGTGACTACGTTTTACAACATTTTAAAGAGAGCTTATAGGGACTGATGCATGCTTCTTACATTTTAGCACAAATTCTATTAAGGTATCTCAAAACAAGTTATAAAGTATTTCCTTATGTCAAATGCAAGTATGTCCAAATCATCCAAAACAGAAGGTAATAAGAGAAGGCTGACTAAGCATAAATGAACAGCAAAAGTGTCTAGAGGAGTGGTGATAAAGTCCCCAAACTGTCACCCTTCCTCATTCACAAGTCTAGAAATAATTTTTAGTTTTTCTGAGGAGATACTGAAGATATTCTTCCATCTTATGTGTTTTCTACATTTTAATTCATCTTCTTCTATTAGGTGAACAATGGTTCTGTTGTGGAATGCATACCGACACACAACAGATACACTGCAACATGCAGCTGAAATCAAAGAAGAACATATTCTATTTGGGCAAAGGAACTGACATTTTACTCATTTTCAGAAATGCTTGTTAGGAAAAGAATAAGCAAATATGTAAGTTCTTGAAACATTATTTTTTTGCTTAATTGTCTTGAATGATGTTGAGTATTTTGAAAAAATGTCTAATGAAAAGGGAAAGAATTCCCACAACAAGTAAATTATTAAAGCTTGTAGAAAAAAAATTTGGTAGGATATAAAAACAAAAGGCCTTCATCTTTCTTCAAGTATCAAGTGATGGAAATGCTAGGTGGAGAAACACAATGTACCACGGGGAATTTGTGGATTTTGAAGGGAGGCAGGAAGGCAATACAAGCAGTTGGTAAATGGCATCCTTTGCTTTTGCTCCATTTCATGCTGGGACTCAGCAAATCTCCCGCATCTTGGACGCCTGCTCAGCAGAGAAATGGAGACTATGGTAACCTCTTTGCAAGACTATGGTGATATTCAAAAATAATTATTGTAGTTTACTGACATGTTTTAGGCAATTAATACATGTTAGATCACCTCCCCTTTCCTAATTCTGATCCACACATTAGGGAAATGGTTTACTTGTTTGGGAACTGCTCAAAAGAAAAATGCTTTAACCAAACAGAATTACATTTTTGCTTTTCACTTCTGGAATAAGAGTCTGCAAATTGAGCTTTGCTCACAGTGACTACGTTTTACAACATTTTAAAGAGAGCTTATAGGGACTGATGCATGCTTCTTACATTTTAGCACAAATTCTATTAAGGTATCTCAAAACAAGTTATAAAGTATTTCCTTATGTCAAATGCAAGTATGTCCAAATCATCCAAAACAGAAGGTAATAAGAGAAGGCTGACTAAGCATAAATGAACAGCAAAAGTGTCTAGAGGAGTGGTGATAAAGTCCCCAAACTGTCACCCTTCCTCATTCACAAGTCTAGAAATAATTTTTAGTTTTTCTGAGGAGATACTGAAGATATTCTTCCATCTTATGTGTTTTCTACATTTTAATTCATCTTCTTCTATTAGGTGAACAATGGTTCTGTTGTGGAATGCATACCGACACACAACAGATACACTGCAACATGCAGCTGAAATCAAAGAAGAACATATTCTATTTGGGCAAAGGAACTGACATTTTACTCATTTTCAGAAATGCTTGTTAGGAAAAGAATAAGCAAATATGTAAGTTCTTGAAACATTATTTTTTTGCTTAATTGTCTTGAATGATGTTGAGTATTTTGAAAAAATGTCTAATGAAAAGGGAAAGAATTCCCACAACAAGTAAATTATTAAAGCTTGTAGAAAAAAAATTTGGTAGGATATAAAAACAAAAGGCCTTCATCTTTCTTCAAGTATCAAGTGATGGAAATGCTAGGTGGAGAAACACAATGTACCACGGGGAATTTGTGGATTTTGAAGGGAGGCAGGAAGGCAATACAAGCAGTTGGTAAATGGCATCCTTTGCTTTTGCTCCATTTCATGCTGGGACTCAGCAAATCTCCCGCATCTTGGACGCCTGCTCAGCAGAGAAATGGAGACTATGGTAACCTCTTTGCAAGACTATGGTGATATTCAAAAATAATTATTGTAGTTTACTGACATGTTTTAGGCAATTAATACATGTTAGATCACCTCCCCTTTCCTAATTCTGATCCACACATTAGGGAAATGGTTTACTTGTTTGGGAACTGAAGAAAATTTTCTGTCATAGAGTAAAGGAGAAAGATGACATCATTTGGTTTCTGTGATCTCTGCAAAGTAATAGGAAACTTTTTCTAGATCTTGATTTTTTTGTGGAGATTTGTGGGAGTGATTCCATGAAGCATCCTGAGGTTACAAATCATACTTCTTCTGAAGGTCCAGAAGCAGTAGAATGAGAAAGAAGCTGTCTTGATAGAGGTTTTTCCTCAGAGATGGGAATCTGGAGCAAATGCCTAGATTTTTTTGTTTAATTAAAGAATCATGATTAAGCTCAACAATGATCCAAAACAAAGGTAGGTGTGTATGTGTGCATGTGTGTGTTTGGGGGAGTGTAACATCACCACAATTGTAGTCTGTACATCTTTTTTTTGGCCACTTCTATTGGTCTTTCATTATCTGTTTTCATCCATCTTTGTTCTTTGGCCTGTGTGGGCCTCCCATCGCAGTGGCCTCTGTTGCAGAGCACCGGCTCTGCACCTGTGCTCCAGAGCTCCGGCTCAGTAGTTGGACACATCGGTCTAGCAGCACGTGGGATCTTCCCAGGCCAGGGATTGAACTGGCACTCCTTGCACTGAAATGTGGTGTCCTTACCCACTGGACCACCAGGGAAGCCCTAGTCTGTACATCTTTACTGCTGAGTGTTAGTAGCCACTTCATATTAAATAAGGAGAAGAAGGAAAGGAAAAAACAGTAGAGAATGAGGAAAATCAAGCCACCCTTTTTTCTGTTATATTCATTCGTTACTTGTTTTTTTGGTTCCACATATAAGTGATAATATAAGAGTATTTGCCTTTCTGTACCTGACTGATTTCACCAAGAGTCATACCCTATAGGTTCACCAATGTTGTTCAAAATGGCACAATTCTGTTCTTTTTCTATGGTTGAAACCATTCATTGGTTTAGGAATAGTTAGATTGCTTCCATATTTTGGCTATTTTAAACAGTGATGTTGTGAATATTGGAGTGCATACATCTTTTATTTTTCACCTTTGACGTCGATGATTAAAACACCTCCCTTTCCTAATTCTGATCCACACATTAGGGAAATGGTTTACTTGTTTGGGAACTGAAGAAAATTTTCTGTCATAGAGTAAAGGAGAAAGATGACATCATTTGGTTTCTGTGATCTCTGCAAAGTAATAGGAAACTTTTTCTAGATCTTGATTTCTTTGTGGAGATTTGTGGGAGTGATTCCATGAAGCATCCTGAGGTTACAAATCATACTTCTTCTGAAGGTCCAGAAGCAGTAGAATGAGAAAGAAGCTGTCTTGATAGAGGTTTTTCCTCAGAGATGGGAATCTGGAGCAAATGCCTAGATTTTTTTGTTTAATTAAAGAATCATGATTAAGCTCAACAATGATCCAAAACAAAGGTAGGTGTGTATGTGTGCATGTGTGTGTTTGGGGGAGTGTAACATCACCACAATTGTAGTCTGTACATCTTTTTTTTGGCCACTTCTATTGGTCTTTCATTATCTGTTTTCATCCATCTTTGTTCTTTGGCCTGTGTGGGCCTCCCATCGCAGTGGCCTCTGTTGCAGAGCACCGGCTCTGCACCTGTGCTCCAGAGCTCCGGCTCAGTAGTTGGACACATCGGTCTAGCAGCACGTGGGATCTTCCCAGGCCAGGGATTGAACTGGCACTCCTTGCACTGAAATGTGGTGTCCTTACCCACTGGACCACCAGGGAAGCCCTAGTCTGTACATCTTTACTGCTGAGTGTTAGTAGCCACTTCATATTAAATAAGGAGAAGAAGGAAAGGAAAAAACAGTAGAGAATGAGGAAAATCAAGCCACCCTTTTTTCTGTTATATTCATTCGTTACTTGTTTTTTTGGTTCCACATATAAGTGATAATATAAGAGTATTTGCCTTTCTGTACCTGACTGATTTCACCAAGACTCATACCCTATAGGTTCACCAATGTTGTTCAAAATGGCACAATTCTGTTCTTTTTCTATGGTTGAAACCATTCATTGGTTTAGGAATAGTTAGATTGCTTCCATATTTTGGCTATTTTAAACAGTGATGTTGTGAATATTGGAGTGCATACATCTTTTATTTTTTTCAAGCCATCTTTTAAGCATTATCTGTACAATTCTGGACAATAAAATGCATGCTGGGATATATCTGTGACATGTTCTCATCATTATTTTTTTCATTTTTCTTCATAAAGGTGGTTGGTAGGCAACTGAAACAACATAAAATTTAAATTCAAAAAGGGTAAAAGTACAGCAGTTTGTAGTGACATTTTCAAACAGAAGGGAACTAGCAACTCAGAAATAAAATAATGCTAGCAGCTCATATTTATTAAAGACTTCATGGAAATTAGATATTGGGCTTTGTATTAACATCTGCCATCTCATAATTCTCAAATTAGTACAATGAGGTTGGTACTATCATTGACTCAGTTTTACAAACAAGCATAACCACTCTGACGTACTGATTCCCTGAATAAAGTCAGAGTAAAAAATATATTAAATTTTGAGGAACATTTAAAATAGTGAGTTCAGAAATGGCTGAAGAGTAACATGCAACAAGGTTGTATTATCAAGGGAGGAAAAAGACAAAGTTCCAAGGACTTCCTCAGACAATGAACAAGATTCAGCTTTAGAATGAGTCAGAAAGATAATAAACCTCTTCTATCCTCATGCTAAGCCTGAAAACTTGTGTTTGTAAACTTCAAATTGTGTAGAAGAAAAATACTTTAGTGAATTACCCTTAGGGGAAAAAGAATGGTTTCTGTATCCTTTAAGGAAGAATGTTGAAGACTAATAATTGTAGTAACAATTGAAATGTCTGGAAGTTTCACTCAGGCCCACTACTTGCAATGAATCTGCCAGGACACCTCAATTTCTGCCTTTTGAGAAGTATTTTCGCAAAGTAATAGAAGTATTTTTTTTTCTAGCAGCCAATTTCACAAAATTAAGCCCTTGCCTAATATAATTTGTACAAATATAATCTCCCAAGTTTTCAAATAAAAATCATTTTATTTGTTTATATTTTAGTAACTGTATGTCACCTGAAAATTTTGATAATTATGTAGTGGAATCTGTTACTTTTAAAATGTATTGATTTAGATTTGTTGCAAGAAATCCTTTATAATTATTGTTATAAAAGTACTTTCTATAAATGATTCCTTCTCAGGCTAAGTAATAACCTGACACTTCAGAAAAAGCTTTTTATGAATTATTATTTAGGTTAATAAGCCTTGGCCCTTAGACTTGATTCCTTACCCAGTTATTTAATATTATTATAGCTGAATGTTCTCTTCCCTTTTAATCATCAATTTGTATTTCACATTGTCTGGTTGATCATGCTCTAAGAAGCCCTACAAGAAAATTAAAGAATGAAGAAATGGCATTGTCTCTGCTCTATGGAATTTATTTAGATCAAATAAGTATGTTTATAATGCAAAAGACATGAGTTCAAGGTGTAGTCTGAAATTATCAACACATTTATATAGACCATACTCAATTTCCTAGCTGGAAGCAGAAGCAGAGAACGTTTTGCTTTCAAAGGTAGTAGTCTGAAATTATCAACCACTCTGACGTACTGATTCCCTGAATAAAGTCAGAGTAAAAAATATATTAAATTTTGAGGAACATTTAAAATAGTGAGTTCAGAAATGGCTGAAGAGTAACATGCAACAAGGTTGTATTATCAAGGGAGGAAAAAGACAAAGTTCCAAGGACTTCCTCAGACAATGAACAAGATTCAGCTTTAGAATGAGTCAGAAAGATAATAAACCTCTTCTATCCTCATGCTAAGCCTGAAAACTTGTGTTTGTAAACTTCAAATTGTGTAGAAGAAAAATACTTTAGTGAATTACCCTTAGGGGAAAAAGAATGGTTTCTGTATCCTTTAAGGAAGAATGTTGAAGACTAATAATTGTAGTAACAATTGAAATGTCTGGAAGTTTCACTCAGGCCCACTACTTGCAATGAATCTGCCAGGACACCTCAATTTCTGCCTTTTGAGAAGTATTTTCGCAAAGTAATAGAAGTATTTTTTTTTCTAGCAGCCAATTTCACAAAATTAAGCCCTTGCCTAATATAATTTGTGCAAATATAATCTCCCAAGTTTTCAAATAAAAATCATTTTATTTGTTTATATTTTAGTAACTGTATGTCTCCTGAAAATTTTGATAATTATGTAGTGGAATCTGTTACTTTTAAAATGTATTGATTTAGATTTGTTGCAAGAAATCCTTTATAATTATTGTTATAAAAGTACTTTCTATAAATGATTCCTTCTCAGGCTAAGTAATAACCTGACACTTCAGAAAAAGCTTTTTATGAATTATTATTTAGGTTAATAAGCCTTGGCCCTTAGACTTGATTCCTTACCCAGTTATTTAATATTATTATAGCTGAATGTTCTCTTCCCTTTTAATCATCAATTTGTATTTCACATTGTCTGGTTGATCATGCTCTAAGAAGCCCTACAAGAAAATTAAAGAATGAAGAAATGGCATTGTCTCTGCTCTATGGAATTTATTTAGATCAAATAAGTATGTTTATAATGCAAAAGACATGAGTTCAAGGTGTAGTCTGAAATTATCAACACATTTATATAGACCATACTCAATTTCCTAGCTGGAAGCAGAAGCAGAGAACGTTTTGCTTTCAAATGCCTCATAGACTATAAGTCACTGCATGTAACTGATAATTTTCAGTGTCTTCCATCCACAGCAGAGTGTAAGGGGTGGCATAGATATGTTTCTTCTTGATGAAGTAAGTATTTTTCAAGCCTCAGAACCCCAGCAGTCTTTTCTGCTCTGAAAGCCTCTGCCCTACTGATAGGTTTCTCCCTTTAAAGTTAGCAGTCACTTCAGCTTTTCTGGTGTTTTGTTTAAGGTACTGAAGATGGTTTCCATTTTTTGGCAGCTGAATACTCTAGAACTTAACAACTTGTGTAACAGTTTTGGAAAGAATATGTGTAGTCATATTCTTTGCCTTGATAGTTTAGTTTCTAGGAATTTGCCCAAACAGACACTCTGCGTAATCTTTCACATTTTTGCATTTAATCCTTATAAAAATTCTACAATATAACTTCTATATTTTTATTTCCATTTTTTCATGAAAGGAAGGCTAGGGAAATTTAGTGCCATTTCTACAGACGTATACCTAATATACTCTGAATATCTAGATACTTACTCTTAAGCCAGAATTCTACTTCCTCCACAAGAGAAAAATGATCCAAAATAAAGACAAAAATGTTTGATAAATATAGGCTTTGAAGTAATACCACCAATATCCAAATATGTGAGAAAAGAGCTAAGTCAGTAGTCATTATTAGTACACATAAGATAATGAATATGTTAAAGTATTTGTAATTTGTATTGAAATAAAATCAAAACACAATGATAATTATGTTGCATAAAATTGTGTATACATATGGATTAGAAATGAAACAGACAAAAAACTACGTGAATTTCTAGGATGCTTAGATTCAGAGCATAACATTTATATGAGTTTTATTTTATTTATTTATTATTTATTTTATTTTACTTTTACAGAGTTTTGTTGTTTACTGCCAGACATCAACCTAAATCAGCCATAGGTATACACATGTCCCCTCCCACCCAAACTTCCCTCCCATCTCCCTCCCCATCCCACCCCTCTACAGAGGGGTCATTACAGAGCCCTTGTGTAAATTCCCTTAGTCTTACAGCAGATTCACATTGGCTGACTATTTTACATATGGCAATGTAAGTTTCCATGTTACTCCTTCCATACATCTCACCCATTCCTCTGTCTCTTCAATGTTCATAAGTCTGTTCTCTATGTCTGTTTCTCCATTACTGTTAAGCATGTACATCCATCAGTACCATCTTTCTAGATTCCATATATATGTGTTAATATACAATATTTCTCTTTCTCTTTCTGACTTACTTCACTCTTTATAGTAAGTTCCATGTTCATCCACCTCATTAGGACTGACTCAAATGCATTTCTTTTTATGGCTGAGTAACATTCCATTGTATATGTGTACCACAGCTTATTTATCCATTCATCTGTTCATGGACATCTAGGTTGTTTCCATGTTCTAGCTATGAACAATGGGGGACATGTGCCCTTTTCAATTTTGATATCCTCAGAGTATACACCTAGTAGTGGGATTGCTGGTTCGTATGGTGGTTCTATTCCTAGTTTTTTAAGTAATCTCCATACTGTCTTTCATAGTGGCTGTATCCATTTACATTCTGAACAACAGTGCAAGAGGGTTCCCTTTTCTCCACATCCTCTCCAGCATTTATTATCCGTAGATTTTTTTTACAGTTTTTGTGGGGGGTTGCCCTTTTTTTTTGGCTCTAAGTCACCATTTTTATTTTTCATCCATCTTTATTCTTTGGCATGCATGGGCCTCCCATCGAGGCTCTGGGTGCATGCGCTCCACAGCACTGGCCCGTGATTGGACATACCGACCCACCCGTTCCTCAGCACATGGGATCTTCCTGGGATAGGGATTGAATGCGTGCCTCTTGCACTGCAAGGTGGACTCTACCCACTGGACCACCAGGGAAACCTATGTCTGTGGACTTTTTATTTTAATAATGGCCATCTTGACTGGTGTGAGGTGGTATCTCATTGTAGTTTTGATTTGCATTTCTCTAATAATGAGTGATGTTGAGCATCTTTTCATGTGTTTTTTGGCCATCTGTATGTCTTCTTTTGAGAAATGTCTGTTTAGGTCTTTTTCCTATATTTTGACTGGGTTTTTGGGTTTTTGGAATTGGGTTGTCTGAGCTGCTTGTATACTTTGGAAATTAATTCTTCGTTGGTTGTTTCATTTACTATTATTTTCTCAAAACATTGTTTTAATGTTTGTATAATAAAAAAAAGTAAAGGCTTCCTTGGTGGGTCAATGATAAAGAATCCACCTGCCAATGCAAGAGATATGGGTTTGATCCTTAGGTCAGAAAAATCCCCCGCAGAAGGAACTGGCAACCTACTCCAGTATCCTTGCCTGAAGAATCTCATGGACAGTGGAGCGTGGCAGGCTAAACAAAGGGTAACAGAGTCAGACACTAGTTGGTAACTAAACAATAAAAACAAAAGTAACATAGATGTAAATACCAGTCTCTTTATATGAGGTTTCCAAGTGATTTATTCCATGCTTTGTAAAAATTTCAATGTACCTAAAGATTTCTGTGATTCTATGGATCTTATAAACTGATTATCTAATGTTCTGAATTTCTACACTTTAACAGATTTTCAAATTCCACTCCTGTCTTATCTATCATAAATGTTCCTTTCCCTCTGATCACTTTGATCTGGATATGGGACTTGATCTCTTAATTTTCCCTGAAACTTTCAAACAATACTATGACAGGATAAATGAAGAGGTCTCCAGCATTTATTATCCGTAGATTTTTTACAGTTTTGTGGGGGTTGCCCTTTTTTTTTGGCTCTAAGTCACCATTTTTATTTTTCATCCATCTTTATTCTTTGGCATGCATGGGCCTCCCATCGAGGCTCTGGGTGCATGCGCTCCACAGCACTGGCCCGTGATTGGACATACCGACCCAGCCGTTCCTCAGCACATGGGATCTTCCTGGGATAGGGATTGAATGCGTGCCTCTTGCACTGCAAGGTGGACTCTACCCACTGGACCACCAGGGAAACCTATGTCTGTGGACTTTTTATTTTAATAATGGCCATCTTGACTGGTGTGAGGTGGTATCTCATTGTAGTTTTGATTTGCATTTCTCTAATAATGAGTGATGTTGAGCATCTTTTCATGTGTTTTTTGGCCATCTGTATGTCTTCTTTTGAGAAATGTCTGTTTAGGTCTTTTTCCTATATTTTGACTGGGTTTTTGGGTTTTTGGAATTGGGTTGTCTGAGTTGCTTGTATAATTTGGAAATTAATTCTTCGTTGGTTGTTTCATTTACTATTATTTTCTCAAAACATTGTTTTAATGTTTGTATAATAAAAAAAAGTAAAGGCTTCCTTGGTGGGTCAATGATAAAGAATCCACCTGCCAATGCAAGAGATATGGGTTTGATCCTTAGGTCAGAAAAATCCCCCGCAGAAGGAACTGGCAACCTACTCCAGTATCCTTGCCTGAAGAATCTCATGGACAGTGGAGCGTGGCAGGCTAAACAAAGGGTAACAGAGTCAGACACTAGTTGGTAACTAAACAATAAAAACAAAAGTAACATAGATGTAAATACCAGTCTCTTTATATGAGGTTTCCAAGTGATTTATTCCATGCTTTGTAAAAATTTCAATGTACCTAAAGATTTCTGTGATTCTATGGATCTTATAAACTGATTATCTAATGTTCTGAATTTCTACACTTTAACAGATTTTCAAATTCCACTCCTGTCTTATCTATCATAAATGTTCCTTTCCCTCTGATCACTTTGATCTGGATATGGGACTTGATCTCTTAATTTTCCCTGAAACTTTCAAACAATACATAGTTGACAGGAATTTCTGAAGTTTTAGATGAAGAGGTGTTTTATCATAGCAGTATAAACAAGTTAATGTTGAACACCACTACTTTCCTAAAATTCTTCTAGCTGTCTAGTACATTGCTTATTTTCTGTGCCTTGAAAATTTACTGATATATTCTCCTCACTTAATCATGTAAGACAGTTTTCCATCTTCAACCTCAACTCTGAGCATAATGAATATGTGATATTGTGCATCCATAAAACCAGAGGGACATATGTCAGATTTCACCCTTAAGCAACATAGAGATTTACTCTGAGACAGATTATGACATTTCAAACATAAAAATGGAGAAATCGTTATATTCTTTGGGGGAGGTTTAAATGACATTAATTTAAAGTGGCAAATTTCAAATTAACATCCTACTGTGTTTTGAGTATGAATGTGCTCAATGGCATTTTATTTAGGAATTCAGTGCTGCAAATACTATGTGTCTATTATTCACTAGAAAGCATAATAGGAAGGCTTAGTACAAAAGACACAAGTCTTTTAAAAAGGAACACTCCTGAATTTTTAACAACAACAACAAAAAATGAAATATGGCTTTTACTAATGGTAGAAGGGATTTAGATTAGAAGAAAGAAAATAGTGAGAGCCTTAGCATTCTAACATGATAGAGAGGCAGATCTGGTAGTCTTCATTGTTATGCACTGTAACAAATACCAAATGAGAGTTAAGCACAGGATGAACCCGATTGATTTTGCATTGTCTTCTGTACCTACAATACTCTTATTTGAAGGTATAAAACACGTTTTATATTGTTGTATCTTTTATTATTTATCATCCTCTCATATTCAAGAAGCTTTTCAAATAGCCTAATAAAGTATTTTCAAATTACCTAATAAAATAAGTGCCCTTAGAAGTATGCATTGTGATTGCAAAGCAATACAGAGAAAGCCTGATTTATTGATAAGTGAGAGTATGCTATAAATTTTTCCCATGTAAAAACCACCTATAGATTATAAGATCACTTAGAGAAATTGCAGCAGACAGGCATAAAAGGGTCACAATGTCTAAGGCTATGTGTTTTGCTTTATAAAATGAATCTATTTCTTCTTAAAACTATGTGTAAATCAAAAGAAATTGTACCAGAGATTGTTATTTAAGAAAAGACATGACATATGTTTTGTAAGATAACACCTGTATTGTTTAAAAAGTCACTACTTAGTTTATGACTTTTGCGAAGTTTTTGGATTCTCCTATCTTAGAGTTCTTTAAAGTGAAAGCATATTGTATCTAATACAATATAAATAATATATCAGCAATTATTTCCCAAACTAGTAGCTGAGGTCAGATTTTGAAGCTCAACAGAAAAATATTTCATGTGAGACTTTATGCTTTGCGGGTATGCTAAGTTGCTTTAGTCATGTCTGACACTTTGTAACCCTATGGACCATAGTCCCCCAGGCTCCTCTGTCCATGAGATTCTCCAGTCAAGAATACTGGCAACCACTTATCTGTTTCCTGTCTCCATGCTTTACCTTTTCTGGAATTTCAAACATACAGAATCGTACTATGTTTAGTTGTTTGTGATCCCTCCTTTCGTTTACAAAATTCATTTTAAGTTTCATCCATGATAGTGCATAAATCAATCATTCTTTCCTTTTTGTCACTTTGCCAACAAAAGTCTGTACAGTCAAAGCTATGGTTTTTCCAGTAATCGTGTACGGATATGAGAGATGAACCATAAAGAAGGCTGACTGCTTCTGAACTGCGGTGCTGGAAAAGAGTCTTGAGAATTCCTTGAACTGCAGGGATATCAAACCAGTCAACTCAAAAGGAAATAAACCCTGAATATTCTTTGGAAGGACTGATGCTAGAGCTGCAACACTTTGATCATCTGATGTGAAAAGCCAACTCATTGGAAAAGACCCTGATGTTGGGAAAGATTAAAGGCAAAAGGAGAAGACAGCAACAGAGGATGAGATGGTTAGATAGCATCACTGACTCAATGGATATGAATTTGATCAAACTCTGGGAGATAGTGAATGACAAGGAAGCCTGGCAAGCCATGGGCCACAGAATCACAAAGAGTCTCACATGACTTAACTACTAAACAACAAGAAGTATCCTATTGTATGGGTATACTACAGTTGGTTCATTTAATCACCAGTTGAAACATACTTTAGTTATTTTGACATTTTGGCAATTATAGATAAAATCGCTACAAATATTTACATATAGATTTTTGTGTCCAAGTAAGCTTTTTTTTTTCAAATCAGAATTTTGTTTTCTGGAGAGTATGACAGTATTCTTAGAAGATTCCAGAGAATTGAAAAAAAAAAAAAGAAAGAGTTAATGAGTTTGGATAAAAGTAAACATGCAGAAAATCAATTATTTTTACCTGTAACTCATTTAGAAAATATAACTTTAAACATATTCTCCATAGCCATAAAATCCTTAATTAGCCTAGCAATAAACCTGACAAGTTTTAAATTCACTTGGGTAAATACCAAGGAGTGAAAGTGCTGAATCACATGGTAAGTGCATGTTTAATTTTAACAGAAACTGACAAAGAGGCTTCCAAAGTGCCATACTGTTTTGAATTCCCTTCAACAATAAGTTAAAATCTCTGTGGTTCTGCATGCTCATCAGCATTTCATGTTGTCAGATTTTAAAAAAATGTATCCCTTTAAAAAGCTGTCTTGTGGTGTCTCATCATGGTTTTAATTTGTAGCTCTCTAATGGTGTTAAACATTTCCCCATATACTTACTGGTTTTTCACATATCTCATTTGGTAAAATTCAGACGTTTTACCAATTTTTAAAATTTACATTACTTTAAAGAGTTTTTAAAATATATTTATATATCAGATATGCAGTTTTAATCAAGATACTTTTGTTCAGAATTCCTTGAACTGCAGGGATATCAAACCAGGAAAACCCTGAATATTCTTTGGAAGGACTGATGCTAGAGCTGCAACACTTTGATCATCTGATGTGAAAAGCCAACTCATTGGAAAAGACCCTGATGTTGGGAAAGATTAAAGGCAAAAGGAGAAGACAGCAACAGAGGATGAGATGGTTAGATAGCATCACTGACTCAATGGATATGAATTTGATCAAACTCTGGGAGATAGTGAATGACAAGGAAGCCTGGCAAGCCATGGGCCACAGAATCACAAAGAGTCTCACATGACTTAACTACTAAACAACAAGAAGTATCCTATTGTATGGGTATACTACAGTTGGTTCATTTAATCACCAGTTGAAACATACTTTAGTTATTTTGACATTTTGGCAATTATAGATAAAATCGCTACAAATATTTACATATAGATTTTTGTGTCCAAGTAAGCTTTTTTTTTTCAAATCAGAATTTTGTTTTCTGGAGAGTATGACAGTATTCTTAGAAGATTCCAGAGAATTGAAAAAAAAAAAAAGAAAGAGTTAATGAGTTTGGATAAAAGTAAACATGCAGAAAATCAATTATTTTTACCTGTAACTCATTTAGAAAACATAACTTTAAACATATTCTCCATAGCCATAAAATCCTTAATTAGCCTAGCAATAAACCTGACAAGTTTTAAATTCACTTGGGTAAATACCAAGGAGTGAAAGTGCTGAATCACATGGTAAGTGCATGTTTAATTTTAACAGAAACTGACAAAGAGGCTTCCAAAGTGCCATACTGTTTTGAATTCCCTTCAACAATAAGTTAAAATCTCTGTGGTTCTGCATGCTCATCAGCATTTCATGTTGTCAGATTTTAAAAAAATGTATCCCTTTAAAAAGCTGTCTTGTGGTGTCTCATCATGGTTTTAATTTGTAGCTCTCTAATGGTGTTAAACATTTCCCCATATACTTACTGGTTTTTCACATATCTCATTTGGTAAAATTCAGACGTTTTACCAATTTTTAAAATTTACATTACTTTAAAGAGTTTTTAAAATATATTTTAGGTATAAATTCTTTATCAGATATGCAGTTTTTACAAGTCTGAAGCTTATATAGCTTTTGGTTCACTTGTAATTAGAAGGGTTGTGATCAGCTAATGCCTTTAGTGACAAAAGAACCTGTATACTGAAGCAAATAAAAAAGTGAACAAATTCCAGTGTATCACAGTTTGAAGGTGTTTACCGTGTATATTTTCTTATCCATGATTTCTCAGAAATAGCGGGTTCTACGAAATTTATTTTAGGTCAGAGGTATAGGATTGGACATCTTTTCTCATTAACATTTTGAAGTTATATGCTCCTTTGGTGTGCTGAGATTAGCCTACAAAATCCATTAGGTAGCAGAACTACAGCATTACAACAATAGGTTCTATGGAAAAGTGATCCAATATGGTAGCTACTGGCCACATAGGGCTCTTGAGTACATAAAATGTGGCCAGTGTGACTAAGGCCATGGTTTCTATTTTGATTATTATCTTTTAAAGTAATTGAAATTTATTTCAGTACGGTTGCTTTACAGTGTTGTATTAATTTCTGTATAGCAAAATGAATTAGCCGTACATAGACACATTTCTCCTCCCTCTTGTATTTCCCTCCTGTTTAGGACACCTCAGTGCCTTAAGTAGAGTTCCCTTCTCTAGTATGTTCCCATCAGTTGTCTATTTTACACATAGCATCAATAGTGCATATGTTTACGCTTAAAATCTGATACTCAATTTACATATTTCAAGGTCAAAAAACTTTCAACTATATAAAGGACAACTTGGCTTTATGAATCCTTTTTTATTAATTATAAATTTTATGAAGTCTAAATACAGATCAAGTATATCCAGTAAAATTTTAGTATCAAAATTGAGATATGCTATAAGCACACACTGGATTTGATAGACTTAATATAAAAGAAGAATGTTAAAACACTCAATGTCTTTTACATTCATCACATGTTAAAAGACTGTATTTTGAATATATAAGGTTAAATACATTATTAAAACCTATATTACCAGCTTCCTTTTACGTATTTCACTGTGACCCCCCCAAAAATGAAATCACCTGTGTCTAACATTATATTTTCTTTAGACAGCACTGCTTTAGAACTACCTATTGTATATTTAAGTTATATTTTGTATCAAAAGGCATTCTCTTACTGAAATGCCATGCTAACAACCTTACCACCACTACCTCCAACTCTCACAAAATAATCAAGAACTCTCGTTCTCTGGCCTTCCTGAAGCAGTATCAAGAGTCACTAAGTTCCAAGTCATTTTTTTAAAATTTTTATTTATTTTTTTAACACCAAAAACATTTTGTACTGAGGGATAGCCAATTAACTCCAAATCACTTTTGATGGATTTTATTATATCAAGGGCTCCAGCAGGGAAAAGGCCAGAAGAAAGCAGAGTATAGCTTAAGATGGGCACTGTAGGTCAGACAGTACTAGATGCTGTCAAGGAACAGCATCTCCTGGTGCCCAAAACATGCCATAAACTGGGCAACACTTCTGATGTCTGAGGGTCTCCAGTTCATGGCTTACTTTACTCTGAAGAAAAAGGAGCTGCACTGCCTTATTTCCTTCCCACTGTCATGAGTTAGTACTTTCCCTTAGTACTTCTTAACTCACAAACCAAGCATAGAACCCCAGCCTTTCACCTTTCTCCTTATGTTTCAGCATTATGATATTCATCATAAGAGGTTTCCTTACTAAATAAAAATGATTCTTCTCCTTTGTATTTAGCTTATTAAGGAAATCATGTATATACATATACACACATATATGTGTATGTGTGCATACATTCACAAACACACAGGGTATATGAATGATTTAGCGATACAGGTATTATCTTGCCACAACTGAAACCAGTTTTCAAAAAGATAACTAATATAGAAAGAAGTTGTTCTGATTTTTAAATATTATATATTATATTTTTACAAAAATATTTCAAGAGATTATTGTATCTTCACACAAGACTTCACAGATTAAAAATATAAAAAACAGTATGGGAATTTTAAAGATATTAAGAATAATGGTCATAAAAAACTATGACAACAGTATAAAGCTAGATTGAATGTTAAATCCAAATTCACAGAACATCTCTTCATATAAAATAAACTTCTAAAATTATTCTGTACTTTGGATGAATTTTACTTTGTAAACTTTCAAATAATCTAAAAATTACCTATAAGTTTAACTGAACACATTTCTCTCAGAATCCAGACAGCTAAGGAAAATAAATACGTACTTACAGTATAGAGAACATATCATGGGAAGCACATAGACAGTTGTTAAGCTATTCCACTTGAAGATAAAATCCTTAGATTATTACATTCTAAACCTGTTGGGATAGAGAGAGAAAAATGATTAAATATGTGAGGTGTACTAAATATGTAGCTAAATAACCAAAAGAAAACAAAAGGAAATAATATATCTTATAAACATAGATCTTTATGTATTATTGTGTCATTTTTTTATGTTAATTTGTGCTTTCTTTTCATTCCTTAGGTAAATTTTATTGGATTATTTAAGTTATTTCAATATATAGGCGTATCTCAGAGAAATTGCAGGTTAGGTTCTAGACCACTGCAATAAGGTGGATGGTGCAATAAAGCGAATCACACTAATTTTTTTCTATACTGGTCCATGTGTTACATGTACACTATACTGTAGCCTATTGTGTAATGGCATTATGTCTAAAATACAAGGTATATACCTTAATTTAAAAATACTTTATTGTTAGAAAATGCTAACCATCATCTGAGACTTCAGCAAGACAATCTTTTTCTTTCAGTACCTTCAAAGATCACTAATCACAGATCACATTAACAAGAAGAAGAATGAAAAAGTCTGAAATAGAATTACCAAAATGTGACACAGACAAATGAAGGGAGCAAATATTGTTGGAAAAAATTGGCGCCGACAGACTGCTTTGATGCAGCGCTGCTACAAATCTTCAATTTGTAAGCAAATAAACAAAAACTTAGTATCTAGAAAGCACAATAAAATGAGCTATGTCTGTATAATATGAAATATTATTAAAATAAATGGTGTCATTATAACTAAGAAAATGAATATTTTGTTAACTAAATATAGTTCATTGTCTCTATTTTTCATATTTTCTACTTAAATAATAAGTTGTGTTGAAAGCACAAAAAAACAAAAGCAAAATGCTCCTAAATCATCTGGATGTTTACTATTATCTGGATGCTTGACAGAATAAAGACTAAGTTTTTAGATGATTTGTCTAAAAAAATCTTAATTTTCACATTGATCGATAGCAGTCAGGAGGGTGATGCTCTTATAAATGGGACCAGTGCCTGCCTTCAACCAGATGAGAACACAGTGAAAAGATGGCATCTATGACTCAGAAAGTTCTCACCGAACACACAATATGCCAGCCTCCAGAACTGTAAGAAATAAGTATCTGTTGATGATAAGCTACCCAGGCTCTGGTATTAATACTTTATGATAGCAATCAAAATGGACCAAGGCACTTGCCCACATACATAATTGGGTATAAATGGAACAAGTGCTTACAAACCTTATTAAATTTCTTATTCACTAATGAATAAAGATTAGCTCTTATACAAAGTGAGAAAACTACCCACTGACATTCATCGTCCCAACCAAGAGCCAATATATTCAAATTATGGAATAATTTAAAGTAAAACAAAAAGTCGGTTTAGTTTTCTCTTTAAGATAGTGCCTCCTAAAACTGTTATGGGAATTTATACCCTGTCAATTTTTTTTTCTTTGCTGTAGAACATACTCAAAGAAGCCTCTCATACTTACAGGTTACTAAAAGTGCTGGTTAGGGATATAATACTCAGTACACACACACATACACACGCACACACACACATCATGTTGCTTGTTCCTGCTATATGCACCCTAAACACTTAACATTCTTTTCTTGTCAAAATCAGATTTCTTCCTTGATTTATGCAAAGTCTTGGGTTGTGATTAATAGTCTATTACTTGGATATGTTGGCTTAATTTAGTACATTTCTCCTTTTATTTAATTTCAATTCAATATCAGATGCAAACACATTTAAAGATAAAAATAATGTGGAAGGTAGGTATGGCATTTCTGTTTATCTTTCACATCAAATCTTATGTAACTGTTATTTTTTCAAAGGTATGAGAAAGTAGATGAAAACTTGTCTATATTTTGTCATGATAGCTGCTGAATATTTCTTTAGGCTTGTGTAATTGTTAAATAATCATCACAACAATAGGATGAGGTGGATTTTATTATCTTCATCATACAGGGTTCAGCAAATTCAAATGATCTGTCCATACTGAAAAACTGGAAGGCATTGTAGCTGGGAGTCAAATTCAGCCCTAATTTCAAAGTATCTTCTCCAATGTGTCTTCCCTTGCACACGGCTCCGTGAATACCGTAAGACAATTGTCTAGATATTTTTGTTTACTGCCACTTGAGTCCCCCAATTTGAAATAAAACTTGAGATATATTTTAAGAAAGATTATGTTTCTTTGTTGAAACTGTGTCTATCTTGTACTTAGAGTTGTTAAATGAATAACACCAAAAATACAGTTATTACATATGTAATGTGTTGGCTATAAATCATGACAAAAGGATCAATATATCTAATAAATAAAGAAAAATAGAGAAGAAGAATTCACACCTTTGCAAACGGGTTCTAGACTCCTATATCTGAGCATCTGTTAATGTTTTATGCTTTTTTGTCTCAGCATTAAATGACATTCTTGCTGTTTCTATCATCCAACATATTATTTGATGCTTTTGAAGTGAACTTGTCTGAAAAGTCAGAAAAATCAAACATTTAGAATACTATCTAGAATGACAACAAATAATGAAAGCCAACAAGTGTATAGTTCATGTGTGTATTTCCTAAATCATGACTATAATTTAACAATGATTTAACATGCTGAACAGCACCCAAGCTATGTAGTTAATCTTATTTTTGATAAAAAATTGATAAAGTTTTATCTGAATAATGCTATTATCTCTTTCTTCTTTTTGTAAAACATGTGGGGAAAATATTAGTCTCTTAAATTTCCTACCTTTGTGTCTAACCCAGTCAAATGATGACAATAGATTTTCTCTTCTGCATTCCTACAGACTTATTTTTCTTCCTAGAGCAGTCAAGATATCTGTTTGACATGGGGTAGAGATGGGGATAGACACTCAGCTTCTGTCTTTTAAAGCATTATTTTGATGTAGAGCTTAAAATCAGGCAGCCTTGAGAAGGATTTCTAAATTCTTTAGTTTCCTCTTACGTACAAAGGCCAAGCTTGGTGGATTCATCTATTATTTGGATGTTTTGCCAAGATTCAGAGGCTTAATGAAGATGAAACATTAAGGTGACTTATTGATTTTTATTCTTCATCTTTTTTTATTACTTATTTATTTATTTTTGACTATTCTGGGTTTTCACTGCTGCTGCAGAGTCTTCTCTAGTTGCAGGGAGTGGGGCTACTCTCTAGTTGAGGTGAGCAGGACTCTTTTTACGGTGATTTTTCTTGTTGTGAAACTCAGGCTCTAGGGCACATAGGCTTCAGTAGCTGTGGCACATGGGCTCAATAGTTGGGGCTCTGAGGTTCTAGAGCACAGGGTCAAATAGTTGTGGTCATGGACTTAGTTGCTCTGCAGCATGTGGGATCTTCCCGAATCAGGGATCTAACTCATGTTTCCTGCATTGGCACGCAAACTCTTTACCACTGAATTCCTGGGGAAGCCTTATCCTTCATCTTGATGTTTGTTTTACTAGATTTGCAAGAAATGAAACTCACATAAAGGAGTTTCAATTTTGTAGAAAGAGCAGTTCAATCCTGTAGAAAGGAAGAACTCCTTCTTTTCTTATTCTTACGAGAAATGCCAGAAGAGGTTGAAGAAGACTACAGTGGAAGGAAGGGGAGAGTGGCTGACTCAGCTCTTGCTTCCTCTTCCAAGCTTGCTATTTATTGATTGGTTGCACTAGGTCTTTGTTGCTGCATGCAGGCTTTCTTTAGTTCCACTCTCTGGTTGCAGTGCATGGGCTTCTCATTGCAATGGCTTTCTTGTGGCGGGTGTGCTCAGTAGTTGTGGTTCATGGGCTGAGATGCTCTGTGGCATGTGGAATCTTCCTGAAGCAGAGACTGAACCACTGAACCATCAGGCAAGTCCTCTTCCCAGCTTTTTGAGCTTGAACCTCTAGAACCTCTTGAACCGGCCCAAACCCGTGGAGATCTTCTTACTGTATCTGATGAGCAGTCAAGATATCTGTTTGACATGGGGTAGAGATGGGGATAGACACTCAGCTTCTGTCTTTTAAAGCATTATTTTGATGTAGAGCTTAAAATCAGGCAGCCTTGAGAAGGATTTCTAAATTCTTTAGTTTCCTCTTACGTACAAAGGCCAAGCTTGGTGGATTCATCTATTATTTGGATGTTTTGCCAAGATTCAGAGGCTTAATGAAGATGAAACATTAAGGTGACTTATTGATTTTTATTCTTCATCTTTTTTTATTACTTATTTATTTATTTTTGACTATTCTGGGTTTTCACTGCTGCTGCAGAGTCTTCTCTAGTTGCAGGGAGTGGGGCTACTCTCTAGTTGAGGTGAGCAGGACTCTTTTTACGGTGATTTTTCTTGTTGTGAAACTCAGGCTCTAGGGCACATAGGCTTCAGTAGCTGTGGCACATGGGCTCAATAGTTGGGGCTCTGAGGTTCTAGAGCACAGGGTCAAATAGTTGTGGTCATGGACTTAGTTGCTCTGCAGCATGTGGGATCTTCCCGAATCAGGGATCTAACTCATGTTTCCTGCATTGGCACGCAAACTCTTTACCACTGAATTCCTGGGGAAGCCTTATCCTTCATCTTGATGTTTGTTTTACTAGATTTGCAAGAAATGAAACTCACATAAAGGAGTTTCAATTTTGTAGAAAGAGCAGTTCAATCCTGTAGAAAGGAAGAACTCCTTCTTTTCTTATTCTTACGAGAAATGCCAGAAGAGGGTTGAAGAAGACTACAGTGGAAGGAAGGGGAGAGTGGCTGACTCAGCTCTTGCTTCCTCTTCCAAGCTTGCTATTTATTGATTGGTTGCACTAGGTCTTTGTTGCTGCATGCAGGCTTTCTTTAGTTCCACTCTCTGGTTGCAGTGCATGGGCTTCTCATTGCAATGGCTTTCTTGTGGCGGGTGTGCTCAGTAGTTGTGGTTCATGGGCTGAGATGCTCTGTGGCATGTGGAATCTTCCTGAAGCAGAGACTGAACCACTGAACCATCAGGCAAGTCCTCTTCCCAGCTTTTTGAGCTTGAACCTCTAGAACCTCTTGAACCGCCTGAACTCCCTTTAAAAGCTCCTAGTTGAGAGAATTGTACGTGTTTCTGCTTATGGGCTTGGGAAGAGATGGCTATGCTGTGTACTCTGATGACAACGCTTGACCTAGTAACATCATGAGAGTCGCATGGCATGGACAGGCCCAGATCACAATCCCAAGTCTCCCTAGGTTACTGTGTGGCGTGGATAAAGAACTGAGAAAAACTGAGCCATCAAGGAGCAAAATGACCCAGTCACAGGGGTTTGTAAGGTTTTCAGCTTTAGTAGATGTGAGAAGAGGGAGGTAGCAATATGTTTAACAGCAGAAGCTCTGGTGGTCTTGGAAACCTAGATCCAGGAAGACTGAATTAGTAAGGCCATCAGGCAGAGAGCTGAAAACAACTGACTGTGAGAGGTGTTGGCAGAGAGTCGCCACAGCAATAGGACTGGGTTTCATGGGCAGTCAGGGAAGGTGGGCCTCTGGGAGGAGGTCACATTTGAACTGAAGAAAAGGAGAGGGGACACTTAGGTGAAAAGGGCCAGGACAGAAACAAGCACAGCATCTTTAGGGATTGGGGAGAAAGCAACAGTGTTGGGCCTGTAGTATAGGGACCCAGAGCAGGAGGAGAGGAGGACTGATAGGCAGATAGTGGTCAGGTGATACTGGGCCTCATAGGCCACTCTAAGGCATTCAGACTTTATTTGTGATACAGTGGAGTTTAGCATGCTTTGATTAAAATTTTAAAAGATCATCTGGAATATTCTGTGACTAGCAGAAAGGCAAGGGCAGAAGTAACAGCTTTTAAAGTGTATTGCAGTATGTTGAGATATGATGGTGGTAAATTTAAAAATTTGACTGAATTGGTTCCCTAGGTCTTTGTTGCTGCATGCAGGCTTTCTTTAGTTCCACTCTCTGGTTGCAGTGCATGGGCTTCTCATTGCAATGGCTTTCTTGTGGCGGGTGTGCTCAGTAGTTGTGGTTCATGGGCTGAGATGCTCTGTGGCATGTGGAATCTTCCTGAAGCAGAGACTGAACCACTGAACCATCAGGCAAGTCCTCTTCCCAGCTTTTTGAGCTTGAACCTCTAGAACCTCTTGAACCGCCTGAACTCCCTTTAAAAGCTCCTAGTTGAGAGAATTGTACGTGTTTCTGCTTATGGGCTTGGGAAGAGATGGCTATGCTGTGTACTCTGATGACAACGCTTGACCTAGTAACATCATGAGAGTCGCATGGCATGGACAGGCCCAGATCACAATCCCAAGTCTCCCTAGGTTACTGTGTGGCGTGGATAAAGAACTGAGAAAACTGAGCCATCAAGGAGCAAAATGACCCAGTCACAGGGGTTTGTAAGGTTTTCAGCTTTAGTAGATGTGAGAAGAGGGAGGTAGCAATATGTTTAACAGCAGAAGCTCTGGTGGTCTTGGAAACCTAGATCCAGGAAGACTGAATTAGTAAGGCCATCAGGCAGAGAGCTGAAAACAACTGACTGTGAGAGGTGTTGGCAGAGAGTCGCCACAGCAATAGGACTGGGTTTCATGGGCAGTCAGGGAAGGTGGGCCTCTGGGAGGAGGTCACATTTGAACTGAAGAAAAGGAGAGGGGACACTTAGGTGAAAAGGGCCAGGACAGAAACAAGCACAGCATTTTTAGGGATTGGGGAGAAAGCAACAGTGTTGGGCCTGTAGTATAGGGACCCAGAGCAGGAGGAGAGGAGGACTGATAGGCAGATAGTGGTCAGGTGATACTGGGCCTCATAGGCCACTCTAAGGCATTCAGACTTTATTTGTGATACAGTGGAGTTTAGCATGCTTTGATTAAAATTTTAAAAGATCATCTGGAATATTCTGTGACTAGCAGAAAGGCAAGGGCAGAAGTAACAGCTTTTAAAGCGTATTGCAGTATGTTGAGATATGATGGTGGTAAATTGGGAATAGTGACAATGAAGAGAAATGTTTGGATACTGAATATATTTGAATAAAGTATAAAATTCTATTCATTAATTTCACCATTTCACTAACTCAGATGCAGTTTTGAGCCATCACTGTTTTTTTTCCTTGAGCAAAGGATGAATAGAAAAATACAAATTAGCTAGATATTCTATGTAGGGTACTTCAGCCAAAAGCACTTCAGTACTTTAGGGTAAAATTCACCAAAGAAAAAATAGAGACACATTGCTTTATGTAATATTTTAAATTTACTGTTGAACCAACTGATTAAAGACACTATAAATGATTAAATAGAACACCATACGATTCTTATAAATGAGAGAACAGGAAAATAGCCAAATGGAGAGCTGCTTTTCTTATAAAGATGTTTTAAAGGACTCTGAGTGAAGCTAGAAACATCTCAGTTACACTCAAAATTGAATTCCATTAATAAGAGTAAGTTCCTTAACTCAATTCACCAGATGTGATTAAAGGACACTGAATTTTGAAAACATAAAGACAATTACTTTATGAGGTTTACAGTAATAAATAAAATTTAATGCTCGAAGAGGTCATCGAGTCAATTCCTGTCACTGTATTTTAAGCAGAAGTTTATGACTTAAGAACTACCATGTTGGGTTTTTAAGTCTTTTTGAATTCAACATACATTTTTCTAAACGCAGTCTATATACCAGCTGCTAGGTACTATGGCTAAAAGGCTGACTAAAAGACTCTCCTGCCCTTGAAAGTTTCATAGTCAAGAGAGGAGGAAGGGAAGAAAGAGAAATTGAAGAAATTTGCACAAAATGTCTGGCTAGGGGTACAAATGTTGCAGCACTCAATTTCACTTGGCTGGAGCTTAATAGAAAATGGGCTTTCTAAAGTGAACATTGAATGATAGCTAGGCAGTGTAGTATGAGCAAAGATAAGGAGGACAGAGATAATATAGTTCATAGATCAGGACTAAAAAGTAGACTGGGAGATAGGCAATGTGATCAAGAGTAGGCAAAAAGCAGCAGAGGTGAGCAGGGGCCAGTAATTGGAGGCCCTCTGGTCAGGCTGACAGCTTGAACCTCATTAACACTACGAACAATACCTCTTAGGAATGAAAGAGTGCTCACTCTATATAGGCAGTTTTAAATACATTTTCTTATTCAGTTCTATCCACATCCCAGGAGATATTGCTTCAGTTTTAGAGAAGAATATGAAGCACAGAGAGGTTAAGCAATTTGCCCAAAGTCACCCAGCTTGCAAATGGTGCCACTGGACAGGAACTCACATAGACTGATTTCTGAGGTACACTCTTGGTCACACAGGTCTGTCTTGTGTGATCAACATGGGCTGGTTAGCTTTCAGGGGTTCCTTTTGCATAATGTACACAGAAAAGAAGTAATTTGTTCTCATAGGACAAAATGTTGGTTTGTTTTTTATATTAAGTAGAAATGGAAATAAGAGCACAATGGAAACTAAGAGCACAAGGCCAAGTGAGGAGGCAAGGGGAGAGGAAGGGAAATGAAGGTTTCTTGAGACTTAGTGTGGGGCAAATTCTGGGTTAGATGGCTTCAAGGCCATCTTCTGGAAGAGAAGAGTGGCCAAGGGATAGTGTGTTATTTGTGCTTGCGTGTATGGAGTGCCTTGGCTATTTTCATGGATCAAGTCATTCACATGTTACACTTTCCTCTTCTTCCCTTCCCTCTTCTGTAACTGACTTGAGTGACCTGTCCTGACCCTTATTCCTTATTGGAATATGACACAGATCCTTGTGAACTGCAGTGAATGGGACTGGAGCTGACTAAGGGAGATTCTTGGCTCTGACAAATGCAAACTCTTCTACTTGCTGAGTTGCTGTAGGAGACAGGGAATCGGTAGTATGTACCATCATCCAAAAACATCAGAGTCTTCAGGACTTAAACCATGCTTGGGATACGGATAACAATTGTTATACTAGAAGCTGTTTGAAACTGATTTGTCCTGAGTTATACCATATAAATGTATTTCAACATGTAGTTTTTGAGGAGGGACGGTAGCTTTGTTCTTTTAAAACCTGGCATAACGCTTCAAGGCAAACTACTGAGCTTCTTCCACCTGGGGCTTGAAGCAGCACTAGAAACCTCATTGTGCATGCTTCCTAAGGCATCCATTTGATTCAAAGATTTGAGGCTTGCAGCAGCAATAAAAACCTCATTGTGCATACTTCCTAAAGCATCCATCTTACTCAAAGATTTGGGGGCATTTTTTTATTCCAAAATTAAGATGTATCATAAACATAATGCAGCATGTACACACATTTAAAAAGTTTTATTTAATGAAAATTTATTGAATACCCATGACAGGTGCTGTTTTGGTTATTGGGATTGGAATATTTATGGTTATCTTATGCTGGCTGGTGAGTAAAGAAAAGAACATAGTATGCTTTTAACATGTGTATGAGGAATGCTTTTTTCCAGTTTTATTTGGATACAATTGACATATATTACTGTATTAAGTTTAAACCATATACCATATATTACTGTATTAAGTTTAAACCATATACCATGATGGTTTGATTTACATATACTATGAAATGATTATCACAATAGGTTTAGCTAATACCCATCATCTCATACTTGTGTATGTGTGTGTGAGCGTGTTTCAGGTGCTTCAGTCTGACAACTTCATGGATCATAGCCTGCCAGACTCCTCTGTCCATGGGATGCACCAGACAAGAATACTGGAGTGAGCTGACATTTCCTTCTCCAGATGATCTTCAGCTAAAGAAACAAAGAGGAAAAAATTTCCTTCTCCTAGATCTTATTTTCATGACGCTTTTTTTTTTGAGTGACCTGTCCTGACCCTTATTCCTTATTGGAGTATGACACAGATCCTTGTTAACTGCAGTGAATGGGACTGGAGCTGACTAAGGGAGATTCTTGGCTCTGACAAATGCAAACTCTTCTACTTGCTGAGTTGCTGTAGGAGACAGGGAATCGGTAGTATGTACCATCATCCAAAAACATCAGAGTCTTCAGGACTTAAACCATGCTTGGGATACGGATAACAATTGTTATACTAGAAGCTGTTTGAAACTGATTTGTCCTGAGTTATACCATATAAATGTATTTCAACACGTAGTTTTTGAGGAGGGACGGTAGCTTTGTTCTTTTAAAACCTGGCATAACGCTTCAAGGCAAACTACTGAGCTTCTTCCACCTGGGGCTTGAAGCAGCACTAGAAACCTCATTGTGCATGCTTCCTAAGGCATCCATTTGATTCAAAGATTTGAGGCTTGCAGCAGCAATAAAAACCTCATTGTGCATACTTCCTAAAGCATCCATCTTACTCAAAGATTTGGGGGCATTTTTTTATTCCAAAATTAAGATGTATCATAAACATAATGCAGCATGTACACACATTTAAAAAGTTTTATTTAATGAAAATTTATTGAATACCCATGACAGGTGCTGTTTTGGTTATTGGGATTGGAATATTTATGGTTATCTTATGCTGGCTGGTGAGTAAAGAAAAGAACATAGTATGCTTTTAACATGTGTATGAGGAATGCTTTTTTCCAGTTTTATTTGGATACAATTGACATATATTACTGTATTAAGTTTAAACCATATACCATATATTACTGTATTAAGTTTAAACCATATACCATGATGGTTTGATTTACATATACTATGAAATGATTATCACAATAGGTTTAGCTAATACCCATCATCTCATACTTGTGTATGTGTGTGTGAGCGTGTTTCAGGTGCTTCAGTCTGACAACTTCATGGATCATAGCCTGCCAGACTCCTCTGTCCATGGGATGCACCAGACAAGAATACTGGAGTGAGCTGACATTTCCTTCTCCAGATGATCTTCACTAGACACAATAAAAAGAAAACAAAGAGGAAAAGAAAAAAATTTCCCCTTGTGATGAGAAATTTTTTGATATATTCTCTCTTTGCTATATATCATAAAGCAATGCTAACTACAGTCATTCTGTTGTACATTATTTCCCTAGTAATGCATATCTTATAATGGGAAGTTTGTACCTTTTGACAAAGCTATTATTATTTTTAGGTTCTACATGTAAGTGAGATCATACAGTATTTGTCTTTGTCTGGCATACTTCACTTAGCATAATGCTTTCAATAAGAAGGGGACGACAGAGGACGAAATGGTTTGGCATCACTGTGTCAATGGACGTAAGTTTGAGCAAGCTCTGGGCAACGGTGAAGAACAGGGAAGCCTGGTTGTACTGAAGTCCATGGGGTCGCAAAGAGTGACACAACAGAGTGACAGAACTGAACTGTACCAAATGCTTTCAAAGTCCATCCATGTTGTTGAAAATGGTATGATTTCTTGATTTTTTTTAATGGTTTAACAATATTTCATTACATATCTTTATCTATACACCTATATCTATACACACAACTTTATTCATTCACTCATTAATGGACACTTAGGTTGTTTCTATGTCTTCAATTGTGGAAACAATGCTGCTATAAAAATGGAGGTGCAGGTATCTTTCTGAGTTGGTATTTTTATTTAACCCATTTTGAGTTAATTTTTTGGAGTGCCATATGATAGGGATCCAGTTTCAATTATTTCACATGTGACCATCCACTCATCCCAGCACTCATTAATGGAAGAGACTATCTTTTCTTGATTTAGTATGCTTGGATACATTGCCAAATAGTAGTTGACTATACATATATACTTTGATTTCTGGGCTCTCAATTCTGTTCCATTTATCTACATGTCTATTTTTATGCCAGTACATACTACTTTGATTGCTTTATAGTATAGCTTTAAATCCAGAAGTGTAATGACTCTTGCTTCGTTCTTCTTCCTCAGGATTTCTTTGATGTTTGGTGTTCTTTGTGGTTTCACATAAACTTTGGAAGTGTTTATCCTATTTTTGTAAAAATGTCATCAGAACCTTGATGGAAACTGCATTGAACCTATTGGTTTTGGTGGTACTGTCATTTTCACAATATTAATTCCATTAATCTATGAATACAGAATATATTTCCATTTAATTGTGTCTCCTTTCATTAACATCTTGTACTTTTCAGAGTAGAGATTTTTCATTTCCTCGTTTCAACTTATTTTTAAGTAGTAATATCTTACTGATTTTGATGCTACTGTAAATGGAATCAGTTGCTTGACTTTTTTCCAGAAATTTTGTTAGTGTATGGAATCAGTGTATAGTGTATAGGACTAATATGATCTGTCCATTGGTGTGAGAGGAGTGTTAAAGTCTCCTACTACTGCTGTGTTATTGTTGATTTCTTCTTTTATGTCTAAAAGTATCTGTCTTATGTACTGAGGTGCCCCTGTGTTGCGTGCGTAGATATTTATGACTGTTATGTCTTCCTATTGGATAGATCCCTTAATCATGATGTAGTGACCTGCCTTGTCTCTTAGAATCTTCTTTACTTTAAAAACTATTTTGTCTGATATGAGGATTGCTACTCCAACTTTCTTTTGATTTCCATTTGCGTGGAATATCTTTTTCCAACCTCTCACTTTCAGTCTATGAGTGTCTCTAGGTCTGAAGTGGGTCTCTTGTAAACAGCATATATATGGGTCTTCCTTCTGTATCCATTCAGCCAGCCTGTGTCTTTTGGTTGGAGCATTTAGTCCGTTTACATTCAAAGTAATTATTGATATGAATGTTCCTTTGGCATCTTCCTAGATATTTGGGGTTTGATTTGTAGGACTTCTACTCTTGTATTTGTTGGCTTTATCAGGCCCTTTAACACTTGTTGTAGCGCTGGTTTCACGGTACAGCTTTTGCTTGTTTGTGACGCTTTTGACTTCTCCATCAATTCTGAATGAGATCCTTGCAGGGTAGAGAAGTCTTGATTGTAGGTTATTCTCTTTTAGCTGTTTAAATGTGTCTTGCCATTTTCTTCTGGCCTGCAGGGTTTCTGTTAAGAGATCAGCAGTTAAACGTATGGGGTTTCCTTTATATGTTATTTGTTGTTTGTTCCTAGAAGTGTCTCAGCTCACCTGGTGCCTGACGACCCCGCGGGATTTTCTCACTGAGCCCTGCCTTCTATCCTCCCCATGCACTTCCCAGGCTCTCTCCTGGCACACTTCCCAGCGCTCTCTCCACCCGGTCTGGTGTGGGGTTTGGGATACAGGGCTCTCAGAACAGGAGCTCCGGGAAAGTTCTGGCTGTTCACTCTTCAACCCTCGTAGATCTGAGGAGTTCTTTTGTTGTCTAGCGGCTGGTTTGTTGGTGGTGTTTCATTTCTTGATTAATTCTGGTGATTCTAGTGGGGAGCTGGTGAAATCCTCCTCTCATTCCTTCTGTGGGCTTGTCATATATGGCTTTTATGATGTTGGGATACATTCCTGCTATGCCTCCTTTGTTAAGAGGGTTTTTCATGTAAGGTGCTGACTTTTGTCAACTGTTTTTTGTGTCTTAATAGATCATGACTCTTTCTTTCATTCTGTTAATGTGGTATACCACAGTGATTAATCTATGTTTGCTACATAATTTTTGCATGCCAGGGACAAATCTTGCTTGATCACCACGAATGATGCTTTTAAGATATGACTTAGTTTTGTTTGCTGGCATTTCATTGAGAATTTTTGCATCTATATTCATCAGGGCTATAGGCCTATACTTTTCTTTTCTAGTAGCATCATTTTTTGGTTTTAGTGTTAGGATAATGTTGGCCTCATAAAATGACTCTGGGAATGTACCATTCTCTTTGATATTTGAGGAAGACTTTAAGAAGAATTGGTGTTAATTATTCTTTAAATGTTTAGCAAAATTCAGTGAAGTCATCTGGTCTTGGAATTTTCTTTGTTGGGAGATTTTTGATTACTGATTCTGTTTACTAATAATTGATCTATTCCTACTTTCTATTTCTATGGGGGAATTTTTTATGAACACGTTGACTTTAGAAGTTGGAGAAAATAAATCATGAATGTTTTGATTTAGACTGGGAACTAGAAAACTGAAGAGCCAGGTAATAACTATTTTAGGCACTGCAGGCCAAGAGATGAAGTCAAGGATGTTCCACAGGTACTCATTTATTATACAGTTCCAGTCACAAGGCCCCAACTCTGTGGTTACAGTGTGAAAGCAGAAAAGCAATATATAAATTCATGGTTTGTGGCTGTATTCCCAAAAACCCTCATTTGCAAACACTAGCAGCAGGTCAGTTCAGCTCATGACCATAGTTTGCCACCTTCTGGTTAGAACATAATAAGTGATTTTCTTTTAAATTTCACTGAGACTGGTTCTAAAATGGTTTAATTTTTCATATCTTATTTAAATTGAACCAATAAAGTTTAACCACTCCAGCCCCTCATTTCTCTAGATCTGAGAAGGGTCCTGGGTAATTAATACAAGAAATGATAGCCCTGACTTGTGAGGTGATATTCCTAGGAGAGGCAGGGAAGCCAGTAGCCTAGGGGCTTCTGATGGACATGATAGTCACTGGGCTGAGCTCCAGCAACTGCTCCCAAGAAGTGAGTCTACTTCCTGCTTGCTCAGATGGTGCTTTGATGTCTGATTTTACTTGCTAAAACCCTCCCTGGAAGAAGGATCTAACTGAAAATGAGAGAAGAAGTCAAGTCATGATAAAAATTGCATGATATTTATATCTATCTTCAATCACACTTATCCAGAGGGAGAGCAATGTGTCATTGGGACCAGTGATGGAACAAAGGCCAGGGACAGATGGCTGGTTACACTATTTCTTTTCTCTTTTTGTCTACGACAATAACAAGAAAAAGTGGACACTTTCCTTTGTAAGAATCTGTTTTGAGAGTGTTCAATGAGATTAAGACAGCTAGATGTGATAAGGATTTTGTTGCTATCTTCAGGAAATCCCTTCCCTTTCACACATCTTTCTTCTGATATTAATGAAGAAGGCACTGAGAAGGCAGAAGGAAGCAGGAAAGGGAGGGAAGGAGGACAGCATGCAGGGAGAAAGGAGGGGAAGGGAAGAGACGTCTGCTATCTTTGGCCAGGTCCCCAGAACTCTGGGAGCAATGGGCGGTGGCTAGGCTTTTTCCCTTCTTCTACCCCTAGGATAACTTCCTCTGGAAGAAGTTGACAGTCACTGAATAGGTTCATCCCATGTACTGCAGAGCCCAAAGATCATGAGTGCTGACAAGGTTAAGATTGACTAATCTGTCCCCTTTAAACCCAGATTCTCAAACATTAAGAAGCATAAGAATCATCTAAATGGTTTAAGAGAAGCAGATTCATGAATCACATTTCCAGAGATGTTCATAAAGTAGGTGTGGGGTAGGGTTTAGAATTTCCATATATGAATCACATTTCCAGAGATGTTCATAAAGTAGGTGTGGGGTAGGGTTCAGAATTTCCATATATGACAATCCCTCTGCTTCCCAGTGGGATTTGTGGCAGATGTTTGGAGTCAGTTCCAACGTGTTCAAACAGTTGAATAAAAGGGACAATAGAAACTCATGATTATTTAAATAACTATTAATTTTTTTCTTGAGTATAAATTAATTGCATGAAAAATGAATGTTTTGGTATAAATTTTAATGATAAAACTGAAGCTGTAGCTTTTTAATTCAGACTAAATTCTCTTGGGAAATCAATAATCAAAATAACAATTTTCAACATAATATATTTTTCTATAATGAAAAAATAAAAATTAAACTGAACAAAATGTAAATACATATTTTATACCATGCTTACTTAATTGGGAACACTGTATTTTCTCTTTCTAAAGTTTAAAGTGATGAAAGAGTTTTAAAAGTCAGAATTTCTTATTAAATTATTTTTCTCAAATAATGTGTTTGGAAAGAAAAATCATTTATTCTAATTTTAGCTCTAATTGCTTCATGAAATACAGTGATTTGAACTATATATTGACAGTAAGTAATTTATGAATAAACCAAGTTATTAAAAAATGAAACACATCATATTTTTCAGAATGTGAGGTAATTTTACATAAAACTTTACTCTGACTGATGCATACAAAGAGAAGCATTTTGTTTTAAAATATGGTCACCACCTTTCCAATCATTTAAAACCTGAATTTTAGGATTTTAATGGCCCAAATAAAGTACCACTTTCCTCTATTCTTAGCCCATCTGGAATGAGTGCTCCACGATTATGAAAGAACACTGACTTTACTAAGCAAGCACAGAAGAACCCAGATTACCTGATTTGAACTCTGTGAAGACTTTTATTTTGTTCACACTTAGGAAGCATTGTGGAAGAAAAGATTCAATGCCTAACAAAACCATTCTGTTTGTGTAGTTTTCTGTTGCCAACATTTTTGCATGAATGTCCTTCATGTCATATATATATATATATATATATGTATATCTGTGTGTCTATACAACATGAAGGATATATATGTACTCTTTACACTTAGACAATGTATGGGAAATATGCAGATCTAAACCTACATTCACATGGGAAAGTTCAAATGAAGCATAAAGCCATTACTCATACAATTTGACCCAAGGAATATATTTAAATATTTATCATAAGAGGAAAACATTCCAAAGGTAAATGAAATAAGATATACAATGTGAATTTTCTACATAAGTACCTCCTCTTTATTTTGTAGAAAATCCACTCTGTGAATGGTAGGTAGTTAAATAGTTGGCCTTGGGTAGGGTGAAGGTAAAGAGTTGGAATCTCTGAACAGAAAGCAGGTAGACAGGAATGCTCTGATCCCTCCCAGTCTATTCATTATTGAAACATCTGATTTTTACAAAGTCCTTGCTAAAAATGCAAATGAACACCAGAGCTATTCTAACTTTGATATAATTTGATCTGATCAATGGATCTGGTAGTCCTTCTGAACACCCAGCCACCCAGCTAAGATTAACCACTCACACCCATTTCCCTACTCTCATGGTGGATTGAATTGAATTGTGTTCCTCAAAGGTATATTGGTCTTAACTCCCATTAACTGTGAGTGGGATCTTATTTGGATATAAAGCTTTTCCAGATGCAATGAAATTAAGATGAGGTTACCCTGGATTATGATGAACTCTAAATCCAGTGATGGGGAGTCTTATGAGGAGAGAAAAATATGGAGAAAGAGAGATACATAAGAAAGAAGGTCACATGAAGCCAGAGACAGAGATTTGACTTTGGTAGTCACAAACCAGGAAACATCAGGACTTCTGGAAAGCACCAGAAGCTAGAAAAGGCAAGGATGGATTCTTCCTGAAGCCTTTGGGGGGAACCTGGCAACATGGTGATTTGAGACTTCTAACTTCCAGAATTTAAAAGAATACATTTCTCTTGTTTTAAACCACCTAGTTTGTGACAATTTGTTATGGTAATCTTATGAAATTAACATATTCCTCAGATATTTAATTCATATTTGGTAAAGGATGGTAATTGGGACAATGCTGTAGTGATAACTCCTTGAATAACGAGAAGGATCAAGAATTATGTTTCACTTGGGAAATGAAAACTGAGAGCATAGAGGAAGAAAGGAAGTATTGTTGAATCCTCTGTGCTACTACAGTATAATTGCATGTTGATATCAAAGTATTTCTCTTAGTTTACCCTATACATGAGTTCTCAATATTCTGCTTTTTCAATTAGATTCTTATGTGTTTAGGCCATTGACTAAAGTATTCATGATGTTTTCTTGGAACATATAAAAGCACCTTAAACATAGTTTTTGTTCTATATAAATACGTATTAGTTTCCAATTCAAAATACTAATTTCTTTCTGGACATTAAGATGTTAAAAAATAGAAAACATGCTCTAATGTATCCATTGCTACTAAAACATTCCTCCTATTTTCCTTGGAAATGTTCTTTCCCATGTAAATATAAAATGGTACAAAGAAAATTTCTTTTACCCCTTTAATATATCAAGTGGCAAATGAATGGAATCAATGTTCTCCCAACTTCTGCATTTGCAGAATGAACTACAAATACAAGAGAATTTACTGGTATTTCATTGACCCTTCTGCTGCAGACTGCACAAAAATCTCAAGGGCAGCTTACAATTCAATTAATAAAGATAGCACATCAGGTACAAGGTCACTTTGCTCTTCTTCCATTGAGTTTTTCAGTCTATAATATATATTAATTACTCAAACTGTGTGCAGGAACACTGGATATTTCCTCAGCAAGTATCTTCTTTCACATCTTGGCTTGGGGGGAAAAATGGATCTGTTACTGGTCATCAAAGGCAGGCATAAGACAATGACATTTTATTAGGTACCGGATAGAGATAAGAGGAGAAAAATATGGAGAAAGAGAGATACATAAGAAAGAAGGTCACATGAAGCCAGAGACAGAGATTTGACTTTGGTAGTCACAAACCAGGAAACATCAGGACTTCTGGAAAGCACCAGAAGCTAGAAAAGGCAAGGATGGATTCTTCCTGAAGCCTTTGGGGGGAACCTGGCAACATGGTGATTTGAGACTTCTAACTTCCAGAATTTAAAAGAATACATTTCTCTTGTTTTAAACCACCTAGTTTGTGACAATTTGTTATGGTAATCTTATGAAATTAACATATTCCTCAGATATTTAATTCATATTTGGTAAAGGATGGTAATTGGGACAATGCTGTAGTGATAACTCCTTGAATAACGAGAAGGATCAAGAATTATGTTTCACTTGGGAAATGAAAACTGAGAGCATAGAGGAAGAAAGGAAGTATTGTTGAATCCTCTGTGCTACTACAGTATAATTGCATGTTGATATCAAAGTATTTCTCTTAGTTTACCCTATACATGAGTTCTCAATATTCTGCTTTTTCAATTAGATTCTTATGTGTTTAGGCCATTGACTAAAGTATTCATGATGTTTTCTTGGAACATATAAAAGCACCTTAAACATAGTTTTTGTTCTATATAAATACGTATTAGTTTCCAATTCAAAATACTAATTTCTTTCTGGACATTAAGATGTTAAAAAATAGAAAACATGCTCTAATGTATCCATTGCTACTAAAACATTCCTCCTATTTTCCTTGGAAATGTTCTTTCCCATGTAAATATAAAATGGTACAAAGAAAATTTCTTTTACCCCTTTAATATATCAAGTGGCAAATGAATGGAATCAATGTTCTCCCAACTTCTGCATTTGCAGAATGAACTACAAATACAAGACAATTTACTGGTATTTCATTGACCCTTCTGCTGCAGACTGCACAAAAATCTCAAGGGCAGCTTACAATTCAATTAATAAAGATAGCACATCAGGTACAAGGTCACTTTGCTCTTCTTCCATTGAGTTTTTCAGTCTATAATATATATTAATTACTCAAACTGTGTGTAGGAACACTGGATATTTCCTCAGCAAGTATCTTCTTTCACATCTTGGCTTGGGGGGAAAAATGGATCTGTTACTGGTCATCAAAGGCAGGCATAAGACAATGACATTTTATTGCCCAAACACACGAGAATGATTATTAGTATTAGGTAAGGAACAGAGAGCTCAATGCAAATTGTATACACTAGAGTGCATAAATATTCAGGAATATTATGACTTTGTTGCATTTTATCATTTTCATATGATTTTAAAGGAGGCGCTCCAAGTCATCAGGAGGTCTAGGAATGGAAACACTGGCAACTGTTCTCTGAAAAGTGTTAATGAGACACTGTTTATGACATTCAAAAATGACAAAAGGTACAGTATAAAAAAATAAAAAAGGAAATAACCATGATGGCATAGAAAATTTTAGCTTGAAAGGATGAAATTATCTATCTTGTAATAAAAGCAAGTCACACATTCCATATGTGCATGAATTTAAAATTGTAAGGATATTTTAAATGAGGCACACAAAGAGATGAACTGGCTTGTCTATCACCACAAATGTTGTGAGTTATTTTTAGTGATTTACCTCCTTGAATAAGTCGAGAAAAAAACTACACTTTATATAATACTTCACATATTAAGGTGGCATATGAAAATCTATTATTTATTCATCAGTTTGACAAATATTTACTGAATAACTAATGTGTACAAAGTTATTCACAATATGTATGTAAAAATACACATACATATTGTGAATAATGTAAAGATAAAGAAAGCACAGATATTGTCCAAAGTCCACACAATGTAGGGAGACAGATACAAAAGGAAATTTGGTACATTTCCGTAAGAACCATGATAGGGACTAACACACAATTTCATGGAAACAAAAAGGAGATACGAACATTTGAATCTCAGGGGAAAGCTTCATGAAGCACATGCACGATGCCTCATCGGAATCACCTTGGTTTCAAAAAGTCACTTGAAATAATTCCTAAGATGCCTTTCTGGTTAAGATCAATACATATGGGTAAGATTACTACTAGGCAATTTGTTGAATTTTTAGCTGATAAATCTTTCCTTTCAAAAAATACTGGTTAATTAATGGATCAATGTCAAAGTGCGGGATCCCTGGATTTCATTATTAGGCCTTTCTTTATTTTATTTTTAATCAACTATTGACGACATGACATTATTTAAGGTGTGTTTAATAAATGTAGGGATGACCCTAAATGGGGAGCTCAACCTACTATGCTATGTAATTTGCAAAGAAAGTGGAAAGTGGGTTGAAACTGACATTGGAATTAAATAGCAAAAATGTAGAGTTAGGTTTAAAGCTCCACTGAGGAAACAGAGGAATGATATTCCTAGTTTAATAGGAAAAGATCTAGCTTTTCAGCTTAGTGAAAGAGCACTGTGGATCATGGGTGATGATAAAGTTGCTTGGAAAGTTAATGAACTGAAAGAATTATGTATTCTGGGGAGAGAAAAAGCTTGATGCTCTCTGCCATCAATCAAGAACACTGAGTTTGGTGTTATAAATGGTGAAAAGTGGAGAATTACAAGAGGAAGATGATTTGAAAATTGCAGACTTTGGAAACCATATGTAATAAACAGACAACTGAATAGGAAGTTTCAAAAAGAAAAGAAAAAACAGATCTAAGAGGCGGTAGTAGGCAACTGAAATGACTAATTGTTCATTCTGTCCATTTACTCAATGCACATGGCTTCTTTTTTATCCTCTTTTATTTTCTTGTTTAAGCGTCAATTTGCCAGACACTTACTGGAAACAGGACATGAATCAGACAAAGTCAACTCCTGGAGTTCTCTCATTCTAGCACGGTATCTCTGATCTTTAACTCAAGGCTTATGAAGGGTACTTAGAAGGCATGCTTCTCGCTTCTCTGGAGATTGTATGCACCATTTTATACACCTTTTATGGAGGTGGTTCTCTTAAATGAATGCGATACAAAGTCCACACAATGTAGGGAGACAGATACAAAAGGAAATTTGGTACATTTCCGTAAGAACCATGATAGGGACTAACACACAATTTCATGGAAACAAAAAGGAGATACGAACATTTGAATCTCAGGGGAAAGCTTCATGAAGCACATGCACGATGCCTCATCGGAATCACCTTGGTTTCAAAAAGTCACTTGAAATAATTCCTAAGATGCCTTTCTGGTTAAGATCAATACATATGGGTAAGATTACTACTAGGCAATTTGTTGAATTTTTAGCTGATAAATCTTTCCTTTCAAAAAATACTGGTTAATTAATGGATCAATGTCAAAGTCGGGATCCCTGGATTTCATTATTAGGCCTTTCTTTATTTTATTTTTAATCAACTATTGACGACATGACATTATTTAAGGTGTGTTTAATAAATGTAGGGATGACCCTAAATGGGGAGCTCAACCTACTATGCTATGTAATTTGCAAAGAAAGTGGAAAGTGGGTTGAAACTGACATTGGAATTAAATAGCAAAAATGTAGAGTTAGGTTTAAAGCTCCATTGAGGAAACAGAGGAATGATATTCCTAGTTTAATAGGAAAAGATCTAGCTTTTCAGCTTAGTGAAAGAGCACTGTGGATCATGGGTGATGATAAAGTTGCTTGGAAAGTTAATGAACTGAAAGAATTATGTATTCTGGGGAGAGAAAAAGCTTGATGCTCTCTGCCATCAATCAAGAACACTGAGTTTGGTGTTATAAATGGTGAAAAGTGGAGAATTACAAGAGGAAGATGATTTGAAAATTGCAGACTTTGGAAACCATATGTAATAAACAGACAACTGAATAGGAAGTTTCAAAAAGAAAAGAAAAAACAGATCTAAGAGGCGGTAGTAGGCAACTGAAATGACTAATTGTTCATTCTGTCCATTTACTCAATGCACATGGCTTCTTTTTTATCCTCTTTTATTTTCTTGTTTAAGCGTCAATTTGCCAGACACTTACTGGAAACAGGACATGAATCAGACAAAGTCAACTCCTGGAGTTCTCTCATTCTAGCACGGTATCTCTGATCTTTAACTCAAGGCTTATGAAGGGTACTTAGAAGGCATGCTTCTCGCTTCTCTGGAGATTGTATGCACCATTTTATACACCTTTTATGGAGGTGATTCTCTTAAATGAATGCGATTTACTAATTTTTAGGAAGCACTTGCCTAATGGAAAAGCAGATATCTTCAAAGATATATAACAATAAAATGAAAAATGAGAATATATTATGTGGGCCATTATTGGAAAGAAATATGAATCCATATTTTTATCCAGAGAAGAGTTAGACCTATACTTGATTTCTATGAATTCTCTCATAATGGGTGGGGCAATTTCTGGATATCCTCTTTAAAGGGTTCTTTATATAAATTTTCCTCATAAAGTCGCAAACTTAACCATGTTTTAGGGCAAGGATTTTATTTTTTAATGTGTTTGTTTTCTTACATTCATTGAAACTTATTGCTCTTTAGCCTTCACCTTCTCTGCACATTCTCTGCAGATGTCTTGGCATATAACCTCTCCCCTAATATTTCATTCACCAATATATTCAAACATGTACCAAACATTTTTTAAAGTAACTTTTATGTAACTGTATGCATTTATGAAGATACATATATAATAACTAATTCTCTTGAGTTGGAAAAAGTCTTGAATTGGAATATTTAGTGGTTTCCATGGTATAAAAACTTTTCTACAAAAGCCAATTCCAAACTACACTTCCCTGGTGGCTCAGTAGTAAAAAATCTGTCTGCCCATGCAGGAGAACAGGTTTAATCCCTGGATGAGGATGATCCCCTGGAGATGGAAATGGCGACCCACTTGGTATTCTAGGCTGGGAAATCCAATGGACAGAGAAGTCTGGTGGGCTACAGTCCATTGGGCAACAAGGGTTCAGACATGACTTAGTGACTGAACAATAACAACAATATCCATTACTGAAAGCAGAGTTGGAAGACAGGCCCAGAATGGACACTCTGAAACAGTTGGTGGGGGGGGGGGGGTTGTTCCAACACATCACTATTTCTATGATCCTAACACTGTATGAGGTACCAAGGCCTTAAGGAGGACTAGAACTGTTCCTGTTCTTAAGGGAGTCAGCTTCTAGTGAGGAAAGGGAGTACGTACATAACCACTCAAATAAAATTCTCTGTAAATTACATATTGGTTAAGCATGTTCATCCTAGATGCTTACCTGCATCTTCTAATACTGTTGTTCGACCTTGAATGCCTTAGGCACACTTTGGATGCTCCGCACAAGTTACTTATTTCTATGAGTCATGCTTTCTTCATCCATCATGTGCAGGGGAGTCACTTATTATTTCTCAAGTGCTGATTATGTGCCATATACTCTACTAAGCAGTGAGGACATGTAGTGAACAAATGAAATAAAACCTCTTCACTGAGCATATAAACTAGAGGGGGAAGTTGAACAATAAATAAACAAATGTATAAAAGTTAAAATTGCCAGACAGATTGTCTTAAAATCTACAGAGAAAAATCAGGCAGAGAAAGATAAGGTGGAGTAGAGTGGCAATTTTCAGTAAGGTAGTCAAAGAACACTGTGGGAAGGTGGACTCTGAGAAAATAACTGAAGGGGTAAAGGAGAGAGCCATGTAGGTGCCTGAGAGAAGAATATTCCAGGAAGAAGCTACTGCAAGTGCTACAAACCTGAAAGAAAAGCACACCTGAGTTGCTGGAGGACCTGGGAGGAAGCAGGAAAGTGAAGACTGTAGATGAGATTAGTGAGCCTCTAAGAGTGGGTACAGCTGATTAGGAAAATTGTTAAAGTCTTTGTAAGGACTCCAGTTTTTAATCAGTAAGGTAGGAAATCACAGATGTTTATGAGCAGAGGAGTGATATAATCTTATTGATATTTTAAAATAACCATCGGAAATGACCCTAATTTTGAGGCTGACAGCAGGAGGAGAAGGGGCAACAGATGGTTGGATAGCATCACTAACTCAACGGATATGAATTTCAACAAACTCTGGGAGATGGTGAAGGATGGGAAAGCCTGTGTGCTGCAGTCCATGGGGTCACAAATAGTCGGGCATGACTTAACAACTGAACAACAACAACAGTTCCTCCATTTTGAATATGGCCCACAGGACAGCAAGGGCAGAAACTGAGAGATAAATTAGGGAGCTAGTCCTAAACTCAAGGTGAGGGATCCTGGGGGCTTGGACCAAGGGTTAGGATGGGTACAGTAAGAAGTGCAAAGAGTCTAGATGAATTGAAAGCAGAGAAATTTAGATTTGATGGATAGGGGGATGATTTAAGAGAGAAAGAAAAGTCAAGGATGTCTGCAAGTCTTTTACTCTTGTCACTGAATATAATTGCCATTCATTGAGATCACCCTGGTTTAAAGGTGATAAAATTTTCCATTTTATACATAATGCATTTGAGGTGCATGGTAGATTTCCCATTGCAGACACTGTTTAGGTACTTGGATTTATAAGTCACAGTTTCACTGTAGAATCCAAGCTAGATACACTTTATGAGTCATTAGAGTAAAGATTATAATAACAGTAAACACATATAGTGGCAGACAATATTATAAGCACTTTTACAGATATTAATTCATTTAATGCTCCAACAATTCTTTGGAATAGTTATTGTTAAGATCTTAGTTTTTACAGATGAGCTACCTGAGGTAAGAAAGGATAGATTATTAGCTCAAGGTTGCACATCTAAAAAAGCAGTTGAGTTGTGATTCAAAGTCAAGACAATCTAGCTCAAAAGTTTGTGCTCTTAGCCACGATGCTCAATATGAAATGTGACGAAATTACAATGGTGTGACTGCAAAGGCTAGGGTAGGCCAGCACTGATACTTTGTGGAAATGAAACGAACCAGCAAGGTAGACCACGAAGGAGTTGTCAGTGATGTATGGAAGACCAGGGGATCAGATAAATGATATGTGAGATACAGGGAAATTAAATAGATAATAAGTAATAATTGTGAGCATTAAATTAAATTTATGATTTGTTAAGTCTTAACATAGTAAATACTCATGAAAACTAGAAGCATTTAATATTATATTATTACTTTAAAACTATCAGTGCTAATTCTCTGTGTGGCTACACACACACATGTATGTATGCAGATGCAGGGTTAATAGAAGACTTCACAGATAATCTGATATTTGAATGTATAAATGAGAATGGGTCATGTGTCATGAAAAGGGAAAGGGCATTTCAGGCAAAGAGCAGAAGCAGGGGGTGAGAAAAGGCATGCAGTTTTACAAGTGTCTTTCCAAAACCCAGATCTACATTAGAAGAAAAAACATGACCAAGGAGGTTCTATAGCTCTTTCTTGCTTGGAACACTTTTCCAGGATATGTTACACTTGAAAAATTCCTCTTTAAGCACCTTTCAGGAACTGCTGAGTTAAGCAATGAAAACCTTGCTTCTTTATTAGAAAATTCCTCAGACCTCTTTAAGTATATAACACTCAGAATTTTCCAAGCTAGTTTGACCTTGATTTCTTTCCCAGCACAGCATCACACTTGAGGAAACATTGACTTAGAGGAGAAGGATGAATATTTTTCCAGGTTTACTAGACTCATCCTGTTAGGTAGAAGTTAGGCATGAGCATCAAGGGATGGCATAGACTAAAAGGATGCAAGCTGATCTCTAAAACTCCATCCCAGACACTGTTTAGGTACTTGGATTTATAAGTCACAGTTTCACTGTAGAATCCAAGCTAGATACACTTTATGAGTCATTAGAGTAAAGATAATAATAACAGTAAACACATATAGTGGCAGACAATATTATAAGCACTTTTACAGATATTAATTCATTTAATGCTCCAACAATTCTTTGGAATAGTTATTGTTAAGATCTTAGTTTTTACAGATGAGCTACCTGAGGTAAGAAAGGATAGATTATTAGCTCAAGGTTGCACATCTAAAAAAGCAGTTGAGTTGTGATTCAAAGTCAAGACAATCTAGCTCAAAAGTTTGTGCTCTTAGCCACGATGCTCAATATGAAATGTGACGAAATTACAATGGTGTGACTGCAAAGGCTAGGGTAGGCCAGCACTGATACTTTGTGGAAATGAAACGAACCAGCAAGGTAGACCACGAAGGAGTTGTCAGTGATGTATGGAAGACCAGGGGATCAGATAAATGATATGTGAGATACAGGGAAATTAAATAGATAATAAGTAATAATTGTGAGCATTAAATTAAATTTATGATTTGTTAAGTCTTAACATAGTAAATACTCATGAAAACTAGAAGCATTTAATATTATATTATTACTTTAAAACTATCAGTGCTAATTCTCTGTGTGGCTACACACACACATGTATGTATGCAGATGCAGGGTTAATAGAAGACTTCACAGATAATCTGATATTTGAATGTATAAATGAGAATGGGTCATGTGTCATGAAAAGGGAAAGGGCATTTCAGGCAAAGAGCAGAAGCAGGGGGTGAGAAAAGGCATGCAGTTTTACAAGTGTCTTTCCAAAACCCAGATCTACATTAGAAGAAAAAACATGACCAAGGAGGTTCTATAGCTCTTTCTTGCTTGGAACACTTTTCCAGGATATGTTACACTTGAAAAATTCCCTCTTTAAGCACCTTTCAGGAACTGCTGAGTTAAGCAATGAAAACCTTGCTTCTTTATTAGAAAATTCCTCAGACCTCTTTAAGTATATAACACTCAGAATTTTCCAAGCTAGTTTGACCTTGATTTCTTTCCCAGCACAGCATCACACTTGAGGAAACATTGACTTAGAGGAGAAGGATGAATATTTTTCCAGGTTTACTAGACTCATCCTGTTAGGTAGAAGTTAGGCATGAGCATCAAGGGATGGCATAGACTAAAAGGATGCAAGCTGATCTCTAAAACTCCATCCCAGACATCCAGAAGAGTTCACAGATATGCTACAAAAACAACCACAGAGACTTTTGCAACTCCTGCACATGTGACCTAGGCACACAGTGGATCCAAACTAACCACAGGGACTTCCTCAACTAACCTTAGGCAGCTAGGAGCCATTTAAAGGTTAATAAATATTCACAAACATTATATTCTATTATAAGAGACTTTTAACTGTGGTGTTGGAGAAGACTCTTGAGAGCCCCTTGAACTGCAAAGAGATCAAACCACTCAAATCATAAAGGAAATCAACCTTGAATATTCATTGGAAGGACTGATGCTGGAACTGAAGCTTCAAGACTTTGGCCACCTAATGAGAAGAGATGACTCATTGGAAAAGATCCTGATGCTGAGAAAAATAGAAGGCAAAAGGAGAACAGGATGAAAGAGAACGAGATGGTTGCCTGGCATCACTGAGTCTATGGACATGAGTTTGAGCAAGATCCAGGAAATGGTGAAGGACAGGGAAGCCTAGCATACTGTAATTCATGGGGTCGCAATGAGTTGGACATGACTGAGAGACTGAACAAATCTGATAACAGACTGGATTATGGGAAAACATACACAACAGAGCCTGCTCCTATACAACCTGCAATTGTAAATTGGCTTTCAGTGTATGCCCACTTACATTCTCTTCCTTGATCAGTGGTGGGTACAAGACCTGTTTCACACAGGGCACAACCAAAAGGAGGAGATGGGAAATATAAAAGGGGGAAGCCAAGAGGGATCCGGAGAACGACTCCTTTGGAGTCAGCCTACTTGCATGCTTTAGGAGTGTCTGTCTAATAAAAGATCTGTCTGCTTGAGCTGCATTGAACAGTAATTACCTTTAAGCACCTTTCAGGAACTGCTGAGTTAAGCAATGAAAACCTTGCTTCTTTATTAGAAAATTCCTCAGACCTCTTTAAGTATATAACACTCAGAATTTTCCAAGCTAGTTTGACCTTGATTTCTTTCCCAGCACAGCATCACACTTGAGGAAACATTGACTTAGAGGAGAAGGATGAATATTTTTCCAGGTTTACTAGACTCATCCTGTTAGGTAGAAGTTAGGCATGAGCATCAAGGGATGGCATAGACTAAAAGGATGCAAGCTGATCTCTAAAACTCCATCCCAGACATCCAGAAGAGTTCACAGATATGCTACAAAAACAACCACAGAGACTTTTGCAACTCCTGCACATGTGACCTAGGCACACAGTGGATCCAAACTAACCACAGGGACTTCCTCAACTAACCTTAGGCAGCTAGGAGCCATTTAAAGGTTAATAAATATTCACAAACATTATATTCTATTATAAGAGACTTTTAACTGTGGTGTTGGAGAAGACTCTTGAGAGCCCCTTGAACTGCAAAGAGATCAAACCACTCAAATCATAAAGGAAATCAACCTTGAATATTCATTGGAAGGACTGATGCTGGAACTGAAGCTTCAAGACTTTGGCCACCTAATGAGAAGAGATGACTCATTGGAAAAGATCCTGATGCTGAGAAAAATAGAAGGCAAAAGGAGAACAGGATGAAAGAGAACGAGATGGTTGCCTGGCATCACTGAGTCTATGGACATGAGTTTGAGCAAGATCCAGGAAATGGTGAAGGACAGGGAAGCCTAGCATACTGTAATTCATGGGGTCGCAATGAGTTGGACATGACTGAGAGACTGAACAAATCTGATAACAGACTGGATTATGGGAAAACATACACAACAGAGCCTGCTCCTATACAACCTGCAATTGTAAATTGGCTTTCAGTGTATGCCCACTTACATTCTCTTCCTTGATCAGTGGTGGGTACAAGACCTGTTTCACACAGGGCACAACCAAAAGGAGGAGATGGGAAATACAAAAGGGGGAAGCCAAGAGGGATCCGGAGAACGACTCCTTTGGAGTCAGCCTACTTGCATGCTTTAGGAGTGTCTGTCTAATAAAAGATCTGTCTGCTTGAGCTGCATTGAACAGTAACTTGCCTGTTGCTTTAAACCCTTTAGTCTGTCATTCCAAATTTTTGTTGTGACAAGACAAGGACCAAGGAAGAGAAATAAACTTGACCTGACAAGCCAAAACTTTTATGTACTTGGCCTGCAGGGCACGAAACTTGTGCTCAGGAGTGTGGGTTTTGATTTTGGCTCTATCATTGTGCAACTGTAGGGAAACCTCTCAACTCCTCTACCCCTTGATTTACTCATTTGCAAATGCTGAAATGCTAATGAGTATCTTCCTCTTAAGGACAATAATACAGATTAAGATGGGTAAAGTCCCTTCCTTTACAAAGTTATTAACCTCTGCCTTGCACTGTCGCTACATCAGCAAACTTTCTTCCTCCACATGGAAAACTCTCTGATGACAGTTCTTACTGATTATTTATCACACACTTCACAGCACAAGTTGCATGTCTTACACATACATGATGTTCAGTAAATAGTTGTTAAGTTGGAAAGATGAAAATGCAGAAAAGAGCTGCCATTATCTTTTTATTCACCCTCCATTAAATAGCTGCTAAAATCATATTTTAAAAATTCATTTTTTGTGGATCATCTTATTCACTTACTAACTTTGAAGACATTTTTATTCTTTCTTCAAGAAGAGTGATGATTATACCTTCATAAATAATGTAGACATGAACAAAAGCATATTCCAATTCTCATCTTTGCTGCAGAATATCTTTTCTGTCATATATTCTCATTCCTAATACAACTTAATTAGCTTTATCATGCAATTTCACATAAATATTTATCATAGACATAGGCAAGATTAGCAAATCATATCCTTTCTCTTTGTCTGGGAAATGCTCCATTCAATCCTCATGGTTCTAGATGGTGCTATTAATCATAGTATCCATTTCCTCTCATTCAGGGAGAGACATCCAAATCATCTCCTACATCCAAACCATATCCTGGGAAAGATAAGTAGAACATAGAATAATCCACAGAAACAAAAATATTTCAAAGGGATTACAATCAAAATAAATGAAATCCTATGAAAGAAAGGAACTTTGCCAATTTATCCACCAACTTAATATTTGGTAAGTATCATGCTTCCCTTGGAGGCTCAGATGGTACAGAATACACCTGCAATGCAGGAGACCTGGGTTTGATCCCTGGGTTGAGATGATCCTCTGGAGAAGGGGATGGTAACCCACTCCAGTATTCTTGCCTGGAGAATCCCACGGACAGAGGAGTTTGGTGGGCTACAGTCCTTGGGGTCACAAAGAGTCAGACATGACTGAACAACTAACACTTTAATGTATAAGAACATCCAGTATTTGGTGCTGGGGATACACTGGTTAGCAAACAGATGTGGTCTTTGATTTTAGCACCAGTGTAGTGGGATGAAGTGCAAACCTAATGGGAAGACAGATACTAATCATACAACCTCATCAATAAATGAGAAACAACTACTGATACAGAGCCCCAGAGGGAAGGAATAATTTGGAATGATATAAGAATAAAATGGGTGAATGTGACCTTGTGTTTCCTGAATTAAGTAGGAAATGAAATGTGAGTTGAAAGATAAACAAAAATTATGCAGGAGCAGTAAGGTAGACTATTTCATAAAGAGGAAATGACATGAGCAAAGGTCTCTCAGTGAGCTGTGGTATGACACATCCAAGTGTGTGAATGAAATCACACAAGGCTCAAGCACACAAACTGAGAAGTGTAATATCTGACAATTCCAGAAATGTTGGCTGATATCAGATCATGTAGAGCCTTAGTGTCTACAATAATGATTTTGGTATTCATCTTAGGAGTTATGCGAAGGCTTTGGAATATCATAAATAGAAGATTTACTCTTAACATTCATGCTTTGTACACTGAATATGTTTGTGCATGTGTGCTCAGTTGATTCAGTCTGTCTCCGACTCTTTGAGACCCCATGGACTGTAATCCACCAAGCTCGTTTTCCATCAGATTCTCCAGGCAAGAACACTGGAGTGGGTTGCCATGGCCTCCTACAGGGGATTGACATCCAAATCATCTCTACATAAAATCCTGGGAAAGATAAGTAGAACATAGAATAATCCACAGAAACAAAAATATTTCAAAGGGATTACAATCAAAATAAATGAAATCCTATGAAAGAAAGGAACTTTGCCAATTTATCCACCAACTTAATATTTGGTAAGTATCATGCTTCCCTTGGAGGCTCAGATGGTACAGAATACACCTGCAATGCAGGAGACCTGGGTTTGATCCCTGGGTTGAGATGATCCTCTGGAGAAGGGGATGGTAACCCACTCCAGTATTCTTGCCTGGAGAATCCCACGGACAGAGGAGTTTGGTGGGCTACAGTCCTTGGGGTCACAAAGAGTCAGACATGACTGAACAACTAACACTTTAATGTATAAGAACATCCAGTATTTGGTGCTGGGGATACACTGGTTAGCAAACAGATGTGGTCTTTGATTTTAGCACCAGTGTAGTGCGATGAAGTGCAAACCTAATGGGAAGACAGATACTAATCATACAACCTCATCAATAAATGAGAAACAACTACTGATACAGAGCCCCAGAGGGAAGGAATAATTTGGAATGATATAAGAATAAAATGGGTGAATGTGACCTTGTGTTTCCTGAATTAAGTAGGAAATGAAATGTGAGTTGAAAGATAAACAAAAATTATGCAGGAGCAGTAAGGTAGACTATTTCATAAAGAGGAAATGACATGAGCAAAGGTCTCTCAGTGAGCTGTGGTATGACACATCCAAGTGTGTGAATGAAATCACACAAGGCTCAAGCACACAAACTGAGAAGTGTAATATCTGACAATTCCAGAAATGTTGGCTGATATCAGATCATGTAGAACCTTAGTGTCTACAATAATGATTTTGGTATTCATCTTAGGAGTTATGCGAAGGCTTTGGAATATCATAAATAGAAGATTTACTCTTAACATTCATGCTTTGTACACTGAATATGTTTGTGCATGTGTGCTCAGTTGATTCAGTCTGTCTCCGACTCTTTGACACCCCATGGACTGTAATCCACCAAGCTCGTTTTTCCATCAGATTCTCCAGGCAAGAACACTGGAGTGGGTTGCCATGGCCTCCTACAGGGGATTGACATGGGGATTCAACCTGCAACTCATGCAGCTCCTGTACTGCAGGCAGATTATTTACCTGTTGAGCTAACTAGGAAGCCCTTCTTTGAATATATGTAGCCACAAACACTGTATACTATTTGTGTTCATTTTAAAGTTTCATACGTGGGTAACAAATACAACCTACTGGTACATTCAACATCATGTTTTCGGAGACATTTTTATGAAGATGCATGCAGATACAGTTCATTCACTGAATCAAGTTGTTTAGTCGTATATTATGGAATATTTTGGAACGTACTTGATGATTGCAGTGTTTTTCTTTAATCCATTAATATATCATTGTATTTTAAGAATAAATCCTACTTGGCCATAACATATTGTTATTAATCTGCTAGCTGTAATTTTCTATTTTATTGAATTTTATTTCTGCTTTCATGTTTATAGATGTATAATAAAACTTGCACTTTTCAAACTGTTGTGATCTGATTTAGTTTCAAGGCTATACTCACACTATGAAATCAGGAGGGCATACTCTATTTCTCAGAACAATTTCTCACCCCAAATTATTAAAAACTCAATTAAACTTCCTTATAAAACCATCTGGCCTTGGTTTTGTCCCTACTTATCAACTTTGCATTTGAAAAAATTCTCCAATTGATAGACTGAGGCATTATTAAAAAGAACATTATTAAAAAGAACTAGGTGAAGGACACTCTTCACCTAGTTTCATTGATAAGATATTTTCATATTTGTTTTCTCTCTTTAATCTGTTTTCATACATTCTTTCTCAGTCTCTTTCTCTCTGGTTAACTATATAAAATCATATTTCAGATATCTCATTCCTAAAGTATTTCAGAGTAAATATTTTAAGAAAAATAACATTCTCCTGCATAACCACAGTCACATTGTCATACCTAAAGAAAACAATAAGAATGACATATCATATAACATGGGTCTCATATATCATATTTTTCCATTGCATATTAAATGTTTTTGAAATTAATTTCTTTTAGGTTAAAATCATGATCCACACACTGCCATTGGCTGTTATGACTCTTTAGTCTTCTTTCTATAAAAATGGCAGCATTTAATTTTGGGGTTCTTTATGTGTTTGATTTTCACAAAATTAAATTTTTTAAAGATGATATTATATAACATTCCATAAAATATCCCAAATGCTGTATTTGAGTTTCTCATGGTTAAATAGAGGTTGAACATTTATGACAAGACTACAGAGATAATCTTAATACTGAATCAAGTTGTTTAGTCGTATATTATGGAATATTTTGGAACGTACTTGATGATTGCAGTGTTTTTCTTTAATCCATTAATATATCATTGTATTTTAAGAATAAATCCTACTTGGCCATAACATATTGTTATTAATCTGCTAGCTGTAATTTTCTATTTTATTGAATTTTATTTCTGCTTTCATGTTTATAGATGTATAATAAAACTTGCACTTTTCAAACTGTTGTGATCTGATTTAGTTTCAAGGCTATACTCACACTATGAAATCAGGAGGGCATACTCTATTTCTCAGAACAATTTCTCACCCCCAAATTATTAAAAACTCAATTAAACTTCCTTATAAAACCATCTGGCCTTGGTTTTGTCCCTACTTATCAACTTTGCATTTGAAAAAATTCTCCAATTGATAGACTGAGGCATTATTAAAAAGAACATTATTAAAAAGAACTAGGTGAAGGACACTCTTCACCTAGTTTCATTGATAAGATATTTTCATATTTGTTTTCTCTCTTTAATCTGTTTTCATACATTCTTTCTCAGTCTCTTTCTCTCTGGTTAACTATATAAAATCATATTTCAGATATCCCATTCCTAAAGTATTTCAGAGTAAATATTTTAAGAAAAATAACATTCTCCTGCATAACCACAGTCACATTGTCATACCTAAAGAAAACAATAAGAATGACATATCATATAACATGGGTCTCATATATCATATTTTTCCATTGCATATTAAATGTTTTTGAAATTAATTTCTTTTAGGTTAAAATCATGATCCACACACTGCCATTGGCTGTTATGACTCTTTAGTCTTCTTTCTATAAAAATGGCAGCATTTAATTTTGGGGTTCTTTATGTGTTTGATTTTCACAAAATTAAATTTTTTAAAGATGATATTATATAACATTCCATAAAATATCCCAAATGCTGTATTTGAGTTTCTCATGGTTAAATAGAGGTTGAACATTTATGACAAGACTACAGAGATAATCTTAATACTGCATCATACTAAGTCAGTAACATTCATAGATACATACAAATATTAGACGTAACAAAGTAAAAATTCACAATACATGGCATCCAGCAGATAATGACCAAGCGTGTAAGGAAGCAACAAAATGATATTCCATATGTTTAGAAAGGGAGAGGAAGAATGGCTCATGTTAGAAATACAGAAGATATTTTTTAAAGAATTATATTTAACTACTAGATATAAAACTACAATGTCTCAGATAAAAATACACTAAATGGAATTAGTGACAGATTAGATACTGTAGAAAACAGATCAGTGAAATTGAAGATAAACAAACAGAAACTATACAATATGGAGTACAAAGAGAAAAATAATGAGTAGGGTATTAGATCCTCTTGGAAAATTTCAAGTCATCCAACATACAGGTAACAGAAGTCCTAGAAGGAGAGGTAGATAGAAAAATATTTGGAAAAATAGGCTTGAGAACTTTCAAATTTGATGAAAGCTGTAAACACACAGAACCACGAAGTCTTGTGCTACAAGACTAAGAAAGATGAAGGAAAATATACCAAGGCATATCAGAATGAAATTGCCTAAAAACAAAGTGAGAGTATCTTAAAACTAGTCAAAGGAAAAAGACCTATCATTTACTGAGAATAAAAATTAGAATAGAATACAGATGGGAACGATGAAAGCCAAAAAACAGTGGAGAAACATCAGATAAGTTCAGTCATGCAGTTGTATCCGACTTGGTGAACCCAAGGACTGCAGCACACCAGTCTTTCCTGTCCTTCACTGTCTCCTGGAGCTTGCTCAAACTTGTGTTCATTGAGTCAGTGCTGCCTTCCAATCATCTCATACTCTGTGGTCCATTTCCACTTTTCCCAGCATCAGGAAAATATTATTAACATATTAGAATAAGAATTCTATACCCAAGGAAAATATTTTTCTAATACAAAGACAAAAGAAAAACTCTCTCAGACACACGCAAGCTAAAAGCTTAAGTATAAGCATATTTTTGTCACAAGATATGTTAAAGGAAGTCTTTCAGTAGAAAGAACATTATCTCAGATGAAAGTTTGAATTTATACCTAAGTATAAACGGCACAGAAATGGTAAATATGCAGGTATATTAAGAATAATTTTCTACTAATTTTAGTCTTTATAAAATAAAAGTTGCTATTTAAAGCAAAAATAAAAACAACAGATTGTAGGGCTTATAGGATGTAAGGAAGTACAATGCATAACAACAAGAGCACAAATTTTATGGTGGGGAACAGAAGTCAAGTATTATGGTATCTCACACTGTAAGTGATATAACATTACTTGAAACTAGACTAGAGAAGTTAAAAGTATATACTATTGCTCCTAGCAACAACAAAGAATTGTGTCTTATAAGCCAAGATAAAACAGATGACAAAAACTATTGAAATAATCTGAAAGAAGGCAAATCTTCAACTTCACTCTCTAGAACTGTGTATAACACTTCTTCCCATTTAAAAATAAGAGCTAGATTTAAAAGAATGGGTATCACAGGAAGAAAAAAATGCTGAGAGTTGATCTTCACCCAAATGAATAGTTGTTTGGATCCTTTCTGATATCCATGTGTTAAGATGGCAGGTGTCCCTCTGCAAGTTATACTAGAGGCACAGGTGCTAACCAAAAATTGGCAGGCTGCACACTCCTGAATTGCAGGAAACCTATACTCTGTGACAGCAGGGTTCTGCTGCCACCATGTGCCTTTAAATACCCGAATGTGGATAGTTTCTCTTAGTATGAGGGCTAAAAACAGAGGCCAAGTGGAGAAAAATATAATCTAACAGAAAATACAAGGGTATTTGTTAAAGATCACTTCATTGAGAGTAAGAGTTAGAAACAAAGTGAAGACTACAGGCAAAATCAGACTTCTCATATAGTAGAAGAATGAAATGGGGCCCCAGTTTATATTAAATATAAATTAACATTCTAGTTCAGTTCAGTTCAGTCACTCAGTTGTGTCCAACTCTTTGCGACCCCACGGACTGCAGCATGCCAGGCTTCCCTCTCCTTCACCATCTCCCAGATGAATAATAAATTAACATTCTAGTCATGATAGGCAAACCGTATAGCCAATGGAAGAAAATGCAGAAGAATTTCTTTAGATGGAGGCATACTTCTTAAACAAATTACATATAGCACAACTAAAAACTAAAAAATTAGTTGATTCATTATATAAAAGTAAAGCACTTCTGTTTTTTAAGATAAACTTAATGGATAGGTAACAAATTGAGGGAAAATAATATCCAACTCTAAACCTTCTATTCAATGTGTATTAAAAGTTAGAAAAATCTGTGAATTTGAAAATAAAGAGAACACTATAGCTAACACACAGTGGATTTAAACGTAGATGAAAGAAAAAGTGAACATAGCAAAACTGTAAGATTAGAAATTTTAAAATACTAAGGAAGGGTGAAGAGAGGTTATCTTGTTGCTATCTGGAACACTGTTAGTCACTTAGTCGTGTCCAACTCTTTGTGATTCCATGGACTGCAGCCTGCCAGGCTCCTCTGTCCATGGAATTCTCCAGGCAAGAATACTGGAGTGGGTTGCCATTTCTTCCTCCAAGAGATCTTCCCAACCCAGGGATCGAAACCAGGTCTCCTGCACTGTCTCCTGCACTGCAGGTGGATTCTTTACTGTCTGGAGCAGGACAGATAATTTAAGTGTAGGCATGCACCCATGATTCAGAAGACTATATACTCTTGTTTGCCAGGTTCTGGTTCATGCAGGTGTTCCAGTATGATTATTAATAACTCCCTCTTCCAGTCTCAACATTATATTAGTGTGTATGACAAGTTAAATGACTGTCCTACTGATGATCTAGCACCACCTGAGATTCCCAGGGAAATCCACACAGGTCTACAACGGGATATGTATGAAATGTACATCACCATGTTGCTTTGGTAGCTGGAAACTGGGGGCAAGTATGAGGGCTAAAAAAAGAGGCCAAGTGGAGAAAAATATAATCTAACAGAAAATACAAGGGTATTTGTTAAAGATCACTTCATTGAGAGTAAGAGAAACAAAGTGAAGACTACAGGCAAAATCAGACTTCTCATATAGTAGAAGAATGAAATGGGGCCCCAGTTTATATTAAATATAAATTAACATTCTAGTTCAGTTCAGTTCAGTCACTCAGTTGTGTCCAACTCTTTGCGACCCCACGGACTGCAGCATGCCAGGCTTCCCTCTCCTTCACCATCTCCCAGATGAATAATAAATTAACATTCTAGTCATGATAGGCAAACCGTATAGCCAATGGAAGAAAATGCAGAAGAATTTCTTTAGATGGAGGCATACTTCTTAAACAAATTACATATAGCACAACTAAAAACTAAAAAATTAGTTGATTCATTATATAAAAGTAAAGCACTTCTGTTTTTTAAGATAAACTTAATGGATAGGTAACAAATTGAGGGAAAATAATATCCAACTCTAAACCTTCTATTCAATGTGTATTAAAAGTTAGAAAAATCTGTGAATTTGAAAATAAAGAGAACACTATAGCTAACACACAGTGGATTTAAACGTAGATGAAAGAAAAAGTGAACATAGCAAAACTGTAAGATTAGAAATTTTAAAATACTAAGGAAGGGTGAAGAGAGGTTATCTTGTTGCTATCTGGAACACTGTTAGTCACTTAGTCGTGTCCAACTCTTTGTGATTCCATGGACTGCAGCCTGCCAGGCTCCTCTGTCCATGGAATTCTCCAGGCAAGAATACTGGAGTGGGTTGCCATTTCTTCCTCCAAGAGATCTTCCCAACCCAGGGATCGAAACCAGGTCTCCTGCACTGTCTCCTGCACTGCAGGTGGATTCTTTACTGTCTGGAGCAGGACAGATAATTTAAGTGTAGGCATGCACCCATGATTCAGAAGACTATATACTCTTGTTTGCCAGGTTCTGGTTCATGCAGGTGTTCCAGTATGATTATTAATAACTCCCTCTTCCAGTCTCAACATTATATTAGTGTGTATGACAAGTTAAATGACTGTCCTACTGATGATCTAGCACCACCTGAGATTCCCAGGGAAATCCACACAGGTCTACAACGGGATATGTATGAAATGTACATCACCATGTTGCTTTGGTAGCTGGAAACTGGAGGCAATCTGGATGTCCACCTCAGGGAACTCATTAAATAACACTTAAAGATGCAAATCATGAAGCACTATTAACATCAAGCAATTGAAAACAATAAACAAAATATATATTGTGGAGGTAGAGTTGATTCATCACTATATTGAGGAGTTCTATCTTTATTTCAGAGCCACCTAGAAGTCTGGTTTTTATTCCTGGTCAAGATAAGAGACAGTAGAATTCATGTTCTGTTTGGGGTTCACAGGGCCACTTTCTGTTTTTTTTTTTTTAATGTTATTTATTTATTTATTTTTTGGGGGGTGGGCTGGGAAGGGGACAGGCGGGACACTTCTATTGGTCTTTCATTTACCTATTTTCATCCATCTTTGTTCTTTGGCTCCTGTGGGCCTCCCATCGCAGTGGCGTCTGTTCTCACAGAGCACTGGCTCGGGTGCATGCTCTCCAGAGCTCCAGCTCGATAATTGGACACATCGGTCCAGCCGCTCCATGGCACGTGGGATTTTCTCAGGCCAGGGATCGAACTGGCGCCCCTTGCACTGCAAGGTGATGTCCTTACCCACTGGACCACCAGGGAAGCCCACAGGGCCACTTTCTTAAGAATGATTCCTTCGCTGGTGGTCCAGTGGTTAAGAATCCACTTTGCAATGCAGGGCCATGGGTTCGATTCTTGGATGGGGAACAAAAGTCCTACATGCTGCTGAGCAACTAAGTGCACGTGTCTCAACTAGAGAATTTGTGTGCCATAATGAAAGATCCCATATGATACAATGGAGATCTAGATGTTCCAAGATTCAATGCAGTCAAATAAATAAATAAATAAATATTTTTAAAGAAAATATTTGCAACTGTCTACTGGGGTCTGATAAGCTTGGCTGGTTGATGTCACCAAAGCGATATGAAATGGCTTCCTTCAGAACTTTTTCTTTGTGTTTCCATAATAATATAGTCTGCTAAGTCACACAGTCGCTCATGTTTGACTCTTTGTCATGGACCGTAGCCCACCAATGTCTCCTATCCATGGGATTTCCCAGACAATAATACTGGAGCAAGATGCTATTTTCTACTCCAGGGCATCTTCCCAACCCAGGGATCAAACCTGCATCTCTTGAGTCTCTTGCTCTTTGCAAATGGGATGCCTCTTGGGCGCCTAATTCTCTCTTGCACTCTCTGGTTGTGCTGGCATGTTTTATATTTCAGTAGAAGCTGTGTGGAGTCTGGTGAGTCCATCCAAATAGCTGAACTAGGGAAATTTTTACATATATTTTATTATGGGGATAGATCTTATTTAGTAAACAAGGAACTGAATAAGATATCACACTATGCATCATAATATCCTCCATATAAATTAAAAATATTCACATACCCAAAACTATATATTTCACAAAGATACACGTATAACCAGGGATGTATGGTATATATCAAACATTAGAGAGATTATGGGGAGTGGGAGGAAACAAACAGACATCAATGATTAGAACCTTGGAAAGACAGGGGACTATAGTATGCTGGCTCAGAATTAAAGAATCGACTTGCAGTTCAGGAAATCTGGGTCCAATCTCTGGGTGGAAAAGGTTCTCTGGAAAGGAATTTTGACTTGCAGTTCAGGAAATCTGGGCACGTGGGATTTTCTCAGGCCAGGGATCGAACTAGCGCCTTGCACTGCAAGGTGATGTCCCCCACTGGACCACCAGGAAGCCCACAGGGCCACTTTCTTAAGAATGATTCCTTCGCTGGTGGTCCAGTGGTTAAGAATCCACTTTGCAATGCAGGGCCATGGGTTCGATTCTTGGATGGGGAACAAAAGTCCTACATGCTGCTGAGCAACTAAGTGCACGTGTCTCAACTAGAGAATTTGTGTGCCATAATGAAAGATCCCATATGATACAATGGAGATCTAGATGTTCCAAGATTCAATGCAGTCAAATAAATAAATAAATAAATATTTTTAAAGAAAATATTTGCAACTGTCTACTGGGGTCTGATAAGCTTGGCTGGTTGATGTCACCAAAGCAATATGAAATGGCTTCCTTCAGAACTTTTTCTTTGTGTTTCCATAATAATATAGTCTGCTAAGTCACACAGTCGCTCATGTTTGACTCTTTGTCATGGACCGTAGCCCACCAATGTCTCCTATCCATGGGATTTCCCAGACAATAATACTGGAGCAAGATGCTATTTTCTACTCCAGGGCATCTTCCCAACCCAGGGATCAAACCTGCATCTCTTGAGTCTCTTGCTCTTTGCAAATGGGATGCCTCTTGGGCGCCTAATTCTCTCTTGCACTCTCTGGTTGTGCTGGCATGTTTTATATTTCAGTAGAAGCTGTGTGGAGTCTGGTGAGTCCATCCAAATAGCTGAACTAGGGAAATTTTTACATATATTTTATTATGGGGATAGATCTTATTTAGTAAACAAGGAACTGAATAAGATATCACACTATGCATCATAATATCCTCCATATAAATTAAAAATATTCACATACCCAAAACTATATATTTCACAAAGATACACGTATAACCAGGGATGTATGGTATATATCAAACATTAGAGAGATTATGGGGAGTGGGAGGAAACAAACAGACATCAATGATTAGAACCTTGGAAAGACAGGGGACTATAGTATGCTGGCTCAGAATTAAAGAATCGACTTGCAGTTCAGGAAATCTGGGTCCAATCTCTGGGTGGAAAAGGTTCTCTGGAAAAGGGAACATCAACCCACTCCAGTATTTTTGCTTGTAGGACTTCATGGACAGAGGATCCTGAAAGGCTATAATCCATGGGGCCACAAAAAGTCAGACATTACTGAGTGACTTATACTTTCAAAGTGTGCTGACAAGTATGAGCAACACAAGGCTCAGTATCTGGGGCTTCAAGATAGTCTATGGTATACAGAATACAATGTCATTTCCCACTGGGTATACGATTATAAAATTTTAAGATTCTTATAACTGCTTGTCGGCTCTGTTCAATTTCAATGGGACATGTGTTTGCATATGTTAAGTCTAATTTGCTAATCACTGAATATAAGAGCAGGCAGTTCAAAATGCATATGTGATCAATTACCTCTGCACTATGAAACATATTATTCAATTTTAAAATCAGGCAGGGTCAAGTTTTGGTAAGTTTAGTAATGAACTCTAGAAATTTAGATAAGTATTTTCAATTGACAAGCATGATTAGGGGCAAAACTGAAGACTGAAATGTAGCATAATTTGGATTTAGTTATTTTTTTTTAATTAAAAAAATTCTTCTTTTGGCTGTACTGTGTGGAATATGGTATTCTAGTTCCCCCTGCATCAGAAACACAGAGTCTCAACTATTGGACCACTAGCAAAGTTCCTAGTGTTAGTTCTTTATTCAAAGAACTAAATCTATCAATCAGAGGGTTAAGTCTATATCTTGAAAAAGAATACATAACACTTACGAAAACACTAGATGATCCTTTCTGGAAACTTAGCATTTTTTGAGAGAACTTTATCAAGAAGTAACTCAAAATTATATTGAATGTTGACAAGAAATGGAAAGGTACGATCCTTTATACATGCTAATTTTTGGTGTGATTAAACATTTCACTCTCTTTTAAAATAATGTTAAGGTTCCTATATACTTTTTTATGAAAACAGTTTCACCATTGTAATAAGAAATAAGTCGAAGCTCCAAGAATCTATTAAATATCTATTCAATTGAGAAGTACATTGTAAAAGGTTAAAGCTTACTTCGGGGGTTTGTCATATAACAATATGGGAGAAATGTTTTCTCAAATTACTACAGTTCATCTCTGCTATGCTTAGCATGTGGCTGATAGTCAAGAAATAGTTGCTAAAAGAACAGGTATGAACAAGTATGAAAGTAGAGATGTTAAGTATTATAAAAGAAAAGTTAGATAACTAATTGTTGCTGTTTACTTGCTAAATTGTGTCCGATTCTTTTGTAGCTCCATGGACTGTGGCCCACCAACTTCCTCTGTCCATGGGATTTCCCAGGCAAGAATGCTGGGTTGGCATTTCCTTCTCTAAGGGATCTTCCTGAGTTAGGGATAGAATCCATATCTCCTGTACTAGAAGGATTCTCTACCACTGAATCACCAGGGAAACCGACAGCCTATTATAAATATTTGAAGTGCTATCAAACTAAAAGACATAAAATTTATTTTTTGAGATCTAGTAGTCAGAGCTCAGAACTATGATGGTAACTCAAAAGAAGCATACTTTAGTTAGTTATAAAGATCAATTACTGCACTATGAAACATATTATTCAATTTTAAAATCAGGCAGGGTCAAGTTTTGGTAAGTTTAGTAATGAACTCTAGAAATTTAGATAAGTATTTTCAATTGACAAGCATGATTAGGGGCAAAACTGAAGACTGAAATGTAGCATAATTTGGATTTAGTTATTTTTTTAATTAAAAATTCTTCTTTGGCTGTACTGTGTGGAATATGGTATTCTAGTTCCCCCTGCATCAGAAACACAGAGTCTCAACTATTGGACCACTAGCAAAGTTCCTAGTGTTAGTTCTTTATTCAAAGAACTAAATCTATCAATCAGAGGGTTAAGTCTATATCTTGAAAAAGAATACATAACACTTACGAAAACACTAGATGATCCTTTCTGGAAACTTAGCATTTTTTGAGAGAACTTTATCAAGAAGTAACTCAAAATTATATTGAATGTTGACAAGAAATGGAAAGGTACGATCCTTTATACATGCTAATTTTTGGTGTGATTAAACATTTCACTCTCTTTTAAAATAATGTTAAGGTTCCTATATACTTTTTTATGAAAACAGTTTCACCATTGTAATAAGAAATAAGTCGAAGCTCCAAGAATCTATTAAATATCTATTCAATTGAGAAGTACATTGTAAAAGGTTAAAGCTTACTTCGGGGGTTTGTCATATAACAATATGGGAGAAATGTTTTCTCAAATTACTACAGTTCATCTCTGCTATGCTTAGCATGTGGCTGATAGTCAAGAAATAGTTGCCAAAAGAACAGGTATGAACAAGTATGAAAGTAGAGATGTTAAGTATTATAAAAGAAAAGTTAGATAACTAATTGTTGCTGTTTACTTGCTAAATTGTGTCCGATTCTTTTGTAGCTCCATGGACTGTGGCCCACCAACTTCCTCTGTCCATGGGATTTCCCAGGCAAGAATGCTGGGTTGGCATTTCCTTCTCTAAGGGATCTTCCTGAGTTAGGGATAGAATCCATATCTCCTGTACTAGAAGGATTCTCTACCACTGAATCACCAGGGAAACCGATAGCCTATTATAAATATTTGAAGTGCTATCAAGCTAAAAGACATAAAATTTATTTTTTGAGATCTAGTAGTCAGAGCTCAGAACTATGATGGTAACTCAAAAGAAGCATACTTTAGTTAGTTATAAAGAACTCTAATACAATTAGAACTATTTTAAAATGGAATGGCAACCTGGGGAGAGAGTACGCTGCCTGTTACTGAACGTGTTCAAGTGGAAGTGGTATGGTTACTTGACAAAGATGTGATGGAGGGCTTGGAACACTGGGTAACAAGTAGAATTAGATGGCCTGTGATCAGCCGTATTGTTCTACCCTGTGTTCAAAGATAAATTACAAGTGAATGCATCAGAGAACAGAAGAGAATAGTCAAATGGTCACCAGGCCCTTTTATAAATACTTGATACCCATAAATAACTATCCTCTGGTTTGCAATTCTACAATTTTGGCCCATGTTGGTTAACTATTTGCCAAGACAATCTATTTATTTACCAAAAGGCAAAACTTTGAATGGACTTATACATTCTGAAATACCAACAATACATGTTACTCACCTACTCACTGACTCAGCAAATTTTTTAAATGACCACTTTATTTTAGACACGGGTGATACAACGTTGATAAAGGCAACACAAAACTTCGACTTTCAGAGAGCTGAGTTCTGGTGAGAGAAGACAGATAACAAACACATCAAACAACTGAAACATTTAAGTGAGGAGAACAGACTGTAAGTAGACAAAAGTAGACTAGGTATAGGAGGCTACTTCAATATTTCAGTTGACAAAATTTCAAAACACTCTTATTTCTAGCACACTGGCAAACTAGATAACCAGGGAAAAAAAACCCTCCTATAATTCAATCAAAACATAAAATATCTATAAACAAACAAACAGATAAGTAATTAGGTAAATAAAATATGTTAAAACCCTTTTGGAGAAATTTATAAAATGTTGTTAAAAGACAAAAAATAAAAGAAAATCCTAAACAAGCTGAGAGGTATACCAGCTTTTTGATGGAGAGGCTGAATATGTTAAAGACTACAATTTTTCTAAAACTGGCTTATAGATTCAATATAATAAAAAAAACAAATATTTTTAAATAATATTGAAAAACATGAAATTGATAAAGTATAATAAAGGAATAATACCTAAAACTCCTTAAAAGAAGCATCAGGTGAAGAAACATGCTACATAAAACATCAAGATGTATTAATATAAAGTTATAACTGTATTAAGAAAACATGATATTTGGGATAGAAAACAGACAGTGGAAGAAAATCTTCTAAAATATACCTACACCTAATAAATACAAAAATAAAAACAGACCCATACCTGTATGGAGACTTGATTTGTTATACTATCAGTTACTAGAAAAGTAATGAACTACTTCAGGAATTGTGCTGAGATTTAGATATTTGTTCAACATACCAGATCCCTATAGTTGCTATTCTTAATGTGAAATACTTAAACGTAAAAGGCAAAACTTTAAAGTTTTAGAGAACAATATAGGAGAAAATATTTGTGATTCAAAGTTTGGAAACATTATCTTAAAGAATCAAAAAGTCCATACCCAGAAGAAAATATTCATAAATATGACTCAATTAAAAGATATACTTTTTATTATCAAAAGATACTATTAACTAGTAGAAGAATAAGACCTGAACTGAAATAAAATATTTATAAAATTATATCAGATAGAAAGTGATAATGTTGAAAATACACAATTTCTACAGATCAATAATTATGACAGTCAATAAAAAATATGTAAATGATCAAATAATGCATTAAGGAGAACAGAGAACATGAATGACATAAATATAAGGAAAAATGGTAAAACATATTAGTAACCAGGAAAAAATGACTGCAGAGGAATGAGAAATTCTTAAATACTCAGAGAGAAGGAGAAAAAGAGAAATAGCTGCAGCTGATATTCAGGAGGACTAACTTCTGGAGTTAACAAGGCAAATGGAAGAGTAGTAACTGAAGCCTCCACCTAAATGCCCAAATAGAGGGAGAGCCAACGCTGGTCACTATAGCCATGGTACCTTTGAAAGCTCAGCATCTGGAAAGATCAGGTATCACTGATATGAGAAGTTACTGAAAATGGAAGGTTGCTTAAACAGATGTATACTGGCTCTGGGTTTCCTAGTTCCCTTCTTCACCTTTAAAACAAGGTGAACACCAGCATGGAAAGCAAACAGCATGTACAATTTTTCTAAAACTGGCTTATAGATTCAATATAATAAAAACAAATATTTTTAAATAATATTGAAAACATGAAATTGATAAAGTATAATAAAGGAATAATACCTAAAACTCCTTAAAAGAAGCATCAGGTGAAGAAACATGCTACATAAAACATCAAGATGTATTAATATAAAGTTATAACTGTATTAAGAAAACATGATATTTGGGATAGAAAACAGACAGTGGAAGAAAATCTTCTAAAATATACCTACACCTAATAAATACAAAAATAAAAACAGACCCATACCTGTATGGAGACTTGATTTGTTATACTATCAGTTACTAGAAAAGTAATGGACTACTTCAGGAATTGTGCTGAGATTTAGATATTTGTTCATCATACCAGATCCCTATAGTTGCTATTCTTAATGTGAAATACTTAAACGTAAAAGGCAAAACTTTAAAGTTTTAGAGAACAATATAGGAGAAAATATTTGTGATTCAAAGTTTGGAAACATTATCTTAAAGAATCAAAAAGTCCATACCCAGAAGAAAATATTCATAAATATGACTCAATTAAAAGATATACTTTTTATTATCAAAAGATACTATTAACTAGTAGAAGAATAAGACCTGAACTGAAATAAAATATTTATAAAATTATATCAGATAGAAAGTGATAATGTTGAAAATACACAATTTCTACAGATCAATAATTATGACAGTCAATAAAAAATATGTAAATGATCAAATAATGCATTAAGGAGAACAGAGAACATGAATGACATAAATATAAGGAAAAATGGTAAAACATATTAGTAACCAGGAAAAAATGACTGCAGAGGAATGAGAAATTCTTAAATACTCAGAGAGAAGGAGAAAAAGAGAAATAGCTGCAGCTGATATTCAGGAGGACTAACTTCTGGAGTTAACAAGGCAAATGAAAGAGTAGTAACTGAAGCCTCCACCTAAATGCCCAAATAGAGGGAGAGCCAACGCTGGTCACTATAGCCATGGTACCTTGGAAAGCTCAGCATCTGGAAAGATCAGGTATCACTGATATGAGAAGTTACTGAAAATGGAAGGTTGCTTAAACAGATGTATACTGGCTCTGGGTTTCCTAGTTCCCCTTCTTCACCTTTAAAAACAAGGTGAACACCAGCATGGAAAGCAAACAGCATGTATATTTTCACGAAAAAATAAACCACAGTAGTTCTTAACATGAGTACACTAAGAACAGTAAATAAATAAGGTGAGGATCAGACCTAAATACAAGGATGAAGTGACAGTATGAAAACATAGTTTTTGGACCCTTTGATCTTAGACCTCCAGTCACAGGAGGGGCAGACACTGAGGAGTCTTCTTTCCTGAAACTGAAAGGCTGAGTCAAGGGAGAAGAACTCTAATCATTGCTGTCTCCCAGTAAAAAGACCAATTCACTGATTAATCACTGGAAATGAAGCACAACAAATTCTATCCATATACAAGGAGTTTCAATTATATTCTGCTGGCTTTACCTTCAAATATGAATGCATAATTAAAGACTGTGGGACGACTGATTAAGGGCTTCCAAGTGGCTTGCTGTTAAAGAATTTGCCTGCAAATACAGGGAACATGGGAGACATGGTTTTGATCCCCAGGTAAGGAAAATTCCCTGAAGTAGGAAATGGCAACCCACCACAATATTCTTGCCTGGAAAATTCCATGGACAGAGCATCCTGGAAGGCTACAGTCCATAGCGTAATAAAGAAGTGGACAGGAATGAGCAACTGTGCATGCAAAACACATGATTTGAGCATTTTCAGGGAGATAGTGAATGACAGTGAAGACTGAAATGCTGCAGTTCATGGTGTCACAGAGTCAGACATGACTTAGAGACTGAACAAAAACAACAATAAACAAAAACTTCCCTAATATGGGAAAGGAAATAGTCAATCAATTCCAAGAAGCAGAGTTCCATTCAGAATAAACCCAAGGAAAAACACATGGAGACACATATTAATCAAACTTGAAAAATTGAACATAAATAAAAATATCAAAAGCAGCAAGGCATAAGTGACACATAACATACAAAGGAAACCCCATATAGTTAACAGCCGATCTTTCAAAAGTAACTCTATAGGCCAGAAGAGAATGGCAATATACATTAAAGTAATTACAGGGAAAAATCTACATCCAAGATTACTGTACCCTTCAAGGATCTCATTCAAAATTGACCGAGAAATCCAAAGCTTTACAGACAAGCAAAAGTTACAAGGATTCAGCATCACCAACTTTACAATCAATGCTAAAGGTAGGAAAGACAAGAGAAAGAAAAACCTACAAAAACAATTTAGAAAATGCCAATGGGAACATACATATCAATAATTACTTTAAATGTAAATGGAGGGCTTCCCCTGGTGGTCCAGTGGGTAAAGACACCACCTTGCAGTGCAAGGAGTGCCGGTTCGATCCCTGGCCTGGGAAGATCCCACGTGCCGCGGAGCGGCTGGACTGATGTGTCCAATTACCGAGCCGGAGATCTGGCGCGCATGCGCCCAGAGTCAGTGCTCTGCGACAACAGAGGCCACTGCGATGGGAGGCCCACACGGGCCAAAGAACAAAGACGGATGAAAATAGAGAAATGAAAGACCAATAGAAGTGGCCCGCCCATCCCCTTCCCTTCCCACCCCACCCTCCAAAAGATAAATAAATAAAATTAAAAAAAAAAGTAAATGGATTAAATGCTTCAAACAGAAAGTCAATGAGTGTTGAATGGATAAAAAAACTAGATGCATATATATGACATCAACAAGAGATCCACTTCATACCTAGAGACACAAAGATTGAAAATGAGAGGATGCAAATGGAAATGGAAATCAAAAAAAAATCTAGAGTAGCAATTTTCATACCAAACAAAATAGATCTTAAGCTAAAGATTATTACAAGATATAAGGATATTACATAACGATTAAGGGATCACTACAAGATGAATGCACAGCAATTGTAGATCTTTATGTACCCAACATACGAGCACCTCAATATATAAGGCAAACACTAACAGACATATAAGGGAAAGTCAATAGTAACACAATAACAGCAGGGGACTTTAACATCCCACTTATACCAATGAATGGATCATCAAAACAGAAAATTAATATGAAAACACAAGGCATAAGTACATAACAAGTAATTACAGCCGATCTTTCAAAAGTAACTCTATAGGCCAGAAGAGAATGGCAATATACATTAAAGTAATTACAGGGAAAATCTACATCCAAGATTACTGTACCCTTCAAGGATCTCATTCAAAATTGACCGAGAAATCCAAAGCTTTACAGACAAGCAAAAGTTACAAGGATTCAGCATCACCAACTTTACAATCAATGCTAAAGGTAGGAAAGACAAGAGAAAGAAAAACCTACAAAAACAATTTAGAAAATGCCAATGGGAACATACATATCAATAATTACTTTAAATGTAAATGGAGGGCTTCCCCTGGTGGTCCAGTGGGTAAAGACACCACCTTGCAGTGCAAGGAGTGCCGGTTCGATCCCTGGCCTGGGAAGATCCCACGTGCCGCGGAGCGGCTGGACTGATGTGTCCAATTACCGAGCCGGAGATCTGGCGCGCATGCACCCAGAGTCAGTGCTCTGCGACAACAGAGGCCACTGCGATGGGAGGCCCACACGGGCCAAAGAACAAAGACGGATGAAAATAGAGAAATGAAAGACCAATAGAAGTGGCCCGCCCATCCCCTTCCCTTCCCACCCCACCCTCCAAAAGATAAATAAATAAAATTAAAAAAAAAAGTAAATGGATTAAATGCTTCAAACAGAAAGTCAATGAGTGCTGAATGGATAAAAAAACTAGATGCATATATATGACATCAACAAGAGATCCACTTCATACCTAGAGACACAAAGATTGAAAATGAAAGGATGCAAATGGAAATGGAAATCAAAAAAAAATCTAGAGTAGCAATTTTCATACCAAACAAAATAGATCTTAAGCTAAAGATTATTACAAGATATAAGGATACTACATAACGATTAAGGGATCACTACAAGATGAATGCACAGCAATTGTAGATCTTTATGTACCCAACATACGAGCACCTCAATATATAAGGCAAACACTAACAGACATATAAGGGAAAGTCAATAGTAACACAATAACAGCAGGGGACTTTAACATCCCACTTATATCAATGAATGGATCATCAAAACAGAAAATTAATATGAAAACACAAGCCCTAAATGAGACAGCATACCAGGTAGACTTAATTGAGACCTTAGGACATTCTATCGAAATACAGAAGAGTACATTTTTTTCTAAAGTGCACATGAAACGTTTTCCAGGATAGATCACATCTTGAGTCACAAATTAAGCTTCAGTAAATTTAAGGAAACTGAAATTATAACACAGTGCTACGAGACTAGACATCAGTCACAGAAAAAAAGCCATAAAAAACACAAACATTTAGATTAAATACTACATTTCTAAAATAAGCAACATATTACTCAAGAAATAAAAGAAGAAATAAAATATCTAGAAACAAATGAAAATAAAAATACAATGATTCAAAACCTATGGAATGTAACAAAAGTAATTCCAAGAGAGAAGTTCATAGCAATACAGTCAAGAAAAATTTTGAATAGACAACTTAACCTTACACCCAAAGCAACTGGATAAAGATGAACAAAAAATGCCCAGAGTTAGTAGAAGAAATATCGTAAAGATCAGAGCAGAAATAAATGAAAAGGAAAGGAAGGAAACAATAGTAAAGTAAAACTAAAAGCTGTTTTTGTTTTTTTTTTTTTAAGAAAAGTAAACAAAACAAAAAACATTAGCCAGACTCATCAAGAAAAAAAAAAAGTGAGAAGCCACAATAAACAAGATTAGAAATGTGGACTTCCCTGGTGGTCCAGTGGGTAAAGAGTCTGCCTTGTAATGCAAGTGGCACTGGTTCAATCCCTGGCCCAGGAAGATCCTTGCATGCTGAGGAGTGGCTGGACCCGTGTTTCCAATTGCGAGCCAGGGCTCTGGAGTGCATGAGCCCAGGGCTGGTGCTCTGCTGCGAGAGGGGCCGCTGCAGTGGGGAGGCCATGCAGGCCGAAGAATAGGAATAGATGAAAATAAATAAGTAAAGAACCAGTGAAAGAGGCCAAAATTAAAAAAAAAAGATTAAAAATGTAAAAGACAGGTTACAATAGACAAGACAGAATACAAAGGATCATAAGAGACTATTATAAGCAACTATATGCCCATATAATGACAACCTGAAGAAATAGACAGATTCTTTGAAAAGTTCAACCTTCCAAGATTGAACCTGTAAGAAACAGAAAATTAATATGAAAACACAAGCCCTAAATGAGACAGCATACCAGGTAGACTTAATTGAGACCTTAGGACATTCTATCGAAATACAGAAGAGTACATTTTTTTCTAAAGTGCACATGAAACGTTTTCCAGGATAGATCACATCTTGAGTCACAAATTAAGCTTCAGTAAATTTAAGGAAACTGAAATTATAACACAGTGCTACGAGACTAGACATCAGTCACAGAAAAAAAGCCATAAAAAACACAAACATTTAGATTAAATACCACATTTCTAAAATAAGCAACATATTACTCAAGAAATAAAAGAAGAAATAAAATATCTAGAAACAAATGAAAATAAAAATACAATGATTCAAAACCTATGGAATGTAACAAAAGTAATTCCAAGAGAGAAGTTCATAGCAATACAGTCAAGAAAAATTTTGAATAGACAACTTAACCTTACACCCAAAGCAACTGGATAAAGATGAACAAAAAATGCCCAGAGTTAGTAGAAGAAATATCGTAAAGATCAGAGCAGAAATAAATGAAAAGGAAAGGAAGGAAACAATAGTAAAGTAAAACTAAAAGCTGTTTTTGTTTTTTTTTTTTTTTGAGAAAGTAAACAAAACAGAAAACATTAGCCAGACTCATCAAGAAAAAAAAAAAGTGAGAAGCCACAATAAACAAGATTAGAAATGTGGACTTCCCTGGTGGTCCAGTGGGTAAAGAGTCTGCCTTGTAATGCAAGTGGCACTGGTTCAATCCCTGGCCCAGGAAGATCCTTGCATGCTGAGGAGTGGCTGGACCCGTGTTTCCAATTGCGAGCCAGGGCTCTGGAGTGCATGAGCCCAGGGCTGGTGCTCTGCTGCGAGAGGGGCCGCTGCAGTGGGGAGGCCATGCAGGCCGAAGAATAGGAATAGATGAAAATAAATAAGTAAAGAACCAGTGAAAGAGGCCAAAATTTAAAAAAAAGATTAAAAATGTAAAAGACAGGTTACAATAGACAAGACAGAATACAAAGGATCATAAGAGACTATTATAAGCAACTATATGCCCATATAATGACAACCTGAAGAAATAGACAGATTCTTTGAAAAGTTCAACCTTCCAAGATTGAACCTGTAAGAAACAGAAATTGTGAACAAGCTAATCACAAGCACTGAAATAAAAATTGTGATAAAAAAAAAAATCTCCCAGAAAACAAAAGCCAAGAGCCAAATGGCTTCACAAGCGGATTTTATCAAACATTAGGGAAGAGCTAATGTTTAGTCTTCTCAAAGTCTTTCAAAAAATTGCAGAGAAAGAACGCTTCTAAGCTTATTCTACAAGGCCACCATCACCCTGATATCAAAATCAGATAATGACATCACACACACAAAGAAATTGCAGGCCAGTATCACTGATGAACATAGATTTAAAAATCCTCAAAAAAGATTCTAGAAAACAAAATCCAACAACACTTTCAAATGATCATATATGATCTTCAAGTTGACTTTATCAAAGGATGAAAGGATTCCTCAATATGTGCAGGTCAATCAATATGATATACCACTGTCAATTAATTAAAAGATAAATATCATATGATAATCTCAGTAGACACAGAAAAAGCTTTTGACAAAATCCAGCACTTATTTATGATAAAGATTCTCCAGAAAATTGGCATTAGGAAACCTACCTCAACATAATAAAGACCACACACTATAAACCAACAGGCAACATTTTCTCAATGGTGAAAAACTGAAAGGATTTCCTCTAATATCAGGCAAAAGACAAGGGTGTCCATTATTGACACTGCTATTCAACACAGTTATGAAAGGCCTAATCATGGCAATCAGAGAAGAAAAAAGAAATAAAAGGAATTAAGATTAGCAAAGAAATAAAACTCTCATTGTTTACAGATGACATGACACTATGCGTAGAAAACCCTAAGGATACTATCAGAAAATTACCAGAGTTAATCAGTGAATTTAGTAAAGTCAAAGGATACAAAATCAAGACACAGAAGTCCCTTGTATTCCTACACACTAACAATGAAAAATCATAAACAGAAATTAAGGAATTGGCAATCCATATAAGCAAACTTAGTATGCCCATACAAAGGATCATAAGAGACTATTATAAGCAACTATATGCCCATATAATGACAACCTGAAGAAATAGACAGATTCTTTGAAAAGTTCAACCTTCCAAGATTGAACCTGTAAGAAACAGAAATTGTGAACAAGCTAATCACAAGCACTGAAATAAAAATTGTGATAAAAAAAAAAATCTCCCAGAAAACAAAAGCCAAGAGCCAAATGGCTTCACAAGCGGATTTTATCAAACATTAGGGAAGAGCTAATGTTTAGTCTTCTCAAAGTCTTTCAAAAAATTGCAGAGAAAGAACGCTTCTAAGCTTATTCTACAAGGCCACCATCACCCTGATACCAAAATCAGATAATGACATCACACACACAAAGAAATTGCAGGCCAGTATCACTGATGAACATAGATTTAAAAATCCTCAAAAAAGATTCTAGAAAACAAAATCCAACAACACTTTCAAACGATCATATATGATCTTCAAGTTGACTTTATCAAAGGATGAAAGGATTCCTCAATATGTGCAGGTCAATCAATATGATATACCACTGTCAATTAATTAAAAGATAAATATCATATGATAATCTCAGTAGACACAGAAAAAGCTTTTGACAAAATCCAGCACTTATTTATGATAAAGATTCTCCAGAAAATTGGCATTAGGAAACCTACCTCAACATAATAAAGACCACACACTATAAACCAACAGGCAACATTTTCTCAATGGTGAAAAACTGAAAGGATTTCCTCTAATATCAGGCAAAAGACAAGGGTGTCCATTATTGACACTGCTATTCAACACAGTTATGAAAGGCCTAATCATGGCAATCAGAGAAGAAAAAAGAAATAAAAGGAATTGAGGTTAGCAAAGAAATAAAACTCTCATTGTTTACAGATGACATGATACTATGCGTAGAAAACCCTAAGGATACTATCAGAAAATTACCAGAGTTAATCAGTGAATTTAGTAAAGTCAAAGGATACAAAATCAAGACACAGAAGTCCCTTGTATTCCTACACACTAACAATGAAAAATCATAAACAGAAATTAAGGAATTGATCCCATTTACCCACTGCAACAAAGAGAATAAAATACTTAGTAATAAACCTATCTAAACTGAAAAAAGGCCTGTATGCAGAAAAATATAAGACACTGATGAAAGAAATCAAAGATGACACAGACAAATGGAGAGGTATATCATGTTCCTGTATTGGAAGAATTAATATTGTCAAAATGATTATATTACCAAAAGCAATCTACAGATTCAATGCAATAGCTATCAAATTATTAACCCCTATATGCAATCTAGGAAAATGGTACCTATTCACCTAATTATAGGGCAGCAAAAGAGATGCAGACATATAGAACAGACTTGTGGACACATCAGGAGAAAGAGCAGGTGGGACCAATTAAGAGGGTAGCATGGAAACATATCCACTACCATATGCAAAATAGATAGCCAGTGGGAATGTGCTGTATGATGCATAGAGCTCAACTTGGTGCTCTGTGACAGCCTAGAGGGATGAGAGGGGATGGAAAGCGGGAGGGAGAGAAAAGAGGGAGGAGATAGATGTATACCTATGGCTAATTCATGCTGATGTATGGCAGAAACCAGTACAACACTGCAAAACAATTACTCTCAAATTAAAAATAAAGAAATTTAAAATTAAAAAAAAAAACACTGTAGTTTATATTCACAAGTTAGGATAAGTTAATTTAGCAGGCACGTGAAAGCCCTCAGGCGATTTCCAGATTACCAGTAAGATTGTTTATGAAGTGAATGTGCCATTCTTGACATTTCGTAAAGATATTTTAATAAGACTAACTAACATATTTACCTTTGGACCCTCCCCTCAAAATTGTTATTCCTATATTTCCTAAAATTTAACATCAGTTTTTAAAACTGATGTAGAAAATCTGCAGGCATTCTTTATTTGTAGCTGCTCTTAATGAAAGGTGCTGAAAATCTGGGCTATTTTGGATCCCATGGAAGTATTATTCACCACAAAACTGACTGCCCTGAGTCAGAGCTCACTTCAGACACTCACCCAGTCATTTCATTATTTATAGTAAATAATAGGCCAGGGACACAGTATGAATAGCATAGCTTGTGTAAGTATCCTTTTCCGGTGTGTTTTAAGAGGTAGAAGAACAAAGGCTGCTCTAACAACAGGCTATTTAGGGCTAAAAAAATTTTTTAAACACTTTTTGCAAAACTTGTAAACAGAGAAAAGAAATGTCATTTTCTTAACTTAATCTGCATATTAAAATTTAGAATCCTATAGGACTCATATTGAACTACTGTCAAGTCAGTCAGTAGACTTAGGTTAAAATGAAAGTCAAGGAAGCAACTGATAAAGCGATTGGCAGTTAGAGAAGTTTAAAGGTTTAAAATGTGTTTTAATTTTCATTAGATTCACTTACACATTCATATTCAAACTTAGTCTATAAAATATTTAATCCATCAATTCACCCTAATATGCAATCTAGGAAAATGGTACCTATTCACCTAATTATAGGGCAGCAAAAGAGATGCAGACATATAGAACAGACTTGTGGACACATCAGGAGAAAGAGCAGGTGGGACCAATTAAGAGGGTAGCATGGAAACATATCCACTACCATATGCAAAATAGATAGCCAGTGGGAATGTGCTGTATGATGCATAGAGCTCAACTTGGTGCTCTGTGACAGCCTAGAGGGATGAGAGGGGATGGAAAGCGGGAGGGAGAGAAAAGAGGGAGGAGATAGATGTATACCTATGGCTAATTCATGCTGATGTATGGCAGAAACCAGTACAACACTGCAAAACAATTACTCTCAAATTAAAAATAAAGAAATTTAAAATTAAAAAAAAAAAAACACTGTAGTTTATATTCACAAGTTAGGATAAGTTAATTTAGCAGGCACGTGAAAGCCCTCAGGCGATTTCCAGATTACCAGTAAGATTGTTTATGAAGTGAATGTGCCATTCTTGACATTTCGTAAAGATATTTTAATAAGACTAACTAACATATTTACCTTTGGACCCTCCCCTCAAAATTGTTATTCCTATATTTCCTAAAATTTAACATCAGTTTTTAAAACTGATGTAGAAAATGCAGGCATTCTTTATTTGTAGCTGCTCTTAATGAAAGGTGCTGAAAATCTGGGCTATTTTGGATCCCATGGAAGTATTATTCACCACAGAACTGACTGCCCTGAGTCAGAGCTCACTTCAGACACTCACCCAGTCATTTCATTATTTATAGTAAATAATAGGCCAGGGACACAGTATGAATAGCATAGCTTGTGTAAGTATCCTTTTCCGGTGTGTTTTAAGAGGTAGAAGAACAAAGGCTGCTCTAACAACAGGCTATTTAGGGCTAAAAAAATTTTTTAAACACTTTTTGCAAAACTTGTAAACAGAGAAAAGAAATGTCATTTTCTTAACTTAATCTGCATATTAAAATTTAGAATCCTATAGGACTCATATTGAACTACTGTCAAGTCAGTCAGTAGACTTAGGTTAAAATGAAAGTCAAGGAAGCAACTGATAAAGCGATTGGCAGTTAGAGAAGTTTAAAGGTTTAAAATGTGTTTTAATTTTCATTAGATTCACTTACACATTCATATTACAAGAATTTCTTAGTCTATAAAATATTTAATCCATCAATTCTCCTTTTAAAATATAATGAAATGAATTACTAAAAGTTAAGAAAATGAAAATTATATGTGACTTTGGTTTTTATATTTGCAAATCAGCTTCTACAGGAAAGAAAACTAGTGTTTATTTGTCAGAAAAGTGGGATTTATTTCTGGAGCACAGAATTTCTGTCATTTTCCTCCAGATTCTAAATACAAAACAGTAAAAAGCTAAAACTTGGGGATTCCAAACTTTCTCAAGTCTTCTTGGCATCAATTCCTGACCAATAACTGTGTTACTGTGTATCCAAGAGAACAACATACATTGCTGTTTCCCTACTGTTTAAAATTTTTATCATCATTGGATCCATCAAACTTGGATCTCAACACAACCAATTTTCTGATGTGTTTCTGATTTATGTGATGCAGTAACTTTCTGACTGAGTCTTCTTAATATGACAGAAATACATATTTATATATGCAATGCCTAAAAACTAAAATTTATACTATATACAAAATACATATTAAAGTGCACTGTCTAAAACTAAAATCTCATTAATCTATAGATGTACTGCACAGTTAAAATAGTTGATTTTTTACAGAGCAAATTTTTAGTGGTGAAATAAGTTTCCTCTAAAAACATAGCTATACCAGTGATGGCATTATTTTTAAATGATCTTAGTTTTTTTTTTTTTTTTTTTAAAGATTTATTTATTTATTTTGGGTGGGGGTTGGGTTGGGGGGGGGGGGGGGCGGGCGGGCCACTTCTATTGGTCTTTCATTTCTCTATTTTCATCCGTCTTTGTTCTTTGGCTCCTGTGGGCCTCCCATCGCGGTGGCCTCTGTTGTTGCAGAGCACTGGCTCTGGGCGCATGCGCTCCAGAGCTCCGGCTCGGTAATTGGACACATCGGTCCAGCCGCTCCGCGGCACATGGGATCTTCCCAGGCTAGGGACCGAACCGGCGCCCCTTGAACTGCAAGGCTGTGTCCTTACCCACTTGGCCACCAGGGGAAGCCCTAAATGATCTTAGTTTTGACCTCCAATGTTCAAAAGAGCAAAGAGACTGTTTTCAAAATGTTCTTGAGAAAATCTCCATGCAGTACTAGGTGAAAGCAGTTATATGATCCTATCCCTTTTAAAAAGGGAGAGAAGTGACAAGCCACAAAGCTAATTTTAGTTTCTTTCAAGAATCTTATAATTAAATGAAAATTTGACTCCTAACTAGTTATCAATAAACTAGGCTTCTTCAGGAGATTCATGTTCCTAACTAATTATTTCTGTCATCATGGCATTTACCTTCCTTTCAAGAAACTACTCTGATTTTAAACGCTGTGTTTTATATTTTAACAAACCAAAGGAAATAGATATCATCGTGTTTTATGTAAACTGCAGTGGTAATGGGCTATATGCAGCTGCCAAGCAGGCTCTATTCCCAGGGCTGGGGACAGTGTGAATATTGTTTGGTGCAGTATAAACTTTACATAGAAATTTCAACTATTGCCAGTATTCACTGAGCTGTTAGAATAATAAATGCTCATAGCTAGCAGGGCCTCTAGTAACCATCTGGGCTAATGGTTTGCAATGTTCTCACTAGTAACAATACTTTCATTATTTTAACTATATAGATCCTAAACATTTTGAAAGATTTAAAATGAGCGGGCAAGCTGAAATATGTACTGTGATTTTGAATATTGGAAAAAATAAAAAAAAGAAAATGTGGTTTTATCTACAGCAAAAGTAGAAAATCATATGGGGTTTTAATTTATGAAGAACTTTGTTATCATATTGGGGATTAGGGTTGGGAATGAATGAATCAGTTTCAGTCCCTCACTCTGTAGATAAACAATAGTTATGCCAGTGTCATACAGGGTTGTTCAAGGCTATACAGCTAAAGGGAGGTCACATTGGAGAGAGAACCAAAATAAAAGGGAAACTGATTTGAGAAAGGACAACCCGACTCCTCATTACCACTCTTTCCTCAGCCTCCCCACTTTAATGTTTGTGGTTTTCCTTTCCAACTGCAATTCTTTCAGACTCCTTGCACTGTGCAAATATTTTAATGACTAGTTATTGATGATGCTCAGCTCATTCACCTAAACCAATATCATTCTTCACATTCAGACCTATGTTTCCTATTTTCTGTTGACTACAACACTCTCATAGACCTTTAGGTCTTAACTTGACTTTCATGTTTGCCAGTAATACCATCCTCCCTCTTTTTAATGCTTCTTCAAGAAGAATCAAATCTCATCTCCTGTGAAGCATCTCCTGATTTCCATTCCCCACAATGTTCAGGTAGAAATAATGTGTTGTTGCCTGTGTTTATGTTCCAAGTATAGAATTTGTTTTCTGTTTTGACTGTTCACAAGTGCTTGTCCAACTAGACTGAAAGAAACCCAAGTGTAGGAAGTCTCTGGTTCCTCCTTGTAATTCCAATGCCTGTGTAGGTTGACTTCAACCTGCCTACCACTTAAGGCTGTGTATGGTATATAATCATGACCTGCTCAAAATACTAAAAATATCCAATTATATTCATAGTATAATCACAAACTTTACTTAGCTATATTTATGTATTTCTTACAGCAAAATATGATAAAGTTCAGTTCAAAATGTTAGTTTCAGAAAAATGCTGCATTTTGCTAATAAACTGAGTAGTGAATTTCAGTATTCAGACAGAAAAACACATGGCCCATGTATGAAAATTGTAGCAAAGACATTATAGAAGTAACTATGTTAATACCATGTTGAACTATGTTCCAAGTTTATAGAAAATTGTGTGTATCAACTATTATTGATTACTAATTTTCAACAAGATCCTCTCTCTTTTTTTTTTTTAAAGATCCCACCTTAGTAGGTACAAGGATTAAAAAAAAAATTGCAGTCTTTCAGTGTGTTCAATGAAGACATATGCGTAAGAGAATCTACTAGATGCTGGAGAGGCTACAGGAATAAGACACAACTTCCTACATTGACTAGTGAATTTAATGAACATCTTGCACACTTGCAACAAGTTGTTAAAGTACTCCTACTTTGAAATGAGACATTGATAGAGATAGAGAGCAAATACAGTACAATGGTTCTGAGTTTGAGATTTGCTGTCAATTAAGTTTGAATCTTAATTCTTCCAATAGTAGGTAGGTGACCTTAGGCAAATTAATTAACCTCCTTAAGTTCCAATTTTCTCATTAAAAATAGAGCTAATAATAGAACCTATTTTATAAAGGCATTACAATAGTTAAATAGAAAAATGCATAGAAAGTATTTTGTGCCATGTTTAGCAAAATAGCAACAATAAATGAAATTAACCATTATTGCTATAATTGTGGTTATAAAAGTGGTTATTATTATAATTATGGCTCACAAATATTTAAGAACAGAAGGGACGTAAGTGATCATTTTAAAACAAATCTTGTATTTTACAGTTGAGGAAATTGAAGTTTAGAATTGAAGCCTTGTTCAAGTTTGATTCCAACTAGACTGAAAGAAACCCAAGTGTAGGAAGTCTCTGGTTCCTCCTTGTAATTCCAATGCCTGTGTAGGTTGACTTCAACCTGCCTACCATAAGGCTGTGTATGGTATATAATCATGACCTGCTCAAAATACTAAAAATATCCAATTATATTCATAGTATAATCACAAACTTTACTTAGCTATATTTATGTATTTCTTACAGCAAAATATGATAAAGTTCAGTTCAAAATGTTAGTTTCAGAAAAATGCTGCATTTTGCTAATAAACTGAGTAGTGAATTTCAGTATTCAGACAGAAAAACACATGGCCCATGTATGAAAATTGTAGCAAAGACATTATAGAAGTAACTATGTTAATACCATGTTGAACTATGTTCCAAGTTTATAGAAAATTGTGTGTATCAACTATTATTGATTACTAATTTTCAACAAGATCCTCTCTTTTTTTTTTATAAAGATCCCACCTTAGTAGGTACAAGGATTAAAAAAAAAATTGCAGTCTTTCAGTGTGTTCAATGAAGACATATGCGTAAGAGAATCTACTAGATGCTGGAGAGGCTACAGGAATAAGACACAACTTCCTACATTGACTAGTGAATTTAATGAACATCTTGCACACTTGCAACAAGTTGTTAAAGTACTCCTACTTTGAAATGAGACATTGATAGAGATAGAGAGCAAATACAGTACAATGGTTCTGAGTTTGAGATTTGCTGTCAATTAAGTTTGAATCTTAATTCTTCCAATAGTAGGTAGGTGACCTTAGGCAAATTAATTAACCTCCTTAAGTTCCAATTTTCTCATTAAAAATAGAGCTAATAATAGAACCTATTTTATAAAGGCATTACAATAGTTAAATAGAAAAATGCATAGAAAGTATTTTGTGCCATGTTTAGCAAAATAGCAACAATAAATGAAATTAACCATTATTGCTATAATTGTGGTTATAAAAGTGGTTATTATTATAATTATGGCTCACAAATATTTAAGAACAGAAGGGACGTTAGTGATCATTTTAAAACAAATCTTGTATTTTACAGTTGAGGAAATTGAAGTTTAGAATAATTGCAAGCCTTGTTCAAGTTTGATTATGAAGTAAACGGTTAAACGGGCACAGCTTCCAGGTGTCCAGAATTGCAGGCCAGCGCTCTTTATATTCTTCACTAAAATGACTATTAAAATTCATCTATATAATTGATTTACCACAACTGCATTATTTTCTTTGTGATGGTTTATTTGAGTGAAGAAAAGTGGCAGAAAACTAATGATCATGATATTTGAGTAAATTGTGAAAACTGCTTTAAATTCTTTAGTTCACATCATGTTTTTCATTTTCTTCCTCCCAGGATACCCACCTTCCAGAACTTGTTATCTCTTGCCCAACAAGCAGAAGTCTCCTCTGAGATAATTTGCATCCAGAGACACGTCCACATACACACTTAAGGCCGCTGTTCTAATACCCATCCCTCTAGAATCCCTAACTTGAGGTTAATTTCTGCTGTAGACCCATCAGCTGTCAGAATTGGACCACTTGTTCTGATTCTGGAAACTCCTCTAATACCTTTCAAGTTTCTTATTTGCTTTTAATTGATTTGTAAAATGCAAAACTAGCTTTCAAAGAATTATGTTGCTATATCCATTAGCTACTTAGGTGCTCACATTTATTTTAGCCTGGCAGTGATATTAAATACATGCACAGAATTAACTGTGCAGATGAATAGCTATCTGATAACCCTTTCAATATATGCACTTTAATTTTTCTATTTAGATTATAGTATTCTTAGCAAAGCAACATATAATTCAGATCCCAAGAGAAAAATAGTTTAAAACATTTCTAGGAGATTATTACAAGTATTCTGGCTTAAATGAAATTGCATATATATTTCTGCATCTAGCTTTTAACTCAAACTTTTATAAAAATTATTTCCTATGAATATTTAATCTTAATGTCTGCATAGTGTTACCTAATATGGATGGCCAAAATAACATTTCTTATTTTGTAGGAGACTTAGATTACTTTCAATATTTTGCTGTTACAAATGTTTTAATAAGTTTATTTAAATAGATGTATTTTTTACATTTCAATTTTTAAAAATTAGCAGCATAGAAACACAAATACTAGAACATAGTATAAACATTTAAAGCATATTATTTTTGTCAAATAGGACAAGAGCTTCTTATATAGCAGGTAATCAAAAAAGCAAACTGATATTTCTCATTGTGCTTTTCATTATTAATAAAGTAAAATATTCTTTATTTCATTAGTGATTATGTTTCTAAATTAATGGATACTTTACAATTTATTTATGAACTATGCTTCTTGAGATTTTTTATTTCTCTTTCATTAATTTCTACATTTTAACTATTTTGCTTTAAAAAAATATGCTTTGGTAATTCATTCTGTTTGGCTATGTACTCATCTTTCTTCAAATTACCTAAGCAAAATTTGTTTATGTGAAATTTAGGATTGATTTTTAAATTTCCTAAAGGTATTCTATTGGGATTTTTTTTGAAATTAAATATATAAATCTGGAAGTAATTTTTTTTCCAACCATTCCATTCAAAAATTTACTTACTCATTCCATTAAGTCAAACAAAATATTTTAGGTCTTATCCATTTCTTGTTAAGGTGATTCTTAGTGATATTTCACATTTGTTACTATAAAGTCACTTTTCCACTATAATTTCTAATTGATTATTACTTGTAAAGGGAAATCTTTGAACTTTGGCTTATTTGCTTTTAATTGATTTGTAAAATGCAAAACTAGCTTTCAAAGAATTATGTTGCTATATCCATTAGCTACTTAGGTGCTCACATTTATTTTAGCCTGGCAGTGATATTAAATACATGCACAGAATTAACTGTGCAGATGAATAGCTATCTGATAACCCTTTCAATATATGCACTTTAATTTTTCTATTTAGATTATAGTATTCTTAGCAAAGCAACATATAATTCAGATCCCAAGAGAAAAATAGTTTAAAACATTTCTAGGAGATTATTACAAGTATTCTGGCTTAAATGAAATTGCATATATATTTCTGCATCTAGCTTTTAACTCAAACTTTTATAAAAATTATTTCCTATGAATATTTAATCTTAATGTCTGCATAGTGTTACCTAATATGGATGGCCAAAATAACATTTCTTATTTTGTAGGAGACTTAGATTACTTTCAATATTTTGCTGTTACAAATGTTTTAATAAGTTTATTTAAATAGATGTATTTTTTACATTTCAATTTTTAAAAATTAGCAGCATAGAAACACAAATACTAGAACACAGTATAAACATTTAAAGCATATTATTTTTGTCAAATAGGACAAGAGCTTCTTATATAGCAGGTAATCAAAAAAGCAAACTGATATTTCTCATTGTGCTTTTCATTATTAATAAAGTAAAATATTCTTTATTTCATTAGTGATTATGTTTCTAAATTAATGGATACTTTACAATTTATTTATGAACTATGCTTCTTGAGATTTTTTATTTCTCTTTCATTAATTTCTACATTTTAACTATTTTGCTTTAAAAAAATATGCTTTGGTAATTCATTCTGTTTGGCTATGTACTCATCTTTCTTCAAATTACCTAAGCAAAATTTGTTTATGTGAAATTTAGGATTGATTTTTAAATTTCCTAAAGGTATTCTATTGGGATTTTTTTTGAAATTAAATATATAAATCTGGAAGTAATTTTTTTTCCAACCATTCCATTCAAAAATTTACTTACTCATTCCATTAAGTCAAACAAAATATTTTAGGTCTTATCCATTTCTTGTTAAGGTGATTCTTAGTGATATTTCACATTTGTTACTATAAAGTCACTTTTCCACTATAATTTCTAATTGATTATTACTTGTAAAGGGAAATCTTTGAACTTTGGCTTGTTTGTATTGGGGTAGTATATTTTATTTACAAAACTTTTACAAAAATCTGACTTCTTTTTGTCTCCAGTTTATTTTCTTATGTTTTCCATCTACAATTGTTTTCTTCCCTCAGGCCCTGGGCATTCACTTGCTCATCTGCTATTAAAATGGTGCAAATAACAGCACGGGAGTAAATTTAGATGGAATAAAATTCACCTTAACAGAATAATATGTCTACAATAGTACTTTTACCAAGGCACACTTTTCTTCATTTCTATATTAACAACTTAGTCTTCTGAAACGTGAACTGAATACTACCTAACATTGCTGAAACTACTTTTTTATTAGTCTAATACTCATTTTTAGCCTAATACTTTATTTATTTATGCAAATCAATGTGATAGGAACAGGATGAACATAGCTTGATGTGTCACCAACGATTTTACAATTATCAAATTAATTAATTACTTAATCAATACTCATGACTTGCTGAATTTCAATGAGTATTCTTTAGGCTATGCCATATTTTTAGAATGTGACAAGTGCAGTTTTCTTCATTTTCTTTATTACTGGATTCTCTCTCATTGGTTACCTCACTCATCTTTCCACATTCTTCCATCTGATCTCTTGAAGATTTCACATTCTTCCATTCGATCTCTTGAGTGATCTTCAGGCTACTTAATGACTCCTTTTCTACCCATTGCTTAAATATTGATATTTCCATGAGGGTTTATTTGATTCACATTATTCCTCCTCCCCCTTCCCTTTTTTTGTTTTTTGTATTTTCCTCTTGAGCAATTTAAACTGTTTCATAGTCTCAAATGTGACCTGTACACAACAGACTCACAAATTTACATACAATTTAAAAATTTTTTTTTTTTCAAATTTGGGATTTTTGAAATTAAATATATAAATCTGGAAGTAATTTTTTTTCCAACCATTCCATTCAAAAATTTACTTACTCATTCCATTAAGTCAAACAAAATATTTTAGGTCTTATCCATTTCTTGTTAAGGTGATTCTTAGTGATATTTCACATTTGTTACTATAAAGTCACTTTTCCACTATAATTTCTAATTGATTATTACTTGTAAAGGGAAATCTTTGAACTTTGGCTTGTTTGTATTGGGGTAGTATATTTTATTTACAAAACTTTTACAAAAATCTGACTTCTTTTTGTCTCCAGTTTATTTTCTTATGTTTTCCATCTACAATTGTTTTCTTCCCTCAGGCCCTGGGCATTCACTTGCTCATCTGCTATTAAAATGGTGCAAATAACAGCACGGGAGTAAATTTAGATGGAATAAAATTCACCTTAACAGAATAATATGTCTACAATAGTACTTTTACCAAGGCACACTTTTCTTCATTTCTATATTAACAACTTAGTCTTCTGAAACGTGAACTGAATACTACCTAACATTGCTGAAACTACTTTTTTATTAGTCTAATACTCATTTTTAGCCTAATACTTTATTTATTTATGCAAATCAATGTGATAGGAACAGGATGAACATAGCTTGATGTGTCACCAACGATTTTACAATTATCAAATTAATTAATTACTTAATCAATACTCATGACTTGCTGAATTTCAATGAGTATTCTTTAGGCTATGCCATATTTTTAGAATGTGACAAGTGCAGTTTTCTTCATTTTCTTTATTACTGGATTCTCTCTCATTGGTTACCTCACTCATCTTTCCACATTCTTCCATCTGATCTCTTGAAGATTTCACATTCTTCCATTCGATCTCTTGAGTGATCTTCAGGCTACTTAATGACTCCTTTTCTACCCATTGCTTAAATATTGATATTTCCATGAGGGTTTATTTGATTCACATTATTCCTCCTCCCCCTTCCCTTTTTTTGTTTTTTGTATTTTCCTCTTGAGCAATTTAAACTGTTTCATAGTCTCAAATGTGACCTGTACACAACAGACTCACAAATTTACATACTAGCTCTTAAGTCTTTCTAGAACTGCATTGATAATTATGTACCTAACACTCTTACCTAGATTTTGACAAAATATTAAATCAGTCCAAATGTGATTCATTATTTTTTCCTTACAATCATTTTCTCTGTTTGAATTGTTTATTTTGGGTAATAGCTTCATGGCCACATTAGGAAATAATGAGGTTCTATGATAATTGTGGCATAATAATAACAAGAAACATTTTTTAAACACTAACTAGGTTCCAGGAATCACTGAAAGACAAATGCATATATTAATTCATGAAATATCCACCAAATCCTATGAGGTAGAAATAGCTATTTTACTAATTTACAAGTAAGAAAATTTAGGCATAGAGAGTACCATTTGCCCACTGATAATATTAAATAAAATTGGTGAAAACTGTTTTAGGGCCTTATCTTACTAAAAGCTCTGTTGTTTGGGGTTTCTTCCTTTTTTGGGCTACAATTCTGTAATTCCAGGCTAAAAACATCACAGGAATTCGTGAGTCATCGCTTCTTCTTATATTCCTAAATAATTTACCAAGACTGGCAATTTGGTCTCTCACATATCCTTAAGCAACATCCTTCTCATCACCTCTGTGGCCCCTTAGTTATTTTAAGCAACCACAAACTCAAAGTGTAGCAAAGATCATCTCAGATATTTTATTGCCTCATGATGTCTTTAATATAGTTAGGCATGATTCAATCATTCTTATGTTTAAAATCTTTACCTGACTTTTTGTTCTGTACAGGATAAAATTTAAACTCCTCAGTAAGGTACTGAAGATGTTTTATATTCTAAAGTTGTTTTCAGACATTTCCCACTTGCTCCTCAACCTTAGCTCTAATATATGCTTCTAGTACTGAGGGGCTTACCTACTGGCTTAGTGGTAAAGAATCTGCCTGCCAGTGCAGGAGACACAGAAGATACAGGTTCAGTCCCTAGATTGGGAAGATCCCCTGGAGGAAGAAATGGCAACCCACTCCAACATTCTTGCCTGAAAAATCCAATCAACAGAGGAGTCTGGCAGGCTACAGTTCATGGGTTTTCTAATAGTTGGATGCTACTGAGTGACTAAGCACACACGCAGTTGTAATGAACTACTTGTCCTTATGTAAACATATATATACATACGTGTGTATATATACATATGTATATGTTCATTAGGCTGTATGTGTATATGTACAGGTTGTATACACATGTGTGTATACACAGCCTAATGAATATACACATATATACATAATACATATTCACTGGACTAGGATTGTGTCTTATTTAATATATATATGCGTGTGTATGTATATATATGTGTGTGTGTATATATATGTGTGTGTGTGTATATACGTGCATATATATATTTTTGATTTTAAGCAAATACAATATTCCACACATGGCAGCTACTGAATAAGTTTTAGAATACATGAATGAATTAAGAAAGCAATGAAAGAATGAAAAGTTTTTAGGTAACCATTTTTTTTTATGGTTAATATTCATTAATTTGGTTCAAACTCTCTTATAGCTGAGACAATTTGAGCATGTGAGATTCAGGAATGAGGCAAAATTCTAGGTATTCCATACTCAGTTCTTTGAATATTTAGGGAGTAGAATGAGGAAATATTTACCAGGTATATACTCCAAGTAACGCCATTCTCAGGAAGTTTTGGAAACACAGCATATATACTTATATCCATTATACAATGATTTCTCCATACTTTCTCAGCTTGCTAATTACCGGGCCTGCTCTACTTCTGAGGAAGCTTGCATATGGGAATCTCATTGCTTTAAGAAGTTAACTGGATTCTAAATTCACCATCATGGTTGCAACATAGAAGAACATGCTAAATTAGGAGAATGATGGCCTTTTTAATAGTAATTTGGGAGTGCTGATGGGAATAAATTCTATGGATTACAATAGAGCTGTCCATGCCAAAGGATAGCATTAGATCTATGTTTCAACAGTTCACATATGTCAGGGAGTAAGAGGTAAAGAAGCAACCAGTGTACTTATTAGAATGGTCTCACCAATATTAGAATAAGTTTCAGTTTGTTTTCCTTAGATCTAGTTACTATTTGAATTTTTTCTAGCCTGTATGTGTGCGCTCAGTCTTGTCTGACTCTCTGAGATACTATGAATGGACTCAAGCCTCCAGATTCATCTGTCCAAGTGATTTACCAGACAAGAGTGGGTGGCCATTTCCTCCTCCAGGGGATCTTCCTCATCCAGGGGTTGAACGAACCTGCAACTCCAGCTTTTTCTGCATTGCAAGCAGATTCTTTACCGCTAAGCTACCAGGGAAGCCTGAATTTCAAGCCCAATGATCTACTGAATATGCATTTTGATGTGAAATTTACTAGACCATGTTTAGGAAATAAATGAAAGCATATAGAAATCCTAAGTACAAAGAAAAAAGAAATTAAAAGTAAGCCAAGTCAATTAACTTTCCTATTTCCTTACCTGTAAGATACATTTTAGACTAAACAAAATATCACTCAAAAAATTAAGGTTGTATAACTTTAAAGAACACGACAGTGACCCAAGTCATTTAGTTGCTCAAACATTGGGGCAGGTAAAGTGACAACATGTAAATCATAGATTGGCTAGGAAGGGAAAAATAAAACTTTAGGACTAGAACAGTTGCTTGATAGATGTATCCTACTTTTCTTCAATGTTTATGTTTGATAAATGGCCAGACTTTGCCATGACTTTGCCTTGAAATTTATCTCATAGTCAGTGGGAATTATCTTGTGACAACAGTCTATCTCTTTCTGTTATATAGAAGCTCATAATTGTTAAGTCTTCTTACTGAAGACTTTCTATCAATTCTGTATTTTATGATGTATAGGCCAAAAATTCCAAATAAAGTATTTTAGACATATGACTTACAACTTACATTTTAAAAAATAATAAACCTAGGGCTTCCCCTGGTGGTCCAGTGGGTAAGGACACCGCCTTGCAGTGCAGGGGACGCCGGTTCGAGCCCTGGCCTGGGAAGATCCCACGTGCCGCGGAGCGGCTGGACCGATGTGTCCAATTACCGAGCCGGAGCTCTGAAGCGCATGCGCCCAGAGCCGGAGCTTTGTAGCGACAGACGCCACTGCGATGGGAGGCCCACAGGAGCCAAAGAACAAAGACGGATGAAGATAGAGGAATGAAAGACCAATGGAAGTGGCCCGCCCGCTTCCCTCCCTCCCTAACTGGACCCCTGCCCAAAGTAAATGGATAAATAAATCTTTAAGGAAAAAATAAATAAATAAATAAACCTAGAGGCAGTTTTGTGACTTTTTATGCACGTAACCTCTACAGGAGAATTTCATAGAAAGCAAAGCAACTGCTGACACTTTTAAAAATTTAGACATCTTAAAACTTCATATAAATTCCACAGACAGTTCACAGGCTAGCAGCTCAAGGAGACACAACAGTATTTAGCTCATTATCATACTGATCACACCCCTTTGTATTAGATGGAGTCGCCACATTGCCAGTTCCTTAGAAAACTGAGAAAGTTGCCAGGAATTCGTAACCATTGGCATTCCCCTTGCTAAACATATTTTTTTTTCTTCCCTAAGTGCTGTTGCTCTTGTGTCTATAGGACGCTGAGTAGAGCACACTAGAAACAACAGAATTACAGGACACATCCTCTAAGAGGGTACATTTTGTTTGGATAGTTCCTTTTAAAACATTTTAATTGAACAACTGGACAATCAATTATACTGATAAGACCTGCACTAGCTTTCACGACCATCTGATTTAATTGTTCTCCTTTACAGAGGAGGAAACTAGAGTCGAGAACATTTTTATAACATGTTCAAGGCTACTTAGAAAGAAAGGAAAAGCCTTCATGTGAAACAAATGACTCTTTTCAGAAACATTTAATTCAATGTTCTTTCTACTAATCATTATTCTTAGAAGTGACATGACTGCTCACTAGAAACATAGATTTTCCTACTTCAAATTTGAGGTGAGGCCAAGAAATCTATGGTTTTATCATCTAGGAGATTCTGATGTCCAGAGAATTTTGATGTAGCCAGTCTAATAACATATCTTGACAAATAACTGTTTTACATCATGTCTCTTCCTAAATATAAGGTCATCTTCCTCAGTGCTTTGGCTGGTACACTAGACTTATCCGAACTGGAATTTCCTAACAACACAGCTTCAGAAATATCTAATAAAGACTGAAGTTGGGAGGGGGTGGAGTTATACGTGTGTTTATGTGTTTGCATGCATGTACATAAGCATGCACAGGTGAAAGCTAAGGATGAAGAATGATTTGGTAGGACCTTGGTCTCAAACAAGCCAAGAGTATCATAGAGAAAAAAATCAAATTGATTCAAGACCCAGATATTGTTATACAGTTGACTCTCCCTATCTATGGGTTCTGCATCTTTGGATTCAACCAACCATTGACCAAATTTTGTAGATATGGAACCTAGCAATATGGGAGAGCGTCCCTATATATAAGATATTTAAGCATCCATGGATTTTGGTACTCCAGGGTTCCAGCCCCAATTCTGTAAATAATCTTTAGCTCAAGGAGACACAACAGTATTTAGCTCATTATCATACTGATCACACCCCTTTGTATTAGATGGAGTCGCCACATTGCCAGTTCCTTAGAAAACTGAGAAAGTTGCCAGGAATTCGTAACCATTGGCATTCCCCTTGCTAAACATATTTTTTTTTCTTCCCTAAGTGCTGTTGCTCTTGTGTCTATAGGACGCTGAGTAGAGCACACTAGAAACAACAGAATTACAGGACACATCCTCTAAGAGGGTACTTTTTGTTTGGATAGTTCCTTTTAAAACATTTTAATTGAACAATTGGACAATCAATTATACTGATAAGACCTGCACTAGCTTTCACGACCATCTGATTTAATTGTTCTGATTTACAGAGGAGGAAACTAGAGTCGAGAACATTTTTATAACATGTTCAAGGCTACTTAGAAAGAAAGGAAAAGCCTTCATGTGAAACAAATGACTCTTTTCAGAAACATTTAATTCAATGTTCTTTCTACTAATCATTATTCTTAGAAGTGACATGACTGCTCACTAGAAACATAGATTTTCCTACTTCAAATTTGAGGTGAGGCCAAGAAATCTATGGTTTTATCATCTAGGAGATTCTGATGTCCAGAGAATTTTGATGTAGCCAGTCTAATAACATATCTTGACAAATAACTGTTTTACATCATGTCTCTTCCTAAATATAAGGTCATCTTCCTCAGTGCTTTGGCTGGTACACTAGACTTATCCGAACTGGAATTTCCTAACAACACAGCTTCAGAAATATCTAATAAAGACTGAAGTTGGGAGGGGGTGGAGTTATACGTGTGTTTATGTGTTTGCATGCATGTACATAAGCATGCACAGGTGAAAGCTAAGGATGAAGAATGATTTGGTAGGACCTTGGTCTCAAACAAGCCAAGAGTATCATAGAGAAAAAAATCAAATTGATTCAAGACCCAGATATTGTTATACAGTTGACTCTCCCTATCTATGGGTTCTGCATCTTTGGATTCAACCAACCATTGACCAAATTTTGTAGATATGGAACCTAGCAATATGGGGAGAGCGTCCCTATATATAAGATATTTAAGCATCCATGGATTTTGGTACCCTCCAGGGGTTCCAGCCCCAATTCCCTGTAAATAATAACGAACAATGGTATATGAGAACTATTTCATATACATATTTTTCAGAATGTAGACAAACATGTATGTTTGCAGCCGAAGAAAGATGACTTCAAGTTGAGGTCCGTGCCAACTTCTGCCATAGGAAATGAGTAGACTCCGCTAAGAGTGCCTGGTTTAAACAATGCCAGTAGCCCTTATTTTTTTCATTACTGTCCTTACCATGCACTTATCTCTTAATCACATCTATCTGTGCACTGGCTGTGTGGCATGATCACAGCATCACTTTCCACATGATGTCGTACAATGCTCCCTGTCGTCTCCATTCAGCACACATCTCCATGAGAAAGGCCCTTCTGCCATAGTCAGTTCATAGATAACTTGTTTCCCAGGGAGCTATGAGAGTATACATCAAACATTGTGATAATCATATTAATAATGAGAGGAAGGATGAGTCTCCTATCACAGAGAGCAGGTATGCACAAGCAACTTTTCCAGCACTGGTTAGCTCAAGCTAACTTGTGAGATGTCAGTATTTCTGGAAGGGCTTCACTGGTGGCTTAGAAATCCCTGGATTCTTAGCCTAAATCTCTTATGCATGTTGGCAGCAACTGTGCCGCTATAAGTTGTAAGTGGATACACTTAGGTGGCACTCCTGAAAATGGAGCCAAGAGTTTGCAGGTTCAAACATCAAGGTCATCCCATTGTCTCCTTTTGAGATTTTTCCAGTGAGTTTAAATAACAAAAATAATTACTTTGTTTTCTGTTTTAATTATATAGAATTTTTCCTATGAGTAACTTGCCAGGCTGAATGTACACTGATGAATCTGGCTGAGATGTTTTGATGCATCTGCCTGTGCACAGTCTTGGTGGCATCTGCAAGATCCTCTCCCCAAAGACAAAATCGGTTGCTCCCAACTTTGTAAAGCCATTGTAGCCACAACATTATCTGCCAAGAGTATCATAGGGAAAAAAATCAAATTGATTCAAGACCCAGATATTGTTATACAGTTGACTCTCCCTATCTATGGGTTCTGCATCTTTGGATTCAACCAACCATTGACCAAATTTTGTAGATATGGAACCTAGCAATATGGGGAGAGCGTCCCTATATATAAGATATTTAAGCATCCATGGATTTTGGTACCCTCCAGGGGTTCCAGCCCCAATTCCCTGTAAATAATAACGAACAATGGTATATGAGAACTATTTCATATACATATTTTTCAGAATGTAGACAAACATGTATGTTTGCAGCCGAAGAAAGATGACTTCAAGTTGAGGTCCGTGCCAACTTCTGCCATAGGAAATGAGTAGACTCCGCTAAGAGTGCCTGGTTTAAACAATGCCAGTAGCCCTTATTTTTTTCATTACTGTCCTTACCATGCACTTATCTCTTAATCACATCTATCTGTGCACTGGCTGTGTGGCATGATCACAGCATCACTTTCCACATGATGTCGTACAATGCTCCCTGTCGTCTCCATTCAGCACACATCTCCATGAGAAAGGCCCTTCTGCCATAGTCAGTTCATAGATAACTTGTTTCCCAGGGAGCTATGAGAGTATACATCAAACATTGTGATAATCATATTAATAATGAGAGGAAGGATGAGTCTCCTATCACAGAGAGCAGGTATGCACAAGCAACTTTTCCAGCACTGGTTAGCTCAAGCTAACTTGTGAGATGTCAGTATTTCTGGAAGGGCTTCACTGGTGGCTTAGAAATCCCTGGATTCTTAGCCTAAATCTCTTATGCATGTTGGCAGCAACTGTGCCGCTATAAGTTGTAAGTGGATACACTTAGGTGGCACTCCTGAAAATGGAGCCAAGAGTTTGCAGGTTCAAACATCAAGGTCATCCCATTGTCTCCTTTTGAGATTTTTCCAGTGAGTTTAAATAACAAAAATAATTACTTTGTTTTCTGTTTTAATTATATAGAATTTTTCCTATGAGTAACTTGCCAGGCTGAATGTACACTGATGAATCTGGCTGAGATGTTTTGATGCATCTGCCTGTGCACAGTCTTGGTGGCATCTGCAAGATCCTCTCCCCAAAGACAAAATCGGTTGCTCCCAACTTTGTAAAGCCATTGTAGCCACAACATTATCTGCAACCCTCTAATTATTCATTGCTTTTACATGTCTCACAAAGCAATAGAGCATTTAAGATATGAACATCTAAATCTAATATTTCAGATAGTTAGCAAATTTCTGTACTTTTCATCTTCCTTAAATTCATAAATTCTGAATTTTTTACAATATGCAATCCTAAACAGAATTCCGAAGAATAGCAAGGAGAGATAAAGAAAGGCGTCTTAAGTGAAAAATGCAAAAAAAGAGAGAAAAACAATAGAATGGGCAAGATTAGAAATCACTTCAAGAAAATTAGAGATACCAAGTGAATATTTAATGCAAACATGGGCACAATAAAGGACAGAAATGACAAGAACCGAACAGAAGCTGAAGAGATTAAGAAGAGGTGGCAAGAATACACAGGAAAAACTACAAAAATGTCTTAAAGATATGGATAACCAAGATGGTGTGGCCACTCACCTAGAGCCAGATGTCCTGGAGTGTAAAATCTAGCGGGCCTTAGGAAAACATCAGTATGAAAAAAGCTGGTGGAAGTGATAGAATTCCAGCAGAGCTATTTCACATCCTCAAAGGTGATGTTGTTAAAGTGCTGCACTCAATATGCCAGCAAATTTAGAAAATTCAGCAGTGGCCACAAGACTGGAAAAAATCAGTTTTCATTCCAATCCCAAAGATTGGCAATGCCAAAGAATGTTCAAACTACCCCAAACTGCAGTCATTTCATATGCTAGCAAAGTAATACTCAAGATCCTGCAAGCAAGGCTTCAAGAGTATGGAAACTTAGAACATCCAGATGTACAAGCTGGTTTTAGAAAAGGCAGAGGAACCAGAGATCAAATTGCCAACATCCACTGGAACATAGAAAAAGCAAGGGAGTTCCAAAAAATAAAAAATTCTACTTCTGCTTTATTGACTATGCTAAAGCCTTTGATTGTGTAGATCACAACAAACTGTGGAAAATTCTTAAAGAGATGGAAATATCAAACCACCATACCTGCCTCCTGAGAAACCTATACGTAGGTCAAGAAGCAACAGTTAAAACAGGACATGGAACAATAAACTGGTTCAAAATTGAGAAAGTAGCATGTCAAGACTGTATATTGTCATCCTGTTTATTTAACTTATATGCAGAGTACATCAAGTGAAATGCTGAGTTGGATGAAGCACAAGCTGGAATCAATATTGCCAGGAGAAATATCAATAATCCCAGGTATTCAGATGAAACCACTCTTATGGCAGAAAGCTAAGAAGAGCTAAAGAGCCTCTTAATGAAAGTGAAAGACGAGAAGAAAAAAGCTGGCCTAAAACTCAACATTCAAAAAATGAAGATCATGGCATCCAGTACCATTACGTCATGGGTGGGGAAACAATAGAAACAGTGACAGATTTATTTTCTTGGGTTCCAAAATCACTGAGGACGATGTCTTCAGCCATGAAATTAAAAGACACTTGCTCCTTGGAAGAATAGATATGACAAAGTTAGACAGTATATTAAAAAGCAGAGATCATTTTGCAGATAAAAGTCTGTATAGTCAAAACTATGGTTTTACCAGAAGTCATGTATAGGAGTCAGAGTTGGACCATAAAGAAGGCTGAGTGCCAAAGAAGTGTGTTGAGAAGTTGGCTGTTGGAGAAGGCTCTTGAGAGTCCCTTGGACTGCAAGAAGTGTTGTTAAAGTGCTGCACTCAATATGCCAATAAGTTGGAAAATTCAGCAGTGGCCACAGGACTGAAAAAAGTCAGTTTTCATTCCAATCCCAAAGATTGGCAATGCCAAAGAATGTTCAAACTACCCCAAACTGCAGTCATTTCATATGCTAGCAAAGTAATACTCAAGATCCTGCAAGCAAGGCTTCAAGAGTATGGAAACTTAGAACATCCAGATGTACAAGCTGGTTTTAGAAAAGGCAGAGGAACCAGAGATCAAATTGCCAACATCCACTGGAACATAGAAAAAGCAAGGGAGTTCCAAAAAATAAAAAATTCTACTTCTGCTTTATTGACTATGCTAAAGCCTTTGATTGTGTAGATCACAACAAACTGTGGAAAATTCTTAAAGAGATGGAAATATCAAACCACCATACCTGCCTCCTGAGAAACCTATACGTAGGTCAAGAAGCAACAGTTAAAACAGGACATGGAACAATAAACTGGTTCAAAATTGAGAAAGTAGCATGTCAAGACTGTATATTGTCATCCTGTTTATTTAACTTATATGCAGAGTACATCAAGTGAAATGCCGAGTTGGATGAAGCACAAGCTGGAATCAATATTGCCAGGAGAAATATCAATAATCCCAGGTATTCAGATGAAACCACTCTTATGGCAGAAAGCTAAGAAGAGCTAAAGAGCCTCTTAATGAAAGTGAAAGACGAGAAGAAAAAAGCTGGCCTAAAACTCAACATTCAAAAAATGAAGATCATGGCATCCAGTACCATTACGTCATGGGTGGGGAAACAATAGAAACAGTGACAGATTTATTTTCTTGGGTTCCAAAATCACTGAGGACGATGTCTTCAGCCATGAAATTAAAAGACACTTGCTCCTTGGAAGAATAGATATGACAAAGTTAGACAGTATATTAAAAAGCAGAGATCATTTTGCAGATAAAAGTCTGTATAGTCAAAACTATGGTTTTATCAGAAGTCATGTATAGGAGTCAGAGTTGGACCATAAAGAAGGCTGAGTGCCAAAGAAGTGATGCTTTTGAACTGTGGTGTTGGAGAAGGCTCTTGAGAGTCCCTTGGACTGCAAGAAGATCAAACCAGTCAATTCCAAAGGAAATTAACCTTGAATATTCATTGAAAGGACTGATATTAAAGGTGAAATTCCAATACTTTGGTCACTGGATATGAAGAGATAACACACCAGAAAAACCCTGATGCGATGTTGGGAAAGATTGATAGTAGGAGGAGAAGGGGACAACAGAGGATGAGATGATTGGACTGCATTACCAACTCAATGGAAATGAGTTTGAGCAAACTCTGAGAACTGGTGAAAAGTAGGGAAGCCTGGAGTGCTGCAGTCCTTGGGTCACAAAGAGTTGTATATGACTTAGCAACTGAACAGTAACAACAAAATCCTAAACCATAAATATCTTGCTAATAGCATTCCATAGATAAGGGTTTTTTTTCCTGCAAATGGCATTAGTTCATTCACTAAGAGTATCTGTTTTCAGCTTTGTTTCCCCAAGGAAACTATTTATACTGATTTACCTGCTCTTGGTCCCTCCTTACACCTTTATTTCTGCCCTTTAATCGTGTCTGTGAATGGACCACAGATGAGCTACATTAACTCCTTCCTCCACAGTATTCAGAGAGAATTTAACTGAAGGCACTGTGGACACTATCATAATGCTATTATAACTGTGGCATCATATCAATCATCATATTAAATTCAGAGTATAGATCAAGTAAGAGAATAATATCTCTGCTTACTAGATAATCCACAGAACTTCTGGTTTTTGTAACTCAATAGTGGCACTGGTTCATTTTTTGTTTTTTTGAAAGTGAAAGTCACTCAGTCGTGCCCAACTCTTTGCGACCCCATGGACCAGCCATGGAATTCTCCAAGCAAAAATACTGAAGTGAGTAGCTGTTTCCTTCTCCAGGGGATCTTCCCAACCCAGAGACTGAACCCAGACTTCCTGCACAGGAAGTGGATTCTTTACTGTCTGAGTCACCAGAATAGCCCAGGAATACTGGAATGGGCAGCCTACCCCTCCAGGGGATCTGTCCAACCAGGAATCTAACCAAGATCTCCTGCACTGCAGGTGGATTCTTTACCATCTGAGCTAGCATCCTAGAAAGAAATATTTTGAAAGAGCACTTATTATAAAACAGAGAAGACTAAGAAATTTCTGAGTTTACTGATGATTAAATATAATTTGATAATCAGCTTCTGAGAGGTGAGGGTTAGAAGTAAATAACATTCACTGTGCAAAAGTAGCTAGATGTCATTAGAACAGAAACACAAGGCATAACGGCAGCCCTAGAGCATGAAAATGAAAGACCTCAGAAACACAATGCAAGCTAGTTTCACAAAACAAAATGAGGGAAAAAGAGAATAATATGTAAAAAGCATGAAAAATTCCATGATATTAAAAATTATTACTACAAAAGTCTAGCCATTATCTGAGCCTCCAGCAAGTTGAAATTTTGTTGATAGTAACATCAAAGACCACTGATCACAGAGAACCATAATGTAATAATAATGAAAAGAGTTGAAACATCGCAAGAATTACCAAAATGTGACAGGGAGTCACAAAGTGAGCAGATGCTTGAAACATGGCACCAATAGACATGCTGAACTAACTGTTGCCACACATCTTCAATCTGTAAAAAACTCAAGATCTGTGAAGCATGATACAGCAAAGAAAATAAAACAACTAGACATGTACTAAAATCTGAGATAGATGGACTGGAAGTTTGGGGTTAGTAGATGCAAACTATTATAGAATAGATTAAAAAATATATACGACCCAGCAATCCCACTATTAAGCTTATATCTTGATGAAACCAAATTAGCAAGAGACACCTGTACCTCAATGTTCATTACAGCATTCTATACAATAGCTAGAACATGGAAGCAACCTAGATGTACATCGACGAGTGAATGGATAAAGAAGCTATGGTACATATATACAATGGAATGTTTCTCAGCCATAAAAAGAACCACAGAAGATTCAGTCCTAATGAGGTGAATGAATCTAGAACCTATTATACAAAGTGAAGTAAGTCAAAAGGAGAAGGACAGGGGCTTCCCCTGGTGGTCCAGTGGGTAAGGACACCGCCTTGCAGTGCAAGGGGCGCCGGTTCGATCCCTGGCCTGGGAAGATCCCACGTGCTGCGGAGCGGCTGGACTGATGTGTCCAATCACCGACCCAGAGCTCTGGAGTGCATGCGCCCAGAGCCAACGCTCTGCAACGGCAGACGCCACTGTGATGGGAGGCCCACAGGAGCCAAAGAACAAAGACGGATGAAAATGGAGAAATGAAACACCAATAGAAGTGGTCCGCCCACTCCCCTCCCTCCACAACCTGAACCCCACCCAAAACAAATAAATAAATAAATCTTTAAAAAAAGAGAGAGAAGGACAAATACAGTATACGAATGCATATATATGGAATCTAGTGAGAAGGTACTGACAAATACATACGTAGAGCAGTGATAGAGAAACAGATATAGAGAACAAACCTATAGACACTGGGGGGAGGGAAGAGTAGGTGAGAGATTTGGAAAGAGTATCATGGAAACCTACATTATCATATGTAAAAGAGATAACCATTGTGAATGTTCTGTGAAACTAACAGTTCTTCCATGGGGGGGTATGCAACAACCTGGAGGGGAGGGATGAGGGGCAGTTGGAGGGGGAAAAAAGGGAGAGGACAGGAATATACCTATGACAGATTTGGGGTTACATGGAGCTGTAAACAACAAAACTTTGTAAAAGCAAAGTAACAACAAAAAAGTCCTACTGTATAGCACAGGAGCCTATAGTTAATATCTTGTGATAAGTCATAATGGAAAAGAAATATAAAAAAGAATGTGTGCATAGATAAACATATATATACACACACATATATGTGTATATACGTGTGTGTGTATTTATATTCAGTTGCTCAGTCATGTCTGATTCTTTGTGACCCCAAGAACTGCAGCCCAGCAGTTCCTCTGTCATGGGATTCTCTAGGCAAGAATACTGGAGGGCCAAAATGGATTAAAGGCCTAAATATAAGACCATAAACCATCAAACTCTTGGAGGAGAATATAGGAAAAACACTCAAGGACATAAATCAAAGCAAGATCTTCTCTGACCCATCTACTAGAATAGCAGAACTAAAGACAAAAATTAACATGTAGGACCTAATGAAACTTAAAAGCTTTTGTACAGCAAAAATTACAAAAAGGTGACAGAAGCCCACCGGCCTGGGAAGATCCCACGTGCCGCGGAGCGGCTGGACTGATGTGTCCAATCACCGACCCAGAGCTCTGGAGTGCATGCGCCCAGAGCCAACGCTCTGCAACGGCAGACGCCACTGTGATGGGAGGCCCACAGGAGCCAAAGAACAAAGACGGATGAAAATGGAGAAATGAAACACCAATAGAAGGGGCCCCGCCACTCCCTCCCTCCACAACCTGAACCCCACCCAAAACAAATAAATAAATAAATCTTTAAAAAAAGAGAGAGAAGGACAAATACAGTATACGAATGCATATATATGGAATCTAGTGAGAAGGTACTGACAAATACATACGTAGAGCAGTGATAGAGAAACAGATATAGAGAACAAACCTATAGACACTGGGGGGAGGGAAGAGTAGGTGAGAGATTTGGAAAGAGTATCATGGAAACCTACATTATCATATGTAAAAGAGATAACCATTGTGAATGTTCTGTGAAACTAACAGTTCTTCCATGGGGGGGTATGCAACAACCTGGAGGGGAGGGATGAGGGGCAGTTGGAGGGGGAAAAAAGGGAGAGGACAGGAATATACCTATGACAGATTTGGGGTTACATGGAGCTGTAAACAACAAAACTTTGTAAAAGCAAAGTAACAACAAAAAAGTCCTACTGTATAGCACAGGAGCCTATAGTTAATATCTTGTGATAAGTCATAATGGAAAAGAAATATAAAAAAGAATGTGTGCATAGATAAACATATATATACACACACATATATGTGTATATACGTGTGTGTGTGTATTTATATTCAGTTGCTCAGTCATGTCTGATTCTTTGTGACCCCAAGAACTGCAGCCCAGCAGTTCCTCTGTCATGGGATTCTCTAGGCAAGAATACTGGAGGGCCAAAATGGATTAAAGGCCTAAATATAAGACCATAAACCATCAAACTCTTGGAGGAGAATATAGGAAAAACACTCAAGGACATAAATCAAAGCAAGATCTTCTCTGACCCATCTACTAGAATAGCAGAACTAAAGACAAAAATTAACATGTAGGACCTAATGAAACTTAAAAGCTTTTGTACAGCAAAAAAAATTACAAAAAAGGTGAACAGACAGCCCACAGAATGGAAGAATATCATAGCAAATGAAATAACAAAGAATTAATCTCCAAAATCTACAAGCAACTCAGGACAACTCAGCACCAGAAAAATGAACAACCCAATCAAAAAATGCGAAAAAGATCTAAAGAGACATCTCACCAAAGAGGACACACAGATGGCCCAAAAGCACATGAAACGATGCTCAACCTCACTTATTATTAAAGAAATGCATATCAAAACTACAATGAGATAATCACCTCACACCCGTCAAAATGGCCATCATCAACAAATCGACAGACAATAAATGCTGGAGAGGATGTGGAGAAAAGGGAACCCTCTTACATTGCTGCTAGGAATGTAAATTGATACAGCCGCTATGGAAGACAGTATGAAGATTCCTTTAAAAACTAAAACTAGAAGCACCCTATGACCCAGAAATCCCAGTCTTAGGCTTATACCCTGATGAAATCAAAACTGAAAGAAGCACCTGTACCCCAATGTTCATTGCAGCTGTCTATACAATAGTTAGAACATGGAAGCAACCTAGACGTCCATCGACAAATGAATGGATAAAGAAGCTCTGGTACATATATACAATGGAATACTACTCAGCTGTAAAAAGAAATGCAGAAGAATCAGTCCTAAAGAGGTGGCTGGATCTAGAATCTATCATAAAAAAGTGAAGTCAGTCAAAAAGAGAAAGACAAGTACAGTATACCAACACATATATATGGAAACTAGTAAAAGGGTAATGATAACACACACAGTGAACCGATGGAAAAACAGACATAGAGAATAGACATACGAACATTGTGGGCAATGAATAGTGGCTGGGATGCATAGAGGGAGTAACATGGAAACCTATATTCTCGTATGTGAAAAAGATAGCTATTGTCATTGCGCTGAGGGAATACGAGTTCCTACAAGGGCTCGGTGCGACAGCCTGGAGGGGTGGGATGGGGGAGGCTGGGAAAGGTGAGGGGACCGAGGATATGCATATGACTGATCTGGGAACATACATGTCTGTGAACAACAAAACTCTATAAAAACTTTAAGAAAAAAAAAAAAAAAAGAATACCAGACTGGGTTGTCATGTCCTTCTCCAGGAGATCTTCCCAACCCAGAGATCTAAGTTGTGGCTCCTGCATCTCCTATATTGGCAGGTGGAGTATTTATTGCTGAGCTACCTGGGAGGCCATAACTGAATCTCTCTGATGTACAGCAGAAATTAATGCAGCATTGTAAATCAACTATACTTTGATAAAATAAACAAAATCTCTTGTAGAATTTGCTTTAACAACACCATTATAAAGTAGATTAGAATTTGTATACCATAATAGGTAAATTATAAAAGAGAGTAAGATATACATGGTCTCCTATTCATGTAATTCCAAGATAAGAAAACCCATGTGATTACTAGTGAATTTCAAGTTCAATGATCATTAGACATAAAGTCATCATAATGTATTCTTACATACCTATGTGTGTGGTCTTTTATAACACTTTTGTCAAAACAAAACAAAACAAAATGACAATATATATACTGCCTTTAAACACTCTGTCTCAGTGTTACAAAAGGTGTTTTTAATTAACTGAGTTCTGGGATGTAGATGTCCAGCTAGTAATGTCTTGGCAGATGCCAAGTATACAATAAGTGCCAAATAACCTTAAAAAAAATAAAATGAGAAAGGTTTACTTATTTTAAATATTATATTAATATATTAATGATGTTAGAAGCCCTTAACATTTCAAAATAACCTTTATGTATTTAATGGTTCTAAATGTTTTATATTGTGTCATTAAATTTAAATTAGTATGTAAATGTTATTGGTGCAATATTCCTTGGTACTTGAAACAAATTTAGCTTTTTGTGGAATATTCTGTGATTAGATCATTATTGAATTAAAGAGTTTATTTCAAGGAAGCCCTCTCCCTAGGTGACTTTGCATCTGTTCAATGGAAAAAGATAAAGTGGCTGGGATGGCATAGAGGGAGTAACATGGAAACCTATATTCTCGTATGTGAAAAAGATAGCTATTGTCATTGCGCTGAGGGAATACGAGTTCCTACAAGGGCTCGGTGCGACAGCCTGGAGGGGTGGGATGGGGGAGGCTGGGAAAGGTGAGGGGACCGAGGATATGCATATGACTGATCTGGGAACATACATGTCTGTGAACAACAAAACTCTATAAAAACTTTAAGAAAAAAAAAAAAAAAAGAATACCAGACTGGGTTGTCATGTCCTTCTCCAGGAGATCTTCCCAACCCAGAGATCTAAGTTGTGGCTCCTGCATCTCCTATATTGGCAGGTGGAGTATTTATTGCTGAGCTACCTGGGAGGCCATAACTGAATCTCTCTGATGTACAGCAGAAATTAATGCAGCATTGTAAATCAACTATACTTTGATAAAATAAACAAAATCTCTTGTAGAATTTGCTTTAACAACACCATTATAAAGTAGATTAGAATTTGTATACCATAATAGGCAAATTATAAAAGAGAGTAAGATATACATGGTCTCCTATTCATGTAATTCCAAGATAAGAAAACCCATGTGATTACTAGTGAATTTCAAGTTCAATGATCATTAGACATAAAGTCATCATAATGTATTCTTACATACCTATGTGTGTGGTCTTTTATAACACTTTTGTCAAAACAAAACAAAACAAAATGACAATATATATACTGCCTTTAAACACTCTGTTTCAGTGTTACAAAAGGTGTTTTTAATTAACTGAGTTCTGGGATGTAGATGTCCAGCTAGTAATGTCTTGGCAGATGCCAAGTATACAATAAGTGCCAAATAACCTTAAAAAAAATAAAATGAGAAAGGTTTACTTATTTTAAATATTATATTAATATATTAATGATGTTAGAAGCCCTTAACATTTCAAAATAACCTTTATGTATTTAATGGTTCTAAATGTTTTATATTGTGTCATTAAATTTAAATTAGTATGTAAATGTTATTGGTGCAATATTCCTTGGTACTTGAAACAAATTTAGCTAGGTATTCATATTATGTGGAATATTCTGTGATTAGATCATTATTGAATTAAAGAGTTTATTTCCAAGGGAAGCCCCTCTCCCTAGGTGACTTTGCATCTGTTCAACTTGGCCCTGAACAGAAAGTTTTAATTCAAATCAGGATCACTCTTTGTGTATAAATAATGGAGTGAGAGCAAGATGAAATTTTGTCCCACACTCTGCTTTCACAAAGATCCATGCAAACAACAGACATGTGTTTTCATGAGTCTCTCTTATTCTTAAAGTTACTAAAGTTAAGTATGAAAGTTCAGGATGTGATTACAGAGATATAAAATATCTCATTAGGATACCAATTGCAATATTCACCTCAGTAAGCCTGCTCCAACCACCCTGCCATGCTGTGGAATATTTTGGCAACTCCATTTTGGGAACTTATTTCAGAGATAGGATATGACTCACAAAATCAGTCTCCTTGTTTTACTTTCACACTTTGGGGGAAAAAATGATGTAATTTTTTTTTTTTTTTTTCATTCAAAGGTGATCTTGTGGGACAGGCTGAGAAATCATTCCATAAACTAAAGTCAAAACAAGTTCTAGAAATTAGTAGTCTTTCAAGGTAACACAAGTCAGAACTGGGGTTCAATGTGATGAATGAAGTAAAGAACAGTTGATTTAGGTCATGTTAAAAATTTTTTCCAATCCAAAAATCCTATTACTACTATTATTTTCTGATTTAAGATTCTGTTACACTCTACCATATCAGACTTCCTCCTTCTTTTCAAACTGTTATGTGTTTTGCTCTTGCGTTGCTAAGTCGTGTCTAACTCTTGTGACCCCCATGGACTGTAGCCCTCCAGGCTCCTCTGTCCATGGGATCTCCAGGCAAGAATACTGAAGTGAATTGCCATTTCCTTCTCCAGGGGATCTTCCCAACCCAGAGAATTAATTCAAGTGTCCTGCAATAGCGCTTTACAAACACTGAGCCACTAAGGAAGCCCATTCCCTTGTGCTAGGCGGCTATTATTCCTCTGCAGTATCTCCATGGTCTGGAGTGAAACCATTGCTTCAAACTAGACTGATACTGGCCTGCTGATATGTATGCATGCAGGTGTCCATGTCTGCTGATGGTAGGCCTAACCCTGTTCTCTGACTCCTGCAGATGGAGTCACTTCAAATCAGAATGGCGAAATGTCTTGAGAAAGCTGGCACAAAGGAACTCTGAGGATATTTCAGGAAGGTTGCTGGCACCTGATCCCGTCTAACTACATAACATCTTCTTATTACATTCAGCAGAAAACACATTTTCTTTCAATGTGAGAAACACTTTTGAGGCATTTTCCACTTTCGATGTCCGCCTCCATTACCCTCTACTCACATTTGTTTTTATATTGAACTTCTTCAAATACCAATGATTTCCATAAAATATCACATGTAATAAGGTATTAAACATCTCATACTGTGTGTTCTATTAATAGAGCTAAATATATTTCTATATTTTCTGTATGAATGCAACTGTCCATATAGTTGATATATCTTCTGATGCATAAGCCTATTTAATATGTCATTCGTTCCAATATAAAAGAGTGGAGAATTATTGTAGTTAGCCTAATTATTTTATCTTTTTAAATTTTTTTGGTATGTTCAAAATTCAGTTTGCAAGAGTACAAATTTCCACAAGGATGATCAATACAGAAAATATCATTACCTTGAACCAGACAAAGCATTCAAGACACAAAATAGCAAGAGGTAAAACTCTGCCAAAAGATGCATTGGTCTCCTCCAGGAAACAGTATTGCTAGTGTTAAAATCACACATTAAACATTTATAAATTCATTACTTAGTACTCCAAACATTCATTTTTATTTTCTTACATGGAATTATTATGTATTTAGCTTTTATTCATTTTAAAAAGTTCCACTGCATTAGGTCTTCAAAGAGATTTCCAAAGTGTTCAATGACTTTTTCTAACTGTGGCTTTTTCCATTTCTTGGAAAAAAGCCAGTTTCCCAGTCCTTGCACTTTCACTCTAACTCTCTTCATCTACTTGTTCCAGGAGTTGTGAAAAGAGGTTTTCTTTCATGACTGCCTCAACAGTGAGGGCTCCTTTCTAGCTTTAAAAACTTCAAGCTTAAAAAAAATTTAAACTGGCATCTTTATAATGCCAGTAGCTTTTGCTCAGTGAGGAATCAAACCCTCTGAACAAAGAATGCTTGTCTAAAGCAACTATTCACAGAAGGTACTGCCTTCTGGGGATTGGGAAAAGTTTTACCTACTGAGAAAGCTGGCACAAAGGAACTCTGAGGATATTTCAGGAAGGTTGCTGGCACCTGATCCCGTCTAACTACATAACATCTTCTTATTACATTCAGCAGAAAACACATTTTCTTTCAATGTGAGAAACACTTTTGAGGCATTTTCCACTTTCGATGTCCGCCTCCATTACCCTCTACTCACATTTGTTTTTATATTGAACTTCTTCAAATACCAATGATTTCCATAAAATATCACATGTAATAAGGTATTAAACATCTCATACTGTGTGTTCTATTAATAGAGCTAAATATATTTCTATATTTTCTGTATGAATGCAACTGTCCATATAGTTGATATATCTTCTGATGCATAAGCCTATTTAATATGTCATTCGTTCCAATATAAAAGAGTGGAGAATTATTGTAGTTAGCCTAATTATTTTATCTTTTTAAATTTTTTTGGTATGTTCAAAATTCAGTTTGCAAGAGTACAAATTTCCACAAGGATGATCAATACAGAAAATATCATTACCTTGAACCAGACAAAGCATTCAAGACACAAAATAGCAAGAGGTAAAACTCTGCCAAAAGATGCATTGGTCTCCTCCAGGAAACAGTATTGCTAGTGTTAAAATCACACATTAAACATTTATAAATTCATTACTTAGTACTCCAAACATTCATTTTTATTTTCTTACATGGAATTATTATGTATTTAGCTTTTATTCATTTTAAAAAGTTCCACTGCATTAGGTCTTCAAAGAGATTTCCAAAGTGTTCAATGACTTTTTCTAACTGTGGCTTTTTCCATTTCTTGGAAAAAAGCCAGTTTCCCAGTCCTTGCACTTTCACTCTAACTCTCTTCATCTACTTGTTCCAGGAGTTGTGAAAAGAGGTTTTCTTTCATGACTGCCTCAACAGTGAGGGCTCCTTTCTAGCTTTAAAAACTTCAAGCTTAAAAAAAATTTAAACTGGCATCTTTATAATGCCAGTAGCTTTTGCTCAGTGAGGAATCAAACCCTCTGAACAAAGAATGCTTGTCTAAAGCAACTATTCACAGAAGGTACTGCCTTCTGGGGATTGGGAAAAGTTTTTACCTACTGACAAATGGGAGTAGCACAACAGAAGAGAACTCAACCCGAGGCAAAGTGCCTCACGTTTCCAGCGCTGAAATGAGAGGATCAGTTACAGCCCCTCTGCCATTATATCTGACTCAGTATAAAAGGGACGCTGACAAATATCCAACAAGATCAAGCAACAGTCCGGATGAGGTCATGTGCATTCCTTTTAAATGCCTTTAATTTACAGATTTTAAAAATGTTTGGAGTGGCTGGAGGCTTATCCCCACGTGTGAATTAAAACTTGATGATGGGACTCTAGTGAGAATCTGAGAGACAGAATAAATCTTGAGAAAATTGTCTAGTGTATATAAATAGCTTTAACGGTTACTTCAAAGCTTAGTTTTATGTAATGTCATTTAGGTCTCACAACTTTTCAAGGCTTTTGAAAGAAATACGAACCCTGTGAATATCATCTGTGTCAAGACCTCTGGCAATTTATTGGTCTCTCTCATTCTACGAAGTCTATGAACCAATTAGAAAGAAATAAAAAATGTTTTGCTTTATCTTCCTCACTAGATTGAGCCATTATGACTGCTGGTTTGTGTTAAGATGAGAAAGTATGTCAATTTCTTTATCCTATTCTTGATTCTATTGGCTAAAAAAAAAAAAACTGTGGGCAGGCTCAAGAGAGGATAGGGGATAGGGAGCTTTCATTCTCTGGGCCATCTTGCTCCACTCCCTTCCTTCTTTTTCCTATTTAATTTCTCCCTGGTGCACAAGTGGGATTTCAATGGTAGCTACAGAGACTCTGGACTTAAAAAGGAATGAAGATCAAAAAAATGTAAGGGAATGGCCACTATGGAAAATAAGCTGGAGGTTCCACAAAGGAATTGGGCTCCCCAGGTGGCCCACTGGTAAAGAATCTGCCTGTTAAGGCAGGACACACGGGAGACATTGGTTCAGTTTGATCCGTAGATGGAGGAATTCCTCTGGATGAGGGCATGACAACTGGCCCCAGCATCTGTGCCTGGAGAATCCTATGGACAGAGCAGTCTGGCAGGCTGTACTTCATAGGGTCGCAAACAGTTGGACAGGACTTAACATTCACTCATAAAAAACTTAAAGCAGAGCTAACATATGATTCAGGAATCCTACTTCTGAGCAGGTATCCAGAAAAGATGGAAACTCTAAACTGAAGAAACATGGACCCCAGTGTTCATCATAGCAGTGTAAAAATAGCCAAGATATGGAAGCACCTACATGTCAATAAACAGATGAATGGATAAAGATGGGGTGTACACACACACACACACACACACAATATTACTTAGCCATGAAAAGAATGAAATATTGCCATTTTCCATAAAATGAATGAATCTAGAAATTATAATACTGAATATTATGTCAGAAACTGGCAAATATTATATGATATCAATTATAAGTAGCATATAAAAAATCATACAAAATTTATTTACAAAACAGAAATGGACTCACAGACATAGGGTACAAACTTAACAGTTACTAAAAAAGAAAGGGAGGGATAAACTAGGAGCACAAGATTAACATACATACACTGTGTGAATGCTCAGTCACTTTAGTTGTGCCCAACTCCTTGTGACCCTAGGGACCATAGCCCACCAGGATCCTCTGTCTGTGGGATTCTCAGGCAAGAACACTGGAGTGGGTTGCCATGCCCTCCTCCAGGGGATCTTTCTGATCCATGGATGGAACCAGTGTCTTCTGCATTGAAGGCAGATTCTTAACCACTAGATTACCAGGGAAGCCCAACACACATACACTACTCTACATAAAATAAATAAACAATGAGGACCTACTCTATAGCAAAAGGAACTATATTCAACATCTTATAATAACTTATAATGGACAAAAAATCTGAGAAAGAAAAAATATATATGAGTGAGTTGCTTTTCTGTGTGCCTGAAACAAATACTAATATTGTAAATCAACTATATTCTATCTAAAAAATTCAAAAACCTGCCAGGGGTGCAGGTGACAGCAGATGTGAGAAAAGAGTAGAACAGGAGTGACTGAAGAGAGACAAACAATATTTCAGAGAAGAAACAGGAAGTTAGCGAATAAGTAAGGAAACTGTAAAGTCAACTCTAAGAAATGCCAGGGTATCAAGGTGTTCTCTATTAGAGCATAAACACATCAAGTTTCTTGGCTATATCTTGAACAGATTCTAGTGCACAAATATTTTACAAACATGAATCAATGGAAGCCATCTTTTCTGGCTTTATTCTTGAAAATAAGAAAACATTCTGATTATCTCTTAAATGATCATCTGAACAAAGCATATATAAAGTGGAGAAGGTAAAACTTTAGATATTTTTCAGAGTTTTTCTTATGTTTAATTATATGTATTTGCCATTATTTGTTTTCTCTACTTTTTTTCTCCAAAAATCTAAGACATATTCTCTAATTACAGCTTTCTTACAGACATCATAAAATGTAAGGGAGACTAGGTTTTTTCAAGAAGGTTCCCTTAGATTGCTTAAGACCTCTGATTTATCTGGAGTGCTGTTGCCTCTTTTGATGTTTCATATTTAGTATTCTCCAAAAGCAGCTTTCCGTGGACATACTGCTTTTTATCCTGTACTTAGATTAATTTTCTATTGCAAAGAATTCTCCCAATTTAGCATTTAAAAGCAAGAGATTTTAACCAAGCTTTAGGGGTTGAGAGAGAATAATTAAGAACTTTCCAGGTATAAGTTTACAAAATCAATGCTGTAAAATGTGTCCACTGTTACTCTGATAATGTTGAGTTTCTTAGAAGTGAGTTGAAATAGGAGTGCTTTAGCAATTGAATTTTTAATTTTTCTATTTGTTTATTATTACTCAGCAAATGTGGAAATATGGGGATCTTTCTGATCCATGGATGGAACCAGTGTCTTCTGCATTGAAGGCAGATTCTTAACCACTAGATTACCAGGGAAGCCCAACACACATACACTACTCTACATAAAATAAATAAACAATGAGGACCTACTCTATAGCAAAAGGAACTATATTCAACATCTTATAATAACTTATAATGGACAAAAAATCTGAGAAAGAAAAAATATATATGAGTGAGTTGCTTTTCTGTGTGCCTGAAACAAATACTAATATTGTAAATCAACTATATTCTATCTAAAAAATTCAAAAACCTGCCAGGGGTGCAGGTGACAGCAGATGTGAGAAAAGAGTAGAACAGGAGTGACTGAAGAGAGACAAACAATATTTCAGAGAAGAAACAGGAAGTTAGCGAATAAGTAAGGAAACTGTAAAGTCAACTCTAAGAAATGCCAGGGTATCAAGGTGTTCTCTATTAGAGCATAAACACATCAAGTTTCTTGGCTATATCTTGAACAGATTCTAGTGCACAAATATTTTACAAACATGAATCAATGGAAGCCATCTTTTCTGGCTTTATTCTTGAAAATAAGAAAACATTCTGATTATCTCTTAAATGATCATCTGAACAAAGCATATATAAAGTGGAGAAGGTAAAACTTTAGATATTTTTCAGAGTTTTTCTTATGTTTAATTATATGTATTTGCCATTATTTGTTTTCTCTACTTTTTTTCTCCAAAAATCTAAGACATATTCTCTAATTACAGCTTTCTTACAGACATCATAAAATGTAAGGGAGACTAGGTTTTTTCAAGAAGGTTCCCTTAGATTGCTTAAGACCTCTGATTTATCTGGAGTGCTGTTGCCTCTTTTGATGTTTCATATTTAGTATTCTCCAAAAGCAGCTTTCCGTGGACATACTGCTTTTTATCCTGTACTTAGATTAATTTTCTATTGCAAAGAATTCTCCCAATTTAGCATTTAAAAGCAAGAGATTTTAACCAAGCTTTAGGGGTTGAGAGAGAATAATTAAGAACTTTCCAGGTATAAGTTTACAAAATCAATGCTGTAAAATGTGTCCACTGTTACTCTGATAATGTTGAGTTTCTTAGAAGTGAGTTGAAATAGGAGTGCTTTAGCAATTGAATTTTTAATTTTTCTATTTGTTTATTATTACTCAGCAAATGTGTGGAAATATGGGGCTTGAGGGCTTTCTCTTCACCTTTCAGAATGGTCTGGTTTACTACTCTTTAACACCTCTATTGTTAGACATACAAGGAAAAAAGTGGACACAAGTTAAAATAGCTTACCATTTTTCAAACTTGCTAAATATTTAAAAAAAAGAAAAGACTGATAGTAAAACATGAAATTCATCTGTTTTCATCTATTCTGTTATTATTTTATTACTATTATCATACATAATCAAGAAACAGGTATATTGCAATTGTGTGTGATATAATATGTAACTGTATTAGATGATTAACTGGTAGAGTTAAGATTTTAGACATTAGTTATATTTGCTTGCATCAAAGGTGCCTTTTCTTCTCAGCTAGTACTATCAACTTAAGAATTCAGTCAACGATGATCATGAAAAAGAGATCATGAAACTCCTTGCACTTTTTTCTGATCAAGGGAAGTTCAGACTAAGTTTACATGAACAATTAATAAAGCAAACTAAAAGCCTTTATGTATGTCTGCAGAGCTTATTCTCTGTCTGCTATTTTAATACAGGCAGCAGCAGAAAAACGATTTCTAGATCTCATATATATGACTTTGACATAGAGGTTACCCAAATTCTATTTATCCTTCCTTAACCCCATCCAAATGGCAACTCACTCCAGTATGTTTGCCTGGATAATTTCATGGGCAGAGAAGTCTGGTAAGCTGCATTCCCTAGGACCACAAAGAGTTAGACACGACTGAAGCAACTCAACATGTACCCAATCCAAGGAGAAGAAAGGGTATTCAGGTATTTGAGAAGTTTAAAACAGATCTGTTGCCTCTTTTGATGTTTCATATTTAGTATTCTCCAAAAGCAGCTTTCCGTGGACATACTGCTTTTTATCCTGTACTTAGATTAATTTTCTATTGCAAAGAATTCTCCCAATTTAGCATTTAAAAGCAAGAGATTTTAACCAAGCTTTAGGGGTTGAGAGAGAATAATTAAGAACTTTCCAGGTATAAGTTTACAAAATCAATGCTGTAAAATGTGTCCACTGTTACTCTGATAATGTTGAGTTTCTTAGAAGTGAGTTGAAATAGGAGTGCTTTAGCAATTGAATTTTTAATTTTTCTATTTGTTTATTATTACTCAGCAAATGTGTGGAAATATGGGGCTTGAGGGCTTTCTCTTCACCTTTCAGAATGGTCTGGTTTACTACTCTTTAACACCTCTATTGTTAGACATACAAGGAAAAAAGTGGACACAAGTTAAAATAGCTTACCATTTTTCAAACTTGCTAAATATTTAAAAAAAAGAAAAGACTGATAGTAAAAACATGAAATGCAACTGTTTTCATCTATTCTGTTATTATTTTATTACTATTATCATACATAATCAAGAAACAGGTATATTGCAATTGTGTGTGATATAATATGTAACTGTATTAGATGATTAACTGGTAGAGTTAAGATTTTAGACATTAGTTATATTTGCTTGCATCAAAGGTGCCTTTTCTTCTCAGCTAGTACTATCAACTTAAGAATTCAGTCAACGATGATCATGAAAAAGAGATCATGAAACTCCTTGCACTTTTTTCTGATCAAGGGAAGTTCAGACTAAGTTTACATGAACAATTAATAAAGCAAACTAAAAGCCTTTATGTATGTCTGCAGAGCTTATTCTCTGTCTGCTATTTTAATACAGGCAGCAGCAGAAAAACGATTTCTAGATCTCATATATATGACTTTGACATAGAGGTTACCCAAATTCTATTTATCCTTCCTTAACCCCATCCAAATGGCAACTCACTCCAGTATGTTTGCCTGGATAATTTCATGGGCAGAGAAGTCTGGTAAGCTGCATTCCCTAGGACCACAAAGAGTTAGACACGACTGAAGCAACTCAACATGTACCCAATCCAAGGAGAAGAAAGGGTATTCAGGTATTTGAGAAGTTTAAAACAGATGTTGCTTGTTGTTTCGGTCCCAGGCAAGAGAGTTTCCAAGACAAAAAGCATTAAACTGGACACAAATTACAATTTATTAAGGACAACATGTAATGAAAAGTACAACAGGCAGAAAACAATTTTTAAATCCTTTAATGCAATTTCAAAGAATAGAAATGTAAAAGAGACATGACAGCTATACATTCCTGTATTATCCATAAGTGAATTAAAAGACTGAGGTATTTCTAATCCATTCCTTACTGGGGACTTACATAAAATAATCATCTTTACAATTAAAATACAACTGTGAGACACCCCTAGATCAGTGCTACTTCAAAGTGTGGTAGAGAATGCAAACTATGTGTTTCAATCACCACTGAGATAGGTTGAGAAAGAGAGAATAAATATTTAGACTCTTTTGTATCAACTTGACATGACCAAGATATTCAAATGTGCTTTTTCTGCATTTTCACAAAATATAGTTGGTGATGGAATGGAAGGAAAAAATTTCTTGCTGTTAAGAGAGCTTGAAAAGCATTGAATTAGATAATAAAGTGTGCAGTTACCCATGAATGAAACACTAAATCATGAACTGAACATGGACTGTGTTTTTAATTGAGGGTAATAATGGTGAATAGAGCATTGCTTCCATTGAAATATACCTATATATACACATACAGGTATATCTATACATCTATATCTATGCGTGTGTGTGTGTGTGTGTGTATTTGCATGGGCATCCCTGGTGGCTCAGATTATATATATATATATATATATATACATGTAATTTATCTTGTGTTAAACACTGAGACAGCTTCATGGGCTAGTAAAAACTATTGATAACAAATAGAAACATCAATTTAAATAGTCAGAAAGTCAGAAGGTGTAATTCTTACACCCTGTGACAGTGACAAAAAAGAGACTCTCTTAATCCTGGCAAGAGATTAGATAATGAGAGACTGTCCTAATTCAGCCAATGAAAAGCCACTATACTTTGAACTTTCAATTTCTCCTAGTTTCTGCTATTACTACAGACAGCCAGGATACTGGAAAAGAAATTCTCACAAATTTAACTACTTTAGGCTCTTTCGGCGTTCCAAGGAACCACAGGGGCTCTTCTCAACCTTTTTCTCTTAATTGACTTGGAGAAATTTCTCCAGATTGGGGAAGAATCTCTTCCAGCCCTAACTGATCCAAGAACCACATTCTTGGTGCTCAGCACCCCAACTATTAAGCCCCTACTTCAGAATACTATAACACTTCAAATAGTGAGGATCTCCGATTAAACTCAAGATGTCCCTGCCTCTGAAATTACTCCATTTTGATTAAGTCTTTTGAGATGCATACACCCTAGTCTCCTTAGTTCCTCCACCCTTAACTTATCCATTTATTAGGGTGAGAATTCTTAGAAAAATATCATGTTGGAAAGGGTTTCCCCCAAAAGGAGAAAATAATTCTAGAACTTGACAGAAGTCATCAAAGCAACTAATTAGGGAGATTAAAAATAACTCTTTGACCTCTTTCATTTGCTCCTTCTCTGATGATAGATTTGATTCTGGAAACACTGATCAACTGTCCCTATCAAATCAGCTACCAACCCCTTTCCCATCCTCTGTAAGGGCAAAATCTGCAACTAATATCAGCAAACTTCACAGCACACCTTCCCATCAAAAATTAGATAAATCCCTCAAAACATGTCCCCAAAACTAATCAACACTCTGTAAGTAAAGAAGCCCTTCAAGGTATAAAGCCCATAATAGCAACTTAGAAGACACAAGGTCTCATTATCCCTTGTAGTAGCCCTTGTAACATTCCCATTTAATGGTAAAAAATCTAAAGACCAAGGGAAGAGATTTGTTCAGGACCTTTGAGCAATAAGCAACACTGAAATCTCTCAAAACCCTGTTGTTTCTAACTCGTGTAAGCTTTCAAAATCCATTCCCTCTGGAAGCAAATTCTTTACTGTAATCGTTGAATACAATGCATTCTTTTCTATTCCAGTTGATGAAGGTAGCCAATACCTTCTGGCCTTCTCTTGTGTAGAAAAACAATTCACTTGGACAAGAATGCCTCCCGATTTTGAGAGTTCTTGTTTCTCAAAAATTCTGAAGGCAGATCTGAATGAAATAAAGTTCCCTAGGGGTTCTGCTTTGTGGCAATATGGGGATGATCTGTTTGCTGTGCTTCTCAAGCCTCCTCACAGGAAGATAGGATTCACTTGCTAACTCTTTCATACTTAAAAGCACATAAGGTGACCAAGCGAAAATTGCAGCTTGTCCAAACCCAGGTTTGACATTTAGACTATATGATATTAGAACAGGGGCTACACCTAGATCCAGATAGACTTCATGGTGTCCTAAATTTTCCCAAACCCAAGCGCCAACTATGAGGCCTTCTACAGCTAATTAGTTATCAAATTTCAAATTTTTCTCTTATGCCAAATACATGCACATTTTACTAAAAAAATAACAATCTTTACTCTGATCTTTGTTAGAAGAACTAGATGACATAGCTGTTAAAACCTTAAAGGACAGTTTGATGACCCCTCCTGTACTCAGGCATGCTAATTATCAAATTCCCCTTTTCCTTCTCTGATGATAGATTTGATTCTGGAAACACTGATCAACTGTCCCTATCAAATCAGCTACCAACCCCTTTCCCATCCTCTGTAAGGGCAAAATCTGCAACTAATATCAGCAAACTTCACAGCACACCTTCCCATCAAAAATTAGATAAATCCCTCAAAACATGTCCCCAAAACTAATCAACACTCTGTAAGTAAAGAAGCCCTTCAAGGTATAAAGCCCATAATAGCAACTTAGAAGACACAAGGTCTCATTATCCCTTGTAGTAGCCCTTGTAACATTCCCATTTAATGGTAAAAAATCTAAAGACCAAGGGAAGAGATTTGTTCAGGACCTTTGAGCAATAAGCAACACTGAAATCTCTCAAAACCCTGTTGTTTCTAACTCGTGTAAGCTTTCAAAATCCATTCCCTCTGGAAGCAAATTCTTTACTGTAATCGTTGAATACAATGCATTCTTTTCTATTCCAGTTGATGAAGGTAGCCAATACCTTCTGGCCTTCTCTTGTGTAGAAAAACAATTCACTTGGACAAGAATGCCTCCCGATTTTGAGAGTTCTTGTTTCTCAAAAATTCTGAAGGCAGATCTGAATGAAATAAAGTTCCCTAGGGGTTCTGCTTTGTGGCAATATGGGGATGATCTGTTTGCTGTGCTTCTCAAGCCTCCTCACAGGAAGATAGGATTCACTTGCTAACTCTTTCATACTTAAAAGCACATAAGGTGACCAAGCGAAAATTGCAGCTTGTCCAAACCCAGGTTTGACATTTAGACTATATGATATTAGAACAGGGGCTACACCTAGATCCAGATAGACTTCATGGTGTCCTAAATTTTCCCAAACCCAAGCGCCAACTATGAGGCCTTCTACAGCTAATTAGTTATCAAATTTCAAATTTTTCTCTTATGCCAAATACATGCACATTTTACTAAAAAAATAACAATCTTTACTCTGATCTTTGTTAGAAGAACTAGATGACATAGCTGTTAAAACCTTAAAGGACAGTTTGATGACCCCTCCTGTACTCAGGCATGCTAATTATCAAATTCCCCTTTTCCTTTTCTGTATATGAAAAGGAAAGGAATGACCATGGGAATGATCACAAAACAACAAACAAACAAAAAAACTGGACCATCACCAACTCAAACAGTATGATAACCAGCTTCTAGATGCTATGGAATGGAGATACAGCCTTTGCCTTTGAGTCATTACCGCGTCAACTAAAAAAGATGAACAACTTGAGAGTTGTGGGTTAAGTTTTATTTGGGGAATAATTAGGACTGCAGCCTGGGAGGCAGCACCCAGATAGCTCTGAGAGACTGCTCCAAAGAGGCAGAGGGGAAAGTCAATATAAGGATTTTGGTGTGGGGGAATGGCCTGTGCCTGTCATGAGGATGTGATATCTTCATGAAGGATTTTAGTGCTTTTCTAGTTGTGAGGAGATGCAAGGACTGAGATAATAAAAGCTGTTTCTAAAAGTCATTTACCTATCTAAAGATCTGTTCCACTGGAATCCCTGGAGCAGAGCGCCTTGCACCCCTAATCTCCTTCAGAGGGTGTTGAAAAGTCAGCAGCTCCTAAGGCATGGTGTTCAATCTCTGCAGAGGCAGATGGCAAATGCCCTTGTTGTCCATTCACTGTAGCTGACAACTGCCACTGTCCTTTCTGGTTAAGACCATCAGGAAAACCATTGTGGGATCCCTTTAACCATTTTTACATTTTGTACAGTAGAAGCTTTCCTGGAATCTCATCATACTCAACATTCCTCAGTAGCCAGCTCACCTCCAATGAAGCCTTTTCATTAACTGTTCAGCACATTACCCTTCTATATTGTATAACCTTAATCTGGCTACTCTTCTTTCATCCATCACCAAGAAAAGTCCTTCACGACTGCTTAATGCTGACAGAGCACTTCCTGACTCCTCATAATGATCGGCAGGAAATTCACTTGGGTAACACTGACTTTTCATGGTTCACTGATGGTCATATCTAAAGTGTGACAATGGCAAATATTATGCTGGATATGCTATTACAGTGCCTTTTGATGTAACGGAGGTTAGCACCTTTAACTATGGCTATTTCATCTCAAAGGGTTTCATTAAATACTCTTACATGGACTTGCACTTTGGCCAAGGACAAACATGACCATATTTATACTGACAGTAGATATCCTTTCAGAGTAGCTTATGATCTGGGCATGTCATACAAGCAAAATGGCTTCCTTACATCCAGGGAAAATAAAATTAAAACTATCTCCTATGTTTAAGAATTACTGAATACAATACTTTTATCCATCACATTAGCCATTATTAAGATTCTGGGGCATGCTTAACTTGACTCTATAGAGGCTAAGGAAAATCAACTTACTGTCATTTCTGCAAGAAATGCTGCCCTTAATGGGATGAGCAACAGCCAAATCTGTGTCATGGTCCAAAGGATTACTTCCCCAAATGATAACTTTAAAAAACTGACTAGAGAAGCCCAACAGTTGGCTTCAAAAACAACAACAACAACAACAACAGCAACTAGAATTGGAAACCGTTGTTGGTTTGGTAAAAAGATACCATTTTCACTTGGATCAAATAGCAACCCTGTCCTAATCACTGTCCATGCATTAAATCATTGGTCATGAGAGACTCCATGAATCAATATTGGTGGGGGAATATTAACAAGGTCACAAAATTTACCTATGTCACTTATCCCACTCTTCTAAAATACAACAGAGAGAAACCTATTCATATTGTTCCCAGACCTTTTAAATTGTCTAAAAGACCATTTGAGGTCTGACAGTTGGATTTCATACAACTTCCTCCAACCCATGGATATAAGTATGTTTTAGTCACGGTCTGTCTGTCTTCACACTGGACTGAAGCCTTCTCTTGAAGATAGGCTACAATCTCTTTTGTAGGTAAAGTCCTTTTCTAAAAGCTTGTTCCTACTTGGGGGACCTCTTGAACTTCACAGTGACTGAGGAACCCATTTTACTGGTCAGGTACTTTGACAAGTCTGTGCTATTTATTCAGCATTTTAACTGCACTTAACACCCTCAGTCCTCTGGTTTAGTTGCATGTACCAAAGGTATTACTAGGGCTTCCCTGGTGGCTCAGAGATAAAGAACCCACCTACCAATGCAGAAGATGTGGTTTCAATCTCTAGTTTGGGAAGATGCCCTGGAGATGGAAATGGTAATCCACTCCAGTATTCTTGCTTGGGAAATCCCATGGACAGAGGAGCCTGTGGGCTACAGTCCAGGCGGTCCCAAAAGAGCTGGACATAACTTAGAGACTAAAGAATAAAGGCACTATTAAGATTCAATTGGCAATATTTTAGAGAACTCCAAATACCTTGACCATTGTTGCTGCTGTAATCCACCATCACTGTTCCTTCTAAATCCCTTTTCAAACTAATAAGCTCTCAGCCTTTGAGATAGCTATAGGATACTCAATGCACTTAACCCCTGATTTTTTTTGACCTACAACTTATAAAAGGAACGCTACTCCAATATTTCAAATACCTAATAGCTTCTATTAAAAATAATCAGGGGCTTCCCCTGGTGGTCCAGTGGGTAAGAACACCGCCTTGCAGTGCAAGGGGCGCCGGTTCGATCCCTGGCCTGGGAAGATCCCATGTGCCGCGGAGCGGCTGGACCGATGTGTCCAATTACCGAACTGGAGCTCCGGAGCTCTGGAGGGCATGCGCCCAGAGCCGGCGCTCTGCAACGACAGACGCCACCGCGATGGGAGGCACACAGTAGCCAAGGAACAAAGACGGATGAAAATAGAAAAATGAAAGACCAATAGAAGTGGCCCGCCCGCTCCCCTCCCTCCCCAACCTGACCCCCGCCCAAAATAAATAAATTAATCTTTAAAAAAAATAATAATAATAATCAGGTTTTGGTAAAGCAATGCTTGTACAGGGTCTTCTCAGGACACAAAGACCTTAAGCATCACACCTGTTAACCTGGAGACCCTTTCTATTGGGAAGACACTTCCAGATTTTATTCAATCTTGCTGGAAAGATCTCTGTTAGATACTATTAAGCAACTCCCGGGGATAACTCTTGGTTTCGTGTGACACACTGAAGAATGCACCAAGTCTTGACTAGACTTGCATTTATCTTGTGACCTGAAAGTAAAACATTTCCAGAATTGAAACAGATCACATCTGATGATACAGTACATGTGGTGCTTGGATTAAATGGTGCCATTAGCTAATATCCAGCCTAGATTTGGTCATATAAATGTAGGGATGACCCTTAAATAACACTAAACCGGTCTCATTACTACAGCAGTTTCTTAAAACTTACAGTGCAACATACACTGAGAAGAACTAATGAGGGCTTAGAGTTTGCCACATATCATGCCTTATTTAAGCCAAGAGCAATTATCTGAGACAAACCTTCCCTTAAACATATTGGACAATTCTGTCTCCACTACTCATTAATTCTATAAGTTATTTAACTTCTTTGAATGTCAGCTTCTCTTGCAAATAGAACGCCTTCTTTAATTGTTTTATAAAGCTTAAATCTTCTAGCATGTGCCAAACACCTAGTAGGTACTTAATTTCATTACTACATTTTTTAAAGTCCATCAAGTATATAGAGGCTGTTCTGGTGGAGTTACATAGTTAGTTTTGCATCATGAATCCCTTTCTAAGATTCTTGGAGATCTTGTTCACCAAGGATTAACAAAAATAAAACACTATTTCATATGAATAGAGATATTGTTACTCAAAATTACTTGGCATGTACTAAGCGCTCAATAAACATGGCAGAAATGAATAAATATAATAATCATAAACCAAAATGAAAAATATCTCAAGTATAGCCTGGATTCATACATTGATTGCCTCCATTAGGCAGCTACTTTATTTCTCACTTTCCTGAATTTGAAAATAAAGATTCTATCTGTCCTATAGAACTATTATGAGGAATAAATGACATAGAGTACTTCCTACAGGGTCTGACACCTGACAACTGTTCAGTCCATCTGAGCTATGCCAACATGCTGAGAATTTCATCCTTTCACCAAGGTTTTCTTATAATCTAAATCCCTGATTCTCTCTTTTCTGTAAATGAAAATTTAGATGCTCAAATAATTCATAACCCAAAGAAAATAATAAAGATAGGTATAGCAGAGAGATCTTTTTAAAAAACATTTTCCAATTAGTGTTTCTCCTCCCTGAAGTTGAAAAAGTTGGGCCCAACAATCTGGTAACTCTCTTGTTAGTTTCCATCGAATCACACAAGGGACGGTATTAAAATCACCCTTCCTGTTCACATGTACCCCAACGCTCACTGCAGCACTTTTTACAATAGCCAGAACATGGAAACAACCTAGATGTCCATCAACAAATGAATGGATCCAGAAGCTGTGGTACATATGTACAATGGAATATTTCTCATCTCTAAAAAGAAATGCATTTGAGTCAGTCCTAATGAGGCGGATGAACTTAGAACCTATTGTGCAAAGTGAAGTCAGAGAAGGATAAATATAGTATACTAACACATATATACAGAATCTAGAAAGATGGTACTAATAAATGTATATGCAGAACAGCAATGGAGAATCAGACATAGAGAACAGACTTGTGGACATTGAGCGGAGAGAGAAGTGAGTGAGAGGTATGGAAAGAGTAACACGGAAACTTACATTACCATATGTAAAACAGACAACCAATGTGAACGTGCTATCAAGTATATAGAGGCTGTTCTGGTGGAGCTACATAGTTAGTTTTGCATCATGAATCCCTTTCTAAGATTCTTGGAGATCTTGTTCACCAAGGATTAACAAAAATAAAACACTATTTCATATGAATAGAGATACTGTTACTCAAAATTACTTGGCATGTACTAAGCGCTCAATAAACATGGCAGAAATGAATAAATATAATAATCATAAACCAAAATGAAAAATATCTCAAGTATAGCCTGGATTCATACATTGATTGCCTCCATTAGGCAGCTACTTTATTTCTCACTTTCCTGAATTTGAAAATAAAGATTCTATCTGTCCTATAGAACTATTATGAGGAATAAATGACATAGAGTACTTCCTACAGGGTCTGACACCTGACAACTGTTCAGTCCATCTGAGCTATGCCAACATGCTGAGAATTTCATCCTTTCACCAAGGTTTTCTTATAATCTAAATCCCTGATTCTCTCTTTTCTGTAAATGAAAATTTAGATGCTCAAATAATTCATAACCCAAAGAAAATAATAAAGATAGGTATAGCAAAGAGATCTTTTTAAAAACATTTTCCAATTAGTGTTTCTCCTCCCTGAAGTTGAAAAAGTTGGGCCCAACAATCTGGTAACTCTCTTGTTAGTTTCCATCGAATCACACAAGGGACGGTATTAAAATCACCCTTCCTGTTCACATGTACCCCAACGCTCACTGCAGCACTTTTTACAATAGCCAGAACATGGAAACAACCTAGATGTCCATCAACAAATGAATGGATAAAGAAGCTGTGGTACATGTATACAACGGAATATTTCTCATCTCTAAAAAGAAATGCATTTGAATCAGTCCTAATGAGGTGGATGAATCTAGAACCTATTGTGCAAAGTGAAGTCAGAGAAGGATAAATATAGTATACTAACACATATATACAGAATCTAGAAAGATGGTACTAATAAATGTATATGCAGAACAGCAATGGAGAATCAGACATAGAGAACAGACTTGTGGACATTGAGCGGAGAGAGAAGTGAGTGAGAGGTATGGAAAGAGTAACACGGAAACTTACATTACCATATGTAAAACAGACAACCAATGTGAACGTGCTATAAGACTAAGGGAACTTACACAGGGGCTATGCAACAACCTGGAGGGGTTGGGTGGGGAGGGAAATGGGAGGGAAGTTCAAGTGGAAGGGGTCAAGTGTATACCTATAACTGATTCAGGTTTATGTATAGCAGTAAACAAAAAAATTCTGTAAAAGAAAAATAAAACAAACAAAAAACCACCCTTCCTGTTCAGATCTATCACTTACAGCTTCCCTTTGACATCGACTTTGAAACAGCATGGATTCACACAAGACAAGGAAAAAGTAAGGAATCGTTAACTGACTTAATGCATGCATCCCATGGACTACAGCCCATCAGACTCCTCTGTCCACGGGATTTTTCAGACAAGAATATGGAGTGGGTTGCCATTTCCTCCTTCAGGGCATCTTCTTGACCCAAGGATTGAACTGACATCTCCTGCATTTGCAGCTGTTTCTTTTACCACTGAGCTACGTGGTAAGCCTGACTTAATAATAGGATTAAATATAATTCCTTTATTAGACTAGATACATAAATTGTGCATAGCTACATGTTTTTATTATGTGATTTATATACTCCATTTTATCAGCAAATAGCCTGTATTTTAATATATGGGTGCCTGCTATCTCAGGGGATAATGTTACTAGCTTTTGTAATTCTTAGAGGCTATAGGATAGCAGCCTGAGATAGGCTCTTCTAATTCTATAGCCTGAGAACTAGGGATTTCACAAACTAATTGATGAGGCTACACTCTTGTGAAGAGACTATTTTCTGAGACTCTGTCTGTCCCCTTTTACTTCTTCTTTTTTTTTTTTTTTTTGGAAAAACACCTGCTAACATTGAATGAACTTCCCAGCATGTGGCTTCAAGCCACTAGGACACAGGCCCCACCTACCCCCTTGATCTTCTCCTCAGCTCTTCTGCTGAAGAATTTGGCCTTCATGATGACAGGCTGCTCTGGGAGCTTTCCCTTCCCCAGAACTTTGTAGTAACCTGATCACACCACATCAATGATAGGAGCAGCTCCGGTCTTGTTCTTGGCAGCATTTACCCACGTCTGCTCACTGACCAAGGTTCACAGTTCATCCAGGTTGACAGTTGGGCAGGTAGAATGACTGCTATAAGATAAAACACGGAAACTTACATTACCATATGTAAAACAGACAACCAATGTGAACGTGCTATAAGACTAAGGGAACTTACACAGGGGCTATGCAACAACCTGGAGGGGTTGGGTGGGGAGGGAAATGGGAGGGAAGTTCAAGTGGAAGGGGTCAAGTGTATACCTATAACTGATTCAGGTTTATGTATAGCAGTAAACAAAAAAATTCTGTAAAAGAAAAATAAAACAAACAAAAAACCACCCTTCCTGTTCAGATCTATCACTTACAGCTTCCCTTTGACATCGACTTTGAAACAGCATGGATTCACACAAGAAAAGGGAAAAAAGTAAGGAATCGTTAACTGACTTAATGCATGCATCCCATGGACTACAGCCCATCAGACTCCTCTGTCCACGGGATTTTTCAGACAAGAATATGGAGTGGGTTGCCATTTCCTCCTTCAGGGCATCTTCTTGACCCAAGGATTGAACTGACATCTCCTGCATTTGCAGCTGTTTCTTTTACCACTGAGCTACGTGGTAAGCCTGACTTAATAATAGGATTAAATATAATTCCTTTATTAGACTAGATACATAAATTGTGCATAGCTACATGTTTTTATTATGTGATTTATATACTCCATTTTATCAGCAAATAGCCTGTATTTTAATATATGGGTGCCTGCTATCTCAGGGGATAATGTTACTAGCTTTTGTAATTCTTAGAGGCTATAGGATAGCAGCCTGAGATAGGCTCTTCTAATTCTATAGCCTGAGAACTAGGGATTTCACAAACTAATTGATGAGGCTACACTCTTGTGAAGAGACTATTTTCTGAGACTCTGTCTGTCCCCTTTTACTTCTTCTTTTTTTTTTTTTTTTTGGAAAAACACCTGCTAACATTGAATGAACTTCCCAGCATGTGGCTTCAAGCCACTAGGACACAGGCCCCACCTACCCCCTTGATCTTCTCCTCAGCTCTTCTGCTGAAGAATTTGGCCTTCATGATGACAGGCTGCTCTGGGAGCTTTCCCTTCCCCAGAACTTTGTAGTAACCTGATCACACCACATCAATGATAGGAGCAGCTCCGGTCTTGTTCTTGGCAGCATTTACCCACGTCTGCTCACTGACCAAGGTTCACAGTTCATCCAGGTTGACAGTTGGGCAGAACCTCTGGTTCCTCTTTAAGTAGTAATGCCTCATATCAACTTTCCCAAAGTATCCTGGGTGATATTTGTTGAACTTGATCCTGTGGTGATGCATGGCACCAGCATTACCTCAGCCTCTTGGTGTTTCCAGTGTTTGCTGATGTGGCCGTGGCTGTGGCTCACGTGGTCTCTAAGTTTCTGGGTCTTCCTTAGTCTGGATGGCATGTTGGCAGCCTAGATGAAAGAGCCTCCTTTTACTTCTTATCTGTTACTTTCTGGCATAAACCAATTAAACTGTTACTTCAATAATACCCTTTCCAGGGTTGCCTTCTTGCCTTTCTATAACTATAATTAGTATTTATTAAAAAGCTACCATGTGTTGGACATTTTTCTAGAAACTTTACATATATTAACTCACTACAAAACTATGAAGATACTTTTACTTAGTTTATTTTCTTTTTAAAAAATATTTATTTATTTCGCTGTGTTGGGTCTTAGACAGGGCATGCGGGATCTAGTTCCCTGACCAGGGACTGAACCTGGGTTGCCTGCACTGGGAGTGTGGAGTCTTAGCTACTGAACCACCAGGGAAGTTTCTATGTCAATTTTAGAGAATAGGAAACTGCACAATAAGACTAAATAGTTTGTTGAAGGGGACCCTGGTAGGAGCTAGCATAATCAGGATTCAACTGAAGGAAATCTCACTTAAAGAAGGTCCCTGGTCTTTAGCATCTGGCTTTACTCAGTCTGTAGCACACTCACCCAAAAACCAGACTTTGATCAGATCCAATGTCCTTTGCTCAGGTTCTCCGATTTTGCAGCACACCAGGTACTCAAGAGGTGTTCAGAAATATTTAGTGAATGAGTGCATATATGCTAATCAGAATCTCCAGTGAGGACTTGTTTTTCCCTTTGAGTTTCAGTTCCATGGGAACATGTACCTTTTTTATCTGGATGCAACACAATATCACAGTGATCTTAAATAACTATAACAAAATAAATTCACCATTCATTATCCTTGTCTTCTAGCTCCCATATTCATGACTACAACTACCATTTCACTCTCTGCCTAAGTTAAAAACTTGGGAGTAGCTTTTATCTCCTTCCTATCCTTTATTCTTTTTTGTGAATCCTCGACCCTGCAGGCACTATACAACCATTTGCAGGATTCCTGGACATTTCCCAAATATACCATCTCATACCTCAGTACTCAAATTACAAGTAGTAGTTTGCTATCTTGGATATTCATTACTTACTTCTCATTCCTTGTGGTATTTTTAGGCAACATGGGCTTCCCAGGTGGTGCTAGTGGTAAAGAATACACCTACCAATTTTGATCTCTGGGTCAGGAAGATCCTCTAGAGGAGGAAATGGCAACCAATTACAGTATTCACGCCTGCAAAATCCCATGGACAGAGGAGCCTGTTGGCTGCAGTCCACAGGGTTGCTAAAGTCAGACACACTGAGCACACATGCTCACTCACGGTTTTGATTACAGCATCTAGTTTAAAATCATGCTCAAAAATGAAGAACATAATTGAAGAATTAACTATCTAAGAATCAAAAACTGAACATATTAGATGCAATTAGGAATCAGATGTAGGTTGCCCATGAAACAACATAAAAGACATCTGGAACAGCATCGGAGAGCCAGGCCAACCTCTTGGCCCCATATGCTTCAGCTTAACTCTTACTTGGTTTTGCTCCTGCTTAATTTTAGAGAATAGGAAACTGCACAATAAGACTAAATAGTTTGTTGAAGGGGACCCTGGTAGGAGCTAGCATAATCAGGATTCAACTGAAGGAAATCTCACTTAAAGAAGGTCCCTGGTCTTTAGCATCTGGCTTTACTCAGTCTGTAGCACACTCACCCAAAAACCAGACTTTGATCAGATCCAATGTCCTTTGCTCAGGTTCTCCGATTTTGCAGCACACCAGGTACTCAAGAGGTGTTCAGAAATATTTAGTGAATGAGTGCATATATGCTAATCAGAATCTCCAGTGAGGACTTGTTTTTCCCTTTGAGTTTCAGTTCCATGGGAACATGTACCTTTTTTATCTGGATGCAACACAATATCACAGTGATCTTAAATAACTATAACAAAATAAATTCACCATTCATTATCCTTGTCTTCTAGCTCCCATATTCATGACTACAACTACCATTTCACTCTCTGCCTAAGTTAAAAACTTGGGAGTAGCTTTTATCTCCTTCCTATCCTTTATTCTTTTTTGTGAATCCTCGACCCTGCAGGCACTATACAACCATTTGCAGGATTCCTGGACATTTCCCAAATATACCATCTCATACCTCAGTACTCAAATTACAAGTAGTAGTTTGCTATCTTGGATATTCATTACTTACTTCTCATTCCTTGTGGTATTTTTAGGCAACATGGGCTTCCCAGGTGGTGCTAGTGGTAAAGAATACACCTACCAATTTTGATCTCTGGGTCAGGAAGATCCTCTAGAGGAGGAAATGGCAACCAATTACAGTATTCACGCCTGCAAAATCCCATGGACAGAGGAGCCTGTTGGCTGCAGTCCACAGGGTTGCTAAAGTCAGACACACTGAGCACACATGCTCACTCACGGTTTTGATTACAGCATCTAGTTTAAAATCATGCTCAAAAATGAAGAACATAATTGAAGAATTAACTATCTAAGAATCAAAAACTGAACATATTAGATGCAATTAGGAATCAGATGTAGGTTGCCCATGAAACAACATAAAAGACATCTGGAACAGCATCGGAGAGCCAGGCCAAGTTCCGTCTGGCACTCTAAATTCCTCTTGGCCCCATATGCTTCAGCTTAACTCTTACTTGGTTTTTGCTCCTGCTTTTCTATAATACCTATTTTTCTTTCTTCCAGTTTGGCTTTCTTTGGTTTCTGAGGCCCTGCTCTGATATTTCCACTGGCCATTTTGGTCCAGCATGATTTGTCTTTGCTTTCTGATTTTTACCTCTTGGTTTTTCCCAATTATGATGGTTGATGGAACAGTTTGGTGCATCTTATCCTGATGAAGGATCCATCTGCCACAGGCCTAACTCACTGAGTCCAACATTCTCCACTCCTATGAGCCTGGCCCATCAAACCACTTTTCTGTACCTAATCTAGATTGACTTCCTGTATTATGCCTTCCTTTACTAAATGAGGTTGGTCCCTAGCCTTTTAAAATATTCATATGACAGGTAGACCATATAAGACTATGGTCATTAATGTTAAAATAAACAGGGTGAACTGACTTATACTGATTGTTATTTAACTAACATGATTTACTTATATAGTACTTTCATAACTAGAATAGCAAAAGTATAATTTAAAATATATATTACTCATGAATATGGTAATGAAACAATTTTTAAAAGTATTTTTTACAGTTTTGTTTTTTACTGCTACACATCAAAATAAAGTAATTTTTATCATGAAGGCAGCTCAAATTACATTATAAAAAATGTGATTTTAAGTTAGAAAAATAAACTGACCAAACTATCAATCTAATCCAAGAGTTTCAATGCATTCTTCTCTGTTACTTGAGAGATTCCATGTCAATGAAAAATCAAACAATATAAGAAGAAATATGTCCAATATTTGATCAAGCAGCATTGTTGGCAAATAAAGTTTGCTTCTTTATTTGCAGGTTTAGTTTTGAATTAATCAAGCATGATTGAGCTCTTCAAGAGTCCACAGGGTTGCTAAAGTCAGACACACTGAGTGCTCACTCACGGTTTTGATTACAGCATCTAGTTTAAAATCATGCTCAAAATGAAGAACATAATTGAAGAATTAACTATCTAAGAATCAAAAACTGAACATATTAGATGCAATTAGGAATCAGATGTAGGTTGCCCATGAAACAACATAAAAGACATCTGGAACAGCATCGGAGAGCCAGGCCAAGTTCCGTCTGGCACTCTAAATTCCTCTTGGCCCCATATGCTTCAGCTTAACTCTTACTTGGTTTTTGCTCCTGCTTTTCTATAATACCTATTTTTCTTTCTTCCAGTTTGGCTTTCTTTGGTTTCTGAGGCCCTGCTCTGATATTTCCACTGGCCATTTTGGTCCAGCATGATTTGTCTTTGCTTTCTGATTTTTACCTCTTGGTTTTTCCCAATTATGATGGTTGATGGAACAGTTTGGTGCATCTTATCCTGATGAAGGATCCATCTGCCACAGGCCTAACTCACTGAGTCCAACATTCTCCACTCCTATGAGCCTGGCCCATCAAACCACTTTTCTGTACCTAATCTAGATTGACTTCCTGTATTATGCCTTCCTTTACTAAATGAGGTTGGTCCCTAGCCTTTTAAAATATTCATATGACAGGTAGACCATATAAGACTATGGTCATTAATGTTAAAATAAACAGGGTGAACTGACTTATACTGATTGTTATTTAACTAACATGATTTACTTATATAGTACTTTCATAACTAGAATAGCAAAAGTATAATTTAAAATATATATTACTCATGAATATGGTAATGAAACAATTTTTAAAAGTATTTTTTACAGTTTTGTTTTTTACTGCTACACATCAAAATAAAGTAATTTTTATCATGAAGGCAGCTCAAATTACATTATAAAAAATGTGATTTTAAGTTAGAAAAATAAACTGACCAAACTATCAATCTAATCCAAGAGTTTCAATGCATTCTTCTCTGTTACTTGAGAGATTCCATGTCAATGAAAAATCAAACAATATAAGAAGAAATATGTCCAATATTTGATCAAGCAGCATTGTTGGCAAATAAAGTTTGCTTCTTTATTTGCAGGTTTAGTTTTGAATTAATCAAGCATGATTGAGCTCTTCAAGAGATAAGGATTTAGGGAATACTTCCAATGAAATTTAAGTGACTGTAAATGCATATGGGCTGTTAAGTAAAACTTGTTTCTTTGTGCCAACAAAAGTTAAATGTCTAAATTTAGGAAATTTAATGAGGAATCAAAGTCAGCTTTAAGGACAATTATTTGGGTCAGGCTGTCTTCATGTGGTCTTTGCTCAAGGATTCATTCTTTCAATTTAGAGGAATATTATGGGTAATGAGAAAATCACCAAGAAAAAAGGGTTTCATTTGTACACACGTGCACTAATTTTCTTTTGAATGTGAGACATGTACAAAAATTATGTAAGATATAATGTCTCTGGTACTTGTATTCCTACAAAAAAATTATTGTTACAGCTTCTTTTCGGGGGAAGAGGTCTGGTTGGGGGAGGGACAGGGGTGGGCGGGCCACTTCTGTTGGTCTTTCATTTATCTATTTTCATCCATCTTTCTTCTTTGACCTGTGTTGGCCTCCCATCGTGGTGGCCTCTATTGTCACAGAGCACCAGCTCTTGTTGCATGCACTCCAGAACTCCAGCTTGGTAACTGGACACATCAGTCCAGCTGCTCCACGGCACGAGGGATCCTCCGAGGCCAGGGATTGAACCAGCCACGCCTTGCACTGCAAGGTGGTGTCCTTACCCACTGGATCACCAGGGAAGCCCTATAGTTTCTTTTAACATCAAATATTACTTTTTTAAAATCACAAGTCTGAGTCAAAGTCACATTAAAAGCAGACAAAATCAAACGGTGTCAAAGACAACAAGATTATACTCCAAGGTGACTGAAACCTGAACTTGTATAGGCTGGCAACTCTTGATTCAATTTATAGATAACAACTCAATGTTAGGTTTTAAAATTATTATTTAAATGATACTGACATCCTATCTGCTTTGTCATTCAAAAATGTATTTGCAGCTTGTCTATCTTATACTCTTCAAAACATAGTCCTTTGAATGTTAGAGTCAAGAGTCAGAAAAGAAACCTTAAGAGCCATTTGGCTTGAGCCCTGAGAGATTATAAAAAAGTACAGTGGGATCATTTTTTCTAGTCATTAAAAAGAATAGAGTATGCTGTTCAAACAAGATTAATGACTCATCGTAACTCAGTTTCTGAACAACTAAAAATCATAATTTTCTTAAATCTACAAGCTAAATGTATAAGTTTCTTAATTTAGTGCTAAACATTGAGGATTATGAGATTTGGGGATTTTATGAACTCTAAAATATAAGATGCTGCTATTTTTTATAATTATTTTCTCTTTATAACCCCAAGCAAAAGTGTGCTAGACATTGTTTTCTTTCCCAACTGTTTGAGACATGTTATGGCAATTGAAACCTAAACAATAACTCAGTATAAAATCAGAGCCAGTGATTGTCAAAATTTTTGTGGTGTCACTAGCAAAGAATTAGAATTTTATTTTAGAAATAGAGAAAAAATACTTCTGATGTTTAAAAACTCAATTTAAAAAGAAGAAAATTTAAACAATTATGTATATATTTGGCATTCTGTAGAAAGTTTCTTGATACTTTGGTGTATGTATTCTTATAGATGCTATTTTTATTCTTGAGCAGGATATGAAAGCATGAAATATAATGGTATAGTCATTTGTTCTCTATGAGCAAAGAATGAAGTAAAGGTCAATTTCAGTCAAAAAAAATGCTGCTTTAATGTCTTAGACATTTCTGGTAACCATTCTTCTTTAGAATTATACATATAATGATAGATAATTGCTGTTCTTCTCTTTATGTTGATGGAGCTTCCCTGGTGGCTCAGATGGTAAAGCATCCACCTGCAATGTGGGAGACCTGGGTTGGATTCCTGGCTTCATAAAATCCCCTGGAGAAGGAAAAAGCTAACCACTCTGGTATTACTGCCTGCAGAATTCCATGGCTCATCCATGGGGTCGCAAAGAGTCCGACATGACTGAGTGACACAAAATATCAGCGAATGATGTTTTTCCACCATAGTGTTAGGCCATGACAAGAGGAGACTCATCAGGATTAAGAGGTAGAAGGAAGACTATAAATATTAGTACAGCTTGTCTGAACACTAAGAAAGCTCTGAGAGATTATAAAAAAGTACAGTGGGATCATTTTTTCTAGTCATTAAAAAGAATAGAGTATGCTGTTCAAACAAGATTAATGACTCATCGTAACTCAGTTTCTGAACAACTAAAAATCATAATTTTCTTAAATCTACAAGCTAAATGTATAAGTTTCTTAATTTAGTGCTAAACATTGAGGATTATGAGATTTGGGGATTTTATGAACTCTAAAATATAAGATGCTGCTATTTTTTATAATTATTTTCTCTTTATAACCCCAAGCAAAAGTGTGCTAGACATTGTTTTCTTTCCCAACTGTTTGAGACATGTTATGGCAATTGAAACCTAAACAATAACTCAGTATAAAATCAGAGCCAGTGATTGTCAAAATTTTTGTGGTGTCACTAGCAAAGAATTAGAATTTTATTTTAGAAATAGAGAAAAAATACTTCTGATGTTTAAAAACTCAATTTAAAAAGAAGAAAATTTAAACAATTATGTATATATTTGGCATTCTGTAGAAAGTTTCTTGATACTTTGGTGTATGTATTCTTATAGATGCTATTTTTATTCTTGAGCAGGATATGAAAGCATGAAATATAATGGTATAGTCATTTGTTCTCTATGAGCAAAGAATGAAGTAAAGGTCAATTTCAGTCAAAAAAAATGCTGCTTTAATGTCTTAGACATTTCTGGTAACCATTCTTCTTTAGAATTATACATATAATGATAGATAATTGCTGTTCTTCTCTTTATGTTGATGGAGCTTCCCTGGTGGCTCAGATGGTAAAGCATCCACCTGCAATGTGGGAGACCTGGGTTGGATTCCTGGCTTCATAAAATCCCCTGGAGAAGGAAAAAGCTAACCACTCTGGTATTACTGCCTGCAGAATTCCATGGCTCATCCATGGGGTCGCAAAGAGTCCGACATGACTGAGTGACACAAAATATCAGCGAATGATGTTTTTCCACCATAGTGTTAGGCCATGACAAGAGGAGACTCATCAGGATTAAGAGGTAGAAGGGAAGACTATAAATATTAGTAGACTGCTTATGTCCTAAATACAGTTTCAAAAACAACATAGACAAGAGAAATCTGGAGTTAGAGATGCCCTTAGAAATGTTCTAATATATAGGACAGTTAAAAAATGCTCCTGTCAAGTTCACCTGTCAGCTTAGTGGCAGTCTCTTGGCCCAAAATTGTTTCTCCCACATTACTCTGCCAATGCCTCTACAGGGTTGACATAATTTTACTATGCAGAAACATGCCTTTAGAAGCAAAAACACATGGAAAGTCATTTATCTTAATAAGGATAGATGTCTGTTTATATTCAAGGACTAGCAACAAGATTATATTTAATTTTGAATCATTTATACAAGGTTTATGCAATTTACATACAGATTATGAATCATATATTCTACAAAGCACAATAGGGAAGAACTAAGAGTGATGAAGAATTCTTTTTCCTGTTTTTATTTTTCTGTGGCTTAAGAACATTAAATAAGAATTTATACATTAAATATTAGTTTTGTGAAACATATTGTTAGATGCATCATGGTACACATAAGCCCTGACCTAAAGAAACTGGCAGTCTACTGGATGAGGAAGATACTGGTGTACACAGAGTGTTTACAAAGTTGTGCCTTACAAGACTGGCTGGGGCAGTCAAAGGTGGAGAGGAGCATGGGCAGACATCAGGATGCACACTTGCCACATACGGAACAGAAGCAGGAAGTGGGTTACAGATGGTGGAGGAGTGGGCAATGCCTAGCAGGCAAAAACAAACATTGTGATTCAAAACCTGAGCATTCTGGTGGACCAATGTCTACTCTTCCACCCTCCCACTATACCTTCTATAGAATAAAAGCAAACAAAAATGATAAAGTTCCAGTTCCAGCATCTTTCTAAATGTTACCACCAAGCACCAAACCAGGGAATAATCATAGATTGCTTCTAGACCTTCAACCCCATATTGCATCATTCAAGTTCCACTGAAACTCCTTTCAAAATAGCATTTGTTGAACACGCCTGCACCCATACTGCAGCATTCTCACCCTCCTCGTCTCTGTCCTCTGGAACACTGTCCTGGGTTCACCCTCTCAGCCCTCTACTCAGTTTTCTAGGAGCCAACAGAATCAGAGGCATCACCTACAGAATAAAATTTCAGCTCAATTGCCTGTCGATATAGGTATTTTGTGGTATGATCCTTATCCATACCACCATACCTGCCACCACTTCCTTTCCATTTCTACTAATACTTCCATCGTTTTTCTCCAAGAACACTGAATATCTCTAGCTCCAGGAGCATGCCACGGTTTTGCACTGCTGTGCCTTTTCACTTTCAGAATACCAGCTGCAAGGCAATGTTCCATTTAGACCACATGACTGTACTAGCAAGTTGATGGATAAATAAATGAATTTATTGTTGTTCTTGGTTGGAATTTTTCAGAGTCTCAAATAGTATGTGTTTTGTTCTCCTCAATGAACCTTAGATACATGGATCATTTAAACATGTAGAGGCAGTATGTTATGAGCATGAATAGCAAGGACAAATCATTTATAATTGCTGCCTAACAAGACAACATACGATATTCTGAACAAGTTAGAAATTTTAAAAATCGTATTTAAGGTCCTATTACATAGAATGGTGTATTAGTTACTGGTACTTGATATGTAACATAAATCTAATAAATATTTGAAACTAAAAAGGAAAGAATGTAAGAAAGCAAGCAAAAAAGAAGAGAGAGATATACTTGGAATTCAAAAATCCAAGAGGTATGATCCTCTCATATATGTTTAATCCAAAATGCTTTTATAAATAATCTTTTATAAGAAACACTATATGTAAAGAAAATATATCATTTATTCCATTCAGTCTATACATACTTAATGATTACTTGCTAATGCTTGGAATGTGTTAGGTGATAGAGAAAGAACAAGATCTCTTGTTCTCTTGGAAATTTACATCTAACAGTTAAGACAGATAATAAAACAAGAGAAATTTTCAAATGGTGTAAACAATATGAACATGACAGAACAGGACATTGAGACTGAGACACAGAGTTGGGCTACTTTTCATACAGTGAGTAAGACCACCTTTATTAAGGAGGATGTATTGTTTGATTTGAGTACAGGAGGAAGTCAACCCTCTCACCTACTCAGTTCTAGGGAACACTGTCCTGGGTTCACCCTCTCAGCCCTCTACTCAGTTTTCTAGGAGCCAACAGAATCAGAGGCATCACCTACAGAATAAAATTTCAGCTCAATTGCCTGTCGATATAGGTATTTTGTGGTATGATCCTTATCCATACCACCATACCTGCCACCACTTCCTTTCCATTTCTACTAATACTTCCATCGTTTTTCTCCAAGAACACTGAATATCTCTAGCTCCAGGAGCATGCCACGGTTTTGCACTGCTGTGCCTTTTCACTTTCAGAATACCAGCTGCAAGGCAATGTTCCATTTAGACCACATGACTGTACTAGCAAGTTGATGGATAAATAAATGAATTTATTGTTGTTCTTGGTTGGAATTTTTCAGAGTCTCAAATAGTATGTGTTTTGTTCTCCTCAATGAACCTTAGATACATGGATCATTTAAACATGTAGAGGCAGTATGTTATGAGCATGAATAGCAAGGACAAATCATTTATAATTGCTGCCTAACAAGACAACATACGATATTCTGAACAAGTTAGAAATTTTAAAAATCGTATTTAAGGTCCTATTACATAGAATGGTGTATTAGTTACTGGTACTTGATATGTAACATAAATCTAATAAATATTTGAAACTAAAAAGGAAAGAATGTAAGAAAGCAAGCAAAAAAGAAGAGAGAGATATACTTGGAATTCAAAAATCCAAGAGGTATGATCCTCTCATATATGTTTAATCCAAAATGCTTTTATAAATAATCTTTTATAAGAAACACTATATGTAAAGAAAATATATCATTTATTCCATTCAGTCTATACATACTTAATGATTACTTGCTAATGCTTGGAATGTGTTAGGTGATAGAGAAAGAACAAGATCTCTTGTTCTCTTGGAAATTTACATCTAACAGTTAAGACAGATAATAAAACAAGAGAAATTTTCAAATGGTGTAAACAATATGAACATGACAGAACAGGACATTGAGACTGAGACACAGAGTTGGGCTACTTTTCATACAGTGAGTAAGACCACCTTTATTAAGGAGGATGTATTGTTTGATTTGAGACCCTCATACACGGAGAGAAGTCCAGATGGAGAGATCACATGTACAGGCCCTGCGGGGAAAACAAACCTATTAAGGATAAGAAACAGAATGAATCAAAATGAGGAAGAGGGTACAGGGTATAAAATGAGGACAAAGTTATGGGCTCAAGGATTAAAGGATCTTGGAGACATGTTCATGAGTTGATGGGAAGCTAGTGGAGAGTAGGCAGTAAGCAGGAACATGATTACTGCTGAAGGAGTAGTTCACCACCACAGACGCTCAGAACTGAGAATTTCCTCCATGTTTCATGCCTGCAATACACATAACTGGCACTATATGAACTCCTGCATTTTGGTTTCAGTCAGTAGTATATATAATTAGTGATGCTCAACTGAATTAAAGAAGCATTTCCTCTCCATATTGGTCATGACAGTGATGACTTAAATTTGACCACAAAACCAAAGGTATAAAAGGCAAAAATGAATAAGGAGGAATATATCAAACTAAAATGTTTCTTCACAACAAAGGCAACCATTCATAAAATGAAAAGACAACCTATGGAATGGGAAAATATGTTTTCAAATCATATATGTAATAAGGGGTTACTATGTAAAATGTATAAGAAACTCATACAATTCAATCCTGAGAGCAAAAACAACCCCCTAAAACATTAATCTGATTTCAAAAAAGGGCTAAAAGATCTAAACAGACATTTTTTTCTAAAGAAGAAATATAAATGGTCATGAAAAGGGGCTCGATATCACTAATCAGGGAAATGCAAATCGATGCTACAGTGAGAATACCACTTCATACATGTTAAAATGGCTATCATCACAAAGACAAGTGATGACAAGTTTGGATAAGGATGTGGAGAAAGGGGATCCTTGTGTATTACTGGTAGGAATGTAAACTGCTACAGCCATGATGGAAAATAGCATGGAGGTCCTTCAAACAATTAAAACAAAACTACTGTATGATCCTGCAAACCACTTTTGGATATATGTCTAAAAGAAATGAAAACAGGATATCAAGAAGATTTTTGCAAAGGATTGAGACTGAGACACAGAGTTGGGCTACTTTTCATACAGTGAGTAAGACCACCTTTATTAAGGAGGATGTATTGTTTGATTTGAGACCCTCATACACGGAGAGAAGTCCAGATGGAGAGATCACATGTACAGGCCCTGCGGGGAAAACAAACCTATTAAGGATAAGAAACAGAATGAATCAAAATGAGGAAGAGGGTACAGGGTATAAAATGAGGACAAAGTTATGGGCTCAAGGATTAAAGGATCTTGGAGACATGTTCATGAGTTGATGGGAAGCTAGTGGAGAGTAGGCAGTAAGCAGGAACATGATTACTGCTGAAGGAGTAGTTCACCACCACAGACGCTCAGAACTGAGAATTTCCTCCATGTTTCATGCCTGCAATACACATAACTGGCACTATATGAACTCCTGCATTTTGGTTTCAGTCAGTAGTATATATAATTAGTGATGCTCAACTGAATTAAAGAAGCATTTCCTCTCCATATTGGTCATGACAGTGATGACTTAAATTTGACCACAAAACCAAAGGTATAAAAGGCAAAAATGAATAAGGAGGAATATATCAAACTAAAATGTTTCTTCACAACAAAAGCAACCATTCATAAAATGAAAAGACAACCTATGGAATGGGAAAATATGTTTTCAAATCATATATGTAATAAGGGGTTACTATGTAAAATGTATAAGAAACTCATACAATTCAATCCTGAGAGCAAAAACAACCCCCTAAAACATTAATCTGATTTTTAAAAAGCTAAAGGATCTAAACAGACATTTTTTTCTAAAGAAGAAATATAAATGGTCATGAAAAGGGGCTCGATATCACTAATCAGGGAAATGCAAATCGATGCTACAGTGAGAATACCACTTCATACATGTTAAAATGGCTATCATCACAAAGACAAGTGATGACAAGTTTGGATAAGGATGTGGAGAAAGGGGATCCTTGTGTATTACTGGTAGGAATGTAAACTGCTACAGCCATGATGGAAAATAGCATGGAGGTCCTTCAAACAATTAAAACAAAACTACTGTATGATCCTGCAAACCACTTTTGGATATATGTCTAAAAGAAATGAAAACAGGATATCAAGAAGATTTTTGCACTGATCTGTTCATAGAGGCATTATTTACAATAGCCAAGACAGAGAAACAACCTAAGTGTCCACTGATATGTGAACATATAAAGAAGATGTGATACACACACACACACACACACACAGTGGAACATTTTTCAGCCATGAAGGAGAAAAATGCTCTCATTCTTTCCATTTACAACAAGATGGATGAAATTTGAGGGCACTATATTAATTGATATAAGTCAGAAAGAGAAAGACAAATACTGCATGGTAAAATTTATAAATAAATAAAATCTTAAAAATATATATTAAAATTAAAACTCCTAGAGAGTAGAAATATGGGTGCTAGGTTCTAGGCGGGTAGGAGAGGCTGATAAAAGCTACAAACTGGCATTTCTAAGAGGAATAAAGTCTGAGAACCTAATGTACAATGTGGTGACTATAGTCGATACAATTGAATTATATAACTGACATTTGATAAGAGTTAGAATTTAAATGTTCTCACTAAAAATAAAAAAAGAAAGAAGAGGTGATGGATGTGTTAAATAACTATATGATGAAAATCCTTTCACAATGTACAGGTATATCAAGTCATCACTGTGTATACTTTAAATATCTTACAATTTTGTCAGTTATACCTCAATAAAGCTGAAAAAAACAAACATTTCCTGAGCACCTGCTACGTGCTCATCACTGAGCTTAGTGCTAAGGATACGAAGATGAAACACATGGCTCTTGTACTATTATAAAATATGGATAAAAGGAAACACAGACATACTAAAAATATAGTTACGTTAGTACAAAATAAAACATTAACTGCTAAGGTAGAGATACTGAAAAGCTGCTATGTATGTCTGTTAGTCACTTAGTTGTGTCCAACTCTTTGCAACCCCATGGACTGTAGCCCACCAGGCTCCTCAGTCTGTAGCATTCTCTGGCTAAAAACATCAGAACAGGTTGCCATTTCCTTCTCCAGGGATCTTCCTGTAAACTGCTACAGTCATGATGGAAAATAGCATGGAGGTCCTTCAAACAATTAAAACAAAACTACTGTATGATCCTGCAAACCACTTTTGGATATATGTCTAAAAGAAATGAAAACAGGATATCAAGAAGATTTTTGCACTGATCTGTTCATAGAGGCATTATTTACAATAGCCAAGACAGAGAAACAACCTAAGTGTCCACTGATATGTGAACATATAAAGAAGATGTGATACACACACACACACACACACACACACACAGTGGAACATTTTTCAGCCATGAAGGAGAAAAATGCTCTCATTCTTTCCATTTACAACAAGATGGATGAAATTTGAGGGCACTATATTAATTGATATAAGTCAGAAAGAGAAAGACAAATACTGCATGGTAAAATTTATAAATAAATAAAATCTTAAAAATATATATTAAAATTAAAACTCCTAGAGAGTAGAAATATGGGTGCTAGGTTCTAGGCGGGTAGGAGAGGCTGATAAAAGCTACAAACTGGCATTTCTAAGAGGAATAAAGTCTGAGAACCTAATGTACAATGTGGTGACTATAGTCGATACAATTGAATTATATAACTGACATTTGATAAGAGTTAGAATTTAAATGTTCTCACTAAAAATAAAAAAAGAAAGAAGAGGTGATGGATGTGTTAAATAACTATATGATGAAAATCCTTTCACAATGTACAGGTATATCAAGTCATCACTGTGTATACTTTAAATATCTTACAATTTTGTCAGTTATACCTCAATAAAGCTGAAAAAAACAAACATTTCCTGAGCACCTGCTACGTGCTCATCACTGAGCTTAGTGCTAAGGATACGAAGATGAAACACATGGCTCTTGTACTATTATAAAATATGGATAAAAGGAAACACAGACATACTAAAAATATAGTTACGTTAGTACAAAATAAAACATTAACTGCTAAGGTAGAGATACTGAAAAGCTGCTATGTATGTCTGTTAGTCACTTAGTTGTGTCCAACTCTTTGCAACCCCATGGACTGTAGCCCACCAGGCTCCTCAGTCTGTAGCATTCTCTGGCTAAAAACATCAGAACAGGTTGCCATTTCCTTCTCCAGGGGATCTTCCTGACACAGGGATTCAATGTGGGTCTGCTGCATTGTGGGCAGATTGTTTACCATCTGAACCAGAAAAAGCAGGGGTGAGAAGCAGTTATCCCTGGCTGGTCATTTGTGGAAGTTTTCCTAGGAAAGGTAATACCTTAGTTTTGAGTTAATTAATCAGACCAAAAAGGAAGCTCGATGCACAAAGAGAACATAAGCCACATTTCCACATAGATGAGTGCAAGGAAAGTCTTTCAAGTCAGTACTACTAAAGCATAAAAGATGAAGGCTTCCCTGGTGGCCCAGTGCGTACAGAGTCTGCCTTGCAGCACAGGGGGTACCGGTTCAATCCATGGCCTAGGAAGATCCCACATGCCATGGAGCAGCTGGACTGGTGTATCCAATTACGAGCCAGCATGCACCCAGAGCTGGTGCTCTGCAGCAAGAGAGGCCACTGTAATGGGAGGCCCACACATGCCAAAGAATAAGAGATGGATGAGAATAAATATGAAAATAAAAGAGGCATGATAGGGAAAAAATGTTGAAAAAAAAAAAAAAGATGAACAGAGGAAGAGGACCAGTGGGAAATGAGATTTAGGACATAAACTAGAAACGGATCAGGAAAGGTTTCAAGGCCATGTCAAGCTGTACAAACACTATTCTTAGGTCAATTAAAAGCCACTGATGGATGCTGAGGAGCAGGCTGGACCTAGTGAGATTTGCAATTTAAATAGATTCCTGGCAGCTGATGGAGAACATCTTGGACGTATTTTTTCCCCAGCTACTATTCTGGAAGAGAACTGCTTTTCTAGAAATGCCAAACCTCTTCTGAATTCTTTAAATATCTTTTAACCACGACAGTTTTAAAGAGAGTTACCTAATATTTTCCTCATCGTCTCCAACATTCTTTTTCCCAAATTAATTTTTTAATTTAGATGGATAATGGCAAAAAGGGAAAATAAAAAAGTGGTGTGTGGTTTGTCTTATTAGTCAGACATTTTGCTAACAGAAGCCTGAGATGTCCTTAGTTTTCTAATATTGCTCCTGTCTTAGATTCCAATGTAGCAGTGAATTCATCTGACCCAAATAAGACAGGAGATCCTCTCTAATGAATATTTTTAATCTTTTTGTATCTTTCTTCTGAAAACTTCTACTCATCTTCTGATTTGACTCCATAATTGGAAATGAATAGAAAACCACATCTTCTTAAAACTTAATTATAAATTTTGCATTACTTTATCTAAAGGTGTCCATTGTCATCTTAAACATCTTGCTTCCTAATTCCTTGACCTTGTTTTCTGTCTTTTTAAGGTACCACCCACTTATGATGAGGTGGTCTCACAAGTATGCTTCAAGTTTCAATTTTAGGCTCTAATTAGCTATCTTATCTGGAAACTTTTAATATCTTCAAAATCAGAGCTTAACTTAAAGCCTTGGCCAATACTGTTATGCAGGCTTCACTGATACTATCAATTCATTATTAAGCTGGGGTTCCAGTCAGGTCACCCATCACTGGTGTCATTCTTCTAAGCACTTGTAATTCTGCCATTCTGTCTTCATAATTAGGCATAAACAGCTAATGAAAACATCATATAGTTTATGAGTGCCTTTGTCTGAAAATTCAAACTTTTTTTCTTTCTCAACATTTAACAACTGATTATTTTCCCAATATAAGCTAACTGATCAAGCATTTGCATAGGTTTATCCAGATAGAGATAAAGATAAATTGAGGGTTAATGTTAAAGTTCATTTTTGTTGCCTTTATTCTCGTTCGTTTGCAGTTCCCCATCTTTTCCCAAAGCAAACCCATTAAATTGCACTGGTACTGCCAGTTTCTCCTCCAACCTAGGTCAAGGTCAAGAATGTTTCTTCCTAGAAGAAAAAAAAAACCTACCTCATTTTCATGAAAGTGTTCATATTTACCTTCCTTCATTATTTTCATTTTTTTTTCATGTACTGAATTATTAAACCATCATCCTCTCTAATCATCACTTGAAAGAAAATCTAGTAACATTTTCAAAAGCCCCTGAACTAGGCACCAGAGACCTAGCAAGTCCTAGCTTTGTAATTAGTTGTTTAAGCCAGAACATTTAAACTCCTTAGACCTTACTTTACTCATCTAAAAGTGGAATAGATTAAACCAGTAGCCATTTTCTTCAATTAGGTCACAGGCCTTTTGCAGAATCTGATAACTATGAACTCACTCTCCAGAGGAAAAAAAAACTCTAGAAAAAAAAAAAAAAATAGAAATGCCCATACCCATATACAGGTGAAATTCTGCATTTGATTTCTTGAGATGCATGGAATTTTAAAACTCATGTGTGAACACTTGGGAGTTCACAGGCTCCTGGCTATGAAATGTTGAAGTAAATGGTGTCTGCCTTTAAAGTTCCACAAAGCCTTCCTCCACAAGGCTATACAAGTAATCCAAAATGTACTGTGTAATTCACAGAGTAGCAGTTCACCTAGAAATTCTCTAAAAATCTCAGATCTTACCTCAGGCCTACTGAATAAAAATTTGCATCTAAACAATAGCTTTACAGGATTCAATGGACATCAAATCTGAAGGCAGAGTTCCACAGAATACCAAGGAGAGATAAGAAATCCTTCTTAAATTAACAATGCAAATAAATTGACAGAAACAATAGAATGGGAAGCACAAGAGATCTCTTCAAGATAATTTGAGATATCAAGGGAGCATTTCACAAAAGATGGGCACAATGAAAGACAGAAAATGTGAAGACTTAACAGAAGCAGAAGAGAAAAGAAGTGACAAGAATTTACAAAAGAACTGTACAAAATGGTGTTAATGGCCCGGATAATGATGTGGTCATTCACCTAGAGTCAGACACCCTGGAGTGTGAAGTCAAGGGGGCCTTATGAAGTATTACAGTGAATTAAGCTAGTGGAAGTCATGGAATTCCAGCTGAGCTATTTCAAATCCTCAAAGATGATGCTGTTAAAGTGCTGCACTCAATATGCCAGCAAATTTGGACAACTCAGCAGTGGCCACAGGACTGGAGAAGGTCAGTTTTCATTTCAATCCTGAGAAAGGGCAATGACAAAGAATGGTCAAACTACTGCGAAATTGTGCTCATTTCACATGCTAGCAAGGAAAGGTTAAAAAGCCTCCAAGTTGGGTTTCAACAATATGTGAATCAAGCATTTCCAGATGTACGAACTGGATTTGGAAAAGGCAAAGGAACCAGAAATTAAATTGCTACCATCCATTGGAACATAGAAAAAACAAGAGAATTGCAGAGAAAACAACTACTTCTGCTTCATTGACTATTATAAATCTTTTGTGGATCACCACAAACTGTGGAAAATTCTTAAAGAGATGGGAATACTTTACTGTCTTTTGAGAAACCAGCATGTAGGTAAAGAAGCAACAGTTAAAACAGGACAAAGAACAACAGACTGGTTCCAAACTGGCTAAAGAATAGGTCAAGACTATGTACTGTCAACCTGCCTTTAAAGTTCCACAAAGCCTTCCTCCACAAGGCTATACAAGTAATCCAAAATGTACTGTGTAATTCACAGAGTAGCAGTTCACCTAGAAATTCTCTAAAAATCTCAGATCTTACCTCAGGCCTACTGAATAAAAATTTGCATCTAAACAATAGCTTTACAGGATTCAATGGACATCAAATCTGAAGGCAGAGTTCCACAGAATACCAAGGAGAGATAAGAAATCCTTCTTAAATTAACAATGCAAATAAATTGACAGAAACAATAGAATGGGAAGCACAAGAGATCTCTTCAAGATAATTTGAGATATCAAGGGAGCATTTCACAAAAGATGGGCACAATGAAAGACAGAAAATGTGAAGACTTAACAGAAGCAGAAGAGAAAAGAAGTGACAAGAATTTACAAAAGAACTGTACAAAATGGTGTTAATGGCCCGGATAATGATGTGGTCATTCACCTAGAGTCAGACACCCTGGAGTGTGAAGTCAAGGGGGCCTTATGAAGTATTACAGTGAATTAAGCTAGTGGAAGTCATGGAATTCCAGCTGAGCTATTTCAAATCCTCAAAGATGATGCTGTTAAAGTGCTGCACTCAATATGCCAGCAAATTTGGACAACTCAGCAGTGGCCACAGGACTGGAGAAGGTCAGTTTTCATTTCAATCCTGAGAAAGGGCAATGACAAAGAATGGTCAAACTACTGCGAAATTGTGCTCATTTCACATGCTAGCAAGGAAAGGTTAAAAAGCCTCCAAGTTGGGTTTCAACAATATGTGAATCAAGCATTTCCAGATGTACGAACTGGATTTGGAAAAGGCAAAGGAACCAGAAATTAAATTGCTACCATCCATTGGAACATAGAAAAAACAAGAGAATTGCAGAGAAAACAACTACTTCTGCTTCATTGACTATTATAAATCTTTTGTGGATCACCACAAACTGTGGAAAATTCTTAAAGAGATGGGAATACTTTACTGTCTTTTGAGAAACCAGCATGTAGGTAAAGAAGCAACAGTTAAAACAGGACAAAGAACAACAGACTGGTTCCAAACTGGCTAAAGAATAGGTCAAGACTATGTACTGTCAACCTGCTTATTTAACTTCTTTGCAGAGTACATCACGCAAAATGCCAGGTAGGATGAAGCACAAGCTGGAAATCAGGATTGCCAGAAGAAACATCAATAACCTCAGATATGCAGAATGAAAAAGGTTAAGAGGAAAACTTGGTAAGGAGGCCAGTGGTTTCCAGGTAGGAGGAGGAGGAGGAGGAAGAGGAACAAACATTTTCTAGCCTAAAATGTCTGCCCTCATAAAGATCTATTCTGAAACTAACTTTATTGTCTATGGAAGCAAACTATTTTGCATTGGAATGTCTCATGTACTCTTGATGGCTAGAGAACATCCTCTGGTTAATCTTATGTTAATGTTGTGTGTGAGGGCCTAGCAAGATCTTTACAGTCTTAAGATATTTTTTGTTCTATTGTTAACAACAAACTGAAGAGTACAAAATGCCTTGTCTAAACTGGCTTCTGGGGGTATTCTTCTATCTCCCTTACAGTGTCTATGCTAGAAGCTTTCTCTATCCCTTTTTTCTTTAATAAACTTTTACTGCATGAAGCTCTGAGTGACCAAGCCAAGTCTTTTGGATCCCAGTGTGAATTCTTCTCCTTTGGTGATTAAGAATCCAACACCATTCACGGTAACCTATCTATGGTCACCTATCAAGAGGATACCATCCTTATGGCAGAAAGCTAAGAAGAACTAAAGAGCCTCTAGATGAAAGTGAAAGAGGAGAGTGAAAAAGGTGGCTTAAAACTCAACATTCAAAAATATGAAGATCATGGCATCCAGTCCCATCACTTCATGATAAATAGATGGGGGGAAAATGGAACAGTGACAGACTTTATTTTCTTGGGCTCCAAAATCACTGCAAATGGTGAAAGTAGCCATGAAATTAAAAAATGTTTCCTCCTTGGAAGAAAAGCTATGATGAACCTAGATAGCCTATTACAGAGACATCACTTTGCTGACAAAGGTCCATATAGTCAAAGCTATTGTTTTTCCAGTAGTCATGTACAGATGTGAGAGGTAGACCATAAAGAAGGCTGAGTGCTAAAAAAAAAAAACAAAAAAAAAAAAACTGATGCTTTCAAACTGTGGTGTTGGAGAAGGCACTTGAGAGTCCCTTGGACAGCAAGGAGATCAAACCAGTCAATCCTAAAGGAAATCAAGCCTGAACATTCACTGGAAGGACTGATACTGAAGCTGAAACTCCAATACTTTGGCCACCTGATGTGAAGAGCCAATTCACTATAATAACCCTGATGCTGGGAAATGTTAAAGACAAAAGAACAGAGCAACAGAGGATGAAACAGTTGAATGGCATCAGAGACTCAATGGATATGAGTTTGTGCAAGCTCAGGGAGACAGTGAAGGATAAGGAAGCCTGGCATACTGCTGTCCATGGGGCTGCAAAGCATCAAACATGACTGAGCAACTGAAATTAACTCAACTTTAAGATAATGTTAAGATGCAAATTCTTCCACTAGTCATGTGAGTTGGACCATAAGAAAAAAGGCTGAGCAACAAAGACTTTATGCTTTATAACTGCAGTGCTAGAGAAGGCTCTTGAGAGTCCCTTGGTCAATAAGGAGATCAAACCAGTCAATCTTAAAGGAAATCAAGCCTGAACATTCATTGGAAGGACAGGTGCTGAAGATGAAGCTCCAATACTTTGGCCTCCTGATGTAAAGAGGCAACTCACTGGAAAAGACCCTGATGCTGGGAAAGAATTAAGGTGAAAGAAGAGGTCAAAAGATGATGAGATGGTTAGATAGTATCACTAACTCAGTGGACATAAACTTGAGCAAACTTCAGGAGACAGCGGTGGACAAGGAAGCCTGACATGCTGAAGTACAAAGGGTCACAAAGAGTCAGACACACTTAAGGACTGAACACTAATCACATTATAGTTTGAGAAGAACAGCCAGGGAGTTTGGTTTAAATAAATTTCATGTAAAAGCAGAAAGGAAGATCATGATGATTGTTAGAATGGATTAGAGGTGCTTTCTTCTCTTTTCTCCTTCATGATGTCTCAAAATACAGACAGATCACAACAAGAATTTTTTTTTTTTTTTTTGGCCACTTTTATTGGTCTTTCATTTATCTATTTTCATCCATCTTTGTTCTTTGGACCATGTGGGCCTCCCATTGCAGTGGCCTCTCTTGTTGCAGAGCACCGGCTCTGGGTGCATGAGCTCAAGAGCTCTGGTCTGGTAACTGGACACACTGTTCCAGCTGCTCCGCGGAATGTGGGATCTTCCCAGGTCAGGGATCGAACCAGCGCCCCTTGCACTGCAAGGTGGACTCCTTACCCACCGGACCACTGGGGAAGCCCCACAGCAAGAATTTGTAATCATAAACTTGGATCCATGGATGAACTGAAAAGCCGTCCAATGAAAGAAACTTAAGATTCTGGATTTTAATTTATTCATGGAAGCGGCATTTATTTATGTGATGTTATTTGTGTTAATGATAATCATGATAAAAATATATATGATACTTGAAGAAGCTATTACCATTAATGGCCCCATTTGACAAAACAGGAAGAGAAAAGCCAAAAAGTTAGTTTGGCTCTATAAAAGTAATTCTTAATGACATTTATGTGAATGACTTAACATTTATGTCTAATAATTATGCAGAATTATAACATTATGCAATCCATAGACAGATTCAATGTTTTAGATTAACATTGCTGTAGGTTTTATTTAATTATAGTAGCAAATCTTAGAGATACATCTAGTCTTCATAATTTGTTACTCATGCAGCATGGAAAGTTACTCAGAAACTTTTCAAATTAGGGTCAATACTAGTTTACAAAGGACATATTGTAGATGAAAGTTAGTTTTTTATATAAAGCTACTTAGTATTTATAAAATCTTTATTCTGAAGCGCAGATGTTTGGTTCAAATATATAAAAGAAATTTAAAACCACAGGTATTCATTTGCAGGCATTAAACTTGAATTTTGATGTTATATCTTCCTAAAATTAAGGTGACTTTTAAAATGCTCCTGGGGTAGATGCCACTGCTGTCTGCAAAACTGTGAGCTCCTATATTTCCAAAATGACTTCTTAAAATGGAGGAAACTAAATGCATCAGAAGCCTAGAGATATAGGGACTAAGGGATAAGAGGAAAACAAGTAAGGTAAAGAAGAAATAAAGTTATGGGAGGCAAAGGAGATAGAAATGAAAGGAACAGAATACGGATCTTCATGCATAAATGTACAGTCACATTTACGGAGTCAAGAAAAAAAGAGACATACAGGAAGAAATGACATGTTTTTAAGTGTTCATACACCTTTTGTCATACAAACGACAATCACTCAATAAGACTCCATAATTAAATCCCCCTCTCATCCTTCACCTCCCCACATCTCAAGGGCATAACATTACTAGAGAAGATGGTTGTATCATTTTGTTTCTGATAACCATTTCTTCAGTAACCCTATGACCTTGTATGAGTTCACTGCGTTGATGGTTACTCATCCCTCTCTGATTAGAACTTTTAGAAAACTGTACAGCTCATTTACCTGTGCTTTTTTTTTTTTTAATTTTTTTAAACTTTTATTTTACTTTTAACTTTTACAGAGTTTTCGTGTTTACAGATATGTATGTTCTCAGATTAGTCATATGTATATCCCCCCCATCCCACCCCTCCAGACCCTCATACAGCACCCGTGAAGGATCTGCTTTTCTCATAGAGCAATCGCTATAGCTATTTTCTTCACATATGATAGTACAGGCCTTCATGTTAATTCCTTTATGCCTCTCATCCACTGTTAATTCCCCACAATGTCCATATGTCCACTGTCCATGTCTGTCTCTCCATTGCTTCACTGCATGTGCCATCATCACATTCCTACTAGATTCCATATACATGTGTTCGTATATTGTACTTGTCCTTCTCTTTCTGACTAACTATACTTTTTACGATACGTTCTAGAGCCAGCCACCTCATAAGGGCTGATTCTTCTGCATGTCTTTTGACAGCTGTGTAGTATTCCATTGTATATATGTCCCAGAGCTTCTGTATCCATTTGTTCATCGATAGGCATCTAGGTTGCTTCCACGTTCTAGCTATCGTATAGAGAGCTACAATGAACATTGGGGTACAAGTGCTTCTTTTGGATTTAATTTCATCAGGGTATAAGCCTCAGAGTGGGATTGCTGGGTTGTATGGTGCTGCTATTTTTAGTTTTTTAAGAAATCTCCAGACTGTCTTCCATAGCAGCTGTATCAATAGGAAAACAAGTAAGGTAAAGAAGAAATAAAGTTATGGGAGGCAAAGGAGATAGAAATGAAAGGAACAGAATACGGATCTTCATGCATAAATGTACAGTCACATTTACGGAGTCAAGAAAAAAAGAGACATACAGGAAGAAATGACATGTTTTTAAGTGTTCATACACCTTTTGTCATACAAACGACAATCACTCAATAAGACTCCATAATTAAATCCCCCTCTCATCCTTCACCTCCCCACATCTCAAGGGCATAACATTACTAGAGAAGATGGTTGTATCATTTTGTTTCTGATAACCATTTCTTCAGTAACCCTATGACCTTGTATGAGTTCACTGCGTTGATGGTTACTCATCCCTCTCTGATTAGAACTTTTAGAAAACTGTACAGCTCATTTACCTGTGCTTTTTTTTTTTTTTTAATTTTTTTAAACTTTTATTTTACTTTTAACTTTTACAGAGTTTTCGTGTTTACAGATATGTATGTTCTCAGATTAGTCATATGTATATCCCCCCCATCCCACCCCTCCAGACCCTCATACAGCACCCGTGAAGGATCTGCTTTTCTCATAGAGCAATCGCTATAGCTATTTTCTTCACATATGATAGTACAGGCCTTCATGTTAATTCCTTTATGCCTCTCATCCACTGTTAATTCCCCACAATGTCCATATGTCCACTGTCCATGTCTGTCTCTCCATTGCTTCACTGCATGTGCCATCATCACATTCCTACTAGATTCCATATACATGTGTTCGTATATTGTACTTGTCCTTCTCTTTCTGACTAACTATACTTTTTACGATACGTTCTAGAGCCAGCCACCTCATAAGGGCTGATTCTTCTGCATGTCTTTTGACAGCTGTGTAGTATTCCATTGTATATATGTCCCAGAGCTTCTGTATCCATTTGTTCATCGATAGGCATCTAGGTTGCTTCCACGTTCTAGCTATCGTATAGAGAGCTACAATGAACATTGGGGTACAAGTGCTTCTTTTGGATTTAATTTCATCAGGGTATAAGCCTCAGAGTGGGATTGCTGGGTTGTATGGTGCTGCTATTTTTAGTTTTTTAAGAAATCTCCAGACTGTCTTCCATAGCAGCTGTATCAATCTACATTCCCACCAGCAATGCAGGAGTGTTCCCTTTTCTCCACACCCTCTCCAGCATTTATTGTCTGTCGATTTGTGGATGATGGCCATTCTGATGGGTGTGAGGTGATATCTCATTGTAGTTTTGATTTGCATTTCTCTAATTATAAGCGAAGTTGAGCATCATTTCATGTGTTTTGGGGCCACCTGTATGTACTCTTTGGAGAGGTGTCTGTCTAGGTCCTTTTCCCATTTTTTGATTGGGTTGTTCATTTTCCCATTTTTTGTAATTAAGTCTTACTTATCTTCCCTTATCTAAGCTACCAGTACCTTCTTAATTCCAACCCATCTGTCTCATGTTCCTGCTTTGTAAGTAAAGGGCTGCTGTTGCCAAAACAGATCTTTCTTAAAAAACATAAATGTTGAAATGGCAAGAAAAATAAGGCTAACTTCTCACCCCATCTCTAGTTAAGAGTTTTTGTAACTGTCTTTGCACCTATTAAATAAGCACACTCAGTTCAATCCAAAGGCAAGGTGTGGGTCCAGGGAAACTAAGGTAAAACAATGTAGGTGGTGGTTTCCTAACCACATAATTAAATTGCTCTATAAGTAGTAAGTCTGATACAGAACCATTCTATTCTGTTGCATCTTAAATCAATTCATGCCAGTTTATTCATTTGCTAATCTGAAGCATTTTTCTTGCACTGAAACTCTGACATAATAGCTTAATAGATGTTTGTTGAATAAAGACAATAATTCATGCAAATGATGTAAGAACATGCACTGTTCTCTGTGAATTATATCTTACAGTCTGTACAGATATTGACTATTTTTTTTTACCTTTTTTTGCTCCGTAGATTTGATTCCATATTATATATAATTTCCTAGGTAAAGCAGGGACTAAAGTGGATGATAGGGTTTTATAGTACCTAACCATAATATCACATACAATTATCTTTTAATAACCCTTATAATGGTGATGTGTTTCTCTACTACTTTTAACAGTTATAATGATGATATATTTCTACCCCTTCCAAAGTAGACTCGAGACTGCCTCTGCTCCTGGGCCTGCTTCACTCTAAGGACTGATGTGCTCCAAGAAGGAGTAAAAGGAAAGAATGACTCCACAAGGATCAAGAATTAAAATGGAAAATGGAAGAGAATACTGAAAAAATACTACAAACAGAAATCAGATTTATCTTGTTCATCTAGCTTTGTACAGAGCTTCCATTTTCTTTCTTTTTTTTCTGTCCTATGGTTTTACCTTTCAAGTTGAGTCTTTGACTTTACAGCAAATTTAGGAATTGACACTCTTTGAATTTCAAATATTCAAGTAAGCTAGGCACACATATGTGTGCGTTTCTGTGTATCTGTTTACTGATGTGTGTATTTATGTGTAAATATATATTCAAGTGTATGTATATGTATTGCATTTGTAAGATAGTATGCTTATGCATTTGGCAGTTTGTGTTTATATGTATATAATATCTGCATACAAGGATTCCCTTGTAGCTCAGCTGCTAAAAAACTTGGCTGCAATGCAGGAGACCTGGGTTCAATCCCTGGGTTGGGAAGATGCCCTGGAGAAGGAATAGGCTACCCACCCCAGTATTCTTGCCTTAAGAATTCCATGGATTGTACCATGGGTCACAATGAGTTAGACATGACTGCATGACTTTCACTTCACTATCTATATATCTGTGTGTACTGTGTGTATATATACATATGTCTGTATTCTGATTTATCATATTTAAGAAAGTACATAATTCATGCCAGTTTATTCATTTGCTAATCTGAAGCATTTTTCTTGCACTGAAACTCTGACATAATAGCTTAACAGATGTTTGTTGAATAAAGACAATAATTCATGCAAATGATGTAAGAACATGCACTGTTCTCTGTGAATTATATCTTACAGTCTGTACAGATATTGACTATTTTTTTTTACCTTTTTTTGCTCCGTAGATTTGATTCCATATTATATATAATTTCCTAGGTAAAGCAGGGACTAAAGTGGATGATAGGGTTTTATAGTACCTAACCATAATATCACATACAATTATCTTTTAATAACCCTTATAATGGTGATGTGTTTCTCTACTACTTTTAACAGTTATAATGATGATATATTTCTACCCCTTCCAAAGTAGACTCGAGACTGCCTCTGCTCCTGGGCCTGCTTCACTCTAAGGACTGATGTGCTCCAAGAAGGAGTAAAAGGAAAGAATGACTCCACAAGGATCAAGAATTAAAATGGAAAATGGAAGAGAATACTGAAAAAATACTACAAACAGAAATCAGATTTATCTTGTTCATCTAGCTTTGTACAGAGCTTCCATTTTCTTTCTTTTTGTTCTGTCCTATGGTTTTACCTTTCAAGTTGAGTCTTTGACTTTACAGCAAATTTAGGAATTGACACTCTTTGAATTTCAAATATTCAAGTAAGCTAGGCACACATATGTGTGCGTTTCTGTGTATCTGTTTACTGATGTGTGTATTTATGTGTAAATATATATTCAAGTGTATGTATATGTATTGCATTTGTAAGATAGTATGCTTATGCATTTGGCAGTTTGTGTTTATATGTATATAATATCTGCATACAAGGATTCCCTTGTAGCTCAGCTGCTAAAAAACTTGGCTGCAATGCAGGAGACCTGGGTTCAATCCCTGGGTTGGGAAGATGCCCTGGAGAAGGAATAGGCTACCCACCCCAGTATTCTTGCCTTAAGAATTCCATGGATTGTACCATGGGTCACAATGAGTTAGACATGACTGCATGACTTTCACTTCACTATCTATATATCTGTGTGTACTGTGTGTATATATACATATGTCTGTATTCTGATTTATCATATTTAAGAAAGTACATAATTCATAGTTCATTTACATAATTGTTTGCTTTGAAAGACGAACTTTCTAATACATTCTGGGCTATTTATACCTGGTATCTGTCAATAAACTTTGTGTGGTTTAGGAGAATACTTTTGGGATAAAGAGAAACTGACTTTGGACAGTTTTCCAAGGATTTGGTCATCTTCCAAGTTCAGTCATTAAGTATGACTGATGTGTGTTTTCTGAAGTGAAAGTGCTAGTTTCTCAGTCGCATCTGACTCTCTGCGACCCCATGAACTACAGAGCTTGCCTGACTTCTCTGCGCATGGAGTTCTGCAGGCAAGAGTATTGGAGTGCGTAGCTATTCCCTTCTCCAGAGGATCTCACCAGCCCAGGGATTGAACCACGGTCTTTTCTGGACCCTGCTGCTTCAATTGAATAGAGTCATTTCCAAAAGGAAACTTTCTGGTCACTTCCATAACCAATTTTTATTTTGTCTATGGATGGCAATACCCCATTTTAGAGGCAGATGTGTCTCAACAGCTGGAAAAATGCTCTTATTCAATATAAGTTCACTAACTGTTTAGGAGCTTTACTTAGTGATCAAGAAGCTCTCAGTGAGTCTTAAAGAGAAGGTCATGTAACATTAAAAGTATTACAATTACTTCTGTAAAATTCAACCCAGTCTATTCAAAATCTTAGAACAAAGCTTAGCAATGGTTATGAAACTACTGATAATAAATGGACTTTCAATATTTTTCATACTTTTACCAGCAGAATGGTTTGCTTTTAAACTTCTTTTTATCTGCATAAAGTATAATTAATTATACAGAATTTCAGCTACCATTGTAGAAAGCTGAAAATCGCATGTAATTGTTCTTAATAGGCTGGATTCTTTACCTGGTTAGCAGAATAGAAACTTCTTTCTGGGAACCACAAAATTGTCCTGCCGAGTAGAACAGGAGACTACCCTGGGTTGGGAAGATGCCCTGGAGAAGGAATAGGCTACCCACCCCAGTATTCTTGCCTTAAGAATTCCATGGATTGTACCATGGGTCACAATGAGTTAGACATGACTGCATGACTTTCACTTCACTATCTATATATCTGTGTGTACTGTGTGTATATATACATATGTCTGTATTCTGATTTATCATATTTAAGAAAGTACATAATTCATAGTTCATTTACATAATTGTTTGCTTTGAAAGACGAACTTTCTAATACATTCTGGGCTATTTATACCTGGTATCTGTCAATAAACTTTGTGTGGTTTAGGAGAATACTTTTGGGATAAAGAGAAACTGACTTTGGACAGTTTTCCAAGGATTTGGTCATCTTCCAAGTTCAGTCATTAAGTATGACTGATGTGTGTTTTCTGAAGTGAAAGTGCTAGTTTCTCAGTCGCATCTGACTCTCTGCGACCCCATGAACTACAGAGCTTGCCTGACTTCTCTGCGCATGGAGTTCTGCAGGCAAGAGTATTGGAGTGCGTAGCTATTCCCTTCTCCAGAGGATCTCACCAGCCCAGGGATTGAACCACGGTCTTTTCTGGACCCTGCTGCTTCAATTGAATAGAGTCATTTCCAAAAGGAAACTTTCTGGTCACTTCCATAACCAATTTTTATTTTGTCTATGGATGGCAATACCCCATTTTAGAGGCAGATGTGTCTCAACAGCTGGAAAAATGCTCTTATTCAATATAAGTTCACTAACTGTTTAGGAGCTTTACTTAGTGATCAAGAAGCTCTCAGTGAGTCTTAAAGAGAAGGTCATGTAACATTAAAAGTATTACAATTACTTCTGTAAAATTCAACCCAGTCTATTCAAAATCTTAGAACAAAGCTTAGCAATGGTTATGAAACTACTGATAATAAATGGACTTTCAATATTTTTCATACTTTTACCAGCAGAATGGTTTGCTTTTAAACTTCTTTTTATCTGCATAAAGTATAATTAATTATACAGAATTTCAGCTACCATTGTAGAAAGCTGAAAATCGCATGTAATTGTTCTTAATAGGCTGGATTCTTTCCCTGGTTAGCAGCATAGAAACTTCTTTCTGGGAACCACAAAATTGTCCTGCCGAGTAGAACAGGATGCAAATCTGGCCTGAAGTTTTCTTACAATTACTATAATAATACGTACTGTTCATCTACTCCTCAGGCTGCCATTAGGAATAAAAGCATATTATCCCAGTAGGATGCTGTGCTGTTATCTTTCAGGTTACACAGCCTCTGCCTACAGTTAGGGGCCTGGCTTAAATCGAGAACCTGGAAACATTATAAGACCATGTAGACATAGAGTAATCATAAAGTGACTCCTATTTTTCATACCTGGTTAAGAATAGACCATTCTGAGTGGAGGAAACATGGGTAAATTTTACTGCTTAATTTTACGTGTAAAATCTGCAATAAACTTCCCCCATTGCATTTATTTTTTCTTGTAATTTTGGCCTCTTTTATTGTTTTGTTTTGTTTTTCATTCATCTTTATTCTTTGCCATCTGTGGGCCTCCGATCACAGTGACCTCTCTCATTGCAGAGTTCTGGCTCCTGGCGCATGCGCTCCAGAGCGCGGGCTTGCAACTGGGACACATGGATCCAGTTGCTCCATGGTACGTGGGATCTTCCCAGGAAAGGGATTGAACCGGAGCCCCTTGCACTGCAAGGCAGACTCTTTACCCACTGAATCACCAGGGAAGCCCTGCATTTATTTTTAACACTGAAATTTCCAAAAGGAGTCTTAGAGACACTAAGAAATTTGGCTTCTTATGGAGTAAATAGTCAGATGGGATATGAACTCAATATTGTCTGATTATAGATTTGTACTTTTCTTCTATATAATTCAGTGTTTTTATGCAGCCCTATTATAACATGAGGAAAAGTTTATCTTTATTCATCCATAATTGCTGCTTTGTTCCCTTTTCCCTGTACATTGTTTTTATGTTCTCCTGTTGTCTCAAAGACTCATCTTTTCCTTTCTTTGTATGAGGTTGCCACTATTATGCTCCAAAGAAGTCATTTCCTGACCTTCCACATTTTCCATAAAACCTTATCTTTTATCTGATTTACTCCAACTTTTTATTCTCCTAGGTAACACATTTATTTTTATCAATTTTAAAGTATTCATTGGTTAGTGTTGTTATTAAGGTAACAAGGCAGCATAGGGCAAAGCATGTACCAAAGACCCATCTCGTATGAGGAAAACTAAAAAATTCAGTTAGCCAATTTCAAGAATTTAGAGTCCTTAAATTTCCAACGTGTCTTTGGAACAAAACCAGAAAAACACAGAACTTGAACTGAAGATACTTGAACAACCAATCCATGAACAACGAGCAAGAGCCACACACCCCAGCATTTCATCTGACCCTTCAAGTTTACAGCATAGACGAAAAGAATAACACCTTCAGAAATCCTTTTGTTATTTTTAGAACAGGAATAAGCGATAGACATCAACATCTTAGGATCACTTAACTAAACTGGACAGGAATGGGTGAATTCAATTCAGGTAATAATTATATATAATTCTTCAGGCAAAAATCCCTTAGAAGAATGGAGTAGTCCTCACAGTCAACAAAAGAGTCAGGAAATGCAACACTTGATTGCAACCTCAAAAACAAAGGAATGATCTCCAGTCCATTTCCAAGGAAAACCATTAAGCACCACAGTAATCCAAGCCTATGCCCCAACCACTGATGCCTCAGAAGCTGAAGTTGATGGGTTTTATGAAGACTGACAAAAACCTTCTAGAACTAACACCAAAAAGAGATGTCCTTTTCATCATAGGGGACTGGAATGCAAAAGTACAAAATCAAAAATACCCGGAATAACAGGTCAGTGGCTTCCCCAATGGGTCAAATGATAAAGAATCCACCTGCAGTGCAGGAGACACAGGTTGGGAAGACCCCCTGGAGAAGGAAATTCCAACCCACTCCAGTATCCTTGCCCAGAGAATTCCATGGACAGAGGAGGCTGGTGGGCTATATACAGTTCATGGGATCACAAGGAGTTGGGCACTACTGAGCTAATAATACTTTTATTTTCTTTTGGCTTTAGCGTACAAAATAAAGCAGGGTAAAGGCTAACAAGAGAGCACAAGAGAATACAATGATTATAGCAAACACACTTTTCCAAGAACTAAATAGCCCCGAACTACAACAATATTATGTTCTTTGCAGTCCAAGGTAGAAAAACTCTATACGATCAGCAAAATCAAGGTCTGGAGCTGACTATCTCCTAGGTAACTTTATTTATCAATTTTAAAGTATTCATTGGTTAGTGTTGTTATTAAGGTAACAAGGCAGCATAGGGCAAAGCATGTACCAAAGACCCATCTCGTATGAGGAAAACTAAAAAATTCAGTTAGCCAATTTCAAGAATTTAGAGTCCTTAAATTTCCAACGTGTCTTTGGAACAAAACCAGAAAAACACAGAACTTGAACTGAAGATACTTGAACAACCAATCCATGAACAACGAGCAAGAGCCACACACCCCAGCATTTCATCTGACCCTTCAAGTTTACAGCATAGACGAAAAGAATAACACCTTCAGAAATCCTTTTGTTATTTTTAGAACAGGAATAAGCGATAGACATCAACATCTTAGGATCACTTAACTAAACTGGACAGGAATGGGTGAATTCAATTCAGGTAATAATTATATATAATTCTTCAGGCAAAAATCCCTTAGAAGAATGGAGTAGTCCTCACAGTCAACAAAAGAGTCAGGAAATGCAACACTTGATTGCAACCTCAAAAACAAAGGAATGATCTCCAGTCCATTTCCAAGGAAAACCATTAAGCACCACAGTAATCCAAGCCTATGCCCCAACCACTGATGCCTCAGAAGCTGAAGTTGATGGGTTTTATGAAGACTGACAAAAACCTTCTAGAACTAACACCAAAAAGAGATGTCCTTTTCATCATAGGGGACTGGAATGCAAAAGTACAAAATCAAAAATACCCGGAATAACAGGTCAGTGGCTTCCCCAATGGGTCAAATGATAAAGAATCCACCTGCAGTGCAGGAGACACAGGTTGGGAAGACCCCCTGGAGAAGGAAATTCCAACCCACTCCAGTATCCTTGCCCAGAGAATTCCATGGACAGAGGAGGCTGGTGGGCTATATACAGTTCATGGGATCACAAGGAGTTGGGCACTACTGAGCTAATAATACTTTTATTTTCTTTTGGCTTTAGCGTACAAAATAAAGCAGGGTAAAGGCTAACAAGAGAGCACAAGAGAATACAATGATTATAGCAAACACACTTTTCCAAGAACTCAAGACACATAGACATCACCAGCTTAACTATACCAAAATCAGATTGATTATGTTCTTTGCAGTCCAAGGTAGAAAAACTCTATACGATCAGCAAAATCAAGGTCTGGAGCTGACTATGGCTCAGATCATGAGCTCCTTATTGCAAAATCAAGCTTAAATTGAAAAAAATAGAGACAACTACTATTTAGGTGTGATCTAAATCCCTTATGATTATATAGTAGAGGCAATAAATAGATTCAAGGGATTAGATCTGGTAGACAGAGTGCCTGAAGAACTATGAATGGAGGTTCATAACACTGTATAGGAGACACTGACCAAAGCCATCCCAAAGAAATAGAAATGCAAGCAAGCAAAGTAGTTGTGTAAGGAGGCTTTACAAATAGCTGAGGAAAGAAGAGAAGCAAAAAGCAAGGGTGAAAGAGAAAGATATACTCAACTGAATAAAAAGTTTCAGAGAAAAGCAAGGAGAGGTAAGAAGGCCTTCTTAAATGAGCAATGCCAAAAAACAGGAAAACAAAAGAAAGGGAAAGACTAGAGATTTATTTAAGAAAACTGGAGCTTTCAAGGGAACACTTCATGCAAAGATGGGCACAGTAAAGGGCAGAAATGACAAGAACCTAACAGAAGCAGAAAAAATTAAGAAGAGGTGGCAATATGGTATAGATAAGCCTACACATCATAACAATACAGACAAAAGACAATGCCTATTAGAAAAAATGACAGTTATGCTCAGTCGTGAACCAACAGTCTACAAGCAAGCAAAATAACACAGCAACGAACTTCTTTTCCTTAGGTTATTTGGAAAAGTTTATCCTTAAAACTACAAAGTATTGAAGAAATATAGATATACCCCATTTTGTTGAATGATTTGTATTTAAAATCCATTAAAATTATGCATATTAGACAATTCTTATATCTTATGGTTTAGGCTCAAATTTTTCATTTCCTGACACAGAAATTCTCAATTTCTTAATCTGCCTCACACTATAACCTATATAGTCTAGAGTAACTAAGCATCTAATATTGTACTTTAAATATATGTTCTTTAAAAGCTTTCTTCTTGGTTTCTTAGTGAGAGATTAGTCAATCTTAGATCTCACATGTTTAAAGTGTTCCATCATTAGGAAGTCACAAGGATGAACATATATCATATCATAGATAAGGAGCCCAGTCTTCTGTCATTGTTGGGAAATAATTTCCCAAGAGTTTCTTACATTTCTGCACATCTTATGAAAGAATCGGTGGCTGCTTTTGTTCTGAACTATTTTAAAAAGATGTTTGTAAAGCAAACAGTCTTAGAAATAGCATCTCCTTCTTGAGCAAACAGAGGCATACTTGACATTCATTATAAAAAGAAATGGATTCCTGAATTCAGGGTCTCTTTCTCATAATGTTTAGGTATCATATGGTCTGATTTGTGTTGCCTTGTGGAAATTGGAGCTTAGGGAACCATATAAAAAAGCTGATACACTTGCTATTGCTATGTGAAAAATAAATTGTCCTTCCTCTCTGATCCAGGAGTCTAGTGTCTTCTAAAAGCATCCATGAATCTATGGCAGGCTTTTATGTTACCCTGTACGCAAGCAGGGTAACATCTCAGACCCTTCAGAGGTTTTTTTTTTTTTTTTTTTAATAACTTTGGTAATGAGGATAGGATGCTTACAGAGACATGGATTTCCTTCTGGAAAAGGAAGGATGAAGACCTCACGGGTCCATCAGTGGGATTCAAAAGGTCTATGGAAATCAGTAGTAAATGACACATTCAAATGGACAGTAAATGGTCCTCCACTTTTTTTGCCTGTTAATGCAGAGGAATTGAGGGGGTCACCATAGGCTAAGTAACAGGAAATATGTACATACAAATATCAAAATGCTTCTCTGTTGTGAATTGTCCTCTAGGTGAAAGACTGACTTGCCAATCAGGTGACCAGACTCTGACCTGTAGCACTAGCTACAGTTTAGTACTAAGACTTGTCCTGGGTAATCAGTTTTCTCTCCACTTCAGACAATAGTTAGAGGGATGCCCACACACAATGGAGTGTGAAAGGTAGAACTCCACGGTCATAAATCAGGTCAGTCGTTAGAACTTTGGTTCACATGGGAAAGAAGGAGACACACGGCACATTTCCTGTTAATGAATAATGACAAGTAATGGGCTGTCTATGGTCAAACTGCTCCTTCATTCTATCATGCCAAACTTAGATCTACTTGGAAGTGACACTAAAATCTCTCAGCTTTTTACAGTGAATTCTGGCAGCTCTGAAGAGGTTTCATCTCTCTTGGGGTGACTCAGAGAGTCACCTTTGGAAAACCAGAGAGGAAGTTTTGCCTCATTTTCCCTACTCCCTGATTTCTCTCTCCTCCTCCCCCCCAACCTAAGATTTAAAGAGAATCATGAGCAAAGACCAAAGTATCCCTTTCCCCAGTAGGGATCAAAGGGTAAACACCCACCTAAGTATGCTGGAGAGTTTCAGGAAGGAGAAGGGAGCAAATTCTTCTGGTTATGTTGGATATAGATGCCTACTCTGGGCTCCCCTATAGCTATAGAACACTCAAATTTGGGAGATTCACAGTGAGAAAGACAATAATTTGTTTGGGTACATAGATTTGTGTTGCCTTGTGGAAATTGGAGCTTAGGGAACCATATAAAAAAGCTGATACACTTGCTATTGCTATGTGAAAAATAAATTGTCCTTCCTCTCTGATCCAGGAGTCTAGTGTCTTCTAAAAGCATCCATGAATCTATGGCAGGCTTTTATGTTACCCTGTACGCAAGCAGGGTAACATCTCAGACCCTTCAGAGGTTTTTTTTTTTTTTTTTTTTTTTTAATAACTTTGGTAATGAGGATAGGATGCTTACAGAGACATGGATTTCCTTCTGGAAAAGGAAGGATGAAGACCTCACGGGTCCATCAGTGGGATTCAAAAGGTCTATGGAAATCAGTAGTAAATGACACATTCAAATGGACAGTAAATGGTCCTCCACTTTTTTTGCCTGTTAATGCAGAGGAATTGAGGGGGTCACCATAGGCTAAGTAACAGGAAATATGTACATACAAATATCAAAATGCTTCTCTGTTGTGAATTGTCCTCTAGGTGAAAGACTGACTTGCCAATCAGGTGACCAGACTCTGACCTGTAGCACTAGCTACAGTTTAGTACTAAGACTTGTCCTGGGTAATCAGTTTTCTCTCCACTTCAGACAATAGTTAGAGGGATGCCCACACACAATGGAGTGTGAAAGGTAGAACTCCACGGTCATAAATCAGGTCAGTCGTTAGAACTTTGGTTCACATGGGAAAGAAGGAGACACACGGCACATTTCCTGTTAATGAATAATGACAAGTAATGGGCTGTCTATGGTCAAACTGCTCCTTCATTCTATCATGCCAAACTTAGATCTACTTGGAAGTGACACTAAAATCTCTCAGCTTTTTACAGTGAATTCTGGCAGCTCTGAAGAGGTTTCATCTCTCTTGGGGTGACTCAGAGAGTCACCTTTGGAAAACCAGAGAGGAAGTTTTGCCTCATTTTCCCTACTCCTGATTTCTCTCTCTCCTCCCCCAACCTAAGATTTAAAGAGAATCATGAGCAAAGACCAAAGTATCCCTTTCCCCAGTAGGGATCAAAGGGTAAACACCCACCTAAGTATGCTGGAGAGTTTCAGGAAGGAGAAGGGAGCAAATTCTTCTGGTTATGTTGGATATAGATGCCTACTCTGGGCTCCCCCCTATAGCTATAGAACACTCAGATTCAGCTACTGGGGCTTAAGATTCACAGTGAGAAAGACAAGTCAATACCATCTTTTGGAGACAAATCTTTGGGCCAATTAAATGTACCATTTTGTTGTTTTACATCTGTTAGTTTAGCAGGAATGAATGTGTTATATGCTCATATTTTACCATCCATTAAATGCCTGAAAAGATGATCACAACTGGGACAGGCCACATGTAGAGAAGTGCTAATAGAACATGTAAATCACTTTCCAATCTTCTGCCAGTTTCTTCCCAGAAACAGTGTCAAATCCCGAGAGGAGAAAAGGAAATTACAGCTCTGAGTACAGGCTTGAAGACAACATGAGCAGCAAGAGATACAGAATCTTACTACACAGGCCCTGTATGGCCAGTGAAAAAGACTAGAACTGAAACGTCAGAATGGATTATTATCACTTTCTCATGTAACTGAATCCACTGCACAGAGGAAACATTTTCTATACCATCTTGGACTGTGTCAGTGACTTCTGGGGACAAAGGCCAATTCACATGCATGTGTCACAGTCACCAGCACACATTTGCATGTGTGTGTCCACGTTCACTCTTCAGTTGTGTCTAGCTCTTTGTGACCCCCTGGACTGTAGCCTGCCAGGCTTCTCTGTCCATGGAATAGACATTTTCATTAACCCCTCAAATTATTACAGGCTATCTCCAGAGGTAGATAAATTTCCTGTTAATGAATAATGACAAGTAATGGGCTGTCTATGGTCAAACTGCTCCTTCATTCTATCATGCCAAACTTAGATCTACTTGGAAGTGACACTAAAATCTCTCAGCTTTTTACAGTGAATTCTGGCAGCTCTGAAGAGGTTTCATCTCTCTTGGGGTGACTCAGAGAGTCACCTTTGGAAAACCAGAGAGGAAGTTTTGCCTCATTTTCCCTACTCCCTGATTTCTCTCTCCTCCTCCCCCCCAACCTAAGATTTAAAGAGAATCATGAGCAAAGACCAAAGTATCCCTTTCCCCAGTAGGGATCAAAGGGTAAACACCCACCTAAGTATGCTGGAGAGTTTCAGGAAGGAGAAGGGAGCAAATTCTTCTGGTTATGTTGGATATAGATGCCTACTCTGGGCTCCCCCCTATAGCTATAGAACACTCAGATTCAGCTACTGGGGCTTAAGATTCACAGTGAGAAAGACAAGTCAATACCATCTTTTGGAGACAAATCTTTGGGCCAATTAAATGTACCATTTTGTTGTTTTTACATCTGTTAGTTTAGCAGGAATGAATGTGTTATATGCTCATATTTTACCATCCATTAAATGCCTGAAAAGATGATCACAACTGGGACAGGCCACATGTAGAGAAGTGCTAATAGAACATGTAAATCACTTTCCAATCTTCTGCCAGTTTCTTCCCAGAAACAGTGTCAAATCCCGAGAGGAGAAAAGGAAATTACAGCTCTGAGTACAGGCTTGAAGACAACATGAGCAGCAAGAGATACAGAATCTTACTACACAGGCCCTGTATGGCCAGTGAAAAAGACTAGAACTGAAACGTCAGAATGGATTATTATCACTTTCTCATGTAACTGAATCCACTGCACAGAGGAAACATTTTCTATACCATCTTGGACTGTGTCAGTGACTTCTGGGGACAAAGGCCAATTCACATGCATGTGTCACAGTCACCAGCACACATTTGCATGTGTGTGTCCACGTTCACTCTTCAGTTGTGTCTAGCTCTTTGTGACCCCCTGGACTGTAGCCTGCCAGGCTTCTCTGTCCATGGAATAGACATTTTCATTAACCCCTCAAATTATTACAGGCTATCTCCAGAGGTAGATAAAGTCCTCTGCTGTGTGCCATCCATTGATGGGTAATATGATTGCCTCAGTAGTCAAAGGCTGTAACTATGTGATGAGACGCTGTCAAGGACAGAGGCTTCTGTTAGCAACGCCTTGACTGTAGTGTCACACACTCCCACCAGATGGGGGAGCTGATGAAACCTCGCAAAACTCAGAGCTTTGTTTGTTAAATATAGTTTCATGGGACTACATCAGATTCATGATAAATCAATCCTTCTAGCAGTAAAAACAAACAAACAACAAAAATCAAAACAACAAAATTGCTGTCCATTCAACTCAAATGAACAAAAAAGATGCCCTGCATCTTACTGGAATATCTGAGGACTGGTAACAGTATGTGCATCACCTGGACATTCTGCTTGGACCTTTATATCAGCCAACACAAACACTAGCATCCTTTGAGTGAGGTCCAAACAAATGCTCCGTGTTGGAAGTTTTCCAGTAAGATGTGGCCTGCTCTCTGTATTTGGGGCACCATGTCATGAATAAACCTGTGAGATTGGTCTCAGGGGCCAATAATTTTGTTGACTGGAGCCTCTGGAAAAGGAAGACAGTCTCCACTTGTAGGTAGGTTCTCCTTTGGGGTTACTCTGGTAATCTGCAGGGCTCACCACTACCAGGTACACTCTTTTGCAAAGTAGATATTAGCTTGCTTATGAGCTGTTGTCAAAACTGAACTCTTAACCCATATATGTCTGGTGACGGTCCAGCCTGATTTTTTCATTTTGAGGTGGGCCAACTCAGACTCGACGACTCAATGTGAGCAGGAGTCCTACAGATCTCACATACCCACCCATCTATAAATGTGTCCATGGTATATTCAAGCTTTCAGCTTGCATGGCTCCAGTGTCATCTTAGTTTTACATGAAAAAATGGCTCTCCCAAACTGTTGCAAGGGCCCTAAATTTAACCTGGCATCCTCGCCATGAATCGTGCGAAAAACAGTCTCCATGCAGACATTTGTGTCCACGTTCACTCTTCAGTTGTGTCTAGCTCTTTGTGACCCCCTGGACTGTAGCCTGCCAGGCTTCTCTGTCCATGGAATAGACATTTTCATTAACCCCTCAAATTATTACAGGCTATCTCCAGAGGTAGATAAAGTCCTCTGCTGTGTGCCATCCATTGATGGGTAATATGATTGCCTCAGTAGTCAAAGGCTGTAACTATGTGATGAGACGCTGTCAAGGACAGAGGCTTCTGTTAGCAACGCCTTGACTGTAGTGTCACACACTCCCACCAGATGGGGGAGCTGATGAAACCTCGCAAAACTCAGAGCTTTGTTTGTTAAATATAGTTTCATGGGACTACATCAGATTCATGATAAATCAATCCTTCTAGCAGTAAAAACAAACAAACAACAAAAATCAAAACAACAAAATTGCTGTCCATTCAACTCAAATGAACAAAAAAGATGCCCTGCATCTTACTGGAATATCTGAGGACTGGTAACAGTATGTGCATCACCTGGACATTCTGCTTGGACTTTTATATCAGCCAACACAAACACTAGCATCCTTTGAGTGAGGTCCAAACAAATGCTCCGTGTTGGAAGTTTTCCAGTAAGATGTGGCCTGCTCTCTGTATTTGGGGCACCATGTCATGAATAAACCTGTGAGATTGGTCTCAGGGGCCAATAATTTTGTTGACTGGAGCCTCTGGAAAAGGAAGACAGTCTCCACTTGTAGGTAGGTTCTCCTTTGGGGTTACTCTGGTAATCTGCAGGGCTCACCACTACCAGGTACACTCTTTTGCAAAGTAGATATTAGCTTGCTTATGAGCTGTTGTCAAAACTGAACTCTTAACCCATATATGTCTGGTGACGGTCCAGCCTGATTTTTTCATTTTGAGGTGGGCCAACTCAGACTCGACGACTCAATGTGAGCAGGAGTCCTACAGATCTCACATACCCACCCATCTATAAATGTGTCCATGGTATATTCAAGCTTTCAGCTTGCATGGCTCCAGTGTCATCTTAGTTTTACATGAAAAAATGGCTCTCCCAAACTGTTGCAAGGGCCCTAAATTTAACTCTCTGCTGAATCTGCCATCCCTAGACAGACAGCTTTTACCATGATTTGATCTACAGTCCCCTTAATCTTAGCAAGAAATATATTGGAACTAGCAGGAGATGGTCCTGGCACTGCATTTCCCTTGTGAAATACCTGTCAGCACCTCTGGATGTCTTTCCTGTTTCCGTTTCTGTGACGATTGCTCAGCCATTCAGTGGAGTAGACAAATGGCATAAGGCTGCTGATGTGGACAAATGGAGCAAGTTAGATTAACTGCCCTCATACAGCCACTCCAAAACAAGGACTACAATCAATTATTCATGCCTAATGTAGAGGGTGAAATCTCAGACCCTTCACAGGTCTTGAAAATCAGGAGGAACTGGTGACTGAAATAGCCCAGTTGTCTCGTACAGGTCAGGGCACTGAAGCCATCATTAACACCAACAGTCCTACATCCCTGCGTATCATATAGTCATACTTAATAAATGTTCACCATCAGAGTAAGTAGTGTACAGAGATTTAAATTATCTGTTTAAATTTAAATGCCTTTTGTTAAAATAGCTTATGAACTTTTTTTTTTTTGGCCACTTCTATTGGTCTTTCATTTATTTCCATCTTTGTTCTTTGGCCCGTGTGGGCCTCCCATCTCAGTGGCTTCTCCCTGCAGAGCATCGGTTTTGGGCACATGTGCTCCAGAGCTCTGCCTTGGTAGTTGGACACATTGGTCCAGCCACTCTGCGGCATGTGGGATCTTCCCAGGCCAGGTAGTTGCGGACCACCCACTGTAGGTTCTCTTTGGGGTTACTCTGGTAATCTGCAGGGCTCACCACTACCAGGTACACTCTTTGCAAAGTAGATATTAGCTTGCTTATGAGCTGTTGTCAAAACTGAACTCTTAACCCATATATGTCTGGTGACGGTCCAGCCTGATTTTTTCATTTTGAGGTGGGCCAACTCAGACTCGACGACTCAATGTGAGCAGGAGTCCTACAGATCTCACATACCCACCCATCTATAAATGTGTCCATGGTATATTCAAGCTTTCAGCTTGCATGGCTCCAGTGTCATCTTAGTTTTACATGAAAAAATGGCTCTCCCAAACTGTTGCAAGGGCCCTAAATTTAACTCTCTGCTGAATCTGCCATCCCTAGACAGACAGCTTTTACCATGATTTGATCTACAGTCCCCTTAATCTTAGCAAGAAATATATTGGAACTAGCAGGAGATGGTCCTGGCACTGCATTTCCCTTGTGAAATACCTGTCAGCACCTCTGGATGTCTTTCCTGTTTCCGTTTCTGTGACGATTGCTCAGCCATTCAGTGGAGTAGACAAATGGCATAAGGCTGCTGATGTGGACAAATGGAGCAAGTTAGATTAACTGCCCTCATACAGCCACTCCAAAACAAGGACTACAATCAATTATTCATGCCTAATGTAGAGGGTGAAATCTCAGACCCTTCACAGGTCTTGAAAATCAGGAGGAACTGGTGACTGAAATAGCCCAGTTGTCTCGTACAGGTCAGGGCACTGAAGCCATCATTAACACCAACAGTCCTACATCCCTGCGTATCATATAGTCATACTTAATAAATGTTCACCATCAGAGTAAGTAGTGTACAGAGATTTAAATTATCTGTTTAAATTTAAATGCCTTTTGTTAAAATAGCTTATGAACTTTTTTTTTTTTTGGCCACTTCTATTGGTCTTTCATTTATTTCCATCTTTGTTCTTTGGCCCGTGTGGGCCTCCCATCTCAGTGGCTTCTCCCTGCAGAGCATCGGTTTTGGGCACATGCGCTCCAGAGCTCTGCCTTGGTAGTTGGACACATTGGTCCAGCCACTCTGCGGCATGTGGGATCTTCCCAGGCCAGGGATCGAACCCGCACCCCTTGCAGTGCAAGGCGGTGTCCTTACCCACTGGACCACCAGGGAAGCCCTGCTTATAAACTTTTAATTATTGAATAGATATTACATATATTGTCCACTGCCTACATTTCTTCTTTCTTTTGCACATTCTTTCCCTTTGAATGTTCCTTGAAGATTTAGGTTTCTTAAAAGACAAACTTAATATTTCAAACTTATATTAAAGTGGATAATTAGTTACATATCCATTAGAAAAATTACCCTAGGAGCTACAAGGAGTGAATCAACCATTAGGTTCATTAGTATGAGACTATTTAATATTTTGGCTACCTGATGCAGCACCAACTCACTGGAAAATATCCTGATTCTGAGAAAGATTGAAGGCAAAAGGAGAAGAGGGCAGCAGAGGATGAGATGGTTAGATAGCATCACCGACTCAAAGGACATGAATTTGGGCAAGCTCGGGAAGATAGTAAAGGACGGGGAAGCCTGGCATGCAGCAGCCCATGGGGTCGCAGAGGCAGACACAACCTAGTGACTGAACAACAACAACATCTCTGTCAATGTATATGAATAAATAGCTACATTGTCAAAACATTTTTGTCAGAGCTAGAAGCAATATAGGAAACAATCGAAACATATCCTTTTCTAAGGACAGGTTATTTTTGTGCCAAGACTTAACCCTGGCACACCTTCATCCATTTTGGCAAGGCATATTATGATTAAGCTGTCATCTTTCTGATTTTTCTCTGGACACCTGTGTTCAGCACACGTTTGTCCTTATCTGTCTTTCCAGTTATACTGTAAGGTGCTTGAGGTCAGAACCCATAGCAAGTTTGTCCTTGTGCCTCTAGTCATCACTTCCGTTTTTGCCAGATACTTGGCTCTCAATAAGTAGAGGCTGCCTTACATGCCAAATAAACTGGGTCAAGGGAGTCCTCCTTTCAGTCAAATCTGCATCTTAACTGGTCAAAAGAAGGCCATTTCCTAAAATGAGGCTTCCTCCTCGGCATTTGAACCAGTCACTCAGCAGTCTGAGATGGCAGATTCCCTAACTTTCATCAACCCAATGCTGTTACAGACAACATAACCGAGATGTCAATCTGTATCACTATGTTACTCTTCCTAGGCGAGACGACACTGATGAGCCACCATCACCAATTATACATTCAAACATTTATTTTTTCGCCAGTAATGATGACAGTTCCCCAGTGATTTAATCATTTTTTCACTGAGTTCTCTGAGCATCAGTGAAGAATAAGCTAAAACTGCCAGGGCTTTCAACTGTGAACTTGAAACTTGGTGAAACAAATTTATTATCCCTGACCACCTGAACTATTCACAAATAATGGTGACCAAAAAAAAATCTCCAAAACATATGGATGCACTAACCTTCTTTATGGTGGCAAAATATCAAACAAGCAAAGAGATAAAACTATAATAAACCTTCTAAACAAAATTAAAATTAAAGTGTCCATGATATCCGATTACCATAAATGTATACCTTATGCCTACTAGAGTTTATGATGGCAATTAAAATTAAGTTAAACACTTAAGTCATTGAAATTAAACAAGAATTTTAAAAGATTTTTAGGTAGATCAATGACAATTACAATGTTTAAATACTTAAAATATTCCCCAAGTTCTAACCTGAAGGTGGGAAAGAGTAAGCAGAAAACTTTTCCCTCAGCTAAGATGATCTGAAACCTGGGTACTTCCTGAGGAAATACAGATTTTATTTCATTTTGGCATTATTTGTGCCAAGACTTAACCCTGGCACACCTTCATCCATTTTGGCAAGGCATATTATGATTAAGCTGTCATCTTTCTGATTTTTCTCTGGACACCTGTGTTCAGCACACGTTTGTCCTTATCTGTCTTTCCAGTTATACTGTAAGGTACTTGAGGTCAGAACCCATAGCAAGTTTGTCCTTGTGCCTCTAGTCATCACTTCCGTTTTTGCCAGATACTTGGCTCTCAATAAGTAGAGGCTGCCTTACATGCCAAATAAACTGGGTCAAGGGAGTCCTCCTTTCAGTCAAATCTGCATCTTAACTGGTCAAAAGAAGGCCATTTCCTAAAATGAGGCTTCCTCCTCGGCATTTGAACCAGTCACTCAGCAGTCTGAGATGGCAGATTCCCTAACTTTCATCAACCCAATGCTGTTACAGACAACATAACCGAGATGTCAATCTATATCACTATGTTACTCTTCCTAGGCGAGACGACACTGATGAGCCACCATCACCAATTATACATTCAAACATTTATTTTTTCGCCAGTAATGATGACAGTTCCCCAGTGATTTAATCATTTTTTCACTGAGTTCTCTGAGCATCAGTGAAGAATAAGCTAAAACTGCCAGGGCTTTCAACTGTGAACTTGAAACTTGGTGAAACAAATTTATTTTCCCTGACCACCTGAACTATTCACAAATAATGGTGACCAAAAAAAAATCTCCAAAACATATGGATGCACTAACCTTCTTTATGGTGGCAAAATATCAAACAAGCAAAGAGATAAAACTATAATAAACCTTCTAAACAAAATTAAAATTAAAGTGTCCATGATATCCGATTACCATAAATGTATACCTTATGCCTACTAGAGTTTATGATGGCAATTAAAATTAAGTTAAACACTTAAGTCATTGAAATTAAACAAGAATTTTAAAAGATTTTTAGGTAGATCAATGACAATTACAATGTTTAAATACTTAAAATATTCCCCAAGTTCTAACCTGAAGGTGGGAAAGAGTAAGCAGAAAACTTTTCCCTCAGCTAAGATGATCTGAAACCTGGGTACTTCCTGAGGAAATACAGATTTTATTTCATTTCATTTTGAGTTTTCTTTTCTCTCTTAAACTGATTTCTCCCTTATTACCTTCCTAAAATAAAATAAGGGGAAAACTCATGTTTATTCTATAAAAAGATATACAGGATGAAGTCAGGAGACATAAATCCTAATTGTGTTTCCACTGACTATTTAAGAACCTTGGGTAAAGTATTAGTAAAATGATGAGAATGGAATGCCCTCCACATCCTCTAATCAACACCTAAATTCTGTGATTCTTTCTAGTAAGAGGGTTAAGCATTCCGTTTGCAACTAAATGAAGAGTGAATTTCACAATCACATGTAAAATCAGAGCATCTAAATGTTTCTCTCCTGAAGGACTTTGAATTGTATGCTAGAGTTGACCTTATGAGAGTATCACTCTGACAACATTATTGTAAAACTTTGGTTGAATCACCATGTTTGTTTTGAAATATTCTTTTTTGCTTCTTTGTTCTTTGAGAATGCTTTTTGTTAAATACTCCTTGAGCTATAGAACAAAGATATAAAACAAGTCATTTGTAAACATTTATGTAATCAATTGATACCTACAAGAACAATATCAGGATCATTTAGAATTCATATAATTTGCAGCATTTTTTAATAAACACAGCCATGAATTTATAAATAAAAAAGCAAATATCCATAAATATCAAATAATCCACAAATATAACTAGGAAAACATGAAAAATATAGGTTAAGCTATGAAAGTATTTTGTGTAGTTATCCTTTGATGGAAACTTCTTGCCTTCATAAGACACTAAGTCTCTTGGTTGGCTCTTTATCTAATATGGTAGATTTAGGTGTGTGTGAGTATGTGTGTTTTCTTTCAAGGTTTTGCTTTTAAAGTTGTTTAGAATTTCATTTAGGTCAGTTAGTGTACATAAAATAGTTTGCCTATAATCCTCAAGTTTTACTAAATAAAATCAATGAGCCACTGCATTTTAAAAAATTGTTTTTTTTATTGCTGTAATTAAGGAGACATTTCTTAAAATCCAAGTTGAAAAACAGCTGTTATCCCACATGCCAAAATAATACAGCTTGTATTCAGTTAGCTTTGCTTGAGTTAAGAATTTAATCAAGCATCCTCAGGTATGTACCTTTTTCTCTTCTATCTCTTTTTGTCTGTTTTTCCTCCCTAGTGTCTCCCTTCTCCACACACAAGCCAAAACACAATTTTACATGGAACATTGAACAAATAGCAGTCTGTTTAACCTATACCACTTCCACAATTTTTAACTTCCCTTTACCAATTTTTAAAATTTAATTTCAACCCACCCCATTCTCTGGGTGGCATATGATTCTGAGAATTGTTAAGATGGAACTTAAAAAAAGGCAAAGATATGCTGTCCAAATATTGGTATGCTTTTCTCCCCATGTCCTATATTTAACTGTTTTGGCCAAACCTTAATAATGAGAATGACATAAAGATTAGGCAGATTTTCCTGAATTCCAGCTCACCAAGAGTTATTAAAAGAAATCCGGCCACTATTTATGGTAGATTGATTATTTTCATTCTTATAGACAATTCTAAGGCCATTTTTATGCTGCACATTCTGCAAGTATACATCCTTACAAAAGGTGTGCACTTCTGACATTTTTTAAAATTTGATGTTAAGTAGAATAATATTAGCATATACTGCTTTGAACTTATCATTAATACAATTACGGGTAATAACTGATCACAGTCAGCACTACACTTGCTTTCCCTTTTGTTCAATGGAAATTTATCTTTTCCGATACAGTTCATAATTGTTGGACATATTGCATTGTAAAAACTCCACTGAGAAGGCAAATGTATTTAGAGGAAAAAAAAAAAAGATCTTTTGATTCAGCTCACAGCTTACCTACTTTCGATCCACCTGGTATGACCATGTGTGCATATTTGCAGTAATTACAAGTTAAAATACTTAGATTGAATATCCTTCATAGTCAAGGACTAAATTTAACCAACTAAAATTTATGAACTAAAAAAAAAATCAACAATAAACTCATTATTCATAGTCACCCCTGACTTTAGATGCAGCTCAAAAAACACTGAAAACTATCTCTTGCCAGTGACCTGCTCAATGCATTTCTACCTATCTCTACACAAGAAAACTAAAGGGCCAGATACAGTCTGAGTTGAAACAAAATTTTAAAAACTCTCTACCCTGTGGAAGGCAAGATTTTAAGACAATTTTCACTAAACACATTCTCCAGGTAATTGCTCAACTTTCCCTAGTTCTTGTGTAGACAGAGATCTTCTTGTTTAAGATGAGGAAGCATTCTCTGTCCATCGACTGTAAGAACAAGAAGGTCGATTGGATTCCTATTTTCTCAAAATGATTTAAAAGAATAAAAAACAGTATCACCAGGAAACTTACATTCACACACTACATACTCAAACGGGACAGCTTTCAAAGTTTTGAACGTCTATTTCTGCATCCTCTTATCTGCATTGCTTAGAACTCAAGCTCTATGACCAAGGATTCTAGAGAGTAAAACATGATGGAATCCATACAGTTTCATCACTTTAAAAATTCAACGTGTGGTGGTAGATCTGTTTTTAAGATTTCAATACACAAGGAGTTAGGAGCACACAATCTGGTGTTGAAATTGTCTCTCCCTGCATCACGCATTGCCTCATCACCTTTCTCATACTCCTTCACTGAACCCCCCCTTTTTTTCTCTCTCTCTCAAACCGACTAGAAATGCTAAAACGTTAAACATAGTTTCAGAAGAAAGGGCTACTTCCCTAAGAAAACTTCTACAGAAAGACTGCCTGGACTCTTAAGATATTACACAACACGTGAAGCAGATAGTGCAGAAGCTGTTCCCTACAACGTTTTCTGGTCCTCCTACCTCCCGCTCTCAAGCCACTAAAACCAAAGCAAAATGAGGGTTTTGGTTCATTGCAACTCAAAGGAGATTTTTAAGGGATGAGTTTGGTGCTATTCTCCTCTCCTTCAAGAAAAAGCTTCTTATTCTCAAGAGTTGCTCGGCTTTTGCTAGTGTTGCAAAGCAGATTCAGCACTCAGCCAGGTGCAAGGTTCTCAACCTGAAATTAAGACCGATTCCAGGGAAACAAGTAAAATAGGGGCGTTCCCGGTCCCCAGCAAAACGCCTTTGAAAGAATACAACGAATCTGAGCGATGTAAACAGTTGCACTCTTTAAAGCAACAACAGCTAAAAGTTTAGTCGTAAATGGTTTGGGTTTTGTCTTTCTTTTTTCATGTTTGATCATCCCCTAAATCGTCCAGGTGCACCCACAAAGTAAATGGACAGGCGCCAGGACCACCAAGCGTCCGTGTCAGTTCTCTGAGGTGACAGAAAAAGCTGGAGAGGTAGCACCGTTTTCGAGGGAATAAGGTCAGAATTCACAGGCAGAACCGCGCGCTCTGCGAAGAAATACGGCGGGACTGTGGGGCTCCGGAGCCCGGCTTTCGAAAAGGAGGGAAGGTGGGTCGGGGCGGACTTTGTGGGGAAGGCTTTGTCAGCGCGAAACCCGGCACAGGGTAGCAAGGTGGAGGCGTCTGCGGGCGGCCAGAAGGGGGAAATCCAAAGGGGGAGACGCGGGGGCAGACGGAGGCTGCGAGGACCCTGAAGGGGTGACGGGAGGGTCAGGGCCACCCGTGGCTGGGGCCAAAGTGGGAGCTCGGGGGCTGCAAGGTGAGGCGGGACCGCGAGCTGCCCCAGCGGTCTCCCAGAGGGAGTGGGTGGCCAGCAGGTGCAGTCGAAATGCCAAAGCCCCCCAGGGATCAAGGAGCAGCGCCCTCCTGGGGCGACCCCCGCCTGGGGGCTGAAGAAACACAGCAGGTGGTTTGGTGGTACCCCTAACGCCCTAGAGGTTCCCTCTGCTCGCTGCCCGGGCGCCCGCTCCTCGGCGCTCTCCAGCTACTCACCAGTCCGGGGATGAAAGCGCCATCCAGACGCGCAGGGGGGCTGCGCGGCGCAGGCGGCGGGCAGGGCCGAGCGGCGGCGGCGGCGCGGTCCTAGGAGCGGGGCTGGCGCCGGGGGACGCCGAGGCGGCGGCCGCGGGGGCGCGGGGAGCTGCGGGCGGAGGGGGCGGCGGATCCGGAGCTGCTGCGCCGCGCGCGCTCTCTGCCCATCTCCGGCTCTGCTGAAGCGGCTTCTGCCGCCGCCGCGGCGAGGGAGGGCGGCGAGGGGGAGGGGAGGAGGCACGCGGCTGGGAGGGAGGGAAACGGAGGGAGTGGGGTGGGGAGCGAGGGGAGAGGGGTGACGGACGCCCGGAGTGGGCAGGCGGGAGGCCGGCGCGCGCGAGCCCCGCAGAGGTTCCCACGGAAGGCTCGGGGAGGAGACCTCCGAGAGGAGAGGGGTCTCTCCGCCGCCGCCGCGCCCCACCTCCTCTCCTCTCCTTCCCCCTTCGCGCCCTTTCCTTGGGCTCTTCCTCCCGCGGCTCGGGCTGGGGGCGGCCCGGCTCAGCTGCAGCCGGGGCTCCGGCGCGCTGGTGAGAGTGCGGAGGCCGCCCGGCGGCTGCGCCAGCTCCCCGAGCTGCCGGCCCGAGGCACCTGTGCGCGCACACCCCGCCGCCAGCCCGGTTGCCGCGGCTCCCCGGCTCGGATCTGCGGGCCGTCGCCCTGCCTCGCTCTCCTTTCTGGTCAGATTAGAATCATGCCTGTGCATCCATGACATCTGGGTACCCCCCTATTGCTGTCTGCCTTCCCGGGCGCTCTTTGGCACAGGGTGTCCGGCCAGAAGGAGCCGCCGGCGGGGAACTCGATCCAGGCAAGGCTCGCCAGCTCCTTGGAGCAGTTGCTTGGGCGCCGGTGGCGGTGTTTGCCTCCCGGTTTGACCAGCTAATGAGGTAAAAAATAGTAGTAATAATAAAATAGTAGTAATCCTCTGACCCGATGTCTTGGAACCATGCTCAGTGAACTAGGAAGGTTTCAGTATGAAGGGCACGAGGGCAGGCTATTGCCCTCTGTCTTGCTTCTCCTCCTCCCCTTTCTCAACATCCTAAAAATTAGGACACGACTTACCCAGTTTAATTGAAATAGTTCTCATTTTTTAAAAATGGCAGAGCTTTTCGTTGTTATCCAAATTCTGCTAGGATTGGCGTTCCTTTCCTGTTAGGATTTGCTTTGCTTTATTAGACTGTGAATCAGTGGTGTTTATTGGCAAACTGCAAAGACTTCCATGAAAACAGATACTGTATTTAGCGCCTGTACACTCACAAAATCGAGGGGGTGAATCCATACTTTGGTAAATGGACATTTGTTGACTGATTTCCGTGAACTGTATTTGGTTTCATAATCTTGACGTGGTAGCTGAGGATAGGCAGAGGGCCGGTAGATTGTGTACTTAAAAGATACGTCTAGAAGAAAGAAAATCTACTAAAACTCTCCTCAAATAATATAATATATAAAGTGACCAAATTACTTCCTGTGGAAAGTTTCCAAGTTTTGTTTATATGTATTTAAACTTTTAGGCTTATAGTTACTTAAAAGTCATCATTTAAAGGCCAAAAGAATCCTTTCCGTTAAAATGAAATAGGCATTTCATTTTAGCTAAGTATTCTAATATAACAAATGTACTTATGTGATAAAATAGGTGCACACTCAGTTGTAAAGGCAGTAAGGCATACTAAAATACAGCCAAAGAGCCAGTAGCTTTTCCCATATACACTCATATTAGAAAAATATATTGGTGATAAAGTAGTACTAGATGATATATATTTTATCAATTTACTAGAATCTGTCCTGCAGAGTATATGTTAATGAAAATGTTAGCTTTCACATCTATCTGGTAATCTGAATGAGAGAAGTACCTCCTCAGGGAACAAGAGGCATCAAACTCTCCTAACACACCTCAGCTTTAAGTCTTTTCCTGTCTCCAGATGTTCCCTGTTACACCATGCAAATTCACCATATGCTATTCTTTCAAAGAAGACCACAGGAAGAAAATGGTTGGTGAAGACTTACAGCTCACCTGACTCTCTGTCTTCTCAGTTGTGTCTGTATTATAGAAATGTGCACTGTATTTTTCAAATACAAGTAGTTATTTGGGCAAAGAGTGGTTGTCGAGAATTAAATCTCAATTTTCTTTCCCTGGTTTAGAATATTCCTCATTCCTCCTATATTTGATTATGAAACTCTAATAGCAATATCTGTATAGTCTCATTTTTTGTGGTTGTAAAGGCACAGAAAAAGATGCAAACTAAATGCCTTAAAGCCAAACAAAGAGAAGGGATGACTTACAGAGCACAGCAAGATAAGCTTCTACCTCCTTACACACCATCCACTTGGTCCACCGGTGACAAAAATAGGATGATAAAAGATGGAATGGCATCCCAGTTCTCCTCCTGGAGGACCTGGGTTTAAATTTAGATTTTCGGGCTGGGTGAAAACTTCTCTGTCATCTCTACCCACAGCATTCCTTCCCTTTTGTAGTTCTTTCCCTTCTGCCTCTTTATGAGTGTTGCATTGTGCTATGACATTGTTTCATTGAATTACATGTTGCATTACAACCTGGGAAGCCAAGTAAAGGAGTGAAATACCAAGCTTTGTTTTAAACACCGACTCTTTGTATTTACTTAGTTGATAACACATTCTCACATTAATATTTTCTGAAATCAGAAATAGTAAAGACTATCTTTAAACAAATACTGCACTGATGTTAAAGATTGGTTAGCAAAGAAAATATAATTAGTCTATTTATTGAACACATACTGACAAGCACTCCTTGTGGGCAGGGACCATGTTAGGCTTCATGGATACCACAATAGAGAAAATTAGTGGCTGTGCTTTGTGAAGCTTAGCTTCTAGTGATTCAATGAAAGTGTTTTGTCACTGAGAAGGATGCTATGATAACTATGATTAAGTTTTAAGCTCAAAAAAGAAAAAAAATTATTAATCAACTATAAACATTAACAAAATTAACGGTAAAGGAATACAGATCCTTTACAAGTCCCAGGTGTCTATTTCCCCCTGGGTTTTTTTCCAAGAAACTAGAAGAGAAAAATTTAACTCAGTTAATTATGAGTAATAAAAAAAATGAGAATAGTATTAACAGAAAAATAATATAAGAAAAGAGATAGGGAGTAGTGTCAAAATGACCAATTATTGAAGAATACAAACCATAACAATGTTGCCATGGAGAAGTTGAAATTTTTGTCCTAACTTTCTGCCATGAATTTTCATAATGGCACAATGAAGGGATTGCTTCTATGAATGAAAACTACAAGAATTTATGGAAGAACTTCCTTGGGCAGAGTTTCAGCCACCATAGAAGATGATGGCTAAAATTGGTAAAACAGGAAAAAAGTGAAACTAAAATCAAAATCGTCACAAATTAAGAATTAATATGGAAGAGTAAACACTGAGCTAAACAAAGTAAGGTAAAGAGCCCCCAAAATAAGAAAGGCTGGTAAAATGAACTGGAAATAAAAAGGTGTTCTCCTCCTGGAGGACCTGGGTTTAAATTTAGATTTTCGGGCTGGGTGAAAACTTCTCTGTCATCTCTACCCACAGCATTCCTTCCCTTTTGTAGTTCTTTCCCTTCTGCCTCTTTATGAGTGTTGCATTGTGCTATGACATTGTTTCATTGAATTACATGTTGCATTACAACCTGGGAAGCCAAGTAAAGGAGTGAAATACCAAGCTTTGTTTTAAACACCGACTCTTTGTATTTACTTAGTTGATAACACATTCTCACATTAATATTTTCTGAAATCAGAAATAGTAAAGACTATCTTTAAACAAATACTGCACTGATGTTAAAGATTGGTTAGCAAAGAAAATATAATTAGTCTATTTATTGAACACATACTGACAAGCACTCCTTGTGGGCAGGGACCATGTTAGGCTTCATGGATACCACAATAGAGAAAATTAGTGGCTGTGCTTTGTGAAGCTTAGCTTCTAGTGATTCAATGAAAGTGTTTTGTCACTGAGAAGGATGCTATGATAACTATGATTAAGTTTTAAGCTCAAAAGAAAAAAAAATTATTAATCAACTATAAACATTAACAAAATTAACGGTAAAGGAATACAGATCCTTTACAAGTCCCAGGTGTCTATTTCCCCCTGGGTTTTTTTCCAAGAAACTAGAAGAGAAAAATTTAACTCAGTTAATTATGAGTAATAAAAAAAATGAGAATAGTATTAACAGAAAAATAATATAAGAAAAGAGATAGGGAGTAGTGTCAAAATGACCAATTATTGAAGAATACAAACCATAACAATGTTGCCATGGAGAAGTTGAAATTTTTGTCCTAACTTTCTGCCATGAATTTTCATAATGGCACAATGAAGGGATTGCTTCTATGAATGAAAACTACAAGAATTTATGGAAGAACTTCCTTGGGCAGAGTTTCAGCCACCATAGAAGATGATGGCTAAAATTGGTAAAACAGGAAAAAAGTGAAACTAAAATCAAAATCGTCACAAATTAAGAATTAATATGGAAGAGTAAACACTGAGCTAAACAAAGTAAGGTAAAGAGCCCCCAAAATAAGAAAGGCTGGTAAAATGAACTGGAAATAAAAAGATGAATGGGATTAGAATACGAGAGATGGAGAAGACAAGCAAAAGTAATCTAGCATCTACATAATTGGGGAACTTTAAAAGAAAAGAAAAAATTATGAAAAAGGATAAATCTTTATTTAAAATTTTTCTTGAAGTGAAAGAACTGAAATTTAAAGATACGACGATCACTAAAGAAAATTGTCACCACCATGATGTATCCTAGTACAGTAACTAGAATGTAAATATAATAAAGAAACTTTTGGGTATGCAGGAAAAAAGCAATCAGTAACTTATGAAGGAAAATAGTGAGATTGGCCTCAAGATTCTTCACTGCAACATTTATAGCAGAGTAGAGACATCCAGTATCAGTGGAAGAAAGTCCACAAGATACCAAACCCCACAAAATACCAGCAGGAAAGTTACGGTTTTTTTTCTGTTTAGCAGTCCTTTAAATATCAGAGCTATAAACAAAGTCTTGAACATGTAAGAAATAAGGGAGTATTATTCCTATGAACCTGTCTTCAGAATAGAGAATGGATTTTAGCTTCTAAGAGATAAATGATACCTTGGATCAAGGACTGATTGTGAGCATTGAATGGATTTAATTATTGACCTGAAATGTGAGAATGTAAGAATTAGAGAAAATTGATAGAATATAAATATTATAGATGGGAACAAGATAATAATAACATATCTAAACAGAATTTGGATTTCAAAGGATCTTTGAAAAAAAAAAGATCAGATATAAAAGGCATTGACTGCATAATGCTGGGAGTCAAAGAAAATCATTCAAAGGAACAAACAAGTGGTCTAACATATTTAACAATACAAGAATAAACTGTAATCAGGATGATATTAAATGCTATTTTTTATCATACTTGTTTTAGCAAACTAATAGATACACTCTATAATAATGTAAACACACATGCAATTGTTTCTAAAGAAATAAAAGCAACAAAGAACAAAACAGACTATAAATATTGAGAATTAACAAATACAGAAACAAATTTTTAAAAATAAACTACAGAGTGAAGGAATTTTACAAAGTTAAAAATCAAAAACCTAACATTAAAAATAATATACCAGAACTAAGAGTAGACATATCCTTCATACTATTAAATGTGAATAGGATTATCTCATCGTCTTTAAGAAAGTAGATTATTTTAACTTGGATTATAAAACAGAATAAAATTTTGTGTTTTATTCCTAAAACAAGATAACTCAGAATGTTTGAAAAATAAAACAATAGACAAACATATAACAGTCAAATGCATATGAAAAGTGAGTGAAAATTGCATTCTTTATTGGAGACTAGGTGCCAAACAAACCAAAAACCTGTTAAAGAAAATGAAGGAAATTTTATGGTCCTCCTGCAGTGCTAGAGACCTGGGAATGATCCCTGGGTTGGGAAGATCCCCTGGAGGAGAGCATAGCAATCCGCTCTAGTATTCTTGCCTGGAGAATCCCATGGACAAAGGAGCCTAGCAGAAATACCTTATACCAAATTGTATAGCACTAGCATAACTACTGGTTTGGCCAAAAAGTTCATTCTGTTTTAAAGCCTAAATAAACTTTTTGACCAACCCAATATATCAAAAATTATAATATGTACAAGATAGCATAAAGAACACTAGTAGTAGGAGTCTTAATACTTTTAACACATGAGAGTCCACATGTACAGACAGTAAATAAAGATATAAAAGATTAAATATTGTATACTCTTTGCCCCTCAACCTTACTTAGGAGCATCAATGGAAAAATCCTAGCTAAAATATTAACAAATAAACCCTAACACAAGGGATTAAAAGAAAAATGTAATCACCAAGTGTGATTTTTTTCCCCAAAATGTAAAGGTAATAGCATCTCTATAGCGGAAAAGTTATTATCATACTTCATCACTTCACTTACCTATAAAATGAAAATAAAATATCAATACCCACTTTATAGGAATTTTTACAATGATTTATAGAGTTCCTGCACACAAAATCTTTAGCAAGAGTGCCTGGATAATCAGATACTACTTTTTTAAATAATATTTTTGTAAACACACATGCAATTGTTTCTAAAGAAATAAAAGCAACAAAGAACAAAACAGACTATAAATATTGAGAATTAACAAATACAGAAACAAATTTTTAAAAATAAACTACAGAGTGAAGGAATTTTACAAAGTTAAAAATCAAAAACCTAACATTAAAAATAATATACCAGAACTAAGAGTAGACATATCCTTCATACTATTAAATGTGAATAGGATTATCTCATCGTCTTTAAGAAAGTAGATTATTTTAACTTGGATTATAAAACAGAATAAAATTTTGTGTTTTATTCCTAAAACAAGATAACTCAGAATGTTTGAAAAATAAAACAATAGACAAACATATAACAGTCAAATGCATATGAAAAGTGAGTGAAAATTGCATTCTTTATTGGAGACTAGGTGCCAAACAAACCAAAAACCTGTTAAAGAAAATGAAGGAAATTTTATGGTCCTCCTGCAGTGCTAGAGACCTGGGAATGATCCCTGGGTTGGGAAGATCCCCTGGAGGAGAGCATAGCAATCCGCTCTAGTATTCTTGCCTGGAGAATCCCATGGACAAAGGAGCCTAGCAGAAATACCTTATACCAAATTGTATAGCACTAGCATAACTACTGGTTTGGCCAAAAAGTTCATTCTGTTTTAAAGCCTAAATAAACTTTTTGACCAACCCAATATATCAAAAATTATAATATGTACAAGATAGCATAAAGAACACTAGTAGTAGGAGTCTTAATACTTTTAACACATGAGAGTCCACATGTACAGACAGTAAATAAAGATATAAAAGATTAAATATTGTATACTCTTTGCCCCTCAACCTTACTTAGGAGCATCAATGGAAAAATCCTAGCTAAAATATTAACAAATAAACCCTAACACATTAAGGGATTAAAAGAAAAAAAATGTAATCACCAAGTGTGATTTTTTTTCCCCCAAAATGTAAAGGTAATAGCATTTCTATAGCAGAAAAGTTATTATCATACTTCATCACTTCACTTACCTATAAAATGAAAATAAAATATCAATACCCACTTTATAGGAATTTTTACAATGATTTATAGAGTTCCTGCACACAAAATCTTTAGCAAGAGTGCCTGGACTATAGTTAACTTTACATAAATGTTATCTGTTGTATTTATCAGCTTTCAAAAGATATTTAAAAGTGACTGTACTTGTGATAGTAATATAAAACTAGTTTTTATTTTCTTGAATAACAAACTTGTGCTATTAGTGTTGCATTCTCATGTTTTGTTTCTTCTTCTCAGGGTTTTCATTATTAATTCTTAGGTCCTGTGTTCTTTTTGTATTAATATTAAAATACTGCTAAGCATTAACATCAATTTGTAAATTCTAACTTTACTGAAAGCTATCCATTTTTAAATAATTTTGTATTATAATACTAATACATGAGTGCATTCTCTCTCTCTCTCTTTTTTTATAATTTTTGTTTATTTGATTGTATTGGGATTAGTTGTAGCAATCAGGATCTTTTTTGGGGGGAGGGGGGGTGGGGGGGGGAGGGGGAGGGACAGACTTCTATTGGTCTTTCATTTATCTGTTTTCATCCATCTTTGTTCTTGTTATCACAGAGCACCTGCTCTGGGCGCATGCGCTCCAGAGCTCCAGCTCGGTAATTGGACACACCGGTCCAGCCGCTCCATGGCACGTGGGATCTTCCCAGGCCAGGGATCGAACCGGCGCCCCTTGCACTGCAAGGTGGTGTCCTTACCCAGTGGACCACCAGGGAAGCCCTCTTTCTCTCTTTTTCTTTAAAGAGATTCTATATTTTAGAAAAGTTTATGTTTACAGTAAAACTGAGTAGAAGGTACCAAGAGTTCCATTATATCTGTATAGCTCCTTTTTACATATCCTCTCTCACTATTTACATTCTGCACCAGAGTGGTACATTTTTTTTCCCAAATGATGAGAGTATATTGAAGCAGAATTACCCCAAGTTTACATTAAGTTTCAATCTTGGTATTGCACATACTGTGGGTCTAACAATTTTATAATGACATACGTCCACCAGAATAGTTTCACTACCCTAAAAATCCTGTGCACTACCTATTTCTCCCTTCTTCCATAACCCCTGGGAACCATTGACTTTTTCATTTCCTCCATAGGAAATGACTTTTTCATTTCCTCCATTATATGTAGCATTTTCAGATGGGCTCATTTTACTGATATGCATTTAAGTTTCTTAAGATATAATATGTATTTAAAATTCTTCCCTGTCTTGTCATAGCTTTTTTTCCTCCAATGAATTCTATTTTTTAATAGATTGAGATTGTTGCTAGATTTGTTTTTGTTGATTTTGGACTAGTTTATCTTACTGTATGTGTGTGTGCATATACAGCTATACACCTTATTTTTCAATTCTTGTTTAATAAGCATCTGAAGGGTGAGATGAGGCTCCTGGTTCCCCGAGCATCTCATAATGCAAATGTAGATAAAGCATCTTTTTGTTTTTTTGCTTAGCCTGTTTGTGTAATGTACTAAATTTTAACAAAAGACTCAAGAAAAATTAATACTCTATTGATAGTTTCTTTCCAGTATCGCTAGTGCTATTCTAATATTTCTTTCTCTTTAAATAACCTCTCTTTTCTCATTGTTCACTTGTAGGGATATTGATTTATTTCTAGTTGTTCTTCTCAGAAGTTTAACTTTAATGTTTCATACTGTTTTGCACCTAGTAGGCTTTTTCCAGGGCTTCACTGATGGCTCAGATGGTAAAGAATCTGCCTACAATCTGCAGGAGACCTGGGTTTGATTCCCTGGGTCTGGAAGGTCCCCAGAGAGAGTAATGGCTACACACTCCAGTATTCTTGCCTGGAGAATTCCATGGGCAGAGAAGCCTGGTGTGCTACATTCCATGGTGTTGCAAAGGTTTGGACATGACTGAGTGACTCACACACACACTCCACATACACACATAGGCTTTTTCATGTGAAAGTAATTGAATCAATTCTAGGAAATTGTTGCTGATAATTTTTACCATCTGAGCCACCAAGGAAGTCCTATTGTTATGAATAATTTTTAATACACTTTCCTGTCTACTTTTTCTATTTTATTTGATGGATCGCCTAAAATAAATGTGAAGAAAGAGTTAGCATAGCCTATCTGATTTTTCAGTTTCTGTATGCATCCATGTAAACCTGGTTCCACAATAGGCTCAACAATGTCTTTGAATGTGCATGTTAGAAAACTTTTCAAGTTGATGATTAAGGATGTTATTTTACACCCCTAGAGGATTTGACTGTGTTATTCTACCTTGTCAGGACTGCTTTACACAAAAATCAAGATTGACGATGTGCACCTGATGTCATTGTTGGGCTGCTGGGTTTTGATTATCATGATTGGTTACTTAGCAAGATATGCTGTGACAACCCCCTTAAAGCCCCAGTCACTGAAGGCTTGAGTGGATTTCCTTGAGGAGTAACCACAGGTTACTGTGGTTCACCATTAGAGACAAAATACATTCTGCACTGAGACATAGAAAGACTCAGTAGTGATAATTTACAACGAATCGTGTCAGATTCGTAATCTCCAAAGGAGAAAATTTTACTTTGGGACCAAAGATGCAGCTTCAGTCACTCAGAGCTTCATGTAGAAAAAGTTTTATTGAAGTAAATATGAATAGAGACCTCAGAAGGGGACAGACAGTGCACCTGCCTCACCAGTTTAGATGGGGCATTATGTAGCATTTCAGTTGGTTACTAACAATAGATCAAAAGAATATCTCAAGATTGTAAAGGTCTTACCAGACCCACTCCTACGACATATATCTTAAGATAACATTGGTACAAGATTAACCAGAAGGAATGGGTTCCTCTTAAGAAGGAGAAATATACCCTTGAGCAAGATTTATTGTAATATAATCATTAGCACAGAGACTAAGCAGAAACATATCTTTGAGCAAGATGTATCGTTTTGTTTCTTGTAATCATTAGCTCTGGGCTTAAAGAAAATTAGTCTGAGGTAAAATAGATTGTTGCCAAGCTGAAGGCACATAGGCCAAAAAGCGTTTTTTCCCCATTCCTCTTCCCCCTCCTCAGGGCCCTGGTCTCCCTATCAACCTGACTAACCATTTACCCTCTCATTTCCTCTTTTTCTTTTAGGAGAATTATGTTGCTAGGGAGAAAGGTAGAGTTTCTCATTCCATAGCTGCTTCCTGTTGGTCAGAGGCATTGATCCTAAGTTGTCGAGGCAACGTATTTAAACTTTGTATTTTTTTTGATGCCAAAATAAATGTGAAGAAAGAGTTAGCATAGCCTATCTGATTTTTCAGTTTCTGTATGCATCATGTAAACCTGGTTCCACAATAGGCTCAACAATGTCTTTGAATGTGCATGTTAGAAAACTTTTCAAGTTGATGATTAAGGATGTTATTTTACACCCCTAGAGGATTTGACTGTGTTATTCTACCTTGTCAGGACTGCTTTACACAAAAATCAAGATTGACGATGTGCACCTGATGTCATTGTTGGGCTGCTGGGTTTTGATTATCATGATTGGTTACTTAGCAAGATATGCTGTGACAACCCCCTTAAAGCCCCAGTCACTGAAGGCTTGAGTGGATTTCCTTGAGGAGTAACCACAGGTTACTGTGGTTCACCATTAGAGACAAAATACATTCTGCACTGAGACATAGAAAGACTCAGTAGTGATAATTTACAACGAATCGTGTCAGATTCGTAATCTCCAAAGGAGAAAATTTTACTTTGGGACCAAAGATGCAGCTTCAGTCACTCAGAGCTTCATGTAGAAAAAGTTTTATTGAAGTAAATATGAATAGAGACCTCAGAAGGGGACAGACAGTGCACCTGCCTCACCAGTTTAGATGGGGCATTATGTAGCATTTCAGTTGGTTACTAACAATAGATCAAAAGAATATCTCAAGATTGTAAAGGTCTTACCAGACCCACTCCTACGACATATATCTTAAGATAACATTGGTACAAGATTAACCAGAAGGAATGGGTTCCTCTTAAGAAGGAGAAATATACCCTTGAGCAAGATTTATTGTAATATAATCATTAGCACAGAGACTAAGCAGAAACATATCTTTGAGCAAGATGTATCGTTTTGTTTCTTGTAATCATTAGCTCTGGGCTTAAAGAAAATTAGTCTGAGGTAAAATAGATTGTTGCCAAGCTGAAGGCACATAGGCCAAAAAGCGTTTTTTCCCCATTCCTCTTCCCCCTCCTCAGGGCCCTGGTCTCCCTATCAACCTGACTAACCATTTACCCTCTCATTTCCTCTTTTTCTTTTAGGAGAATTATGTTGCTAGGGGAGAAAGGTAGAGTTTCTCATTCCATAGCTGCTTCCTGTTGGTCAGAGGCATTGATCCTAAGTTGTCGAGGCAACGTATTCTCCTTACACTTTTATTTAGTGTCTCTGATGGAGGGGTCCCAAGTAATAGCTACAGAAGCCTGTAGGAACATGAACAATGATTTGTAACTTAAAAGCTTTCAGATGGTTAGAAACAAATCCCACTATGCAATTGTAGATGCAAGGCACAAACAGCAAAAATAAACAATCAAACAATACAATTAAGATAATTTCCCACCATGGAGAGCCAGTTAACTCCTTCCAAAGTAAGCAAATGTGGCCTCAGAAGTATACATAGCCTGAATCATCTTGCCCATGTGTTTAACAAAGTGAGTAACATTAGTGCTTACACCTGGTATGTAAGTACAACATTGGGTATGAATAATGGCACAAGTTCCTTCTTGTGCAGCTGTTAGACTATCTAAAGCCAGTCTATTTTGTAAAATCACCTTTCTAATTTGTAACTGTTCGGCATTAAGGGCTGAAATAACCTTCTGAGAATTTTGTAAAGCCTGTCGGGTATAGTTGGTCAGAGCACTGATTTATAGCATGATGTCTGTAGTTCCCAAAAGAGGGAATGAAAATTGCAGCCAAATTGTCATACCAGTGATGATCTCTTGTCCAGTGAGATTTAAGGTGTGGTAAATTGTCAGACTTTTCTGTAAGTTCTAAAACTATGAAATCATGAGTGAAAGTGAGACCTAGGGTATATCTCCCTATCCAGCCAGGAGGAAGCCACACCCAAGACAGGAACCACATAGCAAGTAGGTACCATTTGGAGCAAGCCACTGTGATTGAGGTATCCAGTCCCAGTCAGTGACTGAGCAGGTGAAAGAGGACCTGTGTTGGGACTGGACAATAAAGAAATAATTATGTTGCATGTTTCTCGAGGCAAAAATCCTAATTGCTCCTAATCATTATGATTAAGTTGCTGACTAATCTTAAGAGGATAGCTTTATCTATTCTCAGCATATGGGAACGTTAGAGATTAGGTGCCCCCTTTCAGGAGTTAGCCATATAACCTCGTCCCATATATGATAAAGGCCAGGTCAGAAGCCACCAGATTTTGAATTCTTTGCTTTCTTATGAATAGAAATAGTCATTAAACCACGTTAATGTATAATCAAAGTTAAAAGTCACATTATGTCCATAATTATAGCACAAAGTGTTTATACCAGTCCATGTTAGGATTATTAGATGTTATCAGAGCTGGAGAAAGTCTTTTCCTTATAGTGGAAATACCCACCACAAAAAACCTTTAACTGATACAAGGAGAGTGCTCTGCAAAAAAACTGATTGTGGAATGTGGCATAGGAATAAGCCCAGGACAGGAAGGCATTATTTTCTAGTCCTGGTCAGGATGCCAGCTTTTAACTTGAGTGTGGTGTACCCGCGAGTCAATTCCTGGCATGTTCATAGCTGTGGGAGAAGAAAGGGTAACTTGGTAGGGGCCTTCCCAAAGGGGCTCTAGAGACTGCCCTCCAAAACCCAACATCTTTATCAGTACTTCTGACTCAAACAACAGCTTGTCTGAGTCAGAGGGTGGGTCAGGAGTTACCTCTTGTAGGTCACATAATGCCTGTGGAAAGGCTGAAAGCAGAATCACATAGTTGATTCTATGGCTTCAGGATCTGTGATAGTATCTGTGTGCAAAACAGCTTGCCATAGGAACGTTTGATAGGAGATGGTCCTTCCATTTTGCGGTCAGTTCGAGCCCTTATTAGAGCTAATAGGTAAAACAGTAAACCAGTTGTCCTGTGTTTCTTGAGTTAACTTACGGAAGTGCCTCTTAAACCAAGGTGGGTCCCAAGTTTTCTAGATAGCTAGGTATACCCCAGAAAAAAATAAGTAGGTACCATTTGGAGCAAGCCACTGTGATTGAGGTATCCAGTCCCAGTCAGTGACTGAGCAGGTGAAAGAGGACCTGTGTTGGGACTGGACAATAAAGAAATAATTATGTTGCATGTTTCTTGAGGCAAAAATCCTAATTGCTCCTAATCATTATGATTAAGTTGCTGACTAATCTTAAGAGGATAGCTTTATCTATTCTCAGCATATGGGAACGTTAGAGATTAGGTGCCCCCTTTCAGGAGTTAGCCATATAACCTCGTCCCATATATGATAAAGGCCAGGTCAGAAGCCACCAGATTTTGAATTCTTTGCTTTCTTATGAATAGAAATAGTCATTAAACCACGTTAATGTATAATCAAAGTTAAAAGTCACATTATGTCCATAATTATAGCACAAAGTGTTTATACCAGTCCATGTTAGGATTATTAGATGTTATCAGAGCTGGAGAAAGTCTTTTCCTTATAGTGGAAATACCCACCACAAAAAACCTTTAACTGATACAAGGAGAGTGCTCTGCAAAAAAACTGATTGTGGAATGTGGCATAGGAATAAGCCCAGGACAGGAAGGCATTATTTTCTAGTCCTGGTCAGGATGCCAGCTTTTAACTTGAGTGTGGTGTACCCGCGAGTCAATTCCTGGCATGTTCATAGCTGTGGGAGAAGAAAGGGTAACTTGGTAGGGGCCTTCCCAAAGGGGCTCTAGAGACTGCCCTCCAAAACCCAACATCTTTATCAGTACTTCTGACTCAAACAACAGCTTGTCTGAGTCAGAGGGTGGGTCAGGAGTTACCTCTTGTAGGTCACATAATGCCTGTGGAAAGGCTGAAAGCAGAATCACATAGTTGATTCTATGGCTTCAGGATCTGTGATAGTATCTGTGTGCAAAAACAGCTTGCCATAGGAACGTTTGATAGGAGATGGTCCTTCCATTTTGCGGTCAGTTCGAGCCCTTATTAGAGCTAATAGGTAAAACAGTAAACCAGTTGTCCTGTGTTTCTTGAGTTAACTTACGGAAGTGCCTCTTAACAATGTCAGTAGCTTTTCAACCTTGCCTGAGGATGGAGGTCTCCAGCAACAGTGTAGGTGATATGCTCTTCCCAGAGTCTTGACCCCCCTTGGGTTATAGCATCTTTAAAGGCGAGCTGTTGTTATTCTGGAAACTCTGAGGCAACCCAAACTTGGGAACCATTTTGTGAATTAAAATCTTTATGACCTCTTTAGCCTGTTCAGTATGGCAGGGAAAGGCCTCAATCCACCCAATACAGGTGTCTACCCAAGACCTGTAAGGAAGAAGATCCATGAGCTTTAAGTATGTGAGTAAAATCAATTTTCCAGTCCTCTCCAGGGGACTTTCCTCTTAGTTGTAATCCAGAGTTTTTCTGGTTTTTCAGTTTTTAGGTTATTTTTCTGGCAAATCTCACATCTCTTAATATTCTTTAAAGTTTTCTTTACATTTTTACCTTCAAACAAGCAAGAAGCCATTTGCTAAGGGCTTTTAATGCCTAAATGAAAACTCTGGTGTAAACCTTTAAGAACTTTTCATTAAGCATTTTCACAAATTATTAATTGTGCATTCTAAGATTGTAACTGTCCTTTATCAGTAAGTTTTGCTCCCCTTTTTTCATACCTTTCTAACTCTACCTCAGTATACCGTGTTTTTTCCTGTTCAACAGGACCTGCCCTGATAGGTATTTGTAGGAGAGAGAATTCCGAAAGTGCTGCTTTTATAGCTAGTTCATTTCCGTTGGCTACTTTACTCCTGCCCTGTTATGTCCTTCACAATGTATTAACAGCTGTTTCTTTAGGACAATATACTGCAGTCAAAAGTCTTTCAGTCTCTTTAAAATGTTTAATTGGTTCTCCCATTGTCATTCTAAATTGTCTATCTTTCCATATTGTGGCACGAGCATGTAAAGTCAAATAAGCATGCTAAGAATCAGTGTAAATGTTTGCTTGTTGCCCCTTGCTTAACATTGAGGCTTGAGTCAAACAAGAAAGACCATGTGGGATGGAGACTCCCTCTAAACTCTGTTCAGCTGTAAGCACAGGTAATCAGCTCTCTGTTTCCCATTCTGAACAAAAGAACTGCCGTCTGTAAATATATCTATGTCAGAATTATTTAATGGGTTATTCAAGAAATCCTCTGGAACTGCATAATTTAAGGTAAAATTTGGTAGCAATCATGACTGGGTGTTTCATTTTCATTCTTGGGAAGGAAAGTGGCAGGATTTAATTTCCCACAAACTCTGAGTTTAGTTATTGGTCCTTCTAACAATAATGACTGATATTTAAAAAACCAACCGTCTGGCATCCAAATACTGACTTTGAAATTTAAGATTCTATTTACATCATGGAAAGTTCATACTGTAAGATTTCACCCGTGAGTGAATTTAAGAGCTTCAGGTACTAACAAGACAATGGCAGCAATCACCTATAGCTTTTGTCCCTTCTGTATGTCTAGTCCCAGATATTTAACTGAGTGTTGGCAGAGCTGGGCTTTCTCCTTTGACACTTTATAGCCACAACAGACTAGAATAGGTAGCTAATAGGTAAAACAGTAAGCCAGTTGTCCTGTGTTTCTTGAGTTAACTTATGGAAGTGCCTCTTAATAATGTCAGTAGCTTTTCAACCTTGCCTGAGGATGGAGGTCTCCAGCAATAGTGTAGGTGATATGCTATTCCCAGAGTCTTGACCCCCCTTGGGTTATAGCATCTTTAAAGGCGAGCTGTTGTTATTCTGGAAACTCTGAGGCAACTCAAACCTGGGAACCATTTTGTGAATTAAAATCTTTATGACCTCTTCAGCCTGTTCAGTATTTGAGTTTCAGTTATACGTTTATATAAAGGCAAGGCAAGTTCCCCATATCCTGGAATCCAAGTGAGGCAGTAGCCTGTGATATCTAAGAATCTTCTTAAATGTCTTTCAGCCATAGGTAGGGGATGATTTAGTATAGGTCTAACTTTCTCTAGACCTATAGCTTTTGTCCCTTCTGTATGTCTAGTCCCAGATATTTAACTGAGTGTTGGCAGAGCTGGGCTTTCTCCTTTGACACTTTATAGCCACAACAGACTAGAATAGGTAGCTAATAGGTAAAACAGTAAGCCAGTTGTCCTGTGTTTCTTGAGTTAACTTATGGAAGTGCCTCTTAATAATGTCAGTAGCTTTTCAACCTTGCCTGAGGATGGAGGTCTCCAGCAATAGTGTAGGTGATATGCTATTCCCAGAGTCTTGACCCCCCCTTGGGTTATAGCATCTTTAAAGGCGAGCTGTTGTTATTCTGGAAACTCTGAGGCAACTCAAACCTGGGAACCATTTTGTGAATTAAAATCTTTATGACCTCTTCAGCCTGTTCAGTATTTGAGTTTCAGTTATACGTTTATATAAAGGCAAGGCAAGTTCCCCATATCCTGGAATCCAAGTGAGGCAGTAGCCTGTGATATCTAAGAATCTTCTTAAATGTCTTTCAGCCATAGGTAGGGGATGATTTAGTATAGGTCTAACTTTCTCTAGACCTATAGCTTTTGTCCCTTCTGTATGGCTAGTCCCAGATATTTAACTGAGTGTTGGCAGAACTGGGCTTTCTCCTTTGACACTTTGTAGCCACAACAGGCTAGAAAATTTAGTAAGTCCTCTAATGCTTGTAAACAAGCTTCTTCTGTCTCAGCACAAAGCAGAGTATAATCCATATATTGCAGTACTAATGCCTTGGGGCTATTAAAATTTTGTAAGTCTTGTGACAAACTTTGTCCAATTAAGTGAGGGCTGTCATGAAACCATTGAGGCAAGACTGGCCATGTTAACAGAGAAATTGGTTGGGTTGGATTTTCAAAAGCAAATAAAAATTGACTCTTTTCAGCTAAAATTATCAAAAGGAAAGCATCTTTAAAATCAGTAACTGAAAACCATTTGACTTGTTTAGGTATTTCAGACTGTAAAGTATAGAAGTTAGGCACCACAGAGTGTAAAGGCATTACAGTTTCATTTATTATTTATCAGTCTTGAACTATTCTCCACTTATCATTTGACTTTCTCCCCTCTAAAATAGGAGTACTACATGGACTGTTGCAGGGAATTAATAACCCTTGGTCTTTCAGGGTTTTTTTATGATGGATTTTAACCCTTCTTTAACTTCAGGCTTCTGCGGATATTGTTTTTAATGTGGAAATAGGTGAGGGTGTTTGAGCTTAAAGATGACAGGAACAGCATTTGGGACCCAACTCTTACTTTTTCCATCAGCCCACACTCTATGATGTATATTTTGTTTAATCAGTGGGAGAGAAAGAGAGGTTCCATGTTCATGAAAACAGAGGCCTGGACCTTGCCCAGTATATCCCTCCCCAACAAAGGTGAGGGAGACTTTAGAAAGATTAGAAACTATTGAGAAAATAGTTCAGAGTCCCAGTTGCAGCTTAGAGGTTGACTGAAATAATAATGTTTGGCTTGTCCACACAGTCCCATTATGGCAGTGGATCAGGGGGAAAGCGGGCCAGGAGCTTCAGAGAGCACAGAAAAGGTGACCCAGTGTCTAAAAGGAAATTGTCTGATTGGCCCCCGACAGTTATCAATACCCATGGTTCCTCAGGTGTTACTGTGATGGGGAGGGCTTGTGTGGGGACCTTGGGTGCCTTCAGTCCTGATTGTCCTGAGAGTCCAACTCCTGAGGCCTTGGGGTGGGGGAGGTAGTCTTTTCACCAGTGTGGTTCTTTACAGACCAGACAGGGAGCTGGGGGTCACTTAGAGAGCTGAGGGCAACCCCATTTGAGATACCCCTCCTCTCCACAGTGATGGCAAGTCTGTCCCCTTTCACCTGGTTTCCTCTGGGCATTTTTCTCCTCACGCTGTTTCAGAGCAGGCCTCCATATATTGAGCTAATGCTAAAGACTTGTGACCCAATTAAGTGAGGGCTGTCATGAAACCATTGAGGCAAGACTGGCCATGTTAACAGAGAAATTGGTTGGGTTGGATTTTCAAAAGCAAATAAAAATTGACTCTTTTCAGCTAAAATTATCAAAAGGAAAGCATCTTTAAAATCAGTAACTGAAAACCATTTGACTTGTTTAGGTATTTCAGACTGTAAAGTATAGAAGTTAGGCACCACAGAGTGTAAAGGCATTACAGTTTCATTTATTATTTATCAGTCTTGAACTATTCTCCACTTATCATTTGACTTTCTCCCCTCTAAAATAGGAGTACTACATGGACTGTTGCAGGGAATTAATAACCCTTGGTCTTTCAGGGTTTTTTTATGATGGATTTTAACCCTTCTTTAACTTCAGGCTTCTGCGGATATTGTTTTTAATGTGGAAATAGGTGAGGGTGTTTGAGCTTAAAGATGACAGGAACAGCATTTGGGACCCAACTCTTACTTTTTCCATCAGCCCACACTCTATGATGTATATTTTGTTTAATCAGTGGGAGAGAAAGAGAGGGTTCCATGTTCATGAAAACAGAGGCCTGGACCTTGCCCAGTATATCCCTCCCCAACAAAGGTGAGGGAGACTTTAGAAAGATTAGAAACTATTGAGAAAATAGTTCAGAGTCCCAGTTGCAGCTTAGAGGTTGACTGAAATAATAATGTTTGGCTTGTCCACACAGTCCCATTATGGCAGTGGATCAGGGGGAAAGCGGGCCAGGAGCTTCAGAGAGCACAGAAAAGGTGACCCAGTGTCTAAAAGGAAATTGTCTGATTGGCCCCCGACAGTTATCAATACCCATGGTTCCTCAGGTGTTACTGTGATGGGGAGGGCTTGTGTGGGGACCTTGGGTGCCTTCAGTCCTGATTGTCCTGAGAGTCCAACTCCTGAGGCCTTGGGGTGGGGGAGGTAGTCTTTTCACCAGTGTGGTTCTTTACAGACCAGACAGGGAGCTGGGGGTCACTTAGAGAGCTGAGGGCAACCCCATTTGAGATACCCCTCCTCTCCACAGTGATGGCAAGTCTGTCCCCTTTCACCTGGTTTCCTCTGGGCATTTTTCTCCTCACGCTGTTTCAGAGCAGGCCTCCTCACTGGGGCCTCAGCCTTTTCCTTGGTCTTTTTCTGTTTTTGCTTTTCTTCCTCATTGTCCCTACCAGAGTATACCATCTGAACCATCTGCAACAATTTTTCTAAAGACTGATTTGATCCAAACACCTGCTTTTGTAACTTGCCATGGCTGTGTGGAACCAACTAAGTGAGAGGTTTGTCTCCTAAGATTGTCTCTCCCTCTGCACTTTCAGGAAAAATGTCCATGAACTTGCGAAGGGCTTCCTGCAGTCTCTCTAGGAAGTTGCCAAGACCTTCCTACTCTCCTTGTTCCACTTCAGTTAGTTCAGCATAATTTAGAGGCTTAGTGCAGATTTGCTTAAGACCTTCAGTAATCCAGTTGACAAAATGGGTCTGATCCCATCTCCCTTTGGCTTTGTGATAATCCCAGTCTGGATTTGTTGCCTGGACCACTGGACTCCCAGTAGGGAGGAGGGTTATTTCATGTTCCCTCTTTCCCCTTGCCTCACGGTCAAGCCATTCATCTCCAAAAGTAGTCACTTGTCCCGAAACTCCAGCTTTTGAGTCAGGAGTCAGCATCCGTCCCAAGACATACATTACATCTCTCCAAGTAAGCTCATAAAGTAAAGTAAAGGCTTCTATGTACTTTTCTGGATCCTTTGAATAGTTTCCCAGATCTCTTTTTTATCTGTTGCACCTCTGGGTACGAGGGCTTATGAATTTTTATGGATGGGTTATTTTTCCCAGTGGGTGCCTCCTGAAGAGGCAGTTACTTGTGTGGCTGCTCTCCAACCTCTTTAGCTACCCTTCACAGACACACCCAGGGGTAGGCCGGAGACCTGCTTTTTCTCAGCATCATCCTGTGCCTCAGCCTCCATCTCATCCTCTTTCCCATCCTGTATTTTACCCTTAGTTTGGTTGTCTGTGCCTTCTTTACTTTGAGTGTCTGAGTTTCTATTGAAACTAGTCTGCGGCCATATTGGAACTGGGATTGTTTGAGCTTCTATCGACACTGAGGCAGCCCTTGCTGGAGGGATGCCTTGACTCTCAGGTTGCCCAGTTGGGAGCCCCAGATACAGGAGCAGAATAAGAGGACAGGAGGGTGCTGAGGGCTTTACACCCAAACCTGCAGCCTTAGGGCATAAATCTGGCATGTTTTGCAGAGAGAAAAAGAGCAATGTATATTGGCACTTCTACCCAATTTCCTTGTTTCCTACAAAATGGATCTAATTGTACAACAGTATTATAATTAGGAGACCCTCCAACTAGCTACCATTTACTGCCTTCCAACAGATTTACAAAAGAAAGTCAGGTATGTCTTCTTCAAGCCTTAGGGATCAAGCTTATTCAACTTTTTTAGGACACAATCCAAGGGAGTGGATCTGGAACATTGTGTAGCTTCCATGTCTAAGAGAGAAAAAACAACATCTAGCACCCTTGATGTTTTCCACCAGAGGCGTCCCTACCTACTCTAGATGGGAGTGGAGACAGATTCTCCTCTGAAGTTTTTCTTCGCTGGTCTGAATGAATCTGTCCCTTACTGACACAGGTGCCTTACTTGTTCCCATCAACCCTCCCCATTCTACCATTGAGGTGGGGTGGAGATGCACCAGGGACAGACAAGATGGCACCCTGGATTGATATCCAGTTCCTCACCACCAAGACTTTCAATTGATTTGCCCTTCTCCTCTGAGGCCACCTGGGGTACAACAGAGTAGCTTTCCGGAATGCTTCCCATGCCAAAACTGCAAGGGGAAGCACCCTTCTCTTACATGCCTGTGTATATTCTGAGTGTATTCCTAGCCACAGTAAAAGTGGTAAGTCATAAAGGGGCTAACAATCAACCCAAAATGTCTCTTCTGAGCATCACCACATCAGCAAATGTGATACTAAGAGGGAAAACTGGCCAGTGAGGAAAAAGCAATCATTTATAGTAAAAGAAATAGTAAAAAAAGGATAGAGAAAACTTCTGACATAGACATCAGAAAGGGCAGAAAAGAGTCCACACCTTGCTGGTTTAGATGGGGCATTACACTCCATTTCAATTGGTTACTAACAATAGATCAAAAGAATATCTCAAGGCTATAAAGGTCTTACCAGACCCACTCCTACAACACTGGTACAAGATTAGTCAGAAGGAACAGGTTCCTGTTAAACAGAAAACACCCTTGAGCAAGATACATTGTTGTTATATAATAATTAGAACAAAGCCTAAGGAGAAACATATCCTTGAGCAAGATGTTTTGTTGTGTAATCGTTATCTCTGGGTTTAAAGAAAATTAGTCTTAAGTAAACTATATTGTTGCTGAGGGGAAGGCACAGAGGACAAGGGGTGTTTTGTTCTCCTTCCTCCTCCTCCTCCTCCTGGGGGACCCCTGGTCTCCCTATCAACCTGCCTAACCATCAACCCTTTCAGTAGATGCCTCCTGATTTCTCTGGATGGCACCCAATACATATATTTTTTATATTACTTCTACTCTGTAACCTTTTGCTATAAAAAACCGTAGCCAAGAAAAAAGGCCAAAACATTTTTGGGAGGGGGAAGTTATTTGAATAAAATGTGTGTGATATTGAAACCTCCAAAGAAACAAATGTTGAAACATTTGAATCAGCTTCCATTTCCTCTCATACTTCTTTCAAACTTATCTCTTTTTATCTTTGTTGTCATTTGAAAATTTTACTTAATTTAATTGTCTAGTTTACCAATTTTACACGTAAATAATCTGGTCTTCTACTCATCCTATCTATTGAAATTTTTTGTTACTGTTGATATGGTTCCTTGTAAATATTTTTCCTCTTTTGCAATTGAGAAGCTTTCGGAATGCTTCCCATGCCAAAACTGCAAGGGAAGCACCCTTCTCTTACATGCCTGTGTATATTCTGAGTGTATTCCTAGCCACAGTAAAGTAGTGAGTCATAAAGGGGCTAACAATCAACCCAAAATGTCTCTTCTGAGCATCACCACATCAGCAAATGTGATACTAAGAGGGAAAACTGGCCAGTGAGGAAAAAGCAATCATTTATAGTAAAAGAAATAGTAAAAAAAGGATAGAGAAAACTTCTGACATAGACATCAGAAAGGGCAGAAAAGAGTCCACACCTTGCTGGTTTAGATGGGGCATTACACTCCATTTCAATTGGTTACTAACAATAGATCAAAAGAATATCTCAAGGCTATAAAGGTCTTACCAGACCCACTCCTACAACACTGGTACAAGATTAGTCAGAAGGAACAGGTTCCTGTTAAACAGAAAAACACCCTTGAGCAAGATACATTGTTGTTATATAATAATTAGAACAAAGCCTAAGGAGAAACATATCCTTGAGCAAGATGTTTTGTTGTGTAATCGTTATCTCTGGGTTTAAAGAAAATTAGTCTTAAGTAAACTATATTGTTGCTGAGGGGAAGGCACAGAGGACAAGGGGTGTTTTGTTCTCCTTCCTCCTCCTCCTCCTCCTGGGGGACCCCTGGTCTCCCTATCAACCTGCCTAACCATCAACCCTTTCAGTAGATGCCTCCTGATCTCTCTGGATGGCACCCAATACATATATTTTTTATATTACTTCTACTCTGTAACCTTTTGCTATAAAAAACCGTAGCCAAGAAAAAAGGCCAAAACATTTTTGGGAGGGGGAAGTTATTTGAATAAAATGTGTGTGATATTGAAACCTCCAAAGAAACAAATGTTGAAACATTTGAATCAGCTTCCATTTCCTCTCATACTTCTTTCAAACTTATCTCTTTTTATCTTTGTTGTCATTTGAAAATTTTACTTAATTTAATTGTCTAGTTTACCAATTTTACACGTAAATAATCTGGTCTTCTACTCATCCTATCTATTGAAATTTTTTGTTACTGTTTTTTTTTTTTAATAATTATATTTTCCTTTAACAAGGTCTTGATATGGTTCCTTGTAAAATTTCTGGCTCTTTTGCAATTGCCTGTTCTTGATTCATAGTCACTGCTCTTGTTACATAACTTACTATTCTTGTTTCATATATATGACTACATTCTTTATCTCTGTGTAGACAATATATGTGAGTATTTAAAGTTTTATGGATTACAATGTTATCATTTCCATAAGAATAAATTTCTGTTTTGTTGTGAAAATTACCTCTTTTCACAGGCTGTGGTTTGGTGGTTTTGACATATTCTTCAGGAAAATAGTTGTGCCTTAATCGATTAATTAACTGATGGTATATAACTGACCAGATGAGAAGTGATAGTTTTATGATCATTCAGGTCTAGGCTACTTAGTGTGGCATTGCTTCACCCTTGACTCTAGAAGGAAGAAATAGGGAGAAAATAGAGGGAGTAAAATTGTGGTTTCAGCTCCCAGATTTGAATGGCATTAAACACCAATGTCATGAATTCAGTAATATTTCAACCACTAGAAAATTTGTGTACAGTTTGCCCTTGCTTTTATCTGTATTTTCCTTAATATTTATATTTTTTAATTCAGGTAAATTTTCTTTTTATCTTTTTTCAGTGTTATATTTTATGAGAGACTATGTAATATATATTAATTTATGTTTATTTAAATCATGTTTAACTCTCAGGAATATATTGAAGCTGTTCAGATATCCCTATGGACATCTAATTTACCAAATCTCCATTTTATTTTTTTTGTCCAGCTTCTTGCTTTCCCCAAATTGCATCATGGCTTCAGGCAAATGTGATGTGGAACAGCTACCACTGATTGTTTTCAACAAATACCCTGGGGAAAAGGTTCTTTCCAATGTATTAGTGTGAGCACTGAGTCAGGTCAAATAAAGAGAACCCCTGTGATTTTGGGTGCCAGACAGATCAACTCACTAAAATTTCTCTGGTCCTGGGTTCTTCGTGGAGTTCCTACCCAATTTACATGGATGCTCAGCTGCTGATTTTCAGTTAGTGAAAGATTACAAACTGTTGGTTTCAGGGTGACTGCAAGAAGGAAGAGAGAAAATTTGAAATAGAAGACGTTAACATGCAACAAAACTCTTCTTTCAGAGGTTCATCTATTTTTATTCTTTACTAATTGCCCCTCAGGTTGTTGCAAGCCTTTGGGTAATTTCCAAGTTTCTGGAAACGTTGATTTTCACAGTTTCCAACTGTATTTTCATTACCTTTTTATTGTTGATGAATGGCTCTAATAAATGCCAACCACAGTGATGAGTGTGTTAGATATTACTTGAAAAATCAGTAAGTTTGGTATATTTTAGATTGTTTCATCATGCTGATCCTTATCAATAGGATCAACTCTAAGACTATCAATCTTACAGTCAAATTTATTTACCAATTACATATTTCTACCCAGAGAAACAATTTCTATTTTCTAGCCAATAGATCACCAATACAATACTTTCTACTTAAAACTAAAATTTCATTTTAACGTTATATCTCTTATGATGAGACTATGTACAAAAAAAAATTAAGTGTTTCAGCTCCCAGATTTGAATGGCATTAAACACCAATGTCATGAATTCAGTAATATTTCAACCACTAGAAAATTTGTGTACAGTTTGCCCTTGCTTTTATCTGTATTTTCCTTAATATTTATATTTTTTAATTCAGGTAAATTTTCTTTTTATCTTTTTTCAGTGTTATATTTTATGAGAGACTATGTAATATATATTAATTTATGTTTATTTAAATCATGTTTAACTCTCAGGAATATATTGAAGCTGTTCAGATATCCCTATGGACATCTAATTTACCAAATCTCCATTTTATTTTTTTTGTCCAGCTTCTTGCTTTCCCCAAATTGCATCATGGCTTCAGGCAAATGTGATGTGGAACAGCTACCACTGATTGTTTTCAACAAATACCCTGGGGAAAAGGTTCTTTCCAATGTATTAGTGTGAGCACTGAGTCAGGTCAAATAAAGAGAACCCCTGTGATTTTGGGTGCCAGACAGATCAACTCACTAAAATTTCTCTGGTCCTGGGTTCTTCGTGGAGTTCCTACCCAATTTACATGGATGCTCAGCTGCTGATTTTCAGTTAGTGAAAGATTACAAACTGTTGGTTTCAGGGTGACTGCAAGAAGGAAGAGAAAATTTGAAATAGAAGACGTTAACATGCAACAAAACTCTTCTTTCAGAGGTTCATCTATTTTTATTCTTTACTAATTGCCCCTCAGGTTGTTGCAAGCCTTTGGGTAATTTCCAAGTTTCTGGAAACGTTGATTTTCACAGTTTCCAACTGTATTTTCATTACCTTTTTATTGTTGATGAATGGCTCTAATAAATGCCAACCACAGTGATGAGTGTGTTAGATATTACTTGAAAAATCAGTAAGTTTGGTATATTTTAGATTGTTTCATCATGCTGATCCTTATCAATAGGATCAACTCTAAGACTATCAATCTTACAGTCAAATTTATTTACCAATTACATATTTCTACCCAGAGAAACAATTTCTATTTTCTAGCCAATAGATCACAAACATCTCTACTTATACTTTTATATGTACTTAGCTTTGTTAAAATTAGACCATAATGATTAAAATTATTTCCTATACTGTATTGTTATAATTTCATTTGCTTACTTTTTTGTGTGTGCATCTTTTATACCATCATGAGAACATTAAGTCTGAATCTTGTCTGATATTTTAGAAAGAATGAAGTGTGTGTATTCTAACAGTGCCCTTATTGTTTCCCTCTTGAAAGCAGTCATTAATTAAAAAAATGGGCAGTGATGCAATTGTCTCACCAACGGCAAGAGATATGTATATTCAAATATATATACAGAGATAGCAAGAGAAACTTTATTCCAACATTTTTTAAAAAGTGTAATATAACTTGCCTGAAAAGTTAATGTGCTTACAGTACAAAATAAATTTAGATAAGTTGCTTCTTTGTATAGTTTCTATTTGAGTCAACCAGTTGTAGTATTCTTAAACAGTTTCATAAAATCTCAAGTTTCCAAGAAACACAATTGCAGGTCTTGAGACCATCTTTCTAGTTTTCCTGTGAAATCCTCAAAGTGAATACATATCCATAAGTATAAATATGGAAACACAGAAAAGTAAGGCAAAGTTTTTTTCAAAAAATGCTGAAATCAGGAGTAAACACTGAAAAGCTCCAATTGAAATGAACAATTCAGATTACATATGTGGTAATAACACTCAATTCCCAGAATCAGAACTAATAGCTGTTAGCTCTGTGTTCTCATATTGCTTTTTTCACAGCTTCATGGTAATATTAATCACTGCATTCTTTAAAGTATAAATAAGTTGTTTTGAGACTTTAAGGACTCCAGAGGAAAAGCCAGTTGCTGGCATATATGCTCTATCTCTAATAAATAGCAGAGGAAGTACTCCAGAAATATTTGTAATATAAAAAGAATACCTGGATATGTACTTGATAAAGGTAATCCAATAATTCTTTGTTGAAAATTAGCAGGTTTACAGTTTAAAGACTGTTTTACAGCAGTAAAACTCGTGCTTAAATTTTTAAATAGTTTTCTTATGAATAGGACTTTTCATCATGTACTAAAAGCTTTTCAGTCAAATTTATTTACCAATTACATATTTCTACCCAGAGAAACAATTTCTATTTTCTAGCCAATAGATCACAAACATCTCTACTTATACTTTTATATGTACTTAGCTTTGTTAAAATTAGACCATAATGATTAAAATTATTTCCTATACTGTATTGTTATAATTTCATTTGCTTACTTTTTTGTGTGTGCATCTTTTATACCATCATGAGAACATTAAGTCTGAATCTTGTCTGATATTTTAGAAAGAATGAAGTGTGTGTATTCTAACAGTGCCCTTATTGTTTCCTCTTGAAAGCAGTCATTAATTAAAAAAATGGGCAGTGATGCAATTGTCTCACCAACGGCAAGAGATATGTATATTCAAATATATATACAGCGATAGCAGGGGACCCTTTATTCCAACTTTTTTTAAAAAGTGTAATATAACTTGCCTGAAAAGTTAATGTGCTTACAGTACAAAATAAATTTAGATAAGTTGCTTCTTTGTATAGTTTCTATTTGAGTCAACCAGTTGTAGTATTCTTAAACAGTTTCATAAAATCTCAAGTTTCCAAGAAACACAATTGCAGGTCTTGAGACCATCTTTCTAGTTTTCCTGTGAAATCCTCAAAGTGAATACATATCCATAAGTATAAATATGGAAACACAGAAAAGTAAGGCAAAGTTTTTTTCAAAAAATGCTGAAATCAGGAGTAAACACTGAAAAGCTCCAATTGAAATGAACAATTCAGATTACATATGTGGTAATAACACTCAATTCCCAGAATCAGAACTAATAGCTGTTAGCTCTGTGTTCTCATATTGCTTTTTTCACAGCTTCATGGTAATATTAATCACTGCATTCTTTAAAGTATAAATAAGTTGTTTTGAGACTTTAAGGACTCCAGAGGAAAAGCCAGTTGCTGGCATATATGCTCTATCTCTAATAAATAGCAGAGGAAGTACTCCAGAAATATTTGTAATATAAAAAGAATACCTGGATATGTACTTGATAAAGGTAATCCAATAATTCTTTGTTGAAAATTAGCAGGTTTACAGTTTAAAGACTGTTTTACAGCAGTAAAACTCGTGCTTAAATTTTTAAATAGTTTTTCTTATGAATAGGACTTTTTCTACATCAGTGACTATAACACTGTAGGATATCATCGTCATTTATAAGTGTGATAATTGTGGGAATGAGGTTAGGTTATCTGGTAGAGTTGATGATTACCTCATACTAACTAATTTCAAAATTTGTGCGGTTTGTTGTTCTGACAAGTTAGAATGAGATATGCACAGATAAGTTTTTAATTAATGTCTATTTCCTGAGTCAGAAACATATTAACTGTAAAAGAAAGGTATGTACAAAATAAAGAATATGTAATAGAATTAAAATACATCCAAGGTATCTCATAAATTATGAATGTTTGTTTTATGTCTCTTTTTTTTTAACAATCTGTTACTTTTTTAAAATTTTTATTTATTTATTTTTGACCTTTCTCTTCACTGCTGCCACAGGCTCTTCTCTAGTTGCAGGAAGTGGGCGTTACTCTCTGGCTGAGGTGAGTAGCCTTCTTGTTGCAGTGACTTCTCTTGTGGAACTCAGGCTCCAGAGCACGTGGGCTTCGGTAGTTGCAGAACATGGGCTCAATAGTAGTGGCTCCAATGCTCCAGAGCACAGGGTCAATAGTTGTGGCTCAGAGACTCAGTTGCTCTGCAGCATGTGGGATCCTCCCAGATCAGAGATCCAACCTGTGTCTCCTGCATTGACAGGAGAACTCGTCACCACTGAGCTACCAGGAAAGCCCTGTCTCTTATATTAAATGAAAACTAAGTTTAGCTTAAAACTGCATTTAGTAGAATTTTTAAGTAACTGCAGTCTATAAGATTTAGGAAAGGAAGACACTGGAAGTGCTAATTATATTCCTTTCTAGAAGGTCAGAAATTTGGCTGTTTAACAATGAGATTTAAAGCTTACATGAAGCTAATTATGAAGATGGCGTGGCGGGACTATAACATGGCTTGGGTGAATGGACACAATTTGATTGACTATATTAGGGAAATAAAAGGCCCATTGTACATTAAGACAATTCTTGACCAACTTCACTTCAGACTTGTCAGACTTTAGTGTAACAATAACACAATAGCACAGTGACAGCAGCCCATAATATACTGAGCTTTCTTTGTATGACCAGTGCTCTGCTAAACATTTACTGCTGTCTTCTGTAGTCCCTGTTGGTGTATTTGGTTGTGTTCCACTCTTTGGGACCCCATAGACTGTAGCCACCAGGCTCCTTGGGTCCATGGGATTTCCCAACCCATATTGGAGTTGGTTCCATTTCCTTCTCCAGGGAATCTTCCCAACTCAGGAATTGAATCTTTCTCTTGCATCTCCTGCACTAACAGGCAGATTCTTTACCACTGCACCACCTGAGAAGCCTATGTTAGTCCTTGTGAGTGTCCACTGAGCTGGCATTGGAGAGTAATTCTTGTCTTTCATCTGACAGTTTTCCTTATAACTGAGCTGCTCCTCTTTCCAGGATAGAACAGTACTGAAGGGGAAGCTCCTGGTCTCACTTCCATCCTGCCCTTTCACTCACTTTTCCTTAAGGAAAGAGAAATCATATTTTAAAGTAGTGAATCTAGAGGAACTCAGCATGTGTAGGACACAGCCTTTTCTGAGGACTGCCTACTTCCCTTGTCCTGCAGGGAAATTACTAAAACTGGTTTGTTTAGTTGGGAGGAAAGTGATAAGTTACCTAACTTTGACTTTAAAATTTAATGTGCTTCCTGATCTAGATTACCAAGATTAAAATAGACATTCTAAAATATAACTTACTCCTGGGCATATTTTCTATTTAGATTTAATGTTAAATAATGAATATAAGTAGCTACATTTTAGAACTAGAAAAACTGAGGAAGAGAGAGATTAAAACCATGCTTAAGGTCATATAACTTATAAAAGGCAAGTTGATGTTTAAAATACAGATCTCTCTGTGCTCCTTGCTTTCGTATACCTTTTGAAATCCTTCCACTCTCCCATCCTTGCCCTTCAGGCCAAACCCTCTAGAGAGAAAATTGGAGACGATGAACAGTTTAACATGTGCCTATACACAAATGTACTGTGAAATTGCCATTTCCAGAGTGTGCTGGCATAAAACTGTAACTGTTAAAATGACCAGATTAAAAAAAATAATTTTATATGACAGTTTCTCAATAACACAATAGCACAGTGACAGCAGCCCATAATATACTGAGCTTTCTTTGTATGACCAGTGCTCTGCTAAACATTTACTGCTGTCTTCTGTAGTCCCTGTTGGTGTATTTGGTTGTGTTCCACTCTTTGGGACCCCATAGACTGTAGCCACCAGGCTCCTTGGGTCCATGGGATTTCCCAACCCATATTGGAGTTGGTTCCATTTCCTTCTCCAGGGAATCTTCCCAACTCAGGAATTGAATCTTTCTCTTGCATCTCCTGCACTAACAGGCAGATTCTTTACCACTGCACCACCTGAGAAGCCTATGTTAGTCCTTGTGAGTGTCCACTGAGCTGGCATTGGAGAGTAATTCTTGTCTTTCATCTGACAGTTTTCCTTATAACTGAGCTGCTCCTCTTTCCAGGATAGAACAGTACTGAAGGGGAAGCTCCTGGTCTCACTTCCATCCTGCCCTTTCACTCACTTTTCCTTAAGGAAAGAGAAATCATATTTTAAAGTAGTGAATCTAGAGGAACTCAGCATGTGTAGGACACAGCCTTTTCTGAGGACTGCCTACTTCCCTTGTCCTGCAGGGAAATTACTAAAACTGGTTTGTTTAGTTGGGAGGAAAGTGATAAGTTACCTAACTTTGACTTTAAAATTTAATGTGCTTCCTGATCTAGATTACCAAGATTAAAATAGACATTCTAAAATATAACTTACTCCTGGGCATATTTTCTATTTAGATTTAATGTTAAATAATGAATATAAGTAGCTACATTTTAGAACTAGAAAAACTGAGGAAGAGAGAGATTAAAACCATGCTTAAGGTCATATAACTTATAAAAGGCAAGTTGATGTTTAAAATACAGATCTCTCTGTGCTCCTTGCTTTCGTATACCTTTTGAAATCCTTCCACTCTCCCATCCTTGCCCTTCAGGCCAAACCCTCTAGAGAGAAAATTGGAGACGATGAACAGTTTAACATGTGCCTATACACAAATGTACTGTGAAATTGCCATTTCCAGAGTGTGCTGGCATAAAACTGTAACTGTTAAAAATGACCAGATTATAAAATAATTATATGAACATGGTGCCTTTTGTCCAGGTGAACATGTAAGTCGTTCAGTCAATTTGGGTGGCTTTTCATTATGCTAAGTAGTGAAAAAATAAGTAATATACCATGTATAGACTAAACGGTCTTCTTTTCAAGAAATAATCTGAATTCTGTAATGTCGAATCATATCTGCAGTAAAATAATTTGACTGCCACTCTTCACGGTGGCTGAAGGGAGACTAGAGATGCAGTCCTCAATCTTTCTGTTTCCCATCCAACGGGAATCAACCTAATGCCTTCCCACTGCAGTCTCCAGGAACAGAGCAGATAGCATCTGGATATGGTTCGAAGAAGCAGAGATTGAGTTTATAAGATATAAGAAGGGACTAGTTTCTTCTATCCTTTAGGTAGGGGTAGTGTGTGTCTAACCTGAGGAGGTAGGTGTTCAAAGATCTTAGAAAATGAGGATAAGTTGGGAGTGAGGCATGAAAAGGAATATTGGGTAAAGAGAGAGGTTAGTGTAGCAAAGTCATTTGTTAACAAAAAAGGCTACAGAGTAACAGTACACATTTAATTTCATTTTTTCCCTCTACCTATAGAATCATTAGCCCACTCTCCACCTTTTCTCCTACATAACCAGGGAATTAATGAACCTCTTTTGTGCTGGGGTTGAGGAAGGAGTCACTGTACAGGTTATTCTCTGCTCTGGGTTTCAGAATACATCTGTCGCAGCAACCATAACAAACTAATATTTACTAAGAACTTACACTGTGTAAAATTCTGAGGTTTTCAAGATTTTATCCTACTTGGTGTTCACAAAAACGTTGAAATAGGTGCTATTATTATTCCCAGTTTATAGATGAGGAAACTGAGATAAATAAAGTTTAAATAACATGTCTTAGATTACATAGCCTATAAATTTCCTGGTGCCAGGCAGTCTGATTCCAAGTTCTGAATTATGCATTGCCTCCTCAGGAAGAAGAAATCACTGGGAGAAAAAAAGAGTCGTTGTAATTGGAAGTTCTATACTGTAAAAAAATTTTGAACCATTTCCAGAGTGTGCTGGCATAAAACTGTAACTGTTAAAAATGACCAGATTATAAAATAATTATATGAACATGGTGCCTTTTGTCCAGGTGAACATGTAAGTCGTTCAGTCAATTTGGGTGGCTTTTCATTATGCTAAGTAGTGAAAAAATAAGTAATATACCATGTATAGACTAAACGGTCTTCTTTTCAAGAAATAATCTGAATTCTGTAATGTCGAATCATATCTGCAGTAAAATAATTTGACTGCCACTCTTCACGGTGGCTGAAGGGAGACTAGAGATGCAGTCCTCAATCTTTCTGTTTCCCATCCAACGGGAATCAACCTAATGCCTTCCCACTGCAGTCTCCAGGAACAGAGCAGATAGCATCTGGATATGGTTCGAAGAAGCAGAGATTGAGTTTATAAGATATAAGAAGGGACTAGTTTCTTCTATCCTTTAGGTAGGGGTAGTGTGTGTCTAACCTGAGGAGGTAGGTGTTCAAAGATCTTAGAAAATGAGGATAAGTTGGGAGTGAGGCATGAAAAGGAATATTGGGGAAAGAGAGAGGTTAGTGTAGCAAAGTCATTTGTTAACAAAAAAGGCTACAGAGTAACAGTACACATTTAATTTCATTTTTTCCCTCTACCTATAGAATCATTAGCCCACTCTCCACCTTTTCTCCTACATAACCAGGGAATTAATGAACCTCTTTTGTGCTGGGGTTGAGGAAGGAGTCACTGTACAGGTTATTCTCTGCTCTGGGTTTCAGAATACATCTGTCACAGCAACCATAACAAACTAATATTTACTAAGAACTTACACTGTGTAAAATTCTGAGGTTTTCAAGATTTTATCCTACTTGGTGTTCACAAAAACGTTGAAATAGGTGCTATTATTATTCCCAGTTTATAGATGAGGAAACTGAGATAAATAAAGTTTAAATAACATGTCTTAGATTACATAGCCTATAAATTTCCTGGTGCCAGGCAGTCTGATTCCAAGTTCTGAATTATGCATTGCCTCCTCAGGAAGAAGAAATCACTGGGAGAAAAAAAGAGTCGTTGTAATTGGAAGTTCTATACTTCGGGATTGTACTAGCGAAGTCTGGCATAGAGTCAAGTTATGTCAAAGACTGAAGCAAGGAGTGACCTCTTTCATGACACCACCAACTCAGACAAGAGCTCTTCCCCATTTTCCCAGACCTTGCATGACCCAAATCAAAAGAGTGGGCAACAATCCAGAAATATCACTGATATGGAAAATTGTAACGTAATCTTGGTAAGTGGGGGCTCAAATCACATCTAAGAATAATAAAGCAGTGTGACCATTATGAAACACTGTTACAGAGAAAGGTATACCTGGTTTGGTAGTAGTAAAGGCTGTACATACTGTGGAACTTCCAATAGTCTCCATATAGAGATTTTGCTCTGCCTTTGGAGACAGAAGAAATTGAGTTCATAATACTAGTTCACAATTTTCTGCACTTCCCTTCTACAGTGTGTTGGCATGTCACTAAGAAAGAAGCTCAGTTTCAATAGTCTGGTAATGAAGAAAAATATGAATAAATTTAAACTATCTGTGACAAGACTATCTTAAAGGCCCTAGACCTGAGCCCTGGTAATTAGTTAAAAGTTCAAACCCAGGCTGTTGCCCCTGCTCTATTTCTTTTCCGGGCATAGCTAGAGAACACTCCAGTGGTTAAAAATGGGAGGTCTGTTACAGCAGGAGTCCCCAACCCCCAGACCACAAACTGGTAGTGTCAGCAGGAGGTGAGCAAGCAAAGCTTCTTCTGTATTTACAGTCACTCACTCTCACATTGCTTGAATTTCCACCCGAGCTCCGCCTCCTGCCAGCTCAGTGGTGCCATTAGATTCTCATAGGAGCATGTACAGTGAACTTCACATGCAAGAGATTTAGGTTGTGAACTCCTAATGTGAATCATCCTGAAATATAACAAACTAATATTTACTAAGAACTTACACTGTGTAAAATTCTGAGGTTTTCAAGATTTTATCCTACTTGGTGTTCACAAAAACGTTGAAATAGGTGCTATTATTATTCCCAGTTTATAGATGAGGAAACTGAGATAAATAAAGTTTAAATAACATGTCTTAGATTACATAGCCTATAAATTTCCTGGTGCCAGGCAGTCTGATTCCAAGTTCTGAATTATGCATTGCCTCCTCAGGAAGAAGAAATCACTGGGAGAAAAAAAGAGTCGTTGTAATTGGAAGTTCTATACTTCGGGATTGTACTAGCGAAGTCTGGCATAGAGTCAAGTTATGTCAAAGACTGAAGCAAGGAGTGACCTCTTTCATGACACCACCAACTCAGACAAGAGCTCTTCCCCATTTTCCCAGACCTTGCATGACCCAAATCAAAAGAGTGGGCAACAATCCAGAAATATCACTGATATGGAAAATTGTAACGTAATCTTGGTAAGTGGGGGCTCAAATCACATCTAAGAATAATAAAGCAGTGTGACCATTATGAAACACTGTTACGGAGAAAGGTATACCTGGTTTGGTAGTAGTAAAGGCTGTACATACTGTGGAACTTCCAATAGTCTCCATATAGAGATTTTGCTCTGCCTTTGGAGACAGAAGAAATTGAGTTCATAATACTAGTTCACAATTTTCTGCACTTCCCTTCTACAGTGTGTTGGCATGTCACTAAGAAAGAAGCTCAGTTTCAATAGTCTGGTAATGAAGAAAAATATGAATAAATTTAAACTATCTGTGACAAGACTATCTTAAAGGCCCTAGACCTGAGCCCTGGTAATTAGTTAAAAGTTCAAACCCAGGCTGTTGCCCCTGCTCTATTTCTTTTCCGGGCATAGCTAGAGAACACTCCAGTGGTTAAAAATGGGAGGTCTGTTACAGCAGGAGTCCCCAACCCCCAGACCACAAACTGGTAGTGTCAGCAGGAGGTGAGCAAGCAAAGCTTCTTCTGTATTTACAGTCACTCACTCTCACATTGCTTGAATTTCCACCCGAGCTCCGCCTCCTGTCAGATAAGTGGTGCCATTAGATTCTCATAGGAGCATGAACGCTACAGTGAACTTCACATGCAAGAGATTTAGGTTGTGAACTCCTAATGTGAATCATCCTGAAATCATCCTACCACCCAGGTGTGTGGAAAATTTGCCTTCCTCTAAAGTGGTCCCTGTGCCCAGAGTTTGGCGATCAGTGTAGTACAGGGCTGAAAGTTGGGTTTACTGTAAGTTTCAATGATGAAAGCCCAGAAATGAGATCCTTGATTGTAAGAAGAAGAAATAATGTATTCTACATCATTCTTTAGGCAATGGAGGGTCAATACAGGAAATCCGGTTGTTCAGCAGAGTGATAGAAGATGGAGTTGAAGAGGCAGGCTTGGTTAAAACCTGGAGGATCATGATGAAGAATTTGAGATTTATCTTGGTTGTGATGGGGGTTTCAGTGGAGAATTTCAGTAGGATGGTGATGCTATCTGATTCATAATCACTTGGGGTACTATGTGGAAAATTGCTTTTAGAAGGAGAGGTAGATACGGGGAGACCAGTTGCAGCATCCCTGGTGACTGGCAGGTCATGACTTGTAGGACTGCAGCAGTAGAAAGTAAGAAGCGGTGGGGTTCACAATGTACAGTAGTAAATGAATGAATGGAAATTTAGTGTCATTGGGACACAGCAGCTTACTACACTTAGGAATACCTCTGATAGGGTAGTCATGGAGTGCTTGAGTGTTGTTATATCCAAGCACTAGCAGTTTCATTTCTTTGAAGTCAGTTTGGGCTGAGGTCTTTCTGCTTTTCAGCTGAGTTTCCTTCAGGAAACATGGACTAGGAGGAGAGACCTTAAGTAAAATTGTTGGAATTAGACAAGGAAAACATGGTGAAATATTTAATATCCTGCATTCTGGCTGTTTGCCAGTGACCTCTAAAAATTTTCAGAAGACATCCGTACAAAGACCTTTAAACTGCTTCTTCTTGCATGGAAAGTTGGGTAGCAATCTGCAATGTGCACACACACACAGACACAGATTAATTGTCTCTAGTGTATGTTCTTGTTTTCCTTGCAGTAACAGAAACATTCAAGTTCACGTTAAGCTACATCTATTCAGCTACAGACTCCCCTGGAGCCAGGTCTAGCTACGTGACTACATTTTGGCTCATGGAATGTGATGGTAAGTTGTATATTCAACGTTGTAAGCAATTACAATCTGCAAAAAAGAAGTTGTTTACCATTCACTTGTTTATTTCCACTCTTTGCTCAAATTGAAAGAGAAATTATGGTGTGAATTCATGTCATCATGTAGATAAAAGCTAACTGAAGACAGGACAAAGCATCAGGATGGACTATGCGCCCTTGTGTGACTTCATAGAGAACTAACTACTCTGAGAGCCCCTCCGCCTGAGGCAGTTACACAGAGAGAATAATAGGCTTCCATTTTGCTTGAAGGACCATATTGTAAGCTCTCTTAGTTTAAGTGGCACAGACTATGCAAGACCCAATACATAATTATTATTTGTTGCAAGAAATGTAATTTAAAATCTAGGCAAATTATTGTATTATATTTCTGCTACCATTTAAAGAATGATTATCTTTTGTGTTTCCCTGGTGGCTCAGACAGTAAGCAGTCTGCCTGCAATGCAGGAGACCTGGGTTCGATCTCTGAGTCAGGATAGACTGTAGAAGGAAGTCACAGTACATACCAGTATTCTTGCCTGGAAAATTCCATAGACACAGGAGCCTCTCAGGCTACAGTGCATGGGGTCTCAAAGAGTCAGACACGACTAAGCAACTGATGCTTTACCTTTTGTAGCTCGTATAGTTCTACTTTTTTCTGAAATTTATGTATCTTATAGAGGACTTTCGATGGTGGATTATTGATCATTTTCCCACATCATATATATGATGTCGAGGGCTGGATTGCTGTATTCCCAGAAAAGACAAGTGTGCTCTTCAAATTGCCTATAATTAGAATCAATAAAATACTGAAATTATTAGCATCAGAAGTAACATTCTAAAATATGATTTGTGAATGTATGGCTGATGAGAACTTGGTTTCTCTGAAATCTTTTTAAGAACACTGAAATGTAACTAGTGAATTTATGACCTAATTAATTGTTATGTGCCAGATAAAACTTTGGTGATAAAAAGGGATATAAATATTTTAAAGAGACCAGCACCATGAATTTGTCCTGTAGAGTGGTACGGTCTTGTGGAGTGGTAGGCAAAGGTAAATGTCACAGTGGCACCTGGTATAGGCAGGAAAACACGTTTGGGGAAATTTATAATTAGAGGGACAGTAAGATGAAGCATTTTGTCCCTTTACATTCTTTTGTTTCCTTGGAGAGGCATACAGAGTGAAACTCCAATAGGAAATTGCAAAGGATAGTGCTGGAGGAATGGGTCTCTGTCACCACCAGATTCTACCTTCTTATAGGAATGGGAAGAAGGGTCTTGCAGATGTTTGGTGAGGGATGGAGAAGTATATAGATGAACTGTCGGCTGTTCAGGGGGCGGTTTCACCCAAGGACCGAGCACTAATTATTCGAAACTGTTGTTTAGATGGCAAAGGTCAATCCAGAGGACTTGTGAGCTAAGCCATACATAATTATTATTGTTGCAAGAAATGTAATTTAAAACTAGGCAAATTATTGTATTATATTTCTGCTACCATTTAAAGAATGATTATCTTTTGTGTTTCCCTGGTGGCTCAGACAGTAAGCAGTCTGCCTGCAATGCAGGAGACCTGGGTTCGATCTCTGAGTCAGGATAGACTGTAGAAGGAAGTCACAGTACATACCAGTATTCTTGCCTGGAAAATTCCATAGACACAGGAGCCTCTCAGGCTACAGTGCATGGGGTCTCAAAGAGTCAGACACGACTAAGCAACTGATGCTTTACCTTTTGTAGCTCGTATAGTTCTACTTTTTTCTGAAATTTATGTATCTTATAGAGGACTTTCGATGGTGGATTATTGATCATTTTCCCACATCATATATATGATGTCGAGGGCTGGATTGCTGTATTCCCAGAAAAGACAAGTGTGCTCTTCAAATTGCCTATAATTAGAATCAATAAAATACTGAAATTATTAGCATCAGAAGTAACATTCTAAAATATGATTTGTGAATGTATGGCTGATGAGAACTTGGTTTCTCTGAAATCTTTTTAAGAACACTGAAATGTAACTAGTGAATTTATGACCTAATTAATTGTTATGTGCCAGATAAAACTTTGGTGATAAAAAGGGATATAAATATTTTAAAGAGACCAGCACCATGAATTTGTCCTGTAGAGTGGTACGGTCTTGTGGAGTGGTAGGCAAAGGTAAATGTCACAGTGGCACCTGGTATAGGCAGGAAAACACGTTTGGGGAAATTTATAATTAGAGGGACAGTAAGATGAAGCATTTTGTCCCTTTACATTCTTTTGTTTCCTTGGAGAGGCATACAGAGTGAAACTCCAATAGGAAATTGCAAAGGATAGTGCTGGAGGAATGGGTCTCTGTCACCACCAGATTCTACCTTCTTATAGGAATGGGAAGAAGGGTCTTGCAGATGTTTGGTGAGGGATGGAGAAGTATATAGATGAACTGTCGGCTGTTCAGGGGGCGGTTTCACCCAAGGACCCGAGCACTAATTATTCGAAACTGTTGTTTAGATGGCAAAGGTCAATCCAGAGGACTTGTGAGTGATTGATGCCTTTGTGGTCATTCCACTGGGGTGAAGGGGAAGGCTTTTTGATTTTTTTCAATTTACCTATTTAAGATGGTATATATTCATTCTGTATTCTGAAGCCTGCATGTTAGCACATGTATACATATACTCTCAACTTCTATCAAACACTAGAATTTTCTTCATTATTTTTATCCTAACATTACTTTTTCCTAAAATGTTCAAAACAAAGATTAATTCTAGATTAATGTCAATATGAAATTAATATCAATATGCAATATATATATATAATACATAAAAATGTATATATTTTTCCAGTAGATTCACATCAGTGTTATATTTGTTTTGATAAACTAAATGCTTTTACTTCTACAAACTGATTTTTAATTCTTCTTATATGTGAATGTGTTAATTTTCTGCCTAACACCTATGTTTGATATTTAATAACTTCATCATGATGTATTTTTGGAATGACACTGTTTTATCCTAATACACTCAGCTCTTCTTTATTTATATCTTTAAATTATTTTTATTGAAGTATAATTGATTTACACTGATGTATTAGTTTCTGCATTTACAATGAAATGAATTTTCATATGTATACATATATTCCCTCCCTCTTGAAGCTCCCTCTCACCACCCCCATGCCACCCCTCTAGGTCATCACTGAGCACCAAGCTGGGCTCCCTGTTTTATATAGTAGCTTTCCACTAGATTACTATATCTATTTTGCACATATTCCACATTTGTCTCCCCCTCCCCTCCCTACCTGTGTCCATATGTCTATCCTCTATGTCTATGTCTCTGTTCCTGCCTTGCAGAAAAGCTCATCTGTACCATCTTCCTTGGAGAGGCATACAGAGTGAAACTCCAATAGGAAATTGCAAAGGATAGTGCTGGAGGAATGGGTCTCTGTCACCACCAGATTCTACCTTCTTATAGGAATGGGAAGAAGGGTCTTGCAGATGTTTGGTGAGGGATGGAGAAGTATATAGATGAACTGTCGGCTGTTCAGGGGGCGGTTTCACCCAAGGACCGGAGCACTAATTATTCGAAACTGTTGTTTAGATGGCAAAGGTCAATCCAGAGGACTTGTGAGCGATTGATGCCTTTGTGGTCATTCCACTGGGGTGAAGGGGAAGGCTTTTTGATTTTTTTCAATTTACCTATTTAAGATGGTATATATTCATTCTGTATTCTGAAGTCTGCATGTTAGCACATGTATACATATACTCTCAACTTCTATCAAACACTAGAATTTTCTTCATTATTTTTATCCTAACATTACTTTTTCCTAAAATGTTCAAAACAAAGATTAATTCTAGATTAATGTCAATATGAAATTAATATCAATATGCAATATATATATATAATACATAAAAATGTATATATTTTTCCAGTAGATTCACATCAGTGTTATATTTGTTTTGATAAACTAAATGCTTTTACTTCTACAAACTGATTTTTAATTCTTCTTATATGTGAATGTGTTAATTTTCTGCCTAACACCTATGTTTGATATTTAATAACTTCATCATGATGTATTTTTGGAATGACACTGTTTTATCCTAATACACTCAGCTCTTCTTTATTTATATCTTTAAATTATTTTTATTGAAGTATAATTGATTTACACTGATGTATTAGTTTCTGCATTTACAATGAAATGAATTTTCATATGTATACATATATTCCCTCCCTCTTGAAGCTCCCTCTCACCACCCCCATGCCACCCCTCTAGGTCATCACTGAGCACCAAGCTGGGCTCCCTGTTTTATATAGTAGCTTTCCACTAGATTACTATATCTATTTTGCACATATTCCACATTTGTCTCCCCCTCCCCTCCCTACCTGTGTCCATATGTCTATCCTCTATGTCTATGTCTCTGTTCCTGCCTTGCAGAAAAGCTCATCTGTACCATCTTCCTAGATTCCATGCATATGCATTAATATATGATATTTGTTTTTCTCTTTCTGACTTCACTGTGTATGACAGAATCTAGGTTCATCCGCATCACTACAAATGACCCCATTTAATTCCTTTCTATGGATCAGTAATATTCTGTTGTATATATGTACCACATCTTCTATATCCATTCATCTGTTGATGGATGTCTAGGTTGCTTTCATGTCCTGGCTATTGTAAACAATGCTGCAATGAACATTATGGTACATATGTCTTTTTGAATTTGACAGGATTTATGCCCAGTAGTGGGATTGCTCATATATAGTTATAATTTTGACTTTTTAAGGAACTTCCATACTGTTACCCATAGTGGTTATATGGTTGAATGTTTACATTCCCACCAACAGTACAGTTTTCCATTTGTTGTCTTCTTCTTTGTTTGCTCTGTTTCTTCTTCATATTTTAGATATCCTTTTGATTTTCTCATATATACCATCTCTTTCTCATCATTTATACTTTTTTTGTTCCATTTTAGGTATTTTCATTTAAATATGCTTTGTTCTGTATAGTGAAAATGCCCCACTCAAACTATTTTTTGTTTTCCCCGTTGCCTGTCTACTTCTCTTAATATTCTTTCTTGTTCCAAAAATACATCATTACTTGAGTCTCCCAGTTTTCTGCTGTTTGAATTGAGGTAAATCTGTAGTTCTTAAAGACCTTGATTAATACATATTATCTCTTGGTATGCTTTATTAATTTGGTCCAAATCTTATTATGTTCAGAAAATAACTTTTATAGAAATTATTTTAAATTGTAACATTTTCCTAGATATATTGTAGATATTCTTTTCTCTTCACATTCATTTTGGTAGAATTCCCTTCCATGAGGAAAAATAGAAGAATCATGACCTTTGTCAATCATATTTTATCAAATATCTCTAATTTACTTTTTTTTCAAAAGTTCTTTAATCTTAGACATAGTCAGTAAAGCCAATTAAGTCTTGTATGTATGCTAAATTGCTTTAGTCATGTCTGACTCTTTGTGACCCTATGCACTATAGCCCATGAGGCTCCTCTGTCCATGGGATTCTCCAGGCAGGAATATTGGAGTGGATTTCCATACCCTCCTCTGGAAGATTTTCCCGACCTAGGGATCGAACCCATGTCTGCTGCATTAGCAAGTGGGTTCTTTCATCAGTGCATAACCTGTTTTGTGTGTGTTTCTCTTTAAAGACATCTTATTTACTATAGCTTGTTGATTTGTTAATGTTGAACTCACAACCAACAACAGTATAACTCATGCCTGAATGAAGCAGTAATACTAGTATCTAACACTAATATTTTCATCATAATGGACATGACAAACTTCTTGGATTTAGGAACACTAGAAATCACTTCAACATGACACTTGAGGATCAGATTAAGCAGTACAATCTGTGGGAAATGAACAAAAGTGTTAAAACATGGCATACATGGACCATAAGAAGGATTTCTGCTTACCTTATGAGATCTCAGGTGGGATATATATGTGACTCAAATTTTTTATTGTCCTGTGCATGTCTATAGATGTATGTGAAAGTGCAATGAATATTAATTTGGGATTGAAAATAAATTTTAGCAAGTAGGAAATTCACAAATACAAATTTCACAAAAAAAGGGAAAACTAATATTGTGTTCACACACAAGTCAGTGTCCACCACCTGCATTTCTTTGTTCATCCAGCTGAAAGAACTCAAATGATACTCTATAGTAACAAGTAATCTAGTGCCCAGATCTTTAATACAATTCTTCAATAACAGGAACCAGGACTCTGCAGGGGAAAAATCAGCTCATAGGAATGGGGTAGGAAATATGCAAGATGAGCCTATAGTATCTTGAAGTACCAGAAAGTAAGAAAGTGGTAAAAAATAAAGTAAAAGCACGGAGAAGCTAATTGAAAGAGCTTCTAATGGCCAATTCTGGAAAAATTTAAGCAATAAAATAAAGAATAAATTAAGTTACTGTGAATATGTGCTGATATAAATAAATGTTTGGATAACTTAATAGATGAGAAGAACAAACAAATCCCCCATCTAGAAGAATTGCAGATAACTTATGTATGCTAAATTGCTTTAGTCATGTCTGACTCTTTGTGACCCTATGCACTATAGCCCATGAGGCTCCTCTGTCCATGGGATTCTCCAGGCAGGAATATTGGAGTGGATTTCCATACCCTCCTCTGGAAGATTTTCCCGACCTAGGGATCGAACCCATGTCTGCTGCATTAGCAAGTGGGTTCTTTCATCAGTGCATAACCTGTTTTGTGTGTGTTTCTCTTTAAAGACATCTTATTTACTATAGCTTGTTGATTTGTTAATGTTGAACTCACAACCAACAACAGTATAACTCATGCCTGAATGAAGCAGTAATACTAGTATCTAACACTAATATTTTCATCATAATGGACATGACAAACTTCTTGGATTTAGGAACACTAGAAATCACTTCAACATGACACTTGAGGATCAGATTAAGCAGTACAATCTGTGGGAAATGAACAAAAGTGTTAAAACATGGCATACATGGACCATAAGAAGGATTTCTGCTTACCTTATGAGATCTCAGGTGGGATATATATGTGACTCAAATTTTTTATTGTCCTGTGCATGTCTATAGATGTATGTGAAAGTGCAATGAATATTAATTTGGGATTGAAAATAAATTTTAGCAAGTAGGAAATTCACAAATACAAATTTCACAAAAAAAGGAAATCTAATATTGTGTTCACACACAAGTCAGTGTCCACCACCTGCATTTCTTTGTTCATCCAGCTGAAAGAACTCAAATGATACTCTATAGTAACAAGTAATCTAGTGCCCAGATCTTTAATACAATTCTTCAATAACAGGAACCAGGACTCTGCAGGGAAATATCAGCTCATAGGAATGGGGTAGGAAATATGCAAGATGAGCCTATAGTATCTTGAAGTACCAGAAAGTAAGAAAGTGGTAAAAAATAAAGTAAAAGCACGGAGAAGCTAATTGAAAGAGCTTCTAATGGCCAATTCTGGAAAAATTTAAGCAATAAAATAAAGAATAAATTAAGTTACTGTGAATATGTGCTGATATAAATAAATGTTTGGATAACTTAATAGATGAGAAGAACAAACAAATCCCCCATCTAGAAGAATTGCAGATAACTTATGTATGCACTGTACCCTCAAGCAGAGAAAGCATAACTCCTCATCCCCTTAGGCACACTCTGTAACTTTTTACTTCCAAAGAATACAGTATAAGCAGTGGAAGAATAGAGAAACTTTATGGAGGAGAAATTTGACAGGCACTACCTCAGAAAGTGATCAAGGTCACCATCAGCAATGATAAATCATGTTGATTGCTAGTACTCTTATTTGATGTGATGAAAATGGCTGTTTATCTCTGTGACCGTCCTACCTTAAACCTATAACTCAAATCTAATAAAGAGAAAAACACAAAATCCAATAGAGAACCATCTTACAAAATACCTGATCAGTACTCTTCAAAATAGTGAACATTATTGAAAATAGGAAAAGTCTGATAAAATGTTACAGCCAAAAAGAACCTAAGGAAGCATGGCATCTAAACATGCTATGATATCATGGGTATGATTCTGAAACAGAAAAGAGATGTTAAGTAAAAGTTTTAAATATGAATAAGCAATGGACTTTAATTCATAGTAGAGTATCAATATTGATTCTTTAATATTAATATACCATGCTAGTGCAATAAATATACCATGCTACTGAAATATGTTAATTAGGGGAAAATTGACTCGTATATTTGAAATATGTACTGTCTGCCCACATTTTTTGGTAAATTTAAAACTGTCTTTAATTTTTTTGTAGAGAAAACTTTAAAAAATTTCCTGCACCTTCTAAAATCAAGTATTTTTGTGAACTTTTGTATTACTCTATATTTTTCAAATCCTCCTCCCTTTTCTGCCTTAACTCTTCAAGGGAATGCTATTGGTACATGGTGGGATGTAAGAAATGCTTCCATTAAGAAGAAAAGTCAAAAGGATAGATGGGGTATTGAATGTGCATGAACTCTCTGCTTAGTTGACATAGGTATTTAAGCATGGGCAAAATCAATTCTTCCTCAACGAAGCCAGCCAAACCTTTGACAAAAAAAGATTAAAGAGAGATTGTAGCAGACATCTACTGAATCACATCACTTACCTCACTGAAATCAACACACAATTTATGTCCAAAGAATGAAATATTTATTCTGCTTTTTATTCTTTAAGGAATAAAGAAGTTGATGTATGAAGTAAAATAATCTGTCCATCATGCAAAATGGGACATCTGGCACAAAAGGAGACTATTAAATATCACTCTAGTCGCTGAAACCAACTTTTTTTGATTGGGGAAGTTTCAGTGACATTGAACCAAGTGGTGGTTCCACTTGTTAAATTCTAGTCCTTAGAATTTATTAAAAGAAACCTCACAATTTTGATTATATTGATAAGAGAGAAAAGAGAGTTGGAATCAATGGGGAAAAAAAAAACTATAGAAATAGTTGGATATTTTTGGTTCAGATAGCTTACTAAATAGTTTTATAATATAATTTAAATCTATGTAATAGCATAGCTGTTGTTGTTATTGGTTAGTCACTCACTGGTGTCTGACTCTTTTGTAAGCCCATGCATGGACTATAGTCCTTCAAGCTCCTCTGTTCATGGAATTTCCTGGGCAAGAACACTGGAGTAGGATGTCACTTCCTTCTCCAGGGGATTTTCCTGACCCAGGGATCACAGCAGCACTTCCTTCATTGTCAAGCAAGCTGTTTACTGCTGAGCCATCATGGAAGCCAGTAGAGTAGTGGGATTCCAAAAGAAAATTGATCTCCAAGTAAGACTGGAAATATTTTCAACACATATCTAAGTGGCTGCAAAGTAGCCTGCAAATGAGAGGATGAATGACCTCTGTGCAAGGGTATCACACTTTCTTTAAAAGTAAAAAGCCACTCAAGGAATTCCCTCATGGTTCAGTGGTTAGGACTCCACCCTTTCACTGCTGAGGGAATGAGTTCAATCCCTCATCACTAAGATCCTGCAAGTTACATGTTGTGCCCCCACCCCCTCCAAAAAAGGGGGAATGTCACATGGAAGCTTTCAATTCACCCTCACACCAAAAACTGGTCGGTCAAGGAATATGAACCGCCTGAAACCACAAACAGATAATTAAACAATTAAACCTTCATGGTTCAATTTTAGCAATCTTGAATGTCTCCATTTATATATGATAGGAAGAACAATGAGAGGACTGCTTTGTCTCAAATATTTATTCTGCTTTTATTCTTTAAGGAATAAAGAAGTTGATGTATGAAGTAAAATAATCTGTCCATCATGCAAAATGGGACATCTGGCACAAAAGGAGACTATTAAATATCACTCTAGTCGCTGAAACCAACTTTTTTTGATTGGGGAAGTTTCAGTGACATTGAACCAAGTGGTGGTTCCACTTGTTAAATTCTAGTCCTTAGAATTTATTAAAAGAAACCTCACAATTTTGATTATATTGATAAGAGAGAAAAGAGAGTTGGAATCAATGGGGAAAAAAACTATAGAAATAGTTGGATATTTTTGGTTCAGATAGCTTACTAAATAGTTTTATAATATAATTTAAATCTATGTAATAGCATAGCTGTTGTTGTTATTGGTTAGTCACTCACTGGTGTCTGACTCTTTTGTAAGCCCATGCATGGACTATAGTCCTTCAAGCTCTTCTGTCCATGGGATTCTCCAGGCAAGAATACTGGAGTAGGATGTCACTTCCTTCTCCGGGGGATTTTCCTGACCCAGGGATCACAGCAGCACTTCCTTCATTGTCAAGCAAGCTGTTTACTGCTGAGCCATCATGGAAGCCAGTAGAGTAGTGGGATTCCAAAAGAAAATTGATCTCCAAGTAAGACTGGAAATATTTTCAACACATATCTAAGTGGCTGCAAAGTAGCCTGCAAATGAGAGGATGAATGACCTCTGTGCAAGGGTATCACACTTTCTTTAAAAGTAAAAAGCCACTCAAGGAATTCCCTCATGGTTCAGTGGTTAGGACTCCACCCTTTCACTGCTGAGGGAATGAGTTCAATCCCTCATCAGTAAGATCCTGCAAGTTACATGTTGTGCCCCCACCCCCTCCAAAAAAGGGGGAATGTCACATGGAAGCTTTCAATTCACCCTCACACCAAAAACTGGTCGGTCAAGGAATATGAACCGCCTGAAACCACAAACAGATAATTAAACAATTAAACCTTCATGGTTCAATTTTAGCAATCTTGAATGTCTCCATTTATATATGATAGGAAGAACAATGAGAGGACTGCTTTGTCTCAAATACTTTTCTCCCTCTGATCTTCTTGATTACCTCCCTTGCCTGCTGGTCATGAAAAACGCACTGGCATTATTTCAAAGAATTCTCTTGAAATAAAATATCAAAAAATATATTGTTTAGAAACAAATAAAAACAAAAAGAAACATAAAACATATGTTGGATAATAATTTTTAAACATTTAAGAAAAGTAAAATATCACTGATTGGCTTTTTATTTAGCATTTTGACTTTATTTTTAACCATACTTATAAATAGAAAATTTTTTATATTTTCTATTTTATAAATTATTTAGTGTTCTGACTTTACTATGATTATCTAAGTATATACTTACAAATATATTTTAGCAGTTTAATAAGATTATTCATATTCCACCCCTTGTAAACCAGTTTTTAATTTCTTTAATCAGTTTTTCTTATACAAATTTCAAAAACTTAACTCTGATATTTTGAGATTTTTAAAAATTATAATGTATACAAGATTGTCCTAGGCATAAAACTCAGTTTGGGCCATCACACCATTTATTAATTATAATTTTTTACTTTTTAAATTGTGATTAAATATGTATCATAAAATGTGATATTTTTAACCATTTCTAAGTGTATAATTTAGTGGCATTAATTACATTCACCATGTTATATAACAATCATCACTATCTATTTTCAAAACATTTTTGTCAACTCAAATAAAAAGTCTGTAACCATTAAGTGTAACTAATTCCCTTCCTCTTCTCTCCCCAGCTCCAGATCCCCTCTAATCTATCTCGTATTGAATTGCCTCTTCTAGATACGTAAGTGGAATCACACAGTATTTGTGCTTTCCATGGTTTATTTCCTTCAGCATAATGTTTTCAAATTTCATTCAGGTTGTAGCATATGTCAGAACTCCATTTCTTTTCCTGGATGAATAATATTTCATTGTATGTACATAACACATTTAATTGCAGTTTTTGAAAACAAAAAAACCCTTCTAAATTTGTGCAACATAGAAATGCCTTCTGTTGAAGTGAGAGTTACTAATAAATGATACAAAATGCATTGGAAATTATTTGCTCTATGTTTTCAGAAACCCTATGGTGACAATTATAAACCAACAAAGTCTAGATTATCAAATTCCATTTCTAGAATTTCACTACTATTTTAATGATGCCTTTTCAGTTGTATATACTCTTGAAATTTAGAACAGAACATAGTAACTCAGTGAGATTAACTAGAGCAAGAACAGCTATATACTTTCTCCTAAAATTTAAGCTTTCTATGATATGACAAATATTTGTGGAATACACATCACTCTTATGTCTGACAACACTACAAAACCTTCTACTCAAGATGGATCATAGCATTTCAGAAAGATCTATCATTGTGTATAGCTCAGTGTATCAACTAAATTGAGAGAACTGCAGAGAATACACTTCTTAAGACTGATCATAGATTGTGCTATTGACAGTGCCAGTTATTTTTACTATTATAATTTTTACTTTTTAAATTGTGATTAAATATGTATCATAAAATGTGATATTTTTAACCATTTCTAAGTGTATAATTTAGTGGCATTAATTACATTCACCATGTTATATAACAATCATCACTATCTATTTTCAAAACATTTTTGTCAACTCAAATAAAAGTCTGTAACCATTAAGTGTAACTAATTCCCTTCCTCTTCTCTCCCCAGCTCCAGATCCCCTCTAATCTATCTCGTATTGAATTGCCTCTTCTAGATACGTAAGTGGAATCACACAGTATTTGTGCTTTCCATGGTTTATTTCCTTCAGCATAATGTTTTCAAATTTCATTCAGGTTGTAGCATATGTCAGAACTCCATTTCTTTTCCTGGATGAATAATATTTCATTGTATGTACATAACACATTTAATTGCAGTTTTTGAAAACAAAAAAACCCTTCTAAATTTGTGCAACATAGAAATGCCTTCTGTTGAAGTGAGAGTTACTAATAAATGATACAAAATGCATTGGAAATTATTTGCTCTATGTTTTCAGAAACCCTATGGTGACAATTATAAACCAACAAAGTCTAGATTATCAAATTCCATTTCTAGAATTTCACTACTATTTTAATGATGCCTTTTCAGTTGTATATACTCTTGAAATTTAGAACAGAACATAGTAACTCAGTGAGATTAACTAGAGCAAGAACAGCTATATACTTTCTCCTAAAATTTAAGCTTTCTATGATATGACAAATATTTGTGGAATACACATCACTCTTATGTCTGACAACACTACAAAACCTTCTACTCAAGATGGATCATAGCATTTCAGAAAGATCTATCATTGTGTATAGCTCAGTGTATCAACTAAATTGAGAGAACTGCAGAGAATACACTTCTTAAGACTGATCATAGATTGTGCTATTGACAGTGCCAGTTATTTTTTACTATAATAATTTGTTACTAAGCAAGTATTTTATTCCAAAAAATAAGTTTCAGAGATATTTGAAGCTTAGAATATATTTCCCAATGACATAATATCTGAAAAACTACTTAGGCTCCCTATCAATCTCACTAATTGTATGTATAGCTAAATCTAAAAGTTACAGATTTTATGCCACCAAGTCTACTGTTCAAGACTTTTTCTCTAAAGGTATTCCTGTTAGTAGATCTAAAGGCATTCCTGTTAGTGATTTCAGGAACAAGTTTCTTCCATTTATTCCATCCGGGACTTGAGTACTTCTTGCCTACTATCATCCTAGCTTTTCCTCTGAAGGAAGTAATCCTGTCACCTGAAAATGTCATGAAAAAGGGTTTCAGGAGCAGGTAAGAAGCAAAGTATTGACTAATGTTGGATATTTGCTCAATTTAATGCAAGGAAATTAATTAGTTAAATTCAGCAACTATCACTTACATGTATTCTACAGTGCTAAGAGGTACAGAGGATATCAAGACAAATACGACAGTCTCTGATCTCAAGAAACTCCCAGTTCGAATAGCACAGTGATATTAGGATTTTACTGATTGAAAGGTTGGTCTTTAAAGCACCATATGCAAGTGTTAAATAAAATTGTATGAATGGAGCTATTTAGTACATCTGTTTGAGGAATCATGGATCCTTCCTAGAGCAGGCAACAGTAGAGATGGACCTTGAATGATCTAGGGACTTTGGAAAATCAGAGTTGGGAGTTTGGTTCCATTGGGCAGGAACATTGTTTCAGCAGTTACATATGAGAGACTTTGAAGGAGAGTATAGCTTTTCAGTTCCCAATTCTGGACAAAGATAAAGAATTGAAGATGAAAACTAGAAAGAGAGAACTTCCTCTGGATGCACACTGTCATGACAATGTTTGTGACTGTGACAGACCCATGTGGAAGATTTTGACAAGTAATAAAAACCACTGAGGATGTCAGACATTTTTATCTGTACCTGAACTTGAATTTAACACTGAGCATGAACAATGGGATAAATATCTACTTTAACAAAACTTTTTCCCCGTTTTCTACTTAAAAATTGTCTAATTCATATTTTTACAGCAAAATTAAAGAATATAAATGAAGAGAAATGAATTCCAAATCAAGTTTTAGTTAAGTAACCAATGTAAGAACAGGAATTTAGCTTCTTTCATTAACCGACAGGAATGTCCATATAAATAAAAGAATATAGGGCTTTCCTGGTGATCCAGTGGGTAAAGAGTCAAGGATCAGTGGTTTGATGCCTGGCATGGGAAGATCCAACATGCCGCAGAGCGCTGGACGGGTGTGTCCAATTACAAGCCAGCGCTCTGGAGCGCATGAGCCCAGACCTGGTGCTCTGCAATGAGAGAGGCCACTGCAATGGAAGGCCCACACAGGCCAAAGAACAAACCTGGATGAAAAATAAATAAATGAAAGACCAATAAAAGTGGGCAAACGGGGCTTCCCTGGTGGTCCAGTGGATAGGGACACTACCTTGCAGTATAAGGGGCTCCGGTTCGTTCCCTGACCTGGCAGGGTCCCACGTGCTGCGGAGCGGCTGGACCGATTTGTCCCAACTACTGAGCCGGAGCTCTGGAGCGCATGCACCCATAGCCAGTGCTCTGCAGTGAGACAGGCCGATGCAATGGGAAGCTCACACAGGCCAAAGAACAAAGATAAATAAACGAAAGACCAATAGAAGTGGGCCTCCTCCAGCTCCAAAAAAAGGGGAAAAAAAATGTGGCCAAAATTAAAAAAAAAAAAATATATATATATATATATATATATAAACTATTATTTATCATATTTGAAGCTGAGGGAAATGCCAACATTTCTCTAAATTTTGGACAAATTCTCTTAGCAACATTACAGATGAGACTTTTTGTAAGTCTCCAAGCACAAAGACACATTGTTTTTTGGAAAAGTATAAAAGTCACAGAGTAACACTACAACTAATCCCAATTTGAAAGGTTGAGGCAATAGGGAAATGTCAACAAGAGTAGAGATAAAGACTGCATGAATGATAAATAGGCTGGCTGAATAGATACCAACATTTCAGTGCCTTAAAAAAAAAAAAAAAGAATTATTTAATTAGGTTAAATACGGTTAACAAAATTTTAAAACTCAAACAGCAGATAGTTTCTGTTTATCATCTTCTCAGAAGAGTAACCCTTGCTACTAGCACTTACTGTATCCATCAGAATTTCTTTATATAAGCAAATACATTTATTTATATTCTTACCACCCTTACCCAAAAAAGTCACTTTTTATATTAAATTTATTTATTTTTAATTGAAGGATAATTGCTTTATAGCACTGTATTGGTTTCTGCCAAGCATGAATCGGCCTATGGCTATTTCTCTCTCATCGAATAGTCCTGGGCTATAATTCATACTGAAGTTTGACTGTTCTGTGAACCTCCAGGGTGGGCTGGTGACTCCTCTACCATATGTGGATGCCAAGGTAAACAGGGGCATGACCATCAGCTAGAAGTAGATGGTGAAGAAAGCTGTTTCTGGCATGTGTTTATGGGTCAATCTTAGAAGCGGTAAGTATCACTTCTCCTTGTCATCTATTTATTAAAATTATCTTGTGTCCACACCCAACTGCAGGGAAGCTGAGGACTGCAGTCTAGCTGTGTCCCCAGAAGACGTGGTAGATATGCATTTATTTTCTTTTGTGCTTGTTTCTGTGGTGGACAACTAGCTATCTCTCACAGAGATTATTTTACTTTTGGTATACTTACTATTTAATCATGGTCATAATAAAGAAAACCTTAGGGCAGACTAATAATTTCTACTTTGTAGTGCATAATTTCTTTGCAAGAAATGCATGTTATAGTGCCACAAAAAATTTTAAAAAACAATGAGGTGAAAATCACCCCAAAAGTCATGCTCCAGGGCATAGCCACTGTTGACATTTGTATAGAAGTCTTGTTTATCTATCTATTTATCTAATATTGTTCCCTTAAATTTGTCAAATATTTTAGATTTAGGTAAAAATTTTACTTGTCAACAGTGGAGTTAAATCTTGTTATTTTAAATACAAATTGATTTATTTTAAGATCTCATAGAGTACACAGATTCTTTGATAGCAGTGGACTCCCATATTTTGTTACAATATTTGTTTCTTATGGTTTATTTAAAAAGGTATTTTTAATTTATAGCTAGCCATCTACTGAATTGTTATAAATTCCAAGAGTTTTTCAGCTTACTTTTCTATGGTTTTCATATCTGTAATAATGATAATATGTATCTGTTCCTTTCTAATATAGATACCTTTTCGTTTCTTTGCCTATTGTATCAAGTATCTTATCTAAATAGTACTAAATAATATATGCTTTTTCATGACTCTCTAAATAAAACAAATAAATACTTAGTGACACTTGTAGGCATAACACTTAAAGGAGATGTTTGATATTAGAAAGCAATGGCCATAAATATTTTGCTATTTCTCTTTGGTTAGAGAGATGATTTTATGTGCATGCAAAAAAGGACCAGGGGTTCTCAGACCTCCAGCATGAAACCACCATGTAATAAGACTGACAGATTTTATAAAAATAACTTCTATTATAAAAATTTATTTCAAGTGCAGAAAAAAAAATTAAAATCAAAGAGGAGAAAATGATGTATGTGTAACCATCACTTATCACTTCTCCTTGTCATCTATTTATTAAAATTATCTTGTGTCCACACCCAACTGCAGGGAAGCTGAGGACTGCAGTCTAGCTGTGTCCCCAGAAGACGTGGTAGATATGCATTTATTTTCTTTTGTGCTTGTTTCTGTGGTGGACAACTAGCTATCTCTCACAGAGATTATTTTACTTTTGGTATACTTACTATTTAATCATGGTCATAATAAAGAAAACCTTAGGGCAGACTAATAATTTCTACTTTGTAGTGCATAATTTCTTTGCAAGAAATGCATGTTATAGTGCCACAAAAATTTAAAAATCAATGAGGTGAAAATCACCCCAAAAGTCATGATCCAGGGCATAGCCACTGTTGACATTTGTATAGAAGTCTTGTTTATCTATCTATTTATCTAATATTGTTCCCTTAAATTTGTCAAATATTTTAGATTTAGGTAAAAATTTTACTTGTCAACAGTGGAGTTAAATCTTGTTATTTTAAATACAAATTGATTTATTTTAAGATCTCATAGAGTACACAGATTCTTTGATAGCAGTGGACTCCCATATTTTGTTACAATATTTGTTTCTTATGGTTTATTTAAAAAGGTATTTTTAATTTATAGCTAGCCATCTACTGAATTGTTATAAATTCCAAGAGTTTTTCAGCTTACTTTTCTATGGTTTTCATATCTGTAATAATGATAATATGTATCTGTTCCTTTCTAATATAGATACCTTTTCGTTTCTTTGCCTATTGTATCAAGTATCTTATCTAAATAGTACTAAATAATATATGCTTTTTCATGACTCTCTAAATAAAACAAATAAATACTTAGTGACACTTGTAGGCATAACACTTAAAGGAGATGTTTGATATTAGAAAGCAATGGCCATAAATATTTTGCTATTTCTCTTTGGTTAGAGAGATGATTTTATGTGCATGCAAAAAAGGACCAGGGGTTCTCAGACCTCCAGCATGAAACCACCATGTAATAAGACTGACAGATTTTATAAAAATAACTTCTATTATAAAAATTTATTTCAAGTGCAGATTAATAAAGAGGAGAAAATAAAACCATCACTTATTCCATTGTTCAGAATGATTTGATAACTATGTATCTTTGTTCATGTACACACACAGACATGTATGTGTACACACATACATTTATGCATATATACACAATTCCCTGGTGACCCTAATGGTAAAGAAGCTGCCTGTAAATGCAGGAGATATAAGAAACATGGATTCCATTCCTGGGAAGATTCCCTGGAAGAGGAAATGGCAACCTACTCAAGTATTCTTGCTTAGAGAATCCCCTTGACAGAGGAGCCTGGTGGACTACAATCCATATAGTTGCAAAGAGTTGGACAGAACTGAAGAGACTTGGCATGATCTCACTCAAATATTTTGAAAACTAGATTATATGGTTATTTTGCATATAGTACTTAATAATAAGTCAAAATCATACTATTATGCCAATGAGTCATGGCATTCATTCCATTGTAAAACTTGCTATGATTTTATTTACTCCAGAAAGGCTATAATTCCAAATATTAGCTTATGAGGATACCTGACTTCTCCACATCTAATAATCTTCTGGTTTGAAGCCCTTTAAAAGCTGAAATTCTATTTCACTCAGTGTATTACCAAACATTTTATTATGAGTCAAAATATTGTTTTAAGTCAGTATATGTTTATAATCTATCATGTAGACTGATTAGCAAGTAAGTCTAATTATTTTATTATTTTGAGATTTGTTGACTTAAAAGTGACATGAAGTTAAACTGAGTAATAAACTTTAAGTTCATTTAGTCTCTAGAAGACTAATGATGCACAAAGAAAATATTAATCAGAATAAGAAGAGATGTCAGGAAAAACTGTTCTGGGATCCTACAGCATATAATGTCTGCAGAACTTTGGGAAACTTTTCTATTGTTATAATCAATTTTAATGATATAATGTCAATTAATGATTACTAGAAAATATCAATGATGAAAGAAATCTACCTTCATTTTAACTTATTTGGATAGTATTTATGCAATTCTAGTTACAACCTAAAGTTCTGATCAAATTGGATAGTATAGGCTGATATTAGTGGCCTCACCCACTAACTTCACAAAGAGGGGAGGGGGCTCTTCTGAACTCTCAGGGACTCCAAAATCCCACCCATGGAGCTTCTCCTGAAAGCGTTTTTTGTAATACTGACAATGTCTCTTTTCCTTACATTTCTAGGTGTGTGATTGCTACTCAGATTTTCAAAACTAGACCTCATAACCATATGGTAAAATCTATGTGGAAAAAGAGAATAATGAATACACAGTCATTCTAGAAGGTGAGAATGATGTGATTTGGCAGAGAGATGAACAACTTCTAAGGGACCAATAATGTTTTATCTTTTAATCTTGATGATCAGTTGTTGTTGTTCAGTTGCTAAGTCGTGTCCAAATCTGTGACCCCATGGGATGCAGCATACCAGGTTTCCGCATTCTTCAGTATCTCCTGGTGTTTGCTCAAACTCATCTACATTGAGTCGGTAATGCCATCCAACCATCTAATCCTCTGTTGCTCCCTACTCCTCCTCCCCTCAAGCTTTTTCAGCATCAGGGTCTTTTGCCAATGAATTGGCTCTTCACATCAGGTGGCCAGAGTATTGGAGCTTCAGCTTCAGCATCAATCCTTACAATGACTATTTAGGGTTGATTTCCTTTAGGATTGACTGGTTTGATCTCCTTGCTGTGCAAGGTCTCCAGCACCATAGTTCAAAGGCATCAGTTCTTCAGTGCTCAGCCTTCTTTATGGTCCAACTCTCACATTCATGCATGACTATTGGGAAAACCATGGTTTTTGACTATATGGACTTTTGTTGGTAAAGTGATGTCTCTGATTTTTAATGCACTGTCTAGGTTTGTCATAGCTTTTCTTCCAAGGAGCAAGTGTCTTTTAATTTCATGACTGCAGTCACCATCTGCAATGAGAGAAGCCATCAAATGAGAAACTCATGCACTGCAATGAGCAGTAGCTCTCACTTGCAGCAGCTAGGGAAAATTCCCCACATCAACAAAGACACCACACAGCCCAAAGTAAATAAATAAATAAATTTTTAAATAGCAAAATAAAACTTGATAATAATTTCCCTGGAAAAAGAAATGGCAACCCACTTCACTATTCTTGCCTGGGAAATCCAATGAGTTACCAGGGTTGGTTTACTTTCTTTGTTTATTTATTTTTTTTGGCATTTTTTTAGATAAAAATTTTTACAGAGTTTTCTTGTTTACTGCCACACATCAACTTGAATTAGCCATAGGTATACATATGTACCCTCCCTCTTGAGCTTCCCTCACATCTCCCTCCCTCTCCCCTAGCTTGTTACACAAGCCTGTGTTTGAGTTCCCTTAGTCTTACAGCATATTCCTAATAGTTATCTATTTTACATATGGTAATGCAAGTTTTCATGTTACTCTTCGGATTGACTGGTTTGATCTACTTGCTGTCCAAAGGTTTCTCAAGGGTCTTCTCTAGCACCAGAGTTCTAAAGCATCAGTTCTTTGGCATTCAGCCTTCTTTATGGTCCACCTCTCACATCCTTACATGGTTGCCGGAAAAACTGTTGCTTTGATTATATGGACCTTTGTCAGCAAAGTGATGTCTCTGCTTTTAAATATGCTGTTTAGTTTTGCCAAAGCATTTCTTTCAAGGAAACAACTACATGTTAAAGAATGAAACTAGAACACTTTCTAACACCAGAAACAGAAATAAATCCTTTCAGTATTTTAAAAAGCTACTTTAAAATAGCTTTTTTTTTAAATAGCTTTTAGGATTTAAAATCCTTTTTAAGATTTTAAATAGCTCAGCTGGAATTACATCAGCTCCACTTGCTCTGTTCATAGTAATGCTTCCTATGCCCCACTTGACTTTGCACTCCAGAGTATCTTGCTCTAGGCGATTGACTTACACCATCGTGGTTATCTGGGTCATAAATACCCTTTTCTATAGTTCTGTGTATTCCTTCTACTTAATCTCTTCTGTTTCTATTAGGTCCTTGTTATTTCTGTACTTTATTGTGTTCATATTTGCATAAAATGTTCCCTTGGTATCTCCAATTTTTTTGAAGAGATCTCTAACCTTCCACAATCTATTGTTTTCCTGTATTTCTTTACATTGTTCACATGAGAAGGCTTTCTTATCTCTTCTGGAACTCTGTATTCAGATGGGTATATCTTTCCTTTTTTCCTTTCCGTTTTGCTTCTCTTATTTTCTCAGCTATTTGTAAGCTCTCTTCAGATAACCATTTTGCCTTTTTGCACTACTTTTTCTTGGGAATGACTTTGATAACTGCCTCCTGTACAGTGTTATGAACCTCTGTCCATAGTTCTTCAGGCAGTCTATCAGATCTAACCCCTTGAGCCTATTTGTCACTCACACTGTAATCATAAGGTATTTGACTTAGGTGATGCCTGAATGGCCTAGTGGTTTTCCCTACCTTCTTCAATTTGAGTCTGAATTTTGCAATAAAGTCTTATTACTGGTAATGAAGTTTTCATGTTACTCTTCGGATTGACTGGTTTGATCTACTTGCTGTCCAAAGGTTTCTCAAGGGTCTTCTCTAGCACCAGAGTTCTAAAGCATCAGTTCTTTGGCATTCAGCCTTCTTTATGGTCCACCTCTCACATCCTTACATGGTTGCCGGAAAAACTGTTGCTTTGATTATATGGACCTTTGTCAGCAAAGTGATGTCTCTGCTTTTAAATATGCTGTTTAGTTTTGCCAAAGCATTTCTTTCAAGGAAACAACTACATGTTAAAGAATGAAACTAGAACACTTTCTAACACCAGAAACAGAAATAAATCCTTTCAGTATTTTAAATAGCTACTTTAAAATAGCTTTTTTTTTTTTTAAATAGCTTTTAGGATTTAAAATCCTTTTTAAGATTTTAAATAGCTCAGCTGGAATTACATCAGCTCCACTTGCTCTGTTCATAGTAATGCTTCCTATGCCCCACTTGACTTTGCACTCCAGAGTATCTTGCTCTAGGCGATTGACTTACACCATCGTGGTTATCTGGGTCATAAATACCCTTTTCTATAGTTCTGTGTATTCCTTCTACTTAATCTCTTCTGTTTCTATTAGGTCCTTGTTATTTCTGTACTTTATTGTGTTCATATTTGCATAAAATGTTCCCTTGGTATCTCCAATTTTTTTGAAGAGATCTCTAACCTTCCACAATCTATTGTTTTCCTGTATTTCTTTACATTGTTCACATGAGAAGGCTTTCTTATCTCTTCTGGAACTCTGTATTCAGATGGGTATATCTTTCCTTTTTTCCTTTCCGTTTTGCTTCTCTTATTTTCTCAGCTATTTGTAAGCTCTCTTCAGATAACCATTTTGCCTTTTTGCACTACTTTTTCTTGGGAATGACTTTGATAACTGCCTCCTGTACAGTGTTATGAACCTCTGTCCATAGTTCTTCAGGCAGTCTATCAGATCTAACCCCTTGAGCCTATTTGTCACTCACACTGTAATCATAAGGTATTTGACTTAGGTGATGCCTGAATGGCCTAGTGGTTTTCCCTACCTTCTTCAATTTGAGTCTGAATTTTGCAATAAAGAGTTCATGATCTGAGCCACAGTCAGTTTCAGGTCTTGTTTTTGCTGACTCTATAGAGCTCCTCCATCTTCTGCTGAAAAGAATACAATCAATCTGATTTCAATACTGACCATCTGGTGATGTCCTTATGTAGAGTTATCTATTGTACTGTTGGAAGAGGGTGTTTGTTATGACCAATGTGTTCTCTTGGCAAAACTCTGTTAGCCTTTGCCCTGCTTCATTTTGCACTCCAAAGCCAAACTTGCCATCCTGATCTCCTACTTTTGTATTCCCGTCCCCAGTGATGAAAAGGACATCTTTTTTGGTGTTTGGTTCTATGAAGACTGGCAAGATTTTATAGAACTTTCAACTTCATCTTCTTTGGTGTTAGTGATTGGTGCATAGGCTTGGATTACTGTGATGTTGATTGGTTTGCTTTGGGAACAGTTAGTACTGTGGTATTATTCTTTAAAAACTGACATACATATGTAGAAATGTGTGTGTTGATTTAGTTAGTTCAGGCTGCAATTTAAAATATTATAGCTTGGGTTTCTTAAGCAACAACATTTATTTCTCACAATTCTGAAAGCTGGAAAATCTAAGATCAAGCTTCTGGGCAATTTGGTGTCAGATAAAAACTCACTGCCCAATTAATAGACAGTTGTTTTCCTGTATTTCTTTACATTGTTCACATGAGAAGGCTTTCTTATCTCTTCTGGAACTCTGTATTCAGATGGGTATATCTTTCCTTTTTTCCTTTCCGTTTTGCTTCTCTTATTTTCTCAGCTATTTGTAAGCTCTCTTCAGATAACCATTTTGCCTTTTTGCACTACTTTTTCTTGGGAATGACTTTGATAACTGCCTCCTGTACAGTGTTATGAACCTCTGTCCATAGTTCTTCAGGCAGTCTATCAGATCTAACCCCTTGAGCCTATTTGTCACTCACACTGTAATCATAAGGTATTTGACTTAGGTGATGCCTGAATGGCCTAGTGGTTTTCCCTACCTTCTTCAATTTGAGTCTGAATTTTGCAATAAAGAGTTCATGATCTGAGCCACAGTCAGTTTCAGGTCTTGTTTTTGCTGACTCTATAGAGCTCCTCCATCTTCTGCTGAAAAGAATACAATCAATCTGATTTCAATACTGACCATCTGGTGATGTCCTTATGTAGAGTTATCTATTGTACTGTTGGAAGAGGGTGTTTGTTATGACCAATGTGTTCTCTTGGCAAAACTCTGTTAGCCTTTGCCCTGCTTCATTTTGCACTCCAAAGCCAAACTTGCCATCCTGACCTCCTACTTTTGTATTCCCGTCCCCAGTGATGAAAAGGACATCTTTTTTGGTGTTTGGTTCTGTGAAGACTGGCAAGATTTTATAGAACTTTCAACTTCATCTTCTTTGGTGTTAGTGATTGGTGCATAGGCTTGGATTACTGTGATGTTGATTGGTTTGCTTTGGGAACAGTTAGTACTGTGGTATTATTCTTTAAAAACTGACATACATATGTAGAAATGTGTGTGTTGATTTAGTTAGTTCAGGCTGCAATTTAAAATATTATAGCTTGGGTTTCTTAAGCAACAACATTTATTTCTCACAATTCTGAAAGCTGGAAAATCTAAGATCAAGCTTCTGGGCAATTTGGTGTCAGATAAAAACTCACTGCCCAATTAATAGACAGTTGTTTTCTATTGTATCCTCATATTTCAGAGAACAAAGAGAGCTCTTTGGTATCTCTTTTATAAGGCTACTATCTCATTCATGATGGTTCCATCCAAATGATTTCATCACCTCCCAAAGGCAATAATTACCACCACACTGAGGACTAGTTCATGAGTTTTGGAGGAGTATATTCAATCCATAGCAGTGATAGATTAAGTAATACAATTTTCAGAAGAATTTGATACTGGCAAAATATGGATAAATAGGCTTATTTGTACATTGATGGTAGAATATTATGTTAGTATGATATTGGACAAAGTCACACTGTACAAAGGTGCTGCGTTTAAAATAATTAAGTAGACTGTGTGGACTTAGCACTGAGAATACACTTACGTATATACCTTAGGAAAATTTAATGTATGTGCACAAGGAGCTTTTCAGAAGGTTATTTCATACATGGTTAAGCTTTTTATCTACATATTCATGAAAATTGAATGTATAAGTAAAACACAGATGAAATTATTATATCTAAGAAGTTACAAGAAGAAAGCTGTAGAATCATTTGCCCAATATGATAACATTTGGAGTAACTCTGCAAAGATAATAACCTATGTTTCAACTTGGAGGTTTATATCTGAAGTTTGCTATATATATTTTGATATATTTTCAGAGCAAACAAACAAGCATGGAGGAATTGATTGGGGGCAAAATTGAACTGCAATATCAAATTAGGTTACAGACTTTGAAATTAGACAAACCAATTTGAATTTTGCTCCAAAATTGTTAGTTGTGATTTTGGCCAAATCTATTCAGTTCTAAGACTCATTTATCTTGTATGTCACATGGGGATATGATCATATTGCAGATGCATTTCTGTAGGTTAGAAAAGAGAAGCTGCGATTGGTTTGCTTTGGGAACAGTTAGTACTGTGGTATTATTCTTTAAAAACTGACATACATATGTAGAAATGTGTGTGTTGATTTAGTTAGTTCAGGCTGCAATTTAAAATATTATAGCTTGGGTTTCTTAAGCAACAACATTTATTTCTCACAATTCTGAAAGCTGGAAAATCTAAGATCAAGCTTCTGGGCAATTTGGTGTCAGATAAAAACTCACTGCCCAATTAATAGACAGTTGTTTTCTATTGTATCCTCATATTTCAGAGAACAAAGAGAGCTCTTTGGTATCTCTTTTATAAGGCTACTATCTCATTCATGATGGTTCCATCCAAATGATTTCATCACCTCCCAAAGGCAATAATTACCACCACACTGAGGACTAGTTCATGAGTTTTGGAGGAGTATATTCAATCCATAGCAGTGATAGATTAAGTAATACAATTTTCAGAAGAATTTGATACTGGCAAAATATGGATAAATAGGCTTATTTGTACATTGATGGTAGAATATTATGTTAGTATGATATTGGACAAAGTCACACTGTACAAAGGTGCTGCGTTTAAAATAATTAAGTAGACTGTGTGGACTTAGCACTGAGAATACACTTACGTATATACCTTAGGAAAATTTAATGTATGTGCACAAGGAGCTTTTCAGAAGGTTATTTCATACATGGTTAAGCTTTTTATCTACATATTCATGAAAATTGAATGTATAAGTAAAACACAGATGAAATTATTATATCTAAGAAGTTACAAGAAGAAAGCTGTAGAATCATTTGCCCAATATGATAACATTTGGAGTAACTCTGCAAAGATAATAACCTATGTTTCAACTTGGAGGTTTATATCTGAAGTTTGCTATATATATTTTGATATATTTTCAGAGCAAACAAACAAGCATGGAGGAATTGATTGGGGGCAAAATTGAACTGCAATATCAAATTAGGTTACAGACTTTGAAATTAGACAAACCAATTTGAATTTTGCTCCAAAATTGTTAGTTGTGATTTTGGCCAAATCTATTCAGTTCTAAGACTCATTTATCTTGTATGTCACATGGGGATATGATCATATTGCAGATGCATTTCTGTAGGTTAGAAAAGAGAAGCTGCTTAAAGAGTTCAATGAATTCTAATAATTCCAAGTCCAGTTTTTGTAGTTATTGTTTATTGTTCAACTGAAAACTATAGATTTAATCTCTAAAAATCTCTACATTGCAAAATGCCTGTTATGTGAGTCACAGAGTCACGTTTATAATGACTGATCAAATAATTAGGAAGCCTCTAGGAGATGATCTCTGGTGAATAACTGAAGTATATTCTTCTTTTCTTCACAAGTGGCTCAAAGTACCTAGCATGAAATCAGCATAATAGCCCTCTGTTGAAAGTCATCCATTTTTTTCTGTGACATTGTATACTTTGATGACAAAATGCATCAGGATACCCTCCAAAAACATTAGTCCTAACTGGTCCCTTTAATTATCATACAGGCAAAGCAGTGTGCAACATTCAGTAACTGGTGAACTAGGCACAGTCTCTGTATTGTACTCGTTCAGAGCTACTAACACTCACAGATGGATACATTGCTGTGATGATGCTGGATTGTGCTTCTCTCAGATAAACTGGAAAGTTGTCTTACTCACTGGAACCCAGAGAGCTGTTCACTGTTATCCCATGTCTGCCGTATTAGCTCATAGTCCAGAACCAGCCTATGTTTTGGCCTGCAGTGTACAATAACTTGTGTTTCAGATGCAAGTTCATGATGTCATTCTGTAGAACAAAGTAAAATAATAGAATAAATACAGCCTATTATCACTTCTTGTACTCGGTATTGTTTATGACAATAACTAGTGAATTGCATTTTTAGTTCTACAGAAATGATGACATAAACATAAGAATTCAAAAAACTGATTAGATTGCTTACAGTTTAGGCAGCTATTTATATTAAATTAAGAAGACAGTCAATAAGAGCATGACTGAACCACAAAATCTAGTAATGTGCTTTATACAAAAGTCTAATGCAGTTAGAGCAAACAAACAAGCATGGAGGAATTGATTGGGGGCAAAATTGAACTGCAATATCAAATTAGGTTACAGACTTTGAAATTAGACAAACCAATTTGAATTTTGCTCCAAAATTGTTAGTTGTGATTTTGGCCAAATCTATTCAGTTCTAAGACTCATTTATCTTGTATGTCACATGGGGATATGATCATATTGCAGATGCATTTCTGTAGGTTAGAAAAGAGAAGCTGCTTAAAGAGTTCAATGAATTCTAATAATTCCAAGTCCAGTTTTTGTAGTTATTGTTTATTGTTCAACTGAAAACTATAGATTTAATCTCTAAAAATCTCTACATTGCAAAATGCCTGTTATGTGAGTCACAGAGTCACGTTTATAATGACTGATCAAATAATTAGGAAGCCTCTAGGAGATGATCTCTGGTGAATAACTGAAGTATATTCTTCTTTTCTTCACAAGTGGCTCAAAGTACCTAGCATGAAATCAGCATAATAGCCCTCTGTTGAAAGTCATCCATTTTTTTCTGTGACATTGTATACTTTGATGACAAAATGCATCAGGATACCCTCCAAAAACATTAGTCCTAACTGGTCCCTTTAATTATCATACAGGCAAAGCAGTGTGCAACATTCAGTAACTGGTGAACTAGGCACAGTCTCTGTATTGTACTCGTTCAGAGCTACTAACACTCACAGATGGATACATTGCTGTGATGATGCTGGATTGTGCTTCTCTCAGATAAACTGGAAAGTTGTCTTACTCACTGGAACCCAGAGAGCTGTTCACTGTTATCCCATGTCTGCCGTATTAGCTCATAGTCCAGAACCAGCCTATGTTTTGGCCTGCAGTGTACAATAACTTGTGTTTCAGATGCAAGTTCATGATGTCATTCTGTAGAACAAAGTAAAATAATAGAATAAATACAGCCTATTATCACTTCTTGTACTCGGTATTGTTTATGACAATAACTAGTGAATTGCATTTTTAGTTCTACAGAAATGATGACATAAACATAAGAATTCAAAAAACTGATTAGATTGCTTACAGTTTAGGCAGCTATTTATATTAAATTAAGAAGACAGTCAATAAGAGCATGACTGAACCACAAAATCTAGTAATGTGCTTTATACAAAAGTCTAATGCAGTTAGCATATTTACCATAGTGATGTGGATATAACTATAATATCATCTCACCTAACCATATGCTTTAGTGAGAACCCATAAAAAGCAGGCTTAACTGAATTTGGTTAAACAAAAATACTTTCACATGGTGCACATTAATTTATTATGCCTTTTTAAAATGCAGCCTTGGAACAGATGGGAATGGAGGTCACTTTTGTCTTTCTTTTCTAAAATAGCCAATTCTGGAATATCATTTAAAGATGCTTTTCTTATCAAGTACACCAAATGGCAACCTCCTCTCAGATAATAAAACACCATAACTAAGTCACAGTTCACTAAGACACACATACATGTGTTGAGAGATTGTGTAGTAGTAAGGAAAAAATTCTTACAGGACAGAAATTTTCAAACTCTTCTTCTCAGAGTCCTAGGAGCTATTTGTCAGTGGTTGGAGTGGGCAGCTTTAACCATAGAAAGTCTTTATTTAAAGTTTCTTATGAAGACAGGACTCTATTCTTCATAATACCAAGCTACACAAAACATATTTCAGATCTAATTAGCCTTGTGCCCACTGCCTTGTTTAACAAAGTATAAAAACATCATAATATTTATGGAAATAGGAAAACTGATGCAAAAATTTATATAAAGCAAAAATTGCAAAATAATGACCATATTTTTCCAAAGTAAAATGTAGTGATAGGAAGCATTCATAGGGCATTTGTTATAAGATAAAACTGATCTAATAATTTTACATATATTAACTCATTTATTTCTCAAAATGAAAAATAATGGTATACTCCTAGCAATCCTATAATGATGGTAATAATCCTATTCTCTTACAAATTTTATAGATAAGAAATAGGAGGTACAGAAAGTTAAACTGACACGCCAGTAGGCACAAAGTGCTGTGATCAAGACTGGCTCTGGAATCTATGTTCTTAATTGTTATATAACATTTATAATAAAAGGAGTTGAGGGAGGACATTGTTCTGACAAGAACTTTAATATGTCACAGAGGTAAAATAGCACAGTATTATTTCAGAAATACATAGATGATACTGAGTAAGAAGAAGAGAAACAGGGTAATATCTAGTTAGTAATTTAACATATGAAAAAGATCAAATTTCCAGTTAGTAAGGAAAGTAAAACTAAGAATTAAATGAGATAGGAATGAATGTTTATTCAGAAATAAAGTTTATTTAAATTTCTACCTCATACTATATAAAAATTACTAGTAGACTGTGTGTGTTAGTTGCTCAGTTGTGTCCAACTCTTTGTGACCCCATGGACTATATGTAGCCCACCAGTCTCCTCTGTTCATGGGATTTCCTAGGCAAGAATACTCAAGTGGGTAGTCATTCTCTTCTCCAGATGATCTTCCCAACTCAGGGATCAAGTCTGGGTTTGCTTCATTGCAGGCAGATTCTTTAACATTTTAGTCACCAGGGAAGCCCTTATTAGTAGGTTAGGATATATATATATATTATATATATATAACTTTAGATATATGTATATTGTACCATTACATTAAATGTATATGTATTTAAAGTAATTGAAGAAAATGTAGAATATTTTTAGAATTTAGGGATAGGAAAAACTTTTAAAGTAAGACTTCAAATCAAGAGCACGTAAATAAAAGATTGAAAGTTTTCACTAGACAAAGTTTAAAATTCTTAACAGACATCGTAAACAAAGGACAAGCACGGGATAGAAGAAAGTCTTTTTCTTTTCTTTTTTTTTTTCTTCTTAGTTTAAATGCAGAAAGAAGTATCTACCATCATACACAGGAACTTTTATTATTCAACAAGTAAATGGCAAAACAGAAAAAAATGGGCAAGTGATAAACATAAACATTATGGGAAATAAGTAAAAATGAACAATCATGAATTGAAAAATGTTCAACAATATCAGTAATCTGCAAAAGCCAAATTAAAACAATGATGATACACATAAATTGGATAAGTGTAAATAGTTAATATTCAGTGGTGAAGAGTCCAAAGGCAAACAGGACTCTCATGCACTGTTAAAGAATATGGTAAATTATTCAGATTTTTGGAAGGTGACTTGGTACCATCTATCAGGATTTAAACTGCTTGTATCATTTGATCTAATAATTCTACTTCTAATAACTGTTCCTACAGAAATACTGGGACAGAGTTATAAACATGTAGGCATAAAAAAAGTTAATAGTATGTTCTTTCAAATATTAAAAATTCAAAAGTACATTTCAATGCCTATAAAATGTAATGACACAATTAAAAGGAATAAAATAAGAATATGTATCCATATGTGGGAAGATCTTCAAGATATATTGTTAGTTGAAAACACCAAAAGAACAGTGTCCTTAATCCCTTTTGTATAAAAATAAAACAATGTATATTTATGTAAATTAAAACATAAGTATACTTTTGAACCATTCTAGAGCAAGTAAGAGACACCAGGCTCCTTTGACTTTAAATGCTTCTATAGAAATAGTTGAATTTTATAGAACAAAAACCTGTTCATATTTCATATTTCATTTCATATTTAATTCATAGTCTCTACTCAAATTTCATCAATTTTTCCCATAATGCCGTCTGTAGTCTTTTTTTTTTTTTTTGAGCTCAAGCAGGGTTACCCATTGTGCTCTCTAATCATATTTCTTTAATCTCATTTAAGCAGGAATAATTCTTTAACTTTTCTTAGAGTCTAATGATGTGACATTTTAGAAGTGTACAGGACAGTGATTTTTGTAGAATCTCCTTCACTTTGGGTTTGTCAGGTAATTTTCTGTCTGATTCAGGTTATGAATTTCTGGAAAGAATACCACTGATGTGCTGGATCCTCAGTACAGCGCCATTTTAGAAATGAAAAAGTATCTACCATCATACACAGGAACTTTTATTATTCAACAAGAAAATGGCAAAACAGAAAAAAATGGGCAAGTGATAAACATAAACATTATGGGAAAAAACTAAAAATGAACAATCATGAATTGAAAATGTTCAACAATATCAGTAATCTGCAAAAGCCAAATTAAAACAATGATGATACACATAAATTGGATAAGTGTAAATAGTTAATATTCAGTGGTGAAGAGTCCAAAGGCAAACAGGACTCTCATGCACTGTTAAAGAATATGGTAAATTATTCAGATTTTTGGAAGGTGACTTGGTACCATCTATCAGGATTTAAACTGCTTGTATCATTTGATCTAATAATTCTACTTCTAATAACTGTTCCTACAGAAATACTGGGACAGAGTTATAAACATGTAGGCATAAAAAAAGTTAATAGTATGTTCTTTAAAATATTAAAAATTCAAAAGTACTTTTCAATGCCTATAAAATGTAATGACACAATTAAAAGGAATAAAATAAGAATATGTATCCATATGTGGGAAGATCTTCAAGATATATTGTTAGTTGAAAACACCAAAAGAACAGTGTCCTTAATCCCTTTTGTATAAAAATAAAACAATGTATATTTATGTAAATTAAAACATAAGTATACTTTTGAACCATTCTAGAGCAAGTAAGAGACACCAGGCTCCTTTGACTTTAAATGCTTCTATAGAAATAGTTGAATTTTATAGAACAAAAACCTGTTCATATTTCATATTTCATTTCATATTTAATTCATAGTCTCTACTCAAATTTCATCAATTTTTCCCATAATGCCGTCTGTAGTCTTTTTTTTTTTTTTTTGAGCTCAAGCAGGGTTACCCATTGTGCTCTCTAATCATATTTCTTTAATCTCATTTAAGCAGGAATAATTCTTTAACTTTTCTTAGAGTCTAATGATGTGACATTTTAGAAGTGTACAGGACAGTGATTTTTGTAGAATCTCCTTCACTTTGGGTTTGTCAGGTAATTTTCTGTCTGATTCAGGTTATGAATTTCTGGAAAGAATACCACTGATGTGCTGGATCCTCAGTACAGCGCCACAGGAAGCACATTATCATTGGTTTGTACCTGTATTAGTGATGTTAACTCTGATCACTGATTTTTCGTCTATCATCAGGTTCTATGGCTCTGCAGAAGTTCCTGGGAACTTCTTAAGGAAGGATCTGTGATTTTTATGCCTATTTGTGAGCCCTGGTTCTAGAGCTTTACCTATATTTACTGACCCAGGGATCAAACTATACGGTGTTCACCATACTTGTGGACACTATTAGTACTGGTGCTAGTGGTGAATTTTCTCTAGTGCTGTTTCATAGTTGTGGTCTATTTGAATTTGACCATCACTATAAGAACTAAGAAAACTAAGGGGCTAACCCTGAAAATTTTAGGGATGTTAATTATTTCAGTTCACCCATTTTCTAACTGATACTAAATGTGATTTACTCGGGCAACTTTTGTAATGGTACATAAAAGTATGATATTTAATCTGATTAATCATCTTGTAGTTAATTGCCTATCACCTGCTGGATATGTACCATTGCAGCTGGTTATAAATGAGTGAAAAGAACTTGTTGTTTCTGAAAATACCTTGAAGACTCCAATTTCCTATAATGTTTTTGCATAATACTTGTTTACCTTATGCCAAAATAAAAGACCAGTTTTGTTAAACTAGTAGGACAGGACAGATAGTAAGACAAAAGTAATAAGTAAGTCATTTGGTTGTTTTATGAAAAAAAAATCTAGCTGATTAATGTTTAAACTTTGATACTATATTGAAGCATTCTTAAATATTACCCAGAGGTACTCTAGGTCTTTATTGGACTAAGGGTATTTTAGGTCTTTAGACCTTAGTGAGAAATGAAACTTGATATTATCAAGGATAAAAGAAAGTTACATTAAATTTTATTTGAGAAATTGCTATTGTCTTAAAAGTATGGATAATTTTGAATCCATTCCTGTTAATGTTTTAGATGTAGTGAAGCCACTCTAGGTGGATAGTGACTATTTTTTCTTCCATTTTCTAGCACTTTACTTCCCTTTTTATGATCATGGGAACAGCGTGACTGGGTAAGAGTTTTTACTTTGGAGACAGACCCAGTTTGAATTCTGACTCTGGCACGTGCTGATTGTATGCCTTGGGTCAAGGTACTTTATCTCTCTAGGTTTTATTTTCCAAACAAATGGAATTAATACCTAATTTAGGATTATTGTGAAAATTAAATAAGGTAATGCATTCAAAGCATCCGATTAAATGCCTGTTATGTAGTAATTGGGGCCTCTCTGGTGGCTCAGATGGTAAAGAATCTGCCTGTAATGTGGGAGACCTGGGTTTGATCTCTGGGTCAGTAAGATTCCTTGGAGAAGAGAATGGCAACTCACTTGGGCTACTCTCCATGGAGTCACAAAGAGTTGGATATGACTGAACAATTAACACTATGATTTCACAGACTTCCCATAACATATTTGGGCCACATAGGTGCTTGAAATTGCCTCAGTTGTAGAAACAGAATGACAATCAGACTGTTGGAGGATGTCATCAGGTGGATGTGATCCCTGGGTTTACTATCCAGCTGAACCTGGACAACTGGAAGTGCCTCTCCCCTTCCCGGCTTTCATGGTTTCCCATTGCAATTCAAATCCACCTCCATCCCCTCTGCCTGGAAGACTTGACCTTATTGACCTCTGCCTCTTGCACTGACTTCATCTCCATCTGGTAAATTCCAGGAACACTAGTCTTTCTGTATGTATTTCAAACAAGGTCAGCCTAGACTGTCCTTGAGGTTTGGCACTTGATTTTCTCTCTGTCTAAAATGCTTTCTCACCAGATGGTCACATGGCTGACTCTGCTTCAGAGTACATCTTTTTATTCACCATCTTTCTAAATCATCAATCAGTTTTTTTCCATAGACTTTGTTTATTTTTTTAAAGATTTTTTTTTTTTTTTGATATGGACCATTTTTAAAATCTTTACTGAATTTGTTACGATACTGCTTCTGTTTTTTCTTTTGGTGTTTTGGCCATGAGGCATGTGGGATCTTAGCTCCTGACCAAGGATGGAACCTACACCCCTTGCATTTCACTGGACTGCCAGTGAGATACCACTGGTTTATTTTTTTTATGTGAATATATGTTAGTTATTTATATAATTTTTATATTTAATTATATACATTTTATTTACTTTTGGTGAGGTTTGTATCTTATTTGAATAGTTTATTTGAGTGTGGTTCTCAGGTGCAGCTGAAGCATTATCACCAGGGCTTCACCCTAAAAAAATACACAGCACATAGAATCTTCTCAATAGCTACTTTTTGTAAATCTTTAGGAATATAAACATGATGCCCTATGTATAGAATGTTCCTACAAAATATTCAGTTAACACTTCAACTGAAGCAAATATTCTATGAATGATTCTGTAAATTTAAGGCCAAAAGAGAATGCATTTGGAACTAAGTAATAACTTGATAAAACTTTGATATATTCAGTAATTTATTTTCATATAATCTTTTTTTAAAACTTAAATGTGTAGGCTTGTCATGACTATATGTTAGCCAGTGTCTAAAATCCTGCTGGGGCTGAATGAACCATACTTTTTTCACTATTCTTTGATTGTTTTTTTAAAAATTGTTACCAATGAACACTCAAAGAAGGTAAAGTCAAGTTCTTATAAACTGAGAACTGTAAAACTTTACAAATAATTATTAAAATACACAGCCTATGCTTATTTCTATTAACCTACAAGTTTTATTTATCTACCCTCTAATGAAGTCCAAAGTGCTTATGGAAAACATTGTTTCAGACAAATTATGAGATAGAATAAACATAGGACCAAACCTTGAATCTGAGGGGAAACTGGTTTATCAAGCCTGAGCTATGCAACTTGACTCTAATTCATTAATGAAATCTATGAGATAGTATTCTTTCCCCTTGAATAAATGTAACTTCAGCATGGTTATTTAAACATCTATATAAAGTTTGCCACATTTGTGGGGTAACCTGCAAAGTACTCACAATGTGTTTGGCCTAATTAATTTGAAGCTTTTTATTATTATTATTCATTTCATTGCTTCTTTCAGTTAAATTCAGTTTAACACACACTTATAGCAATCTGTCTTGTTTCTCACCTGGCTCTAGATAACAGAGACTCTAACATGAAGAGAATCTCATTCCAGTCCTGGGGGATGTCTTTAGACTTAACAAAACTCTATGGGCTATACATTTTATTGAAGATAGTACTGAAGTCAGTGAATTTTGTCTCCAATCTCTAGCTAGAGATAAATGTAGTGTAAAAAACCTAAATATACTTCTTTTCTAAAGTTTCTTTTAGGGATGAACCATAAGACAGTCTTAACATTCTTTTATTGATTGGTCCTTCATTATACCAAATGACTAGATCAGAAAGAAGGAGAATAAAAAACTAAGTTATTCATAGTGAATGTGTTGTCTTAGCGGGAAGTCAAACATAAGCATATTTTGAAGTATAGAAATAATGGATTCTATGCAAAGCAGCATCTTTTACTGCTTAAGAAGTGGGGATAATCTACATCTGCTTGATGATTCAAACTTTGTCTACAGAGCTCCAAATACCAGATTAAAAACATATGGCAGTGATGCAGTTATTTCTTAAGATGTAGATTTTAACATTGTGGAAAGCATCAAATTGGGTACCTGACAAAACTGTAAAGACTCTGAAATTAGAACTGGAACATCTTAGATATCTTCCAGTCTAACAGATCACTGTGCAACCTACATAACATTACCAGATTTTCTAAAATCCCATTATTAATGATAGAATTCATCTAGAATTCAAGCACTGACTCTATTTTTTAAATTAATTTATTTATTTGACTATTTCAAGGTCTCTTATTTTCATTTATATTTTTACTACCCTATAAGCATCACCTGTGGGAAATATGCTAAAACGAAAGTTATTGACATTAACAAGAAACACTTCTGACAGGTATTAGTAGATATTTAATAGCTAGTTTTTTCTTTAAGCTTCTTCTTTAATTCCAAATGTGTTGGTTTCAAACAACCCTGAAAGAACTAAATATTTTGATTTCTTACAACACAATGAATGTGCCAATAATGGAAATGCATTGGAACAATACTTTCTCCACATTTCTCTCTTCCTCTCTAAACCTGAATCAAAATAGAATTGTGCTTGTAACTTTATGTTTTCTGGATGAACCAGATGCCACTAGATGTAACTCACAGATCTAAGAATTAAAGAGAGTAGTACTCAGCTCTGATGCCACACAATTCAGGCAATGAGAGGGATACCTGTAGGTGGATAATGAGGGTATTAGCATACATGAAGGGTGGACTCCCCTCCTTAACCTTCCATCACCAACTTAATGAGGTCAGAAAGTGAAGGTGAAAAGGGTGATGGCTTAGGGACAGCAAAGAACAGAGAACAAAATCAGAGAAAGAGAGAGAGAACGTATGTGGTTCCCTGATTTCAGCTCGGTGATTCTTCCTTGAACAGGAATGAGAGATAACTTTCCTCAGGAGCGACAGGCAGGGAAGCAGTCAGTCTTGTGCTCAACAAGCCAGTGAGGGCATCACAGATGTGCGGAGGCAGGCATGATAGAAATAATGGATTCTATGCAAAGCAGCATCTTTTACAAAAAACTCTGCTTGAGGATTCAAACTTTGTCTACAGAGCTCCAAATACCAGATTAAAAACATATGGCAGTGATGCAGTTATTTCTTAAGATGTAGATTTTAACATTGTGGAAAGCATCAAATTGGGTACCTGACAAAACTGTAAAGACTCTGAAATTAGAACTGGAACATCTTAGATATCTTCCAGTCTAACAGATCACTGTGCAACCTACATAACATTACCAGATTTTCTAAAATCCCATTATTAATGATAGAATTCATCTAGAATTCAAGCACTGACTCTATTTTTTAAATTAATTTATTTATTTGACTATTTCAAGGTCTCTTATTTTCATTTATATTTTTACTACCCTATAAGCATCACCTGTGGGAAATATGCTAAAACGAAAGTTATTGACATTAACAAGAAACACTTCTGACAGGTATTAGTAGATATTTAATAGCTAGTTTTTTCTTTAAGCTTCTTCTTTAATTCCAAATGTGTTGGTTTCAAACAACCCTGAAAGAACTAAATATTTTGATTTCTTACAACACAATGAATGTGCCAATAATGGAAATGCATTGGAACAATACTTTCTCCACATTTCTCTCTTCCTCTCTAAACCTGAATCAAAATAGAATTGTGCTTGTAACTTTATGTTTTTCTTGATGAACCAGATGCCACTAGATGTAACTCACAGATCTAAGAATTAAAGAGAGTAGTACTCAGCTCTGATGCCACACAATTCAGGCAATGAGAGGGATACCTGTAGGTGGATAATGAGGGTATTAGCATACATGAAGGGTGGACTCCCCTCCTTAACCTTCCATCACCAACTTAATGAGGTCAGAAAGTGAAGGTGAAAAGGGTGATGGCTTAGGGACAGCAAAGAACAGAGAACAAAATCAGAGAAAGAGAGAGAGAACGTATGTGGTTCCCTGATTTCAGCTCGGTGATTCTTCCTTGAACAGGAATGAGAGATAACTTTCCTCAGGAGCGACAGGCAGGGAAGCAGTCAGTCTTGTGCTCAACAAGCCAGTGAGGGCATCACAGATGTGCGGAGGCAGGCAGATAACAAAAGGAGGGGAAGGAGCTGCATCACGTCAGGTTCTCAATCTGGTTCTCCACGTTTTAATTTCTTTTCTTATATACATTTCAGACACCAGTGGATAAAAATTTCCATTGATTTCCAGTTTGTTTTCCTTTCTTCACTCCCTCCTTCCCTCCTTCCTTCTTTTTCTCTCTACTTTTAAAGAATGCATTATATAAATAACAACACTGACCATTTTAACCATTTTAAGTGTACAGTTTTCTAACATTATTTTGCTTTACATTGAGTCACAATCATCACCACCATCCATCTCAAGTATTTTTTCACATTCCCCAAATGGAGCTCTGTACCTTCAATACAAACTCCCATTCCCTCTTTCTCCCCCCTGCTGGCAGTAGTGTTTCTACTTGATTCCCATTTTCAACAACACAATGTTTTTGGACTTAAGTTGTGTCTGTCTAGTTCACGCTAATATTATTTCATTGTTATCTTGTGTTACTTTTTGTATGATTTAACAATACTTTATAAATGCATTGGCAGTTTTTTTCATTTTTATGTAATAATTAATATATCAGTATGTATATGCTTTTTTGAGAGTAAAATATATATATATATATAATTCATATATGACACAATGTATCTATTCAAAATGTACAATTTAGTGATCATGATTATATTCAGAGCTATACAATCATCATTACAGTCAATTTTAGATCATTTTGACCACTCTGCAAGAAATATGTTCATTAGCAAAATCTCCAAAATTCCTCCCACTTCCCCAGCCCTGAACAACCATTCTGGATATTGCATATAAATACAGTCATAAAATATCTGTTTATTGTGTGTGTGTATATGTGTGTGTTTTGGCTTATTAGACTTAGTGTAATCTTTTCAAGGTACAACCATGTAGTGCTGTATAGCAGTACATCATTCCTTTTATTGGCAGGATAATGTTCATTGTATAGATACACCACTTTTTGTTTATCATTGTCAGTATTTGTTATTATTTGCCTTTAAAACTATATCCACTAGTATCTCATTGTGATTTTGATTTGTTATCCTGTTAATAATGTTGTTATTTTTTCTTTTTTTTTTTTTTTAGGCCACTTCTATTATTGATCTTTCATTTATTTCCATCTTTGTTCTTTGGCCTGCATCGCAATGGCCTTTCTGGCTGCAGAGCACCGGCTCTGGGCGCATGTGCTCCAGAGCTCCGGCTCTGTAGTTGGGCACATCGGTCCAGCCGCTCCGTGGCACATGGGATCTTCCCAGGCCAGGGATTGAACTGGCGGCCCTTGCACTGCAAGGCGGTGTCCTTACCCACTGGACCACCAGGGAAGCCCTGTGATGCTGCATTTTGAGTAAAAGTATTTTATTTGGTAACTGATAGTAGCAAAAGTAAGGGAGTAGAAGAGTAAGGCAGAGATAGGAAGAAATCTAATGAAGGATACATTATCAGGGATGTAGACACTGGGCAACTGGATTTACACTGTTTTGTCATCAAGGCTTTTCTTTTTCCTGATATTTTTACCCTATAAATTAGACATAATCATCATCAAATATAGACTTTTTCAAAGTATATACCTACCTGACTCACAGGTTTTGATTGGTTGTCATGTTTAGCCACCTTAGTTTTCTTTCTGGAATGATTTTGATTCTCCCTACATACAATCTTTTTTGTTACTGAAAAATCCTTGTGAATAAACATTCAAGATTTATTCATATAAAAGTTGTTTACTTCATCCCTGTCCTTGAAAATGCTTTTATTGAATACATAATTTTAGGTAGATGGTTATTTTCTCAAAGTAGTTCAAAAATATTTTACTATTTTCTGCCTTTCATTGTTGCTTCTGACAAGTCTGTTATCAAAATAATTGACTCATAAGAGCAATCTGTTTATTGTGTGTGTGTATATGTGTGTGTTTTGGCTTATTAGACTTAGTGTAATCTTTTCAAGGTACAACCATGTAGTGCTGTATAGCAGTACATCATTCCTTTTATTGGCAGGATAATGTTCATTGTATAGATACACCACTTTTTGTTTATCATTGTCAGTATTTGTTATTATTTGCCTTTAAAACTATATCCACTAGTATCTCATTGTGATTTTGATTTGTTATCCTGTTAATAATGTTGTTATTTTTTCTTTTTTTTTTTTTTTAAGGCCACTTCTATTATTGATCTTTCATTTATTTCCATCTTTGTTCTTTGGCCTGCATCGCAATGGCCTTTCTGGCTGCAGAGCACCGGCTCTGGGCGCATGTGCTCCAGAGCTCCGGCTCTGTAGTTGGGCACATCGGTCCAGCCGCTCCGTGGCACATGGGATCTTCCCAGGCCAGGGATTGAACTGGCGGCCCTTGCACTGCAAGGCGGTGTCCTTACCCACTGGACCACCAGGGAAGCCCTGTGATGTTGCATTTTGAGTAAAAGTATTTTATTTGGTAATTGATAGTAGCAAAAGTAAGGGAGTAGAAGAGTAAGGCAGAGATAGGAAGAAATCTAATGAAGGATACATTATCAGGGATGTAGACACTGGGCAACTGGATTTACACTGTTTTGTCATCAAGGCTTTTCTTTTTCCTGATATTTTTACCCTATAAATTAGACATAATCATCATCAAATATAGACTTTTTCAAAGTATATACCTACCTGACTCACAGGTTTTGATTGGTTGTCATGTTTAGCCACCTTAGTTTTCTTTCTGGAATGATTTTGATTCTCCCTACATACAATCTTTTTTGTTACTGAAAAATCCTTGTGAATAAACATTCAAGATTTATTCATATAAAAGTTGTTTACTTCATCCCTGTCCTTGAAAATGCTTTTATTGAATACATAATTTTAGGTAGATGGTTATTTTCTCAAAGTAGTTCAAAAATATTTTACTATTTTCTGCCTTTCATTGTTGCTTCTGACAAGTCTGTTATCAAAATAATTGACTCATAAGAGCAATCTATCTTTTTTCACTGCTATTTATTATCTTTTCTTCCTTTGACATTTCCTTCTAATTTTTTTTGTCATTTAAAATAAACAATGATACTATAAGTAAAATTGCTTGATACTATTAGTGGACGCCTACAATGTTGTAAATACTATACATATATATATACTTCATTCATATCATTAATTAGCATGACATTCCCATGAGTTACTATTAGTAGGCTAATCCTATAAATAGGATATTAGGCATTAAATATTAAATTCTCAAAGTTTTGGAGCCAGAAAGAGCTAGAACAAGCCTGGTACCTGAGTTTTTCTGATTCCAAAAGCTGCATTCTTGGCAGATTTGTTCTCTTGTGAATTTTTACCCTTGACCTTTCATGCACTCCTTTTAAACCTCATCTGAGCTTGAAAAAGGATAGATATTTCTGATGATAATTTATGTATGATTCAACTATTATCTCCTGCTAAGCTAAAATGAGTTACTTTAAAACTGTCATAGGAGTATGCTCTCAAAAATCTACGACTATAATTTTACAAGTGTTTTAACAATTTCATTTTTAAAAAGTGGAAAATTTATTTCTAAAATCTATCGCCATCTCTTTGCTAAATTCCCTACATTTATTTGAGTGTTTCTGTAGTTTACAAAGAGACTCAAATGAAAATACTCTTTTGAAAAATTTTTATTTTAGCGTGAAGCAGATTTATATATTCATTCATTATGACCATATTTTGTGCTATTATTTAACAATTATGTGACTTTAACATCCAACTTTATTTTATGTCTAAATAATTTATAGGAGTTCATAACACTGATATGTAATAAGCATATCTAGATGGCTCTTTGGAGTACATTAAATGAAACAGTGATGATCACCAATTCTGTATTTAAATTATTATTTCTGACTTTGATTAACTGAAGAAAATAAAGCATAAAAGAAATACAATAAGGTGCATTATTTATACACATAAGTTGTGTAAAATTTATATCTTACCTAATAAAAACAAAGGATGCACTCATCTTGGTAAATTAAAATATTTAAATTTAGAGTTAGAATACTAATCACCCTAAAGTAAGATTAGCTGAAGTGTTCACATTGTTTAGACATTTGCTTCCTCCAAAACTTCTATACTTGGATTATGTATAAAATTTTATGATATGATATAATTTCATTCTGAAAACTCATCCAACTTCTTATCTTTCAAATCATGAAGTTCACCTTCAGTTCAACCAAGTCATACATTCAAAGAGCTTTGAACTGATACAATTTACTCTCTGGAAATATCTATTATTGATATCGCTAAATATTCAATAGTCACATTTAAATTATTATAGTTGCCATAGCTCCATACTTGAATATCTATTCTATCTATACCTAAAATGTTTGTAGCAACTAGGCATTAATCATTATGACTTTTGTTCAAGCAAACACTAAAGCACTGAAAAATATTTTTTAAAAAGTGTTCTAAGTTCTTCCTCTATTATCTGCATTCAACTTCCTTTGTAAAGTCCTTTATTGTCTTTTGACTGAACTATTGCCATAGCTTCCTAATTAGTCTCTCTGCATGGGTCTTTCTACTACAACCCATCTACAATGCAGAATCCTAAAATATCTTCATAATAATCCTATATTTAAAGACCTTTAATGGCTCCCTGTTGCCTTCTTGTTAAGCTTATAATCATATTGTCTTTGTAATCTTACCTCAGCATAACTCCCCACAGACCTATGGACCTCTTTAAATATTCCTTCAAAGTACCCAGCACTGAAAACAAATAAAACTAGCTCAAAGTTGACTATCTTAGTGATACTGCTCTGGATGTTCCCAGGTAGTTAATCTTATAATACTCTATGCTTCCAAAGTAGCCGGCACAAATATTCATCAAAAATGCATCCTATTTTACAGCAAATATACACTTACAGATATGTTTCTTCCACAAAGTTGTGAATACTTTGAGAATGGAAACTATGTCACATTTGGAGTCTTTGTATTGAATGATTAATGATCACAGTATCTTTGTAATGTTTTTTGTTAGATAGAAATACATAGTAGCTGCTCTGATCCTTTATGTCTAATAATGATGACCTTTGGATACATCTTTACCATTAAAATTCTTATTATTTAGAGAAGTGTCAAAAGCATAGACTGGATTGGGTGTTCTCTACTGTGATCTCATGACATCCTGACTTTCTTCTATGAAAACTCATCCAACTTCTTATCTTTCAAGTCATGAAGTTCACCTTCAGTTCAACCAAGTCATACATTCAAAGAGCTTTGAACTGATACAATTTACTCTCTGGAAATATCTATTATTGATATCGCTAAATATTCAATAGTCACATTTAAATTATTATAGTTGCCATAGCTCCATACTTGAATATCTATTCTATCTATACCTAAAATGTTTGTAGCAACTAGGCATTAATCATTATGACTTTTGTTCAAGCAAACACTAAAGCACTGAAAAATATTTTTTAAAAAGTGTTCTAAGTTCTTCCTCTATTATCTGCATTCAACTTCCTTTGTAAAGTCCTTTATTGTCTTTTGACTGAACTATTGCCATAGCTTCCTAATTAGTCTCTCTGCATGGGTCTTTCTACTACAACCCATCTACAATGCAGAATCCTAAAATATCTTCATAATAATCCTATATTTAAAGACCTTTAATGGCTCCCTGTTGCCTTCTTGTTAAGCTTATAATCATATTGTCTTTGTAATCTTACCTCAGCATAACTCCCCACAGACCTATGGACCTCTTTAAATATTCCTTCAAAGTACCCAGCACTGAAAACAAATAAAACTAGCTCAAAGTTGACTATCTTAGTGATACTGCTCTGGATGTTCCCAGGTAGTTAATCTTATAATACTCTATGCTTCCAAAGTAGCCGGCACAAATATTCATCAAAAATGCATCCTATTTTACAGCAAATATACACTTACAGATATGTTTCTTCCACAAAGTTGTGAATACTTTGAGAATGGAAACTATGTCACATTTGGAGTCTTTGTATTGAATGATTAATGATCACAGTATCTTTGTAATGTTTTTTGTTAGATAGAAATACATAGTAGCTGCTCTGATCCTTTATGTCTAATAATGATGACCTTTGGATACATCTTTACCATTAAAATTCTTATTATTTAGAGAAGTGTCAAAAGCATAGACTGGATTGGGTGTTCTCTACTGTGATCTCATGACATCCTGACTTTCTTCTATGAATACACATTTTTAACTTTATGACTTTAAAAATGTTATGGTCTGCTTTTCCTTCTAGACTGTAAACTCTCTGTCAGAGAAGTTATTATGCCTATGTAGCTCATCAATATACATGTATAGCTTTGCACAGTATCTGACAATCAATTGATTTTGCTGAATTAATTTATTAATTAGTTATTGACTTGATGGGCAGTGAAGTCAGTGTTACAAGTGTGGATTCCATTTTCCTTCTCAATCATTTTCTAGTTCTTATCATGCCCCTTTTAGATTCTCCAGAATTGCATTATCTTGTGTATAAAATGAGGCAAAAATATCTGCCTGTTTATATTACAAGGTCTAGAAAGATCAGAGGAGAAAATATATATGATCAACCTAAAAACTTGGAAGAAATGAAAATATGAAGCAGTGTTAGTCTTATAAGGAACAAATTTAGACTCGTGCTTTTTCTTTATATGTATAAAACATTTTTCTCTTTACAGCAGAACCTCTTGATTTACAAATTTTAGGAACTGAGCTTTAAGAATGATAACTGTTCATTCTATTCTCTTCAGTATGACTTCCTGATAAATTGAAAAAAACTGCCAGAAAACTAGATTGTAAGAAATGGAATGTGTCCTTTCAAATTTCGTATGTGGAAATCCCAGTCCCAACTCTGATAGTATTAGGAGTTGGGGGCCTTTGGTAGAAAGTTAGGTCATGAATTTGCAACCTCCAGGAATGGGATTAGTGCCCTTATAAGTGATACCTCAGAGAGTTCTCTCACTCTTTTCATCATGTGATAAAGACATAACAAAAAGTTGATAACCTATGAACCAGGAAGCAGGCTCTCACCAGACACCAAATCTACCTGCACTTTGATGTTGTAATTCACAGCCTTCAGGATGGTGAGGAACAAATACTTTGTTGTTTAAGTCACCTAGTAGATCTGGGTAAAAACTAGACTTAAAATCATGTAATTTCTCAAAGGAAAAAAACTTCTAGTATCTGATGTTTTGTTAGATAGAAATACATAGTAGCTGCTCTGATCCTTTATGTCTAATAATGATGACCTTTGGATACATCTTTACCATTAAAATTCTTATTATTTAGAGAAGTGTCAAAAGCATAGACTGGATTGGGTGTTCTCTACTGTGATCTCATGACATCCTGACTTTCTTCTATGAATACACATTTTTAACTTTATGACTTTAAAAATGTTATGGTCTGCTTTTCCTTCTAGACTGTAAACTCTCTGTCAGAGAAGTTATTATGCCTATGTAGCTCATCAATATACATGTATAGCTTTGCACAGTATCTGACAATCAATTGATTTTGCTGAATTAATTTATTAATTAGTTATTGACTTGATGGGCAGTGAAGTCAGTGTTACAAGTGTGGATTCCATTTTCCTTCTCAATCATTTTCTAGTTCTTATCATGCCCCTTTTAGATTCTCCAGAATTGCATTATCTTGTGTATAAAATGAGGAAAAAATATCTGCCTGTTTATATTACAAGGTCTAGAAAGATCAGAGGAGAAAATATATATGATCAACCTAAAAACTTGGAAGAAATGAAAATATGAAGCAGTGTTAGTCTTATAAGGAACAAATTTAGACTCGTGCTTTTTCTTTATATGTATAAAACATTTTTCTCTTTACAGTAGAACCTCTTGATTTACAAATTTTAGGAACTGAGCTTTAAGAATGATAACTGTTCATTCTATTCTCTTCAGTATGACTTCCTGATAAATTGAAAAAAACTGCCAGAAAACTAGATTGTAAGAAATGGAATGTGTCCTTTCAAATTTCGTATGTGGAAATCCCAGTCCCAACTCTGATAGTATTAGGAGTTGGGGGCCTTTGGTAGAAAGTTAGGTCATGAATTTGCAACCTCCAGGAATGGGATTAGTGCCCTTATAAGTGATACCTCAGAGAGTTCTCTCACTCTTTTCATCATGTGATAAAGACATAACAAAAAGTTGATAACCTATGAACCAGGAAGCAGGCTCTCACCAGACACCAAATCTACCTGCACTTTGATGTTGTAATTCACAGCCTTCAGGATGGTGAGGAACAAATACTTTGTTGTTTAAGTCACCTAGTAGATCTGGGTAAAAAACTAGACTTAAAAAAAATCATGTAATTTCCCTCTGGAAATGGAGAAAAAAATACTTCTTCACATAGGGAAATGAAAAATAAGGACTTCTCCCATAATCCTGCCAAACTGTTCGTTCTCCTAAATGAGACATCCTGCTCCCATTTTCAGTATCTCTCACTCCAGATATCACTTACTGACTCAGTATGCATTTTCTGTGACACACTATTGAATAATTGAGAGTTTTTACACAAAAGGCTTTGATGTTAAGAAAAATGTATTCATCAAAGGAAATAAGTGTGTGTGCCCCGTGCATGTGCACATGTGTGCACAGATACTAGTCATGTCCAACTGTTTGTGACTCAATGAAGATCTTGCTGGGCTCCCCTGTCCATGAAATTTTCCAGGAAAGAATACTGGAGTGGGTTGCCATTTCCTACTCCAGGGGATGTTTCTGATCAAGGAATCAAACCTGTGTCTCTTGCATAGCTTGCATTGGCAGGTAGATTCTTTACCGCTGAGCCACAATTTCTCATTATACCTCAAGTTGAAAATTACTTCTTATTCTAATTTCTAGTTCAAATAGCACCCAGCTGTATAGTTTCTTATGGATTGAATATGGTTCCCTTGCAGAATTATGTGATGAAGCTCTACGCTCATAGTGATGGTATTTGGCGGTAGGGCTTGGGGAAGTTCTTAGGTGAGATCTTGAGTGGAATTTTCATGATGTGGAATCAGTTCCCTTTGGGCGGTTTTACGTGCTCGTCATGTGAAAGGAATGTGGTCATCTATAAGTCAGGAGAGCCTTAATGGCCCTTGTATAAGTGTCTTTAAAGAGGGAACCAGTTCTGGGGCCTTGGTAGAAAGTTAGGTCATGAATTTGCAACCTCCAGGAATGGGATTAGTGCCCTTATAAGTGATACCTCAGAGAGTTCTCTCACTCTTTTCATCATGTGATAAAGACATAACAAAAAGTTGATAACCTATGAACCAGGAAGCAGGCTCTCACCAGACACCAAATCTACCTGCACTTTGATGTTGTAATTCACAGCCTTCAGGATGGTGAGGAACAAATACTTTGTTGTTTAAGTCACCTAGTAGATCTGGGTAAAAAACTAGACTTAAAAAAAATCATGTAATTTCCCTCTGGAAATGGAGAAAAAAATACTTCTTCACATAGGGAAATGAAAAATAAGGACTTCTCCCATAATCCTGCCAAACTGTTCGTTCTCCTAAATGAGACATCCTGCTCCCATTTTCAGTATCTCTCACTCCAGATATCACTTACTGACTCAGTATGCATTTTCTGTGACACACTATTGAATAATTGAGAGTTTTTACACAAAAGGCTTTGATGTTAAGAAAAATGTATTCATCAAAGGAAATAAGTGTGTGTGTGCACACGTGCATGTGCACATGTGTGCACAGATACTAGTCATGTCCAACTGTTTGTGACTCAATGAAGATCTTGCTGGGCTCCCCTGTCCATGAAATTTTCCAGGAAAGAATACTGGAGTGGGTTGCCATTTCCTACTCCAGGGGATGTTTCTGATCAAGGAATCAAACCTGTGTCTCTTGCATAGCTTGCATTGGCAGGTAGATTCTTTACCGCTGAGCCACAATTTCTCATTATACCTCAAGTTGAAAATTACTTCTTATTCTAATTTCTAGTTCAAATAGCACCCAGCTGTATAGTTTCTTATGGATTGAATATGGTTCCCTTGCAGAATTATGTGATGAAGCTCTACGCTCATAGTGATGGTATTTGGCGGTAGGGCTTGGGGAAGTTCTTAGGTGAGATCTTGAGTGGAATTTTCATGATGTGGAATCAGTTCCCTTGTAAGAGGAGACACAGAGAGCTTTCTCACGTGCTCTCTGTTCCATGTGAGAACATAATGAGAATGTGGTCATCTATAAGTCAGGAAGAGAGGGCCCTTTTTAGAACCTGGCCTTGCTGCCTCTCTGATCTTAGACTTCCAGTCTCCAAGCTATTAAAAGATAAATTTCTGTTGTTTAATCCACCCAGTCCATAGTATTTTTCAATGGCAATCAGATCAGACTAATATGTAGTCCAGGATAGTTCTCCAGACATTTTGTAGAGATCTTTTGATAACATCCATTACCTTGATATTGAACCAGTGTTTCATAAAATGATCCATATAATGCTCTTCTCATAGACAAATATCCAGGAAGAAATTAAAATATGAAGGTATAATCCCTTTATTATTTTCAATATTCAAGATATTACAAATCTAACATTATTAAAATCTAGCAGAGGAAAGAGTCCTCTTTATTTCTAACCAACTTCTAGTTCTTAGTCTTGGATAGGGCCCTTTTCAGATACTCTGTGTAGAGCAGGTGTAGATGTAAGCAATCAATCTTTCTAGAGAACCTCATCTACTGCACTTCTTCATAGAGCATATAACACTATCATAAGGCTGGTTCTACATATAGTAAATTCAGAAAAAGTTGATCTTAGCTCCAAGAAAAATGATCATAGGAAAGATGATATTCCTCTACTCTGGTTAAGATACAAGCAAAATACGAAGAAAGGAAGGTAGACAGGCACCATATGTCTTTCGGCCTCATTTCAATACTCATCCATTTGTCCTAGGTTTATTGAATATATGATCTGTGAGAGCCTGTGAATCAGCAGGAGTGTTTCTGATCAAGGAATCAAACCTGTGTCTCTTGCATAGCTTGCATTGGCAGGTAGATTCTTTACCGCTGAGCCACAATTTCTCATTATACCTCAAGTTGAAAATTACTTCTTATTCTAATTTCTAGTTCAAATAGCACCCAGCTGTATAGTTTCTTATGGATTGAATATGGTTCCCTTGCAGAATTATGTGATGAAGCTCTACGCTCATAGTGATGGTATTTGGCGGTAGGGCTTGGGGAAGTTCTTAGGTGAGATCTTGAGTGGAATTTTCATGATGTGGAATCAGTTCCCTTGTAAGAGGAGACACAGAGAGCTTTCTCACGTGCTCTCTGTTCCATGTGAGAACATAATGAGAATGTGGTCATCTATAAGTCAGGAAGAGAGGCCTTTCTAGAACCTGGCCTTGCTGCCTCTCTGATCTTAGACTTCCAGTCTCCAAGCTATTAAAAGATAAATTTCTGTTGTTTAATCCACCCAGTCCATAGTATTTTTCAATGGCAATCAGATCAGACTAATATGTAGTCCAGGATAGTTCTCCAGACATTTTGTAGAGATCTTTTGATAACATCCATTACCTTGATATTGAACCAGTGTTTCATAAAATGATCCATATAATGCTCTTCTCATAGACAAATATCCAGGAAGAAATTAAAATATGAAGGTATAATCCCTTTATTATTTTCAATATTCAAGATATTACAAATCTAACATTATTAAAATCTAGCAGAGGAAAGAGTCCTCTTTATTTCTAACCAACTTCTAGTTCTTAGTCTTGGATAGGGCCCTTTTCAGATACTCTGTGTAGAGCAGGTGTAGATGTAAGCAATCAATCTTTCTAGAGAACCTCATCTACTGCACTTCTTCATAGAGCATATAACACTATCATAAGGCTGGTTCTACATATAGTAAATTCAGAAAAAGTTGATCTTAGCTCCAAGAAAAATGATCATAGGAAAGATGATATTCCTCTACTCTGGTTAAGATACAAGCAAAATACGAAGAAAGGAAGGTAGACAGGCACCATATGTCTTTCGGCCTCATTTCAATACTCATCCATTTGTCCTAGGTTTATTGAATATATGATCTGTGAGAGCCTGTGAATCAGCAGGAGTGTTTTTGAAAGCCAGGAGTGAACTTGTTCTTGTCTGTTCAGCTTTAAGAGTCATTGCTTGACTTGACTACTTTTGCTTTCTCCATCATTCATCTCTGAGTCTGACCCTCCTGCCTTGCTCTTATAAGGCTCCTTATAAAGATCTTATATTGGGCCCATCCAGATACATCCAGAAAAATTTTCCCATTTGAAGATGCTTAACTTAATCTCATCTGCAAAGTCGATCTGCCCCACAAAGTGAGATATTTTGAGATTTTGGAGATTAGGACATGGACATCTTTGTAGAGTCACTACTCTGCCTACCATTTAAGAAGACAGATAAGATTCCTAGTGCATAATCATCTTTCATTAAGTGGTATTCATACCATACCTGTCTTCCAAAGAAACTAGAATTTTGTCTCCAGGACATCTAATACTTTGAAGCTTTACTTGATACTTCCGTATAAAAGCATCTTTTTATTTCCCCTTTTGCTTTAAACTTTGTGTCTCTGATGTAGACTAATGTTGAATTGACCACAAACACAAGCTGCACCCTATCTCATGGAGTACTACCCATCAGCAGCTTTCTCCAAATTCCCAGCATCCTACTTTGGTCTCTGGATCAGCTAGCTATAAATGCACTTTCCAGTAGGTCATCCATAATTTGTACATTTGCATCATGTGGAGAATTGTCAGCGAAATGCTCCTAGTCCAAAGCTGCAGCTGCTATCCCCATAGCTTGTGCTTTCATGTATCTAGTGAGGACTAGTATCCCTGCCATGCCATTCTTCACTAGAAACTTTTCATTTCCTTTAATATTTTCTAGGTCTTAAATAATTTTTATTATTTCAATGGTAGAGTATTATGTCCACTTATTTCTACCATATTCCTTCCTTCTAAATCAGACTATGACTCTAGTGCACCTTTTTGATTTTGGTTAAGATACAAGCAAAATACGAAGAAAGGAAGGTAGACAGGCACCATATGTCTTTCGGCCTCATTTCAATACTCATCCATTTGTCCTAGGTTTATTGAATATATGATCTGTGAGAGCCTGTGAATCAGCAGGAGTGTTTTTGAAAGCCAGGAGTGAACTTGTTCTTGTCTTTTCAGCTTTAAGAGTCATTGCTTGACTTGACTACTTTTGCTTTCTCCATCATTCATCTCTGAGTCTGACCCTCCTGCCTTGCTCTTATAAGGCTCCTTATAAAGATCTTATATTGGGCCCATCCAGATACATCCAGAAAAATTTTCCCATTTGAAGATGCTTAACTTAATCTCATCTGCAAAGTCGATCTGCCCCACAAAGTGAGATATTTTGAGATTTTGGAGATTAGGACATGGACATCTTTGTAGAGTCACTACTCTGCCTACCATTTAAGAAGACAGATAAGATTCCTAGTGCATAATCATCTTTCATTAAGTGGTATTCATACCATACCTGTCTTCCAAAGAAACTAGAATTTTGTCTCCAGGACATCTAATACTTTGAAGCTTTACTTGATACTTCCGTATAAAAGCATCTTTTTATTTCCCCTTTTGCTTTAAACTTTGTGTCTCTGATGTAGACTAATGTTGAATTGACCACAAACACAAGCTGCACCCTATCTCATGGAGTACTACCCATCAGCAGCTTTCTCCAAATTCCCAGCATCCTACTTTGGTCTCTGGATCAGCTAGCTATAAATGCACTTTCCAGTAGGTCATCCATAATTTGTACATTTGCATCATGTGGAGAATTGTCAGCGAAATGCTCCTAGTCCAAAGCTGCAGCTGCTATCCCCATAGCTTGTGCTTTCATGTATCTAGTGAGGACTAGTATCCCTGCCATGCCATTCTTCACTAGAAACTTTTCATTTCCTTTAATATTTTCTAGGTCTTAAATAATTTTTATTATTTCAATGGTAGAGTATTATGTCCACTTATTTCTACCATATTCCTTCCTTCTAAATCAGACTATGACTCTAGTGCACCTTTTTGATTTTGGTCTCTTAAGTATTTTCAAGAAGACACAAATGAAATTTTTAAGTGGTTGAGAGAGCATCTCAACTTTCCAATAGGGCTAGAAATCTTTCTTGAATTTGACACTCTTTTTCCTGCTTGCTTTATCTTTTTTTGTGCACCCAGACTTTTTTTTCATAAAAGTATTCCATTAGGCTTTATGTTATGAAGTATCTAGCAGTAGTAGATATAAAGGTAATAAATTCTACTTCTCTATAATGCTTCAGTCCATTGAAATAAATCTTGTTCACCTTCACCTCCTTGAGATAGATACTACTAACTAGAAGGGCTTTCTCATAATATCAGTGTTACAAGAAAATAAATAAAACTTAAGCAGATTGTATTGAAATATTTGTGTAGCAAATATAAACCAATTTTCTCTCTGGACTTTTAAACATTCATTTCAGTTGTTACTTCATATAACTGCATCATTTTGAAAAACCATCAGGGCGAACCATTTACTGCAATTTATTAATCATGGTTCTCTGTGACAAGATGATTAATGTATAGCTTCTTTATCAAAATCATTGGTTTAACCTCCATATAGACTATATATCATGATCATAGCTAGCTGTTGTGAAAATATTTATTGACTATAAAGAGTCTTTGGAAAGTGAATATGAAAGGATAAGTGCAATTATATCACTTCTCTAAGAAAACAATAATTGAAAATGTATTTCACATTCTGAGTCTCATTCCATTAAGTTGGTTAAAAAAATAAATCAAAACAAATTATCTTATCAATGTTCCCCATTTATGATTCTGTATAAATGATGCAAAGAGTCATAAGTAAGAACAAAGATAAGGAAATACATATTCTACATAAATTAAGTTTGTATAAGAAGTTTTGGGTTGCTTATGTATTTTCCTAACATACATTTTCAGTCATCATAAACATAATTATATTAATTTCAATAGCTAAAGTTAAAAACTTCAAGGACATTACAGTCAAGATGATTCTGTGAGTTCAAACATTAATCAACCACCTGCAACTCCAAACAAACAGAAATGATAGAAATAAATGTTTAAATGCATTTAGAAGGCAGATCTGTGCATAATAACAAGCTATACATCTCCAAGGACAATGCATTAACATGAAACACAGTTAACATAAAAAGCACAGTAGCCAGGAGCTAACTCTGAAAGGGGTGAATAGGCAGATTTGATAAGGAAGCCAGCAAGTCCCAAAGAGGAGGGGGGGTGGAAAGGAGGAACAGAAAGAAAGATGAACATTTTTCTAGCCTGAAATGTTTGTTATAATAAAGATCTAATCTGGCTTTTATCTAATTTTCTACTTCTCTATAATGCTTCAGTCCATTGAAATAAATCTTGTTCACCTTCACCTCCTTGAGATAGATACTACTAACTAGAAGGGCTTTCTCATAATATCAGTGTTACAAGAAAATAAATAAAACTTAAGCAGATTGTATTGAAATATTTGTGTAGCAAATATAAACCAATTTTCTCTCTGGACTTTTAAACATTCATTTCAGTTGTTACTTCATATAACTGCATCATTTTGAAAAACCATCAGGGCGAACCATTTACTGCAATTTATTAATCATGGTTCTCTGTGACAAGATGATTAATGTATAGCTTCTTTATCAAAATCATTGGTTTAACCTCCATATAGACTATATATCATGATCATAGCTAGCTGTTGTGAAAATATTTATTGACTATAAAGAGTCTTTGGAAAGTGAATATGAAAGGATAAGTGCAATTATATCACTTCTCTAAGAAAACAATAATTGAAAATGTATTTCACATTCTGAGTCTCATTCCATTAAGTTGGTTAAAAATAAATCAAAACAAATTATCTTATCAATGTTCCCCATTTATGATTCTGTATAAATGATGCAAAGAGTCATAAGTAAGAACAAAGATAAGGAAATACATATTCTACATAAATTAAGTTTGTATAAGAAGTTTTGGGTTGCTTATGTATTTTCCTAACATACATTTTCAGTCAGCATAAACATAATTATATTAATTTCAATAGCTAAAGTTAAAAACTTCAAGGACATTACAGTCAAGATGATTCTGTGAGTTCAAACATTAATCAACCACCTGCAACTCCAAACAAACAGAAATGATAGAAATAAATGTTTAAATGCATTTAGAAGGCAGATCTGTGCATAATAACAAGCTATACATCTCCAAGGACAATGCATTAACATGAAACACAGTTAACATAAAAAGCACAGTAGCCAGGAGCTAACTCTGAAAGGGGTGAATAGGCAGATTTGATAAGGAAGCCAGCAAGTCCCAAAGAGGAGGGGGGGTGGAAAGGAGGAACAGAAAGAAAGATGAACATTTTTCTAGCCTGAAATGTTTGTTATAATAAAGATCTAATCTGAAACTAAGTTTATTGTGTTATGTTAATGTTGTGGGCCTAGAAAGGTCTTTACATTGGAATGTCTCACCTAGCCCTGAAGCTTGGAGACAATACTCTAGCTAAGTCTTATGTTAATGTTGTGGGTGTGAGTCTAGCAAGGCCTTTACAGCCTTAAGATATTCTTTTGATCTATTGTTAATAACCATCCGAAAAATACAAATTGTCTTGCCTGAACTGGATTTGCGAGGGCATTCTTCCATCCTCACTTCCAGTGTCTGTGCTCGAAGCTTTCTCTATCCCTTTCTTCTTTAATACGCTTTTTACTGCATGAAGCTCTGAGTGACCAAAGCCAAGTCTTTTGATCCCAATGTGAATTCTCCTTTGGAGATCAAGAATCTGACACTGTTCACGGTAACCTGTCTACTGTCATCCATCAACTCTGTATGCTTGCTGGGCTCTTGGAAATGGACCCAGGAAAAGGTGGCTTGGAGTTTCCTTCAGGATAACTAAAATGGAAAATAGGCTGCATATGTTAGGCTACCAGAGCCAGACTGAGGTGGAATCAGTGACTTCCATACTTCTAGCTTGCCTGGGAAAGGATGCTGAAAAGAGTTGAAATTGTTGCCCACGTCTGAGATTTGTCTACCTGAAGAAGGTAAAGAGAGTTGTGCGAATAGACCTTAGCAAAGTGGGTACAGACCAGACAAATTTCAATTAATACATAACTATCAAGGGCTGAGAGCTGTAATAAAAATCACTTCTAAGGTGAGACCTCCAGAAGACTAGATAGGGGATACAAAAGTGCTTGATGAGGAGAGTAAACAGTCACTCAGGATGAGATAAGAATTGAAGTTTTAAAGTACAACAGGAAAAATAGAATTAATATATGCAATAAAAGATAGTCTCAGATTGAACAGTTAGGAAAATTTATTATTGAAGTAATACAAATAATCGAGCAATCTTAACGAATTTAAAAAGAAAAATTTCTTTATATAATCCTGAGGAGAATGTAAAATGCCACCACTAGCTTAAAAACTGGCAGTGGACAAGCTTAAGGAAATTAAACATCTATACCCTTGTGAGCCAGATACTCTATTTCTACATATTTAGTGAAGATAAATAAAAATATCTGTTCACTAGAGTCATATAAGAATGTTCACTGATGTATTTATAATAGTCCCAAATTGGAAACAATCCATGGAGAATGTGTAAGCACACTGTGGTTAACTCTTACAATAAAATATTACTGTATCAAACATCCATGTTGTAAACTGTCCCTGAGGTCCAAATGGCAAGGAACTGCAGATGTATTCTGGCAGCTGAGAGTAGTGATGGGCAATAGCTGGGAGATAACTGGGCACGCTATTCCTACAACCACAAAGGAACTAACGTCGCCAGAACCAATCATCTTGGAAGATGTTAGTCTCCTGGTGTATCTGTAATCTTGGTGTATCCATAATCCACAATTTCAGATCAACCTAGTAAGACCATGATCAGGGGATTCCATCACACTGTGCTCTATACTCAGATACCTGACTCACAGAAACTACGAGCTAATAAATATGTGCTATTTAAAGCCACAGAGTTTGTGAGTTATACAGTAATATGAAATTAATGTAACTAGAAATCTTATACATGCTATGGTTTACTACACAGAGGATTCTAGACTGGGGCTGCCCAATGAACTTCCTGTGATGCTGGCTACGATCTATTTCTGCCATATTGTATAATATGGTAGCCAATAACCACATATTTCTATGGAATACCTGAAATGTCACTATAGCAGTTGAGCAACTAAGTAGTTAATTTTACTTAAATTTAACTGACAAATTTCAATAGCTATACATGGGTGATGGCTGAATATAGTGGACAATGCAATTGTAGCCACTAAAGGTTTTGGAGACCTCCAGAAGACTAGATAGGGGATACAAAAGTGCTTGATGAGGAGAGTAAACAGTCACTCAGGATGAGATAAGAATTGAAGTTTTAAAGTACAACAGGAAAAATAGAATTAATATATGCAATAAAAGATAGTCTCAGATTGAACAGTTAGGAAAATTTATTATTGAAGTAATACAAATAATCGAGCAATCTTAACGAATTTAAAAAGAAAAATTTCTTTATATAATCCTGAGGAGAATGTAAAATGCCACCACTAGCTTAAAAACTGGCAGTGGACAAGCTTAAGGAAATTAAACATCTATACCCTTGTGAGCCAGATACTCTATTTCTACATATTTAGTGAAGATAAATAAAAATATCTGTTCACTAGAGTCATATAAGAATGTTCACTGATGTATTTATAATAGTCCCAAATTGGAAACAATCCATGGAGAATGTGTAAGCACACTGTGGTTAACTCTTACAATAAAATATTACTGTATCAAACATCCATGTTGTAAACTGTCCCTGAGGTCCAAATGGCAAGGAACTGCAGATGTATTCTGGCAGCTGAGAGTAGTGATGGGCAATAGCTGGGAGATAACTGGGCACGCTATTCCTACAACCACAAAGGAACTAACGTCGCCAGAACCAATCATCTTGGAAGATGTTAGTCTCCTGGTGTATCTGTAATCTTGGTGTATCCATAATCCACAATTTCAGATCAACCTAGTAAGACCATGATCAGGGGATTCCATCACACTGTGCTCTATACTCAGATACCTGACTCACAGAAACTACGAGCTAATAAATATGTGCTATTTAAAGCCACAGAGTTTGTGAGTTATACAGTAATATGAAATTAATGTAACTAGAAATCTTATACATGCTATGGTTTACTACACAGAGGATTCTAGACTGGGGCTGCCCAATGAACTTCCTGTGATGCTGGCTACGATCTATTTCTGCCATATTGTATAATATGGTAGCCAATAACCACATATTTCTATGGAATACCTGAAATGTCACTATAGCAGTTGAGCAACTAAGTAGTTAATTTTACTTAAATTTAACTGACAAATTTCAATAGCTATACATGGGTGATGGCTGAATATAGTGGACAATGCAATTGTAGCCAATGTAATTAGTGGAAAAAATATGTCAGTCATAATTATTTTAAAAGTTATACATTTTCATAATCATTGGAATGCTTGCATGGACCTTAAAAGCAACAGATGCAAACTATTAGAGCCTCTCAGGGAGTTCTATGATTTGAAACCAAATAGAAATTGAAATTTTAAAGATATCCTATTAAAAATAGCAACTAAGTTATAATTTATATATAAATCTAGCTAAGTATAATAGGATCCTTTTACATAGGCTATTGTAAAGTTTATGATGACTATGAAATCATAACTAAACTGTGAGATATATTTTTCATAAATGGGAAGATGATACCATAAATATGTCATATCTCCCAAAATCAGTCCATAATTTCAACATAATTCAATCAAATTCCCAGCAAGCTTTTGGTAGATATTAACAAGTGGTAATCTCACCAATACTAGTCATGCCAAAAAACAAAATAATGTGGTGTTAGAGCAAAGATAACAAATATATCAGAAAGAAAAAAATCACATACAGATATAATTTTCTATATGATAGAGTTGACATTAATAGTAGGTTGGTAAAATATTGACTATTTACTGAGTGGATGATTGATTATCCATATTGAACAGCCAAAAATTATGTCACTAACTCATACAACATAGTATAAATAAATTTTCATTCAAGTCTCCTATTTTATAAGTAAGTTGGATGACAGCGTATCTGTTTACAATATGGTTTTCTGAATATGTTAAGACCACTGTTAAGTTCTACTGCTCAGAAAAAAAAGGTTTTCTTTTGATATATTATTGCTAATTGACATTGCACTTGGTCACCCAAGAGTTCTGATGGAAATGTACAAGAAAATTCATGCTGCTTCAATGTTTCCTAACATTACATCTATTCTGTAGTTCAACATTCATTCTGCAGGATCCCATAGTCATTTTGACTTTCACATATTGTATATATGGTAGCCAATAACCACATATTTCTATGGAATACTAATACTATAGCAGTTGAGCAACTAAGTAGTTAATTTTACTTAAATTTAACTGACAAATTTCAATAGCTATACATGGGTGATGGCTGAATATAGTGGACAATGCAATTGTAGCCAATGTAATTAGTGGAAAAAATATGTCAGTCATAATTATTTTAAAAGTTATACATTTTCATAATCATTGGAATGCTTGCATGGACCTTAAAAGCAACAGATGCAAACTATTAGAGCCTCTCAGGGAGTTCTATGATTTGAAACCAAATAGAAATTGAAATTTTAAAGATATCCTATTAAAAATAGCAACTAAGTTATAATTTATATATAAATCTAGCTAAGTATAATAGGATCCTTTTACATAGGCTATTGTAAAGTTTATGATGACTATGAAATCATAACTAAACTGTGAGATATATTTTTCATAAATGGGAAGATGATACCATAAATATGTCATATCTCCCAAAATCAGTCCATAATTTCAACATAATTCAATCAAATTCCCAGCAAGCTTTTGGTAGATATTAACAAGTGGTAATCTCACCAATACTAGTCATGTCAAAAATCAAAATAATGTGGTGTTAGAGCAAAGATAACAAATATATCAGAAAGAAAAAAATCACATACAGATATAATTTTCTATATGATAGAGTTGACATTAATAGTAGGTTGGTAAAATATTGACTATTTACTGAGTGGATGATTGATTATCCATATTGAACAGCAAAAAATTATGTCACTAACTCATACAACATAGTATAAATAAATTTTCATTCAAGTCTCCTATTTTATAAGTAAGTTGGATGACAGCGTATCTGTTTACAATATGGTTTTCTGAATATGTTAAGACCACTGTTAAGTTCTACTGCTCAGAAAAAAAAGGTTTTCTTTTGATATATTATTGCTAATTGACATTGCACTTGGTCACCCAAGAGTTCTGATGGAAATGTACAAGAAAATTCATGCTGCTTCAATGTTTCCTAACATTACATCTATTCTGTAGTTCAACATTCATTCTGCAGGATCCCATAGTCATTTTGACTTTCACATTTTGTTATTAAAAAATACATTTCATAGGTCTACAACTGCCATAGATGGTGATGGGTCTGGGAAAAGTGGAGTGAAGACTTTCTGAGAAATATTCACTATTCCCAGTGCCATTAAGGACATGGATAGAGTCCAAAATGTCAGCATTCATACAAGATATAGAAGAAGTTGATTTCAACCCTCATAGATGACTTTGAGGGATTTAAGACTTCAGTGGAAGAAGTAATTGTAGATATGGTGGAAATATTAATGACAATCAAACTAGAATTAGAAGTGGCACCTGAAGGTGTGCCTGAATTACTGCAATTTCACAGCAGAACTAACTGACAAGGAGCAAAGAAAGTGGTTTCTTGAGAAGAAAACTATTTGTGAAGAAGATTGGTAAAATGATAACAAATATTTATAATATTACACAAATTTAGTTGTAAAACAGTGACAGCATTTGAGAGGAGTGAATCTAATTTTTAAAAAGATTTTAGTATGGGTAAAATGCTATCAAACAGCATTGCATGCTACAGAGAAATGATTCATGAAAGGAAGAGTCAATTGATATGGCTGACTTCAATGCTGTCTAATTTTAAGAATTTGCCATAGCAACTTCAGCCTTCATCATCCACCACAGTGGCCAGTCAGAAGTCATCACCATCAAGGCACAACAGTCCTCCAGCAAAAAAAAATTATAACTTAATGAAGGTTCAAAAATTGATAAGCATTTTTTAGACACAAATTATTTTTGATTAAGGGAGTGTGAATTCAAGTGGGCCTTAGGAAGCATTACTTTTTTTGGAAATCCCAGAAGATGATGCTATGAAAATGTTGCATTGAATATATAAGCAAATTAGAAAAATTCAACAGTGGCCACAGGACTGTTTTCTGAATATGTTAAGACCACTGTTAAGTTCTACTGCTCAGAAAAAAAAGGTTTTCTTTTGATATATTATTGCTAATTGACATTGCACTTGGTCACCCAAGAGTTCTGATGGAAATGTACAAGAAAATTCATGCTGCTTCAATGTTTCCTAACATTACATCTATTCTGTAGTTCAACATTCATTCTGCAGGATCCCATAGTCATTTTGACTTTCACATTTTGTTATTAAAAAATACATTTCATAGGTCTACAACTGCCATAGATGGTGATGGGTCTGGGAAAAGTGGAGTGAAGACTTTCTGAGAAATATTCACTATTCCCAGTGCCATTAAGGACATGGATAGAGTCCAAAATGTCAGCATTCATACAAGATATAGAAGAAGTTGATTTCAACCCTCATAGATGACTTTGAGGGATTTAAGACTTCAGTGGAAGAAGTAATTGTAGATATGGTGGAAATATTAATGACAATCAAACTAGAATTAGAAGTGGCACCTGAAGGTGTGCCTGAATTACTGCAATTTCACAGCAGAACTAACTGACAAGGAGCAAAGAAAGTGGTTTCTTGAGAAGAAAACTATTTGTGAAGAAGATTGGTAAAATGATAACAAATATTTATAATATTACACAAATTTAGTTGTAAAACAGTGACAGCATTTGAGAGGAGTGAATCTAATTTTTAAAAAGATTTTAGTATGGGTAAAATGCTATCAAACAGCATTGCATGCTACAGAGAAATGATTCATGAAAGGAAGAGTCAATTGATATGGCTGACTTCAATGCTGTCTAATTTTAAGAATTTGCCATAGCAACTTCAGCCTTCATCATCCACCACAGTGGCCAGTCAGAAGTCATCACCATCAAGGCACAACAGTCCTCCAGCAAAAAAAAATTATAACTTAATGAAGGTTCAAAAATTGATAAGCACTTTTTAGACACAAATTATTTTTGATTAAGGGAGTGTGAATTCAAGTGGGCCTTAGGAAGCATTACTATGAACAAATTTAGTGGCGGTGATGGAATTCCAGCTGAGCTATTTAACATCCCAGAAGATGATGCTATGAAAATGTTGCATTGAATATATAAGCAAATTAGAAAAATTCAACAGTGGCCACAGGACTGGAAAAGGTGACGTTTCATTCCAATCTCAAAGAAGAACAATGCCAAAGAATGTTCATACTACTTATAATTGCATTGATTTTACATGTTAGCAAGGTTGTGCTCAAAATTCTTTAAACTAAACTTCGACAGCACATGAACCAAGGACTTCCAGATGTGCAAACTGGATTTCAGAGAGGCAGAAGAAGCAGAGATTAAGCTGCCAAAATTCACTGGATCATGGAGAAAGCAAAAGAGTTCCAGAAAAACATCTACTTCTTCATTAATTACGCTAAAGCCTTTTGTTGTGTGGATCACAAAAAACTTTGGAAAATTCTTAAAGAGACTCAAGTACCAGACCATCTAATGTGCCTCCCTAGAAACCTGTATGAAGTTCAAACAGCAACAGTTAGAACTGGATGTGGAACAACTGATTGGTTCCAAATTGGAAAAGGAGTATGTCAAGGCTGAATGTTTTTATCCTGCTTATTTGACATATATGCAGAGTACCTCATGAGAAATGCCAGTCTGGATGAAGCACAAGCTGGAATCAAGATTACTGGAAGAAATATCAATAACCACAAATATGCAGATAATAGCACTCTAATGGCAGAAATGGAACAGGAACTAAAGAGCCTTTTGATGAGGGTGAAAGAAGAGAGTGAAAAAGTTGGCTTGAAACTCAACTTTCAAAAACTAAGATCATCGCATCTGTTCACATCACTTCATGGCAAATAGATGGGGAAAAAGTGGAAGCAGTGAGAGATTTTATTTTCTTGGACTCCAAAATCACTGTGGATGGTGACTGCAGCCATAAAATTAAAGATGCTTGCTCTTTGGAAGGAAAGCTATGACAAACTCTTAAAAGAGCATATGGAAAAGTCAAGCAAGCTGTCTAATTTTAAGAATTTGCCATAGCAACTTCAGCCTTCATCATCCACCACAGTGGCCAGTCAGAAGTCATCACCATCAAGGCACAACAGTCCTCCAGCAAAAAAAAATTATAACTTAATGAAGGTTCAAAAATTGATAAGCATTTTTTAGACACAAATTATTTTTGATTAAGGGAGTGTGAATTCAAGTGGGCCTTAGGAAGCATTACTATGAACAAATTTAGTGGCGGTGATGGAATTCCAGCTGAGCTATTTAACATCCCAGAAGATGATGCTATGAAAATGTTGCATTGAATATATAAGCAAATTAGAAAAATTCAACAGTGGCCACAGGACTGGAAAAGGTGACGTTTCATTCCAATCTCAAAGAAGAACAATGCCAAAGAATGTTCATACTACTTATAATTGCATTGATTTTACATGTTAGCAAGGTTGTGCTCAAAATTCTTTAAACTAAACTTCGACAGCACATGAACCAAGGACTTCCAGATGTGCAAACTGGATTTCAGAGAGGCAGAAGAAGCAGAGATTAAGCTGCCAAAATTCACTGGATCATGGAGAAAGCAAAAGAGTTCCAGAAAAACATCTACTTCTTCATTAATTACGCTAAAGCCTTTTGTTGTGTGGATCACAAAAAACTTTGGAAAATTCTTAAAGAGACTCAAGTACCAGACCATCTAATGTGCCTCCCTAGAAACCTGTATGAAGTTCAAACAGCAACAGTTAGAACTGGATGTGGAACAACTGATTGGTTCCAAATTGGAAAAGGAGTATGTCAAGGCTGAATGTTTTTATCCTGCTTATTTGACATATATGCAGAGTACCTCATGAGAAATGCCAGTCTGGATGAAGCACAAGCTGGAATCAAGATTACTGGAAGAAATATCAATAACCACAAATATGCAGATAATAGCACTCTAATGGCAGAAATGGAACAGGAACTAAAGAGCCTTTTGATGAGGGTGAAAGAAGAGAGTGAAAAAGTTGGCTTGAAACTCAACTTTCAAAAACTAAGATCATCGCATCTGTTCACATCACTTCATGGCAAATAGATGGGGAAAAAGTGGAAGCAGTGAGAGATTTTATTTTCTTGGACTCCAAAATCACTGTGGATGGTGACTGCAGCCATAAAATTAAAGATGCTTGCTCTTTGGAAGGAAAGCTATGACAAACCTAGAGAGCATATTAAAAAGCAGAGACATCACTATGCCCCCAAATGTCTGCATAGTCAAAGCTGTGGTTTTTTCAGTTGTCATATATGGATGTGAGAGTTGGACCAGAAGGAAGACTGAACACTAAATAATTTATGCTTCTGCATTGTGGTGCTGGAGAGGATTCTTGAGAGTTCTTTGGACTGCAAGATCAGACAAATCAATCCTAAAGGTAATCAACCCTGAATATTCATTGGAGGGACTGATGCTGACACAGGCTCTGATACTCCGGCCACCTGACATGAAGAGCCAGCCCAATGGAAAAGACCCTTATGCTGTGAAAGATTGAAGGCAAAAGACAAAAAAGGTAACATATTACTAAGCTGGAATGATCATATCTGTAAACAACAAAACTCTGTAAAATCAAAAATGCAAAATAAAAATCTTGTGATTGTGGGAAAAAAAAGAGGGTAGCTGAGGAGGAGATGGTTAGATAACATCACCGACTCAAAGTACATGAATTTAGTCAAACTCTGGGAGATAGTAGAGGATAGATGAGCCATGCTACAGTTCATGGGATCACAAAGTGTGAAACATGACTTAGTGACTGAGTGACAGCATAGTGTAAACATAGTTTACACATGCACTGGGAAATCAAGATATTCATGTGTTTCACTTTATGTGGTTATTTAGAACTAAACACACAATATCACTGTCATAGGCCTGTATCATAAATATTTACATGGGTAACCAAAATTGCTGAATTTTTAAAACAAGCTGCAAAATAAAGTATTTAGATATATTTTAAATCCAATAATCAATACTTTATGGAATCACAGATTCCGAAATGAGAGAAAGTGAAAAGATTGCTTGAAACTCAACTGGAACAGGAACTAAAGAGCCTTTTGATATAGGTGAAATAGGAGAGTGAAAAAGCTGGATTAAAACTCATCATTCCAAAAAACTAAGATCATAGCACCTGGTCCCATCACTTCATGGCAAATAGATGGGGAAAAGTGGAAGCAGTGAGAGATTTTATTTTCTTGGACTCCAAAATCACTGTGGATGGTGACTGCAGCCATAAAATTAAAGATGCTTGCTCTTTGGAAGGAAAGCTATGACAAACCTAGAGAGCATATTAAAAAGCAGAGACATCACTATGCCCCCAAATGTCTGCATAGTCAAAGCTGTGGTTTTTTCAGTTGTCATATATGGATGTGAGAGTTGGACCAGAAGGAAGACTGAACACTAAATAATTTATGCTTCTGCATTGTGGTGCTGGAGAGGATTCTTGAGAGTTCTTTGGACTGCAAGATCAGACAAATCAATCCTAAAGGTAATCAACCCTGAATATTCATTGGAGGGACTGATGCTGACACAGGCTCTGATACTCCGGCCACCTGACATGAAGAGCCAGCCCAATGGAAAAGACCCTTATGCTGTGAAAGATTGAAGGCAAAAGACAAAAAAGGTAACATATTACTAAGCTGGAATGATCATATCTGTAAACAACAAAACTCTGTAAAATCAAAAATGCAAAATAAAAATCTTGTGATTGTGGGAAAAAAAAGAGGGTAGCTGAGGAGGAGATGGTTAGATAACATCACCGACTCAAAGTACATGAATTTAGTCAAACTCTGGGAGATAGTAGAGGACAGATGAGCCATGCTACAGTTCATGGGATCACAAAGTGTGAAACATGACTTAGTGACTGAGTGACAGCATAGTGTAAACATAGTTTACACATGCACTGGGAAATCAAGATATTCATGTGTTTCACTTTATGTGGTTATTTAGAACTAAACACACAATATCACTGTCATAGGCCTGTATCATAAATATTTACATGGGTAACCAAAATTGCTGAATTTTTTAAAAACAAGCTGCAAAATAAAGTATTTAGATATATTTTAAATCCAATAATCAATACTTTATGGAATCACAGATTTAATAAAGGTATAAAAGCATAAACTGTGAGCATTAATCAAATTTAATGCTGCCTTTGATCATGGAAAAAATAAATGAAATGAAGGAAATTCAAAGGCATCTTTATTGTTTCATTTTTTAAAGGATAATACAAACAAAAATAGCAAAACTATGTGTATGTGTTCGTCACTCAGTCATATATGACATTTTGTGATGCCTGTGGACTGTAGCCCACCCGCCTCTTCTTCCATGGAATTCTCCAGGCAGGAATACTGGAGTGGGTAACCATTCCCTTCTTGAGGGTATCTTCTTGACCCAGGGTTCAAACTCAGGACTCCTTCACTGCAGGCAGATTCTTAACCATCTGAGCCACAAATAAAGCCCATATAGCATTTGTTAAATCTGCGTGTTTGAAAAAAATGTTGTAATATTAAAAATTCAGTACATCTTCTCCTAATCATCTTCTTAGCCAATAAAAATGCTTGATTCCTCTGATTATAGTATTTATTGACTACTTTGAGAATCTCTAGTACTCTCTATTTTTATTTTTTTAGATGAAGACTATGTCTGATCATTGCATTCCTTTCCCATGATCTACACTAGTTCTTCTTCAACTAATCTGGAGTATTTGTGAGTCTTCAAGTTATTTTTCTGCCTTCAGTCACGTCCATTACAATTCAGGCTATACATTACTCCAAGAATGCTTTTTCTTAGGTGGTATTTATTCCTCTTTAGTCATTTAAATAATCTTATGGAACTTCTCTTTGTCTATAATCTTGAACTTAAAGTCAAGGATTTAGCTTTTATTTTACACACTGAAAATTTCAATGCTATGCATAATTTGCCTCTTATTTTCTAAAATTTCTCCACAATTTTCTGTACAAAGTGTGAAACATGACTTAGTGACTGAGTGACAGCATAGTGTAAACATAGTTTACACATGCACTGGGAAATCAAGATATTCATGTGTTTCACTTTATGTGGTTATTTAGAACTAAACACACAATATCACTGTCATAGGCCTGTATCATAAATATTTACATGGGTAACCAAAATTGCTGAATTTTTTCAAAACAAGCTGCAAAATAAAGTATTTAGATATATTTTAAATCCAATAATCAATACTTTATGGAATCACAGATTTAATAAAGGTATAAAAGCATAAACTGTGAGCATTAATCAAATTTAATGCTGCCTTTGATCATGGAAAAAATAAATGAAATGAAGGAAATTCAAAGGCATCTTTATTGTTTCATTTTTTAAAGGATAATACAAACAAAAATAGCAAAACTATGTGTATGTGTTCGTCGCTCAGTCATATATGACATTTTGTGATGCCTGTGGACTGTAGCCCACCCGCCTCTTCTTCCATGGAATTCTCCAGGCAGGAATACTGGAGTGGGTAACCATTCCCTTCTTGAGGGTATCTTCTTGACCCAGGGTTCAAACTCAGGACTCCTTCACTGCAGGCAGATTCTTAACCATCTGAGCCACAAATAAAGCCCATATAGCATTTGTTAAATCTGCGTGTTTGAAAAAAATGTTGTAATATTAAAAATTCAGTACATCTTCTCCTAATCATCTTCTTAGCCAATAAAAATGCTTGATTCCTCTGATTATAGTATTTATTGACTACTTTGAGAATCTCTAGTACTCTCTATTTTTATTTTTTTAGATGAAGACTATGTCTGATCATTGCATTCCTTTCCCATGATCTACACTAGTTCTTCTTCAATTAATCTGGAGTATTTGTGAGTCTTCAAGTTATTTTTCTGCCTTCAGTCACGTCCATTACAATTCAGGCTATACATTACTCCAAGAATGCTTTTTCTTAGGTGGTATTTATTCCTCTTTAGTCATTTAAATAATCTTATGGAACTTCTCTTTGTCTATAATCTTGAACTTAAAGTCAAGGATTTAGCTTTTATTTTTACACACTGAAAATTTCAATGCTATGCATAATTTGCCTCTTATTTTCTAAAAATTTCTCCCACATGATTTCTCTGCCATGATTCTGCCAAATCATGCCCATCACCCCTTGACGTATGGACAATAAGAGTTTTACTCTAATTACTCCTGTTTCATTTTCCCCCTTATTCAGTGAATATTTGTTAGTTATGTAAGCTTTAGAGGGAATCTCTGGTGACTCAATGGTAAACATCCACCTGCAATGCAGGAGATGAGGGTTGATCCCTGGTCCAGGAAGATCCTCTTGAAGAGGGCATGCCATCCGATTCCAGTATTCTGTCTGGCAAATCCAATGGACAGAAGAGCCTGGTAGGCTATAGTCCATAGAGTCATAGAGATTACACATGCATACTTACAAAGTTTTGTAAGCAGTGAGTACACATGCGTGCTTACAAGGTACACATGCAGGCTTAAAAAGTTTTGCACATGAGAAAAACATAATCTTTGTCCTTAATAAAAGTCTTATATTTGTGTTTGCACAGAAGTACTTGGTTCCTATAGGATGCTATTATCTCATGGATGTATATCTTAGCTCCTGAGTTCGAGTCCTAGTTACTTTGAGATCGTAAACAGGTTTTCTATCCTTTCTTCTAATTCACTATCATGCTATCCACTTTTAGAAAGTATATGCAGGTAACAAAGAATTGCTAATTGCCTTAAGAAATCTAATTCCCCTCCGTGTGTATGGCACATTCTACGTGTTATGCAGGGAAGAAAATCTACTGAATCATGATTTGTGCTCAATCTTAAACTCCCCTGGGCTTCTGTCTACCTAGCACTTGTTAAAGTTGGATGTTTGAAACAGGTTGTAATATTAAAAATTCAATATGCTATCTCATCTCTGGCCAATAGCATCTTTCCTTGATTCATCTGATTATAATATTGATTGACTACTTGGAATCTCGGATCTAGTACTATTTAATTTACTCTTACTATTTTTCTCTATTTTCACAAGTAAATCATCCCTCTCGAAAACATCTGCTTCATATGGTAGAATAGATCTTACATGGACTACATGTAGCTAAAATTCTTGCTATCAAGAAGGTCTCTTTTTTAGTTTTGTATCTTAGAATGCCATTATCATTAGTCAGTTCAGTCATGGAATTTGCCTCAACTTGTGCATTGCATGGGCTTCCCAGATGGCGCTAGTGGTAACAGTCATAAGAGATGTGAGTTCTGTCCCTGAGTTGGGAAGATCCACTGGATGAATGGATAGCAGCCCACTCCAGTATTCTTTCCTGGAGTATCCCTTGGAGGAGCCTGGAAGGCTGCACCTCATGGGGTCGCATGGAATCCAACACAGCGTAAGTGACTTAGCACACACACACATCTTACATAGTCATTGAGCTCTTTTGTGATTGTACTTATACAAAATGCTAGCATTGTCTCGGGAGAAAAATTATTTCTGGTTCCTTGTTAAATCTGATTTATTATCTTCAGGGCCCATTTCATTTCACTACTGACTAATCATTAAATAAAGGAAAACAGGAACACATGCTTGGCAGGGCCAAAATGTTTTCAAACTCCTTAAATAAAGTATAGCACACAGAGAGAAGGTGCAGCTCTGGGCAGCAGTTGCAGAGCCAGCAACTGGGTTCCAGGATAATCACCTCTAGTGACTCGCACCAGAGGAAGAGCAGCATCCCGGAACGCAGAGAGCCTCAGACACCTCCATCTGTTTCTGAGACTGCACTCTGTTTATCAAGGTTTCAGTTTGTGACATCTGGCAATTTTTCTTATATGTGGTGTAGTTTTGAGAGAAGAAAAAGAAAAATAGAGACAATAAGAAGTGCTATTACTGGCCAGCTGCTGGAAGATATTCGTGATTAAATTGCTGGATGTTTAAAAGTCTTCAAATCATGCCTGTGTAACTGAAGGGCAGGAACTTGAAGGTGAAATGTTTACAAATAAATAGATTTGTTCTTTACTCCTGTGGTATATAAATGTGCCAAGTTGCCATTGCTGTCATTTTTTAAGGCTCTCACAGATACCGTTTTTTTTTTTTTTTTTTTTGCATACTTGTTTATACATCTCAGAGCATTCACAAATAGCTGAAGGTAAATCTGAATGACATTCAGACCATGTGTGTATAAACTAATAGGCGGATGAATGGTTTCCTATCTAGTAACAAGCATAGTCCCCTGGAGAAGGAAATGGCAACCCACTCCAGTATGCTTGCCTGGAAAATCCCATGGACAGAGGAGCCTGGTGGGCTACAGTCTATATATTTTACTATCACAAAGATAGTAAAATGAGTCAACTTCTTGATTACATTCTGTGGCTGAGTGGTTGATACTATTACTAGTCTCCAAATATTCACCATCCACTTACCCACACTGCCTCCCACTCATGGGAGATGTATAATTCTATACCCCAATGATGTTTCTTTTTGAAATGTGACTTGTCTAGACCAAGGGAATGTGAAACATCTTATCAGGAGGTGTTAGAAGTATTGCAAGTTTCTGTCAGTCACCTTGAACTTCTGCCTTCTTCCATTACAACAGCAAGTTGTCATAATGTTTGATTTTTCAACTGATGACTTGCACATGAAGAGCAAAGCCAAATACAGTAAGACCCAGTGGCAGCCCACCAAATCCAGAAAGAGCCCAGCCAAGTGAAGGCAACCATCAGACTTTGTATAACATGAGTGAGAACTAAATAGTGAGATTTGAGATTTTATGATCGCCTTGTGCTGAATTATATCAATGATTGCCTTGATATAATTCTATAAGAGAAAAAATATTAAAAGGATCAAGTGGATCAATAGTTAGCATATATGAATCACTGAAAACCATAATGAAGTACATCAGTTTTCTGAATCATAATAAGGAGAGCTTAAAAATCATATTTACAAGATGATCTTTATATTTTCTGTTCATTTTATGTGAACAGAAATATCATTCATAATGAGATGCTCTTTCATACCCATCAAGAACTATTCTATCTCACTAATGAAGGGCAAAAATGATGGATATATGTTGCTACTAGAGTAAAAGGCACCTTACACTCCAGAAAATTAATGTATTACTGTGACAACTTTCTTCTCTATTAAAAATGAATAATCCTTGAATCAGAATCTCTTTGCTTTGGAGGTTAGTTTCTCACCCTTAATATTAATTTAACTTTGTAGAAATATAACTGGAAATTGAATAGCACAAAAATAATGAGAAACAAATTAATACAGAAAAGATTTATAATTTATAATTAACAATTATTACATGTGTTCAGCTCAATAAAGATGAATGTGAACTCAAGAAAATTGTAATCAAAGATAGTTCATTCTATAAAAATAAAACTAAATGGGAGAGTACTGATTAGAAGAGAAAATTTGAATCTCCACAAATTGTTCATGTAGCTTTTTTGAAGGCACAAAGTGTGAAGAAAATAAAGTGTGCAGTTCTGGGATCAGAAATGGCCATGGCACTTGTATTGGAGAGCTGTTGGTTTTGCCTGCTCAGTTCTCCTTTTCATATTTTAGGCTAAAAAATTCTAACTAGGGAGTGAGGGGAGGGCACATTCTCTGTTTTTCAGTTTCAGTAGCTTAGGTTACGATGTCAGTCCTCTCTTAGATTTGGGCCATGTGAGTAATTCAGGCTCATGTCTCTGGCCACAGGAATTTCTTCAGGATTAGTGTCTGATCCAGGAGAGAATGATCAGAAGAGTTAGGAAGCTATCTCCAGTTACTGGAGTTGCAAGAGAGTGGAAAGGAGTCAGGTTTGAGATGCTGGCATAATCCTGAGAAGTGGAGCACTGGCAGACTTTCTTCATATGCCCATCGCAGGGTAGGGAGTGGGCCAGGTGACCAGCACTAAACAGAATTTCCATTCAGTATCAGAGGGTAGGTTACATAACATGTTAAACCAACCAAAGATTATGTTCTGACACTGGACCAATGGAATTCATTGTGTTTTATCCTGGGTTCATAAAGTAAGTGAAGAGCTTAAAAAAGATTTTTTTTCTTAAAAAAAAAGTCTTCATTATTGATACTTCTAAATTAAAAAAAAAACAAAGCTCAAAGAAGGAAATAAAAATCCATTTGGTATGTATTAGGAAAATACTATTAAATATCCTGTAAATGTTAGAGCTCTTTCATACCCATCAAGAACTATTCTATCTCACTAATGAAGGGCAAAAATGATGGATATATGTTGCTACTAGAGTAAAAGGCACCTTACACTCCAGAAAATTAATGTATTACTGTGACAACTTTCTTCTCTATTAAAAATGAATAATCCTTGAATCAGAATCTCTTTGCTTTGGAGGTTAGTTTCTCACCCTTAATATTAATTTAACTTTGTAGAAATATAACTGGAAATTGAATAGCACAAAAATAATGAGAAACAAATTAATACAGAAAAGATTTATAATTTATAATTAACAATTATTACATGTGTTCAGCTCAATAAAGATGAATGTGAACTCAAGAAAATTGTAATCAAAGATAGTTCATTCTATAAAATAAAACTAAATGGGAGAGTACTGATTAGAAGAGAAAATTTGAATCTCCACAAATTGTTCATGTAGCTTTTTTGAAGGCACAAAGTGTGAAGAAAATAAAGTGTGCAGTTCTGGGATCAGAAATGGCCATGGCACTTGTATTGGAGAGCTGTTGGTTTTGCCTGCTCAGTTCTCCTTTTCATATTTTAGGCTAAAAAATTCTAACTAGGGAGTGAGGGGAGGGCACATTCTCTGTTTTTCAGTTTCAGTAGCTTAGGTTACGATGTCAGTCCTCTCTTAGATTTGGGCCATGTGAGTAATTCAGGCTCATGTCTCTGGCCACAGGAATTTCTTCAGGATTAGTGTCTGATCCAGGAGAGAATGATCAGAAGAGTTAGGAAGCTATCTCCAGTTACTGGAGTTGCAAGAGAGTGGAAAGGAGTCAGGTTTGAGATGCTGGCATAATCCTGAGAAGTGGAGCACTGGCAGACTTTCTTCATATGCCCATCGCAGGGTAGGGAGTGGGCCAGGTGACCAGCACTAAACAGAATTTCCATTCAGTATCAGAGGGTAGGTTACATAACATGTTAAACCAACCAAAGATTATGTTCTGACACTGGACCAATGGAATTCATTGTGTTTTATCCTGGGTTCATAAAGTAAGTGAAGAGCTTAAAAAAGATTTTTTTTCTTAAAAAAAAAAGTCTTCATTATTGATACTTCTAAATTAAAAAAAAAAACAAAGCTCAAAGAAGGAAATAAAAATCCATTTGGTATGTATTAGGAAAATACTATTAAATATCCTGTAAATGTTGCATTTTAAATAGCCAGAATTATGGAAAGTTTGGGAGAAAATCATTAAAGTAGTCTTTAATACCTATAAAGAATTTTCAATCTATGTTTTAAGTTTCAGGAAATGTTATAAGATTTTTAATATTAGAGATTTAGTCAAGAGTGACTGAAGTCATTTCTCAAATAATTTTAAAAGACTAGTGTTGAGAGAACAAGATTATTTTGTCTCCTTTATTAATGCATTTTATTTTCCTTATTCTTCATGTAGCATATTAAAAGTGGAAGAGAAATAAAGATTTGTAGCCATAACTAAATTTAATACTGTAATGTAATTGGAGATCAGTCTTGCTCTTAATAATAGGATATGGCCTTCTCTAACAGTATAAACTTTAGGCATTTTATTATCATTCAAATTTCAAATATAAATGACTATCAAGAATTTGTTCTCAGTTGAAAAAGCTAATCTGCAAGATTTTATTTATAAGATATATCTTTACATTTATAGCATAATTTTTTCCCATAAATCTATTAACCTATTTGTTGCATATTTTATTATTTTCTCCAAGGCAAGATTTTACTCTAAACATTAATGTATACATATATCAATACATGAACAGTCACTAGTATACATCAAGCAATTGTCAGAGTAAAAATGATGTAAAAAATTCATCACTTTCGGGCTTCCATGGTGGTCCAGTGGGTAAGGATACCGCCTTGCAGTGCAAGGGGCACCGGTTAGATCCCTGGCCTGGGAAGATCCCACGTGCCGCGGAGCGGCTGGACCGATGTGTCTAATTACAAGTCAGTGCTCTGGAGCGCATGTGTCCAGAGGTGGTGCTCTGAGACAGGAGGCCACTGTAGTGAGAGGCCCACACAGGCCAAAGAATAAAGATGGAAAAAGGGTAAGTGACCAGCACTAAACAGAATTTCCATTAAAAGGATTACATAACATGTTAAACCAACCAAAGATTATGTTCTGACACTGGACCAATGGAATTCATTGTGTTTTATCCTGGGTTCATAAAGTAAGTGAAGAGCTTAAAAGATTTTTTCTTAAAAAAGTCTTCATTATTGATACTTCTAAATTAAAAAAAAAACAAAGCTCAAAGAAGGAAATAAAAATCCATTTGGTATGTATTAGGAAAATACTATTAAATATCCTGTAAATGTTGCATTTTAAATAGCCAGAATTATGGAAAGTTTGGGAGAAAATCATTAAAGTAGTCTTTAATACCTATAAAGAATTTTCAATCTATGTTTTAAGTTTCAGGAAATGTTATAAGATTTTTAATATTAGAGATTTAGTCAAGAGTGACTGAAGTCATTTCTCAAATGATTTTAAAAGACTAGTGTTGAGAGAACAAGATTATTTTGTCTCCTTTATTAATGCATTTTATTTTCCTTATTCTTCATGTAGCATATTAAAAGTGGAAGAGAAATAAAGATTTGTAGCCATAACTAAATTTAATACTGTAATGTAATTGGAGATCAGTCTTGCTCTTAATAATAGGATATGGCCTTCTCTAACAGTATAAACTTTAGGCATTTTATTATCATTCAAATTTCAAATATAAATGACTATCAAGAATTTGTTCTCAGTTGAAAAAGCTAATCTGCAAGATTTTATTTATAAGATATATCTTTACATTTATAGCATAATTTTTTCCCATAAATCTATTAACCTATTTGTTGCATATTTTATTATTTTTCTCCAAGGCAAGATTTTACTCTAAACATTAATGTATACATATATCAATACATGAACAGTCACTAGTATACATCAAGCAATTGTCAGAGTAAAAATGATGTAAAAAATTCATCACTTTCGGGCTTCCATGGTGGTCCAGTGGGTAAGGATACCGCCTTGCAGTGCAAGGGGCACCGGTTAGATCCCTGGCCTGGGAAGATCCCACGTGCCGCGGAGCGGCTGGACCGATGTGTCTAATTACAAGTCAGTGCTCTGGAGCGCATGTGTCCAGAGGTGGTGCTCTGAGACAGGGAGGCCACTGTAGTGAGAGGCCCACACAGGCCAAAGAATAAAGATGGATGAAAACAAATAAATAAAAAACCAATAAAAGAGCCCCCCCCAAAAAAAGCTGTGATTAAAAAAAGAAATTCATCACTTTCAATAGTACTTATGACTAAATCTATTTTTAATAAGGAAACCAAACTTATTTTTTATGCTATCAATATTTCCCCTAATCTTTAGGTTCTTATACATGAAATATAACTTATATAAACTTTTTTCTGTGCTATTTATTGGTTGGTTACTTACCTAAAGCTGTGTTAACATTTTTTAATGGGAAGAAATATATACTATTAATATGTCAATTACCATAATTATAAATGTGGTCTGTATATTTCTGGAATCCATGAATGTTTTTTATTTTAATTTTTATTATTTTTAGTTTAAGAATTTTTTGGCCATGCTCCATGGCATGTCGGATCTTAGTTTCCCAACCAGGGATCAAACCTTCACCCCCTTCATTGGAAGTGTAGAGTTTTAACCATTGGACCAACAGGGACGTTCCAATGACCTCATTTTTTTTTTAAAGTGTGCTAACCTTGGGAAGTATTTCTAGAATAGGAAATGGCAACCCACACCAGTATCATGGACAGAAGGGCCTGGCAGGCTCCATGGGGTCTCAGAAACTCAGGTACAAAGGAGTATATATAGATACATACACACACACACACACACACATATATATACACATATAGTTATGAATCTTATAAATAGATAGATAGATAGATAGATATGAACCTTAACACTATTTCACTCTTCCATTTTATGAGTTATTATGTAACAGGAAGCACCCAAGTCTGCCACAAAATTCCCATACAGCAAAGGCTTGCATCTTCCTGATGTCATTTTGCTCTGCAGGATGATTCAGAAGTTTGAACTGTTTGGATCATACCAGGCCCATTTATCCATTTGAAAAACACCAGACACACCTGTTTGTGTTACAGTGTATGGCTTTTAAAAAATGTAGTTATCTATTGACTCTATTTTGAGAAAAAACAAAGTTACTAAAGGAGTAAATAGAAAATCTTTCTAGACTCATATCCAAGAGCCACCTACATCCCCAACCTAGAAGTATGCACTGAAGTTTCCAAAACTTTAGTAACTTTTGAAAGTGGTGCTTTGATTCCTATTCTGCAACTCTTCTTTGTAAATAGCTCCTTTAAATTCTTGCATTGAGTCTGAAGCTGAAGGGAGGTAGTGCGTACATGTATGCTAAGTCACTTCAGCTGCGTCTGAACCTCTTTGAAAGGTTGGTGGAATCTGAGCCTGCTGTCAATTTTAGGTTCTTATACATGAAATATAACTTATATAAACTTTTTTCTGTGCTATTTATTGGTTGGTTACTTACCTAAAGCTGTGTTAACATTTTTTAATGGGAAGAAATATATACTATTAATATGTCAATTACCATAATTATAAATGTGGTCTGTATATTTCTGGAATCCATGAATGTTTTTTATTTTAATTTTTATTATTTTTAGTTTAAGAATTTTTTGGCCATGCTCCATGGCATGTCGGATCTTAGTTTCCCAACCAGGGATCAAACCTTCACCCCCTTCATTGGAAGTGTAGAGTTTTAACCATTGGACCAACAGGGACGTTCCAATGACCTCATTTTTTTTTTAAAGTGTGCTAACCTTGGGAAGTATTTCTAGAATAGGAAATGGCAACCCACACCAGTATCATGGACAGAAGGGCCTGGCAGGCTCCATGGGGTCTCAGAAACTCAGGTACAAAGGAGTATATATAGATACATACACACACACACACACACACACATATATATAAACATATAGTTATGAATCTTATAAATAGATAGATAGATAGATATGAACCTTAACACTATTTCACTCTTCCATTTTATGAGTTATTATGTAACAGGAAGCACCCAAGTCTGCCACAAAATTCCCATACAGCAAAGGCTTGCATCTTCCTGATGTCATTTTGCTCTGCAGGATGATTCAGAAGTTTGAACTGTTTGGATCATACCAGGCCCATTTATCCATTTGAAAAACACCAGACACACCTGTTTGTGTTACAGTGTATGGCTTTTAAAAAATGTAGTTATCTATTGACTCTATTTTGAGAAAAAACAAAGTTACTAAAGGAGTAAATAGAAAATCTTTCTAGACTCATATCCAAGAGCCACCTACATCCCCAACCTAGAAGTATGCACTGAAGTTTCCAAAACTTTAGTAACTTTTGAAAGTGGTGCTTTGATTCCTATTCTGCAACTCTTCTTTGTAAATAGCTCCTTTAAATTCTTGCATTGAGTCTGAAGCTGAAGGGAGGTAGTGCGTACATGTATGCTAAGTCACTTCAGCTGCGTCTGACTCTTTGTGACCCTGTGGACTTCATAGACCACCAGGCTCCTCTGTTCATGGGATTCTCCAAGCAAGAATACTGGAGTGGGTTGTCATGCCCTCCTCCAGGGGATCTTCCTGACCCAGGGATAGAAGCTCTGTCCCTTTTGTCTCCTGCACTGCCAGGCAGATTCTTTACCACCAGTGCCACCTGGGAAGCCCTGAAGGGAGGTAGAGTGGTGGTTAAAGGTGATTGGTAGAGTAAGATTCAGGCTTTGCTTAGTTTTAGGCCATAAGGCCATCATTTACTGTCAAAAGCATCACCTTTAATTGCTTATATAAAACAACCGGTGATAGGAATGTCAATTTGAAATACAAGTCAAGCATTTTTTGAGGAAACGAGGCACCAAAATGCAAAGGAAGCAGCAGAATCTGCTTTCAGATGCTCCAGAGCCATGAAAAGGAAAGTGAGGTAAGAAATAATTATGAAAAGTATGGTGACTAAGACTTCTTGAAACAGTGATTTCCTAGTTACATTGTTGGTAAGTGCATTTTAACAAAATGTAAATATACTGTCAAATGCTCCTAAAATATGATTAATTTTAGTAATACTCAGTTAAAAGTATTATTAATTTCTGCAATTTATTCAAAATAGAGATAGGTTAAATAGCATGCCTCTGAGGTCCTTGTAGTTTTAGTCTAATCTCCTATAGTTTTTTTTTGGTTATATTCTTTTTCATTTCCATTAAGGTTTATCACAGCATACTGAGTATCATTCCCTGTGCTAACAGTAGAACCTTGTGGTTTATCCATCCTGTACATGACAGCTTGTATATGCTAATTCCAAGCTCCCAATCCTTCCTTATCCCTCTTCCCCCTTGGTAATTGCATATATAATCTACTATAACTTATTTATCTAAAGTTGAACCCCAAGAACTGGCACATCTTTCTTTCAAATCTTTCTGATTTGTATATGGAATACTATGCTTGTTAATGCAATCTTGTGGACTAATGTATTATAGAAGGGTTTACGAGTTGACAAAAAAATTGATACATGATCATCATGAAGATATCTTCACATTACATTTCTCTCTCCCTATTGAATGTCCTTTTTCTGTATAAAATAAGACTATTTTAGGTATATTGCATTTGCTGATTTAATGGGCAAATATAGTATCACTTATACTCCAATTCAGGTTCTGACATCAGAGAATACTTGGAGAGTTCATATTTGATAACCAGATTCTTAAAGGGGAAACATATTGAATAAAAACTAACTTAAAATTCTGTCAACAATATGAAAGATAAACCCTAATCTCATACTTAAAGGATTTTAGATTCAGATATAATGAGTTTACCAAAACCAAAGCGAAATTAACATGAACAGAACATTCAAATCACTGAAGTAACTGATTTTAACTTCTCTTGATCATATGAGGCCCTGTAATTTGCACCGGCTTAATATGCTGAGTACAGGTGTACACATAGCATATGGTTGCCTAGCATAATATATATGTATATATTATATATTTGTTGTTTATTGAATTCTACGATAAACTTGTCAGTAAAGAAATAAATGGAACTGGAAAATATTCAGCTTGGTCAACTCTCTTGCATCTGTAGGAATAATATGCATCAACATAGAAACTGTTAATATTACTTGAGCACTTACTATATACTAGAAAATTCATACCAGTTCTTTCATTTCATTCTCACGTCAGCTCTATAATTTAGGTATATTCATCTCACATGATAAAACTGAGGTTTTTGGCTATGTGATATTATATGGTCCCTTTTGGGCTGCACACATAGGGAGTGTTGAAGCCAGAATAATGACTTATGGAGTCTGGCTCCAAAGACTTTTTGCTCTGGCATGGGTACCATCGCTGATGCAGACACCACTCATGCTGAATTGTCATGAAATGTTTTCCCCCAAATCATAATCCAATGCAGGCTTGAACTCTTATTGCCTCATTTTTTTTCTAAATTTCTTCTGTTGACATCTAAAGGGAAGAATTGAGATTGTTAAGGTGAGGTAAAGTCTTTAAACTGACAGGGTTTTTGTTTGTACCTCTTCTTTAGTATTGACCCTGTAACTAGCCCCATGCAATTTAAAATGACTTGTCTTATCTCCAGAGATTCTTGAGTTCCGATAATAGTAAATCCTTCAGTACTAGCTTCCTTAACATGAAATGCATCTTGAAATCTAATTACATCTCTTCTTAATAAACACACTAAAACATTCTGACTGGATCACTAGTCAAATTATTCTAATCAAATAATTTCACATTTTTCATTGACTAAGAAACAGTTGAGGATTTTAGTGCCACATGCTCAATTATTTCTAGATTTCTCTAAAAATCCACAACAAAAGAATGAGTGTTGATTGCCCTTCACTGCATCTCTTTTCAGAGCACAGCTTTATCATTTCACACATGTGAAGCTTTACCAGTTGAGACCTTAACCAGCATTTAACATCAATACCTGTTTGCAGCCAATTAGACTTTCCAATCTATTCAACTCCTTTGCAGAATATGAATGTTAGTAACTATTTCAATAAAACTATTTTATTAATCCATCAATAACTTAATTTTAATTTAGTTTATATTTTTGTTCCTGAATCATTCTTTTTAAAACATGCTTTGGGAAGCAAAGAAAGAGACTTTAGAACTATTTTCTATCATTAAATTACACACTCATATGAAAGGTTATCTTTACAAAAAATGTCTGGATAAAAAAATAAAGGTAAACAAATTTGTTTTAAGTTTCCTTGTTTGGCATTTAGTTTAGGATGATGTGGACTTAATGAAAACTTAGAAGATATTTAGTATTTATTTGGTTGTTCTCTCTAAAAGGAAAATGTTTCATTTATCTAAAACCCCAAAGTGAATGTGATTCCAAGAAAATCTTGTAGAAGTAAATTTTGGTTATTTCCTAAAGATCAATAAAGTCATTTCCATGAGATATTTAAGTGTTCTCACACTATCTTGTTGCTTTAACTGCAAAAATAGTGGTTAGGGCTTCCCTGGTGGTCTAGTATGTAAAAAGTCCACCTTGTAGTGCAGGGGGCACCAGTTCCGTCCCTGGCCCGAGAAGATCCCATGTGCCGCGGAGCAGTTGGACAGTTGTATCGAATTAGGAGCCAGTGCTCTGGACCGCATATGTCCAGAGCCAGTGCTCTGTGGCGAGAGAAGCAACTGCAATGCGAGGCCCACACAGGCCAAAGAATAAAGATGGATGAAAATAAATAAAAGACCAATGAAAGAGGCCAAAATTAAAAAATAAAATAGTGGTTAATTTGAGTTTCTAAATTGCTTAAATGTGTCCATTTAAGCAACAGAAAAACTATTGAAAAAGAAACCATCGTTGTAAGATATTGTAATTCAGTTATAATGAGAATATATTAGGAAATACTTGAGGATTTGTCCTAAGAAAAAAATTGAAGATGTTACTATGTACTTATTAGTAAAGCCACAGTTTTGAAAAAAAAAATACTGGCAATACCAGGACACTGATAAGAATATGAAGCACTTTGTTAGTACATCAATTATTAAAGTAAAGCCCATTCTACCTGGAATATTTAGAGTATTTTCTATTTTACTGAGTAAATGCTCCTCCGATAGAAGAGATATAAGAACACATTAGCTTCATTGTACAGACTTAGATTTGGAGGCTCTGAAAGTTTCAAAATAGAGACAAAGATATGGTAGAACTGTGACATCAGTATCAATCATTCTCTATCTCCAGAGTTTCTACTGCTTACTGCAGAGAAACCTTGCTTCCTGCCAAAGCAGAACATTAGCTGGGTCCTCAAGGATTTCTCATACATCGAGCACCACAGTATGAGCACTGGGTAGGTTATGTGTGTAACAAGGAAAGATACTCATTTATTATTGTTGTTTAGTTGCTAAGTTGTATCCGAATCTCTTGCGACCCCATGGACTGTAGCCTGCTAGGTTCCTCTGTTCACAGAATTTCTCTGGTAGAATACTAGAATGTGTTGTCATTTCCTTCTTTAGGGGATCTTGACCCAGAGATTGAACCTGAATCTCCTGCATTGGCAGGTAGATTCTTTGCCACTGAGCCACCGGGGAAGCCTGACACTCATTTGCCTCAAGACAAATGGTACCAGTGCTACAAAAATAGAGATGGGTCATTTTAGGATGGAATGTTGAATAAGGTCGCAAATTACTTCTTGCCCCAAAGAAAAGCATGAACAAGGATAATTTAGAAAAGGTTACAACTATAAGGAATTATAACTACTTTTGACAATATCAGAGAGGCTTGCGAACACATGGTAGTTCTGGTGATTTTCTGGTAGTAAAGAGATACACAGATAGCTAGCTAATTAGCCAGTGATCTAAGTGAAGTTGAGAATTATAATAGGCAAGTATGATAGAAAAGACTTCAGCTGAGGCTGTACTAAAATGGACAACAGGGACATTTGCAAAACTCAACACACACAACAGAGTGCTGTGGAAGCCAAGGTGTGCAGAAGTGAATGCTCTGTCAGGTCTCGTACACCACTTTATAATGAAATAAAATCCGAAAAGTGACTGATTATGTGAATAGGTTTTGCAAATTAAGATCAAATGAAACTTGAGTTTCTGTGTGCATTTTACATATTTAAAGTGTTTTGTTTTGTTTTTCTGCTAAATTAACATTTTGACATCATATTGTGATAAATGTTTTGTCCCTTACTCAAGTTTTCTCATGAATATATAATGGGAAGGCATTCCTTTAAAAAATATGTTTGAAATGGTGTAAAGGTTTCTGGAGAAACATGTATTTTCCTCTAAAACTTTGTGAAATTATATTATGTCCACTTAAACAAGAAACTTGAATTAAAAGCACAAAGTATTAAAACTCATTAGATTTACTTTTTATCAGTATTCATCAGTAGGGATTTTTGATCTATGTACATTTATTCCTACATCTACCTCAATGAAGGTGAGTAACCCTATTTTATAAAAAGGAAAATAAAGTTCTAAAGATTTTAGACTTCTCTTGAACTTCTAAAAAAGATACTATGATCAACATGAAAATTCTAAATTTCCATTTTTATATTGTATATATTATTCTCATAAGAACATAAAATTAAGTTTACTTTTTCATATCTCATTTGTCTAGATAGTAATAATAGAAATGTTTTTAAATGTCTTTACACTCAATATTTATTAAAGACCTGCTTTTTATTCAGTACTTGAATGAGATGATGTGAGGAAATAAATAGAAATATACTAATAGCAATTTGAAATAGCTCTATTTTTGGCTCTGATGCTATCTATAGTAAGCAATTGCTTTATTTTGTTTTCATTTTGAAACAAATGTTAGAAAATTCATTTTAATACCTACTTTTAAAATATGCTCACAAGCTGTTTTATAGTTTTAAACCATGTGACTTTGTCTACAAGTCTAGTTATTTTGAGTAAATATATGCAGTGTAAGCAGCATAGTTTAGATGCACTCACATTTGAGACTGTAAGAATATAAACTGTATATACATGTTTATAGATTTATTCATCAATCTCTTTACTGGTGATAATTATTAATAAATAAAAATAAGTACAACAAAAATTACATTGTTTTTGAAATGGATATTTGATTTTACAGAATACAATACCTAGAATACAATGTGAATCATACCTGCATCTCTGAGCTGAATAGTAAACTTGAAAATGAGTTAAAAAGAGTGATAAGCCAAAGTGTAAAATAATTCCGCATATTTAAAAATGAAAAATACATTTTATAAGAAATTCAGGAATCAAAAAAAATGAAGTAAAATTAGAACATGCTTTAAGCAGCAATGAGAATAGCATATGTAAAACCTCCGGATGGATTTAAATAGTAGTTTAAAGGAAAATTTACAATCTTAAATATAATTATTTGAAATGAAAATTTTTAAAAGATTAAAAATTATTGATATAATCATTCAATATATAAATTTAAGAAAGATAAACATAAAAATATAGAAGCAAAGAATGATGAGACAAAAAATAAAATTTTGAAAATAGCAAAGTTTTTTGAAAAACTGATAAAATAAACTTTTGTCAAAACTTTTGTTAAATTGAACAAACAACAGAAATAAATGAACTAAGAGAAGGTGCTCAGATAAGAATAACGGCTTTCACTTCATGTGTATTAACTCATTTAATTTGCACACATTTAACAGAGAAGAGACTATTGCTAGTCTCAATTTACTATTGCCCGAGGACACAAACCAAAGTCACACAAGGAGTCAAGAATTAACTTGGGACAGTCTGTCCTAGAGTTCCTTTTCTTAACCAGTTTGTTGCATTTCATCACTAAATAAAATGCTTTTGCTTCCAGAAACATATCTAAGACAACATTATGAAACCATTCATGCCAATGAATTTGAAAAGTCTACAAAATGGAGGCTTGTGCCTAGTAAATATATCTTACCTAATTCTGACTTTTATGAAGAGAGATTTTTGTAAACAACTCTACTTTCTCCCTTTCTTTTCATTTACTTTCTTTAGGGAAGTAGGCATCATTTGATCAATAACTCTGGGTAGAATAAATGGTACATTGTCACCTCAGTTCCTCCTGTCTCCTGGGGGACTTGCCTGCCAGGAAAGGGGGTACCCTGCTCCTAGAGGTTGTGTGGGTCACAGTGGTCGTCTGTCCTCTGGGCTCGGCAGGGCCAGTGGATACACTGAAGTTATTCTGGATCTTATGATAGTAAATATGATATTGGTTCTCTCTTCAGACTAATATTCAAAACTGGCTTTGTTAGCAGCAAAGGTGATAATAGAAATGTAACATGTAGAGATGAGGTTTTGTTGGTCAGAACATGTGTGTGTGGCTTTTTTTTGGAATATAATTGCTTTACAGTGTTGTGTTAGTCACAGATGTACCATGCGCTTAAACAATAATATGATTTATAATAAAACAATGTTCCAAGTGCTTAAAACCACGTAATCCATGCAAACAAAAACTAGAACATGTGGTTTTGAGCATTGAGAACTTTGTTCTGTTTTGACCTTGGCAGTTTTCCACCATCTGCTGTAGAGTGTAGCTGTTTGGCCACATGTATGGGTGAATTTAACACCAAACCTTAGCTTTTCTGAGAGTTTCACCGGGGTCAATAAAGCTTATGGTGGATGGTAAATTATGATAAAGACCTGGATATGTACTGCTCTTTCCTTTTAATGAGTCACATACAGCTCTGAGAATGTGTTCTGCTGCTTCTTGTTAAAACAAACAACAGAATTTCAAGAATTAAGCGGCTTTCACTTCATGTGTATTAACTCATTTAATTTGCACACATTTAACAGAGAAGAGACTATTGCTAGTCTCAATTTACTATTGCCCGAGGACACAAACCAAAGTCACACAAGGAGTCAAGAATTAACTTGGGACAGTCTGTCCTAGAGTTCCTTTTCTTAACCAGTTTGTTGCATTTCATCACTAAATAAAATGCTTTTGCTTCCAGAAACATATCTAAGACAACATTATGAAACCATTCATGCCAATGAATTTGAAAAGTCTACAAAATGGAGGCTTGTGCCTAGTAAATATATCTTACCTAATTCTGACTTTTATGAAGAGAGATTTTTGTAAACAACTCTACTTTCTCCCTTTCTTTTCATTTACTTTCTTTAGGGAAGTAGGCATCATTTGATCAATAACTCTGGGTAGAATAAATGGTACATTGTCACCTCAGTTCCTCCTGTCTCCTGGGGGACTTGCCTGCCAGGAAAGGGGGTACCCTGCTCCTAGAGGTTGTGTGGGTCACAGTGGTCGTCTGTCCTCTGGGCTCGGCAGGGCCAGTGGATACACTGAAGTTATTCTGGATCTTATGATAGTAAATATGATATTGGTTCTCTCTTCAGACTAATATTCAAAACTGGCTTTGTTAGCAGCAAAGGTGATAATAGAAATGTAACATGTAGAGATGAGGTTTTGTTGGTCAGAACATGTGTGTGTGGCTTTTTTTTGGAATATAATTGCTTTACAGTGTTGTGTTAGTCACAGATGTACCATGCGCTTAAACAATAATATGATTTATAATAAAACAATGTTCCAAGTGCTTAAAACCACGTGATCCATGCAAACAAAAACTAGAACATGTGGTTTTGAGCATTGAGAACTTTGTTCTGTTTTGACCTTGGCAGTTTTCCACCATCTGCTGTAGAGTGTAGCTGTTTGGCCACATGTATGGGTGAATTTAACACCAAACCTTAGCTTTTCTGAGAGTTTCACCCGGGGTCAATAAAGCTTATGGTGGATGGTAAATTATGATAAAGACCTGGATATGTACTGCTCTTTCCTTTTTAATGAGTCACATACAGCTCTGAGAATGTGTTCTGCTGCTTCTTGCTGTGATTGTAAAAGGAATCTCCTTTTGAAAGAGAGGGCTTTGTTTCCCATAACCTTCTGTGGCTGGCAGATAGGTATTTAACTTTGGCAGTCAGGGTTAGGGAGTCTTCTCTGGGGCTTCTGTGGTGTTTCAGATGGTAAAGGATCCACCTACAGGATACGAGACATGAGTTTGATCTCTAGGTTGGGGAGATCTCCTGGAGAAGGGAATGGCAACCCACTCCAGTATTCTTTCTTGGAGAATCCCGTGGACAGAGGAACCTGGCAGGCTACTGTCAATGGAGTCGCAGAGTTGGACAGTTGGACACAATTGAGTGACCAACTCTTTCCGTTTTTACCTGTATTTTTTTTTTCCCACAGAGTTTTGTTGTTTATTTACCTGTGGTTTTAAACTGCATATTTTAAACTAAATTTTATCAATAAGCTAAAGCTGATGTTTTTATCTCCCATTTCTCTGTTCATTTATTTCTTGTATCAGTTTGTTCAGAAGTCCTGTATGAAACAGAAGTGATTTGCTTTGGTCACTTTTGTTGCAGAAGGGGGACCTCTTCGAGGATCCGAGAGTGAGCTCTTGTCTAACACTCAAAATTGAATGTTCTAGGGAGATGCAAGTACTGCCAAAGCCAAAGACTTTATTGAGAAGGGGGTCCGAGAGGAGAGTGGCAGGGCATGGGGACCCAGGAGAACCATGCTGCCATGTGGCTTACTTCCTCAGAGTTTATGGTATTAGGGTTAGTTTCCAGGTTGTCTTTGGCCAGTCATCTTGCTTGGTCCATATGTGATCTGACTCAAGGTTTGTCCTGGTGTGCCTGCATCTCTCAGCAAGATAGATTGCAGGTTTAGGGTTTCTGGGAGATTGGGCGGGGGCATATTTTATCCCCTCACCTCTTTTCAGCCCCTCCTGAATTCTCCCTGTTAATGTTCTGCGGCAGCAGCAGCAGCTTCCTTATTGGGACCTGCTGTGGTGAGACAACACATACAATGCAAGCAATTCTCGTTGTGCCTGGCCAAGGAAGGTGGTTTTGGTCAGTAGTTCCCTTACACTTTAAACTCCAGAATCTGGTGTGTCAGTTAAACTTTTGAGATATGGTCAATTAGTAAAATTTGAAGTTCGTAAAAATATTATGCATGTTGAAGCTTTGGGCAAGACAGGAAGCTTTAGACTTTGATGATTCCTTTGTAAAGGCAGGACATATGGAATTTCCATCCTGGTGAAATTTTTCAGTAAAGGACAGTCTTTCCCCTACCTGGATTTATATACCTGTAGCAAAGTGCTTCCCTTGTGACTCAGTGGTAAAGAGCCTGCCTGCCAGTGCAGGAGATGCAGATTTGACTCCTGGGTTGAGGAGATCCCCTGGGGAAGAATATGGCAACCTACCCCAGTACTTTTGCCGGAGAATGCCGTGGACAGAGAATTCAGGTGTACTACAGTTCATGGGGTGGAAAAAGAGCCAGACAGGATTTAGCAACTAAACAATGACAACAACAAAGTCCTCAGCAAGGCTCCAGCCTCATCACTGTGCATCTGTTGACTAGGCCTAGGTTTTAGGGCACAGGGAACTAAAGCTTCCCAAGTGGAAAGAGAGCTGTAATGAGCATTACAGACTTAGGAATGATCATCTTTCGGACTTAGTAAAAACTTGCTTTGAGCCAAAGGAATCTCCAGTAAAAATTATTTTCTGTTTTACCATGTAACTTAGTCAAGTCTGCAAGGGATTTATTAGTGTCAGATGTCAGCCGGGACTATAGATTAGCTGTCCTAAATCTTTTGCCTATTCTGTTTTTTTCTGACCTGTCTTTACGGTCTGATACCTGTATTTTGTCCATAATCTCTAGTGTTGCTTGCCACCAAGACGTCAAATTATTCTGGATTTTGTTAAGTTATAAAAGCTCTAGGTTTCATAAATTCAACCCAAAGTGACTCATAAAAGGTAGATTTTATTAAGAAATCAATGAAAAGGAAGAGGGAAAAAAATTCCTTTTAAAGTAAAAGAAATAATTTGCAAGGTTTATACATACAGTGGTCTGTCTCCTAGAATCAAGTTTACCCATGAATTCAAGGCAAAAGTGGGACCTGCTGTGGTGAGACAACACATACAATGCAAGCAATTCTCGTTGTGCCTGGCCAAGGAAGGTGGTTTTGGTCAGTAGTTCCCTTACACTTTAAACTCCAGAATCTGGTGTGTCAGTTAAACTTTTGAGATATGGTCAATTAGTAAAATTTGAAGTTCGTAAAAATATTATGCATGTTGAAGCTTTGGGCAAGACAGGAAGCTTTAGACTTTGATGATTCCTTTGTAAAGGCAGGACATATGGAATTTCCATCCTGGTGAAATTTTTCAGTAAAGGACAGTCTTTCCCCTACCTGGATTTATATACCTGTAGCAAAGTGCTTCCCTTGTGACTCAGTGGTAAAGAGCCTGCCTGCCAGTGCAGGAGATGCAGATTTGACTCCTGGGTTGAGGAGATCCCCTGGGGAAGAATATGGCAACCTACCCCAGTACTTTTGCCGGAGAATGCCGTGGACAGAGAATTCAGGTGTGCTACAGTTCATGGGGTGGAAAAAGAGCCAGACAGGATTTAGCAACTAAACAATGACAACAACAAAGTCCTCAGCAAGGCTCCAGCCTCATCACTGTGCATCTGTTGACTAGGCCTAGGTTTTAGGGCACAGGGAACTAAAGCTTCCCAAGTGGAAAGAGAGCTGTAATGAGCATTACAGACTTAGGAATGATCATCTTTCGGACTTAGTAAAAACTTGCTTTGAGCCAAAGGAATCTCCAGTAAAAATTATTTTCTGTTTTACCATGTAACTTAGTCAAGTCTGCAAGGGATTTATTAGTGTCAGATGTCAGCCGGGACTATAGATTAGCTGTCCTAAATCTTTTGCCTATTCTGTTTTTTTCTGACCTGTCTTTACGGTCTGATACCTGTATTTTGTCCATAATCTCTAGTGTTGCTTGCCACCAAGACGTCAAATTATTCTGGATTTTGTTAAGTTATAAAAGCTCTAGGTTTCATAAATTCAACCCAAAGTGACTCATAAAAGGTAGATTTTATTAAGAAATCAATGAAAAGGAAGAGGGGATTCCTTATAGTGAAAAAAGTACATAAATTATTGACATAAATTATCACAAACCATAAAGTAAAAGAAATAATTTGCAAGGTTTATACATACAGTGGTCTGTCTCCTAGAATCAAGTTTACCCATGAATTCAAGGCAAAAGTGGGATGGTGACCACAGAAACAGGAGCAGTGGAAGCATCAAAATGAAGTAAGCAGATTAAACTGGAGAAAGATAGATTTCTTTAGATGAATGTCTGATAAGATAAAGTTGGGAAAGTAAAATCTCAAAGGACAATGTAGACTGACCTCCAAAGGAAACTTACACCTGCCAGAATACTTGTACATATCAGTTTTGATTTCTCTGAAAGAATTTTCAGTATAGTGGTGATTAGGTGTTAATAGTTTGGAAGTTGTGCTTTGTGCCAAGAGAAATCTGAAGACATGTAATCTCAGAGAGTGAATTTGGATGCCTCCAAATTATTGGGTCTGTTTCAAAGTGTCATAAATATTCTGCAAATGATGCTATGATTTGAGTTTATGTTCAAGACATTTATAATCTTTATTCTTGGGATTTTGAAAGAAGACACAACAAAGATGAGCCATATTAAAGCTGACTGGAATACAATAACAGGGCAAGGACTAGCTAGGCAGGATATTGGTTTGAAGCATGCATAAGTGCGTACTCAGTCATGTCTGACGCTACGCGATCCCATGAACTGAGCCACCTGAAAGTCTCATTGGTTTGATGGGAGCACATCTCTTGGTTATATTTATTCATTATTCAACTTAGTAAAGTGTAGATGGATAATAGTTGGAAAGTAAATGCTTTTGCCTCTCCTTGAGTTAAATGACTTCCTGTCTCTCACTTTTAAACGATCAATAAGACAATATCTAGAAATTTATATAAAAAAAAGTAAACCTCTAGGTAAGATATAAAATGAGGAAAATAGGAGGTGCTCACACCCCAAACCAGTGTTCACCCTATCAGTATTAAAGTAGCATTTAAGAAGGAGATAAATGCAAAGTGTAAGAATGTTAGCTAACACTCACTGGAGGTATATAGGAATAGTACAGAAAAAAATATGGCAGACATGCAAAGGCTGGGTTATTTGAAAGCTGAGAAAAGACAACACAACAGGTGCTTGTCCTTCTATGCTCTTGGGGCACTGGCTTCAGAAGCAACAAATGCAATTTTACATCAGGAATATTGCTGAAACATACGGGGAGGAGAGAGAAATCATTACTAGTAAGATGAGGATGGCAAGAGGCATTATAAATAGATGAAGGAAAACAATTTTGTTGCTGCCAGATATCACACTCAACAAACTTCTTGAATACGATGAATTGAAAAGAAAGACATCTCAAGTGAGGCCTGGTGATGAGAGAGAAATTTGTGAGCTTCCCAGCTGTTGCAGTGGTAAAGAATCTGCCTGCTAACGCAGGAGATGTAAGAGACACGGGTTTAGTCCCTGGGTTGGGAAGATGCCCTGGAGTAGAAAATGGCAACCCACTCCAGTATTCTCACCCAGAAAATACCATGAACAGAGGAGCCTGGCAGGTTAAAATACATAGGATTGCAAAGAACTGGACACACCTGAGTGACTTAGTATGCACATACCCTAAAACAACTCATGACAACCATACCTTAAGGACAAAAATTTCCTTTCTGTATCAGAGTACAGCCTCATGGCTTTTGCCTGTTGTGAATCCGACTATTTCTCTCCTCAATAGCACTCTTTCAGTTTTATCCAAATCTGTGTCTAGCTAGGCAGGATATTGGTTTGAAGCATGCATAAGTGCGTACTCAGTCATGTCTGACGCTACGCGATCCCATGAACTGAGCCATCTGAAAGTCTCATTGGTTTGATGGGAGCACATCTCTTGGTTATATTTATTCATTATTCAACTTAGTAAAGTGTAGATGGATAATAGTTGGAAAGTAAATGCTTTTGCCTCTCCTTGAGTTAAATGACTTCCTGTCTCTCACTTTTAAACGATCAATAAGACAATATCTAGAAATTTATATATAAAAAAGTAAACCTCTAGGTAAGATATAAAATGAGGAAAATAGGAGGTGCTCACACCCCAAACCAGTGTTCACCCTATCAGTATTAAAGTAGCATTTAAGAAGGAGATAAATGCAAAGTGTAAGAATGTTAGCTAACACTCACTGGAGGTATATAGGAATAGTACAGAAAAAAATATGGCAGACATGCAAAGGCTGGGTTATTTGAAAGCTGAGAAAAGACAACACAACAGGTGCTTGTCCTTCTATGCTCTTGGGGCACTGGCTTCAGAAGCAACAAATGCAATTTTGCATCAGGAATATTGCTGAAACATACGGGGAGGAGAGAGAAATCATTACTAGTAAGATGAGGATGGCAAGAGGCATTATAAATAGATGAAGGAAAACAATTTTGTTGCTGCCAGATATCACACTCAACAAACTTCTTGAATACGATGAATTGAAAAGAAAGACATCTCAAGTGAGGCCTGGTGATGAGAGAGAAATTTGTGAGCTTCCCAGCTGTTGCAGTGGTAAAGAATCTGCCTGCTAACGCAGGAGATGTAAGAGACACGGGTTTAGTCCCTGGGTTGGGAAGATGCCCTGGAGTAGAAAATGGCAACCCACTCCAGTATTCTCACCCAGAAAATACCATGAACAGAGGAGCCTGGCAGGTTACAATACATAGGATTGCAAAGAACTGGACACACCTGAGTGACTTAGTATGCACATACCCTAAAACAACTCATGACAACCATACCTTAAGGACAAAAATTTCCTTTCTGTATCAGAGTACAGCCTCATGGCTTTTGCCTGTTGTGAATCCCTGACTATTTCTCTCCTCAATAGCACTCTTTCAGTTTTATCCAAATCTGTGTCTCCAAAATTGCAATTCTTAGGACTCCAAATATACTTTTTTTTTAATGAAGTTTTGTTGTTTACTGCCACACATCGACCTGAATCTGCCATAGGTGTACATATGTCCCCCCACTCCAAACCTCCCCACCATCAACCTCCCCAGCCTCCTCTTCCAGGTCACCACAGAGTCCCTGTTTGAGATCCCCTAGTCCCATAGCATATTCCAAATAGACTCTTATTTACAGGCTTCTGCAATTTTTTTTTTTTTTGGCTGACACAACAAGCTAATAGAAATATGTATACAAAAATACAAAAAAACTCAAAGCAGGAGCTTTTAACAGATTGATCAAATAGAAACAAAAAGGTAACATGGTGAGATAAAACAAAGCATACAAATAATAATATAACATGTACAGGATTAAGTATAAGGAAAATAGTAATATTGGGAAACTATGCTACTGAACAAGCCAATTATACATTTTATACAAGAGGCACACATTTTATGCAAGTATACAGAAAATTTGATAACAGAAAGAAGATGTACTATGTATATAGTATTAATACTTTAATGAAATAGAGTTAATGTAGCTATTTTAATATGACACTAGGCTTTTAAACAAGTTGAATTACTAAAGATTAAGAAGTACTTTTTGTAGTGGTAATGGAGTCCCAATAGCTTATCTTCAAAATAGACAAAGCAAAAATTAATGAAACTAAGAGAAATAGACACATGCATAATTATATGCAGACCTTTATTGTATGAGATCTTAATTATATGAGATCTCTCTCATTAGTCAATAGAAGCAAACAAAAAAATCAGTAAAAATATAAAAGGTCTGAAAAATACAATGAACAAACGACCTAATGGAAATTTGTAGAAAAATGCATTTAAATTTTACCAAACACAAGTTCAAATACACCTGGACTATTAACCTAAATTAAACCCTAAAACAACTCATGACAACCATACCTTAAGGACAAAAATTTCCTTTCTGTATCAGAGTACAGCCTCATGGCTTTTGCCTGTTGTGAATCCCTGACTATTTCTCTCCTCAATAGCACTCTTTCAGTTTTATCCAAATCTGTGTCTCCAAAATTGCAATTCTTAGGACTCCAAATATACTTTTTTTTTAATGAAGTTTTGTTGTTTACTGCCACACATCGACCTGAATCTGCCATAGGTGTACATATGTCCCCCCACTCCAAACCTCCCCACCATCAACCTCCCCAGCCTCCTCTTCCAGGTCACCACAGAGTCCCTGTTTGAGATCCCCTAGTCCCATAGCATATTCCAAATAGACTCTTATTTACAGGCTTCTGCAATTTTTTTTTTTTTTGGCTGACACAACAAGCTAATAGAAATATGTATACAAAAATACAAAAAACTCAAAGCAGGAGCTTTTAACAGATTGATCAAATAGAAACAAAAAGGTAACATGGTGAGATAAAACAAAGCATACAAATAATAATATAACATGTACAGGATTAAGTATAAGGAAAATAGTAATATTGGGAAACTATGCTACTGAACAAGCCAATTATACATTTTATACAAGAGGCACACATTTTATGCAAGTATACAGAAAATTTGATAACAGAAAGAAGATGTACTATGTATATAGTATTAATACTTTAATGAAATAGAGTTAATGTAGCTATTTTAATATGACACTAGGCTTTTAAACAAGTTGAATTACTAAAGATTAAGAAGTACTTTTTGTAGTGGTAATGGAGTCCCAATAGCTTATCTTCAAAATAGACAAAGCAAAAATTAATGAAACTAAGAGAAATAGACACATGCATAATTATATGCAGACCTTTATTGTATGAGATCTTAATTATATGAGATCTCTCTCATTAGTCAATAGAAGCAAACAAAAAAATCAGTAAAAATATAAAAGGTCTGAAAAATACAATGAACAAACGACCTAATGGAAATTTGTAGAAAAATGCATTTAAATTTTACCAAACACAAGTTCAAATACACCTGGACTATTAACCTAAATTACCATATACTAGTCAATAAAGACAGCCTTCAGTAAATATCAAAGGATTTAAATGATTCAGAGACTGCTATCTTAATATAGTAGAATTACACTAGATATAAATGACAAAGAAATTAAAAAATTCTCTACTATCTGGAATATTAAATGAAATACTTCTAAGAAATCTATTCATCAATGATATATATTTTGTAGTGTCCTTACATAAATATATATACATTGGAATATTTTTACTTCTCTTTCAATCTATCAGTTGAAGAGAAATTCTAATATGTTTACAAAAATGTGAAAGATGTTATGAGAACATTTATGTAACTGAAAAAAGACTTTCATCCAAAGTAAAATATGTACGTATATTTTAAGATGTATAATCAATATTATATAGCTGTGGTTCAGTTGCTAAATTGTGTCCAACTCTTTGCGACTTCATGGACTGTAGCATATCAGACTCCTCTATTCTCCACTACCTCCCAGAGTTTGTTCAAATTCATGTCTGTTGAGTTGGTGACACTACGTAACTATCTCATCCTCGGCAACCCCCTTCTCTTTTGCTTTTGATCTTTCTCAGCATCAGGGTCTTTTCAAATGAATCTACTCTTTGCATCAGGTAACCAAAGTATTAAAGCTTCATCTTTAGGAACAGTCCTTCCGATGGTTATTCAGGGTTGATTTCCTTTAGGATTGACTGGCTTGATCTCCTTGCAGACAAATGGACTCTCAAGAATCTTCTCCAGCACCACAATTCAAAAGCAGCAGTTCTTTGGTGTTCAGCCTTCCTTATGGTTCAATCGTCACATCTGTACATGACTATGGAAAAACCATAGCTTTGAGTATATGGACCTTTTTTGTCTAAGTGATGTATACTATTTAATGGATAAGTGTGTTCTCAGTCATGTCTGACATTCTGGTTTTTAATATGCTGTATATATAGTGGAATTTTTAAAATAACTTGTGTGCATGTGCTCAGTCACTCAGTCGTGCCCAACTCTTTGTGGCTCTATGGACTGTAGCCCACCAGGCTTCTTTGCCCATAGAATTTTCCAGGCAAGAGTACTAGAATAGGGTGCCATTCCATACTCTAGGAAATAACTTGATAGGCAACCCCAAAGACATTCCAGGTGTCAGTATACATATCAATAATTTGTCCTTCTTATACTGGGCATGCTCTGGTAAGAGTATTATTCTCTGTTGAGTTGTTTTAGCTAGTGGGAGATTTAACCTCTCAAGTACTTCATATTGAACAGTAATAGTATAGCCAACTTAGAAATTCCCTTTATTTTTACAGTGTGACACATCAACAATCTAAAAAATTAATAAACAGAAATCTAAATCAAGAGAGCTGGGAGACCAGAAGGGGGAGCTCTCACACTCTTCAAAGATTTCAGAGCTCATCCAGAAGGACTCCCCTTTTCCTGGTAAAGATTCAGCCAATAACAAAACCAAGGATTCTGTTTGTTAAAGCTCTCCCAACTTCCTTTCGTCTGTTAAAATGTTCTCTTTTTCTTGTGTGGGGACTTGCATGTGGCTCACCATCTTCAAATAAAACCTATATAAGGAGCAATCATTCTCTTCTATGAAACTCTCCCTGACATACTACCCCAGGTGATGAGGCAAGGGGCTAAAAACCAGTTCATTGGTCACAAGTCTGAATGGAGAAAGTTAATCCTCACAGTCTCCTGTGCTCTGCCACAGCAGGTAATGGGAGTAAGTTCTCTGAGAAATTTTAAATCCCCCAGAACAAAATCTATAATGCAAAGAACACTCCTTTGCCTACCCTCAACCCACCATCCCCCACCAAAAATCCACTGACCTTACACTGAGGATCATAACTGCAGTCATGGAGTGATAAGGATTTTAGCAGTAATCTCCAAGTGCCTGACCTTCAACCTTGTGTACAAAGCTATATTAAGAGAATGATGCTGAGAATAGCAATAAAAAGTAGAAGAGATTTAGGGTGACTTTGAGTCCTGATCAATATAGGTGTCGCATCTTACCAAAGTGAAAAAATATGTATTATTTCTGTTTTTTTCTTATTTTGGTGACAAGCCACATGTTATATATATATTTTGTGGCCAAAACTTCAAGAATGGCCTCTTGAGTTCTGGACTTTTTTTTTATGTTAATGAAGCGTCATTGAAAAATGTGGCCATAATCATTTTAACCCAGTTATTCACAGTTACAGTAAGTCATTCAATCAAGGAACAATGTTTAATACCGTGTATTAGTTTCCTCATCTATGATATGGTGATAATAATAGTACCTTAAGATTATAACAATGACACGATTTATGGAAAATGCATAGTGCTGTGCTGACACATACAAACCACTCAAATGAATGTCAGACATTAATATCATTGTTTATTATTGGCATTTTATATATTATTAGTCAGTTATTTAACCATGAAATTATTTCCTGAACTATTATGTTTGTCAACTTAATTTAGGTGTTGGAAATATGTAATTTATCACATGAAGTGGTAAATGACAAAGATCACCCTCTCAATTTTTCATCTTTAAAATGTTCATTTTTCAGGAATCATGTTATCATACATTGCAAAATGAAGTTGCTCATTACTGATATTGACCATATAGCATTATTAAATAATGCTATTATGATATGCATCTACTCTGCTGCTGCTTAGTCGCTTCAGTCATGTCCAACTCTGTGTGATCCCATGGACCGCAGCCCACCAGGCTCCTCTCTCCGTGGGATTCTCCAAGCAGGAATCCTGAAGATATTGCCGTTTCTTTCTCTAGGGGATCTTCTCAACCCAGGGATCGAACCTGGGTTTCCTGCATTGCAGGCAGTTTCTTTACCACATGCTACGTGTAGCATGTTCTCTGGGGTTCATTACTAAAGTAAAATAGAACAGTCAACAAACCTAAGCTCAGTCTGTTTATGGACTCCCCTGTTTTATTGTATTATGTTTCTTGTATCTAAGTCAATCTTTTCTCTTTTAGAAACCTTTCTGCTTTATTGGTTCTGCTAAATGAATTAGATTATTCTGACAGACTTGAATGTCACCACTTGATATCTCTACCATTGTTTAAATACCACTCTTTTCCTTAAAGATTTCTCTAAATAATTTTTGTTGACAACATATACAAGTTCAATTTGAACCGCAATCTTTTCACTTCCCTCTTAGTAAATAAATAATACCTTAGTTGAGAAAAAGGTGGATAAAGCCTGGCATTGAATAATATTTGTTGTTTGTAGGAATTATTAGATACTTGCAGATATCTTATATTTTTCTGCACATAAACATAAAGAGGCACCTGACAATATCAGGAAAAAATCAGATGGAAGCACTCATTTTTTTAATTGTCAGCCTAAACATTTGCGTTTTAACCATCACATGAATTTTGCTCTGTTTCCATCCTGAAATCTATATTACTCTTGTGAATGGTAATGTGGGCACAGAATGATGAGAATATGTATGCGGGTTTATTTCCATAATACCAAAATACTAATATTAATAACCAGTATTTGATTAAAAATTACCATGTATATACAAATAAAACTTAATTGAAACTAAATGTGTAATTCAAAGATCTGTGTATGTTATAAAGCAAATATATAATATAAATACATATGATTATATAATCTCTGATGCAAAAATGTGTAAATGTAAACTGAATATAAATCAAATATAGAGAATTATAAATATGTCATAAAATCTCAATTACAATATAAGCTAATAAATATATAAAATTTAAATATAACATTCTATTTTAGTAGTATATTATTAGCATATAAATTCCCAAAATGAGCAACATAAAATAAAAAATTGAACATGTAAATTGAAAATGAAATATTATTTTTAAACAAGTGAATTTTTTAAAGTTGTACATTCAGGTTGCCATGGTTGAGCTGAAGTAGCTTTTTGAGCATTTTTTCCCCAGCTGGATGAAAAATCTCTTTATGTCTCCATGGCATAATGCTGCTAAATTTAGTATGAGCACACTGCAGGCCAAAACCCTGGAGCTCAGCAATCCTGTAGCTGCTGCCTCTTGAGTAGCTAGTCGCATAGGCATGTGACATTATAACCAGTCATTCATGGTACATGTGTAACAGGGGGGAAATTTTCATTTACAACTGCCACTGAATTTTAAGAAATGATTCCTGGTAGCATCAGGAATGTTTGCTTGTTTGCTAAGTACTATATTGAACTTTGGCAAATGAGTTTGAAGGCAGAGGCTGGGGCAATGCTGATTATCTTGGTGCAATAACTGGGAGAAGGCAGTTCAGGGATAATGGGAAAGTCTTGAGGCTAGTGCCACTTTACAAAAGGCAGAATAGAGCAGTGTCCATTAGAGACGATGGTGGCAAAGAAGGATATTGGGAAGAACAGATATGTCAGTTTAATGCTTTAAAGTAGTTTGCTCTGGTGTGCACTCAGGGCCGACAAGTGACTAAGAGTAGAGAAACATGACCTCTGAGTTATCTGGTCAAGCTCTAAGTTTATAACAGTAGACCTGGGCTTTCCTGTTGATGCCATTTTACATTCTTGTCAGTGGAGTGCTTGATTTCTGCTTTTCTCTTTTGGGCATAGGATCATGGAAAGCTATTTGTAAATCAAATCATTTAGAATTTTATTTAATTCTGGATGTAGTATTCTCTCTAAAATTTTTCCATGCAGTTTGAGGTTTGAATATAAAATTTCCTCAGTCATTTGGAGCCTAATTTGACTTAGTATTTGGGTGCTGTCTTGGGCCCAAATGCTTAATGTCAGGTTTTAAAATTACTAGTTATGTTATCGCCTACTTAAATCTCAGGAGTTATATAATTTACATCAACATTCCCTTAGGTATACAATTTGGCCCAAATAAAAAGGAATCAGTTACTGTACAGTTGTTCAAAGTGGTGATGTTTATTATTAGCATATAAATTCCCAAAATGAGCAACATAAAATAAAAAATTGAACATGTAAATTGAAAATGAAATATTATTTTTAAACAAGTGAATTTTTTAAAGTTGTACATTCAGGTTGCCATGGTTGAGCTGAAGTAGCTTTTTGAGCATTTTTTCCCCAGCTGGATGAAAAATCTCTTTATGTCTCCATGGCATAATGCTGCTAAATTTAGTATGAGCACACTGCAGGCCAAAACCCTGGAGCTCAGCAATCCTGTAGCTGCTGCCTCTTGAGTAGCTAGTCGCATAGGCATGTGACATTATAACCAGTCATTCATGGTACATGTGTAACAGGGGGGAAATTTTCATTTACAACTGCCACTGAATTTTAAGAAATGATTCCTGGTAGCATCAGGAATGTTTGCTTGTTTGCTAAGTACTATATTGAACTTTGGCAAATGAGTTTGAAGGCAGAGGCTGGGGCAATGCTGAATATCTTGGTGCAATAACTGGGGAGAAGGCAGTTCAGGGATAATGGGAAAGTCTTGAGGCTAGTGCCACTTTACAAAAGGCAGAATAGAGCAGTGTCCATTAGAGACGATGGTGGCAAAGAAGGATATTGGGAAGAACAGATATGTCAGTTTAATGCTTTAAAGTAGTTTGCTCTGGTGTGCACTCAGGGCCGACAAGTGACTAAGAGTAGAGAAACATGACCTCTGAGTTATCTGGTCAAGCTCTAAGTTTATAACAGTAGACCTGGGCTTTCCTGTTGATGCCATTTTACATTCTTGTCAGTGGAGTGCTTGATTTCTGCTTTTCTCTTTTGGGCATAGGATCATGGAAAGCTATTTGTAAATCAAATCATTTAGAATTTTATTTAATTCTGGATGTAGTATTCTCTCTAAAATTTTTCCATGCAGTTTGAGGTTTGAATATAAAATTTCCTCAGTCATTTGGAGCCTAATTTGACTTAGTATTTGGGTGCTGTCTTGGGCCCAAATGCTTAATGTCAGGTTTTAAAATTACTAGTTATGTTATCGCCTACTTAAATCTCAGGAGGTTATATAATTTACATCAACATTCCCTTAGGTATACAATTTGGCCCAAATAAAAAGGAATCAGTTACTGTACAGTTGTTCAAAGTGGTGATGTTTATAATTCTATAATGTTCAGCATTTATTAGTTGTTATTTTTACAAGCTATTCCATCTTCATCTTTTATATTTCCCATGCCAGGCTGAAATCTGTCTACTGGAGGTGGAGGAATGGAAGGCAATAGGAATGATCAGCACATTGGCTGTGTTGGAGCTCTATTGTGTGCTCAGTTGCTCTGCCATATCCACTCGCCAGCTCCTCTGTCCGTGAAACTTTTCCAGGCAAGAATACTGGAGTGGGTTGCCATTTCCTATTCAGGGGATCTTCCCAAGCCAGGGATCAAACCTGCCTGTCTTGTGCCTCCTGCATTGGCAGATGGATTCTTTACCACTGCACCACCTGGGAATCCTGTTGAAGCTGTGTACTTTTTTGCAATGGAGAATATGCGTAGAAAGAGCTCTCCTAGTTTAGAATCTTGAACTATAGAAATAAAATAAATAGAAAAATTGGGCTTCCCTGGTGGTCCAGTGGGAAAGAGTCTGCTTTGCAGTGCAAGGGGCACCAGTTCGATCCCTGGCCTGGAAAGATCCCACATGCTGTGGAGCAGTTGGATAGGTGTGTCCAATTAGGAGCCAGAGCTCTGGAGCTCATGCGCCCAGAGCTGGTACTCTGCAATGAGAGAGGCCACCATGATGGGAAACCCACGCAGGCCACAGAATTAAGATGGATGAAAATAAATAAATGAAGGACCAATAAAAGAAGGCCAACATTTAAATAAATGAATAGAAATATTTCTTATAACAAGGATGCATTATTTATATTAGTAGAGTGAACTATATTGCTTATTTACACCTAGGTTAAATATTTATTCTCTGCCTTTAAATACATACTTATTGATCACTCATCAGACTATTAATTTTATATGTGAGTCTTAAATCATCACAAAACTTTTTTAAAAATTCCTATTTTACAAATGACAAAAGTGAGATTTAGAGTGATTAAGACATGTGCTCTTTTCTCAAAAAAAAAAAAAAAAAGACATGCTGTTTTCTCAAAGGGATTCTTAAAGGAGAGTTGTACATAGAATTTAGTATTGTATTTTCAAAGTGTCTTAGATCAGTTTCCATGGTGTCATAGGAAGATATGTTCGACTCTGCAGTGGTTCTCAAGCATATTTCTTTAAGCAATAAAAGGTTTTCTCCTAAAGAAGGGTCTGGGTAAGCACCATAAGTAAATCAAATAAAAGAACTGTTGTGGTTGAAGTCCAGAGGTTCTCGATCCTGGTAACACATTAGATCTATCTGGAAAGTTGTTAAATGCATGGCTCACCTATCTTCTAGGGATAGAGGCCAGGCGTCAATATATCTTAAGCATTCCCCAGATGATTTTATTGTACAGCCAGGGACAAGCTGCACTGTAGTAGATAGAGAGGGAACGCTCTAGGCTGATTGCTGTGTCAGGAGAACAAAGGATGATTGAGGGGGAACGACAGCCGGTGGGAAAACAGATGACACTGGTGAAACCCAGACCTAGGAGGCCAATTGTAATGACCTTCTCAGAGGTTTGATGTCTGATACCTACATATTTTTTATATGTAACCCATAAACATATTGGTCATGATATAACCACACCAAAATGACAGATTCTAGGTGTGTGTTTTTAAGAATCTAGAAGTAAAACATATTTTTCAATGTGCGACAATGCAGAAGAACATCAAGTTCAACAAATAAACTGAAATGCAGTTCTGGTGCTAAATGAATCTAAGGAAATTGATAGGTAAAATACCATGAAATATCCTTTACTTTCTTTTTGAAATCTCTGAATGCCTAATGGAGTTCTCATCTATACCAATGTGTAGTGTCTTATTAAATATTTCCTAAATGGAAGTTAGATAAGGACAGATAAATAATGAGATCCTGGCTTTTATAACAAGTAATCATAGTGTTGAATAAGATACAAATACCTCCTAGCAAGAGCTGTATTGTTGAAATTTGGGGAGATAATCTAGGACTTTCCTGGTGGCTCAGACAGTAAAGAATCAGCCTGCGATGCAGGAGACCTGGGTTTGATCCCTGTGTTGAAAAGATCCCCCGGAGAAGGGAACAGCTTCTCACTCCAGTATTCTTGCCTGGAGAATTCCATGGACAGAGGAGCCTGGTGGGCTACAGTCCATGGGGTCAGAAAAAGTCAGACATGACTGAATGATTTTCATTTTCTCTTTCAATCTTGGGAAGATATTTTTAAAAGTCTAGGAAAGTATCCTTTAGAAGTATGAACAATAAAAGTGGCTATGCCCGTATTATTCCCAGTTAGTCTGTTTTATCAAACTTTGATCTTGCCTATGGTCATATATATATTAGTGAATCATTTTCTCACAAGATGATAGAAATATATCCTAAATCATGATACAGTGAAGAATAAAAAGAATACATTTTAAAGTAAGATAAACCTGGATTAAAATTGTGAATTGTGGCTCTGCCATTTGGCAATTGTGGGTTTTTCTTTTTTTGCCATTTTTTTAATTTTGTTTTTTAGCCTTTACAGAGTTTTGTTGTTTACAGATATGTATGATCCCAGATTAGTCATATGTATATCCCATCCCCCCCATTCCACTCCTCCAGGCCATAGCATAGGTCCCATGTAAAATCCCTTATCCTACAGCACACTGACAACACTTATCTCTTTTACATATGATAGTATAGGACTCCATGTTACTCTTTCCATATCTCTCATCCATTCTTCCTTCTCTCCAGTGTCCGTAAGTCTGTTCTGTATAGCTGTTTTTCCATCGATGCTCTGTGTGGGTATTTATCAGTACAATCTTACTAGATGGAAATTGTATGCTTTTGAATGATATTTGATATTACTGAGTCCAGTTTTCTCCTCTGTAAAAATGCTCACACATAGGGGCTTCCCCTGGTGGTCCAGTGGGTAAGGACACCGCCTTGCAGTGCAAGGGGCGCCGGTTCGATCCCTGGCCTGGGAAGATCCCATGTGCTGCGGAGCGGCTGGACCAATGTGTCCAATTACCGAGCCGGAGCTCTGGAGCGCATGCGCCCAGAGCCGGTGCTCTTCGACAACAGATGCCACGCGATGGGAGGCCCACGTGGGCCAAAGAACAAAGATGGGTGAAACTGAAAAGAATCTTCCTGCGATGCAGGAGACCTGGGTTTGATCTGTGTTGAAAAGATCCCCGGAGAAGGGAACAGCTTCTCACTCCAGTATTCTTGCCTGGAGAATTCCATGGACAGAGGAGCCTGGTGGGCTACAGTCCATGGGGTCAGAAAAGTCAGACATGACTGAATGATTTTCATTTTCTCTTTCAATCTTGGGAAGATATTTTTAAAAGTCTAGGAAAGTATCCTTTAGAAGTATGAACAATAAAAGTGGCTATGCCCGTATTATTCCCAGTTAGTCTGTTTTATCAAACTTTGATCTTGCCTATGGTCATATATATATTAGTGAATCATTTTCTCACAAGATGATAGAAATATATCCTAAATCATGATACAGTGAAGAATAAAAAGAATACATTTTAAAGTAAGATAAACCTGGATTAAAATTGTGAATTGTGGCTCTGCCATTTGGCAATTGTGGGTTTTTTTCTCTTTTTTTGCCATTTTTTTAATTTTGCTTTTTAGCCTTTACAGAGTTTTGTTGTTTACAGATATGTATGATCCCAGATTAGTCATATGTATATCCCATCCCCCCCATTCCACTCCTCCAGGCCATAGCATAGATCCCATGTAAAATCCCTTATCCTACAGCACACTGACAACACTTATCTCTTTTACATATGATAGTATAGGACTCCATGTTACTCTTTCCATATCTCTCATCCATTCTTCCTTCTCTCCAGTGTCCGTAAGTCTGTTCTGTATAGCTGTTTTTCCATCGATGCTCTGTGTGGGTATTTATCAGTACAATCTTACTAGATGGAAATTGTATGCTTTTGAATGATATTTGATATTACTGAGTCCAGTTTTCTCCTCTGTAAAAATGCTCACACATAGGGGCTTCCCCTGGTGGTCCAGTGGGTAAGGACACCGCCTTGCAGTGCAAGGGGCGCCGGTTCGATCCCTGGCCTGGGAAGATCCCATGTGCTGCGGAGCGGCTGGACCAATGTGTCCAATTACTGCGCCGGAGCTCTGGAGCGCATGCGCCCAGAGCCGGTGCTCTTCGACAACAGATGCCACCGCGATGGGAGGCCCACGTGGGCCAAAGAACAAAGATGGGTGAAACTAGACAAATGAAAGACCAGTGAAAGTGGCCTGCCCACCCCTCTCCCTCCCCAGCCCCGCCAAAATAAATAAATAAATAAATATTAAAAAAAAAAATGCTCACACATACTACTTACTTCATAGGGTTATTGCAAAGATGAATTAATTGGTGGATGTGACGTGTCTAAAATAGTGGAAAAATATAATCTCCTTCAATAAATGCTATGCTGTTATTATTATACTAAGTTAACATGCCAGTTGTTCAATTTGGAGGACAACAAGGGACTGTAAGGGATAGAATAAACTCTAAAATGACTAGAATGTTCTAACAGAGTCAACAAAGTAAAACAAATAGAAATCGTAATTCTCTATTCAGTGATCATATGGATCCTGAAAACAACTTATTCTACAGAATTATAAAAAATTGGTAACTACTATTAGAGCAAAATTAGACATCATAGAACCTATAAGGCTTAAGGAATTGGGTCTCTACATGTAAAGCAGCAAACATTCTAGATATCTTTGGGGGACTGAACTGCTGTGAATCTGTCTCACCAAGTTCACATATACTAAATACACAGTACTTTTTGTCTGGCTACATCTAATTTTGATCTTTGCATGTTGCCACTGTAACTTTCTTTTGTTTGTGTACAGTTAGCACTGTATTACACATTGCTTAAAATTGTAAACATGTTACTTGTGGGTCTTTTCTCTCATGGGCTTATAGTATAATAATTAAAAATAAACATTAAAAAAGGAAAAGCACTATCTGTCAAAAGTTAAGTGTGGCTGTCCTATCTTAATCAGCCAATTGTTTGCCTTTCCCCTCTTGTCAGTTGGAAAGATAAAGGCAGAAAGGAAGAATTTTAAATAAAATATTGTATACAAAATCTAACATATTGAGTACAAAATATTCAAACCCATCTGAAAATCTGGCAAAAATGATTCTGTTTTTCAGAAGGAACTCATGATTGGAAAGCTCAACCCAATGTCTGAAAAAAATCACTTTTCCTTCCACAGTTCAGTCATTTAAGTAAGTGCTATGATGTAGACTCACCCAACTTACCTAGAATCCATCTGATCAATTTTAATGCATAGGTGCTGTGAACATGCATTTTGGTGAGACCTACCAATGATTCAATTAAAGAAGAAAGATCCTCATGGGTATTAGGAAGAATGGTGGGCATCAGGTTAGAGACCAAGCATTTTCTCTGTTAGAAACGTTTGAGAAGCAGATCACTCCTTAAATTCAGTTTGGAAGGTTAATGTCAAGGTGGTTTCAAAAGGCAAATTATACTGGACAAAGCTGAACAGTCAAGAAAGATTTTATTTAAGACAACTGCAATAGAGTGGCAAGGCCAAAGCTCAGTCTGAATTCAACTCCACTGAAATAGGGGCAGGATAGATTCTAAGAGATGGGGTGAGGGGATCGTAGGCCATCTGTGTTTGCTAATTGGCCTAAAGAATCTGCTGCAATGCAGGAGACCTGGGTTCAATCCCTGGGATGAGGAGATCCTCTGGAGAAGGAAATAGCTATACACTCATCCACTCAGTATTCTTGCCCAGAGAATTCCATGGATAGAGGGGCTCTCCATGAGGTTGCAAAGAGTCGGACATTATTTAGGAACTAACACTTTCACCTTTTTCACAAAGGAATGGTAAACACTTTAATATCTGTGTAATAAGAGGTAATGTTACAACATGAGGTAAGGAGCCCACATAAGTTAAGCTCTTACTCTTCCAGAAACTGAGAGAAGGAAGCTTAATGATGACATTTCAAAAGGATAGCACTCAGGTATTTGAGAATGACAGTCCTAGGTTGTAAAACTGGAAAGAGGATTTTAGAACAATTTATATTTCAAAAGGGTAGATACAGAATTTGCAATTACAGGTTTTCTAAAATAAATGCTCTAAAAAGAGGGAGTTCAGTGGCATAAAGACAGAAAGAAGCCTATCTAAAGTTTGGTTAAGCTGAGAGAAACATTGAGGTCCTCTTGGTCAGTAGGCAAAGATAGAACTTTTAATAGCAAAAGAATCTCCCTTTGATGGGATCCTACAAAGAAACTATCTTGAAACCTGTAAAAATTTTGTGAAGTCAGAGATTTTGTGATTATGGTTTAAAACTTAATTAGGTCACCTCTAAAGATTTCTAAATTATCACTTTTCCTTCCACAGTTCAGTCATTTAAGTAAGTGCTATGATGTAGACTCACCCAACTTACCTAGAATCCATCTGATCAATTTTAATGCATATGTGCTGTGAACATGCATTTTGGTGAGACCTACCAATGATTCAATTAAAGAAGAAAGATCCTCATGGGTATTAGGAAGAATGGTGGGCATCAGGTTAGAGACCAAGCATTTTCTCTGTTAGAAACGTTTGAGAAGCAGATCACTCCTTAAATTCAGTTTGGAAGGTTAATGTCAAGGTGGTTTCAAAAGGCAAATTATACTGGACAAAGCTGAACAGTCAAGAAAGATTTTATTTAAGACAACTGCAATAGAGTGGCAAGGCCAAAGCTCAGTCTGAATTCAACTCCACTGAAATAGGGGCAGGATAGATTCTAAGAGATGGGGTGAGGGGATCGTAGGCCATCCGTGTTTGCTAATTGGCCTAAAGAATCTGCTGCAATGCAGGAGACCTGGATTCAATCCCTGGGATGAGGAGATCCTCTGGAGAAGGAAATAGCTATACACTCATCCACTCAGTATTCTTGCCCAGAGAATTCCATGGATAGAGGGGCTCTCCATGAGGTTGCAAAGAGTCGGACATTATTTAGGAACTAACACTTTCACCTTTTTCACAAAGGAATGGTAAACACTTTAATATCTGTGTAATAAGAGGTAATGTTACAACATGAGGTAAGGAGCCCACATAAGTTAAGCTCTTACTCTTCCAGAAACTGAGAGAAGGAAGCTTAATGATGACATTTCAAAAGGATAGCACTCAGGTATTTGAGAATGACAGTCCTAGGTTGTAAAACTGGAAAGAGGATTTTAGAACAATTTATATTTCAAAAGGGTAGATACAGAATTTGCAATTACAGGTTTTCTAAAATAAATGCTCTAAAAAGAGGGAGTTCAGTGGCATAAAGACAGAAAGAAGCCTATCTAAAGTTTGGTTAAGCTGAGAGAAACATTGAGGTCCTCTTGGTCAGTAGGCAAAGACAGAACTTTTAATAGCAAAAGAATCTCCCTTTGATGGGATCCTACAAAGAAACTATCTTGAAACCTGTAAAAATTTTGTGAAGTCAGAGATTTTGTGATTATGGTTTAAAACTTAATTAGGTCACCTCTAAAGATTTCTAAATTATCAGAACTTTAAACTTAACTGTTTCATCTCATGACCAATTTTTTTCCCTCACAAACAAAAAAAAGTCATTCAAAATGACTTTCACTCAATGAAAGAAACTCTAAAAAATATGTCCTATTTAAAGCCCTGTGTGAGCATGTGAATTTAAACTATTATTTTATCATGTCACAGTTCATTGTATTTCAAAAGAGAGTTTTTGTTTTATCCAGTAATCTAACAGGGAATTTGCTGAATAAGGAAAATGTATATTATGCAGTTTTAGTATCAAAATTGAGCTCTATGAGACCTTTGTCAGCAGTTAGAAAAACATACCCACATAAATGATTCTTATACCTAGGTGTGCAATAGAACCACATTTGGAGCTTTTAGAAAACAAAAATACTACCCTGACCTCGGAGACCTTCAGTATAAAGATACTGATTTTCCTCTATTTATTGTTTTTGGTTCGTATCCTGCCACTTTTGAGATGACCCTGACCGGGATTGAACCCAGGTCACAGCAGTGAAAGCTCTGAGCTATAAACCCTGGACCACCAGGGAATTCCAGTTCAGGAGAAAAATTTCTAAAAAACAGGTCTAGTTTTTCAAAAAAAAAATATGAAACACAAAATCTTTCAGTATATGAAACACAAAATCTTGCATCTTGCCACATCTGCTGAGTTGGAGTTCATGTTTTGAAAAAAATTTAATTGTTAATATGTACCTGAAGTGTGTTGTTCAGTCGCTAAGTCGTGCCTGATTGTAACCCACCAACGTCCTCTGTCCGTGGGATTTTGTCTACAAGAATAAGTTGGAGTAGGTTGCCATTTCCTTGCCCAGAGGATCTTCCCAAACCAGGGATTGAACCCACATCTTCTGCATCGGAAGGCAGATTCTTTACCACTGAGCCACTTTAATATTTGACACAATTTAACATTTCAAGAATCTTCAATAAGGATTTCTCTATTGAGAAGCAGATGAAGCGAGCAATCCACCAGATTGGAAATTGGACTCTCCAAAAACTTGTTGATTCACTTCGGCCTGGGGAGCAACCTGTTCAGTTTCTCCAAGTGCACGTGAAGATGGTAAGAGCTATTATTGCTTCTTTGAACAGCTACTTAAAAGCAAATTAGGGAATCTTAAAGTGACTTCTGCTTCTCTGAGTAGAAAACTTTATTAAATTAGTAATAGATAGAAATAACATTTATTAGTTCACTATATTTTTCTGGTGTGCTGCAGTCCATGGGGTCTCAAAAAGTCGAATACAGTTTAGCGACTGAACAAATATTTTCTCAGACTAATGAGAATGCTGTGTTTAGTCTCTCTCTGTTGATGTACACTTGTGTCTGTGGATGTGTATACATATTTATGAAATTTAGGGATTTTGAAATGTAAAGTTAAAGAAGATAAAACTTTGGTCAATAATGACTATTTAAATATTATTACTATATTAACCTTTCTGTGCTCTATTTTTGAACCTCCCAACTGAAATGTACTATTTGTCTACTTACAGCAAGTGAAGAGAAACAATTGTCAAAGAAAGTAACAGATGTTTAAAAAATTCAAAGAAGTAAAATTTCCTTTTTTTTTTTTTATTTTTATTGAGACATGTAGGGAGCTGCAAAGAGTTATGCTCCCAAACTTAGGATGGATAAAAAAAGTCAAACAAAAATTAAATTCATAGTCTTCCTTGAGTCCATCAGAGTAGAGTACAGTAACAAACTGATCCAACATCTAAGGAGAAACAGGCAAGAAAGAAAAGATTGGCACATTGGTTTGTACAAGACATAGATACTCCATAATAAGAGTTCAGCTAGTATACTTGGCACACTGAATAGTATTCTGGTGAGAGAGGTGAACATCTAGGGGTTATAGATGTAAGGGGTATCTTCATCTTTTTCCAGGATTTGTTCCCTCACAAACTTCACTGGTAAGTATATATTAAAAAGGTATAATTCTTAGAAAATCTCCTTCATTGTGCAAAACAGGAGGCGTGGGAATAGCAACTGCTAGTGGGGTTTGGGAAGTCACTGCTAATATATTCATCCCATCTCCCTTACTGAACAAAAGCTTAATCAGCTGGGAGGACAACAAATACTGTTGCTATTAAGCCAATGGTGGAAATTCCTTGCAGGTGAGGGGAAACAAGAGTGAGGGAGGAAAAAATCCTATGTCCCTGATGGAAGGTCAGTAGAGATAGACTGAGGCTTTGTTCAAACACAGAATACTCCTATCCCAGCCCCTACCAGGTCAACAGGAATAGAATAAAGACAATATTTCAAGACTGATAGAATGAACAGGTATAGAACAGAGAATTTTTAGAAAAGTGAAAATACTCTGTATGATAGTACAATAATGGATATATACAATTATATTCTCCTCCAAGCTCATAGAACTCATATCAGAAGTGAAACCTAAGGTGAACTCCAGGCTTTGTGTGATTATGATGTTTTGTTGTAGGTTTGTCCTTGGTAACAAACATACCATTCTGGTAAGTGATGTTGATAATAGGAGAAGATATGCATGCATGTGGGAAATCTCTGTATATTGTTCTCAATTCGCTGTGACCTTAAAACTGTTCTAAAACATAAAGATTTAAATTTATAAATGAATCCTGCTAGAGACAGACCACTTCTGAGATGCAGTGCAAAGATCTAAAAGTAACAGGCAAACAGAATACTGAGGACAAAATAAATTTTTTAAAAATCTGAAAAACTAGTCCCTGTGCTAAATGCAAAGTAATTATTTAGAGGAATTTGAAGCCTGTGGTGCAGTCAGGCAACCATAGCAACAACAAGAAAACCTGAACCCAGACCAATTCTTAATTTGAGTCAATCAAATCTGTTCACTAAAGTTTATGATGAAAGAAAAGTGTGCCCATTTCCAAGTATAGAGCTACTCATTTCAGAATTTACTATACTACATAAGATCAGCTTTCAACAACAAAAAAAAAACTAGGAAGTATATGACAACAAAAGCTGAAGCAACACTCCTTCAGAGAGAACCAAATCATGACGTAAAACTTGGAAATATATCATTTCATTTCCATCACTCAGTTGTGTCAAATCTCTGCAACCCCATGAACTGCAGCATGCCAGGTTTCTCTGTCTTTCACCGTCTCCCAGAGCTTGTTCAGACTCATGTCTATTGAGTCAGTGATGCCATCCAACCATCTCATTCTCTGTCATCCCCTTCTCCTTCTGCCTTCTATTTTTTCTTAGCACCAGGTTCTTTTAGAATGAGTCGGCTCTTCCCATCAGGTGGCTGGAGTATTGGAGCTTCAGTTTCAGCATCAGTCATTCCAATGAATATTCAGGGTTGATCTTCTTTAGGAAGAAGATCTATTTGTCATGAAGTGATGGGACTGGATGCCATGATCTTAGTTTTTTGAATGCTGAGTTTTAAGCCACGTTTTTCACTCTCCTCTTTTCACCTTCATCAAGAGGCTCTTTAATTCCTCTTTGCTTTCTGCCATAAGGGTGGTATCATCTGCCTATCTGAGGTTATTGATATTTCTCCTGGGAATCTTGATACCAGCTTGTGCTTCATCCAGTCATCTTTTTGCATGATCTACTCTGCATATAAGTTAAATAAGTAGGGTGACAGTATGTAGCCTTGATGTAATCTTTTCCCAATTTTGAACCAGTTTGTTGTTCCATGTCCAGTTCTAACTGTTGCTTCTTGACCTGCATGCATGTTTCTCAAAAGTCAGGTAAGGTGATCTGGTATTCCCATCTCTTTCAAAATTTTCCATAGTTTGCTGTGATCCACACAGTCAAAGGCTTTAGCGTAGTCCAGACTAAAGGTTCTTCTGGAATTCTATTGTTTTTTTATGACCTAACAATTTGGCAGTTTGATCTCTGATTTCTCTACCTTTTCTCAATCCAGTTTATACACCTGGAAGTTCTAAGTTCACATACTCTTGAAGACTACCTTGAAGGATTTTGAGCATGACCTTGTTAGCATGTGAAATGTGTGCAATTATGCAACAGTTTGAACATTCTTTGGCATTGCCCTTCTTTGGAATTAGAATAAAAATGGGCCTTTTGTCCTGTGGCCACTGCTGTGTTTTCCAAATTTGCTGGCATATTGAGTGGAACACTTTAACAGCATCATCTTTTAAGATTTAAAATAGCTCAGCTGGAATTCCATCACCTCCGCTAGCTTTGTTCACAGTGGTGATTCCTAAGTCCCGCTTGACCTCACACTCTAGGATGTCTGGTGTTAGGTGAGTGATCACACCCTTCTGGTTACTTGGGTCATTAAGACCTTTTCTGTATAATGCTTCTGTGTATTCTTGACACTTCATATTAATACCCTCTGCTTCTATTAGGTCAATGCTGTTTCTATCTTTTATTGTGCCTATCTTTGCATGACATGTTCCTTGATATCTCTAATTTTTTTGAAGAGGCCTGTAGTCTTTCACATTCTATTGTTCCCCTGTATTTTTTGCATTGTTCACTTAGGAAGACTTTCTTATTTTTTCATGCTATTCTCTGGAATTTATATGACAGGAAACTTAAAATAACTGTGATTAACATGTTAACAGTTTTCATTGAAAAAAGTGAAGAGCATACAAGGTTAAAAAGCTAATTTCAATAAAGAGATGGAACCTATAAGAATCCAATGGAAATGTTAGAAATAAACAACACAGTAGCAAAATGAAGTCTCTGATGGTCTCCTTTCAGGAAGCATATAAGTTAAATAAGTAGGGTGACAGTATGTAGCCTTGATGTAATCTTTTCCCAATTTTGAACCAGTTTGTTGTTCCATGTCCAGTTCTAACTGTTGCTTCTTGACCTGCATGCATGTTTCTCAAAAGTCAGGTAAGGTGATCTGGTATTCCCATCTCTTTCAAAATTTTCCATAGTTTGCTGTGATCCACACAGTCAAAGGCTTTAGCGTAGTCCAGACTAAAGGTTCTTCTGGAATTCTATTGTTTTTTTATGACCTAACAATTTGGCAGTTTGATCTCTGGTTCCTCTGCCTTTTCTAAATCCAGTTTATATATCTGGAAGTTCTTGGTTCACATACTGTTGAAGCCTAACTTGGAAGATTTTGAGCATGACCTTGTTAGCATGTGAAATAAGTGCAATTTTACAGTCATTTGAACATTCTTTGGCATTGCCCTTCTTTGGAATTAGAATAAAAATGGGCCTTTTGTCCTGTGGCCACTGCTGTGTTTTCCAAATTTGCTGGCATATTGAGTGGAACACTTTAACAGCATCATCTTTTAAGATTTAAAATAGCTCAGCTGGAATTCCATCACCTCCGCTAGCTTTGTTCACAGTGGTGATTCCTAAGTCCCGCTTGACCTCACACTCTAGGATGTCTGGTGTTAGGTGAGTGATCACACCCTTCTGGTTACTTGGGTCATTAAGACCTTTTCTGTATAATGCTTCTGTGTATTCTTGACACTTCATATTAATACCCTCTGCTTCTATTAGGTCAATGCTGTTTCTATCTTTTATTGTGCCTATCTTTGCATGACATGTTCCTTGATATCTCTAATTTTTTTGAAGAGGCCTGTAGTCTTTCACATTCTATTGTTCCCCTGTATTTTTTGCATTGTTCACTTAGGAAGACTTTCTTATTTTTTCATGCTATTCTCTGGAATTTATATGACAGGAAACTTAAAATAACTGTGATTAACATGTTAACAGTTTTCATTGAAAAAAGTGAAGAGCATACAAGGTTAAAAAGCTAATTTCAATAAAGAGATGGAACCTATAAGAATCCAATGGAAATGTTAGAAATAAACAACACAGTAGCAAAATGAAGTCTCTGATGGTCTCCTTAGGAGACTATTCAGTAGGAGAAAGACTTGGCTAACATTAAGATAGGTTAATAGAAACTATGCAAGCTGAGGCAGACACACACTATACATGTACACATACACACAATATGGATTTCTATTGGTTACAGAAATTTATTTTATCTTTGTTACATTGAGGCCTGAATGGACTCGGCATCAGTCTTAGAACCAAGTCCTTTGGACAGAATTCTCTGCTGATGGCTGCTTTCAGGGCCCCACTTATCAAACTGAATAATCATTAATCAAGAAGATTTAAAGCCAGTTCTAATGATTACTAATTAGCATGGATGTAGAAAATTATGGGGACTTGATTTATAAATTCTCAATTCTGTGTATATTCTAATTTCTTATTTGGCCTAAGATTAAATGAAAAGTCTACTTGCAACTGATAACAGAATTTTTAACTTTTTAGCTAATCTTTACGCTAAGCTGTACTTCTAATTGAGGCTTCCCAGGTCATGTTAGTGAGTAGAGAACCCGTTGGCCAATGTAGGAGATGCAGTAGATGTGGGTCCAATCCCCGGGTCTGAAAGATCCCCTGGAGAAGGGCATGGCGACTTGCTCCAGTATTCTTGCCTGGAGAGTCCCATGGACAGACGAGACTAGTGGGCTATAGTCTGTAAGGTCGCAAAGATTCAGAGATGACAGAAGCACCTTAGCATTCACATATGTTCTAAGTGACAAATAGTTTCAATGTTTATGAGATATTAGGATAAACCAAACTATGCTCCCATTGTGATATCAGGATTTTATTTTTTTATAACTATGAAATAAATGTCTTGAGGTTATTCAGAAATCAAAGCCTCTAATATTTAAATCAAATATTGTTTAGGATTCCTCTCTCCACTATTATATATCACAGACTCAGGAAAAACATTAATTTATATAGTATTATTACAGATTTACAGAGTAATTTCAACTGTGGACATTAAAAATTAAATTAAGCGTGAGAAGCAGCAGCAAATGACATTTGATGCATTACTGTGGAGCAACTTAGTGTGTGGGATTTTAATTTTGAAAATATTGTAGGAGTGAGTTGTGGGAGAATGAAAATTATCTATTGCAGAAAGAACTCATCTCAAGATAGTGTCTATGTATGTGATTACTTTTGTCAGAAACTGTGTAATTGACAATAATTTGCTTGCTAATCTAATTAAACTATGAACAAAGGGTGCAAGAAATTGTGAAGAATTGTGGGTAAGCCTTGGGCTCTTCTTGATGGATGTTACTAAAGGTACTAAGCTCATTTTTCTGAGTCATTATTTTATGCATTGGGTAGTGAAGAGAGAAGAGAAAAATTGTTTTTGCAGTAGTTCTGTGTTTAAACTCCCAAACAACCTGCTAGTGACTTAAAATAAGAAAGTGTTTGAGGTGTGACCATAGGTAAAAAAAAAACAAAAAACAGACAGGTGTAGTTAGGTAGCTGGCAAACCATTAATAAATCTTGAACAATATCCTCACTGACCCTTGCCTTCTGATCCTTAGAACCCCTAGGTGTTCTACCTGGTTCCACCTGCAAGTTTACACCAGTCTTCCCTCTGAGACCAAATGGGTCCTAACTCAGAAGGGGCCTGACCCAGAAGAGTCCCGCTTCAGAAGAGCTCTGCCTCAGAAGCTTGCCTTGGCATCAAGTCTCATTTTTCTTCTCGACATGCTTCAAATGACCAAAATTTTAAATAAATCATCAGCACATGCCTGGCAAGCAGCAGTGTCTTTGGGGAACTACAGGACAAGTTATTTCAGAAAATCTTGAATTTTTGATCACTGTATGTTCATGATATTTACTCAAATATATAGAGATAGACTTCTTTCTTTTTAGCCCTTTTTCTTATTCATTCCATCTGCCTGTATATTGTTTCTGCCATTTATTCATGATCTACTTAATATTATATAAGTATATATTGAGGTCACACTATCCACCAGGTATACTCTAGGCATATTAGTAGTTTACCATATATCTGACAAATGTCTCCGTTTTTGTTTTCTCTAAGACTCTGCTAAATGCTTCTGCCTCTTGTGGCAGTTTGAATATGTTTTTCTTTTCATTTTTATTGGAGTATGGTTGATTTGCAGTGTTGCATTATTTTCAGGTGTATAGCAAAGTGAATCAGTTCTACATATACATATATCTACTCTTTATTTTTTAGATTCTTTTCCCATATTGGCCATTAGACATTTATAGAATAAATTCTTCTGTAGCAAGACCTGTTTTTATGTATCCTTGTTTCCTCAAGCTTTGGTATACTGGATTATCTGTAAATGTTTAATTGATAAAAAAGTAATTACTTAATAATTCTAGAATTTAGAATTGTAATTCTAACCCCTTATTTTTTTATCCCAAAATACTTGGACTTTTTTAACCTTTGTTTTGACCATCTGTTGAATTTCTGCCACTTTGCTGATGACCTCATACTTGTTACTCATACACTTGCTTCCCAGATCTGTCTGTACTTCCTACTTGAATGTTGATTCTCTGATCATTAAGATTTCTTTTAGTTACCTGGATTTCTTTTCTTAATAATTCAAAGCTCTGTAGCTAATGTTCTGTTCTGCCTTATCTTGCCTCTGTTCATCCTGTGCTCAAACCTCCTGACATAAGGGAGCCAGTCTGTCCTGAATCTTGCTACTGGGCTACATGTTTATAAGAGGCAAGAAGACAACATTTTCTGACTTGAGATTTTGAGTTTGATTATTTCTATATTCTGGCTGTACTCAACATTTTCTCTAAAATCCATTTACTTCATTTGTTTCATTTGGAGTATCTATCCTTCTGAAAATTAAGTCTGTGGAGACCATTGGCTGTTGTATCTTTATCTTTTTATTTTCTGTTACCTTGCTGTCACTGTAGCATCTAACTCAGTGCATTATTTAAAATAGTCATATAATACATTAGGTAAAATTAAAACCGAATAATAAAATATAGTAATAAAGTCAAGTAATGAAATAGGGAAAAATTTGGAAGATGATGAAGTACTTCTTACATAACAACTTTTCTCAAATGTATAAATTATTTACAAATCCACATTATTAGAAGCTATTATATTCCTAAGCTTCAGATAGGGAATTAGTCCCATGTGAGCCTTCCAGACTACATGGGTGTTTTAAATTGACTGCAGCTCTAACTTGAAATTTTGTGTTATTAATTTCAAAACGTCATTTTAGTCAGGATGAAGTTATATGGAGATCCTCAGCTATTATTGCTGATAAAGATATATACAAAACTGATATATAATATAGCTAATGAATAATACTATCCTTACATTTGTAAAAATATCTATACTTTAATAATCATTGTTCTGTACATTTCTCATTTAACCCCCTGGTTAGTACTGTGAAATCTGTGTATTGTCTCTGTTTTTAGGTATGAAACTTGAAGATGTTAAAGTGACTTGCCCCAAAACAAAACACCCTTCCTATAGTACCTTTTGTACTTTTTTCAAAAGAAGCACATCATCCTCTGTTTTGAAGTTCAGTAGATTATGACTGACTGACCCTTTGGGTTTCTTTTTTTTTTTTTTTTTTTTTTACAGGCGGGGTCCTGGGGTAGGGAGGGAGGAGGGCGGGTGGGACACTTCTACTGGTCTTTCATTTATCTGTTTTCAGCCATCTTTGTTCTTTGGCCCGTGAGGGCCTCCCATCGCGGCAGCCTCTGTTGTTGCAGAGCAATGGCTCTGGGCGCATGCGCTCCAGAGCTCCGGTTCGGTAATTGGACACATCCGTCCAGCCGCTCCAGGGCACGTGGGATCTTCCCAGGCCAGGGATTGAACCGGTGCCCCTTGTCCTGCAAGGTGGTGTCCTTACCCACTGGACCACCAGGGAAGCCCTGGGTTTCTTTTTAATTTAGAAGAACTCTTTATCATTGGTAGGTAAAAGCATAATACTAATTTAGATTTAATTTTGACCCATTTAATTTTCAGTATATTTTAATAACAAAAATTATTTCCACCTTAAGTTTCTGAATTATATGAAATGCACAGTGAAAATTATTTAATGATAACAATCGATTAAAATTTAAGTAAATATTAGAGCTGGAAAGATCAGAGAGCACCTCTGGACCCAATATGGTGTGGCTAATGACTTATCTTAACCATAGATGACATTCTAGTCATCGAGATAAGATGTGTAAGCACAATTCACTTAACATCTGATGCACTTCTCTACATGTTAGAAATCATGGACATATAAATAAATCTTAAATGCTGACTGTACCAGGTGCTTCATGCCAGCCTCCATAATCAAAACGTGCTGGTCATACAATATTCCCAACTATTTCTGTTGGCAGATGGCAGCACCACATGCATTACCTCACAACTGTCTCAAATAAAGGCATAGCAAAAGAATGTGTAAAACTCATGAGGTGAATCTGTTTTATTTATAATGCATACAATTAGCTTTCATGTTGATTTTCTGATTATGAATTTTAATAATATATTTGTGTTCAGAATGGTATGTGCTTTTACAATTTGCTCATTATGTATGTTTGTATTGTACCTTAAACTCTCACCATGTAAATTTATATATATAAAGGAAAAAGTGGAAAGGAATTAAGTGATAGACATTTGGGTTTCTCAGCTGTTTATGAGGTTACTGATACATTAATATATATATATATCTGTTTAAAAATGAAATGTCACAAATACATCACTCGATATTTTCCAACTTCATGTTGCAGTCTGACTTTTAAAATACTGTTTAATCTATGAATATTATTCTTGCATATAAACAGAGAATTATGACTCATGATTTTACCAATGCTCATATTTTAGGTGTTTGCCTAAAGAAGGAAATATACAGAATGTACACTGATTTTCTTGTTTGCTTTTAGAAATATCAGGATTGTATCTATTTTCCTTAATTCCCTATTTTGAGTCTCAAGGTTAATCTACTACATGTTTATCACTCCATGTCATATTAAAAATAATTGCACAACTACTTTTATAGCATGTCTGCTCTTAAAATCTGATTTATTACATGCTACTGAACAGCAAGTTATAGTGTCTATTATTTTATTATTTATATTATAGACGTCCTATAACTTGTAAATAGATAAAATTTATAGCAATAAATGGGAATGACTTTGCAATTAAGCAATCTGATTAGTCAATCAATGAATCATTACATATCTTTTCAAAATTATGAGTCTTGTATGGAAGACACAAGGTCCTAAATCCTTAAAGAAATTTATGATTTTAGTTGAGGAGACAGAATAATTTTATAAAAATTCATTAAATGTACAGAGCTGATAAGTGTTCAATGTATATAATTTATGTCAGAATTCATAAGATGTTGGAAGAATTTTGAGAGACCTAATCTAGAAAGAGTGGGGAAATTTAATTAGGACTTACAAGTGTGAAAGAGGTGAAGTGTGAAGATGAGTAGACAAATAAATTGTGAGACAATGGAGAAAACTGAGCTGAATTCTTTAGTTTTAAAAATGAACATATTTGCATAGCTTAAATTATTTTGTGTGGTGTCTATTACATCATTCAAAGATTAGGAAAGAAACTTGTCTAGCTGTTATTACTTTAAATCAATTTCAGTAAATACAAGATATACTAAGCAAAGTGTCTGATGTCCTAAAGCAAAAGAAATATCAATTGTTTGAAGCATTAATGTTTTCAATCACCTGTAAACTTCCCGCAGCATGAAAGAGTGCTTAATCCCATAAATTTAAATTTTCATTAAATCTCGTATGTGCATGTAAGAAAATCCACATATAAGTGAAAATGAAGGAGGTATTGATCAATGATATGTCAAAAAGGCCTTTGAGATAACAGTGTAATGAGCCTTCCAACAGAATAAATTTTTTGTAAATTTCATGTTTAGGAAAACTAAAATCACATATCTTGTAGAAGAAACTTATACCATGCAATGCTGATCTTTATGTATAATCTCAAAATTTTATACTTAAATAGATAATATTTACTTTATTGAATTTAAGGATGAATAAGCATCTTTATGACTTCATTTCTCAGCATTGCTACACTGTTTATAAAGAAGATTTCTTGATTTGAGAAATAATTTAACCATTTTCAATAAACTTTCAAAAATAGAATGAAGATAAGATATCCAGGAGATACCATGGAATTTTTTTTTCTGAAAACATTACTAGATTCAGGAATAAATTCAGTTGCATTCCTTAAACAAGTATCTACCAACCTTTAGAGGCTGAATTATAAAAACTAAACACATTAGTGTTTTGTGGGTGTCTTTCTATATGTATGATTTGAAAACATTAAAAAAAATACTTTGCTTAAGTGATTTTTAAAAATGAAACATTTTCCTATTATTTCTAAAAACTAGAAGTACATACAAGGAAGGGAATCGTCAGGAGTCAAGATCTAAAGGTCAGTTTCCTGTTATTAAATAAAAATGAATCAAGTCAAATTTTATTTAAAAAATTAATTGTATTTTAATCATTCTGCTTATTTACCAGTCTTTCATAAACTTAGGAAAAATAATGGAATAGACTATGGATTTCTATGGCAATACAAAGTCTTAGTATGAAATAGATGTCTGTGCACGACAGGTTTGCAGGCATGGTTGTTTTTTTGTTTTGTTTTTTTTTAAGATTTATTTATTTATTTTGGGGGTGGCGGTGGAGGGAGGGGAGCAGGCGGGCCACTTCTATTGGTCTTTCATTTGTCCATTTTCGTCCATTTTTTTGTTCCCCTTTGGCCTCTGTTGTCAATTGTTTGAAGCATTAATGTTTTCAATCACCTGTAAACTTCCCGCAGCATGAAAGAGTGCTTAATCCCATAAATTTAAATTTTCATTAAATCTCGTATGTGCATGTAAGAAAATCCACATATAAGTGAAAATGAAGGAGGTATTGATCAATGATATGTCAAAAAGGCCTTTGAGATAACAGTGTAATGAGCCTTCCAACAGAATAAATTTTTTGTAAATTTCATGTTTAGGAAAACTAAAATCACATATCTTGTAGAAGAAACTTATACCATGCAATGCTGATCTTTATGTATAATCTCAAAATTTTATACTTAAATAGATAATATTTACTTTATTGAATTTAAGGATGAATAAGCATCTTTATGACTTCATTTCTCAGCATTGCTACACTGTTTATAAAGAAGATTCCTTGATTTGAGAAATAATTTAACCATTTTCAATAAACTTTCAAAAATAGAATGAAGATAAGATATCCAGGAGATACCATGGAATTTTTTTTTCTGAAAACATTACTAGATTCAGGAATAAATTCAGTTGCATTCCTTAAACAAGTATCTACCAACCTTTAGAGGCTGAATTATAAAAACTAAACACATTAGTGTTTTGTGGGTGTCTTTCTATATGTATGATTTGAAAACATTAAAAAAAATACTTTGCTTAAGTGATTTTTAAAAATGAAACATTTTCCTATTATTTCTAAAAACTAGAAGTACATACAAGGAAGGGAATCATCAGGAGTCAAGATCTAAAGGTCAGTTTCCTGTTATTAAATAAAAATGAATCAAGTCAAATTTTATTTAAAAAATTAATTGTATTTTAATCATTCTGCTTATTTACCAGTCTTTCATAAACTTAGGAAAAATAATGGAATAGACTATGGATTTCTATGGCAATACAAAGTCTTAGTATGAAATAGATGTCTGTGCACGACAGGTTTGCAGGCATGGTTGTTTTTTTGTTTTGTTTTTTTTTTAAGATTTATTTATTTATTTTGGGGGTGGCGGTGGAGGGAGGGGAGCAGGCGGGCCACTTCTATTGGTCTTTCATTTGTCCATTTTCATCCATCTTTGTTCTTTGGCCCGTGTGGGCCCCCCATTGCGGTGGCCTCTGTTGTCGCAGAGCACCGGCTCTGGGCGCATGCGCTCCAGAGCTCCAGCTCGGTAATTTGACACATGGGTCCAGCCGCTCCGCAGCACGTGGGATCTTTCCAAGCCAGGGATGGAACCGGTGCCCCTTTCACTGCAAGGTGGTGTCCTTACCCACTGGACCACCAGGGAAGCCCCGCATGGTTGTTTTCTAGTGTACATAACTATAAATTTTTCTTACAGATTTATCAGTTGGAAGAAAAATTTATGATGACATGCTTTCATGAAATAGATCATATTCAAAAGAAGAATTGAGAAATAGATTGTCATTAAGAGAGGCACATTAAAACTATAGCAAAGAGTGTTAAAGTGGTAAGAGAATGAGAAAAAAATTACATTCTCTCGTGAGTCACAATATTGGGTAATTAATGAGACTGATTGTAAGGAATTAAGAGGCATATCCGAAAAAAGTATGGAATAGAAAAATAAATTGATGGGGCAAAACTATTCTGTAAGAGAAAGAGAGGCATCAGGAAATCAAAATCCATGATGCCTGTTCCATTTAATGCACACTAATGTATCACTGTAGTTTCCTTAAACAATCTATAAGCTTATTCAAGCAGCCGATGCAACTTTGTCCTTTAATATAATCAGTCAATTCACCACTCAACTCATGTATCTAGGCATGTAGCTGCAACTATTATAAAGGCATTTGTACTTTATTTGATCATGAAAATGGAAATGCTTTAGAAAATGTACTGTTATAAGAGAAAAATAATTAAGTTGGTGAACCTATGAAATGAATCAAGTCAAATTTTATTTAAAAAATTAATTGTATTTTAATCATTCTGCTTATTTACCAGTCTTTCATAAACTTAGGAAAAATAATGGAATAGACTATGGATTTCTATGGCAATACAAAGTCTTAGTATGAAATAGATGTCTGTGCACGACAGGTTTGCAGGCATGGTTGTTTTTTTGTTTTGTTTTTTTTTTAAGATTTATTTATTTATTTTGGGGGTGGCGGTGGAGGGAGGGGAGCAGGCGGGCCACTTCTATTGGTCTTTCATTTGTCCATTTTCATCCATCTTTGTTCTTTGGCCCGTGTGGGCCCCCCATTGCGGTGGCCTCTGTTGTCGCAGAGCACCGGCTCTGGGCGCATGCGCTCCAGAGCTCCAGCTCGGTAATTTGACACATGGGTCCAGCCGCTCCGCAGCACGTGGGATCTTTCCAAGCCAGGGATGGAACCGGTGCCCCTTTCACTGCAAGGTGGTGTCCTTACCCACTGGACCACCAGGGAAGCCCCGCATGGTTGTTTTCTAGTGTACATAACTATAAATTTTTCTTACAGATTTATCAGTTGGAAGAAAAATTTATGATGACATGCTTTCATGAAATAGATCATATTCAAAAGAAGAATTGAGAAATAGATTGTCATTAAGAGAGGCACATTAAAACTATAGCAAAGAGTGTTAAAGTGGTAAGAGAATGAGAAAAAAATTACATTCTCTCGTGAGTCACAATATTGGGTAATTAATGAGACTGATTGTAAGGAATTAAGAGGCATATCCGAAAAAAGTATGGAATAGAAAAATAAATTGATGGGGCAAAACTATTCTGTAAGAGAAAGAGAGGCATCAGGAAATCAAAATCCATGATGCCTGTTCCATTTAATGCACACTAATGTATCACTGTAGTTTCCTTAAACAATCTATAAGCTTATTCAAGCAGCCGATGCAACTTTGTCCTTTAATATAATCAGTCAATTCACCACTCAACTCATGTATCTAGGCATGTAGCTGCAACTATTATAAAGGCATTTGTACTTTATTTGATCATGAAAATGGAAATGCTTTAGAAAATGTACTGTTATAAGAGAAAAATAATTAAGTTGGTGAACCTATGAAATGGAGAATGTCATTATTGGATTCAAACATTTTTAGAGTCCAATGCATTCTCTAACAAGTTAAAGTCAGGTAACTAAATCAAATACTAATACATAACAAGTGAGAAGGTAAGGCACATTTATAAAACTTTATTTTTCCATTTTTAGAACAAATAAACTGGGTACATTTGTTACCATTTTATAAATGAAGAAATTGAAATCACAGAAGCTAAGTGACTTAGCTTGAGGTTACAAATAACCTTAAGCATGAACCTCTAAGATGTGTGCTCTTCAGAGTATATTCAACCTCTTCTTAGGCTTTTATAATAGGCTTCAGAATCTGTGGCAGAGAACTGAAGTAACAAATACTTTATCCATGAAATCACTACTATCCTATCATCATTCAAAATACAAGTTTTTTAACACTTAATTCTGATTTTATAGGATCTGAAATTGTTAACTCAGGCTTTCAAAGAGAGTTTTGTATCACATTTTTAATGATTTTGTAATTTATAATAAATCATTTCCCCCTAATCCAACTTGGCCAATTTAGTTAGCCACTAGAGAAAATTTGGTACAATAAAATGGTCAATTGTTCTGTAGCTATAAAGAACTGTTACAGTTTCCAATATACAAGACGTATTTCAGTCAGAAAGCAAAATTTGTTAGAAGAAGCCAGGAAACAATGGCAGGATTTTGTAAAATAAGACCTTTTTTTTTTTTTTTTTTAAGAAGTATGTAATCTATTTATTGGGCTTCCCAGGTGGCACTAGTGCTAAAGCATATGCCTGCCAAAGCAGTAGATTTAATATATGTAGGTTCAATCTCTGGGTCGGGAAGATCCCTGGGAGGAAAGCATGGCAACCCACTCCAGTACTCTTGCCTGGACATTCCCACGGACTGGCAGGCTACAGTCCATAGGGCTGCAAAGAATCAGACATGACTGTAGAGACAGCACATAAGCACACAGTCTATTTATTTCGTTAAAAATATGCTGCTTGCCATGGTCGTGAGCATACAGTTATCCTAGAGCTTTCTGATTTGAATGTTAGTTTATCCAAGTAGTCAAGGTTTTGTGACAATTTAATCTGTCCTCTAAAGCAGTAGTTCTCAGCCAGAAATGATTTTGGTCTCAGGGGACATTTGTCAAGCGACATTGCCAAGTGTTCCCTGAGGGGGCAAAATTACCCCCCATCGAGATCTCTTCCTTATATCTATCAGGTATGAGGGATATACCAGAGAGCATTTGGTCAGCATTAATCTTTCCAGTACGTTCTGTAATATGGGAAGAAAGACTATTATTAGCTGCATCAACAGTTGAATACAAATGACTGCAATTTAAGTTAGATAGACAAATATGTATTTATTTGGCATTTAAAATTAGAAGAAATATTCCTGGGAGAGATTACAAGGGGCAAACAAAGGTAGATTAGTGTTATGTGAGTCTGTGATATTTTCAGTTTCTGGACTGCACTGCAGAAGAAAGCAGAAAGTTTTTGAAGATATTAACTCTTTTACCACTTCCACTAAGCATCCATAAGGGTACATGGGTACCTTGTCTAGGCATTAATAAAAATGACAAGTAGAAGGAGAAAATAGAATTGGAATGCCCAGTTCTCTAGCATGAGGAATATTTCTTCACCAAAGACATAAAAGATAAAATTGATTTTCAACAACTATAAATGGTGTTTCTGAAGTTCATAAAATACTGATTTTTCACAATTTACCACATGTCCAAAAGATCATGATTTTAGGAACTTTTGTACTTTCCTTTGGGAAAGAGTAATTTGATTCGTGGGAAGCTCTCTTTTGTTATTATTTCCTGAAAATAAATATGCCAAATCAAATTTTTGGAAATCCTTTTCCCTCTTGTATCTTTGAGTTAAAAATCTAATGAATTATTAAATATAAACAGATAAATCTGACTCTACTTTTTAAAATAAGCTGCATCCTTGCCTTTGCCCTTAAACATAAAGGCTAACTATTTACAACCTTGCTGCTTATAAATCTTTTATATCTGGTGATTGGGGAAAATGTTTCTTACTTGTAGACTCTTTTATAAATGTAGAAAGATAATATCTATAATCTTTACAACCTCTCACTTCAAAGCCCTTACAAATATGCAAATCTCATTTATTTTTCAGCTCTCTATGTTGTTTGTAAAAATACCCTGCAGGCACAAGTACAATCAACTGCAGTTGTTCAAAATAGTTTGCTTAAAAGAAACAGCAGCAGAAAAAAATATCATACCATAACAAGACAAATAATATAGCATAAAATAACAATTATAACCTTACCAGCATAGGAAAATAGGCTGTTAAAAATTATAACAAAAACAAAATTCTCTTAGTTGTACAAATAGCACTTTAAGAGACCATGTAACATCTGGACAGAAGGAACAGAATATAGATTTTTAAGAATGTATCTTTATATTTGTTTAATACTTTCTCCTGAGAGTTATCTCTGGCTCTGTGGCCACCTGAAATAACTTCCTTATACAATGTTTAATTTCAAATGTTCTGAATCCCCTAAGAAATTCACATTTATCTGTCTGTGCCTGAAAGAATGTATCTATTAAATCTGAAGATACTCGGCACTGTGTATATTTGAAACTCTGTCCTATCCTTACCCATCATCTCAGAAAGTTTTGAAGATATTAACTCTTTTACCACTTCCACTAAGCATCCATAAGGGTACATGGGTACCTTGTCTAGGCATTAATAAAAATGACAAGTAGAAGGAGAAAATAGAATTGGAATGCCCAGTTCTCTAGCATGAGGAATATTTCTTCACCAAAGACATAAAAGATAAAATTGATTTTCAACAACTATAAATGGTGTTTCTGAAGTTCATAAAATACTGATTTTTCACAATTTACCACATGTCCAAAAGATCATGATTTTAGGAACTTTTGTACTTTCCTTTGGGAAAGAGTAATTTGATTCGTGGGAAGCTCTCTTTTGTTATTATTTCCTGAAAATAAATATGCCAAATCAAATTTTTGGAAATCCTTTTCCCTCTTGTATCTTTGAGTTAAAAATCTAATGAATTATTAAATATAAACAGATAAATCTGACTCTACTTTTTAAAATAAGCTGCATCCTTGCCTTTGCCCTTAAACATAAAGGCTAACTATTTACAACCTTGCTGCTTATAAATCTTTTATATCTGGTGATTGGGGAAAATGTTTCTTACTTGTAGACTCTTTTATAAATGTAGAAAGATAATATCTATAATCTTTACAACCTCTCACTTCAAAGCCCTTACAAATATGCAAATCTCATTTATTTTTCAGCTCTCTATGTTGTTTGTAAAAATACCCTGCAGGCACAAGTACAATCAACTGCAGTTGTTCAAAATAGTTTGCTTAAAAGAAACAGCAGCAGAAAAAAATATCATACCATAACAAGACAAATAATATAGCATAAAATAACAATTATAACCTTACCAGCATAGGAAAATAGGCTGTTAAAAATTATAACAAAAACAAAATTCTCTTAGTTGTACAAATAGCACTTTAAGAGACCATGTAACATCTGGACAGAAGGAACAGAATATAGATTTTTAAGAATGTATCTTTATATTTGTTTAATACTTTCTCCTGAGAGTTATCTCTGGCTCTGTGGCCACCTGAAATAACTTCCTTATACAATGTTTAATTTCAAATGTTCTGAATCCCCTAAGAAATTCACATTTATCTGTCTGTGCCTGAAAGAATGTATCTATTAAATCTGAAGATACTCGGCACTGTGTATATTTGAAACTCTGTCCTATCCTTACCCATCATCTAGTCCCTTTTTTTCCCTGCAGTATATATTCAGGGAAAAAAGCTGCTTGTATAAATCAGCACAATGACCTTGTTGTTTAGTCTCCGGGTCCTGTCTGACTCTACCTGACTCCATGGACTGTCGCAGCACTTCAGGCCTCCCTGGTCCTCACCATCTCCCAGGGTTTGCTCAAGTTCATGTCCATTAAGAATAACACCCTAGGACCTATTATTCAGAGTGAGGTATGTCAGGGAGAGAAAGATAAATACTGTATAGTGACGCGTGTATGGAATCTGGGAAGACGTGCTGATAGATGAATACGCAGAGGAATGGAGAGGCGGACATGGAGAACAGTGTCATGGATGTAAGGGTGAGGGAGGGGAATATGCTGTGGAACTAGGGGGTCTCAGACAGGGGCTCTGTGGCGACCTGGAGGCGTGGGGTGGAGAGGGAGATGGGGAGAAGGTTCGGGGAGGCGGGGACGTGTGTACGCATGTGGAGGGTTTGGGTCGATGTGTGGCAGTAAACAACAAAACCCTGTAAAAAAATAATAAAAAATAAAATTTGTATGGAATAAAAAATATAACACCCTTAGGACTCTGCGCCTCCCACACATGGCTCCGCGTGAAGGCTGACAGAATAAGAAAAAAAAAAAATAGCATCTTTATTCACACACAGCCACCAGATTGATTTTCTCTGTATAATCTAGACTACAGACACAATTTAAAGAGATAACTCACAGGGCTCAGTCTCGGAATGACTCGCCCTGTAGCACAGATGCTAAACAGAACCTTTGTTGCTATTATTACACAAAACTGATATACATCTATGAGGATGTGCACTTTTTGTTTCAGATCTGCAGTTTTAAACAACTCATTGGCATCTTCAATATCTTTCTTTCCCCAGCCTGTATCAAAAATGGTGAGAAGTAGTGCTGGTCAGGGAAAGCGGGAGACACACAAAGACTAGACCAGGAAATGGACAAAAAGGAGGAAAGCAGCAGAAATCGGTGCTGTAATAAAGCCTGGCCGGAGGCGCATAACCTTTCCCACTCAGCCATTGCTGCAGGCCAGTAATTGGCATCCCTGTTACTAGGCAACAGTTAGGCAAGACCAATAACCGTCTTCGCTCAGCCATTGGTTGGCGCTGGAGTGGGCCCCTCCCCCTAGCGTGCAAGCCGGCCACCCTTAGTCAGGCCAATAGTTGGCTGCGTGGTTGTCTTCAGGCCTAGAGTAAGGTAAGAGGAAGTTCCTCAGGGCTTCTCTAGGGAACCCTCTGATTCACCTGGCCTTGGGTTAGCAGGTTGGGAGCTGGGTCCTGCAGGGTCCAGGGCCCTCACCAAGGCTGCCTACTGGCCCGGCTAGGTTTTGAGGTGGCAGTGACCTGCCGCCTATCCCCACCTCTGAGACCTAATGGCAGCAGCTCTCAACCTGGGGTGCAGTCTCTGGGGCCTGGCATCCGGACCATTTGGGAGCCCTGAGGACCTTGCGGGCCAGCAGGATTCTGGCACCTGGTTCTCTCGGCTGGGCCTGGTTTGGGGACCTGGCCTGAGGGAGCCGCCAGCTGAGATCTGCCTCCTCTTCAGCCAGGACTGGAACTTCAGAGGGTAAAAGTTGTGTCTTGAGACCTTGCCCTTGTCAGAACAGAAAATAACATTTGTTGACAGAAATTTACAGAAACATCAGTATCTGACTTGAAGAACAAAGGGTCTGACACCAAGAAATTCACCCCCTCCTTCATCTTTTCAGGAAAAGGGCTTTGCTGAAAGGTTTCAGGGAGTTTGGGGTTTTTAAGGCATGAGCCACTCATCTCCTCCCTGCAATAAACCTTTCTCTGATCCAAACCCTGATGTTTTGGTGGTGTGTGGCCTCACTGTGCAGCAGGCACAAACTTGTAACAGTGCTGGAGGGCGCTCTGCTGTGAGAGGTGACCATGGCAACCAGGGAACAGAGATGAGGACAGAATGTGAGTGCCACAGTCTTTCACCAGAACTCTTGATTGCTTTCAGAGTTGAGAGAGCCAAGTTCTTTGTTGTGTTTCCTTCCTCTAGGAGAAGCAAATGAAGGTTTTCACAGGACCACAGTCAAAGAATGCTCAGGAAACAGGTAGCAAAATGCCATGCTCTGTGTGGTAGCCTTACTGGGCATCTTTTTGTGGGTATTTTATTGAACTTATTTAAAATCACCCTCAATATGAATGTCTGTGGCAGCTAATGGGTGCCCTTGTGCGTCTGAAGTAATGCTGGTGGGAAGAACAGGTGTCCCCACTTGCATTAGTCTGTTTGCTGGTGTGATTTGAAGCAGTCCTGAACAGTTGTTTCGGGGAATGGCTGTTTCATTCTTCTTGATTACTTAGTCATCTGAACTGCTTCCCTCTTTATCTCCATTCTCTGAAGTACTCTGAAGAGGCAAATGAAAAGGTTATATTTTCCACTGATAAAAGGAAAATGCTACTTGGACAACACTGAAGTGACTAAGGCCAATCTCTTTCTTTTTTTTTTTTTTGGTGGGGGGAGCGGGTGGGGGAGTGAGGGGGGCAGGCGGGCCACTTCTATTGGTCTTTCATTTATGTATTTTCATCCATATTTATTCTTTGGCCTGTGTGGGCCTCCCATCGCGGTGGCCTCTGTTGTTGCAAGCACCAGCTCTGGGCGCATGCACTCCAGAGCTCTGGCTCAGTAATTGGACACATCAGCCCAGCTGCTCCATGGCACGTGGAATCTTCCCAGGCCAGGGATCGAACCAGCGCCCCTTGCACTGAAAGACGGTGTCCTTACCCACTGGACCACCAGGGAAGCCCTCAGGCCAATCTCTTTTTATAAGTGGAATGCTTAGTATAGAAATGACTTTTTATATATCTTAGTGTTGACAGCTATTTAGAAGTGAGTGATACATTCACACGGATGTATGCTTTCATGTGCATACATACACATATGTATTCCTTTCATAATACTACAGAAGCTACAATAACTATGGATGTAATAACTATATATTTAAAAGGTACTGGGGCTTTTGACATTGTTTTTGTACAGGTGATGAGAGTAGACTCTGAATTCCCTATCACAACTGTAATGTCTCTTGTGTTTGATTAGAAGAGAGAAGTTTTCCCTTTGGTGATGATTGACACAGTGATTTTTTTTGGGGGGGTGGGGTGGTTTATTGGGTGAACTGTTTCATTACCTTAGGTTTTCTAATTGTTGTTACTTTCTGAGTACCAGAAAGTATCCTCTCTGAAGTGGTTGTGAAATGATACCTAGACCTGACCTTGAGATTTCAGAAACTTGCTAAACATAATTAATTTTATTCCTTGCATTGTGTTCTCCTCTGTCTACATTATAGTTTCTATTATGTTTTTTGTATATTTCAATATTATGTGTAATTTTCCTTAACCTATGCTTTTTCTCGAGTTTGTAACAGGAACTAAATGAGATGCTGGGGAAAAAATGAGCTCTAAGAAATTTCGCACTTCTCAGAAATTTCTGCCTCTGAGAATGGATGCCTGATGTCAGTTCAGCAGTCTTTAATCACCTTTTAGAGAGGAGTTTTCATTCCTCCTAAAATATGAGCTGCAATCTATGGGACTGAACTAAGATCTCTGCCTTGACTTCTGTTATAAACGTGATTATACAGTAGCAGGTGTTCATGTGACCTCTTTCTTCTAAATAACAGAAAAGGTTTTTGTATCTGTCACCTCTTTTATTACCTATGAGTAATTACAGCTGTTTATAGTTTTCCATGTCACAAACGGAGAGACGGAGAGAAAATCATAGAAGGGCTTATTTGTCATCATAGTGACAGTCTAGGTTTGAATCTTGTTCTGAATCTCATACTCTTCCTTCTGTTAAGCAACTCTTCTATAGGAAAGCAAATAAAGGGGGATAGGAGTGGGAGGAGAGTGGATACAGCATGATAGATTAGATGATACTCTGATTGGTCTTCTGGAACACTGTTGTAAAAATCCCTTGTGATTGTTTATGGTCTGAAGCTTTTGCAGGGAGGGAGACACATCGTAGGACTTCCACCTTCTATGGGTCTTCTTTAACACTTGGAAATGAATTCTCTGAGGAGACGCATGTGCTGACAAAACAAGAGACTATTGGGAAGAGTTCTAGAGAGGAGAGTGGCAGGAGTAAGGGAACTGAGGAGGAATGCTCAGCCAAGTGGCTTGCAGTCTCAGGTTTTATGGTAACAGAGTTAATTTCTGGGTTGTCTCTGGCCAGTTACCTTTCTTGGCTCATGTTTGATGACTCAGGGTCCTTCCTGGCGGTATGTGCATCTCTCAGCCAAGATGGATTCCTGTGAGGATTTCTGAAGGTTGAGAGAATGTTTTGACTCCTCCCTCCTCCTTTTGGTCTCTCCTTAATTATTCTAGATTAGTTTTACAAGGCAAGCTATGGGCTGGTGTCTCTTCTCTTCTTTTGGCCCTTCCCAGATTCTCCTGATCAGTTTTCAGTAGCAGTTGGGTACTTTATTGGGGACTTCCTGTTGTGAGGCAACTCAGGCAGGTAATTATCACCCTGACTGGCCAAGGCAGGTGGTTTCAGTCAACAATTACCTAATAAAATGATACAACTTTGTACTTATTATGAAGTCAATACACAGTTACTGTTATGAATGCACACGTTAAGACTTCAAAAATCAAATCATGCCTTTATTTCTACCTTAAAGAAAAAACCTGTTTAGAAACTGACAGTACTGATTGTCTTCCTTCAAAGACAGGAACTCAGTAAGAGAAATAATATCCATTTCACTTTGCTTCTTATTTTTTTGTTGTTGTTGTTTCTTAACTTTTGAAGCTTGAACCCTGTGAATGAGTTCTCTATTTAAAAAAGTCACTAGAAGTTAATTTTTTCATTTTTTGGCTATGGAATTTTTCAGTTTTCAATAAAATAAAAATCTTTTCTGAATCTCATACTCTTCCTTCTATTAAGCAACTCTTCTATAGGAAAGGAAATAAAGGGGGATAGGAGTGGGAGGAGAGTGGATACAGCATGATAGATTGGATGATACTCTGATAGGTCTTCTGGAACACTGTTGTAAAAATCCCTCGTGACTGTTTATGGTCTGAAGCTTTTGCAGGGAGGGAGACACCTCGTAGGACTTCCACCTTCTATGGGTCTTCTTTAACACTTGGAAATGAATTCTCTGAGGAGACGCACGTGCTGACAAAACAAGAGACAATTGGGAAAAGAGTTCTAGAGAGGAGAGTGGCAGGAGTAAGGGAACTGAGGAGGAATGCTCAACCAAGTGGCTTGCAGTCTCAGGTTTTATGGTAACAGAGTTAATTTCTGGGTTGTCTCTGGCCAGTTACCTTTCTTGGCTCATGTTTGATGACTCAGGGTCCTTCCTGGCGGTATGTGCATCTCTCAGCCAAGATGGATTCCTGTGAGGATTTCTGAAGGTTGAGAGAATGTTTTGACTCCTCCCTCCTCCTTTTGGTCTCTCCTTAATTATTCTAGATTAGTTTTACAAGGCAAGCTATGGGCTGGTGTCTCTTCTCTTCTTTTGGCCCCTCCCAGATTCTCCTGATCAGTTTTCAGTAGCAGTTGGGTACTTTATTGGGGACTTCCTGTTGTGAGGCAACTCAGGCAGGTGATTATCACCCTGACTGCCCAAGGCAGGTGGTTTCAGTCAACAATTCCCTAATAAAATGATACAACTTTGTACTTATTATGAAGTCAATACACAGTTACTGTTATGAATGCACACGTTAAGACTTCAAAAATCAAATCATGCCTTTATTTCTACCTTAAAGAAAAAACCTGTTTAGAAACTGACAATACTGATTGTCTTCCTTCAAAGACAGGAACTCAGTAAGAGAAATAATATCCATTTCACTTTGCTTCTTATCTTTTTTTTGTTGGTATTTCTTAACTTTTGAAGCTTGAACCGTGTGAATGAGTTCTCTATTTAAAAAAGTCACTAGAAGTTAATTTTTTCATTTTTTGGCTATGGAATTTTTCAGTTTTCAATAAAATAAAAATCTTTTCTGAATCACTGTGGAGGATCTCAAAAACCTGAGATCTTGGCTCTTTCAGTGCCTTGATTTTAGCTCCTATTTTTTTTTTTTTATTTATTCTTTATTTTAAAGGTTTTACAGAGTTTTGTTGTTCATATACATGTATGTTCCCAGATCAGTCATATGCATATCCATGGTCCCCACCCACCCAGATCCTCCCATCCCACCCCTCCAGACCTTTGCCCCAAGCCATTGTAAGCACTCCTATTCCCTTAGCACTGTGACACTAGTTATCTTTTCCACACATAACACTATAGATTTCCTTGTTACTTCCTCCATGCTTCCCCCTCCCTATTTATTCACCACGATGTCCCTATGTCTATGCTCTGTCTCTTTTTTTTCATGAGTTCCCTGTGTGTGATATCAAGACCGTCCTACTAGATTCCATATATGTGTGTTAGTATACTGTATTTGTCTTTCTCTTTTTGACTTACTTCACTTTTTATGATAGGTTCTAGAGCCAGCCACTTCATTAGGATTGAGTCTTCTGCATTTCTTTTAACAGCTGAGTAGTATTCCATTGTATATATGTCCTAGAGCTTCTGGATCCATTCATTCGTCGATGGACATCTAGGTTGCTTCCATGTTTTGGCTATTGTATAGAGAGCTGCAATGAACATTGGGGTACAGGTGCTTCTTTCCATTTTGATTTCATCAGGATATAAGCCTAATAGTGGGATTGCTGGGTCATAGGGTGCTTCTATTTTTAGTTTTTTAAGAAATCTCCAGACTGTCTTCCATAGAGGCTGTATCAATTTACATTCCCACCAGCAATGCAAGAGGGTTCCCTTTTCTCCGCACCCTCTCCAGCATTTATTGTCTGCAGATTTCTTGAAGATGGCCATTCTGACGGGTATGAGGTGATATCTCATTGTAGTTTTAATTTGCATTTCTCTAATAATAAGCGAGGTTGAGCATCGTTTCATGTGCTTTTGGGCCATCTGTATGTCCTCTTTGGAGAGGCGTCTCCTTAGGTCTTTTTCCCATTTTTTGATTGGGTTGTTCGTTTTCCCTGTGCTGAGTTGTCTGAGTTGCTTGTAGATTAGCTCCTATTTTTTTTTTTTTTCATTGCGGTATAGTTGGGGCTTCCCTAGTGGTTCAGATGGTAAAAAAAAAATGCCTGCAATGTGAGAGGTGTGGGTTCAATCACTGGGTTGGGCAAACCCTTGGAAAAGGGAATGGCAACCCATTCTGGTATTCTTGCCTGAAGAAGTCCATGGACAGAGGAACCTAGTGAGCTACAGTCCATGGGGTCACAAAGAGTCAGACACGACTGAGCAAATAACACACAAATACATACCTGATGTACAATATTATGTAAGTTTTAGGTGTACAACATAGTGATTCACAATTATCAAAGGTTATATTCCACTCATCATTGTTTAGTCCCTAAGTCATGTCAAACTCTTTGTGACCCACAGACTGTAGCATGCCAGGCTTCCGTGTCATTCACTGTCTCCCAGAGTTTGCTCAGACTCATGTCCATGGAGTCAATGATGCCATCCAACCATCTCATCCTGTGTCACCCACTTTTACTCCTGCCCTTGATCTTTCCTAGCATCAGGGTTTGTTCCAGTGAGTCAGCTCTTCTTAACATGTGGCGAAAATATTGGCACTTCAGGTTAGCATAAATCCTTCCAATGAGTATTCATGGTTGATTTCCTTTAGAATTGACTGCTTTGATGTCCTTGCTATCCAAGGGACTGTTAAGAGTTTTCTCCAGCATCACAATTTGAAAGCATTAGTCCTTTGGTGCTCAGCCTTCTTTATTGTCCAAATCTCACATCTATACATGAATACTGGAAACACCATAACTTTGACTATACGGATCTTTGTTGGCAAAGTGATGTCTTTTTTTTTGAATACATTGTCTAGCTTTTCTTCTAAGGAGCAAGCATCTTTTAATTTCATGACTGAACCCACCACCGTGATTTTGGAGCCCAAGGAAAGAAAGTCTGTCACTGTTAAATTTTTTCCCATCTATTTGCCATGAAGTAATGGGACCAGATGCTATGATCTTTGTTTTTGAATGTTGAGTTTTTAGCCAGCTTTTTCACTCTCCTCTTTCACCTTTATCAAGACTCTCTTTAGTTCCCCTTAGCATTCTGCCATCAGGGTGGTATCATCTGCATATGTGAGGTTATTGATATTTCTCCCAGTGCCTTGATTGCAGCCTGTGCTTCATCCAGACCAACATATCACATGATCTACTCTGTATATGAGATAAATAAGTAAGATGACAATATACAGCCTCAATATACGCCTTTCCCAATGTGGAACCAGTCAATTGTTCCATGTCTGGTTCAAACTGTTGCTTCTTGTCCTGCATACAGGTGTTCTAGGAGGCAGGTAAGGTGGTCTGGTATTCCCATCTCTTTTAGAGTTTTCCAGAGTTTGTTGAGATCCACACAGTCAAAGGCTTTGGTGTAGCCAGTGAAGCAGAAGTAGATGTTTTTTTCTGAATTCCCTTGCTCTTTCTATGATCCAATGGGTGTTGGCAATTTGATTTCTGATTTCTTTGCCTCTTCTATGTCCATCTTGTGCATCTGGAAGTTCTCTGTTCACATACTGTTGAAGTCTAGCTTGGAGGATTTTGAGCATTACCTAGTTGACATGTGAAATAAGTGTGATGGTGTGGTAGTCAGAATATTCTTTGGTATTGTCCTACTTTGGGATAGGAATGAAAATTGACCTTTTCCAATCTTGTGGCCACTTCTGAATTTTTGAAATTTGCTGGCATATTGAGTGTAGCACTTTAACAGTATCATCTTTTTAGGATCTTAATCCCCTACACCTTTAATACCCCCTGCTCTTTCCCTTCCCCCACTGATAAACACTAGTTAGTTCTTTACATCTATGTGGTTCTTATTTTCTAAACTTTAAATTCACTGAGTGATATCATAGAGACTAGTTTAAGAGAATGGCAACTCAGTGCTTATAGGGCATTTTGGAGGTGTCTTTCAGACTCCTTCCCCACTATAGATCTCTAGCTGTATAGATCATTCCCCCAATCCTTTTCAACTCTTACTCTTCAACCCAGTAGAAGGGGTCCTTTAAAATAATTCTATGAAGTCTCTCCACTGACAAGAGAGACTTATTTCATTATGAGTGCTCCACTCTGAAGAATGTGAAGATCAGGCAAAAGAGGACTTTCTAACATGGATAAAGGATAGAGGCCATACAGAAGCAGGGTATGACAGTCAGAGAGTAGAAAGCAAACATGGGAAACCGAGGGAGGAAGAAAGTTCTGGATGCCCATTTAAGGCCAACACAGGAGTGCTCAAAAGGTGACCTGCTGGTAACAGTAAAGATATTTTGCCCCATTTTTTATACTCAGAGTGATTTTCTCCTCACTCACAGTTACACTGACTCATATCAGGTCCCACTTTTGCTGTGGAGTGAAATGGCAGGATTAGACATGTTTATTAAAATTCTGAATTCTTAAAAAATTAAGTGTCCTTTAAGGAATAGGAATTTATGTCTTAGTCTAATAGGTGAACAATCACTCAGCAATCTACAAAGATGACTTTTATTTATATGGGATAATTGTTTAACCATAGACTGGAATTTCAATGCTCATTTAATTTCAAGTTCTGATTCTAACCAGAACTTCCCTTGATATTTATTGCCAAGAGTGACAGCTCCATTACAAAAAAGCATTAATTTCTTGATATATATATTTATTTTGTTTTATAAACTGAACTCCTTTATAAATATGTTTCCCCCATGTTTACCAGCCGAGAAGCCATCTGCCAAGGTTTAGATAGACTCACAACACACATTGACAGAAGCTTGGTGTGTCAGCAGAAAATAAATAGCTGTTTTACTTTTATTGATAATATAATTGATTGCATGAAGTTATGTAATTGTTTTTTATTTATATCCAAGGTTTTCCACAGTACTAACACCTTGATTTTCCTTTCTTTTAATTATAAAGATGAATGAAGTCTGTATTAACCATGTGTGTGAAATACTGTTGAATACTACTATCAGTCAACTTCTGATTGAAGATGATTATGTCATAACATTTTTAGTCCTCTATTTTTATGAAGCCTATTGCCAAGAAAAGGAGATAAACCTTCTATTCAGTGAAATAAGAAAGTAGCCGTATCTATAAATCATGCTATGAAAGTCCACTACAAAATATGGTAATGTTTGCAGTAAGAGTGAGAAGGACACCAAGGGTCAACAGACCTCCAATGAACTTTAAATCTCTCCAAGAGCCAAGGGAGCAAGAGATCTAAGCCATGACCTGGCAGTGGACTGTATCGTGAAAGTGTAATGAATGTAATGCTGAAGGAGACAGTGGAGTCATTGAGGAAGGGAAATAGAGTGAAGGTCAGTCCCTGCTAGAACTGTGACTTAAAAAAACACAGGGATATATTTTCTTATGTTTTTATTGAAGTATAATTAGTTTACAATGTTGTGCTAGTTTCTACTGTATAGCGAAGTGAATCAGTTATACATATATAGATATCCACTCTTTATTCTTTTCCCATATAGGTCATTATGGAGTATTGAATAGAGTATTCTGTGCCATAAATAGGTCCTTATTTGTTATCTGTTTATTGTGTACTAGTATGTATGTGTCAGTCACAATCTCCCAATTGCCCTCCCTCACCTTTTATCCCCTAGTAACAATGTTTGTTTTCTACATCTGTAATCTATATCTGTTTTGTAGATAAGTTCATTTATACCATTTTAAAAAAAGATTCCACATATAAGTAATATCATATATTTGTTTTTTTCCTGTCTAACTTCACTCAGTATAATATCTAGGCTCAGGGACGTTTTGAATGAAGAAAACCTAAAGAGATATTATCCCAGGTAAAAGAAAATAACAGATTTAATAAGACACTAATCTTGATAGTGTCTAACTTGAATCAAAACTCCAAATTTCCTCTAGTTCATTCTCAAACTCCCCCACTGGCTTTCAGTAAATAATTGTCTCAGCTCAATGACAGGTCATATAATGGACTTGGACTTTTTAAACCTCATACGACAAAGGACGATCTTAAACAAAGACTGAAGAACATATATTACAAGAAGATTTACACAAGCCAGTAAGTGAAAAATTTTAAAATATAGTTTTATTTCCCAATACTTTACAGTTGGCATAATATCTTGCTTTCAGAAAAAGACAAATACGTGGGAAAAAATGTTTAAAAAAGAGGTTATGAGAAGCTAATAAGTAAATATAAGTACATAAATAAACACCAGATGAACACTGAGCAACGAAGAGCATATAGTTAAAGCAGAATATTCATCAGGAAAGTCGAAAATATATCTGAACACTCAGATTCCTTTCCGATTATGTTTGTATGAAAGCAATCTGAGTGGAATAAGTGATTTTAACAGATTGTAGGATGTGTGTGTTTCCATAAAATGCACAATTCCTGAAGCATTATCTTTAAAGCTAAGATATATAAAGCTGTGAAAAATGTGAATTTCCCATTCAAAAGGCATCATAAAATTTATGAGGAATTTATCATGTGTATTAAGAAAAATCATCTGTTCAGATTAATAGCATTTATAAACTTACAGTACAATAACAGTGGCCAAAGGCTACATTTTTTTTTTTTTTTGGCCACTTCTATTGATCTTTCATTCACTTACCTTTTTTGTTGTTGTTGTTCTTTGACCTGTATGGGCCTCCCATGACAGTGGCCTCTCTCATCACAGAGCACTGGCTACAGGCGCATGTGCTCCAGAGTTCCGGCTCAGTAGTTGGACACATTGGTTGAGCTGCTCCATGGCACGTGGGATCTTCCAGGCCAGGGATCGAACCAGTGCCCCTCGCACTGCAAGTTGGTGTCCTTACCCACTGGACCACCAGGGAAGCCCAGATACACTCTTTTTGAAGTAAATTTTTGAACCTCAATTCCTGCATGATGACACAAAAAGGACCAAATGACACCTGCATATGAAAGGCACTGGATGACAAAAGAGGAACCCTGATTTTAGTGAACATGAAACTTTAATAATGGACAATAAGCTTGTCTTATGCTTACTTTAGAGGGAGACACTATATATCCCAGGGCTGTCAGTAGGTTGTTCACAATTTAGACACCTGTGAAAAAATAATCTGGAAGAAAGACCTGTCAGTCTCTTGCTTATAAGATGTGCAGTAAACCAAGAGACCCATAGAGAAATAATGCCAACAATTATCTACACCTCGTTCCTCTGTTTCTGTCTTTCTTAACTTTCCCATGAGTACATCACACTATGAAATGCCAGGCTGGATGAAGCACAAGCTGGAATCAAGATTGCCAGGAGAAATATCAGTAACCTCAGGTATACAGATCACACGATCTTTATGACAGAAAGTGAAGAGGAACTAAAGAGTATCTTGATGAAGGTGAAAGAGGAGAGTGAAAAATATGACCTATAACTCACATTCAAAAACAATGATCATGGAATTCCATCCCATCACTTCATGGCAAATAGATGGACAAACAATGGAAATAGTGACAGACTTTATTTTCTTGGGCTCCAAAATCACCGTGGATGGTGACTGCAGCCATGAAATTATAAGGCATTGACTCCTTGAAACAAAAGCTATGACAAACCTAATCAGAGTATTCAAAAGCAGAGACATTACTTTGCTGACAAACATTTGTATATTTAAAGCTATGGTTTCCCAGTCATTATGTACGGATGTGAGAGCTGGACCATAAAGAAGGTTGAGTGCCAAAGAATTGATGTCTTTGAACTGTGGTGCTGGAGAAGACTCTTAACAGTCCCCTGAACTACAAGGAGAGAAAATCAGTCAATCCTAAAGGAAATCAAGCCTGAAGATTCATTGGAAGTAATGATGCTAAAGCTGAAACTCCAATATTTTGTCTACCTGATGTGAAGAGATGACTCATTGAAAAAGACCCTGATGCTGGGAAAAATAGAATGCAGAAGGAGAAGGGGACAGGAGAGGATGAGATAGTTGGATGGCTTCACTGAGTCAATGGACATGAATTTGAGCAAGTTCCAGGAGATGGTGAAGGATAGGGAAGCCTGACATGCTGCAGTTCATGGAGTTGCAGAGTTGGACATGACTGAGCAAGTGAACTGAACTGAACATCAAAGTGAAAGCTACTCTAATTATTCTGAGTGATGAAGGAACCACATTTGTTCAACTTGTCATTTAGGGTTTGACACAAGTGGGACCTATATCAGTCAAGGGGGGTGCAATGTGACAGTGCCTCCAATGTGATTTCTGACTGGCAAGCCTAGGGCTCCCATTTGGTTTAAATAATTATGTCTAGTCTTTGCTGTTGAAGAAACCTCTTGAGGGTATCCGTGTTGCCAGCCAGATTGTGTTGGTCTTTGTCATGGAATGATTGATCAACAGTTAATAGAAATACATGATGGAGGATATACTCAAGTGTTTTGTATGAGAGTTGCAAATACTGAGACCATACTCTGTTGTTTATAATACATTTCTCAAGGAAGTCTAAGAGTTATGGCAATTGAATTTTGGTCAGAGGTATTTGGCATGGAATGGAAGACCCAATTCCAGGTGACTCAGTGGAAAAATAATCCACCTGTCAGTGCAGGATACACAGTAGACATGGGTTCTATCCCTGGGTTGGGAAGATCCACTGGAGTAGGAAATGACAACCCACTCCAGCATTCTAGAGAATCTCAGCACAGAGGAGCCTGGTGGGCCACAGTCCACAGTGTCTCAGCCAGTCAGACATGACCAAATGTCTGAGCATGCAAGCAAGCACAACATGCCCAAGAGTCAGTTTAATTTAAGGCATTTGCAATAGTTTGGGAGGGCCATGTCAGGCATTGCCTTTGTATGAATAGCTCCAGAATTCAATTCTGAGAAATTATTAATGTTCTTTCCTCCCTTCCTGGCTGCCAGGGTCATTGTTGCCCCTCCACTACCACAAAATAAGTCTGTCCCTTTTCCCATTATAGTGGACCTGACTTCATCTTTCTTGCAAGCATCCTCTGTTTATATCTGATGACTAGGAGGATCGGTTACAAGGGGCTCAAAGACACTTTTCTAAAGCTTACAGAAACCACTGTTTTCTTACTTCAGTCTACATGAACCACTGTATGTGGGACTCAACAAGAAGGGCACTTGGAAAAGTGGTTATTATCCTTATGGTCAAGGACCATGTCAGTCCAAATAGAGAATCCCGGTGACTGAACTAGAATTAAGCTTGAATCCTCTAAGCCTATTTTAAAAGAGTGTAGCAAAATGCTGGCCTAAGGTTGCTGGATTCTGGTGAGAGCTCTCCTTATGACTTGTAGATCGCTGCTCTTATGCTCTGTGTTCACATAGCCTGTCCTTGATACCCACTCTCAGAGAGAGAGAGAGAAACAGAGAGAGAGAGAAATCTCTTCCTCTTCTTAGAAAGTCACCAATTCTGATGGCTTAGGACCTTACCCATATGACCTCATTTAATCTTTATTAGGTCTTAAAGGCTATATCTCCAAAAGCACTCACATTGAGAGTGAGGACTTCAACATATAAATGTTTTGGGTGTGGACAATTTAGATCATACCAGGGAGTACATTTCTATTAAATAATATAAACTCTGCTTTGGTAGCAAATACGTCCTTAAACCTCAGTGATCTAGCACAGATCTAGATCACTTTATTTCTCTATCAGACAAAGAGATCTAGGCTACATCAATTCCATAACTCATGCATCTCAAACATGATTTTTGGGGACACTGAATTCAGCAAGGAAAAGGCAGTGTAGAATTGGGAATTCAAATGTTAAGTACTTTCTTTATAATCATAAAATTATAAAACTGGAGGGGAAAATATAATCAAGTCCAAGCCACTTATTTGTATTTTATACGTGAATAAGAGGCACATAAAGAGGATAGAAGAGTCACCTATAGGCAGAGAACAAGAACTGGGTAGAAGTTGAATCCAGCTGTCTTAGCTTAGTATGAGTTAACCAATGACAACTTTCTAATGAGTTTTATGAATATTTTAAATATCAATGGCTTTAAGTCAGACTCATCTGGTTGAGATATTAAGTACTGGAAATCAGAAAAACAAAGTAGATATACTTTTAATTCTAAATCATCTTTCTTGCAAGCATCCTCTGTTTATATCTGATGACTAGGAGGATCGGTTACAAGGGCTCAAAGACACTTTTCTAAAGCTTACAGAAACCACTGTTTTCTTACTTCAGTCTACATGAACCACTGTATGTGGGACTCAACAAGAAGGGCACTTGGAAAAGTGGTTATTATCCTTATGGTCAAGGACTCAAGGACCATGTCAGTTCAAATAGAGAATCCCGGTGACTGAACTAGAATTAAGCTTGAATCCTCTAAGCCCATTTTAAAAGAGTGTAGCAAAATGCTGGCCTAAGGTTGCTGGATTCTGGTGAGAGCTCTCCTTATGACTTGTAGATAGCTGCTCTTATGCTCTGTGTTCACATAGCCTGTCCTTGATACCCACTCTCAGAGAGAGAGAGAGAAACAGAGAGAGAGAGAAATCTCTTCCTCTTCTTAGAAAGTCACCAATTCTGATGACTTAGGACCTTACCCATATGACCTCATTTAATCTTTATTAGGTCTTAAAGGCTATATCTCCAAAAGTACTCACATTGAGAGTGAGGACTTCAACATATAAATGTTTTGGGTGGGGACAATTTAGATCATACCAGGGAGTACATTTCTATTAAATAATATAAACTCTGCTTTGGTAGCAAATATGTCCTTAAACCTCAGTGATCTAGCACAGATCTAGATCACTTTATTTCTCTATCAGACAAAGAGATCTAGGCTACATCAATTCTATAACTTATGCATCTCAAACATGATTTTTGGGGACACTGAATTCAGCAAGGAAAAGGCAGTGTAGAATTGGGAATTCAAATGTTAAGTACTTTCTTTATAATCATAAAATTATAAAACTGGAGGGGAAAATATAATCAAGTCCAAGCCACTTATTTGTATTTTATATGTGAATAAGAGGCACATAAAGAGGATAGAAGAGTCACCTATAGGCAGAGAACAAGAACTGGGTAGAAGTTGAATCCAGCTGTCTTAGCTTAGTATGAGTCAACCAATGACAACTTTCTAATGAATTTTATGAATATTTTAAATATCAATGGCTTTAAGTCAGACTCATCTGGTTGAGATATTAAGTACTGGAAATCAGAAAAACAAAGTAGATATACTTTTAGTCTAATTCTAAACTAAAAATATTAAAGGAAAATTTACATCCAAGTAATTTAATTAATTTATAAATTTTTCCCTGATGTAGGTCTTGGTAATGATTTTTTCAGTCTGACACCAAAGGCAGAAAAAAAAAAGCAAAAATAAACAGAATTATATCAAACTAAAGGACTTCTGCACAGCAAAAGAAGCCATCAACAAAATAAAAAGACAACTTAATGGGAGGAAATGTTGCAAATCATGAGTTAATATTAAAAATACATAGGGCTTCCCTGATGATGCAGTGGTAAAGAATCCATTTGGCAATGCAGGAAATGCAGCATACGTGGATTCAATCCCTGGGTGAGGAAGATCTCCTGGAGGAGGAAATGTCATCTTAATATAAGGAACTTTATACAACTCAATAGCCAAAAAAAAAAAAAAAATCTAATCAAAAGTGTTCAGAAGATCTGAAGAGAGATTTTTCCAAAGAAGACATACAGATAGCCAACAGGTACATGAAAATATGCTCAACACTGTTAATTATCAGGCAAATGGAAATCAAAACTACAATGTGATATCACCTCATATTTGTTAGAAAGGCTTTGCATGTGTGGATGAAGATGTAGAAAAAAGGGAGCACTTGTGAGCTTACATTCCTTGGAATGTAAGCTGGTGCAGGCTCTGTGGAAAATGGTATGCAGGTTCTGAAAAAAATTAGCAATAGAAGAATCATATGATCCAGCAATTCCACTATTTTATATTTATCTGAAGAGAATGAAAACACTAACTTGAAAATAGGTATGAATCTTCACATTCATTGCAGCATTATTTACAATATCCAAAATATGGAAACTGGGTGAATAGGTAAGGAAATAAATTGTGATATATGTGTACATATATGCAGAATATTATATATATTATTCAGTCATAAAAAGAATAAAATCTTGCTATTTGAGACAACATGGATGAACTTCAAGGAATCAGACAGGGAAATAAATTCTGTATTATTTCTCTTATATGTTGAATATGAAGGGAAAAATGTTCATAGATTCAGAGGATAAATTAATGGTGCCCCAGAAGTGGTGGGGCTGATGAATAGAAGAAAGGGGTGAATGCTTTTTGGGTTTTGTTTTTTACTTTTTTTGCTTAAATAAATTGAATAACATTAAATTTTTTATTATCCAAATATCCATAAATTTAACAATTTAGTTGACTCATGCAAACAAAAACTTGCATTGATATATTAATATATGGAAAAAAATTGTGGGTCTTATATTTTCATTAGTATTTGCTTTCTAGTTTCAGAATTTATTTAACCACAGTTTGCTTTCTATCCTCTGTCTACAATATGCTTTGTAAGTAGAAACCAGACCCTAATAGAGCTTTCTAAAAACTTATAATATACCATAATAGCAGAAATTCATGTCTAAGAAAAATTCTTCTAATAAGTGGAACTCAAAGTAATTCAAGTACTTATAAAATATATTCATTATTCTAGTATGTATAACATATTGAAATGTTGTACTGAAAAAGAAATGAAAATCAAATCCACTATATATTCTCTTCTCAATTCTTTGTCTATTCAACATTCTTAATTATGTTCTCCTAGGTTGCCATTTTAATCATTAAAGAAATAACTCTAAGACTAGGATATTAGACATAAATATGAAACCCATTTCAAAGAATTTTTGTTAACATAATTTAGAATTTTACTCTATTGCTATTTTGTGAGTAGTAAGGAAGAAAACGCTTGTCCTTTTGAATCACAGACATTTTGTATTTTATTAACGGAGCATGGACTCTCTCTGTACAGAGAGCTGAGCCATTTCTTCAGCATGACCTTAAAACAGAAAGAACAAATGAGCTTCAGATCAATTTAACTTCAGCGTTTCCACTGTTTACTAGCTGTGTGACTGTTTTAGTCTACTCAGGCAGTCAGTTCAGTAGTTTAGTCATATCTGACTCATTGTGACCCCATGGACTGCAGCATGCCGTGCTTCCCTGTCATTTATCAGATCCCAAAGCTGGCACAGACTCCTGGCTCAGACTCAAGTCCATTGAGTTGGTGATGCCATCCAATCATCTCATACTCTGTTGTCCGCTTGTCCTTCTGCCTTCAATACTTCCCAGCATCAGGGTCTTTTCCAATGAATTGGCTCTTCACATCAAGTGGCCAGAGTATTGGAGCTTCGGCTTCAGCATCAGTCTTTCTAAAGTATATTCAAGGTTGGCCTCCTTTAGGATTGACTGGTTTGATCTCCTTGCTGTCCATGTGACTCTCCAGAGTCTTCTCCTGCACCACAGTTTAAAAGCATCAATTTGGTGGGCAGCCTTCTTTATGGTCCAACCTTCACATCTGTACATGACTACTGGAAAAACTACAGCTCTGTCTATATGGACCTTTGTTGGCAAAGTGATGTCTCTGCTCTTGAATAATCTGACTAAGCTTGTCATAGCTTTTCTTCCAAGGAGCAAGTGTCTTAATTTCATGTCTGCAGTTACCATCTGCAGTGATTTGGGAGACCAAGAAAATTAAGTCTGCCACTGTTTCCATTGTTTGTCCATCTATTTGTCATGAAGTGATGGGATGGAATGCCTTGATCTTCATTTTTGAATGTTGAATTTTAGGCCGTATTTTTCTCTCTCCTCTTTTACCTTTATAAAGAAGCTCTTTACTTTCTGTCATAAGGATGGTGTAATCTGCATACCTGAGGTTACTGATATTTCTCCTGACAGTCTTGATTCCAGATTGTGCTTCACTCAGACCATGATCTAATCTGCATATAACTTAAATAAGCAGGATGACAATATATAGCCTTGACATACTCCTTTCCCAATGTGGAACCAGTCTATTGTTCCATATCTGGTTCTAACTGTTGCTCCTTGTCCTGCATATAGTTTTCTCAGGATAAGGTGGTCTGTTATTCCCATCTCTTTCAGAATTTTCCAAAGTTTGTTGTGATCTACACAAAGGCTTTAGCATAGTTAATGAAGCAGAAGTAGACACTTTTCTGAAATTCTCTTGCTTTTTCTGTCATCTAACAGATGTTGGCAATTTGATCTCTGGTTCTGCTGCTTCTAAATACAACTTGTAGATAGAGATATTCTTGGGTTCACATACTGTTGAAGCCTCGTTTGCAGAATTTTGAGTGGAAGTAACAAATGGATTTAAGGGATTAGATCTGATAGATGGAGTGCTTGAAGAACTATGGATGGAGACTTGTAACACTGTACAGGAGACATTGATCAGAACCATCCCCAAGAAAGAGAAATGTAAAAATGCAAAATGCTTGTCTGAGGAAACCTTAAAAATAACTGAGAAAAGTAAAAGTCTAAGGAGAAAAGAAAAGACTCTCCATCTGAATGCAGAGTTCCAGGGAACAATGCAAAAATAAAAAAAAAAATAGAGGAAAAGAATAGAATGGGAAAGACTAGAGATTTCTTCAAGAACATTAGAGATACCAACGGAACATTATGTGCAAAGATGGGCACAATTAATGACAGAAATGATATGGACCTAACAGAAGCAGAAAATATTAAGAAGAGGTGGCAATAATTCACAGAAGAACTATACAAAAAATTCTTAATGACTCAGATAACCATAATGTTGTGATCACTCACTTAGAGCCAGACATCCTGGAGTGCAAGGTCAAGTGGGCCTTAGGAAGCATCACTATGAACAAAGCTAATGGAGATGATGGGTTCCAGCTGAGTTATTTCAAATATTAAGATGATGCTGTTAAAGTGCTACACTCAATATGCCAGTAAATTTGGAATGCCTATTAGTGGCCACAATACTTGAAAAGGTCAGTTTTTATTCCAATCCCAAAGAAGGGTAATGCCAAAGAATATTCAAACTGCTGCACATTTGCACTCTTTTCACATGCTAGCTACAAAATGCTCAATATCCTCCAAGTTATATTTCAACAGTATTTTTTAGTCTACTACTATTGCCATAACAAAATAACATAAACTTTGCGGTTTAAACTAGAGAAATTTATTTCTCACAGTGCTAGGCTCAGAACCCTTCTGAGCAGGGTTGGTTTTTCCTGAGGCCTTTCTTCTGGACTTGCTGATGACCGTATCCTAGCTGCCTTCACATAGCCTTTCATACAGATGCATATCTAGTGTCTTCTCATAAGGACACTGGTTCTGATAGATTAGAACCTTACTCCATGACCCCATTAGATATTTATTGTCTCCTAAACGCCCTATCTCCAAATACAGTCAACACATGAGTTTGGAGGTGACACAGGTCAGTTCATAACAATCTATAAAGAATCTACTGTGAGCCTTTTTTTTCCTGGTGTATACAATGGAAATAATAATTGCTATGCAGAAATATTCTGATTATGAAATGGCATAAGGTATATCAGGTTACCAGCACAATATACATGCCTAATAAATAACATATGGTGGCTGCTATTCTAATTGTAAATTTGTGACACTCATCCTTGATTTTTCCATCTTCCATTGGTTGTTGCATGGGTATCAAAGAAGCAAAGACAATAAAGATATGGTTTTGTCTTATTAAAATATATATAACTAATGTATTTGACATAAGACATAGTGGTATTCATGATCAAAGAGATTATATTTTTGTTTTCAGAACAGATTTATACTGATTGGAGACTTGATAAGTCATGAAGCTATAGCATTTGAAATAAAAATTAACAGATAAATATTTTGATATACAGGATATGGGAAATGGGATATATATTGGGAGAATGGAAAGTCATTCTACAACAATTTTATCAAAGAAACATGAAATTGAAAGCAGTATGCAGGTATTATGGGCATGAATATTATAGACCTTATGACTATCTTTAAGAAAAAGTCTGTATAGTCCACGTAGTCAAAGGGTTTTCCCAGTAGCCATGTATGGAGGTGAGAGTTGGATCAGAAGGAAGTCTGAGCACTGAAGAATTGATGCGTTTGAATTGTGGTGTTGGAGAAGACTCTTGAAAGTCCCTTGGATTGCAAAGAGATCAAAACAAATAGAAGGCAGCAGGAGAAGGGGACTGCCTTTGTCTGGATGGCATCTTTGAGTCAATGGACATGAGTTTGAGCAGGCTACAGGAGATGGTGAAGGACAGGGAACTTTGATGTGCTGCAGATTATGGATCAAAAGAGTTGGACATGACTGGGCAACTAAAGTGAAGAAAAAGAACACATATTCGAGAGGAAAATCTGAGACAAAAATAAGTATTTATTAAAAATGTAAAATCCTACGAAATTACTCGAAGCTCATAAGGACACTGGTTCTGATAGATTAGAACCTTACTCCATGACCCCATTAGATATTTATTGTCTCCTAAATGCCCTATCTCCAAATACAGTCAACATGTGAGTTTGGAGGTGACACAGGTCAGTTCATAACAATCTAAAGAATCTACTTTGAGCCTTTTTTTTCCTGGTGTATACAATGGAAATAATAATTGCTATGCAGAAATATTCTGATTATGAAATGGCATAAGGTATATCAGGTTACCAGCACAATATACATGCCTAATAAATAGCATATGGTGACTGCTATTCTAAATTGTAAATTTGTGACACTCATCCTTGATTTTTCCATCTTCCATTGGTTGTTGCATGGGTATCAAAGAAGCAAAGACAATAAAGATATGGTTTTGTCTTATTAAAATATATATAACTAATGCATTTGACATAAGACATAGTGGTATTCATGATCAAAGAGATTATATATAAGTTTTCAGAACAGATTGATACTGATTGGAGACTTGATAAGTCATGAAGCTATAGCATTTGAACTAAAAATTAACAGATAAATATTTTGATATACAGGATATGGGAAATGGGATAAATATTGGGAGAATGGAAAGTCATTTTACAACAATTTTATCAAAGAAACATGAAATTGAAAGCAGTATGCAGATATTATGGGCATGAATATTATAGACCTTATGACTATCTTTAAGAAAAAGTCTATACAGTCCACGTAGTCAAAGGGTTTTCCCAGTAGCCATGTATGGAGGTGAGAGTTGGATCAGAAGGAAGGCTGAGCACTGAAGAATTGATGCATTTGAATTGTGGTGTTGGAGAAGACTCTTGAAAGTCCCTTGGATTGCAAAGAGATCAAACCAAATAGAAGGCAGCAGGAGAAGGGGACTGCCTTTGTCTGGATGGCATCTTTGAGTCAATGGACATGAGTTTGAGCAGGCTACAGGAGATGGTGAAGGACAGGGAACTTTGACGTGCTGCAGATGATGGATCAAAAGAGTTGGACATGACTGGGCAACTGAAGTGAAGAAAAAGAACACATATTCGAGAGGAAAATCTGAGACAAAAATAAGTATTTATTAAAAATGTAAAATCCTACGAAATTACTCGAAGCTCATAGATCATGGACTTTTCTGGTGGCTCAGATGGTAAAGAGTCTTCCTGAAATACAGAAGACCCAGGTTCAAGCCCTGGGTCAGAAAGATCCTCTGGAGAAGGAAATGGCAACCCACTTTAGGATTCTTGCCTGGAGAATTCCATGGAAAGAGGAGCCTGATGGGCAAGTCCATGGTGTTGCAAAGAGTTTAACACAATTGAGTGACTTTCACTCATTCATCATAGATCTTAACTTTTCCCTACTAGGAAATCTATCAGAAATGCTTGCAGAGAAATGCTTCCTGATGACAACCTGACTTCCAGTTCCTCTCTTGAATTCTCTACAACTCCCACCATCTTCTAGCCTTGGAGAAATGTGCAGTTAAGGCTTCCTGATACATTAACTTGATCTGGGTCAAGGTAAAGCTAAGTGTGGTTAGGGATGGTAAGATTACATGTGTAGAAGAGCAGGGGAGGTGGGAGAAAGTAGGGTTATGTAAGATAAAATTGAAATGAGGAAAGCATGGGATGCCTTAAAAGCTTTGTAAGATCTTTTGGCTTTATTCATTGAAAGAACTTACAAGTAGTCTGGAGAAGGAATTCTTATACTTCAGGACTATTTTCTTACAATAGAAAGCTCAGAAAATGATTTGCAGATACATCATTTTTTTTGATGTTAGAGTGGAATATGTTTCATATAGGAATTGATTTGACCTCTATTCCAATCTAATGTGTTGTATGTATAGTAAGATGACTTACGATAGGTTTTAAAGTCTAATTTCAATGCTCATAAATATATAATTTTAGTTTTCATGCCTTTTTAAAAGTCCAAAGTTCCTCAGCCAAAAAAAATTTGATGAAATTTATGTTATTTCCTTATGTTATTTCCTTATTTTCTTTACAAGTGATTTTATTTTAATGACATTTTTAGAAAAATAATGGGATTAGGCAATGGAATTTCATGATATACTACTTTGGGGAGACAATTGTTTTTATTATTAATTTTCCACGTATAAGAGCAGATAAACAGAGTAAATAAGGATGACAAATTAGCAGTAGATTTTTTTCTTAATTAAGAATAAGAATATAGTTGCATATTTGGGGAAAGTGGGAAAGCTAAATCTAAGCAAATTCAATTTTATCTCTTTCCTGTTGGATTCCCATTTGCCCTGTAGGGGTCAAAGGTCAAAGGCCTTATGGGATGACACTCAGAATGCTTGTAAATTATCTATGTACCTTGGAAATTACTTATGTAGTTTGGAAATTACTTTTCATGATGAATCATTAAAGGGAAACTTTATCATAGTAGAGTTGGTTTCTGCCAAGTGAGGATTAGACATGGGAGTTCTTTGTTCACAATTTGTATAGATCTAAGACTCATCTATATAATGAGGGTATGGTGTGCTTTCCACAATGAACATCTAATTTGCACCAAATTGTTGGATAGGACATGTTCATCCTATTTCTTCCCAGGATATCTTAGCTCCCCTCAGGTATCACAGCTTGCTTTTCTGCTCACATAATTCTTCACTTCTTCCATAAGGGCTCTCCCTAGAATATGATGATGTCTGCTTTGATTTTTAGAGTGCTGTATTCAGACCTCCTGAATCTGAGTAACCAGGAGGATGTATTAAAATACAGGCTATTTAAGCCCCAAGTCCAGAATCGGATGTAGAAATCTGCACTTTCCACAAGCTCCTCAGAGGTTATTTGAGACTCAACTTTGAAAGGCTCTGTTTGTGACTAAAACACCAAGTTGAGTCAGAAGACTCAAATCCTACCTCACCAATATTCAGCAAGGCTGCACATCACTGAGTTTGTATTGGAGATAGGCTTATAAATGAACACTGTGGGTTTTCTAACACTAAAGATCTGTGTGCTGTCAGGCTGGGAACACTCTCCTTTAGCCTTTCCTCATTTCCCTTTCTACACCATTCTCCAACCCAGTAGTTCTCAATGTGAATCCTGAGACCAGTTCTAGCAGCGTCACCTGTGAACTTCATATAAATGCACTTTTTTTTTTTTTGTCTTCCATAGGTTTTTTTTTTCAATTATTATTATTATTCTTTATTTTAAAGGTTTTACAGAGTTTTGTAGTTCAGAGTTTTGTAGACATGTATGTTCCCAGATCAGTCATATGCATATCCCTGGTCCCCACCCCCTCAGTTCCCCCCATCCCACCCTCCAGACCTTTGCCCCAAGCCACTGTAAGCACTCCTATTCCTTAGCTCTATGACACTAGTTATCTTTTCCACACATAACAGTATAGGTTTCCATGTTACTCCCTCCATGCTTCCCCCTCCCTATTTCTTCCCCACAATGTCCCTATGTCTATGCTCTGTCTGTTTTTCCATGAGTTCCCTGCATGTGTTATCAAGACCGTCCTACTAGATTCCATATATGTGTGTTAGTATACTGTATTTGTCTTTCTCTTTTTGACTTACTTCACTTTTTATGATAGGTTCTAGAGCCAGTCACTTCATTAGGACTGAGTCTTCTGCATTTCTTTTAACAGCTAAGTAGTATTCCATTGTATATATGTACCAGAGCTTCTGGATCCATTCATTCGTCGATGGACATCTAGGTTGATTCCAAGTTCTGGCTATTGTATAGAGAGCTGCAATGAACATCGGGGTACAGGTGCTTCTTTCAGTTTTGATTTCATCAGGATATAAGCCTAATAGTGGGATTGCTGGGTTGTAGGGTGCTTCTATTTTTAGTTTTTTAAGGAATCTCCATACTGTCTTCCATAGAGGCTGTATCAATTTACATTCCCACCAGCAATGCAAGAGGGTTCCCTTTTTTTTTTGACCCCATTTGAGTCCTTCTGAACCAGAAACCCTCCCAAAGATTTTGATACAGGCTAAAGTTGAGGAACCACTGATCTAGTCAATTTTCCCTTCTTTCCAAATCCTACCTCACCAATATTCAGCAAGGCTGCACATCACTGAGTTTGTATTGGAGATAGGCTTATAAATGAACTCTGTGGGTTTTCTAACACTAAAGATCTGTGTGCTGTCAGGCTGGGAACACTCTCCTTTAGCCTTTCCTCATTTCCCTTTCTACACCATTCTCCAACCCAGTAGTTCTCAATGTGAATCCTGAGACCAGTTCTAGCAGCGTCACCTGTGAACTTCATATAAATGCACTTTTTTTTTTTTTTGTCTTCCATAGGTTTTTTTTTTCAATTATTATTATTATTCTTTATTTTAAAGGTTTTACAGAGTTTTGTAGTTCAGAGTTTTGTAGACATGTATGTTCCCAGATCAGTCATATGCATATCCCTGGTCCCCACCCCCTCAGTTCCCCCCATCCCACCCCTCCAGACCTTTGCCCCAAGCCACTGTAAGCACTCCTATTCCCTTAGCACTATGACACTAGTTATCTTTTCCACACATAACAGTATAGGTTTCCATGTTACTCCCTCCATGCTTCCCCCTCCCTATTTCTTCCCCACAATGTCCCTATGTCTATGCTCTGTCTGTTTTTCCATGAGTTCCCTGCATGTGTTATCAAGACCGTCCTACTAGATTCCATATATGTGTGTTAGTATACTGTATTTGTCTTTCTCTTTTTGACTTACTTCACTTTTTATGATAGGTTCTAGAGCCAGTCACTTCATTAGGACTGAGTCTTCTGCATTTCTTTTAACAGCTGAGTAGTATTCCATTGTATATATGTACCAGAGCTTCTGGATCCATTCATTCGTCGATGGACATCTAGGTTGATTCCAAGTTCTGGCTATTGTATAGAGAGCTGCAATGAACATTGGGGTACAGGTGCTTCTTTCAGTTTTGATTTCATCAGGATATAAGCCTAATAGTGGGATTGCTGGGTTGTAGGGTGCTTCTATTTTTAGTTTTTTAAGGAATCTCCATACTGTCTTCCATAGAGGCTGTATCAATTTACATTCCCACCAGCAATGCAAGAGGGTTCCCTTTTTTTTTTTTTGACCCCATTTGAGTCCTTCTGAACCAGAAACCCTCCCAAAGATTTTGATACAGGCTAAAGTTGAGGAACCACTGATCTAGTCAATTCCTCTTTCCACCTTGGTGCCTACTGAGGAGAAAAAGGAATCTATTAAATTAATTCACATTGGATTTTAAAGATATTTGTATTTCAGTAGAAAATCCTGATAAAGAGAGTGTTGAACACATAGAAATAAAGTTCTAATAGAAAAATTTGTGTTATCATAGCGCCTGAAAGGAAGGTATTTTGATGAGAGGGTGCTATCAATCAATTGTATGCTTTATACTTAATCTACACCTAAAGGCACCTTGGTTATAGTACATATGTTTGTATAGGTACATCAGAACCTACCTATCCTATATTATCCTTCCTTGTTTTCTTCTTTATAGGGAAAAATTAATTGATAAACTAATCCATGTTGATATACAAATATTTTATTGACCACAAGTAGCTTCTGTTTTCTCAGGGGTTTTCTGGAGATGATCTCTTAACCTTATGAGTTGGAAAAATCTAGATAACATGGTAACTTGATAAGATAGAGAATTTCCGTTAAGCTTTCTCTATCTTCTCATGACTGATCTTTTTTTCTTCCTTCAAAGTAGAGTTAAGATTTGTGTCTTGGATATTTACCATAAAAAAGGGAAATCTAATTGCTATATTACCTTATTTGGTGGACAGTTAAGAAGTATTAAATTTACTCTGACATTTATAGGGCTATATATTTCTACTCAGTATAAGGAAAACTTTTCTAAGAACTAAAGTAGTTCATCTGAAAAACTCAAAGCCACATAGCATAGATGTTTAAGAGCAAATTCTTTGAAGGCAAAAAAAATCCCCAACATGTCAGTTCTTTGCATGCTGAGTCACTCCTGTTGTGTCTAATCCTATGTGCCCCTATGGACTATATAGTCTGCCATGATCCTCTGTCCATGGGATTCTCCAGGCAAGAATACTGAAGTGTCCTGGAGAAGGAAATGGCAACCCACTCCAGTATTCTTGCCTGGAGACTTCCATGGACAGAGGAGCCCGGCAGATACAGTCCGTGGAGTCGCATAGAGTCGGATACGACTAAGCGACTAACACACACATACGGTCATAATTAGTATTTTTGTTGTTAATAAAATGATATGAGAACAGACATAACAGAGGACAATAAAGCAGAAAACATCACATTGTTTTCACAGAGAAAAAACAGAATACTGGAATGGGTTGCCATTTTTTTGAACAAATTAATAAGTGTTCTAAGCTTCTGTTATCTAAAAAAATGATATTATTGTCTTCTTCATGGGGTTATTATGAAATTAAGTGGGATAATTGTGAGCTACTTAGTATAGTGATCACACAGTGAACACTTAGAGTAGCTCCTTTTTTTTTTAATTGGAGGAATTTGCTTTACAAAATTGTATTGCTTTCTGTCATACAACAATATGAATCAACCATAATTATATATATCACCTCCCTCTTAAAACCTCCCTCCCCTCCGCCCACCACACCCCTCTAGGTCATCATAGAGTGCCAGCTTGGCTCCTTCTATTTTATAGCAACTTCCTACCTGCTATTTATTTTATATATGATAATATATATAAATCATTACTACTTTCTCCATTCCTACCACCCTTTCCTTTGAGCTGTGTCTACAAGTCCTTTCTCTACACCTGCATATCCATTCCTTCCCTTCAAATAGATTCATTGATACCATTTTTGGTATCAATTCCATATGTGTATATATATGTGCATTCGTATGTGATACTTGTTTTCTCTTTCTGACTTTCTTGTGTATAACAGGCTCTAGGTTCATCCACATCACTAGAACTGACTCAAATTTGTTCCTTTTTTGGCTGAGTAATAGTCCATTGTATATACGTACCACATCTTAATTCATTCATCTACCAAAAGACATCTAGGTTGCTTCCATGTCATGGCTATTGTAAATAGTGCTTCAATGAATATTGGAGTTCATGTCTTTTAAAATTGTGGTTTTCTCAGGGTATATGCCTACTAGTGGGATTGCTAGGTCATAAGGTAGATTTATTCCTAACCTTTAAAGAAATTTCCATACTGTTATCCATAATGACCATATCAGTTTACATTCCCACCAACAGTGCAGGAGGGTTCCCTTTTCCCCACGTCCTCGCCAGCAGTTACTGTTTGTAGATTTCTTGATAATGGTCATTTTAAATGGGGGAGGTGATTCCTCTTTGTAGTTTTGATTTGCATTTTTCTAATAATTAGTGATGCTGAGTATCTTTTCATGTGCTTTACATGTCTTCTTTGGAGAAATGTATGTTTAGGTCTTCTGCCCATTTTTTGATTGTGTTTGTTTTTCTGATATTGAGCTGTATGAGCTGCATATATATTTTGGAGACTAACTCTTTGTCAATTGCTTCATCCACAGCTATTTTCTCTCATTGTTAGGGCTTTCTTTTCATCTTGTTTATTGTTTCTTTTGCTGTGCAAAAGCTTTTAAATTTAATTAGGTCCCATTTGTTTAATTTTACTTCCATTACTCTAGAAGGTGGGTTAAAAAGGATCTTGTGGGCTTCCCTGGTGGTCCAGTGGGTAAGAACACCACCTTGCAGTGCAAGGGGCACCGGTTCGATCCCTGGCCTGGGAAGATCCCATGTGCCGCGGAGCGGCTGGACTGATGTGTCCAATTACCGAGCCGGAGCTCTGGAGCGCATGCGCCCAGAGCCTGTGCTCTGCCACAACAGAGGCCACCACGATGGGAGGCCCACAGGAGCCAAAGAACAAAGACGGATGAAAATAGAGAAATGAAAGACCAATAGACGTGGCCCGCCTGCTCCCCTCCCGCCCCACCCCACCCTCACCAAAAAAAAAAAAGGATCTTGTGATTTATGTCAGAGTGTTCTGTCTTTTTCCCTCTAAGATATTTAGAGTTTCTGGTCTTACATTTAAGTCTTTAATCTCTTTTGAGTCTGTTTTTGTGTATGGTGTTAGGATGTGTCCTTGTTTAATTCTTTTACATGTAACTATCCAGTTTCCCAGCACCATTCTTTGACGAGGCTTTCTTTTCTCCATTGTATATTCTTGTCTCCTTTGTCAAAGATAAATTGACCATGGTATGTGGGTTTATCTCTGGGCTTTATATCTTGTTTCATTGGTGTATATTTCTTTTTTGTGCCAGTACCATACTGTCTTGATGACTGTAGCTTTGTGGTATAGTATGAAGTCAGGAAGGATGATTCCTCCAGCTCCAATTTTTTTTTTCCTCAAGATTGCTTGGGCTATCTGGGTTTTTTTGTGTTTCTATACAAATTGTGTAACTTTTTGTTCTAGTTCTGTGAGAATACCAAATGTAGTTTTGCAGGGATTACATTGAATATGTAGGCTGCTTTGGGCAATATAATCATTCTCACAATAATAATTCTTCTAATCTAAGAACATGGCTTTTACCCCTTTTTGATGGTTTTTCTGATACTGAGCTGTATGAGCTGCATATATATTTTGGAGACTAACTCTTTGTCAATTGCTTCATTCACAGCTATTTTCTCTCATTGTTAGGGCTTTCTTTTCATCTTGTTTATTGTTTCTTTTGCTGTGCAAAAGCTTTTAAATTTAATTAGGTCCCATTTGTTTATTTTTACTTCCATTACTCTAGAAGGTGGGTTAAAAAGGATCTTGTGGGCTTCCCTGGTGATCCAGTGGGTAAGGACACCCCCTTGCAGTGCAAGGGGCACCGGTTCGATCCCTGGCCTGGGAAGATCCCATGTGCCGCGGAACGGCTGGACTGATGTGTCCAATTACCGAGCCGGAGCTTTGGAGCGCATGCGCCCAGAGCCGGTGCTCTGCCACAACAGAGGCCACCACGATGGGAGGCCCACAGGAGCCAAAGAACAAAGACGGATGAAAATAGAGAAATGAAAGACCAATAGACGTGGCCCGCCTGTCCCCCTCCCTCCCCACCCCACCCTCACCAAAAAAAAAAGGATCTTGTGATTTATGTCAGAGTGTTCTGTCTTTTTCCCTCTAAGATATTTAGAGTTTCTGGTCTTACATTTAAGTCTTTAATCTCTTTTGAGTCTGTTTTTGTGTATGGTGTTAGGATGTGTCCTTGTTTAATTCTTTTACATGTAACTATCCAGTTTCCCAGCACCATTCTTTGACGAGGCTTTCTTTTCTCCATTGTATATTCTTGTCTCCTTTGTCAAAGATAAATTGACCATGGTATGTGGGTTTATCTCTGGGCTTTATATCTTGTTTCATTGGTGTATATTTCTTTTTTGTGCCAGTACCATACTGTCTTGATGACTGTAGCTTTGTGGTATAGTATGAAGTCAGGAAGGATGATTCCTCCATCTCCAATTTTTTTTTTTTTTCCCCTCAAGATTGCTTGGGCTATCTGGGTTTTTTTGTGTTTCTATACAAATTGTGTAACTTTTTGTTCTAGTTCTGTGAGAATACCAAATGTAGTTTTGCAGGGATTACATTGAATATGTAGACTGCTTTGGGCAATATAATCATTCTCACAATAATAATTCTTCCAATCTAAGAACATGGTATATTTCTCCACCTGTTTGTGTTGTCTTTGATTTCTTTCATCATTGTCTTACAGTTGTTGGGATACAGGTCTGTTGTCTCTTTAGGTAGACTTATTCCTAGGTTATTTATTCTTTTTGTTGCAATGGTGAATGGGATTATTTCCTTAATTTCTTTGATGTTTCATTGCTGTAGTGTAGGAATGCAAGTAATTTCTATGTATTAATTTTATAATTTTGTATCCTGTGAATTTATTCATTGATTAACTCTAATAATTTTCTGGTGTCATCTTAGGGTTTTCTATGTAAAGAATCAGGTGGCTTATATGGTATATAATCTGCCTGGAATACAGGAGACCTGAGTTTGATTCCTGGGTTGGGAAGATCACCTGGAGAAGGGAATGGCTGTCCATTCTAGTATTCTTGCCTGGAGAAGTTCATATATAGTATCATGTCATCTTCAAACAGAATTTTACTTATTCTTTTCCAATCTGAACTCCTTTTATTTCTTTTTCTTCCAAAACTATGTTGATTAATAGTGGCAAGATTGGACTGGTATCTCTTAATTTCATAGTTTCAAGAAAAAGCTGCATCACTACCTTGCATCTCGGCAAAGTAGTGTGAGAAAAACTGTTAATGTCTGTTTCCAATCTATGATTCTCACAGTCTCACACCCTAGAAAACTACGCATTCTATAACTCTTGTAATTTGATGAGAACTCTATTTGGGAAATAATCAAATAGAAAATCTAAAAACCCTTCCTCAATGAAATGAAATTTTAAAATGCATTTTGACTGGCTTATTTTTACAGAGACTCATAAAGCAATCCTGAATTCTCAGTAATATTTTTCCTATTATGAAACACTTATATCCTTAAAGCATGCTTTCTTGTATATTTCCATCTATCACAGCAAAACTCAGACATGGGTGTACATTCATACTCACACACCTCTATCTAGGTCACTTATGAATCTCATGAAGCTTATGGAGCACAGTCTGGGTTAACTTCAAGTGATAACTGGTCTCTGGCAGAGAATATTTTTCCCTTTTATATAGTTTTCAGGGACATAGCTTTCTGCTTTCCCTGGATTAGGTGATGAATAAAAGTTTTTTGATATGGCAAGTTATTTCTCACTATTATTCAAAGAATTTGACATTGGAAGGTTTTACTTTGTGATTACTTGATGGAGTTTGAAAAACATCCAGCAAGAATCAGCAATGTTCTAAAAACTTTTTAGAAAGAGATTTTTCTCTAGTGTCCTTGGAAATATGTGATTTTTTAAAAGAACACTGAATGGGTGAAAACATTCTTTAAAAATGGAAAAAGCACTTTCCTTTTACCTTATGAACAAAAGGCAGTGTTTTCTAAATGAAAAAAAAAAAAAACCTGATATGTTAATCAAGTTTTAAACTATTCATTGCCTTTGTTTTGAAATTTAATATCTTGCTATTCACTATAGACTTTTTTGTAAAACATTTATTAGAATAAAACTAGAAATGCAACTTGAGAAAGTGAACACTTTGTATTTATCACTTGTGACAATCTTTCTTGACTTCATTCCTGGCCAAATAGATGCACTATTAATAATGTACTTATTTCAGTATTGATTGCATTTGCTTTCACACTTGGTAAAGACCCCTTGAGGATCTAGAATGTCGATAGAGTGGATTCCAACTGGAGATTTATGGAGTCAATGAACCTGGGTCCATAGTAACAGTCTAACAAATGAGATAGACAAAAGCCCTGGACTTTCAGTCAATGTCAGTGACTTTGGAGGCAATAAATTTATGAGAATCGATGATCTTAACTCAAGCTGGGCCCTCTCATTTGGACTTTGCACTATTTGTTTATTGTCAACCTACTTTGGTAAGGAAAATAGAACTACTGCAAGTTCTATGTAATTATGTATCAGTATTTGAAATTCTTCCACTTAACATAAAATTCCAAGGGCAGTATGGAGTCAGGGGAAAAATAACTTAAAATCAGAAACTCTGGGCAGAAATTCTGTTCTACTTATTAGCTGTATGGTTATAGACAATCTTCTAAGATTAGTAGTTATAATTTTTACTGATCTTAGTTTATATCAGTACCTATATAAAAATTTTTATATACAATATTTTTATAAAATGGGGATTTTTCATTGTCTCAGTTTTACAGAAAAGGGAAACAAAGCATGTGGAAGTTAAGTAGCTTATCCAAAGTCACATAACTTGTATCTGTCTAGGGTTGGTGTGGAGGGGTGACTGAAATTTAAACCAGGGAATCTAGTGTCAGGGTCTATATATATATATTTTTTAAAGACTTATTTATTTATTTATTTTGGTTGGGGGTGGGATGGGAAGGGAAGGGAGCAGGTGGGCCACTTCTATTGGTCTTTCATTTCTCTATTTTCATCCATCTTTGTTCTTTGGCCCGTGTGGGCCTCCCATCGTGGTGGCCTCTGTTGTTGCAGAGCACCGGCTCTGGGCGCATGCACTCCAGAGCTCCGGCTCAGTAATTGGACACATTGGTCCAGCTGCTTCGTGGCACGTGAGATCTTCCCAGGCCAGGGATCGAACCGGCGCCCCTTGCACTGCAAGGAGGTGTCCTTACCCACTGGACCACCAGGGAAGCCCAGGGTCTATATTCTTAACAATTATACCTACTACCTTAGTTTTCTTGTCTATGGATTATTTTTGTTGGTCCCCAACATAATGATGTGATTAAGTACCTTTTAGAAGTCAATGCTTTTATTCATTGAAAGTACATATGGTTCTGAAAAAATATAGTATAATTTTAAGGCATATTGATATGTATTGTTAAGAGAAATAAAAACATTGTTTTCTCCCTTCTGTAAATTTTCTTCAGGAATAATAGAGTAATTTTCTATTTTAGACATTGTAAAATATCCATTTAATTCAACTGAAAACTCAAATTGATTTTTTGGCAATCAGTGAAAATAACATGGTGTCTACATGAAATGTTCTCTCCATAAAGCAGGCAATTGGTTTCTGCAATTGTAAATATCGGTTGCTTAACAAAACCTTTATGGGCCACATTAAGTCAGCTTGAAAAGTTTTACATTGTCAATGCCCCTTGGACAAAAGAGTGCTCTCTTGGTAATTGTAAATACATGTGGAGGCAAAGACTCTGCTATAGGCAGAGAGGAGAAAATTGAGACGTGCTACAGAGTCCAAATCCAATTTAGAGACTAAAACCGAATGAAGTCTGGTTCTCCATGGGACCCTAGTTTCAAACCCTATTGAAAGAGTCAGAGGTAATGAATATTTGATATCCATGTATACTGCAGAAATTATATTTTTATAAGACTAATTGGAGTCATATAGGTAGTTTAATACAGCATGTCTCCTTTATACCATCAAATAACCACTTGGCTTAAAGATCCTTAAATCAAGTCTGAAATGAGAGGACCATTTTAAAACTGTAGGTACCTACTTTACCAGATCAATTGTAATAATCTTGGATTTGGATTGTATTAGAGATAATAGTATAAGTCAGTTAGGGCAGACAAAACCAGTATTTCAGCTGTGGAGCTTATAAAAAAATACCTATTGCCAGAAATTAAGTCCAGGAACACCAGGGGAGTGTATGTTAAAGTAGGTTTAAAATGACATTAGAACCAAGACTTAAAAATAACCCAAGACTTGCTATTGCTATCGATAGGGTTTTTGAAAGGGAGTTATGCTCAGATAAAGAAAAAATATCGTTTTACAATGTGTAGATCTTTTCCTTGAATCCTCTGTAACTTTCTAATTGGCTAGACTGAGACAATGAAGGTGATCCCTAAGCTAGGTAAGTCTGTGTGGGCCAAAAACATGTGGGCAAGAACAAAATAGGCTGAAAGATCTGTTACACTTACACCCTCCCCAAACCCTAAACCCAAATTCAAATTCCATTTCTAAGTAACTCATATGTGCCCATATCAAATAACATGAAGAAAAAGTTTGCTCTGACGACGGTGGTGGAGCTAGCCTAGGTTCCCTGCCTTAAACTTGCTTCAGATGTCTTCTGAAATGTTTCCCTTAAGAAGAGAGTATTTGAAGAAAGACATAAACAAACAAACAAAACCAAGCTCATGGATACAGAGAACAGATAGTAGTTGCAAAATGGCTGATGGGTTCAAGAAGCACCAACTTCCATATATAAAATAACCCATGGGGATGTAATGTAAAGTGTGGCAACTATAGTTAACAACACTGTGTTGCATATTTGAAATTTCCTAAGAAAGTAAATCTTAAAAGTTCTTAACACAAGAAAAAAAGTTCTATAAGTATATGTGGTCATGAATATTAGCTAGAGTTATTGTGGTGATCATTTTGCAATATATACAAATGTCAAATTATTATACACCTAAAATATGGTAGTCATTCAGTCAAGCCTGACTCTTTGTGACACCATGGTCCATGGGATTCTCCAGGCAAGAATTCTGGAGTAAGTAATGATTCCCTTCTCCAGGGGATATTCCTAACCCTGAAGGGATCAAACCCAGGTCTCCAGCATTGCCAGCAGATTTTTTACCATCTGAGCCACACACTTCAGTAAAAAATAATACAGGAAAACACCGCCCTAACCTACGACGCTTTTGAAATTTTTTCCCTTTCTTTGTAGCCCATTATAATATCTTAAATCTGAAAAGCTTAGGTTTAAAACTCTCCTCTCAAATGATGAAGTTGGGGCTGGATAGTAAAAGCAGGGAGTAGATGAGAACCTTGAACTTGCCCTAAAAACACCATAGTTCTGATTTTTTAAATGCACGTTTTATTAGCCCTCTGGAATTAATACTAAATCCCATAATCAGTCAAGACTACAAGAATCCACTTTGGAGGAGGAGATAATCACAGATTATCAGAGAAGCCCTGTCCACAACTTCTCCAATTTTTGTCACTATAGTTCTTTCTTGATCAATGAACTGTGAACTTTATACCTTTTTATTTTACTTCTAATAATTTTTTAATAGGTCAGGAAAGTACACTGTTTATTCAAAATTTACCTTATGCATAAAATGAGAAAGGCTTCTGAATTTCACTTCGAAATTTTCCATTATCCAGTTAGGCTACAAAGCAAGACTTTCCAGTGTGTTAGAGATTACATCATACCTTGAAAATGCCCTCATGCCAAAGATAGCAGCAATGTGCTAATGTTCTCTAACAGGTAACAATAAACAACCTTCTACAGATAGTTTCTTGTTCCTACAGAGAAGTTAGTCTTCAATTTTAAATTTCTCCCTTAATTTTTCCCCCAGAAAATCTGAGCTCAGAAAAGGGCCCTTCCTGCCAGATTTCCTGTTCTACCTTGTACCAGCCAGATGGGATTTTTTCTGCAGCAGAAGCTTGGATCATCTGTCACTGAAGCAGGTGGAGCTCCTTCTGCACTTTCAAAGCTGTGCTCCAGTACCAAATAGTTTATGCAACCAGTATTTGCAAATATCCATATGGTCAATAAAGCCACTAAGATATCCAAATACCAATCCTACATCAATGCAATTTAGAAATCACAGGTATTGCCAAGCCATTATAGCAGTTTAAACTCAAGGCAGCAATTTCATTCTGCAGTATTATTTTTCAGTTAAAAGTAATGTTTCCAGAACCTAGCATAGACCTCTATTTTACCATCTGAGCCACACACTTCAGTAAAAAATAATACAGGAAAACACCACCCTAACCTATGATGCTTTTGAAATTTCTTCCCTTTCTTTGTAGCGCATTATAATATCTTAAATCTGAAAAGCTTAGGTTTAAAACTCTCCTCTCAAATGATGAAGTTGGGGCTGTATAGTAAAAGCAGGGAGTAGATGAGAACCTTGAACTTGCCCTAAAAACACCATATTTCTGATTTTTTAAATGCACCTTTTATTAACCCTCTGGAATTAATAATAAATCCCATAATCAGTCAAGACTGCAAGAATCCCCTTTGGAGGAGGAGATAATCATAGATTATCAGAGAAGCCCTGTCCACAGCTTCTCCAATTCTTGTCACTATAGTTCTTTCTTGATCAATGAATTGTGAATTTTATACCTTTTTATTTTACTTCTAATAGTTTTTTAATAGATCAGGAAAGTACACTGTTTATTCAAAATTTACTTTATGCATAAAATGAGAAAGCCTTCTGAATTTCACTTCGAAATTTTCCATTATCCAGTTAGGCTACAAAGCAAGACTTTCCAGTGTGTTAGAGATTACATCATACCTTGAAAATGCCCTCATGCCAAAGATAGCAGCAATGTGCTAATGTTCTCTAACAGGTAACAATAGACAACCTTCTACAGATAGTTTCTTGTTCCCACAGAGAAGTTAGTCTTCAATTTTAAATTTCTCCCTTAATTTTTCCCCCAGAAAATCTGAGCTCAGAAAAGGGCCCTTCCTGCCAGATTTCCTGTTCTACCTTGTACCAGCCAGATGGGATTTTTTCTGCAGCAGAAGCTTGGATCATCTGTCACTGAAGCAGGTGGAGCTCCTTCTGCACTTTCAAAGCTGTGCTCCAGTACCAAATAGTTTATGCAACCAGTATTTGCAAATATCCATATGGTCAATAAAGCCACTAAGATATGCAAATACCAATCCCACATCAATGCAATTTAGAAATCACAGGTATTGCCAAGCCATTATAGCAGTTTAAACTCAAGGCAGCAATTTCACTCTGCAGTATTATTTTTCAGTTAAAAGTAATGTTTCCAGAACCCTAAGACATAGACCTCTATTGATTTGCTGGTCACAATCCATAACAAAGAATTGCCATTTTGGGTAAAAAGAAGTAAAAAGGAAGGGGAAACAACATTATCAAGAAGCAAGATGGGTTTCTTGGTTTCATTTTCTGCTTTGTATTAATAGATATCAGTGGTCAGCAATCCGCAATTTGTAAACTGAAATTTCAATCATTTATGCCAATCCTAGTCTGCAAATTCATCGTACTCTATCTGTGTCTACATGTCCATTCTCTATGTCTGGGTCTCTATTCCTGCCCTGTTAATAAGTTGCTCTGTACCATTTTTATAGATTTTACATGTATGCATTAATATGCAACATTTGCTTTTCTCTTTCTGACTTACTTCACTCTGTATGACACACTCTAGGTTTAGTCACATTTCTACAAATGACCCAATTTTGTTCCTTTTTAGGAAGTTATATGTACAATATTTCATTGTATTTATGTACTATATCTTATTTATCCATGCATCACTATCTTGTGTAAAATAGATAGCTAGTGGGAACCTGCTGTATAGCACAGGGAGTGCAGATTGGTGCTCTGTGATGACTTAAATGGGTAGGATGGGAAGTTGAATAGGAGGGAGGCTCAAAAGGGAGGGGATATATGTTTGAGGACACAAACCAGTGAAGATTTTTGCAGCTTTGGCCAAGCCAGGAGAAAAACATCTTGGAAATGAAAGAGCTAAGACAGAACAAGTTGATTTGATTCACATGGGCTCATTAGCTGGGATCATACTGATCAGCAACAGGTGGAAAATCTGCTGTGGATTTTGGAATGCCAGGTCAGCACGTGTTAGAACTCTGCCTGTGCACACTGAACAGACTCCTTAACTTCTTGTTGGTCTAGTCACCCCTAGCTGCAGCAGGCCTGTTCCATTCTTAGAGTCACGGTGGTAATTATTGATCAGGGCTGTGACTGACTACCAGCCCATGTTAATATCATTCCTCGCAGACACCTGGATGCTTAAACTCTCAATAAAAGTGGATGGACTGGGCTTCCCTGGTGGTCCAGTGGATAAGGACACCGCCTTGCAGTGCAAGGGCCGTTGGTCACAGATTGCCAACCATTATAGCAGTTTGGCATTTCATTGCTTTTTTCAGTTAAAAGTAATGTTTCCAGAACCCTAAGACATAGACCTCTATTGATTTGCTGGTCACAATCCATAACAAAGAATTGCCATTTTGGGTAAAAAGAAGTAAAAAGGAAGGGCAAACAACATTATCAAGAAGCAAAATGGGTTTCTTGGTTTCATTTTCTGCTTTGTATTAATAGATATCAGTGGTCAGCAATCTGCAATTTGTAAACTGAAATTTCAATCATTTATGCCAATCCTAGTCTGCACATGTCCATTCTCTATGTCTGGGTCTCTATTCCTGCCCTGTTAATAAGTTGCTCTCTACCATTTTTATAGATTTTACATGTATGCATTAATATGCAACATTTGCTTTTCTCTTTCTGACTTACTTCACTCTGTATGACACACTCTAGGTTTAGTCACATTTCTACAAATGACCCAATTTTGTTCCTTTTTAGGAAGTTATATGTACAATATTTCATTGTATTTATGTACTATATCTTATTTATCCATGCATCACTATCTTGTGTAAAATAGATAGCTAGTGGGAACCTGCTGTATAGCACAGGGAGTGCAGATTGGTGCTCTGTGATGACTTAAATGGGTAGGATGGGAAGTTGAATAGGAGGGAGGCTCAAAAGGGAGGGGATATATGTTTGGGGACACAAACCAGTGAAGATTTTTGCAGCTTTGGCCAAGCCAGGAGAAAAACATCTTGGAAATGAAAGAGCTAAGACAGAACAAGTTGATTTGATTCACATGGGCTCATTAGCTGGGATCATACTGATCAGCAACAGGTGGAAAATCTGCTGTGGATTTTGGAATGCCAGGTCAGCACGTGTTAGAACTCTGCCTGTGCACACTGAACAGACTCCTTAACTTCTTGTTGGTCTAGTCACCCCTAGCTGCAGCAGGCCTGTTCCATTCTTAGAGTCACGGTGGTAATTATTGATCAGGGCTGTGACTGACTACCAGCCCATGTTAATATCATTCCTTGCAGACACCTGGATGCTTAAACTCTCAATAAAAGTGGATGGACTGTGGCTTCCCCTGGTGGTCCAGTGGATAAGGACACCGCCTTGCAGTGCAAGGGCCGTTGGTTTGATCCCTGGCCTGGGAAGATCCCACGTGCCGCGGAGCGGCTGGACTGATGTGTCCAATCACCAAGCCAGAGCTCTGGAGCACATGCGCCCAGAGCCAGCGCACTGCGACGACAGAGGCCACCGCGATGGGAGGCCCACAGGAGCCAAAGAACAAAGACAGATGAAAATAGAGAAATGAAAGACCAATAGAAGTGGCCCGTCCACTCCCCTCCCTCCCCAACCCGACTCCCGCCCAAAATAAATAAATAAATTAAAAAAAAAAAGTGGACAGACTGGTGACTCTGCTCAGGAGCTTTACCCAAGAGGTCTTGAGCCCCCTGCTCCCATCCTTTCTCTCTATGTGTGTTTGTATTTCTTTTAGATAGATACATAGATAGGTAGACAGACAGACAGACAGACAGACAGATAGATAGATAGATATAGATATTTGGCCACTTCTATTGGTCTTCACTTATTTCCATCTTTGTTCTTTGGCCTGTGTGGGCCTCCCATCACAGTGGCCTTTCACTGCAGAGCACCATCTCTGGGCGCATGCACTCCAGAGCTCTGACTTGGTAGTTGGACACATTGGTCCAGCCGCTCCACAGCACGTGGGATCCTCCCAGGCCAGGGATCAAACTGACGCCCCCTGCACTGCAAGGCGGTGTCCTTACCCACTGGACCACCATGGAAGCCCTCATGTTTGTATTTCTTAATGTGTCGTCATACCCGCTATTCTCTATGCACCCAGCTGACATGCTGCAGCATATATGTATACATATAGTTGATTCACTTAATTGTACAGCAGAAACTGACAATATTGTAAAACAACTATATCCCCCCAAATTTCAATTACTTATGATGATATTGCTTACCATTTCCTGAAGGAAAAATCTCTATTTATAAATTGACTTCTTCTGTCAGAGACTGGAACCTATAACACCCTGTTTTTGCTATGAATATTGAAACTACCCCTAGACTTATTCGTGTCAGCAGACACCTGGTAATATCATTCCTTGCAGACACCTGGATGCTTAAACTCTCAATAAAAGTGGATGGACTGTGGCTTCCCTGGTGGTCCAGTGGATAAGGACACCGCCTTGCAGTGCAAGGGCCGTTGGTTTGATCCCTGGCCTGGGAAGATCCCACGTGCCGCGGAGCGGCTGGACTGATGTGTCCAATCACCAAGCCAGAGCTCTGGAGCACATGCGCCCAGAGCCAGCGCACTGCGACGACAGAGGCCACCGCGATGGGAGGCCCACAGGAGCCAAAGAACAAAGACAGATGAAAATAGAGAAATGAAAGACCAATAGAAGTGGCCCGTCCACCCCCCTCCCTCCCCAAACCGACCCCCGCCCCCCCCAAAATAAACAAATAAATTAAAAAAAAAAAGTGGACAGACTGGTGACTCTGCTCAGGAGCTTTACCCAAGAGGTCTTGAGCCCCCTGCTCCCATCCTTTCTCTCTATGTGTGTTTGTATTTCTTTTAGATAGATACATAGATAGGTAGACAGACAGACAGACAGACAGACAGATAGATAGATAGATATAGATATTTGGCCACTTCTATTGGTCTTCACTTATTTCCATCTTTGTTCTTTGGCCTGTGTGGGCCTCCCATCACAGTGGCCTTTCTTGTCGCAGAGTACCAGCTCTGGGCACATGCGCTCCAGAGTTCCGACTTGGTAGTTGGACACATTGGTCCAGCCGCTCCACAGCACGTGGGATCCTCCCAGGCCAGGGATCAAACTGGTGCCCCCTGCACTGCAAGGCGGTGTCCTTACCCACTGGACCACCAGGGAAGCCCTCATGTTTGTATTTCTTAATGTGTCATCACACCCGCTATTCTCTATACACCCAGCTGACATGCTGCAGCATATATGTATACATATAGTTGATTCACTTAATTGTACAGCAGAAACTGACGATATTGTAAAACAACTATACCCCCCAAAATTTCAATTACTTATGATGATATTGCCTTCCATTTCCTGAAGGAAAAACCTCTATTTATAAATTGACTTCTTCTGTCAGAGACTGGAACCTATAACACCCTGTTTTTTGCATATTGAGACATTTGGAAAGCATACCCCTAGACTTTTTATTCTTTTGTAATGTCCACTCCTGTAGTATATTAGTGCATCCTCTCAGTTCTTCAGTTTTTATTTTCTCCCCACTTTTTGAGCAGGGTTCTCTCTGTAAAGACTATAGCTGTGGACCTACTGTCAGACCATCACCGATATATATTATATGACCTGAATCAAATTATGAAAAATTTGTTAGTATCAGTCAGTTCCTGCATCTATTAAAGGGCATAATATTAATAGCACACTACCTTAAATGGTGCTGGCAGGGATTAAAGGAGATATGGAAGTGACAGGCTTAACACACTCCCTGTACACCATGGGTACAGTACAGGTTTTTGATAAGCCACACTCTGAACACGTGTCTAGAACTAGAGGAACTCCTTCTGTTCTTCCTGGTGCTTCTTGGTCCACAGCAAAAGGTGATGGTGTCCTGGAGTAGAGGAAACAGCACAGATGACAAACCCAGAAAAGGGATAGGATGGATTTAGGGATTATGAAGACACCAAGTATTCAGCACCATGAAGGACCATGCCAGGAAATGTGCCATAGGTTATACATCACTCAAATATTTTTCTCCAATTAACCACTCACAATTCCCATGGCACCCCAAGGTCTAGTAGTTGTTAACACTTCTGTATGTTTCACTTCCTAATAATTTTGGAAGCTATTTGAACTCAGGACTGTAGCATCTTTTTTTTTTTTTTTCAGGAGAGAACCATTATGTTATTTTTGTTGCTTTTTAGAATTCTTTTTTATTATTTAATTCATATTGGAGCATGGGTGGCACAGACAGTAAAGAATTTTTCTACAGTGCAGGAGATTGGTGTTCAATCCTTGGATTGGGAAGATCTCCTAGAGAAGGGAATGGCAACCCACTCCAGTATAATTGCCTAGAGAATTCCATGGAGAGAGGAGCCTGGTGGGCTACAGTCCATGGGGTCATAAAGAGGTGGTCACGATGGATTGACTGACGTTTTTCACTTTCATAGCTGATTGAAAATGTTGTGTTTCATATGTACAGTGAAATGATTCACATACATTTATTCTTTTTCTTACTTTTCCTCATATAGGTTATTACACAGTAGTGATACAGTTCCCTGTGCTATACAGTAGGTCCAAAACTCTCAATGTATCCCTCCATACCAACATTTCCTACATTTGCATTGCACTCCCCAAGGATGAAAAGAACATCCTTTGTTTGGTGTTAGTTCTAGAATATCTCATAAGTTTTCATAGAAACATTCAACTTCAGCTTCTTCAGCATTAGTGGTTGGGGCATAGACTGGTATTATTGTGATATTGGATGATTTGCCTTGGAAGCGAACTGAGATTATTCTGTCATTTTTGAGATTGTACACAACTACTGCATTTTGAACTCTTTTGTTGTCTATTAGGGATATTCCATTTCATCTAAGGGATTCTTTCCCACAGTAGTAGATATAATGGTCATTTGAATTAAATTTGCCCATTCCTGTCCATTTTAATTCACTGATTCCTAAAATGTCAATGTTCATTCTTGTCATCTCCTGTTTGACCATTTCCAATTTACCTTGATTCATGGAACTAACATCCAGTTTCCTATGCAGTATTGTTCTTTGCAGCATTGGTCTTTACTTTTACTACTAGACATATCCAGAACTAAGCATTATTTTCTGCTTTGGCAGACTTTTCATTTCTTCTGGAGCTATTTCTCTGCTCTTCTCCAGTAGCATTTTGGGCACCTACAGATCTTGGGGAGTTTATTTTTCAGTGTCATATCTTTTTGCCATTTCATACTCTTCACTGGGTTCTCAAGGCAGGAATACTGAAGTGGTTTGCCATTCCCTTCTCCAGTGGACCATGTTTTGTCAGAACTGTCCACCATGACCTGTTTATCTTCAGTGGCCCTACATGGCATGGCTCATGGTTTCATTGAGTTTGACATGGCTGTGATTCATGTGATCAGTTTGGTTAGTTTTCTGTGAGTGTGCGTTTCACTCTGTCTGCCCTCCAATGGATGAAGTTAAGTGTCTTGTGGAAGATTTTCATCGTTGGGGACTGGAATGCAAAAGTAGAAAATCAAGGGATTCCTGGAATAACAGAGAAGTTTGACCTTGGAGTATAACATGAGGCAGGGCAAAGGCTAACAGAGCTTTGACAAGAAAACGTACTGGTCATAGCAAACACCCTCTTCAAATAACACGAGACAACTCTGCACGTGAACATCACCAGATGGTCAATATCTAATCAGACTGATTATATTCTTTGCAGCCAAAAATGGAGAAGCTCTATACAGTCAGCAAAGACAAGACCTGGAGCTGACTGTGACTCAGATCATGAACACCTTATTGCAAAATTCAGACTCAAACTGAAAAAAGTTGGGAAAACCACTGGGTATCAGTCACATATCACCTAAATCAAATCCCTTACAATTCTACCATAGAAGTTACAAATGATTCAAGGTATTAAATCTGATAGACAGGGTGCCTGATGAACTACGGACAGAGATTTGTAACACTGTACAGGAGGCAGTGTTCAAAACGATCCCAAGAAAAAGACATGTGAAAAGGCAAAATGGTTGTCTGAGGGGGCATTAAAAATAGCTGAGAAAAGAAGAGATGTGAAAGGCAAAGGAGAAGAGGAAAGATACACACATCTGAATGCAGAGTTCCAGAGAATAGCAAGGAGAGATAAGAAAGCCTTCCTAAGTGAACAATGCAAAAAAAAAAATAGAGAAAAGCAATAAGATGGGAAAGACTAGAGATCGCTTCAAGAGAATTAGAGATACCAAGGGAACAAATCATGCAAAATAGGCACAATAAAGGACAAAAACTGTATGGACCTAAGAGAAACAGAAAATACTAAGAAGAGGTGGAAAAAGAACTATACACAAAAGACCTTAATATACTGGATGACCATGATGGTGTGATCACTCACCTAAAGCTAGACATCTTAGAGTGTGAAGTCAAGTGGGCCCTAGGAAGCATTACTACAAACAAAGCTAGTGGAAGTGATGAAATTCTAGCTGAGCTATTTCGAATCCTAAAAGATGATGCTGTTAAGGTACTACGCTAAATATGCCACCAAACTTGGAAAACTCAGCAGTGGTCTCAGGACTGGAAAAGGTCAGTTTTCATTCCAATCCCAAAGAAGGGCAATGCTAAAGAATGTTCAGACTACCACATGGTTGCACTCATTTCACACTCCACACAGTAATGCTAAAAAGCCTCCAAGCTAGGCCTCAACTGTACGTGAAGAGAAAATTTTCAGATGTAAAAGCTGGATTTAGAAAAGGCAGAGGAACTAGAGATCAGATTGCCAACATCCATAGAAAGAGCAAGTTAATTCCATAAAAAATATCTACTTCTAGTTCATCAACTGTGCCAGAGCTTTTGACAGTGGACTGTGACAAATGGTGGAAAATTCTGAAAGAGACTGAGATACTAGACCACATGATCTCCCTTCCGAGAAACCTGTATGCAAGACAAGAAGCAACAGTTAGAACCAGACATAGAACAATGGACTGATTCCAAATTGGGAAAGAAGGATGCCAAGGCTATGTATTGGCACTCTGTGTATTTAATTTATATGCAGAGAATGTCATGCAGAGTGCTGGGCCGGATGAAGCACAAGGTGAAATCAAACCTGCTGGGAGATGTTGTCGCGGGCACCGTGCTTGGAGCTTACTCTGATTCCTATTCTTACTGGTTCTCACTGAGAGGCACTATATTAAATAGTTCAGAGACTTTTTCGCAAACACGGTGTAGTCCCCTCAGGGTGTGAGTCTCAAACTTCAACAATAAAGTGTCATGGTCTCGAGTATTGTCAAACCAAGAGTGGGTTTATTAATCATCAAATAAAGACAAGCACAGATAATCAGAAATAATCAGAACTCAGTCAAATGCAAACAGATGTTCTTAACCCAGAGCTGGAGAGTCTTGATCTCACATTGGGCGCAGCCGATCTCCGTGAGCGAGCCTCCCACACAATCTTCCTTCACCCTTTTTATATTTTTTTCAACTAGAAATCTCAAGTTAATAATCATGAAGAAGCTTTTTGTCTCTCTAGGGATGTAAGAGAGGTCATCACTGGAGCTCTTTCTCCCCCACCAACACCTTTGCTCTTGAGGAGAAACATTCTTGAAATTCTTAAGATACAAAGGGCGCTCTGAGTTGTAAAGTGTTTCATTATCATTAAAAAGCGGGTAAAATGAAGAACCTTTGTGCTCTGTATTGGTCTCAGAGAGGCGAGGCTTGCAGGCAGCATAGTATCCTTAGTGTGAGGAGACATTTGTCTTCTCAGCCCGGATATCTTTCCTTAATCTTTCCTGTGAGAACCGAACATGCCATTAATTGCCCATGACAAAGTATCAATAACCTCAGGTATGCAGATAACACCACCCTTATGGAAGAAAACAAAGAGGAACTAAGGACCCTCTCGATGAAGTTAAATGAGGAGAGTGAAAAAGCTGGCCTAAAACTCAACATTCAAAAAACGAAGATCATGGCATCCTGTCCCATCACTTCACAGCAATAGATGGGCAAACATTGGAAACAGTGGCAGGCTTTATTTTGTTGTACTCTAAAATAAGTGTGGACAGTGACTGCAGAAAGAAGCTTGCTCCTTGGAAGAATAGCAATGACAAACCAAAATAGCATATTAGAAAGAGACATCACTTTGCCAACAAAAGTCTATACAGTCAAAGCTGTGGTTTTCCTGTAGTCATGTACTGATGTGATAGCTGGACCATAAGGAAGACTGAGTGCTGAAGAATTGATGTCTTTGAACTGTGGTGTTAGAGAAGTCTCCTGAGAGTCCCTTGGACTGCTAGGAAATCAAACCAATCAATCCTAAAGGAAATCAGCCTTGAATATTCATAGGAAGGAATGATGCTGAAGCTCCAATACTTTGGCCACCTGATGCAAAGAGACAGCTCATTGGAAAAGACCCTGATGTTGAGAAAAATAGAAGGCAGGAGAAAGAGATGACAGAGGATGAGATGGTTGGATGGCATCACTGAGTCAATGGACATGAGTCTGAGCCAGCTCTGGGATATGGTGAAGGTCTGAGAAGCCTGGCATGCTGCAATCCATGGGCTTGCAATGGGTTGGACACAACTGAGAGCCTGAACTGAACTGAACCCACCTTTCCCCTTTGGTAACTGTAAGTTTATTTTATTATTCAGCCATAAAAAAGAACGAGGTAATGCCATTTACAGCAATATGGATGGACGTAGAGATGATCATGCTAAGATCAGAAGTCAGACAGGGAAAAGCAATTATCATATGATATCACTTATATATGGAATCTTAAAAACATGATAAACATGAACTTATTTATAAAACTTGAACAGACTCACAAGATTCTAGAATTTTAATTTCTTTTTAAAATTTGTCTTATCTTCAATATTTAACATAGTACAGGGCATAATTCACTTTTTTATTGGTTACAAAAGGAGAAATCAGATTTGATTGTGTTGTGTCTTTCAAAACTATGAAGATATGTGTGAGATTTTGTGGAAAAAGGCACACATAGGAGAAATGCTCGATGAAGTTAAATGAGGAGAGTGAAAAAGCTGGCCTAAAACTCAACATTTAAAAAACGAAGATCATGGCATCCTGTCCCATCACTTCACAGCAATAGATGGGCAAACATTGGAAACAGTGGCAGGCTTTATTTTGTTGTACTCTAAAATAAGTGTGGATAGTGACTGCAAAAAGAAGCTTGCTCCTTGGAAGAATAGCAATGACAAACCAAGATAGCATATTAGAAAGAGACGTCACTTTGCCAACAAAAGTTTGTACAGTCAAAGTTGTGGTTTTCCTGTAGTCATGTACTGATGTGATAGCTGGACCATAAGGAAGACTGAGTGCTGAAGAATTGATGTCTTTGAACTGTGGTGTTAGAGAAGTCTCCTGAGAGTCCCTTGGACTGCCAGGAAATCAAACCAATCAATCCTAAAGGAAATCAGCCTTGAATATTCATAGGAAGGAATGATGCTGAAGCTCCAATACTTTGGCCACCTGATGCAAAGAGACAGCTCATTGGAAAAGACCCTGATGTTGAGAAAAATAGAAGGCAGGAGAAAGAGATGACAGAGGATGAGATGGTTGGATGGCATCACTGAGTCAATGGACATGAGTCTGAGCCAGCTCTGGGATATGGTGAAGGTCTGAGAAGCCTGGCATGCTGCAATCCATGGGCTTGCAATGGGTTGGACACAACTGAGAGCCTGAACTGAACTGAACCCACCTTTCCCCTTTGGTAACTGTAAGTTTATTTTATTATTCAGCCATAAAAAAGAACGAAGTAATGCCATTTACAGCAATATGGATGGACGTAGAGATGATCATACTAAGATCAAAAGTCAGACAGGGAAAAGCAATTATCATATGATATCACTTATATATGGAATCTTAAAAAATGATACACATGAACTTATTTATAAAACTTGAACAGACTCACAAGATTCTAGAATTTTAATTTCTTTTTAAAATTTGTCTTATCTTCAATATTTAACATAGTACAGGGCATAATTCACTTTTTTATTGGTTACAAAAGGAGAAATCAGATTTGATTGTGTTGTGTCTTTCAAAACTATGAAGATATGTGTGAGATCTTGTGGAAAAAGGCACACATAGGAATGTAAGATGGAAGATATAAATTCAAAGAAAAATGGTGTAATTATGGACCTAGAATAATTCTAGCAATGTAACATTTTTTTCACATTTTCAACCTAGTTTGGGGTTGTTCTTCAGGTATTGTTGCAATGTCATAATTTTATCTATATTAAAACTTCAATGGCTTCCTTGGTGGTCCAGTGGGTAAGGACACTGCCTTGCAGTGCAAGGGGTGCCAGTTGGATCCCTCCCACATGCCAAAGAGCGGCTGGACCAATGTGTCCAACTACCGAGCTGGAGCTCTGGAACTCATGTGCCCAGAGCCAGTGCTCTGCAGCGAGAGAGGCCACTGCAATGAGAGGCCTGCACAGGCCAAAGAACAAAGATGGATGAAAATAGATAAATGAAAGACCAATAGAAGTAGCCAAAAAAAAAAAAAAAACTTCAAGAAATGACTGGACATAGAATTTTTATGAACATACTAAATAAAAAAGGTAAACAAGCGCATTTTCAATGTCTTGACCACAAACAAAACAAACAGGGAAATCCATCATTATTTAAGCAAATGTTATGGAATCTTATCTATTATATTGCATGTTCTCACAGAGTAAAGTACTTACTAGTAATGCAGTTGTGTTAAAGTCTCTCATTAATCACAAAGAAGAAAAGTTTTTATACTATATCTGGAGCCCCCAAATTCAGTTTTTTTCCTTTGGTAACTGTAAGTTTATTTTATTATTCAGCAAAAGCGAAGTAATGCCATTTACAGCAATATGGATGGACGTAGAGATGATCATGCTAAGATCAGAAGTCAGACAGGGAAAAGCAATTATCATATGATATCACTTATATATGGAATCTTAAAAACATGATAAACATGAACTTATTTATAAAACTTGAACAGACTCACAAGATTCTAGAATTTTAATTTCTTTTTAAAATTTGTCTTATCTTCAATATTTAACATAGTACAGGGCATAATTCACTTTTTTATTGGTTACAAAAGGAGAAATCAGATTTGATTGTGTTGTGTCTTTCAAAACTATGAAGATATGTGTGAGATCTTGTGGAAAAAGGCACACATAGGAATGTAAGATGGAAGATATAAATTCAAAGAAAAATGGTGTAATTATAGACCTAGAATAATTCTAGCAATGTAACATTTTTTTTCACATTTTCAACCTAGTTTGGGGTTGTTCTTCAGGTATTGTTGCAATGTCATAATTTTATCTATGTTAAAACTTCAATGGCTTCCTTGGTGGTCCAGTGGGTAAGGACACTGCCTTGCAGTGCAAGGGGCACCAGTTGGATCCCTCCCACATGCCACAGAGCGGCTGGACCAATGTGTCCAACTACCGAGCTGGAGCTCTGGAACGCATGTGCCCAGAGCCAGTGCTCTGCAGTGAGAGAGGCCACTGCAATGAGAGGCCTGCACAGGCCAAAGAACAAAGATGGATGAAAATAGATAAATGAAAGACCCATAGAAGTGGCCAAAAAAAAAAAAAAAAAAAACTTCAAGAAATGATTGGACATAGAATTTTTATGAACATACTAAATAAAAAAGGTAAACAAGTGCATTTTCGATGTCTTGACCACAAACAAAACAAACAGGGAAATCCATCATTATTTAAGCAAATGTTATGGAATCTTATCTATTATATTGCATGTTCTCACAGAGTAAAGTACTTACTAGTAATGCAGTTGTGTTAAAGTCTCTCATTAATCACAAAGAAGAAAAGTTTTTATACTATATCTGGAGCCCCCAAATTCAGTTTTTTCCCAGGTATGAAAAGTCCTTTTATAAAGATTCTTTTACTTATCCCTCAGCAGAGAGCTGGTGTCATACTATTTCCACCCAATTGTTTTTTTTAAACACTTGAAGATAAAGACAAAACAAATCTTTCCAGTTCTATTATTTACAGATTTTAATTTATCTTCTTAGCCAAAGAGAGCACAGTTCAGTTCCCATGCTAATGGGTCACTGCTTTGGGGGAAAGGTCAATTATTATTAGGTAAACTCTATACATCTACACATCTCTGGAGACCTGAATAAACCACAGTTTGATCTCCTTTCAATAAGCAGTGGAGGAGATGGAGAAGTAGTAAGACTTACAAAAGTCCAAATGATCTAGTACTTATATATTTAAAAAATTATGCATAAATATTTATTAATGAGAGCAAGAAGATAATTATTAAAAAGATTTTAGAAATAAGAAGTCCTCCACTTAAAATTGTGTTAACTTTAAATGTAATTTAATATGGAGTCTCAGTGTTTAAATGCATTTTTCTTCTACTTTATTTAATCTCTTTTACTATGATGCTGCTTCTACTTTATAGTTATAGCTATTTCTGTAGCTAATATAAAATAATTCTAGTAAGCATTATCATGAAATATTAATTAAAACACTTATGATGATATCTAAACTTTACTAGCACTTGTTCATCTGCCAGCCATTATATACTTTGTAGTATTTTTCATTCGTTCATGTGTGAAATACAAAATAAAAATATTATTGATATTTTGGCCATTGATTACAATGATGAAAATGGGTGCAAAAATATTGTGCAGAGAATGGAGAAAAGTCTTTGAAGAGCTAAAGCTTTGAGAAAGATGCAACAGGATAAGAAGTCATTTTGTTGGTCACCCCTGAAAAAATCCAGTAGTACACTCCAATAAAGTTAAACACATGCCCCTCCTAGACAAGTGCCTGAGAAGTTTGACAGCATGGTGTGTGACCCCACTGGAGAGTGTGACCACTAGCTTCCAGAAAGATGAAGGTTGCAACGGGCTGCTTCAATCACAACTCAAGTAATGAAAAGAAGGATGAAATCTATCAAAGAGAAACAGTTGTTGAACCAGAGGTAGTGCTAATGTGGCTTTCCACCTATCTCTGAAATTCTGCACACATATATACTTTGGATAAAGCTCAGAGTTGGCAAAGATCAAGTGCTCACCATGTCTCTCCTGCAAGCTCAGAATAAGGAATAAATGTCAGTGATTAGAAATGATGTGAGCTAGAAACTAGCTATAGTCATTGCTCTGTGAGAAAAGGGGACCCTTCAGGGGTGCTGTGTGATGGTTGGGAGGAGTGAGAAGGTGGGATATACATATAACTAATCTGGGAACATGCATATCTGTAAACAACAAAACTCTGTAAAAGTTAAAATAAAGGTTTTTTTTTTTTTTAAAAGAAATGATGTGAGCTCACTTTGTAACCCAATGGTACTTAGAAATCCTCAATAGTTTATGCACTCTACACATTTAATTTTTAATATGTATATGTAGTCTTTATATTGATAAATTCTTAATATTGTGTTATATTATTCATAATCGTGCTTAAGCCATATTACAGATATTCTCAAGAAGGCTGCAAAGCATAATATACCTCCCAGCAAGATGACAAAATACTAATTATCAGGGGGTATTCATGAAAAATCAGCCATGTTAAATTGTTATGTATACAAAATGAACATATTTTTAGAAGAGTATTGAATATAATCTAGTTCTCAGTAACCCAATTTTTTAAAAACACTTGAAGATAAAGACAAAACAAATATTTCTAGTTCTATTATTTACAGCTTTTAGTTTATATTCTTCTTAAAATTATCCATTGGATATTTTCTGGAGGTTAATTTATTGTCATTTATAATAAGGTAGTCTTAGAATCAGAAAAATCTAAATTTACTATTCTGATCTCAATTAGAATCTGTAATAAGCATAGATTATGAAATATTCTAAGCTCCTAATAGTGGCTTTCTAACATCTGAAATGATGTGATTGAAATGTATAATAATGTATGCTGCTTTTATGAGAACAATTATAAAATCAAATATTTTGTAAGAACAATAAGACAAGAAAAAATATTTTGAGGGAGAAATTATCTTATTTCACAATGTAAAACTAAGGCTAGAATGCTCATAAAGAGACTTCCACTTTGGGAAAATATAGAATAGATATATTCTTCCTTATTCCTCCTATTAAGTACAGTTAAAATCCTTTGGCATATACATTACAAACTTAGGAAGACTCTAGAAAAGATGTAGAGAAGACAGCAGACAGTCTAGGAATTTTGTGACTGAAGTAATGACAGTGATGATTCTCTGGATTTTCTTTTTGCTTATATTGATTAAACAAGCCAGGTTTGGTTCTGGAGAAACAAGTAATCCTAGAAACACCAGTACACACAAACAAAAATAGTCCCAAGAAAAGTTCATTCCTTCTAATCAAAGGTGCAGGAAAAGGGAAGTCTAGCAAGACAGAAAAATAGTAGACAATAATCACTCTTATCTTGTGAACACCACAGAAAAAAACATGGCCCCACTTCCATCCTTACTAACAAAGGTTGAGAGTGGAAGCCTCTTGTCCATTCTTACCAAAGTATAGGAAAGCCCTTGACCCACTACCCCCTGTCAGTGTGGTGTCAGAGAAGGTGAAGTGGACAGCCCTGAGTCTTACCCATTGCAGGCCAGTAAGAGGCCCTTTGCACTAGCTAATAATCCTATGTAATTCAGAATTGCTCTACTTTTTGGAAAAATTTTTTGGTTGACAGGTAATAAAAGTGGACATTTTTTGAACACGTGGGACCTAATGAAACTCAAAAGCTTTTGTACAGCAAAAGAAATTACAATAAAGTTGAACAGACAACCCACAGAATGGGAGAAAATCATAGCAAATGAAATAACAGACAAAGAATTAATCTTCAAAATCTACAAGCAACTCAGACAACTCAGCACCGGAAAAATGAACAACACAATCAAAAAATGGGAAAAGGACCTAAACAGACACCTCTCTAAAGAGGACATACATATGGCCCCAAAACACATGAAACGATGCTCAACTTCACTTACAATTAGAGAAATGCAAATCAAAACTACAATGAGATACCACCTCACACCTGTCAGAATGGCCATCATCCTAGTGTTTTAACATCTGAAATGATGTGATTGAAATGTATAATAATGTATGCTACTTTTATGAGAACAATTATAAAATCAAATATTTTGTAAGAACAATAAGACAAGAAAAAATATTTTGAGGGAGAAATTATCTTATGTCACAATGTAAAACTAAGGCTAGAATGCTCATAAAGAGACTTCCACTTTGGGAAAATATAGAATAGATATATTCTTCCTTATTCCTCCTATTAAGTACAGTTAAAATCCTTTGGCGTATACATTACAAACTTAGGAAGACTCTAGAAAAGATGTAGAGAAGACAGCAGACAGTCTAGGAATTTTGTGACTGAAGTAATGACAGTGATGATTCTCTGGATTTTCTTTTTGCTTATATTGATTAAACAAGCCAGGTTTGGTTCTGGAGAAACAAGTAATCCTAGAAACACCAGTACACACAAACAAAAATAGTCCCAAGAAAAGTTCATTCCTTCTAATCAAAGGTGCAGGAAAAGGGAAGCCTAGCAAGACAGAAAAAGAGTAGACAATAATCACTCTTATCTAGTGAACACCAGAGAAAAAAACATGGCCCCACTTTCATCCTTACTAACAAAGGTTGAGAGTGGAAGCCTCTTGTCCATTCTTACCAAAGTATAGGAAAGCCCTTGACCCACTATCCCCCTGCCAGTGTGGTGTCAGAGAAGGTGAAGTGGACAGCCCTGAGTCTTCCCCATTGCAGGCCAGTAAGAGGCCCTTTGCACTAGCTAATAATTCTATGTAATTCAGAATTGCTCTACTTTTTGGAAAAAATTTTTGGTTGACAGGTAATAAAAGTGGACATTTTTTGAACACGTGGGACCTAATGAAACTCAAAAGCTTTTGTACAGCAAAAGAAATTACAATAAAGCTGAACAGACAACCCACAGAATGGGAGAAAATCATAGCAAATGAAATAACAGACAAAGAATTAATCTTCAAAATCTACAAGCAACTCAGACAACTCAGCACCGGAAAAATGAACAACACAATCAAAAAATGGGAAAAGGACCTAAACAGACACCTCTCCAAAGAGGACATACATATGGCCCCCATGAAACGATGCTCAACTTCACTTATAATTAGAGAAATGCAAATCAAAACTACAATGAGATACCACCTCACACCCGTCAGAATGGCCATCATCCACAAATCGACAGACAATGAATGCTGGAGAGTGTGTGGAGAAAAGGGAACACTCATGCATTGTTGGTGGGAATGTAAATCAATACAGTCGCTATGGAAAACAGTCTGGAGATTTCTTTAAAAACTAAAAATAGAAGCACCATATGACACAGCAATCCCACTCTTAGGCTTATACCCTGATGAAATTAAATCCAAAAGAAGCACTTGTACCCCAATGTTCATTGCAGCTCTCTATACAATAACTAGAACATGGAAGCAACCTAGATGCCCATTGACAAACGAATGGATCCAAAAGTTCTGGTACATATATACAATGGAATACTACACAGCTATAAAGAGAAATGCAGAAGAATCAGCCCTAATGAGGTGGCTGAATCTAGAATGTATCATAAAAAGTGAAGTTAGTCAGAAAGAGAAGGACAAATACAATATATTAACACATATATATGGAATCTAGTAGGATGGTGATGATGGCACACGCAGTGAAGCGACAGAAAGACAGACATGGACAGTGGACATATGGACATTGTGGGGAAGGAACAGAAGGTGGGAGGCATAAAGGAAGTGGCATGAAGGCCTGTACTATCATAAATGAAGAAAATAGCTATAGTGATTGCTCTGTGAGAAGAGCAGATCCTTCAGGGGTGCTGTGTGATGGTCGGGAGGGGTGGGAAGAGGGGGATATACATATGACTAATCTGGGAACATACATATCTGTAAACAACAAAACTCTGTAAAAGTTAAAAGTAAAGTAAAAGTTAAAAAAATAAAGTCTTTTAAGTTGCTACAAATGGAGTCACTAGCAGTATTTAAATCTTTGGAAATTTGTGAAATAATTTCTTGTGACACCTTCAGACACTCCAAAGTAAAAGTATAATGGTATGAGCCATCATAATAGCCTACTGTGGCTCAGATAGTAAAAAAATCTACCTGCAATGTGGGAGACTTGGGTTCAATCCCTCAGTTGGAAAGATCCCCTGGAGAAGAGAATGGCCAGCCACTCTAATACGCTTCCCCGGAGAATCTCATGGACAGAGGATCCTGGCGGGCTACAGTCCATGAAGTCACAAAAGAGTCCAACGAAACTGAGTGACTAACACTTTCACTTTTCACAAACTATCGTGTATATCTATGTGTGTGTGTGTGTGTGTATATGTATATATTTTACAATTCATATCTTCATATTACCTGAGGCACCCATTTGAGTGCCTTTCACATGGTACACTTTAAATATATACCTGTTGAATTGCGATAGCTTGGTGTTATGGAAACAACATGAGCCTGGGAACAGGAACATTTTGTTCTAGCCCTAGATCTAGTAGAACTAGTTGTGTGACCTAAATAAATCGTTGGTTGATTTTATACTTTGATTTTGTATATAAAATTCAGAAATGGATAAAGAACATGCTAACTTATCTCTAAGTTTTCCTGTATTGCTTTGTGATCCAGTAAATACCGTTAACCTAGTTTCAGACTCTTATAATAATTTCCAGACTAATCTCTAGTCTTCAAATTTCACATTGTTAAAACAAAATTAAAAACAAAATTCAGCTGGGTGAATTTTGAAGATATTATTGACCTTATTCAACAATTCATGAATTGTGCAACATTCCGTCTAACATATAGAAAGGAGTTCCAAGGAGCTGAACAAAATGAAAGACTTAAAGGAGAAAGGGAGCAGGGATAAAAAATGTTATGCTATGCAAAAGTGAGTTGATTATTTCAAGATAACTATCCTTTTGAGGATCGCAGGAATCTATCAGGAAGATGACCTAACGAGTGCTGATCAGGCAATTCCTGACTGAGGAGTTTGAGATTTCTTTCCTGGAACAGCCAACATGGTAATTAGGTTAGGTCTTGGTTTGACGGTGTGGAGTTTAGTGATTCCAGTTACGGCCGGTTCTCTTGTTTCCCACAACATCTTTGCTTGGTCATGTTACTTACTTTTATTAAAGTTAAAACAAGAAAAACAAACAAAATCTCTCTACTAAGCTCTAAACAAAGTTTAAAACCCAGACTTTGCTTCCTGGTGGCCTATGACTGAGTTGGACTTATGTATAGCTGTAAACAACAAAACTTTGTAAAAGTAAAATAAAAATAATTATATAAAGAAAGAAAAACAAGCTTTCAGTTTGGTTTTACACAATCCCTATGAACTGTCACCTGTCATCACTTCCTGCAACATCAGGCTTCTAGTCTGACAGCTCCCTGCCACTCAACAGACACAGCTAAGCTCTGCTTCTGGGTTTTTGACATATAACATCCCTTCAACCTAGAGTGCTTCTCCCTTACTTTTCTTTTTCCATTTTTCTGCCTATAATAGCTCACATTTATTGAGTGCTCGCTTATAATAGTAAACACACTAAAACTTTTACTGCATAGTTCCATTTTTAATTCTCACAATGACTCTCTCAAACTGGCCCATTTTACTAAGAAGTAAACAGAGAGGTTAAATAAGTTTTCCAAGGTCAATCAGACAATATACTAGCAAAATGGAGAAACAAGAAAAAAGTCTATAAGTTAAATGAGTACATAATCTTCAGCAAGAGACCAATGGAAAAGTGATCAGGTTGGTTTCTAGGATAATAGTAATAATAGTAATTTCAAAATAATTTAAAATTTACAAAGAACTTTTATATCCTCTGTCCTATTTTATTTTTTTTTAATTCACTGTCAGCGGAACCTAGGTTGTGGGAGCAGGGATATGTAATGGACTTAAGAGACCACCATTTGAAAACTTAATAATTACTTTTAAATTAATTATTTGAATACAAAGCTTAAAATAAAATGATTATTTCATGTAACTTTTGGATGTAATAAAAATATTAAGGCATATTTTTAAAAGACTGTAAAAATTTTCAATTTCTTTAAGAATTCCCTTAAAGAAATATGGAAATCTTGATGTTTAAAAATTTTAAGCATGTAATCATAAGTTTAGTTGAATAATAAATTTGTCCACCTCAACACAAAGCCTGCCTAATTGAAGGGTGAGTTTGGTGTTATTAAACTTATTCATAAATATGTTTTTTTTTTAAATGTGAACCTTCAACCAATTGACTATGGGAGACTTTCAAAAGATTTGAGACCTTTGTTTGTTGTACAAATACTTTATATTCACTATTGGAAAATAGGTTAAACCTGCTGTGACAATTAGCTTAATTAATGAGAATTTCAATTGGTCCTGGGGCGTGTTAATATACTGAGGTGAACCTGTTGAGAGAACTACTCAGAGAAACTTTCACAGTTGGGAAAGCTTTTAAATGCACTTGAGTTAATCTAAGATCCAGTTATACTTTCACATATATTAAATGCTCCAAAACTTGCTCGCTTTAATGCCTAATGTCAACACAATCTTTACGTTCTTCTTCCTACAGTTTCTTTATCTCCCACTTAGACATGGACAAAATTTGTCCTGATCCCTCCAAGTGGTAAGACTAATACCAGTAGCTTGGCAAATACTATGTAAGAATATTCTCAAGGTTGTCTCTATAAGAGCATATGTAGTTTAGGTTATGAATATAAATGTGTGTGTGTGTGTGCATCCACACAGCTGGGTGGACTTTTACGTATACAATGACACACTATCCTAGCAGACCTATAAAATACTTGTCCATCTTATAAATGGAATGAACTTACCCACAATTACATATCAGAGCTAGGATTTATTTCCAACATCAAAAACTGAGCTCTTTTGTCTACATTGCATTATCTCATGAAAGGTGGGGCTTCTTCAATGACTCAGTGGGTTAAGAATCCACCTGCAATGCAGGAAGCAGAGGAGATGTGGGTGTAGTCACTGGATTGGGAAGATCTCCTAGAGAAGGAAATGGCAACCTACTCCAGTATTTCTGCCTGTGAAAGCCCATGGACAAAAGAGTATGGTGGGCTACAGTCCAAAGGATCGCAAAGAGTCAGACAGGACTGAGCAGCTAAGCATGCATGCAAGGTAAGGAAGGCAGTACATACTAATGAAAAATTCAAACATTTGTTGGAGAGAGAATGAGAGGTATTGGACTAATATCTCAAACATATCTTAGTTTGATTGGGCAGCTCAGTTTCTTTCTGAAGCTTCTGAAAATTAATGAAGTCTCTAAATATTCTTAGAGGCTCTTTTTCCCTTATCTCCTCCTCCTTTATATCCTCTTTTAAATGTGAACCTTCAACCAATTGACTATGGGAGACTTTCAAAAGATTTGAGACCTTTGTTTGTTGTACAAATACTTTATATTCACTATTGGAAAATAGGTTAAACGTGCTGTGACAATTAGCTTAATTAATGAGAATTTCAATTGGTCCTGGGGCGTGTTAATATACTGAGGTGAACCTGTTGAGAGAACTACTCAGAGAAACTTTCACAGTTGGGAAAGCTTTTAAATGCACTTGAGTTAATCTAAGATCCAGTTATACTTTCACATATATTAAATGCTCCAAAACTTGCTCGCTTTAATGCCTAATGTCAACACAATCTTTACGTTCTTCTTCCTACAGTTTCTTTATCTCCCACTTAGACATGGACAAAGTTTGTCCTGATCCCTCCAAGTGGTAAGACTAATACCAGTAGCTTGGCAAATACTATGTAAGAATATTCTCAAGGTTGTCTCTATAAGAGCATATGTAGTTTAGGTTATGAATATAAATGTGTTTGTGTGTGTGTGCATCCACACAGCTGGGTGGACTTTACGATACAATGACACACTATCCTAGCAGACCTATAAAATACTTGTCCATCTTATAAATGGAATGAACTTACCCACAATTACATATCAGAGCTAGGATTTATTTCCAACATCAAAAACTGAGCTCTTTTGTCTACATTGCATTATCTCATGAAAGGTGGGGCTTCTCCAATGACTCAGTGGGTTAAGAATCCACCTGCAATGCAGGAAGCAGAGGAGATGTGGGTGTAGTCACTAGATTGGGAAGATCTCCTAGAGAAGGAAATGGCAACCTACTCCAGTATATTCTGCCTGTGAAAGCCCATGGACAAAGAGTATGGTGGGCTACAGTCCAAAGGATCGCAAAGAGTCAGACAGGACTGAGCAGCTAAGCATGCATGCAAGGTAAGGAAGGCAGTACATACTAATGAAAAATTCAAACATTTGTTGGAGAGAGAATGAGAGGTATTGGATTAATATCTCAAACATATCTTTGATTGGGCAGCTCAGTTTCTTTCTGAAGCTTCTGAAAATTAATGAAGTCTCTAAATATTCTTAGAGGCTCTTTTTCCCTTATCTCCTCCTCCTTTTTCTTCTCCTTTCTCTTCTTGCTCTCTCTCCCTTTATGATCCATGCATAAGAAGTGATGAAGACAATAAAATAGCAAGCAAAATTCAGGCCTCTGTAACCTAATCCTTTTTTGGCTTTGCCGCTGATTGTCAAGCTTCCTCCCAGGTACCTTTACCCTCCCTGAATAATGAGGCTGGAGGTCGATCTTACACTTTAGTCTCCTTGATCGTCAACATTCAGTACTACAGAACTTTTACATTACTTCACTTAAATAATCAGATCTTATTACACCCTGAACCTTTTCATCTCTACAAGTGCCTAAAAGTCTATGACTTTCAAATTTCTGTCTTTATTGTGTACCAGTATCCTTTTGAATATATCTGTTTCCCCAGTGGATCCCATTAGCTGAATATATATTTCTTCCAATCTTGAACATCCAAAATTAATATCATAATCTTTATCTTTATATCAATTTCTTCTTTGATTCTACTAAATCATAATCAAAGAAGACTTCCTTTGTGTCTTAGAATTTACCTTTGTCTCTTACCCTTTTCTAAACAAAGATCCAGCTGGACACAGGTTAATTTAATAGGACTCTCATCACTTAAGCACCTCTTGTCTCATGAACTTTTCTATTTTTGCTCTGAGACATGGCTCTCTTCCTTCCTGGCCTGATCTAAAGTAGTCACCTTCTTCAAGAGTTACTATTATAGACTAGATCTAATAATATCTCTTGCAAGTTAACTTATGTAAAATAAATACTTCTAGCATTATTTTTCCTTTTTTAAATTGTAGAAAATACACGTGTCTTACCGAAGGTAACACAGACAGTTAACTGGAGAATTGAACATTTAACTTTTCTTATTACAGCCTCTTTATATTACCCCAGGCTAGATGCACGAAAAACTCCTCTTTATGTGAAAAATAAATTTATGGTTACTGGGGCATAAAGAGTAGGGGGATACATTGAACGAATAGGATTGACATATACACACTCTGTCCATGGAATTCTCTAGGCAAGAATACTGGAATGGGTTGTCATGCCTTCCTACAAGGAATCTTCCTGACCCAGAGATTGAACCCAAGTTTCTTAAGTCTCTTGTATTGACATACAGGTTCTTTACCACTAGTGCCACCTAAGAAGCCCATATACACACTACTGTATATAAAACAGATAATTAATAAAGACCTACTGTATAACACAAAGAATTTTACTCAATATTCTGTAATAGTTTATATGGGGAAAGAAGCTAAAAGAGAGTGGGTATATGTACATGAATAACAAATTAATTTTATTATACATCTGAAACTAACACAAGATTATAAATTATATCCCAATAAAAATTTTTAAAAGGTGAAATTCAAGTCCCTTTAAAACAGTCCACCTTTAAAATTTCACTTTTTTGTATTCCCACACACTTAACTTATGCTTGTTTTAAAAATTACTTGTCATTGCCCTCATAAGCAGACCCTCACAAATTCATACATGCTCCATTGATTGTCATTAGGTTGTGAATGTCCAGTCACTAATGATGAAACTTCTCTGTAGGATTTGGATGCTCCATGAACAGAGGTCAAAGAGTACTCCAGAATTATGCAACCCCTAAACTCACAACTTTGTCACCAGAATTCCTCCTTGAGATCATCAAGAATGATTACATTGTTCTCTTTATTCCTTTTCATGCCATTACTATTGAAACCCTAGTCTTCTACATTAATACTTATCCCTTAGAACTTTAATCCCTTTACATTCTGTAATTACCTTCTGACCTCAGCTCCCACTCCTCCCCTGCTAATGGGAAACTTCAATTCCTTAAACTTCTGAATCTTCTGTCGATAATCCCTCACTACCCCTCTCTATTGGAGTCAACTATCATGCACTAGACTCAATATTCCTCCTTCTTTAATATCAGGACTGGATTCTCTATAGTCTCTCTCCAAAAACACAGCTATCATAACTCTGAGATTTCACTATCCATAAAGATCATTCCAAAATATTCAGATCTCTCAGTAGGTTGATCTCTTCCACTCTACCACAGCCACACATTTTTCATGGTTATATCCTAGTCCTTATGACCAACAACTACCTCCCATCCAAAATCTGAACACCACACCTCCCACTTCTTCTCTTTCTGGCTCACTCCCTATAGTACTCTGAATCTAACAGTTCTCCAAAAATAACAACATGTAAATTCTCACTTCTAGATTTAATTTAATCTAAACAAAATTTCCTAGTCAGTTATTACAATGTTTCTACTTCCTTTCATAAACACTCAACCTCCTTGCCCTCCACTGCAAATGAATATGTCAGAAGAAAAATACACAGTCATGCTGACTGCACACTCTTTATAATTATGATCATTAACCACAAGTGATTTCTTAATGCTGCCTAGTAATCATATTTTATTTTGCTATTACTATTCACAATTCCATGCAACTATAGCTTTTCTTTCCTCAAACTTCCAAAATCTCCTACCTCATCATCATTCTCGGCTGATCCTGTGCTTGCTATTTCAGAGCTAATGGCATAATTTTTAGGATGAAATATAAAATAGAACTGCAGGACTTCTTTATTTTTAAAAAGCAGGAAACAAAGTGACATTAAAAGTACTGAAATAAAAACTTTTTTTCCTTTCATGGTTTCTCTCTTTCACAATATCATTACAGCTTTTACTTTGTATTTAATCTTTGTCCCAGGTAAAGAAAAATTTTAAAAGCTTATTTTATTGTCATAAATTCTACCATTCATCTTTATATTTTCCAATGTCAGTTTTAAATGAAAATAAAAGAATATTTATCTCATATTCAAAATCATCAATATTAAAATAATTTACATTTTGTGGTTTGTATATGCATATGTCTTTTATTTTTATCAGAATAGAGGAAATGTTTCACAAAACTAACCAAACATTTTCTTTACCTTTCTTTATTCATGCGCATTGTAGTTCAACTCTGTACCTCATCTTACTGCTGAGTAAGGAAAACTGAAAGAAAACGAAGTATAGATTGCCCTGTAACTCACTTTCATGTAATCATTTTCAGTGTAAGTAGTCAGCTTCTACATGGAAGTATGATAACTTGCATAAGAAAAGCTATAACAGGTTCCTTAATTTTCTGGATTACTATTGACTTTTTTTTTCTGAGTTGGAAGAAAGTTCTGGTACAAACTGAAACTGTCGCTTGTTGGGCTGTCAGCATCGCAGGCCTTCCTAGTTATAGGCTTGGCTACTTTGTACTTCCCCTTCACGGATCACTGCCTTTTCATGGTGAAGGAACTTGCATAACTCAGTTAAGCTATGAGCCATGCCATGCAGGGCCTCCCAAGACAGAGGGTCACAGTGGAGAGTTCTGATCAAATGTGATCCTCTGGGATAGGTAATGGCAAAGTACTCCAGTATTCTCCACAAGAGAACCCCATAAACAGCATGAAAAGGCAAAAAAGATATGACACTGAAAGATAAGCCCTCCAGGTTGGAAGTTGTCTCTACTGGGAAGAGCAGAGGGCAATTACTAATAGCTCCAGAAAGAATGAAGCACCTGGGCCAGAGTAGAAATGATGCTCAGTTGTGGATGTGTCTAGCGGTGAAAGTTAAAATCCGATTTTGTAAAGAACAATATTGTACAGGAACCTGGAATGTTAGGCTCATGAATCAAGGTAAATTGGAGGTAGTCAAGCAGGAGATGGAAAGATTAAACATTGACATCTTAGGAATCAGTGAACTAAAATGAAAGGGGAATGGGTGAATTTATTTCAGATGACCATTATGTGCAGTACTATGAGCAAGAAGGTCTTCCTAGGTGGCACTGGTGGTACATCTGCCAATGCAGGAGACAAAAGAGATGTGGGTTTGATCCCTGGGTTGGGAAAATACCCTGGAAAAGGGCATAGCAACCCACTCCAGTATTCTTTCCTGGAGAAGCCTATAGACAGAGGAGCCTGGTGGGCTATAGTTCATAAGACTGCAAAGAATCAGACATGACTGAAACAACTTAGCACACATGCACACACATGGGCAAGATCCCCTTGAAAGAAATGGAGTAGCCCTCATAATCAACAAGAGTCCAAACTGCAGTACTAGGGTGAAATCTCAAAAATGACATAATGATCTCAGTTGTGTCCAAGAAAAACATTCAACATCACAGTAATCCAAGTCTATGCCCTAACCACTGATGCTGAAGAAGCTAAAGTTGACCAGTTATATGAAGACCTACAATACCTAGAACTAACACCAAAAAAGATGCCCTTTTCATCAAAGGGGATTGGAATGCAAAAGTAGATCAAGAGATACCTGGAATAATAGGCAAGTCTGGCTTTGGAGTAAAAAATGAGTCAAGACAAAGGCTAACAAAGTTTTCCCAAGAGATAGCACTGGTCATAGCAAACACACATTTCCAACAACACAAGAGACAACTCTACACATGGACATCACCAGATGGTTAATACCAAAATCAGATTCATTACATTCTTTGCAGCCAAAGATGGTGAAGCTCTATACAGTCAACAAAAACAAGATCTGGAGCTGACTGTGACTCAGATCATCATCTCCTTATTGCTAAAGTCAGGCTTAAACTAAACAAAGTGGGGAAAATCATTAGGTTCTTCAAGTATGTCCTAAATCAAAACCTTATGATTATTCATTAGAGGTTATGAACATACTCAAGGGATTAGACCTGGTAGACAGAGTGCCTGAAGAACTATGAACAGAAGTTGATAACATTATACAGGTAGCAATAACCAAAACCATTCCAAAGAAAAAGAAAGACATTATGATTGACTGAGGAGACTTTACAAATAACTGAGGAAAGAAGAGAAGTGAAAATCAACAGAGAGAAAAAAATACCCAACTCAATGTAGAGTTCCAGAGAATAGCAAGGAGAGATAAGAAGGCTGCCTTCAATGACCAATGCAAAGAAGTAGAGGAAAAAAATAGAATGAGAAAGACTAAAGACATCCAGGAAAACTGGAGCTATCAAAGGAATAATTCAAGCAAGGATGGGCATGATAAAGGACAGAAATGGTGGAGACCTAACAGAAGCAGAAGAGATTAAGAAGAGGTAGCAATAATACACAGAAGAACTGTATAAACAAGGTCTTAATCAAGACTGGGATAACTAGCACAGTGTAGTCACTCATCTAGAGCCAGACATTCTGGAGTGTGAAATCAAATGGGCCTTTAGAAATATTATTACCAGCAAATCTAGTGGAGGTGATTGAATTTCATCTGAACTATTTAAAATCCTTAAATATGATGCTGTTATGGAGCTGCACCAGAAAATTTAGAAAACTCAGCAGTGGCCACAGGACTGGAAAAGATGAGTTTTCATCACAATTCCAAAGAAGGCAATGCTAAAAGGTGTTCAAGCTACAAGACAATTGTGCTCATTCCTTGTGCTAGCAGGTATGAGACATATACAGTTAAATTTAAAAGACAAAACTTGGGCTTCCCTGATGGTCCAGTGGGTAAAGAGTCTGCCTTGCAGTGCAAGGGGCACTGGTTCCATCCCTGGCCTGGGAGGATACCACATGCCATGGAGCAGCTGGACCGATATGTCCAGTTATGAGCCACCGCTCTGGAGCACATGCTCCCAGAGCTGGTGCTCTGCGATGAGAGAGGCCACTGCAATTGGAGGCCCTCACAGGCTGAGGAATAGAGATGGATGAAAATAAATGAACAGAAATCAATAAAAAGAGGCAAAAATTAAAAAAAAAAAAAGTCTTAAGAAAAAAAAAACCCTTCAAGTTAGGTTTTAACAGCACTTGAATTGAGAACTTTCAGATGTACAAACTGAATCTAGAAAAGGCAGAGGAACCAGAGATCAAATTGCCAACATTTCTTGAGTCAAAGAGAAAGCAAGAAAATTCCAGAAAAACATCTATTTCTGCCCCATTGACCTCAAGAAAGCCTTTGACTCTGTGGATCACAATAAAGTGTGAAAAATTCTTCAATAGATGGGAATACCAGATCATTTTACCTGTCTCCTGAGAAAACTGTATGCAGGTCAACCAGCAAAAGTTAGAACCTCAAAAGGAACAACTGACTGGTTCAGAATTGTGAAAAAAGGGAGTACAACAAGGCTGTATATAGTCACTGTTTATTTAATTTATATGCAGAGTATATCATGTGAAATTCTGGGATGGATGAGTTACAAGGAGGAATCAAGATTGCTGGGGGATGGAAAAAGAGTTACAAGTGGGATAACTAGCACAGTGTAGTCACTCATCTAGAGCCAGACATTCTGGAGTGTGAAGTCAAATGGGCCTTTAGAAATATTATTACCAGCAAATCTAGTGGAGGTGATTGAATTTCATCTGAACTATTTAAAATCCTTAAATATGATGCTGTTATAGAGCTGTACCAGAAAATTTAGAAAACTCAGCAGTGGCCACAGGACTGGAAAAGATGAGTTTTCATCACAATTCCAAAGAAGGCAATGCTAAAAGATGTTCAAGCTACAAGACAATTGTGCTCATTCCCTGTCCTAGCAGGTATGAGACATATACAGTTAAATTTAAAAGACAAAACGAGGGCTTTCCTGATGGTCTAGTGGGTAAAGAGTCTGCCTTGCAGTGCAAGGGGCACTGGTTCCATCCCTGGCCTGGGAGGATACCACATGCCATGGAGCAGCTGGACCGATATGTCCAGTTATGAGTCACCGCTCTGGAGCACATGCTCCCAGAGCTGGTGCTCTGCGATGAGAGAGGCCACTGCAATTGGAGGCCCTCACAGGCTGAGGAATAGAGATGGATGAAAATAAATGAATAGAAATCAATAAAAAGAGGCAAAATTTAAAAAAAAAAAGTCTTAAGAAAAAAAAAAAAACTCTTCAAGTTAGGTTTTAACAGCACTTGAATTGAGAACTTTCAGATGTACAAACTGAATCTAGAAAAGGCAGAGGAACCAGAGATCAAATTGCCAACATTTCTTGAGTCAAAGAGAAAGCAAGAAAATTCCAGAAAAACATCTATTTCTGCCCCATTGACCTCAAGAAAGCCTTTGACTCTGTGGAGTGTGAAAAATTCTTCAATAGATGGGAATACCAGATCATTTTACCTGTCTCCTGAGAAAACTGTATGCAGGTCAACCAGCAAAAGTTAGAACCTCAAAAGGAACAACTGACTGGTTCAGAATTGTGAAAAAAGGGAGTACAACAAGGCTGTATATAGTCACTGTTTATTTAATTTATATGCAGAGTATATCATGTGAAATTCTGGGATGGATGAGTTACAAGGAGGAATCAAGATTGCTGGGAGAAATAACAACAACTTTACATATACAGATGATAGCACTTTAAAGTGAAGAGGAACTGGATAGCCTTTTGATGAAGGTGAAAGAGGAGAGTGAAAAAGCTAATTAAAAACCGAACATTCAAAAATCTAAGATCATGGCATCAGGTCCCATAACTTCATGGCAAATAGAAGGGACAAGAGTGGAAGCACTGACTGATTTTCTCTTCTTGGTCTCCAAAATCACTGCGGATGGTGATTGCAGTCATGTAATTAGGAAGCTCTTGCCTCTTGGAAGGAAACCTGTGACAAACCTAGAAAGTGTATTAGAAAGCGTTTTAGAAAGCAAAGACATGGGCTTCCCCTGGTGGTCCAGTGGGTAAGGACACCGCCTTGCAGTGCAAGGGGCGTCGGTTCGATCCCTGGCCTGGGAAGATCCCACGTGCCGTGGAGCGACTGGACCCATGTGTCCAATGACCGAGCCGGGACTCTGGAGCACATGCGCCCAGAGCTGGCGCTCTGCAACGACAGACGCCACCGCGATGGGAGGCCCACAGGAGCCAAAGAACAAAAATGGATGAAAATAGAGAAATGAAAGACCAATAGAAGTGGCCCGCCCGCTCCCCTCGCTCCCCAACCCGATCCCTGCCCAAAAATAAATAAGTAAATAAATCTTTAAAAAAAAAAAAAGAAAGAAAGAAAGCAAAGACATCACTTTGCCAACAAAGGTCTGCATAATCAAAGCTATTGTTTTTTCAGTTATCATGTAGGGGTGTGAAAGCTGTACCATAAAGAAGTTTGACCACTGAATAGTTGATGCTTTTGACTTGTGGTGCTTTCGAAGACTGTTTGAAAGTTCCTTGGACAGCAAGGAGGTCAAGAGTTGTAAAAAACTTGGTTACACTATGAAAAGAGAAGCAAATTTGACTCTGTGGACAATAAAGTGTGAAAAATTCTTCAATAGATGGGAATACCAGATCATTTTACCTGTCTCCTGAGAAAACTGTATGCAGGTCAACCAGCAAAAGTTAGAACCTCAAAAGGAACAACTGACTGGTTCAGAATTGTGAAAAAAGGGAGTACAACAAGGCTGTATATAGTCACTGTTTATTTAATTTATATGCAGAGTATATCATGTGAAATTCTGGGATGGATGAGTTACAAGGAGGAATCAAGATTGCTGGGAGAAATAACAACTTTACATATACAGATGATAGCACTTTAAAGTGAAGAGGAACTGGATAGCCTTTTGATGAAGGTGAAAGAGGAGAGTGAAAAAGCTAATTAAAAATCGAACATTCAAAAATCTAAGATCATGGCATCAGGTCCCGTAACTTCATGGCAAATAGAAGGGACAAGAGTGGAAGCACTGACTGATTTTCTCTTCTTGGTCTCCAAAATCACTGCGGATGGTGATTGCAGTCATGTAATTAGGAGGCTCTTGCCTCTTGGAAGGAAACCTATGACAAACCTAGAAAGTGTATTAGAAAGCGTTTTAGAAAGCAAAGACATGGGCTTCCCCTGGTGGTCCAGTGGGTAAGGACACCGCCTTGCAGTGCAAGGGGCGTCGGTTCGATCCCTGGCCTGGGAAGATCCCACATGCCGTGGAGCGGCTGGACCCATGTGTCCAATGACCGAGCCGGAGCTCTGGAGCGCATGCGCCCAGAGCCGGCACTCTGCAACGACAGACGCCACCGCGATGGAAGGCCCACAGGAGCCAAAGAACAAAAATGGATGAAAATAGAGAAATGAAAGACCAATAGAAGTGGCCCGCCCACTCCCCTCGCTCCCCAACCCGATCCCTGCCCAAAAATAAATAAGTAAATAAATCTTTAAAAAAAAAAAAAAAAAAGAAAGCAAAGACATCACTTTGCCAACAAAGGTCTGCATAATCAAAGCTATTGTTTTTTCAGTTATCATGTAGAGGTGTGAAAGCTGTACCATAAAGAAGTTTGACCACTGAATAGTTGATGCTTTTGACTTGTGGTGCTTTCGAAGACTGTTTGAAAGTTCCTTGGACAGCAAGGAGGTCAAAGGAGTTAATCCTAAAAGAAATCAAACGAATATTCATTGGAAGTGAGAGATGACAGTAGATAGCTTATGGTGAATGATGTCAGGTTTGTGACCTTAAAATGAGAAAATTTCACTTTGAGATCAAAAGACTTGGCTTTGGTCACTCAGAGCTTCATGAAGCAAAAGGATTTATTAAAGAAAACCTTTAATAGGTAAGAATAATAGGGATAGAGAAAGCTTCCAGCTAAAGAAACTGGAAAGGGGATAGAAGAGTACTCTCAGAAGCTAGTTTAGGCGAGACATTTTGTACTTTTCCAGTTGTTTAATAACAATACATCAAAAGAATATTTTAAGGTGATAAAGGTCTTACAGACCCCCACCCACAACTTACATTTTTAGATATCATAGGTACAAGCTAAGAAGGAAAAGCATGTCCTCCAGCAAGATACATTGTTGTTATAAACGTTAGCTCTGGGTTTAGAGAAAGTCTTAGGCAAAATAGATTATTGTCATAGGTGTGGCAATCAAGGTGAAGGTACCTTGGCTAAAAATGTTTGTTCCCCCTCCTTTTCCTCTTCCTCCTTTGAAACCACTGGCCTCCTTACCAAGTCTGCCTGTTCACACCTTTCAGAGGGACTTATGCTGAAGCTGAAGCCCTAATACTTTGGCCACCTGATGCAAACAGTCAGCTCTTTGGAAAACCCCTGATGCTTGGAAAAACTGAAGGCAGAAGGAGAAGAGAGAGGCAGAGGATGAGATGGTTAGATAGCATCACAGTGTCAGTGGACATGAACTTGGGCAAACTCTGGAAGATAGTGAGGGACAGGCAGGCCTGGTGTGCTCCAGTACATGGGGTTGCAAAGAGTCAGACATGACTTAACAACTGGACCACAAACTATCAACAACCTTGTACTTGCTCTGAGTCTCTCTGAATTCCCAGGTAGGTCCAGGACATCATGAATGCTGTATGTGAAGGAGATAACAAGAAATAGATGATACATCTATAGTATCTACTTTCTGTAGATACTCAAATTACTTTGTCTCTCTGAACTTTACAAAAGTTCAAGGATAAGTCTTTTAAGAATATGATAATATCAACAAACATGGATTTAAAATTTATGAGGCCCTTCTGAGCATTGGGTCCTATGCAGTTTTATGGGTTGCACTCCATATAAAGCTGGCCCTGTCCTATTTAATTAGAAATAGAAATAGTCAGAGCTTCTGTGGTGGTACAGTGGGTAAAATGTTAGTGCATGGGATACTGGTCCTGCTGGAGATCCAAGAGTAAAGCTTTTTTTAAGGTAAGAATAATAGGGATAGAAAGCTTCCAGCTAAAGAAACTGGAAAGGGGATAGAAGAGTACTCTCAAAAGCTAGTTTAGGCGAGACATTTTGTACTTTTCCAGTTGTTTAATAACAATACATCAAAAGAATATTTTAAGGTGATAAAGGTCTTACAGACCCCCACCCACAACTTACATTTTTAGATATCATAGGTACAAGCTAAGAAGGAAAAGCATGTCCTCCAGCAAGATACATTGTTGTTATAAACGTTAGCTCTGGGTTTAGAGAAAGTCTTAGGCAAAATAGATTATTGTCATAGGTGTGGCAATCAAGGTGAAGGTACCTTGGCTAAAAATGTTTGTTCCCCCTCCTTTTCTTCCTCCTCCTTTGAAACTGCTGGCCTCCTTACCAAGTCTGCCTGTTCACCCCTTTCAGAGGGACTTATGCTGAAGCTGAAGCCCTAATACTTTGGCCACCTGATGCAAACAGTCAGCTCTTTGGAAAACCCCTGATGCTTGGAAAAACTGAAGGCAGAAGGAGAAGAGAGAGGCAGAGGATGAGATGGTTAGATAGCATCACAGTGTCAGTGGACATGAACTTGGGCAAACTCTGGAAGATAGTGAGGGACAGGCAGGCCTTGTGTGCTCCAGTACATGCGGTTGCAAAGAGTCAGACATGACTTAACAACTGGACCACAAACTATCAACAACCTTGTACTTGCTCTGAGTCTCTCTGAATTCCCAGGTAGGTCCAGGACATCATGAATGCTGTATGTGAAGGAGATAACAAGAAATAGATGATACATCTATAGTATCTACTTTCTGTAGATACTCAAATTACTTTGTCTCTCTGAACTTTACAAAAGTTCAAGGATAAGTCTTTTAAGAATATGATAATATCAACAAACATGGATTTAAAATTTATGAGGCCCTTCTGAGCATTGGGTCCTGTGCAGTTTTATGGGTTGCACTCCATATAAAGCTGGCCCTGTCCTATTTAATTAGAAATAGAAATAATCAGAGCTTCCGTGGTGGTACAGTGGGTAAAGAGTCTGCCTTGCAGTGCATGGGATACTGGTTCAATCCCTAGCATGGGAAGATCCCAAGTGCATGGGAGCAGCTGGACTGGTGTGTCCAATTATGAGCCAGTGCTTTGGAATGCACACACCCAGAGCCGGTGCTCTGCAGTGAGAGAGACCACTGCAATGGGAGGCCAGCACATGCCAAAGAATAAAAAGGTCGATGAAAATAAATATAAATAAAAGAGACATGATGGGGAAAAAGAAAAAAGAAAAAAAAAAAAAAGAAATAATCAGATGAGAGCTTCATAATCCCCTACCACTATACTCTTGCTCAACTTTCCTCTTTGCCCATACTTGCAACTTCCTAACTATGTGGTGAACAGTCCATACTCTTTTTTTAAAATTCAACCCCTGCACACCTGTGTTGGATCTCTCCCATTCCAATCTGTCAAAATGTTGCATTTTTCTTTTTTATTCTTTTTTTTCTTTTTGCCTTCAAGTCATCGTTTTTTTGGGAGGAGGAGGGTATGACCAGATTTCTTTCTTTCTTTTTTTTTTTTTCTGATTGGGGCATTACAGTTTTTTTATTATTATTATTATTTTTTTAATTCTTTATTTTAAAGGTTTTACAGAGTTTTGTTGTTCACAGACATGTATGTTCCCAGATCAGTCATATGCATATCCATGGTCCCCACCCCCCCCAGTTCCCCCCATCCCACCCCTCCAGACCTTTGCCCCAATATTTCTTATCTATCTTTATTCTTTTTGGCATGCGTGGGCCTCCCATTGCAATGCCCTGTCTCATTGCAGAGCACTAGCTTTGGGTGCATGCACTCCAGAATCCCGGCTCATAGCTGGCCACACTTGCCCAGCCATTCTTCAGCATACGGGATCTTCCCAGGTCAAGGATCAAACTGGTGCCCCTGCACTGCAAGGCAGACTCTCTGCCTACTGGGCCCCAGGGAAGCTCTCTTTTTCATTCGTTATTCTCTCTGTTAGATAACTCTCTTCAGCAAACTTACTGACTCACACAATCAAGCTACCATGCCATTTATCTCCCCATTTGTAAAGTAAAACTTTCTTCAAAGAATTGTTTATTCTTATTGCATCCAATATGTCTCCTCACATTCTCATTTGGATTCACTCCAATCAGGTACTGTCATCCAAACAATGTGTGATCATTAGCAGCATTGTTTTGCTAATTCCAGTAGTCAGTTTATAGACAAATTCTCATTTAATTTATCTATTGAAGCATCATCTTGTCTTTTATATCTTCTTTTAGTTAGCTTCTGTGACAGTTAGTTTTATGTGTCAATTTGGCTGTGCTGTGGTTCCTAGATATTTGATCAAACACCTATTTGGATGTTACTGTAAAGATACAATTTTAGGTGAAATTAACATTTAATTGATGGACTTGGAGTAAAGGATATTGCCCTCCATATTACCCTCCATAGTGTGGTGGGCTTCATCGAAATAGTTAAAGGCCTTAGAGAATAAAAGACTTGTTTCCCTAAGAAGAGAGAATTCTGCCTCTAGACTGACTTTGGACTTAAACTTCTGTTCTCTCTGTCTCCAGGCTGCTATCTTTCCCTGCAGATTTTGGATTTGCGAGCCTCCACAATTTTGTGAGCAAATGCATGAACAGATATGAATATATAAATAGATATAGGTATTTCCTTTTGGTTCTGTTTCTCTGGAAATTCTAATAAGTTGCTAAGAGTTCAAAGTCATCCACCTAGTTTTGATCTTACCTCTCAAGCTACTCCAACTGAACCTTTTCTTTTTTACCATTTTTTCCCCATTTTTCCTAATCTTTAGACTTTGGGGTACTGAAGCATTTGTCCTTTGCACTGTTCTCTTTGGTATTTACAAATAGCATTTGTAAACAGGATTCTCTCGGTGATCTCATCCAAATATATATTTTACCATATTTACATTATCATTTCCTCTGTGTGTATATTGGGGGAAGGAATATCCTTTTTTATACTGTTTTATAGTAAGTCACATATGCTATTCCCATTTTCTCAATATGCTTCAGTGTGTATTTCTGAAAATCAAGGATATTCTCTTATATAGCTGTAATATAATTATAAAAATAAGTTGAGTGATCTGTATAATAACATTATTTAAAGTAATAATTTCTTTAATTTTTCATCAAATGTCCCACAAAGGTCCTTTATCACAGCAGGATCACATATCACATTTACTTAAGCCTTTTGAGATTCCTTTAATATGGAATAATTCCTCTGTTCTTCTTTGCTTTTTGTAATATTGATATTTGAAAAGTACAGAGCATTAATTCCATAAAATGTCTCATTTGGGTTTGTCTGGTGTTTCCACATGATTTTACTCAGATTATGTATTTTTGGCAGGAACACCATGAGTGATTACTTTTTGATTTCTAGCCTAGGCTCTTTGCTTTTCAGCAAGTAGCCTCAAAGTCATTTTGTTAAGTGAGAATGAGATCATACTGGAGAAGGGTTTGCCATAATCCAATATGATTTATTGTCCTTATAAGAAGAGGGGTTTTGGACAGAGGAGAATGCCATGGGAAGATGAAGGCAAATATCAGGGAGATGGCCAGCAATTTCCCAGAAGCTATGACAGAAACATAGAACAGATTTTCATGCAGAACTCTCAAAAGGAACCAATATGTCGACAGGATTGGTTGATGTAATTGATCTCCAGCTTCTAGAACTGCGAGACAAACATTGTGTTGTTTGAGACATGCAGTTCGTGGTACTTTATTATAGCAGCCCTAGCGAAACAGTAATCAACCCATTCATGCCACTCTTAGGTATTCATTCACCTAGAAGAAATGAAAGTACATGTCCAGCAAAGAATTCTACAAGGATGTCCACCACAGATTTACTCTAATAGCCCCAAACCAGAAGTAACTTACTGTTCATTATCAAGCTAATAGGTAAATAAAATAAATTTTAGCATGTTTATATGAAATATGCAGTAGTTAAAAGAACAAACTACTGATAGACTCCACATGACTGAATACATAATTTAAAAAAATAGCTCTCTGTTGGAGGAAACATGTCAGGAACAAAACATACATCCTGCTGTAATGATTCCAGTTGAATGAAATTCTAGGAAATGCAAAAATAATTTGTATAGTCAGAAATCTCACCAGTATTTGGGAAGACAGCTTGGGGGATTGATTGGGAAAAGGCACCAAGGGACTTTTTGAGGTGATTAAACTACACTTTGATTGTAGTGGTACTTATATTTGTCAAAACTTAATTGAACACTCTACTTAAAAATGGGACTTTTATTTTGGAAATTATATCTCAATAAATTTGATTTTTAATAATGTTTGGCTAGTAAAAATAAAGTTAAAAAGACTTAAGATAGAAAGAATGCATATAAAAACAATAAAATTGCTTCATTTTAATTCTTAATGTTACAGTGTCATTTTACTAAACAACATAATAAAACAGATATAGTCATTATTTTTTAATGGACATGCTCAGGATTTCTGGCAGTGTCTCAAAGCTGTCACTGAGAAGGTTGCTGGGTGTTTGATAGTAAGCTAGAAAACTGGAAATTAGGTTGGAAATAAACTCAAGTATAATTGGAAAAACACATTGTTTGCTCTGGGGATTTGGGTTATGGATAAGAAAGGGTTGCTTTTCACAGAGAACTTAGCAGCAGTGCACAGTATTTTTTGTTTTTATCAAGTATTTTGCTTATACTTAATTTATACTAAATTTATACTTTGAATGGTGAATTTAGGTGTGTGGCCTCTTACTTTGAATTTCCATTTCCTTGCCTTATAATTTTATTTTTAGGAAAGGTGGTTGTGGTATATTATCTCAGAGCAACTTTCTGATCAACAGGGCAATTAACAGGGTTGAAGACCATTAAAAACTTAATTAGGTTTATATTCAGGTGCTCTCTGTTAGGACTTTAGTATTCTCAAACTTGGCTACACATGCAATCATCTTAAAAATACCTACACCTGAATATCATACCTATTCCTTTTTAATTGTTCATGAAATGGAATTTTAAAAATGGTCCCAGCTGATTCACATGTGAAGCCAATGTCCATAGATGCCTGGGTCACTTTCCAAGGTTGCTATGTGACTCTGTATGTGTGTATGTACTCTCAGTCATGTCTGACTCTTGTGACCCCATGGGCTGTAGCCCTCCAGGCTTTTCTGTCTGGAATTGAACCCATGTCTCCTGCTTTGGCAGACAGATTCTTTACCACTACTGGCCCCTGCCAAGCCCACTATATGACTGATAATCTTGGGAAAAGGCACCAAGGGACTTTTTGAGGTGATTAAACTACACTTTGATTGTAGTGGTACTTATATTTGTCAAAACTTAATTGAACACTCTACTTAAAAATGGGACTTTTATTTTGGAAATTATATCTCAATAAATTTGATTTTTAATAATGTATGGCTAGTAAAAATAAAGTTAAAAAGACTTAAGATAGAAAGAATGCATATAAAAATAATAAAATTGCTTCATTTTAATTCTTAATGTTACAGTGTCATTTTACTAAACAACATAATAAAACAGATACAGTCATTATTTTTTAATGGACATGCTCAGGATTGCTGGCAGTGTCTCAAAGCTGTCACTGAGAAGGTTGCTGGGTGTTTGATAGTAAGCTAGAAAACTGGAAATTAGGTTGGAAATAAACTCAAGTATAATTGGAAAAACACATTGTTTGCTCTGGGGATTTGGGTTATGGATAAGAAAGGGTTGCTTTTCACAGAGAACTTAGCAGCAGTGCACAGTATTTTTTGTTTTTATTAAGTATTTTGCTTATACTTAATTTATACTAAATTTATACTTTGAATGGTGAATTTAGGTGTGTGGCCTCTTACTTTGAATTTCCATTTCCTTGTCTTATAATTTTATTTTTAGGAAAGGTGGTTGTGGTATATTATCTCAGAGCAACTTTCTGATCAACAGGGCAATTAACAGGGTTGAAGACCATTAAAAACTTAATTAGGTTTATATTCAGGTGCTCTCTGTTAGGACTTTAGTATTCTCAAACTTGGCTACACATGCAATCATCTTAAAAATACCTACACCTGAATATCATACCTATTCCTTTTTAATTGTTCATGAAATGGAATTTTAAAAATGGTCCCAGCTGATTCACATGTGAAGCCAATGTCCATAGATGCCTGGGTCACTTTCCAAGGTTGCTATGTGACTCTGTATGTGTGTATGTACTCTCAGTCGTGTCTGACTCTTGTGACCCCATAGGCTGTAGCCCTCCAGGCTTTTCTGTCCAGAATTGAACCCGTGTCTCCTGCTTTGGCAGACAGATTCTTTACCACTACTGGCACCTGCAAAGCCCACTATATGACTGATAATCTGTAATAAGTTGAGAGTTCATGGTTTCATGATTGTGGTTGACAAGTCTTCACTTATGAATCAGTTGGTTTCTGTGGATGAAAGATGCTTTGATGAGTTTTTACTATTCTAATTACCACTTTTACTATGTTTTATCTGAACTTCTACTTTGAGGTCATAGAGTTGGGGAAATGGTTACTTTAGAGATAAAGCATTATCAGTAAAATGTTAAAAAAAAAGTATTCCAGTACTGTGAATTTCTAAACTACATTCTTGTTTGGTATAAACGCCTCTGGTTTGATTTATCATAAAGGATTTAGAAATATAGAACAGGCAGTGCATAGTAATCTTCAAAATTTAAATAACAGCTTTATATTCAAAATTCAGTAATGGAATTTGTAGTTTTAAGTTTTAGTTGTATGTTATCCATTCTTAACTGATCACTTTCTAGATCAGTGTTGTTATGGGCTGGATTGTGTGCTTGACAAATTCACATGTTGATGTCCTAAAACCCAGTATCTTAGAAAGTAAATCTATTTGGAGGTAGACTCTTTTTTCCTAATTAATTAATTGGCTGCACTGGGTCAGTTGCAGCTCAGGGGATCTTCCGTTCTTTTGTTGTGGCACTTGGGCTCCAGAACATGCATCCTCAGTAGTCGCTGTGCTCAGGTTTAGTTTCTCCACGGCTTGTGGGATCTTAGTGCCCTAACGGGGGATGGAACTCAACTCTTCTGCATTGTAAGGTGGATTCGTAATCACTGGACCACCAGGGAAGGTCTTAGCGGCAGACTTGAAAAACGTTAAGTGAGGTCATTAGGGTGGTCTCTGATCCAGCATGAGTGGTCTCTTTAGAAGAAGAGATAAGGTCAGAGATTCACATAGAGAAGGCCAGGTGATGGCACAGGGAGAAGATGATTACCTACAAGCCAAGGAGAGAAACCTCAGACGAAATGGACCTGCTGACACCTTGATCTCAGACTTCCAACAGTAGGCACTTTGAGAACATGCATTTTTGTTTAGGATACCTAGTCTTGGTACTTTGTTATAGAAGTCCTAAAACACTAATAGAGTGTTTTTCAACATCAGTTCCTCAGCAGAACCACCTGTAACTACAAAAAAAAAAATGATGTGCATACCAATTAAATTATAGTCAGAGGGGAGAAAATGTAGAATGAACACAGAATTTTTTTTTTAATAAGGTCTCCATGTGATTTTTTTGGTCATTGAGGTAAGGTTTACATTTAACTAATTTATTTCACTAACAACCTGTTGCAAAGTTGCTTGGTACGACTAACTAACTTGGAAACTGATATAACAAGTCACAAATTTTTTACAACCTACCCAGGTTCTATTTGTTATTTTGACAAGTATGTTCCTTAAATTATTTAATATCTATTCCTGTGTGATAGGAAACAGAAGTAAGTGGGTTTAATTTTTTGTTATCTGTTATTAGAATAAATTCCTTCTTGTGTGGCTTATGTAGAGATATATTTATTCTATTGTAATATATCCCTTAAGATTCAGATCTCAATATGTTCTTGTTTCCTCAATGTGATATCATAGCCCCCATAAAAATATAAATGCTAATATTTTAAGCTACTTCATGGGTATTTTGAGGATTAATTTCAGTTTCTAAAATTCTTTGGCTTGATTCCTTCAGAGAAAATATGCTTTATCACAGGTAAAGAGATAAAAATTCCTGAAACTGAAAAGAATACAAATAAGAAAGTTTCAGCAAATAACCACTGCAGAAACTGCTCAGAAATGCCACTTAAAATTTAGTTCTTTCCAGACTCTTTCCAAACTAGTTATGCTGCTTATCTAAGCTAAAAATAGTTGCCACATATGCCACATATTAATAATTATCTGCAGACAGAGATTCTCCAGGCACTGACTTCTATAATTTGGGATAAAAATCACCTGGATAAAAATCACTCTGGTTGCTTCTGATAATCAGTTCTGACACAAAGTACGATATAAGATTTAAGATTAGAAAATCAAATGCTAGAATACATGGTCTGGAGTCAAATCCTAGCTTTTCTCTTTCATGGTTTTGTAAACTTGGGTAATTTTTTTTTCATGTTTGATCTCTGTGTGGCTTACTTTGCCACAGAGATTTTTTGTGTCTGTTTATTTAAGGCAATAGTAAACAATTTATATTGTTTAATATAAATGCCAATTTATATTAGACATTATCTATTTGAATTGTGTAGAAATCCCGCATTTTTCTCTACCTTCATTTGTACCTTGGTTGTTGACCCATATCTGTCTTTACTATCCTGTTTATTTCTCTCTTCTTACTGTCTTTTGCACTGGTAATATTTGAAATTTGTGTTCCATTTGCTGCTATTCTGTATCAACTACACATCAGTATGGGTCTGTCTTAGTCTTCATTAGAAATTCTTCTGTTGGTAGCATCTTGAAAAGCAGCTCATGCTCTTGTCAGTCACAGCTACCTTACTTGCCATTCGCTATATCATCTTAGAAGGAATGATAGCTCTGAGATGTTTGGTTGTTAAAGTAAAGGAGGAAAATTGGAAAAGGTAGTGTCAAAATATCTCAATAAATCAGAGCAAAAAGTCCCTACTTAATAAATAAACTGTTCCATTTTACCAACTTTACCCACTCAGGCAGCTCACCCTAAGAAGCCTTCGATTTTTCCCACTAGATCATCACCTGATTCATCATCTCATAGTGATGCAGCTACACTAAAACCTTACCCTGGACTAACACCAAGATCAGCTGCTTAATTGCTATAAATAATACTCTCTATTTTTTGGTCCTTTGACTATACTGTTATTTTTACTTGCTTCTGAAATTTAGTATTCCTGACTTTCCTTTTTATTAATCTGTAACATATTTAACCCTTGAGTATGTTACATGTAGAACATAGTGTTATATACTCATTTGTTTTACATATAACTGTTGGCAGGTATATATTTTTTATTTCTCAGTTGGTTGCATTACTCAGAAGAAGTTATATATTTTTTTTATATCCTATAAATCCTGGAACAGTGATAGACACAAAAAAGGCACACATTAAGCTTGATTCTTTCATTAATTATTCATTTAAAATTAAGTATAACTCCATTTTATGCTTTAGGGCATTTCTGTTGACTCAGATGGTAAAGAACCTGCTGCAATGCAAGAGATTTGGGTTCAATCCTTGGGTGAGGAAGATCCTCAGAAGGAGGAAATGTCAACCCACTCCAGTATTCTTGCCTAGAAAATTCCATGGAAAGAGGAACCTGGCGCCCTACAGTCCATGGGATCTCAGAGAGTTGGATTCATTTTATTCTTAATATGCTTAGTAAGTTAGGAACACAGGATTGTCAGATATAAACCACTACATATAAAATAGACACACAAAGGGTCCTACTATATAGCACAAGGAACTATATGAATATGAGAAAGTATATATACATATATATATATATGTACACACATATATGTATATATAACTGAATAACGTTGCTGTATACCAAAAACTAACATTATATTGTAAGTCAATGATACTTCAATTTTTTAAAAAAGCAAATATAACCAAAAAGAAATTGGTGTCTTTTTTTAGTATTTTTTAAAAATAAGGTATTGTCTGGATATGTTTCTCATTTGGGAATTCCATTGTAGCTCAGCTGGTAAAGAATCTGCCTGCAATTCAGGAGGCCCTGGTTCAATTCCTGGGTCAGAAAGATATCCTGGAGAAGGTATAAACTGCCCACTGCAGTATCCTTGGGCTTCCCTTGTGACTTTGATGGTGAAGGATGCACCTGCAATGTGAGAGACCTGGGTTCAAAAGGCAACCCACTCTAGTATTCTTGCTGGAAAAATCCCATGGACAGGAGAGCCTGGTGGAGCCTGGTAGACTATAGTCCATGGGGTTGCAAAGAGTCAGACATGACTGAGAGACTGAGCACTTGAATAGACATGCAGTTAATTCCTTAAAAATAAAAGTTCTAGATATTCTCCAAAACTGTGAGAAAAAAATGATATATTCTTCTTGAGTCAGTAGTTTTGTTTTATGTATGTTAATTACTGCTAGAACATGCTGTGGTATTGCTTTGGGTACCTACTAATTACATGTGAAATGAAATATTTCTGGTTGTGTTTGATCTCATTAAGTGATACAATGCAATAGAACATATTTTTTACATAGTTAAAAGTTTCATGTTTGCTCTTTTAAATTTACTTTTGTTCAGTTATCTGCTTGTCTTGAGTTTAATGTTAAGTGTAAGGCATGTGTGAAAATCGGTGCCACTAGCATGGTAAAGAACCTGCTGCAATGCAAGAGATTTGGGTTCAATCCTTGGGTGAGGAAGATCCTCAGAAGGAGGAAATGTCAACCCACTCCAGTATTCTTGCCTAGAAAATTCCATGGAAAGAGGAACCTGGCGCCCTACAGTCCATGGGATCTCAGAGAGTTGGATTCATTTTATTCTTAATATGCTTAGTAAGTTAGGAACACAGGATTGTCAGATATAAACCACTACATATAAAATAGACACACAAAGGGTCCTACTATATAGCACAAGGAACTATATGAATATGAGAAAGTATATATACATATATATATATATATGTACACACATATATGTATATATAACTGAATAACGTTGTTGTATACCAAAAACTAACATTATATTGTAAGTCAATGATACTTCAATTTTTTAAAAAAGCAAATATAACCAAAAAGAAATTGGTGTCTTTTTTTAGTATTTTTTAAAAATAAGGTATTGTCTGGATATGTTTCTCATTTGGGAATTCCATTGTAGCTCAGCTGGTAAAGAATCTGCCTGCAATTCAGGAGGCCCTGGTTCAATTCCTGGGTCAGAAAGATATCCTGGAGAAGGTATAAACTGCCCACTGCAGTATCCTTGGGCTTCCCTTGTGACTTTGATGGTGAAGGATGCACCTGCAATGTGAGAGACCTGGGTTCAAAAGGCAACCCACTCTAGTATTCTTGCTGGAAAAATCCCATGGACAGGAGAGCCTGGTGGAGCCTGGTAGACTATAGTCCATGGGGTTGCAAAGAGTCAGACATGACTGAGAGACTGAGCACTTGAATAGACATGCAGTTAATTCCTTAAAAATAAAAGTTCTAGATATTCTCCAAAACTGTGAGAAAAAAATGATATATTCTTCTTGAGTCAGTAGTTTTGTTTTATGTATGTTAATTACTGCTAGAACATGCTGTGGTATTGCTTTGGGTACCTACTAATTACATGTGAAATGAAATATTTCTGGTTGTGTTTGATCTCATTAAGTGATACAATGCAATAGAACATATTTTTTACATAGTTAAAAGTTTCATGTTTGCTCTTTTAAATTTACTTTTGTTCAGTTATCTGCTTGTCTTGAGTTTAATGTTAAGTGTAAGGCATGTGTGAAAATCTGACTGCATAGATAAAAGTGTGGCCCATTTACTATAGGCTTCACTAGGTGATTCGTTGCTTACTTTTTATTCATAAAACTGGGAGGTATTTCATAGTGTGTTATTTTAAAAGTAACAAGATATCATAATGTGGGAAGAAGGTAATTTTTTTATTTTTAGGAGAAAGGTTAATGTTATCAAATCACAAGTCACAATTACTGTATTGCCTGTTCCATTGGATTAATTGGTATTTTCTACTCTAACTTGGGCTGCAATTGTGATTGTCCATGTGCCAAAACATGATAAATTGGGAAATCAAGAATCAATGAAAAGAAAAGAAAGGAAATATATATATCTATATATTTATATCTATATATAGATATAGATATAGATAGATAATTTGCCATTTTTCAAGCTAAAGTGTTAATAAAAGAAGGACATTTTTGGCTTACAATAATGAAATATATTAGAAAGAATATTGCTTACTTAATTCAACTGTACTCTAAGGTTATAGTTACAATTACATTTGTCTATGCAGACTTTTCCTATAGATGGTATTTACTGAAACAATAATAAACATTCCAAACTAAAACCTATGAAGACAAAAAAGATTTCTTTTGTTGTTGGTTTGTTTCTTTTTATGGCTTTTTTATTGAAGAATAGTTGACTGACAATGTTGTGTTAGTGTCAAATATACAGCAGAATAGTTATATAAATATGTATATCTATTTATATTATTTTTAAACATATTTCCATTATAGCTTATTACAAGACACTGAATATAGTTTCCTATGCTAAACAGTAAATCATATTCTCCAAAACTGTGAGAAAAAAATGATATATTCTTCTTGAGTCAGTAGTTTTGTTTTATGTATGTTAATTACTGCTAGAACATGCTGTGGTATTGCTTTGGGTACCTACTAATTACATGTGAAATGAAATATTTCTGGTTGTGTTTGATCTCATTAAGTGATACAATGCAATAGAACATATTTTTTACATAGTTAAAAGTTTCATGTTTGCTCTTTTAAATTTACTTTTGTTCAGTTATCTGCTTGTCTTGAGTTTAATGTTAAGTGTAAGGCATGTGTGAAAATCTGACTGCATAGATAAAAGTGTGGCCCATTTACTATAGGCTTCACTAGGTGATTCGTTGCTTACTTTTTATTCATAAAACTGGGAGGTATTTCATAGTGTGTTATTTTAAAAGTAACAAGATATCATAATGTGGGAAGAAGGTAATTTTTTTATTTTTAGGAGAAAGGTTAATGTTATCAAATCACAAGTCACAATTACTGTATTGCCTGTTCCATTGGATTAATTGGTATTTTCTACTCTAACTTGGGCTGCAATTGTGATTGTCCATGTGCCAAAACATGATAAATTGGGAAATCAAGAATCAATGAAAAGAAAAGAAAGGAAATATATATATCTATATATTTATATCTATATATAGATATAGATATAGATAGATAATTTGCCATTTTTCAAGCTAAAGTGTTAATAAAAGAAGGACATTTTTGGCTTACAATAATGAAATATATTAGAAAGAATATTGCTTACTTAATTCAACTGTACTCTAAGGTTATAGTTACAATTACATTTGTCTATGCAGACTTTTCCTATAGATGGTATTTACTGAAACAATAATAAACATTCCAAACTAAAACCTATGAAGACAAAAAAGATTTCTTTTGTTGTTGGTTTGTTTCTTTTTATGGCTTTTTTATTGAAGAATAGTTGACTGACAATGTTGTGTTAGTGTCAAATATACAGCAGAATAGTTATATAAATATGTATATCTATTTATATTATTTTTAAACATATTTCCATTATAGCTTATTACAAGACACTGAATATAGTTTCCTATGCTAAACAGTAAATCATTGTTGTTTATTCTGTATATGGTAATGAGTATTTATTAATCTCAATAGAGTTTTCCAATTTATACCCTCTCCCCTTTCCCCTTTTGTAACCATGTTTGTTTTCTATAGCTGAGTCTGTTACTGTTCTGTAAATAGGTTCATTTGTATTACTTTTTAGATCCCACATGTAAGTGATATTGAAAAATTACTTCAGATCACTCCAAATGACTATACATACTTAATAAAATTATTTGATAAAACCTACAAAAGTATTAAACTCAATCAGGCTTAGGAATAATATGGGTGCTGTAATTTTGAAAGTGTTTCATATATAGACTAGAGCTAACAACAAATGTGTAATAGCATAAACATACTGTCATTAGAAAATAGATTTTTATGTAAGAAAAAAATAAGAAATAGAAAACCAAAGGAAGTACAAATGCTAATGTGAAATCAGAACTATGACTGTTGAAGGACTTTGAGTTTTTTAAAATATATATTTGTTCTTGTGCAGCAGAAACCTGGAAACAGTGACACCTTCACGAGCACAAGTAGTGCCAGACACTGATTTCTAAATACCATTCATTCCTTAATAAAGAAACCAGGGTTCTTCAAAGGAATGGGTGATTCTAGATCTGATGAAGAAGGAAAATGTAAGGTATGTTTAGGAATTTTTTTTGCTGTGGCAGAAAGCAAGGAGAAAAGTTAATAACTGAAAGTAAAGAATCAGGCACTTAACCTAGGTTTTTAAGTAGAGCTGTTCAACCCCAGTTGAAGAGAAGAAGCTCCTTTTTTGTTGTTTTTAGAGTGCCAGCTGATAAAAGTAGAGTGAGAGAATTAGAGATGGAATATTTTTTAGTAAAAGTCATTTATGAATATTAGAACCATTAAAGGAAAGACAGTGGAGAGGAGAACATGCCTGTGGTGTTTATAAAACAATGGACCCTTAAATAATGAGGAGTTAGGCAGCACCACTATCCCTGCAGGAGAAAATCCTGGCAAGATTTTATGAGAAATACAGCAGAATAGTTATATAAATATGTATATCTATTTATATTATTTTTAAACATATTTCCATTATAGCTTATTACAAGACACTGAATATAGTTTCCTATGCTAAACAGTAAATCATTGTTGTTTATTCTGTATATGGTAATGAGTATTTATTAATCTCAATAGAGTTTTCCAATTTATACCCTCTCCCCTTTCCCCTTTTGTAACCATGTTTGTTTTCTATAGCTGAGTCTGTTACTGTTCTGTAAATAGGTTCATTTGTATTACTTTTTAGATCCCACATGTAAGTGATATTGAAAAATTACTTCAGATCACTCCAAATGACTATACATACTTAATAAAATTATTTGATAAAACCTACAAAAGTATTAAACTCAATCAGGCTTAGGAATAATATGGGTGCTGTAATTTTGAAAGTGTTTCATATATAGACTAGAGCTAACAACAAATGTGTAATAGCATAAACATACTGTCATTAGAAAATAGATTTTTATGTAAGAAAAAAATAAGAAATAGAAAACCAAAGGAAGTACAAATGCTAATGTGAAATCAGAACTATGACTGTTGAAGGACTTTGAGTTTTTTAAAATATATATTTGTTCTTGTGCAGCAGAAACCTGGAAACAGTGACACCTTCACGAGCACAAGTAGTGCCAGACACTGATTTCTAAATACCATTCATTCCTTAATAAAGAAACCAGGGTTCTTCAAAGGAATGGGTGATTCTAGATCTGATGAAGAAGGAAAATGTAAGGTATGTTTAGGAATTTTTTTTGCTGTGGCAGAAAGCAAGGAGAAAAGTTAATAACTGAAAGTAAAGAATCAGGCACTTAACCTAGGTTTTTAAGTAGAGCTGTTCAACCCCAGTTGAAGAGAAGAAGCTCCTTTTTTGTTGTTTTTAGAGTGCCAGCTGATAAAAGTAGAGTGAGAGAATTAGAGATGGAATATTTTTTAGTAAAAGTCATTTATGAATATTAGAACCATTAAAGGAAAGACAGTGGAGAGGAGAACATGCCTGTGGTGTTTATAAAACAATGGACCCTTAAATAATGAGGAGTTAGGCAGCACCACTATCCCTGCAGGAGAAAATCCTGGCAAGATTTTATAGTCTTCCCTCCACATCTGCAGTTCCTCCATGTATATGGTTCCAATTCTGTGGCTTCAACCATCTACAGATGATGTAGCACAGTAACTGTACCTGTTTAGTGAAAGAAGTCTCTGTGTAAGTGGACCCAAGCAGTTCAACCCATCCTGTTTAAGGATCCACTCTAATAGAAAGGGGAGAAAAAACATACATCTACCACTAACTAATCTGGCAGTTTTTCCACCTTAAATGATCAAAATTAGCATTTAAAATAATCCGGCAACATGGTATTGGGACATGTCATTTTGTGCCACCTGATTTGATCCAGAATGAAGAGTACAGTGTCACCTACATAGAATTACTGGAAAGATATGTATGAATTTCATCAAGGGGATAGATATAATTTCAAATTTATGTATGAACAAGAGGAAATCATTAAATGATGCCATAAGGAAACATTCAACCAAATGCAGAATGTGAGATATTTTACAAAACAACTGACCTAATCTTTACAAAAATCCAGTATCATGGGGGAAACTAAGGTAGGAGGATTGTCCTATATAAGAGAGACTACAGACACATTTGAAAGCAATGCATAAATTTATATCATATTATTTTGAAAAGTAGCAATCAAGCATTTAAGGAGAACTAGAAAAATCAGAATGTGATCTGAATAATATATGATATTAAGAAATTGTTTGTTTTATTTGAAGTGAGAGTGTTGTTATTGCTGCATATGTAAATGTCCTTATTTTAAGGATATGTCTCTAAAGGATTTAGGTGTAAAGTATCATAATGTCTGTTGTTTGTTGTCTGTAACTTACTTTAATTATGTATCAAACATTATTTTTATTTATGCATTTATATGTATAGAAAGAGGACAATGAATATTTGAAAAAAAGTTAACAATTATTTTATACCATTTGAATATTTCTTCACTGAATTATACTTTCAATATTTCTGTTTATAATTTTTATGATAAAAAATTTGGGCATGTATAATTTTGTGAAAAGACAATTGCAGCTGTAAAGATGCTGCAGTCTTTTTTATTTCAATCTTTATTCATTAAACACTTATAGGAATAAGATCCTTTACTAAACATTATAGAAGCAAGAGAAATGAGCCAGATTCCAGCCTATAAGGTACAGTCAACACTTGTACACTGTTGGTGGGAGCATAAATTGGTGCAGTCACTGTGGAAAAATGTATGATGGTTTGTTGGAAAACTAAAACCAGAACTACCCCAATGATGTAGCACAGTAACTGTACCTGTTTAGTGAAAGAAGTCTCTGTGTAAGTGGACCCAAGCAGTTCAACCCATCCTGTTTAAGGATCCACTCTAATAGAAAGGGGAGAAAAAACATACATCTACCACTAACTAATCTGGCAGTTTTTCCACCTTAAATGATCAAAATTAGCATTTAAAATAATCCGGCAACATGGTATTGGGACATGTCATTTTGTGCCACCTGATTTGATCCAGAATGAAGAGTACAGTGTCACCTACATAGAATTACTGGAAAGATATGTATGAATTTCATCAAGGGGATAGATATAATTTCAAATTTATGTATGAACAAGAGGAAATCATTAAATGATGCCATAAGGAAACATTCAACCAAATGCAGAATGTGAGATATTTTACAAAACAACTGACCTAATCTTTACAAAAATCCAGTATCATGGGGGAAACTAAGGTAGGAGGATTGTCCTATATAAGAGAGACTACAGACACATTTGAAAGCAATGCATAAATTTATATCATATTATTTTGAAAAGTAGCAATCAAGCATTTAAGGAGAACTAGAAAAATCAGAATGTGATCTGAATAATATATGATATTAAGAAATTGTTTGTTTTATTTGAAGTGAGAGTGTTGTTATTGCTGCATATGTAAATGTCCTTATTTTAAGGATATGTCTCTAAAGGATTTAGGTGTAAAGTATCATAATGTCTGTTGTTTGTTGTCTGTAACTTACTTTAATTATGTATCAAACATTATTTTTATTTATGCATTTATATGTATAGAAAGAGGACAATGAATATTTGAAAAAAAGTTAACAATTATTTTATACCATTTGAATATTTCTTCACTGAATTATACTTTCAATATTTCTGTTTATAATTTTTATGATAAAAATTGGACATGTATAATTTTGTGAAAAGACAATTGCAGCTGTAAAGATGCTGCAGTCTTTTTTATTTCAATCTTTATTCATTAAACACTTATAGGAATAAGATCCTTTACTAAACATTATAGAAGCAAGAGAAATGAGCCAGATTCCAGCCTATAAGGTACAGTCAACACTTGTACACTGTTGGTGGGAGCATAAATTGGTGCAGTCACTGTGGAAAAATGTATGATGGTTTGTTGGAAAACTAAAACCAGAACTACCATATAACCCAGCAATTCCATTTCTGGCTACAAATCTGAAAAAAAAAAAAAAAAACCTAATTTGGAAAGATACATGTACTCAAATAGTTATAGCAGCATTATTTACAGTTGCCAAGATATCAAATCAAACCAAATATCCATCAACAAATGAATGGATAAAGAAAATACAATGAATGCAATGAGATATTACTCACCCATAAAATACCAAAATTTTGCCATTTGCAGCAACATGTATAGACTTGGAGGGTAATACACTTATGAAATCAGGTAGATAGAAAAAGACAAATATAGTAGAATGTAAAAAAAAATAGAATATAAAAATATGCATAGAATGTAAAAAAATACAACATAGAATGTAAAGAAATATAACAAACTCAGATATATCCTAAAGGAACCAGGCTCACAGATATAGAAAAACAGTAGTAGTTATTATGGTGAGGTATACAATGTAGGAGTGTAGGATTTGGAGGCCCAGACTATTGGGTATAAGATAAGCTCAAAGAACTATTATATACCATGGAAGTCTAGCCAGTATTTTCTATTAGTTGTAAATGGAAAACAACTTTCAAATTTTATAAAAACATTCAGTCAGACATGACTGAAGTGATTTAGCATGCAGGTACATAATAGGCAAAAAATCAAGCAACTGAAATGTCTTTAGGTTGTGCTTTGCTGAAATATTACCTTCCTTTTGATAGGTGATAGACGATGGTAGGTTATCGGTGAACAGTGTCAAATTCTTAATATCCGATGGAGAAGAATTCACATTGGGATCAAAAGATTCAGTGATGGTCACTCAGAGCTTCATGCAGTGAAAAGTTTGTTATAGTAAGGAAGGATGGGGGAAAGCTTCCAGCATAGTCACTGGAATGGGGATAGACCATTTGATTTTTTTTTTTGATAATTTTATGATAAATTGGACATGTATAATTTTGTGAAAAGACAATTGCAGCTGTAAAGATGCTGCAGTCTTTTATTTCAATCTTTATTCATTAAACACTTATAGGAATAAGATCCTTTACTAAACATTATAGAAGCAAGAGAAATGAGCCAGATTCCAGCCTATAAGGTACAGTCAACACTTGTACACTGTTGGTGGGAGCATAAATTGGTGCAGTCACTGTGGAAAAATGTATGATGGTTTGTTGGAAAACTAAAACCAGAACTACCATATAACCCAGCAATTCCATTTCTGGCTACAAATCTGAAAAAAAAAAAAAAACCTAATTTGGAAAGATACATGTACTCAAATAGTTATAGCAGCATTATTTACAGTTGCCAAGATATCAAATCAAACCAAATATCCATCAACAAATGAATGGATAAAGAAAATACAATGAATGCAATGAGATATTACTCACCCATAAAATACCAAAATTTTGCCATTTGCAGCAACATGTATAGACTTGGAGGGTAATACACTTATGAAATCAGGTAGATAGAAAAAGACAAATATAGTAGAATGTAAAAAAAAATAGAATATAAAAATATGCATAGAATGTAAAAAAATACAACATAGAATGTAAAGAAATATAACAAACTCAGATATATCCTAAAGGAACCAGGCTCACAGATATAGAAAAACAGTAGTAGTTATTATGGTGAGGTATACAATGTAGGAGTGTAGGATTTGGAGGCCCAGACTATTGGGTATAAGATAAGCTCAAAGAACTATTATATACCATGGAAGTCTAGCCAGTATTTTCTATTAGTTGTAAATGGAAAACAACTTTCAAATTTTATAAAAACATTCAGTCAGACATGACTGAAGTGATTTAGCATGCAGGTACATAATAGGCAAAAAATCAAGCAACTGAAATGTCTTTAGGTTGTGCTTTGCTGAAATATTACCTTCCTTTTGATAGGTGATAGACGATGGTAGGTTATCGGTGAACAGTGTCAAATTCTTAATATCCGATGGAGAAGAATTCACATTGGGATCAAAAGATTCAGTGATGGTCACTCAGAGCTTCATGCAGTGAAAAGTTTGTTATAGTAAGGAAGGATGGGGGAAAGCTTCCAGCATAGTCACTGGAATGGGGATAGAAGAGTATCCTGCGAAGCCACTTTAGGTGTGGCATTTTATACTTTTTCAGTTGGTTATTAACAGTAGTTTAAAAGAATATTCTAAATGAGTGGACTAATAGGAGAATGAATGAGTAAATTCTTGAATATTTGAATTAATTGGTGGGGAAAATGTAGAAACTCTGCTCCACAAATTTCTCCCTTGTCTCCCCCTTTAAAGGGGTGGTTTATTTTCTACCACAAGTTTTATAAATGACTGAAATATTTCCGTACCTAAAAGACAAGAGGCCATGTACGCTGTTTTTATTTAATTGTATACACAAGTAAATATTTAGATTAAAGTAGAAATTTCTCAACAATGCCCTCAAAACAAAGGACAGTAGTCTAAAATAGTGCTAACATATTTTTAAATTTAAGTTGAGTAAGGATATTATCCAAAGACTAGGGAATAAGTAAAAACTGGTAAGCCTTAGTTTATGTGGGAAATCTCTCCAGTACAATCATCTTCAAAACTTCCTATTTCATTGAAAGAAGCTTTACAAACACATTTTAATACAAATGGTTATATCTATTTTTGAATGTGACTCAGGATTAATTTTAATTCTTTGCTATTTAATAGCTCATTTCCCAGCTTGCTTATAAAAAATGTTGTTTTTAGGTAGTTGCAAATGCAAAGTATTGTTATAGAAGCTGTCATGAATCATGCCACTAAATGAAAGACACATAGAAAGATTATTGCAGGGCTTTTTAATAATCTTTCTCACCAACAGCCTACTAAAATTTTATGTCACCTTGAATCCTTTGCTAAATCTAGCCAGTATTTTCTATTAGTTGTAAATGGAAAACAACTTTCAAATTTTATAAAAACATTCAGTCAGACATGACTGAAGTGATTTAGCATGCAGGTACATAATAGGCAAAAAATCAAGCAACTGAAATGTCTTTAGGTTGTGCTTTGCTGAAATATTACCTTCCTTTTGATAGGTGATAGACGATGGTAGGTTATCGGTGAACAGTGTCAAATTCTTAATATCCGATGGAGAAGAATTCACATTGGGATCAAAAGATTCAGTGATGGTCACTCAGAGCTTCATGCAGTGAAAAGTTTGTTATAGTAAGGAAGGATGGGGGAAAGCTTCCAGCATAGTCACTGGAATGGGGATAGAAGAGTATCCTGCGAAGCCACTTTAGGTGTGGCATTTTATACTTTTTCAGTTGGTTATTAACAGTAGTTTAAAAGAATATTCTAAATGAGTGGACTAATAGGAGAATGAATGAGTAAATTCTTGAATATTTGAATTAATTGGTGGGGAAAAATGTAGAAACTCTGCTCCACAAATTTCTCCCTTGTCTCCCCTTAAGGAGTGGTTTATTTTCTACCACAAGTTTTATAAATGACTGAAATATTTCTGTACCTAAAAGACAAGAGGCCATGTAAGCTGTTTTTATTTAATTGTATACACAAGTAAATATTTAGATTAAAGTAGAAATTTCTCAACAATGCCCTCAAAACAAAGGACAGTAGTCTAAAATAGTGCTAACATATTTTTAAATTTAAGTTGAGTAAGGATATTATCCAAAGACTAGGGAATAAGTAAAAACTGGTAAGCCTTAGTTTATGTGGGAAATCTCTCCAGTACAATCATCTTCAAAAACTTCCTATTTCATTGAAAGAAGCTTTACAAACACATTTTAATACAAATGGTTATATCTATTTTTGAATGTGACTCAGGATTAATTTTAATTCTTTGCTATTTAATAGCTCATTTCCCAGCTTGCTTATAAAAAATGTTGTTTTTAGGTAGTTGCAAATGCAAAGTATTGTTATAGAAGCTGTCATGAATCATGCCACTAAATGAAAGACACATAGAAAGATTATTGCAGGGCTTTTTAATAATCTTTCTCACCAACAGCCTACTAAAATTTTATGTCACCTTGAATCCTGTTAGCCTCAATAATTTGTCTTCAAGAAACATAGCTACACTATTTTCAGCTCAGTCACTCTGGTATCTCAAGCTCTAAGTTCTTTTCTTCTAATTTTCTTGTATCTACAATATAAAGCACTAATAAATTTATGAAATAATTTTTAATTAAAGAAATGAGGAATATATAGTTGTAGATTCATAGCAAAATTGACCTGTAGGTTCATAATTGTAGCATATACCCCCAGCCTCACACATCATAATCAACATCCCCACCAGAGTGATAAATGTATTTGTGGACTTTGACACACATAAAAGCCAATAGCTTTGGATTTATACTCTTGGTGTAGTATATTCTATAGGTTTGGAAACATTTATAGACTAGTATGTGCCATTACGGTGCCATGCAGAATGGTTTCACTGCCCTAAAAATTCCTCTGTGCTCTACCTGTTTATCCTTCCCACTTCCATAACCACCAGAAACAATCAGACTTTATCCTGTCTCCATGTTTTTTGTTTTTTGTTTTTTTTTTCAGAATAGCATATAGTATGAAGCCTTTTCAGACTAGTGTCTTTTTTCATGTAGTAATATGTACTGAAGATGCCTCCATAGCGATCAATAACATTTAATTGTCTGAATGCATCACAGTTTATTTATCCATTCATTGACTGATGCACATCTTGGTTGCTTCTAAGTTTTGCCAATTATTAATAAAATTGCCATAGAAATCCATGTGTTCACATTTTTGTGTGGATACACACTTGCATGTGTGCTTAGTCACTCAGTGTGTCTGACTCTTTGCAATCCTATGGGTTGTATCCTGACAAGTTCCTTTGTTCATGGGATTTTCCAGGCAAGAACTTTGTCTCTATAGAAACTGGTAACCTATTTAATCTCCAGTACAATCATCTTCAAAACTTCCTATTTCATTGAAAGAAGCTTTACAAACACATTTTAATACAAATGGTTATATCTATTTTTGAATGTGACTCAGGATTAATTTTAATTCTTTGCTATTTAATAGCTCATTTCCCAGCTTGCTTATAAAAAATGTTGTTTTTAGGTAGTTGCAAATGCAAAGTATTGTTATAGAAGCTGTCATGAATCATGCCACTAAATGAAAGACACATAGAAAGATTATTGCAGGGCTTTTTAATAATCTTTCTCACCAACAGCCTACTAAAATTTTATGTCACCTTGAATCCTGTTAGCCTCAATAATTTGTCTTCAAGAAACATAGCTACACTATTTTCAGCTCAGTCACTCTGGTATCTCAAGCTCTAAGTTCTTTTCTTCTAATTTTCTTGTATCTACAATATAAAGCACTAATAAATTTATGAAATAATTTTTAATTAAAGAAATGAGGAATATATAGTTGTAGATTCATAGCAAAATTGACCTGTAGGTTCATAATTGTAGCATATACCCCCAGCCTCACACATCATAATCAACATCCCCACCAGAGTGATAAATGTATTTGTGGACTTTGACACACATAAAAGCCAATAGCTTTGGATTTATACTCTTGGTGTAGTATATTCTATAGGTTTGGAAACATTTATAGACTAGTATGTGCCATTACGGTGCCATGCAGAATGGTTTCACTGCCCTAAAAATTCCTCTGTGCTCTACCTGTTTATCCTTCCCACTTCCATAACCACCAGAAACAATCAGACTTTATCCTGTCTCCATGTTTTTTGTTTTTTGTTTTTTTTTTCAGAATAGCATATAGTATGAAGCCTTTTCAGACTAGTGTCTTTTTTCATGTAGTAATATGTACTGAAGATGCCTCCATAGCGATCAATAACATTTAATTGTCTGAATGCATCACAGTTTATTTATCCATTCATTGACTGATGCACATCTTGGTTGCTTCTAAGTTTTGCCAATTATTAATAAAATTGCCATAGAAATCCATGTGTTCACATTTTTGTGTGGATACACACTTGCATGTGTGCTTAGTCACTCAGTGTGTCTGACTCTTTGCAATCCTATGGGTTGTATCCTGACAAGTTCCTTTGTTCATGGGATTTTCCAGGCAAGAATGCTGGAGTGAGTTGTCATTTCCCTCTCCATAGGGTCTTCCCAACCCAGGGATTGAACTGCATCTCCTGCATTGATGGGTAGACTCTTTACCACTGAACTACATGGGAAGCCTATAAGTTTTCAACTCATGGGTAAACACCAAAGAACAAATTTCTGGATGATATGATCAGAGTACATTTAGTTTTATAAGAAAGAGCCAAACTGTCTTCCAAAATGGCTGTACTGTTTTGCACTCCTCTCAGCAATGTATAAGAGTTCCTGTTAATTCACTTCCTAAGTATTAATAGTGTTTGGTGCTGTCATTCTGGGTATTGAATATTCTAATAAGTGTGGCAAACAGTTCACTCACTCAGTCGCATCTGGCTCTTTGTGAACCCATGGGCTGCAGCAAGCCAGGCTTCCATATCCTTCACCATCTCCCAGAGCTGACTCAGACTCATGTCCATTGACTCAGTGATGCCATCCAACGACCTTGTCCTCTGTCATCACTTTCTCCTCCTGCCTTCTATTTTTCCAATGAGTTGTCTCCTTACATCAGGTGGCCAGAGTATTGGAGCTTCAGCTTCAACATCAGTCCTTCGAATGAATATTCAGGGTTGATGTCCTTTAGGATTGGCTGGTTTGGTCTCCTTGCAGTCCAAGGAACTCGCAAGAGTCTTCTCCAACATTACAGTTCAAAGGCATCAATTCTACAGCATTCAGCCTTCTTTATGGTTCAACTCTCACATCCATGCATGACTACTGGGAAAACCATAGCTTTGACTATACAGATTTTTCTCAGCAAAGTGATGTGTGCTTTTGAATATGCTGTCTTGATTCGTCATAGCTTTTCTTCCAAGGAGCAAGATTCTTTTAATTTCATGGCTGCAGTCACCATCCACAGTGATTTTGGAACCCAAGAAAATAAAATCTGTCACTGTTCCATTGTTTGCCTATCTGTTTGTGGTGAAGTGTTGAGACCAGATTCCATTATCTTCGTTTTTTGGCATGTTGAGTTTCAGGTCAGCTTTTTCACCCTTCTCTTTCACCTTCATCAGGCAGCTCTTTAATTCCTCTTTACTTTCTGCCATAAGGGTTGTGTGATCTGCATATGTGAGGTTATTGATATTTCTCCCAGCAATCTTGATTCCAGTCTGTGCTTCATCCAGCCTGGCATTTGGCATGAGGTACTCTGCATATAAATTAAATAAGCAGGGTGACAATATACAGCCTACGTTCTCATTTCCCAATTTGGGACCAGTCCATTGTTCCATGTCCAATTCTGACTGTTGCTTCTTGTCCTGCATACAAGTTTTCCAGGAGACAGGTAAGGTGACCTGCTAATACCATCTCTTTCAGTATTTTCAGTTTTTTGTGATCCAAACAGTCGAAGGCTTTAGCATAGTCAATGAAGCAGAAGTTTTTCTGGAATTCCCTTGCTCTTCGATAATCCAACAAATGTTGGCAATTTGATCTCTGGCTCCTCTGCCTGTTCTAAATCCAGCTTGTACATCTGGAAGTTCTCAGTTCATGTACTGTTGAAGCCCAACTTGGAGGATTTTGAGCATTACCTTGCTAGTGTGTGAAGTGAGTGCCATGTGAGGTGGTTTGAACATTCTTTGGGATTGGAATAAAAACTGATCTTTTCCTAACTTAGGGTCACTGCTGAATTTTCCAAATTTGCTGGCATATTGAGTGTATCACTTTAACTGCATCATCTTTTAGGATTTGAAACAGCTCAGCTGGAATTCCATCACTTCCACTAACTTTGTTCATAGTTATGTTTCCTAGGGCTCACTTGGAAGGGTTCATACTCTAAGATGTCTGGCTCTAGGTGATCATACCATCATGGTCATCTGGCTCATTAACATCTTTTTTATATAGTTCTGTGTATTCTTTCTATCTCTTCTTAATAGCTTCTGCTTCTGTTAGGTCCATATCGTTTCTGTCCTTTATTGTGCCTATTTTGCATGGAATGTTTCCTTGGTATCTCTAATGTTCTTGTGGAGATCTCTAGTCTTTCCCATTCTGTTGTTTTCCTCTATTTCTTTCATTATTCAGTTAGGAAGGCTTTCTTATCTCTCCTTGTTATTCTCTGGGACTATGCATTCAGATGAGTATTTCTTTCCTTTCCCCTTTTGCTTTCTGCATCTCTTATTTTCACATGTTTTGTAAGGCCTCTTCAGACAACCATTTTGCCATTTTGCACTTCTTTTTCTTGGTGATGGTTTTGATAACTGCCTCTGTACAATGTTATGAAACTCTGTCCATACTTGTTCATCCAGCCTGGCATTTGGCATGAGGTACTCTGCATATAAATTAAATAAGCAGGGTGACAATATACAGCCTACGTTCTCATTTCCCAATTTGGGACCAGTCCATTGTTCCATGTCCAATTCTGACTGTTGCTTCTTGTCCTGCATACAAGTTTTCCAGGAGACAGGTAAGGTGACCTGCTAATACCATCTCTTTCAGTATTTTCAGTTTTTTGTGATCCAAACAGTCGAAGGCTTTAGCATAGTCAATGAAGCAGAAGTTTTTCTGGAATTCCCTTGCTCTTCGATAATCCAACAAATGTTGGCAATTTGATCTCTGGCTCCTCTGCCTGTTCTAAATCCAGCTTGTACATCTGGAAGTTCTCAGTTCATGTACTGTTGAAGCCCAACTTGGAGGATTTTGAGCATTACCTTGCTAGTGTGTGAAGTGAGTGCCATGTGAGGTGGTTTGAACATTCTTTGGGATTGGAATAAAAACTGATCTTTTCCTAACTTAGGGTCACTGCTGAATTTTCCAAATTTGCTGGCATATTGAGTGTATCACTTTAACTGCATCATCTTTTAGGATTTGAAACAGCTCAGCTGGAATTCCATCACTTCCACTAACTTTGTTCATAGTTATGTTTCCTAGGGCTCACTTGGAAGGGTTCATACTCTAAGATGTCTGGCTCTAGGTGATCATACCATCATGGTCATCTGGCTCATTAACATCTTTTTTATATAGTTCTGTGTATTCTTTCTATCTCTTCTTAATAGCTTCTGCTTCTGTTAGGTCCATATCGTTTCTGTCCTTTATTGTGCCTATTTTGCATGGAATGTTTCCTTGGTATCTCTAATGTTCTTGTGGAGATCTCTAGTCTTTCCCATTCTGTTGTTTTCCTCTATTTCTTTCATTATTCAGTTAGGAAGGCTTTCTTATCTCTCCTTGTTATTCTCTGGGACTATGCATTCAGATGAGTATTTCTTTCCTTTCCCCTTTTGCTTTCTGCATCTCTTATTTTCACATGTTTTGTAAGGCCTCTTCAGACAACCATTTTGCCATTTTGCACTTCTTTTTCTTGGTGATGGTTTTGATAACTGCCTCTGTACAATGTTATGAAACTCTGTCCATACTTCTTCAGGTACTCTATCAGATTTAATCCCTTAAATATATTTGTAGCTTCCACTGTGTAATCATAAGTGATTTGATTTACATCATACCAGAATTGTCTAGTGGTTTTCCCTACTTTCTTCAATTTAAGTCTGAACTTTGCAATAAGGAGCTGATGATCTGAGTGACAGTCAACTCCAGGTCTTGTTTTTGCTGACTGAAGAGAACTTCTCCATCTTCAACTGCAATTAATGTAATCAGTCTGATTTCAGTATTGACCATCTAATGGTGTCCATGTGTAGGGTTGTCTCTTGTGTTGTTTGAAGAGGGTGTTTGCTATGACCAATGCTTTCTCTTGGCAAAACTGTATTAGCTTTTACCCTGCTTCATTTTGTACTTCAAGACCAAATGTGCCTGTTACTCCAGGTATCTCTTGACTTCAAGCTTTTGCATTCCACTCCCCTGTGATGAAAAGGACGTTTTTTTTGGGGGGTGGGGGTGGGTGGGGGTTAGTTCTAGAGGATCTTGTAGGTCTTCATAAAACATCAACTTCAACTTCAGTTTTCAGCATTAGTGGTTGGGACAAAGACTTGTATTACAGTGATGTTGAATGGTTTGCCTTGGAAATGAATCAAGATAATTCTTTTTTATTTTGAGATTGCTCCCAAGTACTACATTTTGAACTCTTTTGTTGACTATCAGGGATACTCTGTTTCTGTTTCTTCTAAGGGATTCTTTCCCAAGTAGTAGATGTAGTGGTCATCTGAATTAAATTCACTTATTCCTGCCCATTTTAATTCATGATTCCTAAAATGTCAATGTTTGTTCTTGCCATCTCCTGTTTGACGACTTTCAGTTTAACTTAATTCATGGACCTAACATTCCAGGTTCCAATGCAGTATTGTTCTTTGCAGCATGAACTTTATTTTCACCACCAGACACACCCACAAATGGGCTCTGATTCTGCTTTGTGTTAGCCTTTTAATTCTTTTTGGGCTTATTTCTTTTAGTTGTACCTAATTTGCATTTCCCTGATGACATGTGGTGTGGAGCATCTTTTCCTATGCTTATTTGACATTTGTATATCTTCTTTCATGAGATATGTCTTCAAGTCTTTGGCCAAGTTTTCAATTGGTTCTCTTTACTTACTACTGACTTCTTAAGAGTTCACTGTTTATTTTGTATAACAATACTTTCAAACAATACCTTCAAAACAATACTTATTAGATGATTCTTCTACAAGCATTTTCTTCCAGTCTCTAGCTTGTCTTTTTATTCTCTTGGCAGTGTTTTTTCTAGAGTAGAATACTTAATTTTGATAATGTTCAGCTTATCAATTCTTCCTTTCATGTATTGTGGCATTGGTGTTCTATCTAGAAAATCATCACCATACACAGTATCATCTAGATTTTCTCCTATGTTATAGGAATTCTACACTCCTGCATTTTATGTTTAAGTCTTTGATTTAAGTTTTATTAAAAGGGTGGGGCCTGTATCCAGATTTACTTTTTTGCATGTAAATATCCAGTTGCCCTAGCATCATGCATTGAAAACACTGCCTTTCCTCCTTTATTGAAGATCAATTGACTTTATTTATGTAGATCTATTTCTGGACTTCCTATTCTGTTCTAGTAATGTATTTATCTATTCTTTCTTTAACACAACAATGTCTTGATTACTGTAGCTTTATAGTAAATTTTAAAATTAGGTAGTATAAATTCTCCAACTTTATTCCTTAATACTTTGTTGGGTAGTCTGAGTCTTTTGCTGCTCCATGTGAATTTTAGAATCAATTTTTCACTATCCATGAAATAACTTGCTAGGATATTGATTGAGATTATACTGAATATGCAGAGTGGTTGACACTCTAACACTAACAACTTGGCAGTACTGAGTCTTCCTATACTTTGACATGAAATACCTCCACATTTATTTTGACCCTTTTTAATTTCATTCATCAGAGTTTTATAGTTTTATTTTTATAGATTAAGTACATATTTCTTAATTTGTACCTATTTCTTTTTATTGAATAGAGTGTAGTTGATATTGCATCTTTAATTTTTAATTCCACTTGTTTATTGCTTGTGTAAAGAAAAGCAGTTGGCTTTGTATGTTAACCTTGTATCTTGCAACTTTGCTATAATTACTTATTAGTTCCAGGAACTTTTGTGAATTCCTTCCTGATATTTTTACATAGGTAATCAAGTCATCTGTGAAAAAAAAGTTTTATTTCTTCTTAATGGGTATACATTTCATATACTTTTCTTCTCCTGTTTGTTAGCTATGACTTCTGGCACAAATTACAAGCATTAGTGAAAGGGGATGTTTTTTCCTGATATTAACAGGAAGGTTTAGAATTTCTTATCATTAAATATGATGTTGGCTGTAGGTTTTATGGTATTATTTATTAAGTTGATGAAGGTCCCCTCTATTCCTAGTTTGCTGAGAGTCTTCATAATGGATGAATATTAGATTTTATCAAATGGGTTTTTTCTATTTATTAATATGGTTATATGAGTTTTGTTTCTGTCTTGTTGATATGATGAATTACATTGATTGATCTTCAAATATTGAACCATTTTTATTTATTTATTTATTTTGTTATTTTCTTTTTTTTTTTTTTAATTGAACCAGTCTTTTATACCTTGAATAAATCTCTGTTGGGTCTTGATGTATGTTTTTTTCATTGTCACATTTCTTTTCCTGAAATTTTATTGAGAACTTTTGCATGTGTATTCATGAAAGATAGTTGTCTGCAACTTTCTTGTCATGTCTTTGTGTGCTTTAGTTTTAGACTAATGCAGGGCTCAGAGAATCGGAAAGTATTCCTTCTGTTTCTCTATTCTAAAATAGACTGTAAAAAATTTATATAATTTCTTCCTTAATATTTAGTAAAATAAACCAGTAAACACTTACAGCATGGTATTTTCTGTTGTATTAATCAATGATTCAATTTTGTTCTTAGATATAAGCCTATTCAGATTTTCTACTTCATCTTGTGTAAATTTGGGCAAACTGTATTTCTCAGGGAACTGATCTTTTTCGTAAATTCCCTTAGATTTTTGTTTTATTTTTATAGATTAAGTACATATTTCTTAATTTGTACCTATTTCTTTTTATTGAATAGAGTGTAGTTGATATTGCATCTTTTATTTTAATTCCACTTGTTTATTGCTTGTGTAAAGAAAAGCAGTTGGCTTTGTATGTTAACCTTGTATCTTGCAACTTTGCTATAATTACTTATTAGTTCCAGGAACTTTTGTGAATTCCTTCCTGATATTTTTACATAGGTAATCAAGTCATCTGTGAAAAAAAAGTTTTATTTCTTCTTAATGGGTATACATTTCATATACTTTTCTTCTCCTGTTTGTTAGCTATGACTTCTGGCACAAATTACAAGCATTAGTGAAAGGGGATGTTTTTTCCTGATATTAACAGGAAGGTTTAGAATTTCTTATCATTAAATATGATGTTGGCTGTAGGTTTTATGGTATTATTTATTAAGTTGATGAAGGTCCCCTCTATTCCTAGTTTGCTGAGAGTCTTCATAATGGATGAATATTAGATTTTATCAAATGGGTTTTTTCTATTTATTAATATGGTTATATGAGTTTTGTTTCTGTCTTGTTGATATGATGAATTACATTGATTGATCTTCAAATATTGAACCATTTTTATTTATTTATTTATTTTGTTATTTTCTTTTTTTTTTTTTTAATTGAACCAGTCTTTTATACCTTGAATAAATCTCTGTTGGGTCTTGATGTATGTTTTTTTCATTGTCACATTTCTTTTCCTGAAATTTTATTGAGAACTTTTGCATGTGTATTCATGAAAGATAGTTGTCTGCAACTTTCTTGTCATGTCTTTGTGTGCTTTAGTTTTAGACTAATGCAGGGCTCAGAGAATCGGAAAGTATTCCTTCTGTTTCTCTATTCTAAAATAGACTGTAAAAAATTTATATAATTTCTTCCTTAATATTTAGTAAAATAAACCAGTAAACACTTACAGCATGGTATTTTCTGTTGTATTAATCAATGATTCAATTTTGTTCTTAGATATAAGCCTATTCAGATTTTCTACTTCATCTTGTGTAAATTTGGGCAAACTGTATTTCTCAGGGAACTGATCTTTTTCGTATACATCATCAAATCTGTGGGAACAAGATTGTTCTTCATATTATTTAATATAAGTTTAATGTTCAAGGGTCTGCAGTGATAATCCTGTTTTATTTCTGATCTTAGTAATTTATGCCCTTTCTCTTTTTTCCTTAGTTTGCTTGACTAGAGTATTATTATTCTTTCTAATCTCCTCAAAGAATCAGCTTTTGCCTTCATTGATTTTTCTGTCTGTTGATTTCTGCTCTAATTTTTATTATTTTTTTCTTTTGCCTACCTTGAATTGAATTTCTTCTTCTTTTTATATTTTCCTAAGTTGGACACTTAGATGATTGATTTGAAGTTTTCTTTTCTAATGTATAAATTAAATTAAATAAATTCTAAGCTATAAATTCCCCCTAAGTGCCACTTTTTCTGCATCCCGTAAATTTTGTTGTGCTTTCATTTTCACTGAATTAAAAATATATTTTAAATTCTCCTAAGGTTTCTTCTTTGACCAAGTATTATTTAGAATGTATTTTATCTCAACATATTTTTGACTTTTTCAGTTATCTGTTATTGATTTCTAGTTTAATTTCACTGTTGTATGAGAGCAGATGTCATATGAATTCTCTTCTTTTAAATTTGCTTATTTGATAGTGCAGAATGTGGTCTCTCTTGGGAAGTAGTTTGTATCATGCTGTTTTTGGATGAAGTAGTTTGTAGCTGTTTATTATATTCAGTTGATTGATGGTATTACTGAGTCAACTATGTCCTTACTGCTTTTCTCTCAACTGTATCTTTCAATTTGTGATAGAGGAGTGTTAAAGTCTCCAATTGCAATAGCAGATTCATTTGTTTCTTTTCATAAATTTTTTTTCATTTATTGCTTCACAATAGTGCATGCTTTGTTGGGCACACCACACATTGAGAATTGTAATGTCTTCTAGGAGGATTGACTCCATTATTATTATACAATATCCTTCATTATCCTTGATAACTTGGTCCAGAGTTGACTCATTGATATAGCTGCTCACATATTCTTTGATTAGTGTATCATGGTATATTTCAGTATATATTTTTTAAAATTTTGGCCTCTTTTATTGATTTTTGTATATTTATTTTCACCCATTTTTATTCTTTGCCCTGTGCAGGCCTCCCACTGCAGTGGCCCCTCTCACTGCAGAGAGGGGTTCTGGGTGCATGCGCTCCAGAACGCTAGCTCATAATTGGACACACCGGTCCAGCCCTTCCACAGCACATGGGATCTTCCCATGCCAGGGATCGAACCATTGCCCCTTGCACTGTAAGGCGGACTCTCCACCCACTGGACCACCGCGGAAGCCCTATTTCAGTCTATTTATTTTTAATCTATGTTGCATTTAGATAATTTAGCATAATCTAGCATAATTATGGATATGATTTTGATTAATATCTACTATATTTGTTGCTGGTTTGTATTTGAATGTTTTGGTCTTTGTTTCAACTTTCATATTCCAGTATTTTCCTGCCTTTAGTGATTTTAACTGAACATTTTATATAATTCCATTCTCTCTCTCTTTTTTTTTTTTTTTTTGCATATCAAGTTACATTTCATTCAATGTGTGTTTTACTGCCCTTGAAATTGCAATATACATTTACAGCTGAAACAAGTATACTTTCAAATAGCACCATATCACTTCACGGATAATACCTTATTATAACAAAACAATTCTGGTTCCTTCCTCTAACACTTTTATTACTCCTATCGTTTATTTCACTTGTCTATAAGTGTACATGCATGTGTGTATATGTATATTTGAATATACTGTTGCTCTTTATATATTTTTTCATCCTAAAACAGGAGAATTTTATTGTTACCACACTATTTATAAGTATTTTAAATTGAAATTTAATTGAGGTCTTACTAACTTGCATATTAGCATTTGAAGGAAAATGTCAGTTTAATTAGAAGAAGACCCAGAAATGAATGAGACACGGCGTGGTGTGCGTGCTAGGTCATGCCCGACTCTCTGTGCAACCTCATGGACTGTAGCCCACTAGGCTCCTCTGTCCATAGAATTTCCCAGGCAAGAAGACTGGAGTGGGTCGCCATTTCCTTCTCCAGGGGCTCTTTATATTTTGAAGATAGTATTCTGTTTGATCAATTAATTGAAATAAGAATGAATTTTTATCTTCACTATTTCTTCTTTAATGCTATTTCTTACTTCATGCTTCTGATCCAATCATCTGATCTATATTATTTTCCTCCTCTGTAAAACACTGTTTCAAGCATTTCTTTAAGACAGGTCTACTGGCAAGAACTTTTCTCAATTATTTTGTTTTCCCTAGGAAGTCTTTTTTTCTCTCTTTCACTTGTGAAATATAATTTTATAGTGTGCATTATTTTGCTTTGTTTTCTCCCTCTCTCAACACTAAATATTTCACTACAGTTTATTTTATTTTATTTTTTTGCATGAATTCTGAGGAAAAGTGAAAAATAATTCTTAGCTTTTTTCCTCCGTAGATAAGATTTATTCTTCTGGCCCCTTTCAGGATTTTTTCCAATATCTTTGATTTCTTATAGTCTGAGAATGATATGCCTAGATTTAATATTTTAGCATTTATTTATCTTGGCTTTCTTTCAGCTTCTATGGTGTTCTCTCAGCTTCTGTAGTTTGGTGTCTGACATTAGTTTGGGAAATTTCTCAGGCCTTTGGATGGGGCTGTGTGCTCAGGTCTGATCTCTTTCGTGTTTTACTGCCCTTGAAATTGCAATATACATTTACAGCTGAAACAAGTATACTTTCAAATAGCACCATATCACTTCACGGATAATACCTTATTATAACAAAACAATTCTGGTTCCTTCCTCTAACACTTTTATTACTCCTATCGTTTATTTCACTTGTCTATAAGTGTACATGCATGTGTGTATATGTATATTTGAATATACTGTTGCTCTTTATATATTTTTTCATCCTAAAACAGGAGAATTTTATTGTTACCACACTATTTATAAGTATTTTAAATTGAAATTTAATTGAGGTCTTACTAACTTGCATATTAGCATTTGAAGGAAAATGTCAGTTTAATTAGAAGAAGACCCAGAAATGAATGAGACACGGCGTGGTGTGCGTGCTAGGTCATGCCCGACTCTCTGTGCAACCTCATGGACTGTAGCCCACTAGGCTCCTCTGTCCATAGAATTTCCCAGGCAAGAAGACTGGAGTGGGTCGCCATTTCCTTCTCCAGGGGCTCTTTATATTTTGAAGATAGTATTCTGTTTGATCAATTAATTGAAATAAGAATGAATTTTTATCTTCACTATTTCTTCTTTAATGCTATTTCTTACTTCATGCTTCTGATCCAATCATCTGATCTATATTATTTTCCTCCTCTGTAAAACACTGTTTCAAGCATTTCTTTAAGACAGGTCTACTGGCAAGAACTTTTCTCAATTATTTTGTTTTCCCTAGGAAGTCTTTTTTTCTCTCTTTCACTTGTGAAATATAATTTTATAGTGTGCATTATTTTGCTTTGTTTTCTCCCTCTCTCAACACTAAATATTTCACTACAGTTTATTTTATTTTATTTTTTTGCATGAATTCTGAGGAAAAGTGAAAAATAATTCTTAGCTTTTTTCCTCCGTAGATAAGATTTATTCTTCTGGCCCCTTTCAGGATTTTTTCCAATATCTTTGATTTCTTATAGTCTGAGAATGATATGCCTAGATTTAATATTTTAGCATTTATTTATCTTGGCTTTCTTTCAGCTTCTATGGTGTTCTCTCAGCTTCTGTAGTTTGGTGTCTGACATTAGTTTGGGAAATTTCTCAGGCCTTTGGATGGGGCTGTGTGCTCAGGCATTCAGTCTTGTCTGACTCTTTGCTACTTCATGGAATGTAGACCTCCAAGCTCCTCTTTTCATGAAATTTTCCCAGCAAGAATTCTAAAATGGATTGCCATTTCCTCCTCCAGGGGATCTCCCCGACACAGGGATTGAACTGATATCTCCTGCATTAGCAGATGTATTCTTTTGCCACTGAGCCATTTGGGAATCCTGGGGGGCTTTTATGCTTTGTTGTAATTTTTTCTTGATACCTGTATATGAAAAATTGGATAAAAGAAGTGGCTATAAATAGACCTTTTGTAATGTGGCAGTATGCTGTGGGGGCAGACAGGGATAGTTCTAGGTTTAGGTGTCAGTCTTTTAGGAAGCCTCTGCCTCTGCACAGTGAACTTCACAAGTACTTCTCAGTAACCTTCCTTTCAGATGGGCTGGAGTTGTGTATTTTTGTACTTTTTCACGGAAGCCTGGAGGAGACTGGTATTTCTCATTTTCTTTTGTCCATGCAGGAGGCGAGAGTCGACTGGAGTAGCTTATTTCCCTTCCCCAGGCTCCTTATGCTGTAATAACACCCACCTGGTTATGCCCTAATTAACCAGTTTCCACTGAGTGCAGACCTTATTAAGAATCACAGATTGCTGTGCTGTATTTTAAAATGGCTGTTTTCCTCTCCTCATGTGGAAAGCACAATGGGAGTTTTCTCTAGGATTCTCTGTGAGAAAGTAGTCAAGCTCCCGGGGTGAAATTCAGAAAGTGTGGGGACCTCCTTATTGAGGGGGTCATCCTGAAGATTTTATTTTTCAGCCTTTCCACCCTGGGCCTCCAACAATTCTTCAATTAGAATTAAGATCTTCCTACCCAACACCATCTTCTGTAGAGGTTTCAGCTCATGGTTTCCTGTTCTGGTAAGTTTCAATTTTTTATTCTCACTTTAAATGTATGTTTATCTATTTTGGCTTTGCTGGGTCATAGTTGTGGCACAGCAACCTTCAGTCTTCCCTGTGGCATGTGGGATCCTTAGTTGCAGTGTGCAATACGTATGTAAGAAAATTTACCCAAGGAGAACTAAAGTGAGTACACCAATCAGTATCTGTCCAAAGAAATTAAAACTAGAAACTGACTGTGGAGGGGAAAAGCACATAAACAAAAACGGAGCAACTGGAGGGGAGGGGATCATAGAGACCTAATGAAATGGGAAGAAAAGGAGGGAGAATCATTTCCTATGGTTCTAAAATTTGCACTAAGGTTAAAACAAATTCACACACACAAATGTAGGTTCCAAATGATATAAGTTGGGGAAAACTTCATCTCCACAATTACAGTCTTCTCACAGTTCCCCAGACAAACCGGCAGTTGTGAATACGCCTCATACCACATAAGAAATTAAACCATTGGGAAGGGGCTGAAGAGCACTGACTTCAGTTCAGTTTTAACACTACATGGCTTATTACACAAATTTGTATGGAGTTGGGAAATCTGTTGCCCTTAGGTTCAGATATAGTTGGTGTAACATATACCTTGAGCCTAAAGGATTAAAGTAATTCAAAGTATATTAACAGATGGGCTGGAGTTGTGTATTTTGTACTTTTCACGGAAGCCTGGAGGAGACTGGTATTTCTCATTTTCTTTTGTCCATGCAGGAGGCGAGAGTCGACTGGAGTAGCTTATTTCCCTTCCCCAGGCTCCTTATGCTGTAATAACACCCACCTGGTTATGCCCTAATTAACCAGTTTCCACTGAGTGCAGACCTTATTAAGAATCACAGATTGCTGTGCTGTATTTTAAAATGGCTGTTTTCCTCTCCTCATGTGGAAAGCACAATGGGAGTTTTCTCTAGGATTCTCTGTGAGAAAGTAGTCAAGCTCCCGGGGTGAAATTCAGAAAGTGTGGGGACCTCCTTATTGAGGGGGTCATCCTGAAGATTTTATTTTTCAGCCTTTCCACCCTGGGCCTCCAACAATTCTTCAATTAGAATTAAGATCTTCCTACCCAACACCATCTTCTGTAGAGGTTTCAGCTCATGGTTTCCTGTTCTGGTAAGTTTCAATTTTTTTTTTTTTCTTACTTTAAATGTATGTTTATCTATTTTGGCTTTGCTGGGTCATAGTTGTGGCACAGCAACCTTCAGTCTTCCCTGTGGCATGTGGGATCCTTAGTTGCAGTGTGCAATACGTATGTAAGAAAATTTACCCAAGGAGAACTAAAGTGAGTACACCAATCAGTATCTGTCCAAAGAAATTAAAACTAGAAACTGACTGTGGAGGGGAAAAGCACATAAACAAAAACGGAGCAACTGGAGGGGAGGGGATCATAGAGACCTAATGAAATGGGAAGAAAAGGAGGGAGAATCATTTCCTATGGTTCTAAAATTTGCACTAAGGTTAAAACAAATTCACACACACAAATGTAGGTTCCAAATGATATAAGTTGGGGAAAACTTCATCTCCACAATTACAGTCTTCTCACAGTTCCCCAGACAAACCGGCAGTTGTGAATACGCCTCATACCACATAAGAAATTAAACCATTGGGAAGGGGCTGAAGAGCACTGACTTCAGTTCAGTTTTAACACTACATGGCTTATTACACAAATTTGTATGGAGTTGGGAAATCTGTTGCCCTTAGGTTCAGATATAGTTGGTGTAACATATACCTTGAGCCTAAAGGATTAAAGTAATTCAAAGTATATTAATCCCTCCTGAGCCACACAAGCTTTCTTTGATTTACCCCAGAACCACCAGAGCTTTCTGGAGTTTACAGAATATTTAGTGGTATTTGAATTTAGTCCTTCATCTTTTTTTGGAGGGGCACGTCCAAGATTTTATAAAATATTGAGGGGCTTCCCTGGTGGCTCAGTGAAGAATCCGTCTGTCAGTGAGGGAGACACGGGTTCAATCCCTGGTATGGGAAGATCCCACATGCTGCAGAGCAACTGAGCCTGTGTGCCACAACTAGAGAAGCCTCTGTCCTCCACAGCTATAGAACAGCCTGCACGGCCAAAAAAAAAACAAAAAAACCCACAAGATTTTATAAAATATTGAAATCAAAAGATTACCATCAATATTTACTGATTATACTGTAACTCTAAAATATTATTTTAAAACCTTAGTAATTTTATTAGAAATAATCTTTCTTCTCCCACTTCTCCGTCTCCTCCCACAAACTCTGGGTACCGCATAGCTTCAAAAGAAAAGGAAGAAATTAATCAAAGCAGAAATAAATCTCTTAACAGGTATAATAATAAATGTGCAAAATAAATCATTCTGTAAATGAAAGTACTGCATGTTCTTAACTCAGATGTGAAGGTTTGTTTTTTTTATGAAACCTGATAGTCTTGGTACATAAGATTTGGTTAGAGTAATTCAAAATAGAAAATATTGATAAAATGACTTTTAAATATATGTTCCTACATCAAATATGAAAATGTTTGTTTTAGTATTTGTTGAAATTATGTACTTTTTGCTTTTTGAGCCCATGTGTTTTTTTCCCTATAAAAGATTCACCTCTTACTGGTTATAAGTTAAACCATTGGGAAGGGGCTATCTCCACAATTACAGTCTTCTCACAGTTCCCCAGACAAACCGGCAGTTGTGAATACGCCTCATACCACATAAGAAATTAAACCATTGGGAAGGGGCTGAAGAGCACTGACTTCAGTTCAGTTTTAACACTACATGGCTTATTACACAAATTTGTATGGAGTTGGGAAATCTGTTGCCCTTAGGTTCAGATATAGTTGGTGTAACATATACCTTGAGCCTAAAGGATTAAAGTAATTCAAAGTATATTAATCCCTCCTGAGCCACACAAGCTTTCTTTGATTTACCCCAGAACCACCAGAGCTTTCTGGAGTTTACAGAATATTTAGTGGTATTTGAATTTAGTCCTTCATCTTTTTGGAGGCACGTCCAAGATTTTATAAAATATTGAGGGGCTTCCCTGGTGGCTCAGTGAAGAATCCGTCTGTCAGTGAGGGAGACACGGGTTCAATCCCTGGTATGGGAAGATCCCACATGCTGCAGAGCAACTGAGCCTGTGTGCCACAACTAGAGAAGCCTCTGTCCTCCACAGCTATAGAACAGCCTGCACGGCCAAAAAAAAAACAAAAAAACCCACAAGATTTTATAAAATATTGAAATCAAAAGATTACCATCAATATTTACTGATTATACTGTAACTCTAAAATATTATTTTAAAACCTTAGTAATTTTATTAGAAATAATCTTTCTTCTCCCACTTCTCCGTCTCCTCCCACAAACTCTGGGTACCGCATAGCTTCAAAAGAAAAGGAAGAAATTAATCAAAGCAGAAATAAATCTCTTAACAGGTATAATAATAAATGTGCAAAATAAATCATTCTGTAAATGAAAGTACTGCATGTTCTTAACTCAGATGTGAAGGTTTGTTTTTTTTATGAAACCTGATAGTCTTGGTACATAAGATTTGGTTAGAGTAATTCAAAATAGAAAATATTGATAAAATGACTTTTAAATATATGTTCCTACATCAAATATGAAAATGTTTGTTTTAGTATTTGTTGAAATTATGTACTTTTTGCTTTTTGAGCCCATGGCTATGTTCTTACACATTAAACTTTCCAAATAATAAAAGATCACTCTTACTGGAAATTTCTAATTCCTCTTAAACCGCTTGAGTGTTGTGCAACAACTGTCCCATACCTTTTCGCATAGCCTGAAGAAAGAGAATATTATTTGTACATCAAGCTGTTAGAATCCTTTTAACTGGGGCCCTCAGGATAGAAGGCTTTAATGAAATGTCAGAAAATGATATGATTTAGCCAAATATTGTTTTAATAGGTGTTTTTTTTTTGAGGGGGGTGGGAGCAGGTATCTTTTTTACTGTTTGGGTTTGGTCAGGCCAAACCCAAAACAGATCAGAAAATCACTGCCATTAAAAAGATAGTTTGTTATACTTGCAGATCCAAGAAGAGAGAATACATCACATCACACGGGGCTGCACTGGGAATCACCTGTGGTCACTTGAGGGGAGGACAGTTGGCAAGAGCCTTTATGGAGCCTTTTCCACGGGGGAAAAAAAACAAGCAAGGCAGGGCAGTCAGACTTAGAATTAGCTAAGTCTGTATAATTTTAGTGACATTGAGGCATAGGATCTGTCCAGGATCGCTTAGCACCTAGACCTGGGGTAGGTAGGTAGGTAGGTGGGTATTGGTCCAGAATGTACAACTCCAGTAGACAAAGGAGTTGTAATGAACTAAACTGGCTGCTCAAGAAGAGGACTTGAGCAGACTCTTGCTAGGATCTCAATAGGATCAAGAAAGCATTATAAAACGCATGTTCCCGCCTAGAATTTAGAAACACAAACTCTGGGTACCGCATAGCTTCAAAAGAAAAGGAAGAAATTAATCAAAGCAGAAATAAATCTCTTAACAGGTATAATAATAAATGTGCAAAATAAATCATTCTGTAAATGAAAGTACTGCATGTTCTTAACTCAGATGTGAAGGTTTGTTTTTTTTATGAAACCTGATAGTCTTGGTACATAAGATTTGGTTAGAGTAATTCAAAATAGAAAATATTGATAAAATGACTTTTAAATATATGTTCCTACATCAAATATGAAAATGTTTGTTTTAGTATTTGTTGAAATTATGTACTTTTTGCTTTTTGAGCCCATGGCTATGTTCTTACACATTAAACTTTCCAAATAATAAAAGATCACTCTTACTGGAAATTTCTAATTCCTCTTAAACCGCTTGAGTGTTGTGCAACAACTGTCCCATACCTTTTCGCATAGCCTGAAGAAAGAGAATATTATTTGTACATCAAGCTGTTAGAATCCTTTTAACTGGGGCCCTCAGGATAGAAGGCTTTAATGAAATGTCAGAAAATGATATGATTTAGCCAAATATTGTTTTAATAGGTGTTTTTTTTTTGAGGGGGGTGGGAGCAGGTATCTTTTTTACTGTTTGGGTTTGGTCAGGCCAAACCCAAAACAGATCAGAAAATCACTGCCATTAAAAAGATAGTTTGTTATACTTGCAGATCCAAGAAAGAGAGAATACATCACATCACACGGGGCTGCACTGGGAATCACCTGTGGTCACTTGAGGGGAGGACAGTTGGCAAGAGCCTTTATGGAGCCTTTTCCACGGGGGAAAAAAAACAAGCAAGGCAGGGCAGTCAGACTTAGAATTAGCTAAGTCTGTATAATTTTAGTGACATTGAGGCATAGGATCTGTCCAGGATCGCTTAGCACCTAGACCTGGGGTAGGTAGGTAGGTAGGTGGGTATTGGTCCAGAATGTACAACTCCAGTAGACAAAGGAGTTGTAATGAACTAAACTGGCTGCTCAAGAAGAGGACTTGAGCAGACTCTTGCTAGGATCTCAATAGGATCAAGAAAGCATTATAAAAGCTATGTTACATTGTCACTTCCATGTCTTAACACTAGCTTGAACTTGGTTATTTGGGTATCTGAGTGGCTTGAATAGCAGGAGACACTTTAAAAAAAAAAAAGGATATAGTTGCCCTAAATAGCATAGAAAACATTGTGAAAGAAAAAGGAAACAAATAGAAGTATAAAGGGCCCTTATAGACTGGCTCATAATTAAGTTTCTCGTGTAACATCAGCCAAGAAAACAGATCAGAAATTTCTGTGGTGTCTGATATTATCTCCATGGTATTGTAGAGTGTTTAAAGCATTGAAACTATGTCCCACAGAGTTAAAAAAAATATCTTAAAACCATGCCCCAAAGGGTTAACAGAAACTGATGACTAATAGAAATCCTTTAGCTTGTCTTACAGCTTGTCAAAAATGCTCTACCTTAATCATTCTGTTGCAAATTGTATACCCTCCACGCTTCACATAGCCTAAGGAGTAAGGTGTTTGCCATAGTTGTTTCTTAGGAACTTGAATCAGCTGTGTCTAGTTCAAGTTTGATCAAGCTGAGACCACCAACCCTAAAATTGGACCTGTACAGATGTCCAATAAATACCCTTTTGATTATATATAGCTGGAAACAACAAAACTCTATAAAAGCAAAATAAAATTTGAAAATTAAAAAAAAATAGCCTTTTAACATTACACAGCCCCAAACTCTACCCTCAGTTCATGCTTAAACCCTACTATTTTGGAACATATATCCAATAAAGAAGCGATGTAACTCAGACTTCACAAAGAAAAAATATCTGTCTCCATAAATAGTTAAAGCCCCCCCAAATTTACCTTTTCACTTGAGGGGACAGTTGGCAAGAGCCTTTATGGAGCCTTTCCACGGGGAAAAAAAACAAGCAAGGCAGGGCAGTCAGACTTAGAATTAGCTAAGTCTGTATAATTTTAGTGACATTGAGGCATAGGATCTGTCCAGGATCGCTTAGCACCTAGACCTGGGGTAGGTAGGTAGGTAGGTGGGTATTGGTCCAGAATGTACAACTCCAGTAGACAAAGGAGTTGTAATGAACTAAACTGGCTGCTCAAGAAGAGGACTTGAGCAGACTCTTGCTAGGATCTCAATAGGATCAAGAAAGCATTATAAAAGCTATGTTACATTGTCACTTCCATGTCTTAACACTAGCTTGAACTTGGTTATTTGGGTATCTGAGTGGCTTGAATAGCAGGAGACACTTTAAAAAAAAAAAAGGATATAGTTGCCCTAAATAGCATAGAAAACATTGTGAAAGAAAAAGGAAACAAATAGAAGTATAAAGGGCCCTTATAGACTGGCTCATAATTAAGTTTCTCGTGTAACATCAGCCAAGAAAACAGATCAGAAATTTCTGTGGTGTCTGATATTATCTCCATGGTATTGTAGAGTGTTTAAAGCATTGAAACTATGTCCCACAGAGTTAAAAAAAATATCTTAAAACCATGCCCCAAAGGGTTAACAGAAACTGATGACTAATAGAAATCCTTTAGCTTGTCTTACAGCTTGTCAAAAATGCTCTACCTTAATCATTCTGTTGCAAATTGTATACCCTCCACGCTTCACATAGCCTAAGGAGTAAGGTGTTTGCCATAGTTGTTTCTTAGGAACTTGAATCAGCTGTGTCTAGTTCAAGTTTGATCAAGCTGAGACCACCAACCCTAAAATTGGACCTGTACAGATGTCCAATAAATACCCTTTTGATTATATATAGCTGGAAACAACAAAACTCTATAAAAGCAAAATAAAATTTGAAAATTAAAAAAAAATAGCCTTTTAACATTACACAGCCCCAAACTCTACCCTCAGTTCATGCTTAAACCCTACTGTTTTGGAACATATATCCAATAAAGAAGCGATGTAACTCAGACTTCACAGAATACTGATCACCTCACCTTTTCCCTATTTCCAATAATTATCCCCCTACTTAGGACAACTTGCTCTGTCTCCCATAAATAGTTAAAGCCCCACACCTTCAGGAAGGTTGATCTGAGACTGGCTTTCCCATCTCCTTGTGTAGCCTTGTGAATCAACCCTTTCTTTGCTCCAAACTTTGGCATCTCTGTTTTGGCTTGCTGCACATCAGGCAAATTGAACTTGGTTTAGTAACACTGTGTGTAATTTTTTTTTTTTTAAATAATATCTTGGTGTTTCCCTTAGGGCAATAATATCTTGGCAGGCACAGCAGTTAGGTTTGTTGAAGGGTATGAACTGGTAGGTCAGTCAAGTGTATTCCCAATTCAAATGTAAAGTAGGTAGGGGTGCAGGAGTTTTCAAGAGCAAGGAAATACCAGGAAAATGGGTTCAGTGGAAAGTAAACCCCCCAAATATAATAAAAACTCTAATAACAAATAAAGAAAAGCAATAAATGTTTTGTGACCAATTTGTCAACCTTTTAGGAGTGGCAGCCTCTGGGTATCTGTTGGGCAGAGGTTTTAGTGTCTGGGGTGAAGTCATTGATGAGGACAAATACAGTGGTAAATTCTCGAACTGAGTGATATTGTCCGGGATGGGGGACTGGAGATCCTTTTAAGAGGATATTCACCAAAGCTGAAATTTGTCTTATGTTTGTGATTGCATGACTACAGAGTTGGTTTTTTTTTTTTTTTGATTGAAGCTAACCTTTTGTACAGATGTGGCAGCTAGACAGTTCAGATACATAGTGAGAGGCCAGTTTTATGTTCTAGGCTGCTCAGATTTTCAGGATAGCTCCTCAGAACATAAAGGTTTGGATCACTAGTGCATCAAAGGGAGGATGGAAATTCAAAAAACCACTGACGCTCAGGCTCACATGCAGTCTGCAAATGTGAGTTTACAGACTATCCTTTATGGAAGTATAGTTGAATTACAGTACTGTATTGTTTATGGTGTACAATAAAATGATCCAGAAATATATGTGGGACTTCCCTGGTGGTCCAGTGGGTAAGGACGCCTCCTTGCAGCACAAGGGGCACCCTGGCCTGGGAAGATCCCACGTGCTGCGGAGCGGCTGGACCAATGTGTCCAACTACCGAGCCAGAGCTCTGGTGCCCCTGAGCTCAGAGCCAGTGCTCTTTGACAAGAGAGACCACTGCGATGGGAGGCCCAAGCAGACCAAAGAACAAAGATGGGTGAAAATTCTGAGACTGGCTTTCCCATCTCCTTGTGTAGCCTTGTGAATCAACCCTTTCTTTGCTCCAAACTTTGGCATCTCTGTTTTGGCTTGCTGCACATCAGGCAAATTGAACTTGGTTTAGTAACACTGTGTGTAATTTTTTTTTTTTTAAATAATATCTTGGTGTTTCCCTTAGGGCAATAATATCTTGGCAGGCACAGCAGTTAGGTTTGTTGAAGGGTATGAACTGGTAGGTCAGTCAAGTGTATTCCCAATTCAAATGTAGAGTAGGTAGGGGTGCAGGAGTTTTCAAGAGCAAGGAAATACCAGGAAAATGGGTTCAGTGGAAAGTAAACCCCCCAAATATAATAAAAACTCTAATAACAAATAAAGAAAAGCAATAAATGTTTTGTGACCAATTTGTCAACCTTTTTGGAGTGGCAGCCTCTGGGTATCTGTTGGGCAGAGGTTTTAGTGTCTGGGGTGAAGTCATTGATGAGGACAAATACAGTGGTAAATTCTCGAACTGAGTGATATTGTCCGGGATGGGGGACTGGAGATCCTTTTAAGAGGATATTCACCAAAGCTGAAATTTGTCTTATGTTTGTGATTGCATGACTACAGAGTTGGTTTTTTTTTTTTTTTTTTTTTTTGATTGAAGCTAACCTTTTGTACAGATGTGGCAGCTAGACAGTTCAGATACATAGTGAGAGGCCAGTTTTATGTTCTAGGCTGCTCAGATTTTCAGGATAGCTCCTCAGAACATAAAGGTTTGGATCACTAGTGCATCAAAGGGAGGATGGAAATTCAAAACCACTGACGCTCAGGCTCACATGCAGTCTGCAAATGTGAGTTTACAGACTATCCTTTATGGAAGTATAGTTGAATTACAGTACTGTATTGTTTATGGTGTACAATAAAATGATCCAGAAATATATGTGGGACTTCCCTGGTGGTCCAGTGGGTAAGGACGCCTCCTTGCAGCACAAGGGGCACCCTGGCCTGGGAAGATCCCACGTGCTGCGGAGCGGCTGGACCAATGTGTCCAACTACCGAGCCAGAGCTCTGGTGCCCCTGAGCTCAGAGCCAGTGCTCTTTGACAAGAGAGACCACTGCGATGGGAGGCCCAAGCAGACCAAAGAACAAAGATGGGTGAAAATAGATAAATGAAAGACCAATAGAAGTGGCCAGGTAAGAAAAAAATTTTAAAGAGATATATGCATATTATTTCAGACTATTTTCCATTGTAGGTTATCATGAGACATTTAATCTATATTGCTGCAGATGGCAATATTTTACATTTTTGGCTGAGTAATATTTCATTATGTGAATATAGCCACATCTTAAGTTAGTCATCTGTTGATGGGCACTTGAGTTGCTTACATGCCTTAGCTGTTAGAAATTGCATTGCTATGATCACTGGGATGAATATATCTTTTTGAGTTCAAGTTTTCATCTTTTCTGGATATATGCCCAGAAGTAGGATTGGTGGATCACACGGTAGCACTATTTTAATTTTTTTCAAGAAACTTCCATAGTGTTTTCCATATTTGCTACACCAACTTACATTCCCATCAACAGTGCAGGAAGATTCCCTTTTCTCCACATGCTCCCCAGTATTTATCTGTAGACTTTTGGAGATGGCCATTCTTGTCAGTTTGAGGTGATACCTCATTGTAGTTATTATTTGAACATCTCTAGTCATTAGTAATGTGGAATGTCATTTCATGTGCCTTTGGACATCTGTATGTCTTCTTTGGAGAAATGTTTAATGTGGGTCTTCTCCCATATTTTGATTCCATTCTCTCTATACTGAGCTGTATGTGTTGTTTGCATATTTGTGGGGGTATTAATCCCTTCTTTGTTGTATACTTGTGAATATTGTCTATCAATCTTAAGGCGTTTTCATTTTTGTTGATGATTTCTTTTGCTGTGCAATTTCTTGTAAGTTTGATTAGTTTTATTCTTTTGTTGCCTTGAGAGACTGATCTAAGAAAATATTGCTATATCACTACAATTTATATCCAAAATGTTTTGCCTTTGTTTTCTTCTCTGAGTTTTATGCAAATGTGAGTTTACAGACTATCCTTTATGGAAGTATAGTTGAATTACAGTACTGTAGATGGTGTACAAAAAATGATCCAGTAGGGACTTCCCTGGTGGTCCAGTGGGTAAGGACGCCTCCTTGCAGCACAAGGGGCACCCTGGCCTGGGAAGATCCCACGTGCTGGAGCGGCTGGACCAATGTGTCCAACTACCGAGCCAGAGCTCTGGTGCCCCTGAGCTCAGAGCCAGTGCTCTTTGACAAGAGAGACCACTGCGATGGGAGGCCCAAGCAGACCAAAGAACAAAGATGGGTGAAAATAGATAAATGAAAGACCAATAGAAGTGGCCAGGTAAGAAAAAAATTTTAAAGAGATATATGCATATTATTTCAGACTATTTTCCATTGTAGGTTATCATGAGACATTTAATCTATATTGCTGCAGATGGCAATATTTTACATTTTGGCTGAGTAATATTTCATTATGTGAATATAGCCACATCTTAAGTTAGTCATCTGTTGATGGGCACTTGAGTTGCTTACATGCCTTAGCTGTTAGAAATTGCATTGCTATGATCACTGGGATGAATATATCTTTTTGAGTTCAAGTTTTCATCTTTTCTGGATATATGCCCAGAAGTAGGATTGGTGGATCACACGGTAGCACTATTTTAATTTTTTTCAAGAAACTTCCATAGTGTTTTCCATATTTGCTACACCAACTTACATTCCCATCAACAGTGCAGGAAGATTCCCTTTTCTCCACATGCTCCCCAGTATTTATCTGTAGACTTTTGGAGATGGCCATTCTTGTCAGTTTGAGGTGATACCTCATTGTAGTTATTATTTGAACATCTCTAGTCATTAGTAATGTGGAATGTCATTTCATGTGCCTTTGGACATCTGTATGTCTTTTTTGGAGAAATGTTTAATGTGGGTCTTCTCCCATATTTTGATTCCATTCTTTTTATACTGAGCTGTATGTGTTGTTTGCATATTTGGGGGGGAATTAATCCCTTCTTAGTTGCATACTTGTGAATATTGTCTATCAATCTGTAGGCTTTTTCATTTTTGTTGATGATTTCTTTTGCTGTGCAAAAGCTTGTAAGTTTGATTAGTTTTATTCTTTTTGTTGCCTTGGAGACTGATCTAAGAAAATATTGCTATATCACTACAATTTATATCCAAAAATGTTTTGCCTTTGTTTTCTTCTCTGAGTTTTATGGTGTCATGTCTTATATTTAGCTCTCTGAGTCATTTTGAGTTTATTTTTGTGTATGGTGTGAGGGAGTGTTCTAATATCATTGGCTTATATGTAACTGTCTGGATTTCTGAACACCATTTATTTTTTTTTAAATTTATCATTTATTTTTATGTATTGGTTCTTTTTTTTATGAATTCAGCAGTTTTATGGGCTTTTTTTCCCCACTGTATATTACTGCCTCCTTTGTCATAGACAATAATTGACTACAGATGTGTGGGTTTATTTGGGGGCTATTTATTGATTCATATATGTCCAATGTCAATATCACACTATTTTGATCACTATGACTTTTTATTATTTTCTGAAGCCTAGAAGGTTTATGCCTTTTTGTTTTTTTTCCCTTGAAATTGCTTTGACAATTCTGGATCTTTGGTTGTTCCATATAAATTTTAGTCAATTTGTTCCATATAAATTTTAGTATAATTTGTTCTAGCTCTGTGACAAATATCATGAGTACTTGATAGGGATTACATTAAATTTGTATATTACATTGGGTTGTATGGACATTTGAACATTATTAATTTTTCCAATTCAAGAGTATGGGATATCTCTATTTCTTTGAGTCATTGTCATGTTCCTTTATCAATGTTTTAGAGTTTCTAACATATGATCTGTCATCTCTTTGGTCAAGTTATTCCTAAGTATTTTTTAAAAGTAATTTAAATGTCATTTCATGTGCCTTTGGACATCTGTATGTCTTTTTTGGAGAAATGTTTAATGTGGGTCTTCTCCCATATTTTGATTCCATTCTTTTTATACTGAGCTGTATGTGTTGTTTGCATATTTGGGGGGGAATTAATCCCTTCTTAGTTGCATACTTGTGAATATTGTCTATCAATCTGTAGGCTTTTTCATTTTTGTTGATGATTTCTTTTGCTGTGCAAAAGCTTGTAAGTTTGATTAGTTTTATTCTTTTTGTTGCCTTGGAGACTGATCTAAGAAAATATTGCTATATCACTACAATTTATATCCAAAAATGTTTTGCCTTTGTTTTCTTCTCTGAGTTTTATGGTGTCATGTCTTATATTTAGCTCTCTGAGTCATTTTGAGTTTATTTTTGTGTATGGTGTGAGGGAGTGTTCTAATATCATTGGCTTATATGTAACTGTCTGGATTTCTGAACACCATTTATTTTTTTTTAAATTTATCATTTATTTTTATGTATTGGTTCTTTTTTTTATGAATTCAGCAGTTTTATGGGCTTTTTTTCCCCACTGTATATTACTGCCTCCTTTGTCATAGACAATAATTGACTACAGATGTGTGGGTTTATTTGGGGCTATTTATTGATTCATATATGTCCAATGTCAATATCACACTATTTTGATCACTATGACTTTTTATTATTTTCTGAAGCCTAGAAGGTTTATGCCTTTTTGTTTTTTTTCCCTTGAAATTGCTTTGACAATTCTGGATCTTTGGTTGTTCCATATAAATTTTAGTCAATTTGTTCCATATAAATTTTAGTATAATTTGTTCTAGCTCTGTGACAAATATCATGAGTACTTGATAGGGATTACATTAAATTTGTATATTACATTGGGTTGTATGGACATTTGAACATTATTAATTTTTCCAATTCAAGAGTATGGGATATCTCTATTTCTTTGAGTCATTGTCATGTTCCTTTATCAATGTTTTAGAGTTTCTAACATATGATCTGTCATCTCTTTGGTCAAGTTATTCCTAAGTATTTTTTAAAAGTAATTTAAATGGCTTTTCTTGGCATTATCTTTGTGATCATTATCTTCATTTTTAGTGTAAAGAAATACAAAGTTTTCTGTTGATTTATCTTGTATTCTTTTAACTTATTGGCTTCATTTATTAGTTCTAATAGTTTTGGAGTGGAGACTAGGATTTTGTTTAGAGAGTATCATATCATTTACAAATAGTGAGTTTTACCTCTTCCTTTTGATTTGTATACCTTTTATTTCTTTCCTTGCTTGATTTCTCTGGCTAACACTTCAAATATTATGTTGAAAAGAAGTGATGAGAATGAACATATTTGTTTTATTCCTAAAAGTGGTAAGGTTTTTGTCATTTCATCATTAAATATCATGTTACCTGTAGGCTGTAACTTTAATTATGTTGAAATAATGTCCTTTCTATACCTACTTTCCTGTACCCACGAATGAATGTTGAATTTTATAGAATGCTTTTCTGCATCTATTGAGATAATTATGTGGCTTTGTCTTATTTTTTGTTATGGTGTAAAATGGTTAAGTTCTGTTTGTTCAACCATCATTAAAACCTGGAATGAATCTAACTTGATAATGGTATAGGATCCTTCTTATATATTGTTGGATTTGGTTTGCTAATATTTTGTTGAGGATTTTTGCATCAATATTCATCAATGCTATCTGGATGTAATTTTCTTTTTTAATAATGCTCTCCCACTTGAACATATTATTATCACTTAGATGCCAAGATATTGAAGATAATGTTTTTCCTAAGCCTAAGCTTACCTTGAAAAATAGCTTCTAGGCCTAATCTAGGGCTCTCTGATTTAGAGATCCTGAACTGCTTTCCTTCTTATCTAGTTCTTTATCTTTGTCACCACCTTGGAAAATGCATAAAAATACTAATCAGATCAGAAAAAGAACTAATGCAATGTTGTTCCTTAAAGGAAACCTGAAAGTATTTATGTTGACTTCTTTATTTTATAACTCTCGATAAGTTAATTTTTCCAATTCAAGAGTATGGGATATCTCTATTTCTTTGAGTCATTGTCATGTTCCTTTATCAATGTTTTAGAGTTTCTAACATATGATCTGTCATCTCTTTGGTCAAGTTATTCCTAAGTATTTTTTAAAAGTAATTTAAATGGCTTTTCTTGGCATTATCTTTGTGATCATTATCTTCATTTTTAGTGTAAAGAAATACAAAGTTTTCTGTTGATTTATCTTGTATTCTTTTAACTTATTGGCTTCATTTATTAGTTCTAATAGTTTTGGAGTGGAGACTAGGATTTTGTTTAGAGAGTATCATATCATTTACAAATAGTGAGTTTTACCTCTTCCTTTTGATTTGTATACCTTTTATTTCTTTCCTTGCTTGATTTCTCTGGCTAACACTTCAAATATTATGTTGAAAAGAAGTGATGAGAATGAACATATTTGTTTTATTCCTAAAAGTGGTAAGGTTTTTGTCATTTCATCATTAAATATCATGTTACCTGTAGGCTGTAACTTTAATTATGTTGAAATAATGTCCTTTCTATACCTACTTTCCTGTACCCACGAATGAATGTTGAATTTTATAGAATGCTTTTCTGCATCTATTGAGATAATTATGTGGCTTTGTCTTATTTTTTGTTATGGTGTAAAATGGTTAAGTTCTGTTTGTTCAACCATCATTAAAACCTGGAATGAATCTAACTTGATAATGGTATAGGATCCTTCTTATATATTGTTGGATTTGGTTTGCTAATATTTTGTTGAGGATTTTTGCATCAATATTCATCAATGCTATCTGGATGTAATTTTCTTTTTTAATAATGCTCTCCCACTTGAACATATTATTATCACTTAGATGCCAAGATATTGAAGATAATGTTTTTCCTAAGCCTAAGCTTACCTTGAAAAATAGCTTCTAGGCCTAATCTAGGGCTCTCTGATTTAGAGATCCTGAACTGCTTTCCTTCTTATCTAGTTCTTTATCTTTGTCACCACCTTGGAAAATGCATAAAAATACTAATCAGATCAGAAAAAGAACTAATGCAATGTTGTTCCTTAAAGGAAACCTGAAAGTATTTATGTTGACTTCTTTATTTTATAACTCAAATTATAGATCAAGTTAACTCACTCTTGGAGATGTAGGAACCTGTCTAAAGTCATGCCACGTGATAGCGAGGACCAAGCAGAGAGTAGAACTTAATTCTCTGAATCCTAATCTAGTCTTTCTCTCCTTATTCCAAACTCTTTTAAACTGGCCTCCCTGGGCTAGAGTGGCTAGGCATTCACTCATGACTCTGAATGCACATGCACTGCTGTAAAGGAAACAATACTTTGTTTCAGATCTGAAAAGTTGTTCAAATAAAATAAGAGTTAGTGAACTTACCTAAGTGCAGCTGAATATAATAGAAAATGAAAAAAATAGTTCATGGTTACAGATGCATTTTTAATTTACAAGAGAAACTATCCTAAGCCTTCACTGTGCCTACCATCTGCTCACTCACCTAAATCTAGACTTAATTTAGGTAGGAATGCTTTTAAGCACAGTCTACCTGAAAATACCTGAATATATACATAGGCATAAAGTTTATGAATTCAGCATGCAGTCCAGGTATGCACATTGTAAGAAGTTGTTCTTGAATTTCTTACAGTCTATTTTCCAACTGCTTCTTAGGTATTGTAAGCCTTATCACCCTTGGGCAGATGCTAATTTTCCAGATCAGTGGACCTGAGGTCGATTCCAGAAATACAAGTAGACCTAGTCTTCAATTTCTTTTTTATAATTTCTGATAGGATTTCTCTAATAATGTCAAATATTACATTAAATTTTTCACTTTTTGTAGCAGTTAGTATGTGCTTAAGCCCCTTATATTCGGAGCCTCTTTTAAAGTTGCAGTACTAGTGAAAAGGAAAACAGATAAAGAAGTTCTTCATTGACCCTTTGTTTGAGTTAAACATTGAAGATGAAAGTTGAAGGCATAGTAGCAACTTTATATCAGATGTTTTAAAAAGTTGCTGATGAGTCAAATTTAAAAATTTTGAAACTTAATTTTCTCAAAGAACTTTACTGCAAAAAAAGATATATACATTTAAAAATTTGTATCTATTTCTACATATTAAGTATTGGCAGTTATGCCTTGATATTTAATACTTTTACTGAATATTTCTTACTAATATTAGATAGCAGACAACAAAGTTAGTAGGAAAACATAAAATTTAGGAACGCTGGTAGATTCATTAGTGCAGATGTGTATAATTTTCTAGAGAAAGATTTGCCTCTAAGAAAGAAGAGCATAAATTGGTATGACCTTCAGAAAGCATCATATTCAATTCCTCCATTTGTAAAGCCATAAGGATTCAGACTAGGGAAAATAGGCCCTGACTGACATGAAGATAAAGCAAACTTGATAGATTCATTGTTTTCAATATAAATACCCCGTGGCTTTGAAACTGGGAATTCTTCTGAACTTTACTCATTCATTTGGTATGTAATTTAGATAAATATCAGAACTATAAGTTTGTTTCTATAAATAATACTCTCCATAAAAATGGTTAATCTGATTTTTATTTGGTCCCACTTAGTGAAAATCCACATGCATACAGATATACACATATGCACATATACAGATATACACATCTACACAGATACACAATTTTAAAGAGAAGACACTTTATTACTTATGTAGAAAAAAATAATAAATTCTTATACCTTATTTAACATAATGTGAACATCATCCGTTATCCAACTCATTCATGACTGTGATGGAGATGTATAATAAGTTCTTATCTTTCAAGAATCATATACATACATTATGACATTTTAAATATTCATTTTTTACTGATTTACATGTATTAGAATAATTACTTATATAAGAAGTGAGGGAAGGACCTGGGAGAATAAGAGCCATGGACTACTAATTTCTAAAGTAAAATGTCATAACCATTTGCTTCAATCTTACAAAAGTGGCATTTCTATCGGAGTTATGATGTATAATACAAAGATTTAAAAGCGTTCCTCCTAGATAGCCATTTGCAAGTTCCAAGGTTTCCATGACATGAATAAACACAAGCCCCATCTTAGTCTTGAATCATCAGCAGGCTTCACTCCTCATCTTCCTATTTCTGATTTGAAAATGCATCCTTGAATCACATTAACTTTATCCTTTAGAGAAGACTACATCTGATACAAGCCTTAATATGAAGCCACTTTACAGAAATTTAACCACTAACCTAAGAACTGACTATCATCAAAATGAACACAAATAACAAGTGTCAGCAAGGATGTGAATTTGTGCACTATTGGTGGGAATGTAAATTGGTTCAGCCACTGTGGAGAACTGTATGGAGGTTTCTTGAAAAATCAAAAATATAACTACATATATATATATACATACATATATACATATAACTACTATGTGACACAATTCCACTCCTGAATGTATATCTATAAAAGTCCCAAAATACTACTTTGAAAAGATACACATAGCCTGATGTTCATAGCGTTATTTCCCGTTGCCAAGATACGAAAGCTACTTACATGTACATCAACAGATAAATGGATAAAGCAGCTGTGGCAAACAAACAAAAAGACAAAAACTACATGGTATCACTTACATGTAGAATCTAAAAATACAGCAACTTAGTGAACATAACAAAGAAATATATTCATAGGCATAGAGAACAAACTAGTTATCAGTGAGGAGAGAGAAGGAAGGGGGGCAAGACTAAGAATTAAAAGCTATTATGTATAAAATAAGCTACAAGGACATACTATATAACATGGGGAATATGAAGTGAAGTGAAAATCACTCTGTCATGTCTGACTCTCCAGTATTTTATAATAACTATAGGCACAAAGGGGCTTCCATGGTGGCTTAGATGGTAAAAAATCTGCCCACAATATGAGAGACCAAGGTTTAATTCCTGGGCTGGGAAGATCCCTTGGAGAAGGAAAGAACTACCCACTCCAGTATTCTTGCTTGGAAATTTCCATGGATAGGAGCCTGGCAGGTTCGTGTCCATGGTGTTACAGCATTGAACATGACTAATATACTAACACATAAACATAAGGATCAGGGCCAGGTCTTCAGCATTGATTGCAAGCATATTCTTTCTCATCTGACCCACCAGGAAGTTCCATTTCAGAGATAAACACAAGCCCCATCTTAGTCTTGAATCATCAGCAGGCTTCACTCCTCATCTTCCTATTTCTGATTTGAAAATGCATCCTTGAATCACATTAACTTTATCCTTTAGAGAAGACTACATCTGATACAAGCCTTAATATGAAGCCACTTTACAGAAATTTAACCACTAACCTAAGAACTGACTATCATCAAAATGAACACAAATAACAAGTGTCAGCAAGGATGTGAATTTGTGCACTATTGGTGGGAATGTAAATTGGTTCAGCCACTGTGGAGAACTGTATGGAAGTTTCTTGAAAAATCAAACATATAACTACATATATATATATACATATAACTACTATGTGACACAATTCCACTCCTGAATGTATATCTATAAAAGTCCCAAAATACTACTTTGAAAAGATACACATAGCCTGATGTTCATAGCGTTATTTCCCGTTGCCAAGATACGAAAGCTACTTACATGTACATCAACAGATAAATGGATAAAGCAGCTGTGGCAAACAAACAAAAAGACAAAAACTACATGGTATCACTTACATGTAGAATCTAAAAATACAGCAACTTAGTGAACATAACAAAGAAATATATTCATAGGCATAGAGAACAAACTAGTTATCAGTGAGGAGAGAGAAGGAAGGGGGGCAAGACTAAGAATTAAAAGCTATTATGTATAAAATAAGCTACAAGGACATACTATATAACATGGGGAATATGAAGTGAAGTGAAAATCACTCTGTCATGTCTGACTCTCCAGTATTTTATAATAACTATAGGCACAAAGGGGCTTCCATGGTGGCTTAGATGGTAAAAAATCTGCCCACAATATGAGAGACCAAGGTTTAATTCCTGGGCTGGGAAGATCCCTTGGAGAAGGAAAGAACTACCCACTCCAGTATTCTTGCTTGGAAATTTCCATGGATAGGAGCCTGGCAGGTTCGTGTCCATGGTGTTACAGCATTGAACATGACTAATATACTAACACATAAACATAAGGATCAGGGCCAGGTCTTCAGCATTGATTGCAAGCATATTCTTTCTCATCTGACCCACCAGGGAAGACCTTTCTTTCACCTTCACATAAATGGAGCTTAACCTTTAAAATTGTAAATCACAATATTGTATGCCCACAAATTATAGGATATTGTACATCAGCTGTACTTCAGTTTTTAAGAACTAATACTAATAGTTTAAGTCCATGAAAGTCACTAGTATTTCATAATTAAAGACAAGCTATAAACATGTCAATTGGTGTTTTGTTTCTGTTTTTCCTGCATCAATCTATTACAGTCAGTCTCAAAAATGGTGGAAATAAGGAGATTTATAGCAAGACCTACCACATTAGGGAAATACTTGTTGAATGGATAAGTAAACTGCTATATGAATGAGGGCACATATCCTTGCCTATATTTTGTAGATCCCACTTAGAATTTTAATGATGGGAAAAAAGCTGCATGTGTATATTAAAAACTTATACAGGTAAGCTGACAATACAGTCACAGTCTACGTGTACGACAAATCGTATTTCAACTATCAAATGTTTGGAATTCACAAGAAGAATTTAAAAAAATTCAACTAGAGTGCATGTCTTTCTCCATAAAAATTTTATGAAATTAAATGTCTATAGTTACATGAAACAAAACTGGCATTCATGTGGCATAAAATATATCAAACATAAGAGAAATAAAATTCTAATCAACTTAAGTTTTATTAAAATGTGAAGACCAGCTTGATAAGAATTTTGCTGTGTGGACAACACACTCTGATTTTCTGATCCAGGCGTCAGTGGACCACTTTAAAAACAGTGTTGTGTGTAGTCTTAGTTCTGCCAAATTTCCAGAGTCTCTCTCAAATTCCATTCCTCCTTTAAATTGATGAGTTTTACTAATATTCTATTATGTCTTGTGATTTTGTGGATGAAATTAATATCTCTTGCTTTATCTTGCAACAAATATATTATTGAAAACATTAAGGAAAGTGTTTTCATTTTCGTTCTTATCAATGTATCATGCTGTTAATGGAATGAACTATCTGAATCATTGAGTAACCAGGATTACAATGAGAATGAGTATAAGAACCAAAACATGTGTCAACTATATAGGACAAATTAATCTTTTTAATTTTTTATTTCATGTGATAGTTGATTTGCATTGTTGTTTCAGGTATACAGCAAAGTGATTTAGTCATACATATATATATATATGTGTGTGTGTGTGTATTATTTTTCATATTATTTTCCCATATGGGCTATTAAAGATTATTGAGTAGAGCTCACTGTGTTATAAAGTAGGTCAATGTTATTTTTCTATTTTATAAGTAGTAATGTATATGTCAGTTCTAGCCTCCTAATTTTTCCCTCCCAGCACCTTTCCCCTTTGGTAATCATAAGCTTGTTTTCTAAGTCTGTGAGTCTGTTTATGTTTTGTAAATAAGTTCAGTTGTACCATCTTTTCAGATTCCACATATGGGATATTTATCTTATTATTTATGTAACAAGCATATTTTAATATATTACTTTTCCAATTTTGAGATGCTTCTATCATTCACTAGTCTTAATTTTGATCAAAAATCCATTGCTGGGCTTCCCCTGGTGGTCCAGTGGGTAAGGACACCGCCTTGCAGTGCAAGGGGCGCCGGTTCGAGCCCTGGCCTGGGAAGATCCCACGTGCCGCGGAGCGGCTGGACTGATGTGTCCAATCACCGAGCCGGAGCTCTGGGGCGCATGCGCCCAGAGCGGGCGCTTTGCAACGACAGACGCCACCGCGATGGGAGGCCCACAGGAGCCAAGGAATGAAGACGGATGAAAATGGAGAGATGAAAGACCAATGAAAGTGGCCTGCCCGCTCCCCTCCCTTCCCAACCCGACCCCCGCCCAAATAAATAAATAAATCTTTAAAAAAAAAAAAAATCCATTGCTTTTAACAATGTATTTTTAAATACAAAACCAGAAAATACTGTATATTCACTCTTCTCTTTGAAAAGGATTAGTAGGAGAGTAAATTCTGATTTGTTTCTTTTATAAGTGAAAGCTTAGACTTTGAAGATGGTGTATTACATAAGATACCTGGTAATGTTTAGTTATCTAAAGGATTATTATATATATATATATGTATATTAAAATATCTCTAGCTGCTAACAGAAGTGGAATGCTCAAGAGGGAATTGAAGTTTATAAATCTCTTCAAACTATCTTAGACTCTGAGTTTATATATTATCTGATTTCATTTGGATGGTTGACCTTTTCTAATGAAGTTGAAATCCACAATGAAATATCTGAACTTTAAATCTAGACAGGAATTTAAAACACTACGTGACAATGAACCAAGTGCAGGTTTTATCATGCTTTTTGTGTAACATGTCATTATAATCCACGCACTTGTCATTGTCTCCATCTATTATATTTATTTTAAAATGAATCATTTAATCATGAATAAAAGTGACTGCTTATACTATTTCTACTATATTATCATTCCCTAATTTTATTATTTATAAGCCATTGACCATAATTATCTTTTCAAGCATGAATTGTGTTCATTGAAGTTCCTTTTCAATGTTTTACCTAATAACTTTGTGTACATTTTAAAGCAAAATCTTTTGAAATGACTAAAATATTTATATTTGAAAATAAATAGCAATAGCAATACTTTCTTCCCAGATTTTATTTCCTTTGCAATAATGTTTATCACTGTTTATTGGAATTCATCGGAAAAAACACAGTAAATACCAAAAAAGACAAAAACTTAACAGATTTTCAGTGATGACATGGAAATAAACTGTGTTATTTCAGGTTTGAGATGACAAAGGAGAAACTTAAAATTATCTAGAAATCACTTTCTGGAATTATCCAGAATGACGAGGTGTGGTATCACAAATTTATTGACTTAATCCTCTCCTTGGGTTAAAGAAGAGTTTCTCTGCAATGTGATATCCAATATTTATGTACTTAATATACAGACACACACACACTCAATAGAGATATCCACTTCCCAACTTCATGTTTCAAGATATTCCCACATATATTGATTTCTTTTTAATTAATTGCACTATGATCATGGCTCTTTCAGATTCTAGATTTGAATTTCAGAGTAATTATAAGCATAAACAAAATTATTAAAGTGCTAGAAATACATAATATTTCTCCAGAAATTGAAAGCTGTAATGGTATGGACTTGAAAAAAATGCTGGTAAGACTGAATAACTGAAGCAGGGGAAAGAAATGCACACATGGTGATGCCAGTGGATGATGAGATGGCATGTAGTTGAGCTTTTGGCTCATTTGGCAAAGTTGCAATAATGAGGCCTTAGAACCCTGACCTTTCTGTGAACTCACCTGGAGGTCTGGATATGAGCACAACTTAAAATGACTTGGAGATATGAGTAATCCCATAATGTTCTGCTTTCTATAGCAGTATAGCCGCCCATATGAATATTTTAGAACACACAACACCCTTCCTTTACACCACACATGGTAGTTTAAAATTCAGAGACAGAGACCAGAGGGCTGACAAACTATCTCAGTGGTTGCATCAAAATTACTCTTCACTTTACCCTAATTTATTTATAAGCCATTGACCATAATTATCTTTTCAAGCATGAATTGTGTTCATTGAAGTTCCTTTTCAATGTTTTACCTAATAACTTTGTGTACATTTTAAAGCAAAATCTTTTGAAATGACTAAAATATTTATATTTGAAAATAAATAGCAATAGCAATACTTTCTTCCCAGATTTTATTTCCTTTGCAATAATGTTTATCACTGTTTATTGGAATTCATCGGAAAAAACACAGTAAATACCAAAAAAGACAAAAACTTAACAGATTTTCAGTGATGACATGGAAATAAACTGTGTTATTTCAGGTTTGAGATGACAAAGGAGAAACTTAAAATTATCTAGAAATCACTTTCTGGAATTATCCAGAATGACGAGGTGTGGTATCACAAATTTATTGACTTAATCCTCTCCTTGGGTTAAAGAAGAGTTTCTCTGCAATGTGATATCCAATATTTATGTACTTAATATACAGACACACACACACTCAATAGAGATATCCACTTCCCAACTTCATGTTTCAAGATATTCCCACATATATTGATTTCTTTTTAATTAATTGCACTATGATCATGGCTCTTTCAGATTCTAGATTTGAATTTCAGAGTAATTATAAGCATAAACAAAATTATTAAAGTGCTAGAAATACATAATATTTCTCCAGAAATTGAAAGCTGTAATGGTATGGACTTGAAAAAAATGCTGGTAAGACTGAATAACTGAAGCAGGGGAAAGAAATGCACACATGGTGATGCCAGTGGATGATGAGATGGCATGTAGTTGAGCTTTTGGCTCATTTGGCAAAGTTGCAATAATGAGGCCTTAGAACCCTGACCTTTCTGTGAACTCACCTGGAGGTCTGGATATGAGCACAACTTAAAATGACTTGGAGATATGAGTAATCCCATAATGTTCTGCTTTCTATAGCAGTATAGCCGCCCATATGAATATTTTAGAACACACAACACCCTTCCTTTACACCACACATGGTAGTTTAAAATTCAGAGACAGAGACCAGAGGGCTGACAAACTATCTCAGTGGTTGCATCAAAATTACTCTTCACTTTACCCAAAATAGTCTAGGAATTCATTACTTTTAAAAATAACTTGATACTAACATTAATATTACCTGTTTTGTTTTGTCTCCCTCAAGATGTGTGATATATGAAATCTTTAAAAAGTTGCTAGTTAAGTGGAAGAATGAACAAGTGAAATGAATTATAGGTAAGGTAGGCTTTTTTTAAAAAAACAAAAGGTCCAAGACAAAGAGTTCAAACATACTACATTTGCAGATTTTTATGGTTTCTTATTTAATTGAGAATAACAATTTTATGTCTCTTTCTTAAATTTAACATTAAATGAAACACTTTTTACCTCCTTTTGTAGTAAATAAATAAAATCTGAGTTAATAAAATCCATTACATATTGGAATAGTCAAATCCAATTAATTATAGCCTCATGGTACCTTTTGAAATTGTCATTTTTCTCCACTCCACTGCTATCATCATCTCTCACCTAGATTACTTAAATTTCATGATAGCTGGTTTCTAGATATTGTGACCATGATGATTATTTATTTTAAATAGAATTAGCTTAATTTTCTTTCTCGATTGCATGTAAAAACAAAGAAGAAAAAATTATTAAATTTAAATCAACTCAGATTCACCCCAAGATATAATTGAATATTTGACATGCGTACATCCAGATTTTCTCCCATTTTAATGTAATTATGAATATACCCTTATCATCTTCTAAAATATAAAATTCTATCCTCTATTTTGGTTATTCACCTCATTTTTTATGAAGAAACATACCATGGATATCTTTTTTAATCACTAAATGCAAATGTGAATAATCATTTAAGAAATAATTGTTTGGACATACATTATTTAAATAACACATTATTTAAGGAAACTCTATAAATGAAAAACAGAATAGCAAAAACCCTGTTATACTTACATCTCAATGTGTCGTTTCCAAATTTTTAATGTTAGATTCCTAAAATTTGGTTAAGAAAAGAAGACTTTTTTTGAGGACTTTTAATACATATTACAATTTTTTCCATGAGAGTCTTGGCAGGTTGCATACCTACCTGTACAATATTTGTGAGAGCCTGCCTGGTCATCATGCCAACAACCAAGGTAAAAATTATTTCAAAACTCTTCACTTTACCCAAAATAGTCTAGGAATTCATTACTTTTAAAAATAACTTGATACTAACATTAATATTACCTGTTTTGTTTTGTCTCCCTCAAGATGTGTGATATATGAAATCTTTAAAAAGTTGCTAGTTAAGTGGAAGAATGAACAAGTGAAATGAATTATAGGTAAGGTAGGCTTTTTTTAAAAAAACAAAAGGTCCAAGACAAAGAGTTCAAACATACTACATTTGCAGATTTTTATGGTTTCTTATTTAATTGAGAATAACAATTTTATGTCTCTTTCTTAAATTTAACATTAAATGAAACACTTTTTACCTCCTTTTGTAGTAAATAAATAAAATCTGAGTTAATAAAATCCATTACATATTGGAATAGTCAAATCCAATTAATTATAGCCTCATGGTACCTTTTGAAATTGTCATTTTTCTCCACTCCACTGCTATCATCATCTCTCACCTAGATTACTTAAATTTCATGATAGCTGGTTTCTAGATATTGTGACCATGATGATTATTTATTTTAAATAGAATTAGCTTAATTTTCTTTCTCGATTGCATGTAAAAACAAAGAAGAAAAAATTATTAAATTTAAATCAACTCAGATTCACCCCAAGATATAATTGAATATTTGACATGCGTACATCCAGATTTTCTCCCATTTTAATGTAATTATGAATATACCCTTATCATCTTCTAAAATATAAAATTCTATCCTCTATTTTGGTTATTCACCTCATTTTTTATGAAGAAACATACCATGGATATCTTTTTTAATCACTAAATGCAAATGTGAATAATCATTTAAGAAATAATTGTTTGGACATACATTATTTAAATAACACATTATTTAAGGAAACTCTATAAATGAAAAACAGAATAGCAAAAACCCTGTTATACTTACATCTCAATGTGTCGTTTCCAAATTTTTAATGTTAGATTCCTAAAATTTGGTTAAGAAAAGAAGACTTTTTTTGAGGACTTTTAATACATATTACAATTTTTTCCATGAGAGTCTTGGCAGGTTGCATACCTACCTGTACAATATTTGTGAGAGCCTGCCTGGTCATCATGCCAGGGGTTCACAACCTGGCAGCTCATTAGCATTGTCTGTGTGACTATAAGAAAAATGTTGATAGTTCTACTCATGACCCATAAAATCACGGTACTTAAATTAAGGATGGCCCTAAGACTGTGCTGGCCCCATACAGTTAATTGAGAAGGGGTCCTTTATTTTTTGTTCCCTGAAAGAGTTTGTGTAGAATTGATATCATTTCTTCCTTCATTTGGTAAAATTCATTAGTGAAACTACCTGGTCTTGGAGTTTTGGGGTTGGAAAATTTTAACTGAAGTTTTCAATTTCTTGAATACATATAGAACTGCTTATATTCGAATTATTCTTTCTTGAGCTTTGATGATTTGCGTCTTTCAAGAAATTAGTTCATTTCATTGAAATTGTTGGGTATGTAGCATCAACTTGTCTACAATATTTCCGTGTTATGTTGTTGATATCTACAGCTCTATAGTGACACTATCTTAATTTTTAATGTACATTTTTAAATTAATGTCATTTTTATTTTTTTCTTTACAAGTCCATTTAATTTCCTCTGTACTTATTCCATGGTTATCACTCTATTTTTGTGTGCTTTTTATTCTACTTTCTAGGCTAACAATTTATCAATTGATTAATATCTACTCTTTCCTTGTTCTCTGATGCATTTATTATTTTTAGTATTTGTTTTTGTCAATTTTAAATGTCTAGTTGGTCTTTTGTATTTAATTTTTCCTCTAAAGAACCAGCTTTTTAATTTATTATTTCTACACATTATTTTTCTAAGAAATACATGATTTTTCTCTCTTTTTCTCCCCAAGTTTCTCTCTTTATTAAATCTACCTCAGAACAGGGAAAGGGAGATAAATGTTACTGTGATAAAGGTTACTGTGATACCCTCTACACTTGCTCCAGGAAATAAGAAATCTCTTCTGTCTCTCCCTTCATTTCTTCCTCTGCCCAATAAATAAAAGGGGACAAGGAACTACAGGGTGAAGGAGGTATTCTTTTCTTTGTTAATCATTTTGTTACTGAAGCAAATTTGGTCAGTTCATCCAGTGAACAGCAAAGCCAGTCTATTGACACCAAGTTGTGGTGACGGAAACTATAGTGTTTCTTGTTAGGCACTCAGTGTCCAGACAAGCAAGGTGAATGGGGAGTTCATGCTCAAAAGACCTGAACTCCCTGATGGCCTTGGGGAAGGGAGAGTGTTGCAGAGTTCATCATCAATTCATGGATTCTGTTGATGGTGAGGTGGTCAGTTTGTTGTTTGGTACTCAACATTATGGAGTTGGTTATATGCTTTGTGGTAAGCGTGCAGTTAACTTCTTCCACCTACCTGGTAGAAGTTTCAGTTTTGCAAAGCAATAAAGGATATGGCTCAGGATATTACATATAGCCTCAAGGAGGAACTAAATCTCCTTGAATAGCTTTATGGCTAAAAGATATTATTTTGTCTTGCTTGACTATTTTCCCTTCTTTCTGCCCCATTAATTGATCTTTAGAAATTAGTTCATTTCATTGAAATTGTTGGGTATGTAGCATCAACTTGTCTACAATATTTCCGTGTTATGTTGTTGATATCTACAGCTCTATAGTGACACTATCTTAATTTTTAATGTACATTTTTAAATTAATGTCATTTTTATTTTTTTCTTTACAAGTCCATTTAATTTCCTCTGTACTTATTCCATGGTTATCACTCTATTTTTGTGTGCTTTTTATTCTACTTTCTAGGCTAACAATTTATCAATTGATTAATATCTACTCTTTCCTTGTTCTCTGATGCATTTATTATTTTTAGTATTTGTTTTTGTCAATTTTAAATGTCTAGTTGGTCTTTTGTATTTAATTTTTCCTCTAAAGAACCAGCTTTTTAATTTATTATTTCTACACATTATTTTTCTAAGAAATACATGATTTTTCTCTCTTTTTCTCCCCAAGTTTCTCTCTTTATTAAATCTACCTCAGAACAGGGAAAGGGAGATAAATGTTACTGTGATAAAGGTTACTGTGATACCCTCTACACTTGCTCCAGGAAATAAGAAATCTCTTCTGTCTCTCCCTTCATTTCTTCCTCTGCCCAATAAATAAAAGGGGACAAGGAACTACAGGGTGAAGGAGGTATTCTTTTCTTTGTTAATCATTTTGTTACTGAAGCAAATTTGGTCAGTTCATCCAGTGAACAGCAAAGCCAGTCTATTGACACCAAGTTGTGGTGACGGAAACTATAGTGTTTCTTGTTAGGCACTCAGTGTCCAGACAAGCAAGGTGAATGGGGAGTTCATGCTCAAAAGACCTGAACTCCCTGATGGCCTTGGGGAAGGGAGAGTGTTGCAGAGTTCATCATCAATTCATGGATTCTGTTGATGGTGAGGTGGTCAGTTTGTTGTTTGGTACTCAACATTATGGAGTTGGTTATATGCTTTGTGGTAAGCGTGCAGTTAACTTCTTCCACCTACCTGGTAGAAGTTTCAGTTTTGCAAAGCAATAAAAGGATATGGCTCAGGATATTACATATAGCCTCAAGGAGGAACTAAATCTCCTTGAATAGCTTTATGGCTAAAAGATATTATTTTGTCTTGCTTGACTATTTTCCTTTGTTTCTGCACTTTCTCACTTCTCTAATTAAATTTGATCTTTGAAACTCAGGGAAGGCTTAAGAGGATAAAGCTTTTCGACTAACAAGAGGCAGGTGGGGGACATGGCATGTGGGGTTGTGGGTGTCTGTTTCTGGGAATGCCCCACAGAGTCCTGCTTGGTTTCAATTTTATTCCTCTATTTATTGTAACATTTTCTTAATTCTTTCAGTCTGATATTTTATTTTCCTTTTTTTTTCATTTATATAATTTTTTAAGGCAATAAACTTCTGAGCACTCTCTGCACCATTTCACAGATTTTCAAAAATAATATTTTTTAATGTTTTTGTGAAATCTGACAAGTTTAGTTTTTATTTCCACTTCAACTAAGTTGACATACTTTTTCAACTCATACTGGAAAATGATGTTTTTGTTTTCCAAGTTTTTAAAAACATTAATTTCCATTCTTATTAAATTGTGTTTAGAGACTATTTTTTATTCTATTTCTACTTTTAGAGCACTATCAAGAATATATCTGTGGCAAATAGATAGTCAAATAGTATGATTGTTTAATAAGCATTTGGAAAGAAGTATTCCCTATATGAGGTCCTAATATTATGTATCACGTTTTTTTTGCTTTTGGTATTTGGGCCTTTTATATCATTTCTTTGTCTTTAGTTGATTTTTCTTTGGCTGAGACAGTTGAACTTGTTACTTGTGTTTCCTGTAAATTTCTATTACAAAGGTTGCTAGTATATTATGTGACTTATGGTTATTAAGAATCATTAAAAAGTTTGTGTAAATTGACATTAGTATTAAAGTACAGGTTGGTCTCTTTACCTCATTTGCTATTTTGTGCTGAATTCTACGTAATATTAAAATCATGAATTTCTGATACTGTTTTGCATTAGCCTAGTAAAATTTTCCTTGCTCATTTTCTTTTTACTGATTTGGAAATCTTTTACCTTTTTCCTTTTGAAATAGGGGGCTTTGTGGTAAGCGTGCAGTTAACTTCTTCCACCTACCTGGTAGAAGTTTCAGTTTTGCAAAGCAATAAAAGGATATGGCTCAGGATATTACATATAGCCTCAAGGAGGAACTAAATCTCCTTGAATAGCTTTATGGCTAAAAGATATTATTTTGTCTTGCTTGACTATTTTCCTTTGTTTCTGCACTTTCTCACTTCTCTAATTAAATTTGATCTTTGAAACTCAGGAAGGCTTAAGAGGATAAAGCTTTTCGACTAACAAGAGGCAGGTGGGGGACATGGCATGTGGGGTTGTGGGTGTCTGTTTCTGGGAATGCCCCACAGAGTCCTGCTTGGTTTCAATTTTATTCCTCTATTTATTGTAACATTTTCTTAATTCTTTCAGTCTGATATTTTATTTTCCTTTTTTTTTCATTTATATAATTTTTTAAGGCAATAAACTTCTGAGCACTCTCTGCACCATTTCACAGATTTTCAAAAATAATATTTTTTAATGTTTTTGTGAAATCTGACAAGTTTAGTTTTTATTTCCACTTCAACTAAGTTGACATACTTTTTCAACTCATACTGGAAAATGATGTTTTTGTTTTCCAAGTTTTTAAAAACATTAATTTCCATTCTTATTAAATTGTGTTTAGAGACTATTTTTTATTCTATTTCTACTTTTAGAGCACTATCAAGAATATATCTGTGGCAAATAGATAGTCAAATAGTATGATTGTTTAATAAGCATTTGGAAAGAAGTATCCCTATATGAGGTCCTAATATTATGTATCACGTTTTTTTTGCTTTTGGTATTTGGGCCTTTTATATCATTTCTTTGTCTTTAGTTGATTTTTCTTTGGCTGAGACAGTTGAACTTGTTACTTGTGTTTCCTGTAAATTTCTATTACAAAGGTTGCTAGTATATTATGTGACTTATGGTTATTAAGAATCATTAAAAAGTTTGTGTAAATTGACATTAGTATTAAAGTACAGGTTGGTCTCTTTACCTCATTTGCTATTTTGTGCTGAATTCTACGTAATATTAAAATCATGAATTTCTGATACTGTTTTGCATTAGCCTAGTAAAATTTTCCTTGCTCATTTTCTTTTTACTGATTTGGAATCTTTTACCTTCCTTTGTCTCATAAATATACCATCTTATTAAATTTTGGTTTATGTGATACTGTCTTAAAATATTTTTCATTTAATAGAGGAAATATACCCATTTATATTTAGTGATGTGACTGACGTTTACTTATAGTTTTGGGAAGACTCTGTTATGACTTCTGTGTATATATACAAATAATTTTTAAAAATCCATTGGGAAATCAATTGTCTTTTTCTTAAAAAATATTTCTTAGGTCCTGATTTCCTATAATGCCAGATTAGCTTGCAGGTGTCTGGGGAGCAAAGAAAAGCTTTTAGATAGTTATAAAAGCCATAAAACGTACTGAAAGAACTGCTTAAAGATGCTGTAGTGTGATTACAAACAGAAACTGTCTATCCTTGGAACGTAAGACTTTGTTGTTTGCCTAAGGGGGGTACCGGAAAATTTTAATACAGCTCAGTGCAGAAGAGTTTTATTATTAATGTTTGAGGAGAGCTTTGGGGTCTTGAGAGCACCTAGAGATGTAGGGGGGAGATTCTATAAGAAAATAAGCTGCAGAGGCAGTGAACGCTAAAATCTGTTCACAGGTCTCTAAATCTTTGATTAAATCACAAAACTTGGCATCCCCCAGCCCTGCTCCTGTGTGTTTGCTAAAAAGCAGCAGCTGGAAGTTGAAATAATGAAACAGATTTGAGCCACTTTCACAACTGAGGATACAGTTTGGAATCTGTGTCTATTTAATAGTGTACCAGAACAAACCTCTTCCAAGGAATATAACAGGATATATAGAATATAACAGAATCCATAACCTATAAATATACTATTTATCAAGTATCAGAAAAATATGACCCGTATTTATGAGAAAAAGAAAAGATAGAACCAATTATTTAAATGAACTAAATATATTTATTCAATAATTTCAATTAGATGTGTTACGGTTATTAAAATCATGTTTGTGTAAATTGACATTAGTATTAAAGTACAGGTTGGTCTCTTTACCTCATTTGCTATTTTGTGCTGAATTCTACGTAATATTAAAATCATGAATTTCTGATACTGTTTTGCATTAGCCTAGTAAAATTTTCCTTGCTCATTTTCTTTTTACTGATTTGGAATCTTTTACCTTCCTTTGTCTCATAAATATACCATCTTATTAAATTTTGGTTTATGTGATACTGTCTTAAAATATTTTTCATTTAATAGAGGAAATATACCCATTTATATTTAGTGATGTGACTGACGTTTACTTATAGTTTTGGGAAGACTCTGTTATGACTTCTGTGTATATATACAAATAATTTTTAAAAATCCATTGGGAAATCAATTGTCTTTTTCTTAAAAAATATTTCTTAGGTCCTGATTTCCTATAATGCCAGATTAGCTTGCAGGTGTCTGGGGAGCAAAGAAAAGCTTTTAGATAGTTATAAAAGCCATAAAACGTACTGAAAGAACTGCTTAAAGATGCTGTAGTGTGATTACAAACAGAAACTGTCTATCCTTGGAACGTAAGACTTTGTTGTTTGCCTAAGGGGGGTACCGGAAAATTTTAATACAGCTCAGTGCAGAAGAGTTTTATTATTAATGTTTGAGGAGAGCTTTGGGGTCTTGAGAGCACCTAGAGATGTAGGGGGGAGATTCTATAAGAAAATAAGCTGCAGAGGCAGTGAACGCTAAAATCTGTTCACAGGTCTCTAAATCTTTGATTAAATCACAAAACTTGGCATCCCCCAGCCCTGCTCCTGTGTGTTTGCTAAAAAGCAGCAGCTGGAAGTTGAAATAATGAAACAGATTTGAGCCACTTTCACAACTGAGGATACAGTTTGGAATCTGTGTCTATTTAATAGTGTACCAGAACAAACCTCTTCCAAGGAATATAACAGGATATATAGAATATAACAGAATCCATAACCTATAAATATACTATTTATCAAGTATCAGAAAAATATGACCCGTATTTATGAGAAAAAGAAAAGATAGAACCAATTATTTAAATGAACTAAATATATTTATCAATAACCTTCAAATGGCTGTTACAAATATATTTCAGAATTTAAAGATGATGTTAGTCATAATGAATAAATGGAGAGTCTCAGCATTTGATAAGAATGTACAAAATGAGAATGTTACAGCTGAAAATAATTAAAAATGAGATGAAAAACTCAGATTATGTCCTTGAAATCACACTGGGAATGACAGAAAAGAGATGATACAAACTTAGAAAAAAAAGGAAAAGTATATGCACATAAACATATTTGTATATATATAACAATATATCAAATAAAGAACAAAGAGAATAAAAACTGAAGAAAAGTGAATGGAGCTTCAGAGAGTTATAAAATAAAATTGAGTAGTCTGTATGTGTAATTAGAGTTTCAGAAGGAGAAAAGAGGAAAACTGGGGAAGAAAAACTATTTGAAGAAAGAATAGGAAGGAAAAATATTTCATAGACTACTCCCCATTTTATTGAAAATCATAAATTTACAGATCCGGAATTTCAAAACAAAAACAAGATAATAGAAAAAGTGAAATATAAACTATACCAATAAAATAAAAAACAAAGCTAAAACTTATTTTTTGACATTATTAATAAAATTGATGTTTTCTTTTTTGGAAATTTATTAATTATTGGTTCAATTTCCTTAGTAGTTATTGGTATATTCAAATTGTTTGTTTCTTCTTGTGACAGTTTGGGAATTTTGTCAGTCAAAGAATCAGTCCATTTCATTAAATTTGTGGGCACAGAGTTTTTGGAATATTCCTTTAATATACTTTTAGTCTACTATGATAACCCCCTTTTTATTTCTAATATTAGTAATTTGTGTCCCCTTTGTTTTTCTTAGCTCATTGATTTCATTGCTGTCTTCAAAGAATCATTGTTGGCTTCATGGACTTTCTCTATGCATTTCCTGTTTTTGATTGTATTGATTTCTGCTCTGATTATTATTTTCTTCTGCTTATGTTGGATTTAATTTGATCTTGTTCTCATTTACTAATGTAGAAGTTCAGATAATTACTTTCAGGTCTTCTTTGCTAGGTCACACATTCAATACTATATTTTTCCTTCTAAGTCTGGCTTTTGCTGAATTTCACAAATTTGATGGGTTATGTTTTTGTTTTCTTTGATTTCAAAATGTATTTTAACCTGAGATTTCTTCTTTGACCCATGTCTACTTAAAAGTATGTTATTTAACCTCCATGTATTTGGGGATTTTTCAGCAATCTGTTGTATCGAGTTTAATTCCACTGTCGAATGAAAGCAAATGTATGAAATTCCTTCCTTTAAATGTGTGTTTTGTGGTCCAGAATGTGGTCTATCTTGATCAGTGCTCCATGTGAGCTTGAAAAATAACGTATTCTGTTGTTGGAGGAAGTAATCTACAAATATAGATTAATCTACATTTGTAGATTATTTGTAGTAATCTACAAATGTCAATTATATCCTTTTGATTTATGGTATTGTTGAGTTCAACTCAGTCCTTTCTGATTTTTTCCCTGCTGAATCTCTCAATTTTTGATACAAGAGTGGTGAAGTCCCAATTGTAAAGTGGGTTCATATATTTCTCCTTAGAGTTCTACCAGTTTATGCCTTATACACAATGAGAATTGTTATGTTTTCTAGGAGAATTTACCCCTTTATCATTATGTAATGCCCCTCCTTATTCCTGATACTTTCTTACTCTGAAGTATGCACAGTCCAAATACCAGTATAGCTAGATGCCCTCACTTTTTTTTTGAAAGCATGTTAAACATTTCTTCATCTTTTTACCTTTAATCTATAAGCATCTTAATATTTAAGTATAGGGAACATATAGTTGTGTCTTATTTTTTAAACCATTCTGACATCTCTAATTGGAACATTTAAAATCTTGATATTCAGAGTGATTATTGGTATATTTGTGTTAATATCTACCATATTTATTAATGTTTTTATCTCTTGCCTTTGGTCTTTGTTCCTGCTTTGATTTTCCACTCTTTTTCTGTCTTTTGTGGTTTTAACCTTAGCATTCTATGATTCCATTTTTTCTACTCTCTTATTATATCAATTTGGTTTTTTCCACTTTTTAAAATGACTGCCCTAGAGTTTGCAATTTATGCTTACAACTAATACAAGTATAATTTCAAATAACCTATACCACTTTACATTTAGTAAAAATAATTTACAATAGCAAAATAATCTTAATTCCCCCATTTTACCCCTTGTACACTGCTGTTAGTCACGTTGCTTATTCACATGCATTTCTGCTATTAATTTTGAACACGCTGTTATGTGTTCAATCTAGAAAAAAATACCCTAACCCCTTATGCTAAGTTTCATACCTATGTAATTTCACAAATTTGATGGGTTATGTTTTGTTTTCTTTGATTTCAAAATGTATTTTAACCTGAGATTTCTTCTTTGACCCATGTCTACTTAAAAGTATGTTATTTAACCTCCATGTATTTGGGGATTTTTCAGCAATCTGTTGTATCGAGTTTAATTCCACTGTCGAATGAAAGCAAATGTATGAAATTCCTTCCTTTAAATGTGTGTTTTGTGGTCCAGAATGTGGTCTATCTTGATCAGTGCTCCATGTGAGCTTGAAAAATAACGTATTCTGTTGTTGGAGGAAGTAATCTACAAATATAGATTAATCTACATTTGTAGATTATTTGTAGTAATCTACAAATGTCAATTATATCCTTTTGATTTATGGTATTGTTGAGTTCAACTCAGTCCTTTCTGATTTTTTCCCTGCTGAATCTCTCAATTTTTGATACAAGAGTGGTGAAGTCCCAATTGTAAAGTGGGTTCATATATTTCTCCTTAGAGTTCTACCAGTTTATGCCTTATACACAATGAGAATTGTTATGTTTTCTAGGAGAATTTACCCCTTTATCATTATGTAATGCCCCTCCTTATTCCTGATACTTTCTTACTCTGAAGTATGCACAGTCCAAATACCAGTATAGCTAGATGCCCTCACTTTTTTTTTGAAAGCATGTTAAACATTTCTTCATCTTTTTACCTTTAATCTATAAGCATCTTAATATTTAAGTATAGGGAACATATAGTTGTGTCTTATTTTTTAATCCATTCTGACATCTCTAATTGGAACATTTAAAATCTTGATATTCAGAGTGATTATTGGTATATTTGTGTTAATATCTACCATATTTATTAATGTTTTTATCTCTTGCCTTTGGTCTTTGTTCCTGCTTTGATTTTCCACTCTTTTTCTGTCTTTTGTGGTTTTAACCTTAGCATTCTATGATTCCATTTTTTCTACTCTCTTATTATATCAATTTGGTTTTTTCCACTTTTTAAAATGACTGCCCTAGAGTTTGCAATTTATGCTTACAACTAATACAAGTATAATTTCAAATAACCTATACCACTTTACATTTAGTAAAAATAATTTACAATAGCAAAATAATCTTAATTCCCCCATTTTACCCCTTGTACACTGCTGTTAGTCACGTTGCTTATTCACATGCATTTCTGCTATTAATTTTGAACACGCTGTTATGTGTTCAATCTAGAAATATTAAAAACTTTATTTTCACTTATTCCTTCTCTGATACTCCTCTTTTATGTAAATCTAAGTTTCATACCTATGTAATTTCTTCCTTACTAAAGAACTTCTTTTTAACATCTCTTGCAAGGAAGTCTAGTACTTACAAATTCCCTTGATTTTTGTTTTTCTTGTAGTCTCTTTCATTTCTGTAAGATATTTTGCAGGGTACAGAATTCTAAGCTGTGGGTTTTTTTTTCCCCTCAATATCTTCAATAATTTCTCCACAATTACCATCTTTGCACGTTTTCTAAGGAGAAGTGAGATATATTTACCTCTATACATAACCATCACTCTAGCTTCTTTTCTATCAGGGTTTCTTTGCCTTTACATTTGTTTTATTTAAAAATAGTATGTACAGGTGAAGTTTTGCAGCATTTACCTTGCTTCTTGTTCTTGAAGCTTCCTGGATGTCTGGTTTGGTGTTTGGGGTAATTGTCAGTCATTGTACACATGCTCAGTCTTGTCTGACTCTTTGTGATCCCATGGACTACAGCCTGCCAGGCTTCTCTGTCCATGGGACTTTCTCAGCAAGAATGCTGGAGTGGGTTGCCATTTCTCCTCCAGGGGATCTTCCTGACTCAAGGACTGACCCCACATCTCATGTGTCTCCTGCACTGCAGGCAGATTATTTATCGCTGAGCCACCAAGGAAGCCCAACATTAGTCATTACTATTTCAAATATTGTTTCTATTCCTTACTCTCTTGCTTTTACTTCTATTATTACAATTATCCATGTGTCTGTCACATATTCTGCAGTTGTCCCACTGCTCTAGGATATTATTTTTTCATTACCCTGAGGCTTCTTGCTGTTTGCTTTTTGCAGTTTAGAAGATTACTAAATCTTCTAAAGATTACTTCTAAAGATTACTAAATCTTCTAAAGATTACTTTTCCCCTCAAGCTCAGAGATTCTTTGCTCAGCTGTGTCCTGTCTGCTATGAAACTCATTAGAGGTATTCTTTCTGTTACAGTGTTTTTGATCTTAAGCATTTCTTTTAGACTCTTTCTTATAATTTTCATCTCTAGTTTTATGTCACCCATGTGTTCATGGATACTCTTTACCTTATCCACTAGATCCTGGAGCCTACCAATCTTAGTTGTTTTAAATCTCTGGTCTGATAATTGCAACATCATTGCCATTTGGAAGCCTGGTTCTGATGCATTCTCTGTCTCATGCATGTCATGCATGTTTTGTCTTCAATCTATGTTTTTGCCTTTGAATATGTCTTGGTTTTTGGTAGTTGGACATGATGTACTAGATAAAAGAAACTTCTGTAGGTAAGCTTGGAGGACTGTAGTGGTAAGTTGTGGAGGAAGAGGGAGCTGTAGGATAGTGCGGTGGTCAGGTCTCAATATTTCAATCTGCCTGTGCCTCTGATGCAGTGCTTCTCAGCCCAGTCCTCCCACAGGAGGGACAGAATAGCTAAAGTGAGCTGCTATCTTTTCCTCTTTCCAAGTAGAAAATTAGCACCAGCAGTGTTGCATATTTCCTTTTTCCCCAGATTAATTAGGCTTTAATAATCCCCAGCAGTTTAGAATCTGGTTAACTAGTTTCCTCTGAGCACAGGCCTTATTAAGGCGAACAAAATGCAGTGGTGCATTTTAAAATGGCTCCTCTTCCTTTTCGTCTGCCTGAAACCTGAGCGGAATTTTCTCTGGTATTTGCTGTGAAGACTTGGTCAAGCTCCTGGAGGTAAATTTCACCAAATTGTGGAAGGTTCTCTCTAACTAGGTTTCTTGGAGTTTTTACATCTCAAATTTAGAAGTGGACTTCTAAAAATGTTATCAATAGTAGTTTAGGCTTTTCCACTTCAACTAGTTTTTGCGGATCTTTCAGATTGTGGTTTTCTGCATAGGTTTGTTGTAATTCTCTGTACTCACCTGTTAATATCTCCTGTTTGGGAAAAATAATTTCTCCTATGACCCCCACACTAACCCCCTATCTTAGAAGAGTTGTTGCTGTTTCAGGTTGTTCAGTTTATTTATTTATTTATTTTTATTGTTAAGATGGAGTGACAGCTTCTAAATTTCTAACAGACTGAACAGGAAACTGAAAGTCTTGTTCTTAATTCCTGCTTCAATGAGCCCTTGCCAGTTATAGATTCAGGAATTTAGGAATTTAAAATCCAATTTTTTTTAAAGATTTCTGAAATGTGGTTTCCCACTATTGTTTTTTTTTTTTTTTTTTTTTTTATTTGCTTTTGGTACCAGAGCTATGTAAGCTTGTTTACAATTTTACAATATTAGTTTGAGCTATACAGCAAAGTTGCTCAGTTTTTTACAGATTATACTCCATTAAAATTTATTATAAGGTAATGAGTACAAATCCTTCTGCTATACAATATATTCTTTATTCTCTATTGTCCACCTAGTCGTTTGTATCTCCTAATTCCATACTTCTAATTTACTCCTCCTGGATTCTCTATCACCATGGTAACCAGAAGTTTGTTTCCCATATCTGTGAACATACATTTTGCTTATATACTGATTTGTGTTATTGGTAGTTTCCATATATAAGTGATATACTTCAGTATTTATCTTTCAGTGTTTATTTCACTGAGTATAATATTTCCTAGGTCTATCCATGTTCCTGCAAATGCAGGAATTTCCAGGCCCCGTTTTAATAAATTGTCATCCCCTTCCCTCAGTTGCCCTCCTGCTTGCTTTACTTTCCCTACAGCATTTGTCACATTTCAATATACTGTAGGATTCAGCTATAGCATTTTGTTTGTCCTCTGTCTTCCCTGAGGTAAAAGCTCAAAAGTATCCTGAGCAGGCATTGTTGAACCATCCTTGTGACCTTATTATAAACTGGTAGTCATTGACTTTCGCATACACTCTTAAAGATCTGTATTGTTTGCTTGCCTTTCTCATTTTGTGTTTTACGTATTTTACATCTTCATACTTAACTCTTTATTATTTATTGTAGTAATACTTGCTTTTACACTGTGTTGTCTTTTAATCTACCGATTGGCTAATTTAAGTTCTATCTAATCTTTGCTATAGATTTGCCTTTCCAAGTGGGAAGGCACTTTCCTTTTCTATATATTCTAATTTCTTTTCCATTTAGAGAAGATCCTGCAGCATTTCTCATAGGGTAGCTATAACATTGATGAATTCTTGTGTTCTTTTGCTTGTTTTATCGCTACCTAGAGTATGCTAAGAGAAGATTTTTCCCTTTCAGCACTATGAATGTATCATGCTGTTACCTTCTGGTCTCCAAAGCTTCTGCAAAACTATCAGCTGATAATCTATGGCAATTTCTTTGTATATGATTCTTTGTATTTCTCTTGGTGCCTTTAGAAATATCTCTTAAAAATAATTTTTTAATATTTAATTTTTATATTACTTGGCATGAGTCCTTGGGGGCATTCATCTTATTATGATTTTCTATGATTCCTATACTCAGGTATCTCCTAATTCCATACTTCTAATTTACTCCTCCTGGATTCTCTATCACCATGGTAACCAGAAGTTTGTTTCCCATATCTGTGAACATACATTTTGCTTATATACTGATTTGTGTTATTGGTAGTTTCCATATATAAGTGATATACTTCAGTATTTATCTTTCAGTGTTTATTTCACTGAGTATAATATTTCCTAGGTCTATCCATGTTCCTGCAAATGCAGGAATTTCCAGGCCCCGTTTTAATAAATTGTCATCCCCTTCCCTCAGTTGCCCTCCTGCTTGCTTTACTTTCCCTACAGCATTTGTCACATTTCAATATACTGTAGGATTCAGCTATAGCATTTTGTTTGTCCTCTGTCTTCCCTGAGGTAAAAGCTCAAAAGTATCCTGAGCAGGCATTGTTGAACCATCCTTGTGACCTTATTATAAACTGGTAGTCATTGACTTTCGCATACACTCTTAAAGATCTGTATTGTTTGCTTGCCTTTCTCATTTTGTGTTTTACGTATTTTACATCTTCATACTTAACTCTTTATTATTTATTGTAGTAATACTTGCTTTTACACTGTGTTGTCTTTTAATCTACCGATTGGCTAATTTAAGTTCTATCTAATCTTTGCTATAGATTTGCCTTTCCAAGTGGGAAGGCACTTTCCTTTTCTATATATTCTAATTTCTTTTCCATTTAGAGAAGATCCTGCAGCATTTCTCATAGGGTAGCTATAACATTGATGAATTCTTGTGTTCTTTTGCTTGTTTTATCGCTACCTAGAGTATGCTAAGAGAAGATTTTTCCCTTTCAGCACTATGAATGTATCATGCTGTTACCTTCTGGTCTCCAAAGCTTCTGCAAAACTATCAGCTGATAATCTATGGCAATTTCTTTGTATATGATTCTTTGTATTTCTCTTGGTGCCTTTAGAAATATCTCTTAAAAATAATTTTTTAATATTTAATTTTTATATTACTTGGCATGAGTCCTTGGGGGCATTCATCTTATTATGATTTTCTATGATTCCTATACTCAGGTATCTGTTTCCTTCTTCAACTGTGGGGCCTTTCCTGTTAGAGTTTCTTCATATGCATTTTTGATTCCCTTCTTGTTCTCTTGCACTTTTGTAACACCTATAATACAAATGTTGGAATACTTAATATAATCCTAGCCATCTTTTAAGTTGCTTTCATTTTATAAATTGTTTTTCTTTCTGCCATTCTGATGGGGTGATTTTCATTATTCTATCCTCCAGATCAAACATGTTCTTCTAGATTATTTAGGGTCCTACTTATTTCTTCTAATGTGTGTTCATTTTTGTTTTCTGAAATTTCAATTATTGAATTACTTATTTTTGATTGGGTCTTTTCTGCATTTTCTAGTTCCTTGTTAAAATGTGAAGTATTTATTTTCCCTGATTTAACTTTCTATTACCAATGTTTTAAATTCTTTGTCTCGTGTTTTGTTTTATTTTAAATTTAGGTCTCATTATCTTTTCAGGGGGTTTCTTTCGGTTTTTCAACTGAACATAGTTCCTCTGCCTTATGATTTTAACTCTCTTCCCCTATGACTTTAGGTAAAACAGTTACCTATTGTGCTCTTGAAGGCATATGCTAATGTGGGAGTGCCCCAGTGGAAACTGCATGTGCCCAAGGGCTTTGTGGGATGGCTGGATTTGAGGTGGATGCCAGTCACATCTTTCTTCAGGGTGTGCTGGCAGTTGTCACTTTGGTAGGGCATTGGGTTGGAGGAGCTGGCACCTCAATTGAGGGGGAATTCCTCTCTATTCAGTGTCCTGTCATGCATAGGGTCTGAACCCCTATTTTGCTGGGCTGTGGCAGAGCTGCTGCCATCAGAAATCTGGGCTGATTCTGGGACACCACTTGAGTAAGTGCCAAGAATTGCTGTCACCACCACACCTGGGCTTCTCCTTGGACTGTGTCCACTCTGGGAGCCAAAATCAACTCTTCCTTGGCCCTGTTCAGTCCCGATCCACTGATTTACTGTGGTGTGGAGTGAGTTGGGCTGCAACATTCACTCATCTTGGGCTGGGTCATGTATAGTTGACCTCTCTGTCTTAAGGACTTTCTTCATGGGATGACTTGCTCTTGGTGCCTTTAGAAATATCTCTTAAATAATTTTTTAATATTTAATTTTTATATTACTTGGCATGAGTCCTTGGGGGCATTCATCTTATTATGATTTTCTATGATTCCTATACTCAGGTATCTGTTTCCTTCTTCAACTGTGGGGCCTTTCCTGTTAGAGTTTCTTCATATGCATTTTTGATTCCTTCTTGTTCTCTTGCACTTTTGTAACACCTATAATACAAATGTTGGAATACTTAATATAATCCTAGCCATCTTTTAAGTTGCTTTCATTTTATAAATTGTTTTTCTTTCTGCCATTCTGATGGGGTGATTTTCATTATTCTATCCTCCAGATCAAACATGTTCTTCTAGATTATTTAGGGTCCTACTTATTTCTTCTAATGTGTGTTCATTTTTGTTTTCTGAAATTTCAATTATTGAATTACTTATTTTTGATTGGGTCTTTTCTGCATTTTCTAGTTCCTTGTTAAAATGTGAAGTATTTATTTTCCCTGATTTAACTTTCTATTACCAATGTTTTAAATTCTTTGTCTCGTGTTTTGTTTTATTTTAAATTTAGGTCTCATTATCTTTTCAGGGGGTTTCTTTCGGTTTTTCAACTGAACATAGTTCCTCTGCCTTATGATTTTAACTCTCTTCCCCTATGACTTTAGGTAAAACAGTTACCTATTGTGCTCTTGAAGGCATATGCTAATGTGGGAGTGCCCCAGTGGAAACTGCATGTGCCCAAGGGCTTTGTGGGATGGCTGGATTTGAGGTGGATGCCAGTCACATCTTTCTTCAGGGTGTGCTGGCAGTTGTCACTTTGGTAGGGCATTGGGTTGGAGGAGCTGGCACCTCAATTGAGGGGGAATTCCTCTCTATTCAGTGTCCTGTCATGCATAGGGTCTGAACCCCTATTTTGCTGGGCTGTGGCAGAGCTGCTGCCATCAGAAATCTGGGCTGATTCTGGGACACCACTTGAGTAAGTGCCAAGAATTGCTGTCACCACCACACCTGGGCTTCTCCTTGGACTGTGTCCACTCTGGGAGCCAAAATCAACTCTTCCTTGGCCCTGTTCAGTCCCGATCCACTGATTTACTGTGGTGTGGAGTGAGTTGGGCTGCAACATTCACTCATCTTGGGCTGGGTCATGTATAGTTGACCTCTCTCTGTCTTGCCTTGGGGGAAACTCGTGTGTGTGTGTGTGTGTGTGTGCGTGCGTGTGCTTCTCATGAGCAGTGTTCAGTCTGTTTCAGTATTGAGTCCTTCAACTATCAAATGGTGTTTATCTCCTCCACATAGGACCACAGTACAGGCACTCCAAGTCTATGTCTTAACCATCTCATCTAGGGTGGATTCTGCAAACTCCCCTTTCTTCTACTCCCCTGCTAGGCACACAGGGTCAGAACTGGATCTCTTTTCCTCTCTCTCTAGCCAATTAAATGTGTATCTTTCTTATACCTTGGCTGTACAGGAGTCTTTCAGCTAGATTCCAGTCAGAACATTTCCACATGTAGTTGTACTTTGTGTTTTCAGGAAGGGATGTGAGCTCCATATCCTCCTCTTGATGTCTCTCTCCACTTGTTGTGTTCTGTTCCCAGGTGTTTAGTTTCGTTTTTTTTTTTTTTTTTTGGTCTATTTTTTTATCTTCTTTTTGTGTTCCTGGGTGTCCCTGCCTTTTGAACTATTTTCATTTATTTTCCTTTTCTCAGTATTCAAAAAAAAAAGCCTCCCAACTATCCTCTCAAAATGATGATTTTTTTTCATGAAATTTTAATCTCATAGTTTATTTTAATGCCTTAAATTATATGCTGTCTAACTTTAAAAATAATACCAGGGTTTTTTTTTTAGGTCTAAGTTTTCTTACATTTCCTCTTTTTTTGGCATTATGTTCTTTTTTTCCCTTTAGATTGTAAACCCTCTGGTGTCTAGCAATTATTTCTACTTTACGGATGGCGAGCACATTTGAGTAAGGGGGGCCAATTGAGGGGAATTCCTCTCTATTCAGTGTCCTGTCATGCATAGGGTCTGAACCCCTATTTTGCTGGGCTGTGGCAGAGCTGCTGCCATCAGAAATCTGGGCTGATTCTGGGACACCACTTGAGTAAGTGCCAAGAATTGCTGTCACCACCACACCTGGGCTTCTCCTTGGACTGTGTCCACTCTGGGAGCCAAAATCAACTCTTCCTTGGCCCTGTTCAGTCCCGATCCACTGATTTACTGTGGTGTGGAGTGAGTTGGGCTGCAACATTCACTCATCTTGGGCTGGGTCATGTATAGTTGACCTCTCTCTGTCTTGCCTTGGGGGAAACTCGTGTGTGTGTGTGTGTGTGTGTGCGTGCGTGTGCTTCTCATGAGCAGTGTTCAGTCTGTTTCAGTATTGAGTCCTTCAACTATCAAATGGTGTTTATCTCCTCCACATAGGACCACAGTACAGGCACTCCAAGTCTATGTCTTAACCATCTCATCTAGGGTGGATTCTGCAAACTCCCCTTTCTTCTACTCCCCTGCTAGGCACACAGGGTCAGAACTGGATCTCTTTTCCTCTCTCTCTAGCCAATTAAATGTGTATCTTTCTTATACCTTGGCTGTACAGGAGTCTTTCAGCTAGATTCCAGTCAGAACATTTCCACATGTAGTTGTACTTTGTGTTTTCAGGAAGGGATGTGAGCTCCATATCCTCCTCTTGATGTCTCTCTCCACTTGTTGTGTTCTGTTCCCAGGTGTTTAGTTTCGTTTTTTTTTTTTTTTTTTTGGTCTATTTTTTTATCTTCTTTTTGTGTTCCTGGGTGTCCCTGCCTTTTGAACTATTTTCATTTATTTTCCTTTTCTCAGTATTCAAAAAAAAAAGCCTCCCAACTATCCTCTCAAAATGATGATTTTTTTTCATGAAATTTTAATCTCATAGTTTATTTTAATGCCTTAAATTATATGCTGTCTAACTTTAAAAATAATACCAGGGTTTTTTTTTTAGGTCTAAGTTTTCTTACATTTCCTCTTTTTTTGGCATTATGTTCTTTTTTTCCCTTTAGATTGTAAACCCTCTGGTGTCTAGCAATTATTTCTACTTTACACATTACATCTCCTAAAGTATGTTCCTTATCTCTTACAGGTTGTCTTTTTTACATTGCAGAACATTTACATAGAATCCATGTTATTTTTTATATTTATATTTGATTGGATACAAAATATTCAAGACTCTTACTTTACCCTTGACTCTGCCTAAAAATAAGTGGTTTTTTTTTTTTTTTTTGCTCTATATTTTTGCACCTCTATTTGACTGAGTGCTTCTATTAAGATCTTTTATAAAATGTATTCATGGTACTCAACCTCCAAAGAAGTATAGTTGAGATAAATTAGCATCAGGCCTGCAGAAGGATTAAACGAGAGGAGATAAATTGAGACAAGTCTTAATAGATTAACACCATTAGAGAAATGTGTTTTTTGAATGAATTTGTTGAGCCTCCCTTCTATTCAAAGAAAATAAAACTGCCGTGGCCAATACCTTTCATGGAATATCTGTCAAAAATTAGCCTTTTTTTATTATTTAGGAAGAGAATCATTTTATTTTAGGGAAATTCATGCATCCTCTTTGAACCAACCACATAGTTGTATAGTGTGACAGAGAATGATATTTGCTGGATTTTATGTATGTATGCTGAAATACCTAACTGCTATTGGGCATATGTCCAATGACTTGCACACCCAAATATTCCTCTAAGGCTAACTTTTTTCTCAATTCCACAAATTTTGATAAATTTTTTGTTTTCATTGATTTCAAAATATACGTTAACTTCTTTTGAGTTTTTTTCTTTTGTCCATGTATTATCTAAAAATGTTGTTTAATCATCATGTATTTGGGGATTTCTCAGCTACCTGTTACTGATTTTGAATTTAATTCAATTGTTGAATAATAGCAGATACATCAAAGTCATTCTTTTAAATTTACCTCCCAGAATAGGGTCTACCTTGGTCATTGTTCCATATGAGCTTAAAAATATGTATTCTACTTTTGTTAGATTAAGTAATATATAGATGTCAATTATATCCTATTGATTGATCATATTGTTGAGTCCAAGTCTGTCCCTTTCTGATTTTCTGCCTGCTGGATCACTCCATTTTTGATAGAGAGAGTCTTGAAGTTCCAACTCTAAAATGGGTTCATTTCTCATTGGAATTCTATTAGTTTTTGTCTCGTAAGTTTGACACTCTTCTGTTAGGTGCATACACAATGAGAATTCTTATGTCTTCTATGGTAATTGACCCCTTTATCATTAAAAAATGCCCTTTATTCCAGTCACTTTCTTACTCCTAAAGTATGCTCTGGGGAAAATCTAATATAGCTACCTTCACATTTTTTGAAAACTTGTTACCACTTTCTTCATTCTCTTACCTTAAATCTATAAATGTCTTATTATTTATAAAGAATAAGGAACATTCTTTTATGTCTTTTATTTTTGATCCATTCTGTCATCTGTCTTTTAATTAGGGCATTTAAACTATTGATATTCAAAGTGTTATTGATGAAGTTGTGTTAATATTTACCGTATTTGTTAGTGTTGTCTATCTCTTGCCTTTGCTCTTTCACACTGTGACTTTTGTGGTTTTAAGTAAGCATTTTATGATTCCATTTGTTGAGCCTCCCTTCTATTCAAAGAAAATAAAACTGCCGTGGCCAATACCTTTCATGGAATATCTGTCAAAAATTAGCCTTTTTTTATTATTTAGGAAGAGAATCATTTTATTTTAGGGAAATTCATGCATCCTCTTTGAACCAACCACATAGTTGTATAGTGTGACAGAGAATGATATTTGCTGGATTTTATGTATGTATGCTGAAATACCTAACTGCTATTGGGCATATGTCCAATGACTTGCACACCCAAATATTCCTCTAAGGCTAACTTTTTTCTCAATTCCACAAATTTTGATAAATTTTTTGTTTTCATTGATTTCAAAATATACGTTAACTTCTTTTGAGTTTTTTTCTTTTGTCCATGTATTATCTAAAAATGTTGTTTAATCATCATGTATTTGGGGATTTCTCAGCTACCTGTTACTGATTTTGAATTTAATTCAATTGTTGAATAATAGCAGATACATCAAAGTCATTCTTTTAAATTTACCTCCCAGAATAGGGTCTACCTTGGTCATTGTTCCATATGAGCTTAAAAATATGTATTCTACTTTTGTTAGATTAAGTAATATATAGATGTCAATTATATCCTATTGATTGATCATATTGTTGAGTCCAAGTCTGTCCCTTTCTGATTTTCTGCCTGCTGGATCACTCCATTTTTGATAGAGAGAGTCTTGAAGTTCCAACTCTAAAATGGGTTCATTTCTCATTGGAATTCTATTAGTTTTTGTCTCGTAAGTTTGACACTCTTCTGTTAGGTGCATACACAATGAGAATTCTTATGTCTTCTATGGTAATTGACCCCTTTATCATTAAAAAATGCCCTTTATTCCAGTCACTTTCTTACTCCTAAAGTATGCTCTGGGGAAAATCTAATATAGCTACCTTCACATTTTTTTTGAAAACTTGTTACCACTTTCTTCATTCTCTTACCTTAAATCTATAAATGTCTTATTATTTATAAAGAATAAGGAACATTCTTTTATGTCTTTTATTTTTGATCCATTCTGTCATCTGTCTTTTAATTAGGGCATTTAAACTATTGATATTCAAAGTGTTATTGATGAAGTTGTGTTAATATTTACCGTATTTGTTAGTGTTGTCTATCTCTTGCCTTTGCTCTTTCACACTGTGACTTTTGTGGTTTTAAGTAAGCATTTTATGATTCCATTTCTCTGCTCTCTTATATCAGTTTTATTTATTTTTCCACTTTTTTACATGGCTGCCCTAGAGTTTGCAATGCACACTTACAACTAATTCAAGTATACTTTCAAATAATATTATACCCCTTCATGAGTGGTGGGAGTACTTTACAATAACAATGATCTTCATTCCCCCATTTAGTCCCTTCTGTCACTGTTATTTATGTTGCTTATTCATACACACTGTTGGTTTCACTATTAACAAACTGTTATATGTTAGTGTAGTTCATAAAATTTTTCTTTTATCTTCAGTTTTCCATTCTGTGATACTGTTGTATGTGTGTGTATGTGTAGATTCAAGTTTTGTACCTACATAAAGTTCTCCTCTGTAAAAAGACTTCTTTTAACATATCTTGCAAGGCAGTCAACTAGTAACAAATTCCCTCAATTTTCATTTGGGAAAGGCTTTATCTTTCACTTCTGAAAGATAATTTTGCAAGTTACAGAATCTAGGGTGGTAGGTTTTTTCTTCAGTGATTTCTGTATTTTACTCCACTATCTCTGCATGCTTTCTAAAGAGAAATCAGTTTTAATTGTTGTATTTATCTCTATGGTAATGGTAACTACTCCCTTCCCAGCTTCCTTTCTTTCAGGATTTTTTCTTTTTCCTGTTTTATGTAATTAGAAAATGACGGGGCTTCCCTGGTGGTCCAGTGGGTAGGGACACCGCCTTGCAGTACAAGGGGCGCCAGTTCGATCCCTGGCCTGGGAAGATCCCATGTGCCGCGGAGCGGCTGGACCATGTGTCCCATTACTGAGCCGGAACCTGGCCAGTCAAGGGAGCACAGAGGTGACTGGACATTGTTTTTGAAAACTTGTTACCACTTTCTTCATTCTCTTACCTTAAATCTATAAATGTCTTATTATTTATAAAGAATAAGGAACATTCTTTTATGTCTTTTATTTTTGATCCATTCTGTCATCTGTCTTTTAATTAGGGCATTTAAACTATTGATATTCAAAGTGTTATTGATGAAGTTGTGTTAATATTTACCGTATTTGTTAGTGTTGTCTATCTCTTGCCTTTGCTCTTTCACACTGTGACTTTTGTGGTTTTAAGTAAGCATTTTATGATTCCATTTCTCTGCTCTCTTATATCAGTTTTATTTATTTTTCCACTTTTTTACATGGCTGCCCTAGAGTTTGCAATGCACACTTACAACTAATTCAAGTATACTTTCAAATAATATTATACCCCTTCATGAGTGGTGGGAGTACTTTACAATAACAATGATCTTCATTCCCCCATTTAGTCCCTTCTGTCACTGTTATTTATGTTGCTTATTCATACACACTGTTGGTTTCACTATTAACAAACTGTTATATGTTAGTGTAGTTCATAAAATTTTTCTTTTATCTTCAGTTTTCCATTCTGTGATACTGTTGTATGTGTGTGTATGTGTAGATTCAAGTTTTGTACCTACATAAAGTTCTCCTCTGTAAAAAGACTTCTTTTAACATATCTTGCAAGGCAGTCAACTAGTAACAAATTCCCTCAATTTTCATTTGGGAAAGGCTTTATCTTTCACTTCTGAAAGATAATTTTGCAAGTTACAGAATCTAGGGTGGTAGGTTTTTTCTTCAGTGATTTCTGTATTTTACTCCACTATCTCTGCATGCTTTCTAAAGAGAAATCAGTTTTAATTGTTGTATTTATCTCTATGGTAATGGTAACTACTCCCTTCCCAGCTTCCTTTCTTTCAGGATTTTTTCTTTTTCCTGTTTTATGTAATTAGAAAATGACGGGGCTTCCCTGGTGGTCCAGTGGGTAGGGACACCGCCTTGCAGTACAAGGGGCGCCAGTTCGATCCCTGGCCTGGGAAGATCCCATGTGCCGCGGAGCGGCTGGACCAGTGTGTCCCATTACTGAGCCGGAACCTGGCAGGTGACAGTCAAGGGAGCACAGAGTAGGACATGACTGAGCAACTAACATTTTATCCACACAGCTCTTGAATATTTTGTTCTCTTTTTTTCCCTCCCAGTGTAATTGCTGTTTGCTTTTTGCAGTTTGGGATTACTACCTAGATATTCTCAAGCTCAGAAGTTCTTTCTCCAGTTGTGTCCAGTCTGCTAATAATTAGTCAAAGGTATTCATTTCTGTTATAGTGCTTTCTGTTTCTAGCATTTTTAGGGGGTGTATTTCTTAGGATTTCCATCTCTATTCTTATATAATTCATTTGCTTATGTATGCTTTCTTCTTATTCATTAGAACTGTCATATAGTAATCATTTCTTTTATATTCTTGCTCTTATAATTCCATCATTGCCATTTGGAGTCCAGTTCTGAGGCATGCTCTGTCTGATGCACATTTTATCTTCAGTCTTTGCTTTTGCTTCTGACTATGTCTTGCTTTACTTTGGGTAGCTGCATATGATGTACTGGATAAGGGAAACATCTGTAACTAGGCTTGGAGTAATGTAGTGGTAAGTTATGGAGGGAGAAGAAGCTCCAGGATAGTGCTGTGGCTAGGTCTCAGTATTTCAGTCTGCCTATGCCTCTGACTGTGAACTGCACACAGTGCTTCTTATCCTCACCTTCCCTAAAGAACACCTAAAGTGGACTGGCATTGAGTGTTTTCTTCTGTTCAAGTGAAAGATAATTTTGCAAGTTACAGAATCTAGGGTGGTAGGTTTTTTCTTCAGTGATTTCTGTATTTTACTCCACTATCTCTGCATGCTTTCTAAAGAGAAATCAGTTTTAATTGTTGTATTTATCTCTATGGTAATGGTAACTACTCCCTTCCCAGCTTCCTTTCTTTCAGGATTTTTTCTTTTTCCTGTTTTATGTAATTAGAAAATGACGGGGCTTCCCTGGTGGTCCAGTGGGTAGGGACACCGCCTTGCAGTACAAGGGGCGCCAGTTCGATCCCTGGCCTGGGAAGATCCCATGTGCCGCGGAGCGGCTGGACCAGTGTGTCCCATTACTGAGCCGGAACCTGGCAGGTGACAGTCAAGGGAGCACAGAGTAGGACATGACTGAGCAACTAACATTTTATCCACACAGCTCTTGAATATTTTGTTCTCTTTTTTTCCCTCCCAGTGTAATTGCTGTTTGCTTTTTGCAGTTTGGGATTACTACCTAGATATTCTCAAGCTCAGAAGTTCTTTCTCCAGTTGTGTCCAGTCTGCTAATAATTAGTCAAAGGTATTCATTTCTGTTATAGTGCTTTCTGTTTCTAGCATTTTTAGGGGGTGTATTTCTTAGGATTTCCATCTCTATTCTTATATAATTCATTTGCTTATGTATGCTTTCTTCTTATTCATTAGAACTGTCATATAGTAATCATTTCTTTTATATTCTTGCTCTTATAATTCCATCATTGCCATTTGGAGTCCAGTTCTGAGGCATGCTCTGTCTGATGCACATTTTATCTTCAGTCTTTGCTTTTGCTTCTGACTATGTCTTGCTTTACTTTGGGTAGCTGCATATGATGTACTGGATAAGGGAAACATCTGTAACTAGGCTTGGAGTAATGTAGTGGTAAGTTATGGAGGGAGAAGAAGCTCCAGGATAGTGCTGTGGCTAGGTCTCAGTATTTCAGTCTGCCTATGCCTCTGACTGTGAACTGCACACAGTGCTTCTTATCCTCACCTTCCCTAAAGAACACCTAAAGTGGACTGGCATTGAGTGTTTTCTTCTGTTCAAGTGAAAAAAAAAAAAGAGAGAGTCAGTAGGGTTTCATGTTTTTATTTCCCCAGGTCAATTAGGCTCAATAAAACCCAGTAGCTTAGACTGTTTAACTAGTTTCCCCTGAGGGCAGGCCTTGTTAAAATAAACACATGCTCTGGTGCATTTTAAAATGACTTCAATTTTCTTTCCCTTCTGGAATGCTGAGTGTGGTCTCTTCTGATATATACTGTGAAAACTTGTTCAAGATCCTGGGGGTAAATATTACTGAATTGTGGAGACTTCTCTCTGACTGAGTTCCCTAGAGTATTTAACACACAAGGTTATCTGCAGTGGGCTTCCAGAAATGCATCAATGTCAATTCATGCTTTACTACTGCATGGCTAGTTCTCATGGAAGTTTCACCTTGTGGTTTTCTGTTCTGGTAAATTGTAATTCTCTGTGTTTACCTGGGAACATCTCCAATTTGGGAACAGTGGCTTGCCCTATAGTCCTAGTGTCCACTCACCCTTTTCAGGGATCTAAGAAGGTTTTACTTTTTCAGGTTGTTCCACATTTTGATTGTTGTTAGGATGGAGTGGCAGCTTCTAACCTTCTAAGAGTATGGAAAGCAAAGTGAAAATCCTGTTAATAACTTTCTGATAATGTCCCCTGCCTTAGTGAGCTCTTGCCAGTTTGATATTCAGGATAATCATTTTTCTTAGATTTTTGAAACCCATTTTTCTGCTTACACTTTTTCTTGGTATCAGAGGAAATTTTTTCTCTATTGAGGTAAGTTAATTTACAATATTAGTTTCAGGTGTTGAGCATAGTGATTTTGTATTTTTACAGATTATACTTCATTAAAAGTTATTACAAGGTAATGAGTATAATTCCCTGTGCTATACAATAAAGACTTTGTTTTATACAAATTTATTTGTTTATATCTCTTAATTCCATACCCTAATTTGTTCCTTACCCCTTCCCTTTCCCTTGCTCAAACTAATTTTATTTTTATAACCTGAGTCTGTTTTGTATTGTGTATACACACCTCTGTATTATTTTGCAGACACAGTGCTTCTTACCACCTTCTAAGGGTGGACTGGCATTGAGTGTTTTCTTCTGTTCAAGTGAAAAAAAAGAGAGAGTCAGTAGGGTTTCATGTTTTTATTTCCCCAGGTCAATTAGGCTCAATAAAACCCAGTAGCTTAGACTGTTTAACTAGTTTCCCCTGAGGGCAGGCCTTGTTAAAATAAACACATGCTCTGGTGCATTTTAAAATGACTTCAATTTTCTTTCCCTTCTGGAATGCTGAGTGTGGTCTCTTCTGATATATACTGTGAAAACTTGTTCAAGATCCTGGGGGTAAATATTACTGAATTGTGGAGACTTCTCTCTGACTGAGTTCCCTAGAGTATTTAACACACAAGGTTATCTGCAGTGGGCTTCCAGAAATGCATCAATGTCAATTCATGCTTTACTACTGCATGGCTAGTTCTCATGGAAGTTTCACCTTGTGGTTTTCTGTTCTGGTAAATTGTAATTCTCTGTGTTTACCTGGGAACATCTCCAATTTGGGAACAGTGGCTTGCCCTATAGTCCTAGTGTCCACTCACCCTTTTCAGGGATCTAAGAAGGTTTTACTTTTTCAGGTTGTTCCACATTTTGATTGTTGTTAGGATGGAGTGGCAGCTTCTAACCTTCTAAGAGTATGGAAAGCAAAGTGAAAATCCTGTTAATAACTTTCTGATAATGTCCCCTGCCTTAGTGAGCTCTTGCCAGTTTGATATTCAGGATAATCATTTTTTCTTAGATTTTTGAAACCCATTTTTCTGCTTACACTTTTTCTTGGTATCAGAGGAAATTTTTTCTCTATTGAGGTAAGTTAATTTACAATATTAGTTTCAGGTGTTGAGCATAGTGATTTTGTATTTTTACAGATTATACTTCATTAAAAGTTATTACAAGGTAATGAGTATAATTCCCTGTGCTATACAATAAAGACTTTGTTTTATACAAATTTATTTGTTTATATCTCTTAATTCCATACCCCTAATTTGTTCCTTACCCCTTCCCTTTCCCTTGCTCAAACTAATTTTATTTTTATAACCTGAGTCTGTTTTGTATTGTGTATACACACCTCTGTATTATTTTGCAGAGTTCCACATATAAGTGATATTCTACAGTATTTGTCTTTCACTGAGTTATTTCATTAAGCATAATTTTCCCTAGGTCTATTCATGTTGCTGTAGATGCAGAAATTTCCAGGTCTCTGTTTTAGTAAATTGCCATTCCTTACCCTTCTAACCTGCCTCCCTATTTTATTTTTCCTATAGTATTTGTCACATCACAGTAGGCTGTAGGATTTAACTATGCATTTTGTTTATCATCTCTCCTCCCCGAGTTAAGAAGTAAATAACATGCTGAGCTTGTATTTCTCTAGTTGAACCATTGCTGACCCTTTTAAAACTGGTAGTCATTTATGTTCAAATGCATTCTAAAAGATCTATATTTTTTATTCCCATTCCTCACAGTTTGTGTTTTAGATTACATTTTCATACTTATCCCTTAACTCTTTATTTTAGTTATAGTTGATTTTATACTTTATTTTATACTTTGTCTTTTAATCTACCCACTGGCTTATTTAAGTGATCTTTAATCCTTACTATAGATATGTCTTTCCCAGTGGGATTTTTCATTTTTTATATATTCATTTTTCTTTTCCATTTAGAAAAGACCCTGTAACATTTCTCTTAGGGTATGTTTAATATTGATGAGTTCTTCTAGTATTTGCTTGTCTGTGAAGTTCTTTATTTCTCATCTATGCTAAACAATAATCTTTCTGGGAAGAGAATTCTAGGTGCAAATTTTTCCCTTTCAGCATTCTGACTATAACATGGTGTTCCCTTATTCTGCTGAGGTTTTGCAGAAGTGTCAGGTGATAATCTTTTCCTTTGTATATTACTTTTGGTGTTTCTTTTGCCCCGCCGAAGTAAGTTAATTTACAATATTAGTTTCAGGTGTTGAGCATAGTGATTTTTGTATTTTTACAGATTATACTTCATTAAAAGTTATTACAAGGTAATGAGTATAATTCCCTGTGCTATACAATAAAGACTTTGTTTTATACAAATTTATTTGTTTATATCTCTTAATTCCATACCCCTAATTTGTTCCTTACCCCTTCCCTTTCCCTTGCTCAAACTAATTTTATTTTTATAACCTGAGTCTGTTTTGTATTGTGTATACACACCTCTGTATTATTTTGCAGAGTTCCACATATAAGTGATATTCTACAGTATTTGTCTTTCACTGAGTTATTTCATTAAGCATAATTTTCCCTAGGTCTATTCATGTTGCTGTAGATGCAGAAATTTCCAGGTCTCTGTTTTAGTAAATTGCCATTCCTTACCCTTCTAACCTGCCTCCCTATTTTATTTTTCCTATAGTATTTGTCACATCACAGTAGGCTGTAGGATTTAACTATGCATTTTGTTTATCATCTCTCCTCCCCGAGTTAAGAAGTAAATAACATGCTGAGCTTGTATTTCTCTAGTTGAACCATTGCTGACCCTTTTAAAACTGGTAGTCATTTATGTTCAAATGCATTCTAAAAGATCTATATTTTTTATTCCCATTCCTCACAGTTTGTGTTTTAGATTACATTTTCATACTTATCCCTTAACTCTTTATTTTAGTTATAGTTGATTTTATACTTTATTTTATACTTTGTCTTTTAATCTACCCACTGGCTTATTTAAGTGATCTTTAATCCTTACTATAGATATGTCTTTCCCAGTGGGATTTTTCATTTTTTATATATTCATTTTTCTTTTCCATTTAGAAAAGACCCTGTAACATTTCTCTTAGGGTATGTTTAATATTGATGAGTTCTTCTAGTATTTGCTTGTCTGTGAAGTTCTTTATTTCTCATCTATGCTAAACAATAATCTTTCTGGGAAGAGAATTCTAGGTGCAAATTTTTCCCTTTCAGCATTCTGACTATAACATGGTGTTCCCTTATTCTGCTGAGGTTTTGCAGAAGTGTCAGGTGATAATCTTTTCCTTTGTATATTACTTTTGGTGTTTCTTTTGCTGCCTTTAAATTATCTCTTTTTCTGTTCTTTTAATTTTGATTTGTCTTGATGTAGATATTTTTAAAATCTCAGGTAGCCTGGACCTGCAGTGGCTGAAGCAGGGTTTAGGTTCCCAGCCAGAGCCTGATGTAGGGTCATGGCAATGAGAGTTGAATCTTAGCCACTAAACCAGTGATCATTGACAGGCCCCTAACTCTTTGGCTTTGCAAAGAATCTGCCTGCAATGCAGGAAACCCGGTTTCAATCCCTGTATTGGGAAAATCCTCTGGTGGAGGAAATGGCAAACCATTCCAGTATTCTTACCTAGAAAATCCCATGGACAGAGAAGTTTGGCAGGCTACAGTCCATGGTGTCGCAAAGAGTCAGGCACAACTGAGCAACTAACACTTTACTTTTACATGTAGTAAAAGTAGCTTAAAGCAGTCACCTTTATCTCTCTTACAAAAAGCTTTCATATCTTCTCTCATTTCTCTAAATGTAGGTGCAGTTATTCTCTAACCATGGAAACATTCTCCACATTGGAAAACACTCAGGATTCTTTGGAAATCTACACAGTCTCTCCTGTCTCCAAATGGTGAGTTTTTGTTTCCAAATTTACTAGAATGCTGTTTGTTGGAGATGTCAAATGGCATTTCCAAATCACTAAGCTCACTTTATCTCACATTGTGGTCCCTTGTAAACTTTGATAAGAGGATGTTACAATTTCCTGCATTTATTGCTCTTAAAAACAAAACTTTCTGAGAATAGAACTGTGATTTAATTAGTGATGACTATAAAATACATTTCCTTTGTATTTTACATAGCAGTTATGGTATTTGGTTTGATATTTTATGTGATTTTGGTTTAACAATTGATAATCAAGGTTCAATCTCATAGAATGTAAACTTTTATATTGTTATAAAAAAACACATTTAGCTTATTGATGACCATTTTTAAGTACACACTTCAATATGTTAAGTTTGTTTACATTGCTGTACAACAGATCTCTAGACCTTTTTCATCTTGAAAAAGTGAAACTCTGCATCCATTAGAGACTAATTCCCCTTCTTCCCACTGCTCCTTCTCAACTACCTTTCTACTTTGTTTTCATGATTTTGATTACTCAGATATACTTTATATGAGTAGAATCATAGAGTGTTTGCTCTTTTGTGACTGGCTTATCTTGCTCAACATAATGACCTTAGGCTTAGTCATGTTTTACCATTGACAGGATTTCATTTTAAGACTCTGCAATATCCCATTATATGTGTATGTTACATTTTATTTATTCATATGTTAATGGGTATTTTGGTAGCTTTTACCTTTTGGCTTTTATGAATGATTCTGCAATGAATAGGGGTGGGTACACTTCTCTTTGAAATCCTGCTTTGATCTGTTGGATATACATCCAGAAGTAAAATTGCCAGATCATATGGCAGTTCTATTTTTAATTTTTTGAGGAAGCTCTATACCATTTTCTATAATGACTAGACCATCATATTTCTACCAACAATGCACAGGATTCCAATTTCTCTGCATCCTTGTGAATGCTCATTTCCTATTCTTTTCATATCTTCTCTCATTTCTCTAAATGTAGGTGCAGTTATTCTCTAACCATGGAAACATTCTCCACATTGGAAAACACTCAGGATTCTTTGGAAATCTACACAGTCTCTCCTGTCTCCAAATGGTGAGTTTTTGTTTCCAAATTTACTAGAATGCTGTTTGTTGGAGATGTCAAATGGCATTTCCAAATCACTAAGCTCACTTTATCTCACATTGTGGTCCCTTGTAAACTTTGATAAGAGGATGTTACAATTTCCTGCATTTATTGCTTTTAAAAAACAAAACTTTCTGAGAATAGAACTGTGATTTAATTAGTGATGACTATAAAATACATTTCCTTTGTATTTTACATAGCAGTTATGGTATTTGGTTTGATATTTTATGTGATTTTGGTTTAACAATTGATAATCAAGGTTCAATCTCATAGAATGTAAACTTTTATATTGTTATAAAAAAACACATTTAGCTTATTGATGACCATTTTTAAGTACACACTTCAATATGTTAAGTTTGTTTACATTGCTGTACAACAGATCTCTAGACCTTTTTCATCTTTAAAAAGTGAAACTCTGCATCCATTAGAGACTAATTCCCCTTCTTCCCACTGCTCCTTCTCAACTACCTTTCTACTTTGTTTTCATGATTTTGATTACTCAGATATACTTTATATGAGTAGAATCATAGAGTGTTTGCTCTTTTGTGACTGGCTTATCTTGCTCAACATAATGACCTTAGGCTTAGTCATGTTTTACCATTGACAGGATTTCATTTTAAGACTCTGCAATATCCCATTATATGTGTATGTTACATTTTATTTATTCATATGTTAATGGGTATTTTGGTAGCTTTTACCTTTTGGCTTTTATGAATGATTCTGCAATGAATAGGGGTGGGTACACTTCTCTTTGAAATCCTGCTTTGATCTGTTGGATATACATCCAGAAGTAAAATTGCCAGATCATATGGCAGTTCTATTTTTAATTTTTTGAGGAAGCTCTATACCATTTTCTATAATGACTAGACCATCATATTTCTACCAACAATGCACAGGATTCCAATTTCTCTGCATCCTTGTGAATGCTCATTTCCTATTCTTTTGATAGTGATCATCCTTATGGATATGAGATGCTATTTCATTGTGATTTTGAATTGCATTTCTCTTGTGATTAGTGACATTGAGCACCTTTTTCGTCATTTGTATATCTTCTTTGGAAAATTAAGTGCATCATTTATCCATTTTTTATAATCAGGTCAGCTGGTTTGGATTGTTTAGTGGGAGTTTCTTATATTTTTGATGAATAAGGATATTTTAGATATTTTAAACACAAAAATATGTGTTGCAGTGATTTATTAGCTTTAAAAACATTGGTTAAGCTGAAAAAAATATATTTTAGGTTGATCTTTCAAAAGGACTTCTGTAAAGAACAGAGTTACAATGGGAGGTAATACTCTGATTAGAAAATTAGAAACCTACTACAAAATACGCTGCCTCTAGAGTCATCCTGTGCTATACAACGAAAATAAGGAGTCCACAGAAAGATCAGAAAACTTAATCAAAAAGCCATTCTCAGAAAACCCTCATGATCTGGAAGCCACTGTTAACAACTGCAGCTCCCAAAACACCTGCAAAATTTTACTAGGAAATTGAATACCCTACATAATTCTTACTATTAATACTCATGGATTGAGTGCCACACATTAATATCTTTGTTAATGCTGCAGCAGGAAACCAGACACCATATGATGATCTTCGCAAGCAGAAATAAACAGCATAAATAGCCCCCGTATCATATTAACCATGCAAATATCATGACAATGTATCTGATTGGCAGAACCAAAATCATATACAGAGATGTAGCTGCAAGAGTTTCTATAAAGTGCAGAATTATAGCCTCCGAAATAATGAAACCATTCCAGAAATATATTAAAATGGCTGTTGGGCTCTAATCCATCATATCTACCTCCAGGTAAAGTAATGGAATTTACTACTTTTTCTTTTTTTTCTTGCTGTTGTGATGAGAGTGAAAGAGGACAGGCTTAGAAGCCTTCATTTGTTAAAATCATCCTGGTATGATTTGCCTAAAATTCAAATCTGATTATGTCATTCATCTTCTTAGACCATGAGGACATGTAAGTACAAAATATGAATTATTTATTATAACTGTTTTTTGATACTTCAAAAACATTTACCCATTTGCTGGCCTGCATATTGGGTCTTTTGGCAATGAAAGGAGGTTGACTTTTGTGACCATATTCTAAATGAGCTTAACATATGTGTATGCCAATTGTAGGCAACTCTACTTTTATTTATGAACCACTGTAAGGTTAATTCCTAAGACAGGTATTATTCTGGGTAATTGATGGAAATAACTGATAGAAATGAGAATTATTTGTAGTATAAGAAGGAGGAAATTAAAGTTAGAAGATAGTTGGCTTCTAAGAATATTGAACGATCCAATAAAATGACAGCTGCTATATATATGAATAAAGAGATAGGATATCCTATTAATTGCCCATAAATTAAATATGCAAAACAAGTCTTAGTCTGTATATAATATGTATATATTTGTTAGAAAAATGATCTTTTTCAAAAGGAAAAATAATGAAATTTGTATGTTTCTTATAAATCAAAATGTTAGTAGTACTTTAGTGAAAATGTCATTTCATCTTAATCCTAAAATTCCCATTCTATTTTGTCCCAGGTAATTTACGGTCAAATTTAAAGATAGAAATATTGATGGAGTAATCTTAGGAACCAAGTTTTCATTTTTAATGAAATGAAAAAATTTAAAATTATAATCCTTGAATAGAACTGTTACAGATAGTTTCTTCTAAAATATACCAGGACTATTGAGATTGTTACATTCTGATTATAAAGTTGATTTTGGATGCTATTACAGATTAAAAGCTGTGAGAAAAATAGTTTCCAATAGGAATTTTGATGTGTTCCAATGTCTTTAGGAATTATAAAAATCTATCACGTAAGAAGTATATCACAATTTTCTTCTAGTAGAACTATGGTATTTTCATCAACCCTCAGTTATCAGTGGAGGTTATTCATTCATTGATGCAAATATATTTACTTAATGCCTACTGTGTTTGAGGCATATAGCTAAGAGTTTGTATATATATAAAAAAATAGAAACAAATCCTTGCACTGATAAGCATAATAAAGTAATAAACAAGTGTTATGGAAAAAAAAAAATGAAGCAACAAATAAAGAGATGAACATCTTCTGAAGTTGAAAACTGGGCCGAGACCCAAAGTTGGTGAAATACAGCATGTTTTATAAGAAGAGTATTTAAGGCAAGACCAATAACATGTGCAAAGTGCTTAGGTCAAAGCTTCCCCAGAGTGTTTCAGGAAACACTAGTGAAGGAGGTCTGTGTGCTCAGAGGGAATAATGGTGAGATGTAACTGGAGGGGAAAAGGAAGGTAATATCGATAGAACCTCATAGGCTCTCATAAGGATTGGGTTATTCTTTTAAGTCATTGGACACTTTAAAGAAAAAAAAAGTAACATGACCTGGGAGATTATAAGGGAGAAATGTGGGGCAGAGGCCACTAAAAATATAGAGGCCACTAAAATAATCTTAAGTGAGAAACTGTTATGGCTTGGATCATGGTGCCAGAATGTGGAGGTGAAAAGAACTAAAAGAATGGTAAAGGCCATATTTTTAAAATATTCAGCAAGGGGAGTAAATCAAAATCGTCTATAATATGTATATATTTGTTAGAAATGATCTTTTCAGAAATGAAATTTGTATTTTCTATTTTTCTTATCTTAATCCTAAAATTCCCATTCTATTTTGTCCCAGGTAATTTACGGTCAAATTTAAAGATAGAAATATTGATGGAGTAATCTTAGGAACCAAGTTTTCATTTTTAATGAAATGAAAAAATTTAAAATTATAATCCTTGAATAGAACTGTTACAGATAGTTTCTTCTAAAATATACCAGGACTATTGAGATTGTTACATTCTGATTATAAAGTTGATTTTGGATGCTATTACAGATTAAAAGCTGTGAGAAAAATAGTTTCCAATAGGAATTTTGATGTGTTCCAATGTCTTTAGGAATTATAAAAATCTATCACGTAAGAAGTATATCACAATTTTCTTCTAGTAGAACTATGGTATTTTCATCAACCCTCAGTTATCAGTGGAGGTTATTCATTCATTGATGCAAATATATTTACTTAATGCCTACTGTGTTTGAGGCATATAGCTAAGAGTTTGTATATATATAAAAAAATAGAAACAAATCCTTGCACTGATAAGCATAATAAAGTAATAAACAAGTGTTATGGAAAAAAAAAAATGAAGCAACAAATAAAGAGATGAACATCTTCTGAAGTTGAAAACTGGGCCGAGACCCAAAGTTGGTGAAATACAGCATGTTTTATAAGAAGAGTATTTAAGGCAAGACCAATAACATGTGCAAAGTGCTTAGGTCAAAGTTTCCCCCAGAGTGTTTCAGGAAACACTAGTGAAGGAGGTCTGTGTGCTCAGAGGGAATAATGGTGAGATGTAACTGGAGGGGAAAAGGAAGGTAATATCGATAGAACCTCATAGGCTCTCATAAGGATTGGGTTATTCTTTTAAGTCATTGGACACTTTAAAGAAAAAAAAAGTAACATGACCTGGGAGATTATAAGGGAGAAATGTGGGGCAGAGGCCACTAAAAATATAGAGGCCACTAAAATAATCTTAAGTGAGAAATTGTTATGGCTTGGATCATGGTGCCAGAATGTGGAGGTGAAAAGAACTAAAAGAATGGTAAAGGCCATATTTTTAAAATATTCAGCAAGGGGAGAGAATTAATGCACATAATTTTAGGCAGAGGTGTAGATGTTTTGTCTACAGTAAAAGTGAGGAGATGGAACATCACTAAGTGATGTGGGACTTACCAATGATGTATTCCTAGGACCATTTCTCATTTTTTAGCAGACTCACAAACTATGAGTGAAGAAGGAGACCATGTCTGGGAAATACAGTATGACTGCCATGTAACTCAATAGATTGTGGATTTGACATTGATAGCAATGTGTATAAAGTATAAATAGTCAGCATGATGATGTGCAATTTCTGGCCATACTTAGTTACTAAACATAGAATCAAAGGAGACAGAGAATTGTATTTAACTAAAGTTAGAATTTTGCTAAAGTGAATATAAAATATAGTGCGACAAGAGTTAAAAAATATACATGGAAAGAAGTACTTTTATTGATGGAATATGGAGTCAAAACTAAGGTAGAAAATAATGATATGAGTATGATGAGACATGGTAGAATGGTAGTTAGATCAATAGACTCTAGGTGCTAGTGGGTATGGAAGAGTTAATGGAATTACAGTACTAAAGAGAATGAGCTGAAGATAAAAAGTAGCTAGAGAGTGGTATGCATGAAACTGAGATATGGATATGGTTTATTGGTTTATAACAACAAGATCCAGTGCATGAACCTAGAAGTGAAAGATTGATAAAGGGTGGAACAAAAGTTCATAGGAGGATAATCTGAGAGAAGCCTAGAGAATGGAAGGATCATATTTACAGATAATAAATGACGGAAAAAATCTGAGACTAATGAAGGTCAAAGCTTCCCAGAGTGTTTCAGGAAACACTAGTGAAGGAGGTCTGTGTGCTCAGAGGGAATAATGGTGAGATGTAACTGGAGGGGAAAAGGAAGGTAATATCGATAGAACCTCATAGGCTCTCATAAGGATTGGGTTATTCTTTTAAGTCATTGGACACTTTAAAGAAAAAAAAAGTAACATGACCTGGGAGATTATAAGGGAGAAATGTGGGGCAGAGGCCACTAAAAATATAGAGGCCACTAAAATAATCTTAAGTGAGAAACTGTTATGGCTTGGATCATGGTGCCAGAATGTGGAGGTGAAAAGAACTAAAAGAATGGTAAAGGCCATATTTTTAAAATATTCAGCAAGGGGAGAGAATTAATGCACATAATTTTAGGCAGAGGTGTAGATGTTTTGTCTACAGTAAAAAGTGAGGAGATGGAACATCACTAAGTGATGTGGGACTTACCAATGATGTATTCCTAGGACCATTTCTCATTTTTTAGCAGACTCACAAACTATGAGTGAAGAAGGAGACCATGTCTGGGAAATACAGTATGACTGCCATGTAACTCAATAGATTGTGGATTTGACATTGATAGCAATGTGTATAAAGTATAAATAGTCAGCATGATGATGTGCAATTTCTGGCCATACTTAGTTACTAAACATAGAATCAAAGGAGACAGAGAATTGTATTTAACTAAAGTTAGAATTTTGCTAAAGTGAATATAAAATATAGTGCGACAAGAGTTAAAAAATATACATGGAAAGAAGTACTTTTATTGATGGAATATGGAGTCAAAACTAAGGTAGAAAATAATGATATGAGTATGATGAGACATGGTAGAATGGTAGTTAGATCAATAGACTCTAGGTGCTAGTGGGTATGGAAGAGTTAATGGAATTACAGTACTAAAGAGAATGAGCTGAAGATAAAAAGTAGCTAGAGAGTGGTATGCATGAAACTGAGATATGGATATGGTTTATTGGTTTATAACAACAAGATCCAGTGCATGAACCTAGAAGTGAAAGATTGATAAAGGGTGGAACAAAAGTTCATAGGAGGATAATCTGAGAGAAGCCTAGAGAATGGAAGGATCATATTTACAGATAATAAATGACTGAGAAATATAATAAGAGTAGTTGCTGAAAGAAATGACAGTAAAGAATAACATACCTTCAGAGAATAGAAGTCATTTATGTGCCCAATGACTATAATTTTTCAATTATCTGTGATTCAAAGATAAATGTTTTTAGGAATGGAAATTTAAAAATGCCTGAAAGAATAAAATAGAGAAAATGACATCAAAAATGGCACTGGGAGTATCGGGGGAGAGGGAGAATTGCCACTGAGTACCACCCTAGCAAGTAGTTACTCCACTTACTTTTGTGAAGATGGACATACCTTAGGGATTGGCCACCTCTACTCTGATGACTTTGTTGAAAATAATTCTGTGTAATGTGTTCTCTGCTTGTGTGGCTAAAGAAACGGGCTGGGCAAGATTGAATATTGGTGAAATTTTAACATTCAGGAGAGTTCTAATTCACCTCCTTCAAATTAGCTTAAATTCTGAACCACCTGGTTATTATCTGAAATCAAACATGTGGAGAATTAAAAGTTCCTTCTTAGAAATGGCTTTCCTCACATGTTGTGCTAAGACTATAATATAACTTAATTATAGAGCTTTGCTACCATCAGCAACTTTGTGTGTTGGAAACCAGCTATTTTAAATTACAAATTTTCTCATTTAGCCATTGAATAGTCCTAGAGCTAAGAAAGCGTGCATTGCTGCCATATTTTCTCCCAAGCTGTCTTTGGAGATGGGATTGTTCTCTCGGGAGAATTTTAGACTTCAGCTCTTCTAATTAATGGAAAAGAGGAATATTACATATGAGCAATCGATTTTCACAGATAGCATATATAAGGTAAAGGAGATCTGAGGTCATAAGAATATCTGTTCATAAGTTCTTTATAATTTTTATACCCTTTTAAAATCTTACAGTTGTAAAAATCATCTTTGCTATGCTTAGAGTAAGTTATCCTAACCATCTTTTTTAAGTTATTTTTTATGTAGCAGAAGCAGAAAATACTCTTTTAGGAGGCTAACATAGCAAAATAAGAATTCACCTCATCCAAAAACTTTAAACTCCTTAGTTGCATTGCTATCTATTTTTGTTTCCCACAAAAGGCTTTTTCTTAGTTGCATTTGCTTTTTAGTCCTTTGGAGAATGACATTAAGATAATTGCCTGAAAGAAATGACAGTAAAGAATAACATACCTTCAGAGAATAGAAGTCATTTATGTGCCCAATGACTATAATTTTCAATTATCTGTGATTCAAAGATAAATGTTTTAGGAATGGAAATTTAAAATGCCTGAAAGAATAAAATAGAAAATGACATCAAAAATGGCACTGGGAGTATCGGGGGAGAGGGAGAATTGCCACTGAGTACCACCCTAGCAAGTAGTTACTCCACTTACTTTTGTGAAGATGGACATACCTTAGGGATTGGCCACCTCTACTCTGATGACTTTGTTGAAAATAATTCTGTGTAATGTGTTCTCTGCTTGTGTGGCTAAAGAAACGGGCTGGGCAAGATTGAATATTGGTGAAATTTTAACATTCAGGAGAGTTCTAATTCACCTCCTTCAAATTAGCTTAAATTCTGAACCACCTGGTTATTATCTGAAATCAAACATGTGGAGAATTAAAAGTTCCTTCTTAGAAATGGCTTTCCTCACATGTTGTGCTAAGACTATAATATAACTTAATTATAGAGCTTTGCTACCATCAGCAACTTTGTGTGTTGGAAACCAGCTATTTTAAATTACAAATTTTCTCATTTAGCCATTGAATAGTCCTAGAGCTAAGAAAGCGTGCATTGCTGCCATATTTTCTCCCAAGCTGTCTTTGGAGATGGGATTGTTCTCTCGGGAGAATTTTAGACTTCAGCTCTTCTAATTAATGGAAAAGAGGAATATTACATATGAGCAATCGATTTTCACAGATAGCATATATAAGGTAAAGGAGATCTGAGGTCATAAGAATATCTGTTCATAAGTTCTTTATAATTTTTATACCCTTTTAAAATCTTACAGTTGTAAAAATCATCTTTGCTATGCTTAGAGTAAGTTATCCTAACCATCTTTTTTAAGTTATTTTTTATGTAGCAGAAGCAGAAAAATACTCTTTTTAGGAGGCTAACATAGCAAAAATAAGAATTCACCTCATCCAAAAACAAGTTGGTGAAACTCCTTAGTTGCATTGCTATCTATTTTTTGTTTCCCACAAAAGAAGGGCCTTAGTATTTTAATCACCTTAGTTACCATGCTATTTTTCAAAAGACTTGTATTTTATAATCAAAAAAATTGTCAACATTATGGAGAGTTTAGAATTTAAGTTTCTGGAGCTAATTTAAAATTACCTTTATAGCCCCATATATTCGTTCTGATGAGTAAGTATATTTTCAAGAATACCTCTTCAAGTATTACTGCATGCTAAAAGTTACAGCAAAGCCTTGAAAGTAACCACTACAAATATATGCAGCTTCTCATCAAAAACAGCAATTAAGTGTCATGAAGGTTCATGTCATCCTTTTACTTATTTAGAGGTAAAAATAAGAGGAGTAAAATTCACAATCAGTCTAGAAGTTCAAACTCTGGGATATTCAATTACTTGGTGGCAGCTGATCATTAGATTAGATACATCCTAGCACATCACAAAGGGTAGAAAGGTTCCTCTAGAGACAAAGGTGCTTTAAAGCAATTTCACTTCTAATTATGCTTCCTGTAAGATTTTGTTTGTGTCTGATTTAAAATAGGATATAATCTGCTGGAGAGAGAAATAAATCAAAAGATTAACATCATGTTATTATCTTGTATGAAATGGGCCTAGGCTCAGGCTTATGTGATGAAAACTATAGAAGTTATCTCTTTTTTAAAATGAGGGAATTGTCACTGGATAGAAAATATGAACAGTTGTATTAGTTTGGTGTTCTGGCATAGTATCAGCTAGTGTGTATAATACAAATATTTACTTTTCTTTTTACATACCTAAGTAACATGCTTGTGTTTGTTAACTCCTGGATTGTAACCTTTGTAAATTCTTTGTTAGGTGAAGTATTAGGACCTACAAGAAATATTAACCAAATTTTACTGAATTATTACAGAATAAAAATAATTATTTCATCCTCAGCATTAGAAAAACAGTAAACTGGGGCTTCCCTGGTGGTCCAGTGGGTAAGAACACCACCTTGCAGTGCAAGGGGAGCCGGTTTGATCCCTGACCTGGGAAGATCCCACGTGCCGCGGAGCGGCTGGACCAATGTGTCCAACTACTGAGCCGGAGCTCCAGAGCGCATGTGCCTAGAGCAGGTGCTCTGTGATGGCAGAGGCCACCACGATGGGGTGCCCACACGGGCCAAAGAACAAAGATGGATGAAAATGGACGGAAGAGAGACCAATAAAGGTGGCCTACCCACTCCCCTCCCTCCCCACCCCACCCCATAAATCAAATAAATAAATCTTTAAAAAAAGAAAAAGAAAAACAGTAAACTTATAAAAACATTTTTCACACACAATGAAACTAATTCAGGTTGTGTCACTGTTGACTTCGTTTTAAACATTGTAAATGTGAAAAATATTTTCTGACCTTTTATGTGCCAATTGCCTTGCATGGAATTTATAAGTATTTAGAAATAGGAATTAGGGTACCCTTGCATGCGCCATTGATGTTTATGGTTTTGAGTGGAAAGGGGTCTTACTACCTTTAAACTCTTTAAAGACTAGAAAAATCAACAAAGTTTTGTTTTTACATGTCCCCCTTAACATAGTCAGTGCAAAAATATTTTTCTCTTTGTCTTGAAAGCAATCCCCGACTTCAAAATTTTAAAAATAACTTTTAGATAGAAAAATGTTCTAAAGTCATATTAAATTAACAGACTTAAATGGAACTAGACACTAGACACTAAAATGGTCAATCCTTTATGCTAATCAAATTCTTGCAGTAGCTAGTTTTTCACTGCATTGAAAGTATCTTCAGAATGTCAGTGGGTGTCAAGGAAAGTGTTTATTTCTTACTCTGAGACCAGTGGAGCAGATATAGTTCATATCTACTGGGTTCATTTAGTTTAAGCTGTACACAAAGTTTCAATTTAGTTCCATCTTTCTCACCTTCTTTATCATTCTTCATTCAGCTACTACTCAGGGCATTTGCTTCTTATGGTAAATAGAAGTGCAAGAAATCAAAATAAATCCTGCAAGCACGTATTTGAAACCTCCACTCTTACCATACTTCATAACATTCCATGGGCCATGGAAACTCACATGGCCAAACTTAACATCAATGAGATGAGAAATTACACTCCTTTAACAGTGAGTAGGTGAAGAGACAATGGCAGAGAGGAAACAAAGAAATGTTGGAAAATCTACACAATGTCACATAATCTACCACAATGTCAAGTGTGCTTTACCAATAATTCCTCTTCCATCCTATAGAAGAACTATGCTGCTGGTTAGTCACTTCAGTCATGTCCAACTCTGTTTGACCTCATGGACTGCAGTCCACCAGGCTTTTCTGTCCATGGAATTCTCCAGGCCAAAAAAAAAAAAAAATACCATTAGAACTAACAGACTAATTCAGTGAAAATGCAGACTATAAAGCCAACATGCAAAGATCATTTGCATATCTACACGATAGCAATGAATAATCCAAAAAGAAATTAAGTAAAAAGTTACATTATCAAGAGCATCTCAAAGGATAAACTACTTAATAAACCTAAGCAAAGTGTTAAAACACTTGTACATTGAAAGCTACAAAAAACTGCTGAAATAAATTGGGAAAAAAAAAAAAAAAACCCAAAATGGAAATACATTTTGTGTTAAAAAAAAAAAAAAAAAAAAGAATACTGGGATGGGTTGCCATGACCTCTTCCAGGGTGATATTCCCAACTCATGTATGGAAACCAGGTCTCCTACATTGCAGACAGATTCCTCCCACTGAGCCATCAGAGAAGCCCTATATATTATGAGAGCCATCAACCATTGTAACTTACCAGGTTTCCCTGTCCATGGAATTTTCCAGGCAAGAATACTAGAATGGGTTACCATTTCCTTCTTCAAGCAAAACCATAGCAAATTGTTACTTTGCAGTGGGGATGGCAGGTATGGTCATTCTATTCTAATCTTCCCATTCAACCTCTCTAATAGTCAAACTAACTTACTTATGGCTAGAGAATAGACATGCTATGAGAATGGGAACTGTTAAAGAAATAAGGTAAATTTCTTGGGCTTCCTTGGTGGCTCAGATGGTAAAGAATCTGCCTGCAATGCAGGAGGACCTGTGTCTGATATAACTCATGGTAAATAGAAGTGCAAGAAATCAAAATAAATCCTGCAAGCACGTATTTGAAACCTCCACTCTTACCATACTTCATAACATTCCATGGGCCATGGAAACTCACATGGCCAAACTTAACATCAATGAGATGAGAAATTACACTCCTTTAACAGTGAGTAGGTGAAGAGACAATGGCAGAGAGGAAACAAAGAAATGTTGGAAAATCTACACAATGTCACATAATCTACCACAATGTCAAGTGTGCTTTACCAATAATTCCTCTTCCATCCTATAGAAGAACTATGCTGCTGGTTAGTCACTTCAGTCATGTCCAACTCTGTTTGACCTCATGGACTGCAGTCCACCAGGCTTTTCTGTCCATGGAATTCTCCAGGCCAAAAAAAAAAAAAAAATACCATTAGAACTAACAGACTAATTCAGTGAAAATGCAGACTATAAAGCCAACATGCAAAGATCATTTGCATATCTACACGATAGCAATGAATAATCCAAAAAGAAATTAAGTAAAAAGTTACATTATCAAGAGCATCTCAAAGGATAAACTACTTAATAAACCTAAGCAAAGTGTTAAAACACTTGTACATTGAAAGCTACAAAAAACTGCTGAAATAAATTGGGAAAAAAAAAAAAAAAAACCCAAAATGGAAATACATTTTGTGTTAAAAAAAAAAAAAAAAAAAAGAATACTGGGATGGGTTGCCATGACCTCTTCCAGGGTGATATTCCCAACTCATGTATGGAAACCAGGTCTCCTACATTGCAGACAGATTCCTCCCACTGAGCCATCAGAGAAGCCCTATATATTATGAGAGCCATCAACCATTGTAACTTACCAGGTTTCCCTGTCCATGGAATTTTCCAGGCAAGAATACTAGAATGGGTTACCATTTCCTTCTTCAAGCAAAACCATAGCAAATTGTTACTTTGCAGTGGGGATGGCAGGTATGGTCATTCTATTCTAATCTTCCCATTCAACCTCTCTAATAGTCAAACTAACTTACTTATGGCTAGAGAATAGACATGCTATGAGAATGGGAACTGTTAAAGAAATAAGGTAAATTTCTTGGGCTTCCTTGGTGACTCAGATGGTAAAGAATCTGCCTGCAATGCAGGAGGACCTGTGTCTGATACCTGGATTGGGAAGATTCCCTGGAGAAGGTGTGTGGTAATAAGCTTGCTGTGTCTGCATGGATGATGTTTTATTCCTGGTGGTACTTTTCATGTGAAACTTTTAGAACATAATCAATACTTTTCTTGCAGTTGATGGCCTCGCTGTTCATTCCTGTTGGGTGTGTAATTCACTCCTTATAGTCTCCAGGGTCCTGACACACTTTTTAAACATTTCTCTTCAGTAGGACTTAAAAGATCTCTAGGCTCACTCTCTCTCCTATGTTGCTTATATCTGTTTCAAGGAAGCACTCATGCATATTTTCACATAGCAGTGAAAAGTAGTCCACTTATTCCCTAGAAGCACTCAGATACCTGTTGCTCCCCTATTCAAGAAGCTCTCTAAGCAACCTCTCTTCATCTGCTTTCTATTTTTTTTCCTCCAAACTGCAAAGGACATACTCCAAACTTTCTGTAAAAGATCTTAGAAAATTTGCCATCTATAGTTGATTTGAAAGAAGTAATTTCCTTCTCCCATCCTTTTCCACAAGATGAGGGAGGATGGTGCGGATTATGGGAGGCAGCAGTTTTATTTCAAAAAGCCAAATCACTTCTTTTTTATTTTATAGTATATTTTCTTTCAAAATATAGTATATTTAATTGATATATAGTTGATATGATGTTAGCTTCAAGTGTACTACATAATGATTTGATTTCTTTTCCAACTTGTATATTGATATGATGTTAGCTAGTGTTATTCCTCCCACTGAGCCATCAGAGAAGCCCTATCAACCATTGTAACTTACCAGGTTTCCCTGTCCATGGAATTTTCCAGGCAAGAATACTAGAATGGGTTACCATTTCCTTCTTCAAGCAAAACCATAGCAAATTGTTACTTTGCAGTGGGGATGGCAGGTATGGTCATTCTATTCTAATCTTCCCATTCAACCTCTCTAATAGTCAAACTAACTTACTTATGGCTAGAGAATAGACATGCTATGAGAATGGGAACTGTTAAAGAAATAAGGTAAATTTCTTGGGCTTCCTTGGTGGCTCAGATGGTAAAGAATCTGCCTGCAATGCAGGAGGACCTGTGTCTGATACCTGGATTGGGAAGATTCCCTGGAGAAGGTGTGTGGTAATAAGCTTGCTGTGTCTGCATGGATGATGTTTTATTCCTGGTGGTACTTTTCATGTGAAACTTTTAGAACATAATCAATACTTTTCTTGCAGTTGATGGCCTCGCTGTTCATTCCTGTTGGGTGTGTAATTCACTCCTTATAGTCTCCAGGGTCCTGACACACTTTTTAAACATTTCTCTTCAGTAGGACTTAAAAGATCTCTAGGCTCACTCTCTCTCCTATGTTGCTTATATCTGTTTCAAGGAAGCACTCATGCATATTTTCACATAGCAGTGAAAAGTAGTCCACTTATTCCCTAGAAGCACTCAGATACCTGTTGCTCCCCTATTCAAGAAGCTCTCTAAGCAACCTCTCTTCATCTGCTTTCTATTTTTTTTCCTCCAAACTGCAAAGGACATACTCCAAACTTTCTGTAAAAGATCTTAGAAAATTTGCCATCTATAGTTGATTTGAAAGAAGTAATTTCCTTCTCCCATCCTTTTCCACAAGATGAGGGAGGATGGTGCGGATTATGGGAGGCAGCAGTTTTATTTCAAAAAGCCAAATCACTTCTTTTTTATTTTATAGTATATTTTCTTTCAAAATATAGTATATTTTTAATTGATATATAGTTGATATGATGTTAGCTTCAAGTGTACTACATAATGATTTGATTTTTGCATATGAACTGATCAGCACACTAAGGCTTGTATCCATCTGACCTATGTAAAGTTATCATGTTCCTTATGCTGTATATTACATCCTCATGATATTAATCACACAGCCATAGGTTTATTTACATCACTTAATCCCCTTCCCCTACTTTACCCATCTCCTATATCCCTCCCTCTAGCAACCATCCATTTGTTCTCTGTGTCTGTGAGTCTGTTTTCATTGTATTTTGGTTGGTATTTTTTGAGACTGTACATAAAAAATGAGATCATGTGGTATTTGTCTTTCTCTGTTTGACTTATTCCACTTGGAATAATTGCTCTAGATCCATTCATGTTGTTGCAAAAGTGAGATTTTATTTTTGAGGGCTAAATTCCATTTTATACATATATGTGTGTGTATGTATAAAGCATCTTTATGCATTCATCTATCACCAGACACTTAGTTGCTTCTATATGTTGGCTATTGTGAATAATGCTGCAATGAACATAGGGTGCATATATATTTTCAAATTAGTGTTTTTGCTTTGAGTAATCAGAAGTAAAATTGCTGAATCAAAAGGCAATTTAATTTTTTTTAAAGAAATCTCCTTACTGTTTTCCATAATGACTGCACAAATTTACAATCCAATCTGCAGCATACAAGGGTTTCTTTTTTTTTTTTTTCTTCACATTTCTCTTGTTGTTTGTTGCCTCTTTGATAGACATTCTAAAAGATGTGAGTTGATACTGTGGGTTTGATATGCATTTCTGTGATGATCACTTATGTTAAACATTTTTTTCATGTGCCTTTTGGCCATTTGTATGTCTTCTTTGGCAAAATGTCTATTCAATCCTATGCTTTTTAAAAAAACAGGTTATTGGGATTTTTTTGATGTTGTGGAAGTTCTATGTATGTTTTGGGTATTGACCTTTTATTGGGTACATCTTAAATATCTTCTTTTTATAGGTGGACTGTTCTTTTTATTATAGCTTCTTTTTCTGTGCAAAAGCTCTTAAATTTAATGTAGCCCTCATTTGTTTACTTTTGCTTTTGTTTCCCTTGCCTGAGAAAATATATCTAAAAATTGTGCCATGACCAATGTCAATACTGTGTTTTATTCTAGGAGTTTTATGGATTCATAAAACTAAGAATGTATGTGATATTATATTTAAATATTTAATTTATATTGAATTAATTTTTTTATGTTGTGTGAGAAAGTAGTCCAGTTTGATTCTATTTCATGTAGTTGTCCAGTTTTCCCAGCACTATTTATTGAAGAGGGTGTTTTTCCCCATTGTTCCCTCTTGCCTCCTTTATTGTGGTTTAATCAACCATGTAAATGCATGGGCTTATTTCTGAGTTCTCAGTTCCCTTAATCCATGTGTTTATGTGCCTGTATCATGCTATTTTGATTATTTTAGCTTGGTAGGATAGTTTGAAATCAGGGAGCATGATACTGCCAACTTTAATATTCTTTAGACTATTTTTGTGTTTCCATTCAAATTTTATAGTATTTGTTTTAGTTCTGTGAAAAATGCCATTGATGTTGTGAAAGGGATTGAACTGAATCTGTAGATTGCCTTGGGCAATACAGTTATCTTAAATACATTAATTCTCCCAATCCATTACCATAGCATATATTTCTACTTGGTTATCTTCAGTTTTTTCATCAATGTCCTATAGTTTCCAAGTACAGGTATTTTACCTAGTTTAGATCTTTCCCCTGTTTTATTATTTTTGGTTGTGATTATAAATAAGATTCTTTTCTTAATTTTTACTCCTGCTAGTTTGCTGTCAGTGTGCAGAAACACATTTCTATATATTAATATCATATTCTGAAACATTGCTGAATTTATTTTAGTTCTAATAGTTTCTCGATGGTATTACATTGTATCATGTTATCTGCAAATATTGACATTGTTCCTTCTTTCCAATTTATATTTCTTTTATTTTTTTTTCTTGTTTTCTCTGTGGCTAGAACTTTCAATATTATGTTGAATAAAAGTGGCACAAGTTCACATCCTTCTCTCAATGTCTATCCTAGCTTTTTAAAAACAGGTTATTGGGATTTTTTTGATGTTGTGGAAGTTCTATGTATGTTTTGGGTATTGACCTTTTATTGGGTACATCTTAAATATCTTCTTTTTATAGGTGGACTGTTCTTTTTATTATAGCTTCTTTTTCTGTGCAAAAGCTCTTAAATTTAATGTAGCCCTCATTTGTTTACTTTTGCTTTTGTTTCCCTTGCCTGAGAAAATATATCTAAAAATTGTGCCATGACCAATGTCAATACTGTGTTTTATTCTAGGAGTTTTATGGATTCATAAAACTAAGAATGTATGTGATATTATATTTAAATATTTAATTTATATTGAATTAATTTTTTTATGTTGTGTGAGAAAGTAGTCCAGTTTGATTCTATTTCATGTAGTTGTCCAGTTTTCCCAGCACTATTTATTGAAGAGGGTGTTTTTCCCCATTGTTCCCTCTTGCCTCCTTTATTGTGGTTTAATCAACCATGTAAATGCATGGGCTTATTTCTGAGTTCTCAGTTCCCTTAATCCATGTGTTTATGTGCCTGTATCATGCTATTTTGATTATTTTAGCTTGGTAGGATAGTTTGAAATCAGGGAGCATGATACTGCCAACTTTAATATTCTTTAGACTATTTTTGTGTTTCCATTCAAATTTTATAGTATTTGTTTTAGTTCTGTGAAAAATGCCATTGATGTTGTGAAAGGGATTGAACTGAATCTGTAGATTGCCTTGGGCAATACAGTTATCTTAAATACATTAATTCTCCCAATCCATTACCATAGCATATATTTCTACTTGGTTATCTTCAGTTTTTTCATCAATGTCCTATAGTTTCCAAGTACAGGTATTTTACCTAGTTTAGATCTTTCCCCTGTTTTATTATTTTTGGTTGTGATTATAAATAAGATTCTTTTCTTAATTTTTACTCCTGCTAGTTTGCTGTCAGTGTGCAGAAACACATTTCTATATATTAATATCATATTCTGAAACATTGCTGAATTTATTTTAGTTCTAATAGTTTTTTGATGGTATTACATTGTATCATGTTATCTGCAAATATTGACATTGTTCCTTCTTTCCAATTTATATTTCTTTTATTTTTTTTTCTTGTTTTCTCTGTGGCTAGAACTTTCAATATTATGTTGAATAAAAGTGGCACAAGTTCACATCCTTCTCTCATTTGTAATCTTAGAGAAAATGCTTTTGACTTTTCACTGTTATCATATTTAGCATTTATCATATTGAGGAATTTTTCCTCTTTACCCACTTTGTTGAAAAAGTTTAACATAAACATGTTGAATTTGTCAAAAGCTTTTTCTACATCTGTTGAGATGCTAGCTGATATGTCGATATTGAAACATCCCTACATCACTGGCATAAAGCTCACTTGATCATGGTATATGATATTTTAATAAACTGCTGAGTTCAGTTTACTAATATTTTATTGAGGATTGACATCTGTGTTCTCAGTGATACTGACCTAAACTTTTCTTTATTTTGTCTTTGGTTCTGATATCAAGATAACATTGGCCTCATAATTTGATCTCAGGAGTGTTGCATCTTCTTCAATTTTTTGTAATAGTTTGAAAATAGGTATTAAGTCTTTGTTAAATATTTGATAGAATTCATTGTGAAGCTTTCTGTTCCTAGATTTTTGTTTGTTTTTTAAAATTATAGATTCAATTTTATTGCTGTAATTGATCTGTTCATATTTTATATTTCTTCTGATTTGTTGATAGCTAATATATTGTCATATGACTATTGCTAGTAATCACTTATGATCCTTTGTATTTCTGTGGTGTGAGTTGTAACTTTTCCTCTATCATTTCTGAACTTAGATTTAGGTTCCCTGTTTTTTCCTGATGAGTCTGACTAAAGAATTGTCAGTCTTACTATTTTGTTTTTTTCAAAGAATCAGCTCTTTCTTTCATTGATCTTTCATTTTTTTGGTCTACATTTTATTTTTGCTGTGGTCTATAGTTTTTTTCTTTCCTTTTGCAAACTTCAGGTTTTGTTTCTTTTTTTAGTCAGTTTTGGTGTAAGTTTACATTATTTATTTGTGATTTTTCTTGTTTCCTGAGGTAGTCTTGTATCACCATAAGCTATCCTCATAAAATATATATCTGCATCTATAATAAATATATCTGCATCTAATTATTTTTGTTTATTCCTCCACTCAACATAGTTAAATTCTAGACATTGTGGTTTTCATCAAAATAATCTAATAATATGAATTTTTTTAAATAAATCCTAACAGTCAAATTTTCCTATAATGTCATGACATATATTTAAAAGACTTAAAGATCCTGTGAAAACTTAAAAACATTTTCATAAATTTAAGCAGTACCATTTCTATTGTAAATTTTTTCGATTCAATATTAATGTTTTTTCTAACCTCTTCTTAAATATGCCTATTTTAATAGTTAAATGGCTAAAAGGCATTTAAAAAGTGCAGAGGTTATAAAATGAGTAGCAAAATGTTTAATCTCACAATTTAAAAAATGCAAATCAATATAAAAGATTTTGTCAAATAATATTTAAGAACATTTTTAAAATAAGAGTAGCAAAACATGGTCAGATATTATCGAGAAACTTTTAAGCAATTGCTCCTTCCTTGTATAACTGACTCTTTTCTTTCTCAGCTGCATGCCTAATAGTTAGAACACTATGGTTTTAATCTAATGGTTTAATAGTATTTTTAACCTCACTATGACACTTTGGCCTATGTCAAGCATGAAAATATTTATTAAGGCTAGCCCAACTGTATCTACATGTGCTTAAATAAAGGCAATACAGCAACCAATCAACAAACCAAACAACAATAAAAAATTTTTTTTATTGTATTTTCATTTGCAGTGTTTCCATTAACCATATAATAATACTGTAAGTAGCAGGACAAAGAAACAGGTTTACAGATGCTCAGAAAGAATAAGTTCACAGCTTGAGTATGGAAGGGTTTAGGATAAGGTGAAATTAAATCAGATAGAATTGTCAAATCTTATCTGAAAAAGATGTGTCTTAATAGCTTAGAGTGAACACTGTTGGATTCATGACCTCCATAGGAGAAATTTTCACTTTGGGACCCACAAGTGTGGCTTAAGTCATTCAGAGCTTTGTGCAGCAAAAGTTTTATTAAAGTAAAAAAGGATAGAGAAAACTTTCAGGGAAAGGCACTGGAAGGAGGTAAAAGAGCACCCCCTTCACTAGTTCAGGGGGGACATTATATAATTTTTCAGTTGGTCGTTAACAATAGATCAAAAGAATATCTCAAGCTTCTAATGGTCGTACCAGACTCACACTCACATAGACAATTACATTGGCACAAGATTCAGTTAAGTTCAGTCGCTCAGGAATGTCTATTTGTGACACTGTGGACTGCAGCACACTTACTTTGCTGTCCTTCACCATCTCCCAGAGCTTGCTCAAACTCATGTCCACTGACTCAGCAATGCCATCCAACCGTCTCGTCTTCTGTCATCCCCTTCTCCTTCTGCCTTCTATTTTTTCCAGCATAAGGGTCTTTTCCAGTGAGTCATCTCTTTTGCAACAGGTGGCCAAAGAGTTGGAACTTCAGCTTCAGCGTCAGTCCTTCCAATGAATATTCAGGGTTGATTTCCTTTAGGATTGACTGGTTTGATCTCCTTGCAGTCCAAGGGACTCTCAAGAGTCCTCTCCAACACCACAATTCAAAGGCACCAGTTCTTTGGTGCTCAGTCATTTTTTTATGGTCCAACTCTCACATCCATACATGGCTACTGGGAAGAGCATAGATTACACTATACAGACTTTTGTCAGCATAATGACATCTCTGCTTTTGAATATGCTATCTATGCTTGTCATAGCTTTTCTTCCAAGGAACAAGCGTCTTTCAAATTCATGGCTACATCACAATCTGCAGTAATTCTGGAGCCCAAGAAAATAAATTCTGTCACTGTTGCCATTGTTTCCCCATCTATTTGACATGAAGTGGTGGGAATGGATGCTATGATCTTAGATTTTTGAATGCTGAGTTTTAAGCCAACTTTTTCATCCTTCTCTTTCACTTTCATCAACAGGCTCTTTATTTCCTCTTCACTTTCTGCCACAAGGATGATGCCATCTGCATACCTGAGAGTATTTATATTTATCCTGGCATTCTTCAGTCTAGCTTATGCTTCAGCCAGCCTGGTATTGCACATGATGTACTTTGCATATTAGTTAAATAAGCAGGGCATACAGGCTTGATGTATCCTTTCCCAATTTGGAACCAGTCTGTTGTTCCATGTCCAGTTCTAACTGTGATGCCTTTTGTCCTGCATACAGGTTTCTCAGGATTAAGTTAGGGTGGTCTGGTATTTCCAACTTTTCAGAATTTTCCATAGATTGTTGTAATCCACACAGTCAAGGGATTTAGCATAGTCAATGAAGCAGAAATTGATGTTTTTCTGAAATTACCTTGCTCTTTCTATGATCCAAAGGATATTGGCAATTTGATCTCTGCTTCCTGTGCCTTTTCTAAATCCAGCTTCACCATCTCCCAGAGCTTGCTCAAACTCATGTCCACTGACTCAGCAATGCCATCCAACCGTCTCGTCTTCTGTCATCCCCTTCTCCTTCTGCCTTCTATTTTTTCCAGCATAAGGGTCTTTTCCAGTGAGTCATCTCTTTTGCAACAGGTGGCCAAAGAGTTGGAACTTCAGCTTCAGCGTCAGTCCTTCCAATGAATATTCAGGGTTGATTTCCTTTAGGATTGACTGGTTTGATCTCCTTGCAGTCCAAGGGACTCTCAAGAGTCCTCTCCAACACCACAATTCAAAGGCACCAGTTCTTTGGTGCTCAGTCATTTTTTTATGGTCCAACTCTCACATCCATACATGGCTACTGGGAAGAGCATAGATTACACTATACAGACTTTTGTCAGCATAATGACATCTCTGCTTTTGAATATGCTATCTATGCTTGTCATAGCTTTTCTTCCAAGGAACAAGCGTCTTTCAAATTCATGGCTACATCACAATCTGCAGTAATTCTGGAGCCCAAGAAAATAAATTCTGTCACTGTTGCCATTGTTTCCCCATCTATTTGACATGAAGTGGTGGGAATGGATGCTATGATCTTAGATTTTTGAATGCTGAGTTTTAAGCCAACTTTTTCATCCTTCTCTTTCACTTTCATCAACAGGCTCTTTATTTCCTCTTCACTTTCTGCCACAAGGATGATGCCATCTGCATACCTGAGAGTATTTATATTTATCCTGGCATTCTTCAGTCTAGCTTATGCTTCAGCCAGCCTGGTATTGCACATGATGTACTTTGCATATTAGTTAAATAAGCAGGGCATACAGGCTTGATGTATCCTTTCCCAATTTGGAACCAGTCTGTTGTTCCATGTCCAGTTCTAACTGTGATGCCTTTTGTCCTGCATACAGGTTTCTCAGGATTAAGTTAGGGTGGTCTGGTATTTCCAACTTTTTCAGAATTTTCCATAGATTGTTGTAATCCACACAGTCAAGGGATTTAGCATAGTCAATGAAGCAGAAATTGATGTTTTTCTGAAATTACCTTGCTCTTTCTATGATCCAAAGGATATTGGCAATTTGATCTCTGCTTCCTGTGCCTTTTCTAAATCCAGCTTGTACCTATGGAAGTTCTCAGTCCATGTACTGTTGAAGCCTAGCTTGGAGGATTTTGAGTGTTACTTTATGAGATTAGCCCAAAGGATCTGGTTCCTATTAAACATGTCCTCAAGCAAGATACATTGTTATTATAAACATGAAAATATTTAGCAAAATAGATTATAGCCATAGGTGTGGCAAGCAAGGTGAAGGTTGAAAAGTGTTCCCCCTCTTCCTCCTCCTTCTTTGGGATCCCCTTGCCTTACTATCAGCCTGCCTAAGAATTTGCTTTCTCAGTCCTAAGTCAAAAAATAACTGACTTGACTGTTGGTAAGGTAGGGATCTGCTTTTAATTTTCCCCTCAGATTTTCCTCTTCTTTTAATTTCCCCTTCCATTGATACTGCAATATTTTTCTCATCAATTATCTTTTTATTATGGCAGCCAAAGTCACCTCTATGCTCTCATACAGGTATTGTGAAAAGTTTGTGGATGATCAAACCGAAACTCAGAAAATAAAAATGATCTTAGTCCTGCAGTTAAAAAAAAAAAAAAAAAAGATTCTAGCCTCAAACCACTGTCTATTTTTGATATTTAATCCTCAGCATAAAATAGTTAAACTGTTAAGTGAAGAATTTTCTACTTCGAAGACTATATGATTTTCTTATTGTATATTTCCTTAATGGACAAAACTGAATTTATATAAGGCATATTATGACTATATAGCACTCTTCAATCCATCAAATATTTATTTATAATCTGTGATTAGCCCAACATATTCCCAGTATACTTCCATATATCTCTATATCTATATTCATGTATTATACCTATGTATTTTTTTCTGCAAAACATACTTCAGTTACATTATTTTAAAAATACTTTTTCTATTTGATTTTTTTTCTATCCTGACGTAATCAAAACTTCATTTTCCAACTTGGGAAAGTTATGTAATTTGTTGCAGAAGGCTACTCACCATCATGTGATATAATCTATGGAGTGATTTTATGAGGACAACTCTGTCTGAATCTGCTTGGTTGCCACATAATGAAAAATGCTATTTTTCTTCTTGAATTTTTCAAGTCACATCTTCTCTCTGAACAATAATCCCAGCCTATATTAAAAAGAAACACTCACACTTATGAAGTAGAATAGGTTAGGCTGCTTTGAATTCATGATTGAATTTGAGAAGCTGTGCTCTAAGAAATGTACTTGTATACATTGTTATTAAGATTTGAGTTTTGAAATAATTTTCCAACTCATCTCAAAGAGGATTCTATTATTAATTTTGCAAATAGTTCTGATAAAAAATGTTGGGATTTATGAAGAATGTTTTCTTGGTAGAGTTCTGTGTAAGTTCTTACATATAAAAATAAATATTTTTGAGAGAAACAAGCAAGTCATTTGAAGCAAAGTCATTTCTTTTGAGTAAGAAATTACAAAGTTCAGTTAACAACATATTTTGTCAGAGCCCTTGAAAATGATGGTTGACTTTAAAAATATTGAAATTGTAATGTACATTGACCTAAAATAGCAGTGGAATTAAAGGAAAGGATTCAATATCCTAGTGTGCTGAATTGATAAGTAAAATTGTAGTTAAACTATAAAATTTATTATTTTAACTTAAGATTGAGTTTACTGGCACCATCATCCCACTATTAGTGAAAAATTTACTTTTTGCATAGAAACTGTGGCACTAAATTATTATATCTAATGTGCTATATCAAATATCCTCATATTTGAATATTTATTTTCAGTTTATATATTTCTGGAAGTAGAGATCACAATCCGCAGCCAACTAAGTTCTGTCCATTGACAGTCTAATGAATAAACACATGCACATGCATGTGTGCACAAATAACGGGCTCTCAATTCAAATAAAGACTTATATAAGACTTTATTTTTTTTAAGTTACATAAAACAAAGGGAATAAAGCAGGCAATTATATAAATGTATACAGTCATAAGATAACATAAATACTTGAGATAAATATGTAGGTAATAATCAGCCATAATCAGCCAATCAGCAATAATCAGCCATAAAGGACAATGGAAGAACCAAAAGGCAGACTAAATGATGAATGAGCATTAAACAGATAGTACCAGGTAGTCAGAGCTAAAATACAATATCATGATTAGTGGGCGGAAGTTATATATTAGGGTGGCTATGGGATCTAGAGTAACATAGGTTTAACCTTATTCTTACACTGCAATCAGTCATGTCATCTTTGAAAAGTCACTTAACTGACATAAACCTCACTTTCCTAATCTGGAAAATGTGATAATTAAGTGGATAATATCCTCAATCCCTTTAATCCTAGATTGTAGTAAGTATTCTGTAGCTAGATTGTGTACTGTCTTTCCTTATCTCCTGTCTCTAGAATAAAATTTTTCTCATATTCATTGTTGAAATCTTAATGATTCTCAAGTAGTCATATACTTAAGGATGTTCATTACAACAGTATTCACTTTAAGGAATAACTGAAAAGAAATTAAATAACCATTTAAAAAGATAGCTAAATTTTGATTAATCAATTCTGGACTATTAAGCAATTATTAAACTGAAAATTGCAAATAAAGGTTTTAAAAACTTCATGGCTATTAAAAAGTAAAGTAAATATTTGAATGTGTATCCCAGTTGGTGCTGCTAATTCACTCTGGTCTTGTCCAACTCTTTGCAACCCTGTGGACTATAGCCCGCCAGGCTCCTCTGTCTATGGAATTTCCCAGGCAAGAATACTGGAGTGGGTTGCCATGACCTCCTCAAGGGCATCTGCCCAACCTAGGCATTGAACCCCTGTTTATTACGTCTCCTGCACTGGCAGGTGGGTTCTTTTACCACTAGCTTCCCCTCTGGGAAGGTCTCATATCCCATTTGGAACTATATAAATAGTATCAATACATAAACAGAGATTAGAAGGAAAAGGAGCCAAATATTTATATTTTTCTTTTTTTAAAAAAGTATCTAATCTAAGGTTAATTATTTTACAATATTGTGTTGGTTTCTGGCATACATCAATACATGACTTAGCTGTAGATATGCCTATGTCCCTTCCCTTGTGAACCTCCCTTCTACTTTCTTCCCCAGCCCACTCCTCTAGGTCATCACAGAGCTCACTTTTTTGAAGTACTAGAATTATAGTTCATTTTTACATTTCTTTTGATATTTATGAACGTTATTCAGTATTACTTATGCAATAATGCTGGTGATGATAGTTTTAAAATGTTATTTATATTTTAAGACCTAGCTTAAAAGCTTCCTCAATAAAAATGAAATTTATCTCAATTATTTCTATTATACACTATGTTTTCTAGCATTTATTAATTTAAACTTTAGTACATTGTTTATATTAGTATCCCTTAAAAGATTGTAAACTCTTTGAGAGAAAGAATGTATTGTCAAATGTTTATATTTCTGCATAAGATATAACTATGGCTTATAGACATTATATGCTCAGTAAGTTTGTTCAGTTTGGTTAAATTCAGTTAGCTAGTGTGTACAACATAGAATAAAGCAGAGTTGAAATTGATGTACTCAATATATGTATTTATTGAGAGTCAGGTTCTACTTGAGCTGAGGATACCACAGTAAAATATAAAAAAGTTTATACAAAGGTACATAAAACACAATGTTTCATCAGGTTACAGTGGGAAGGTTTTGTAGATACAGAGAAATAAAGAGCAGAGACTACATAAGGTTTGAAGAGACAAGCAAGGGGATACAGGCTTTTGAGGTACTTGTAAGGAGCCTGGGTTTTTATTATAAATAATATGGGAGGCCACTGGAAGATTTTGAGCAGGGAGGTCACAGGAATTTATTAGACTTTTTTAAAAGTTAATTTATTTGCTATATGGAGTCGTGCTTAAAGGTGACAAAATTGGAAAAAGGAAGACCAGTTAAGGGCTATGAGGGGTTTTAATTGAAGCTGATGACATACATTTTGATGGCAAGTATATCAGAGATGGTAGGATAAGTCAGGTCTCTTCCAACTTTAGGTTGTATGCGCTGTTTATCTTGGTCATCCAGAGCCTTCATATCCAGATGAAGTCTTAAACGAGACTATCGGTTATGTCTCTTTATTAAATTAATTTTGATAATTAGTAGATTTCTGCTAAATCCTTATATGAAAGGAATATTAGTATGTCCAGAAATGGCTTGTTTCTTCATCTTTTTTCATTTTTTCTAGATAAGACATACATTTACCACTTTTTTGTATTTACTAGTTCTTAGGGAAACCATATATACAGTGCACTAATCGTTTCAATTTGCAAAAGAGAAACTGAATCAAAGAATTTAATTCACCAAATAACATAAAAAGGGAAGACAGAAATAAATGACCAAGTATTTATTTTCCATCTTTAATAAGACAGTTATATATCTATCAGCTCATTTAATCTGCACAAAAGTCCTATGAGGAGGTAATTGTTTTCCTCAGTTCATAGATGAAAACCAGTCATTTAACTGATATTTTCAATAATGTTTACATTTTATATTTTATACTCAGTTTAATTTTTAAGCTCTACCCTGCCATCAGAGCTACTTAATACAAATTCTTCACCCAAATTTGGAGACTTTTTTTTTAATAACTTAAAATTCAGTCTTTTTTACCCTTTTACAAACAAAATGTAGGTTCTTGGTGAGGATACAGGTAGTGATTCTTTGGCTTCCTATAAAATTGTAGAGTTCAAATATTTCAGTATCCAAACCATTCCATATCACAGAGGTGAAACAGGAATGTAAATTGTCACATAGTTTTATGTATGTTTGTGTGGTTTGTGTGTATATGCATGTAGGAAGATATGTTCAGTTATATTCTACATTATGTATTGAATTTTAAATCTCAGTTGATGATTTAGTGGTGGTTTTAGCTGTTGCATATTTGGTTAGTACAAACATAAATATACATATATGAAATAATTTGCTTCTCAGCTGTTCTGTGTTTGAATCATCATAAATAACACAGAATGGCTATTAGCAAAACTTTTAAGTATAAAAACAGTGTGTACCTTTAGGGACTTTCAGATTAGACATCTGTAAGGACTGAGGAACATGTCGGAGTTCATGTTCAGGTTGATTTATTCCAAAATGTATTTGAAAGTACAGAGGTTAGAGAAAATCTATTTAGAAAATATACCTTAATTCTCCAATTCCCAGCTATACTGACTAATTTTTTCTCTTAGGCTTTTATTCATTGACTATTTCCTAAAACTTAAGTACTGATAACATGTTTCTAATTTTCTGATTTTCCAACATCCACAGAATCAAATTAGAAGACCCATAAAAGCTCTCCAAGCTATAGTTGAACATTTGGAATTCATGAAATGAAATTGTGATGTCTCAATAAATCTAGTGTACACACAGGCTGCCTTTCCAATGATTTTTGAAGTAAGTCTGGGTGTTGTTCACATGATACAATATTGTTAATAGGACAACAATATTTCTAGACAAAAAGAGTACTGAATCAAATATCATCTTGTGTTTGTCCTCTATGTAGAACTTTCAGGGAGGAATAATAAAATACTATTTCCACTAAAATACTGTCAATTAACTTAAACAAATCTTCCATTCTTTAAAATATTTAATGCCCCAGAAATAGATAAAATGAAAATTGCTCAATAATATTTGGCCTTTTAATTCTATTTTATGTGAAGGGTCTGATATATTTTTCTCTCAGTTATTGAAGAAAATTATATTTATGTGATTACATTTGAGGTAGCAATCACTATAGTCTTTTTTACCCTTTTACAAACAAAATGTAGGTTCTTGGTGAGGATACAGGTAGTGATTCTTTGGCTTCCTATAAAATTGTAGAGTTCAAATATTTCAGTATCCAAACCATTCCATATCACAGAGGTGAAACAGGAATGTAAATTGTCACATAGTTTTATGTATGTTTGTGTGGTTTGTGTGTATATGCATGTAGGAAGATATGTTCAGTTATATTCTACATTATGTATTGAATTTTAAATCTCAGTTGATGATTTAGTGGTGGTTTTAGCTGTTGCATATTTGGTTAGTACAAACATAAATATACATATATGAAATAATTTGCTTCTCAGCTGTTCTGTGTTTGAATCATCATAAATAACACAGAATGGCTATTAGCAAAACTTTTAAGTATAAAAACAGTGTGTACCTTTAGGGACTTTCAGATTAGACATCTGTAAGGACTGAGGAACATGTCGGAGTTCATGTTCAGGTTGATTTATTCCAAAATGTATTTGAAAGTACAGAGGTTAGAGAAAATCTATTTAGAAAATATACCTTAATTCTCCAATTCCCAGCTATACTGACTAATTTTTTCTCTTAGGCTTTTATTCATTGACTATTTCCTAAAACTTAAGTACTGATAACATGTTTCTAATTTTCTGATTTTCCAACATCCACAGAATCAAATTAGAAGACCCATAAAAGCTCTCCAAGCTATAGTTGAACATTTGGAATTCATGAAATGAAATTGTGATGTCTCAATAAATCTAGTGTACACACAGGCTGCCTTTCCAATGATTTTTGAAGTAAGTCTGGGTGTTGTTCACATGATACAATATTGTTAATAGGACAACAATATTTCTAGACAAAAAGAGTACTGAATCAAATATCATCTTGTGTTTGTCCTCTATGTAGAACTTTCAGGGAGGAATAATAAAATACTATTTCCACTAAAATACTGTCAATTAACTTAAACAAATCTTCCATTCTTTAAAATATTTAATGCCCCAGAAATAGATAAAATGAAAATTGCTCAATAATATGTGGCCTTTTAATTCTATTTTATGTGAAGGGTCTGATATATTTTTCTCTCAGTTATTGAAGAAAATTATATTTATGTGATTACATTTGAGGTAGCAATCACTATAGTAACTCCCATGAGAAAACCTGGCCAGTGAGGTACATAAATTATAAAACCAGTCTTAAAAAGATGCTCTAAGAATTTAAGTGGGTAAACTCATTTGGTTCAATAATCTTTTTTACATGCTTTTCAAAATCCCACAATATTCCAAGGAAGTTTTTAATGGGAAACAAATAAAACACTTGAGATAAGCTCTGACTTGTCATTGTATATCTGAAACTTGATGCTCAAAGTTGATTCAAGGATGAATAGTAAGGAATCACAAGGAGATTTACTAGAAATGAAAAATCATAGGCCCATCCCAGACCCATTGAATCAGAATTTTCATATTTATGAGTTCCCCCAAGTGACTCATATGCATATTAGAGATGGAGAAACATTCTCCTAATGAATTCCTTCTCATTACCTGCCTACTACCTCTGAAAAATTACATCCTTTGGATACCGTCATGCTTTGTCCAAAACCTGTTAAACACATGTCCATTTTTGATATCTGTTTCACAGTGATTAAGGACAGAGATTGTTATATTTTTGTTGCAGTGCAGTTTCCTGGCTACTGTACCCTTTGTCCCTTCTAATGATTTTTGGAGGCCTTTCTGAAAAGTTTGCCTGGAAAAAGGAAAAATACCTCCATCTGAATACTTTTTCTTCTTGGAAAAAAAAGTACCATATTACTTTTCAAGATTGAGCTCAGGTAAATAATTGGCTAGATGCTTTACCTAAGTGACAGAAATTAAATATAACACTAGAAATAGGTTGTCATTATTATCTCCATTCTGTGGGTCAATAAGATTCAGTAATGTGACCACAGTCAGACCAAGAGTAAACAATAAACCATTATTTCAACCCAGACCTCACAATTCTAGAGAAGTATATCTTGGGCATAATGTCATTCCATTGTAAATCCATGTTTAGAAATGACCTTTATGGTTCTGAAATCACAGGGATTTATTTCCAATGTATTTTTTAAGTTACTACTTTGTATGACTAAGGTATTATAATCCCCATCCCTAGGTCTAGTTTTCTAAGCTTTCATTCTTATTTTTGTATTATTATTTTTCTTCTGTAATTAATAATCACATACCTCATATACAATAGTACCATCCTTTCTTAAGCAAAATTCCTATACAGAGGACTTCCCTTAAGCTTGGTTAAGATGCTGAGCTTCAAATGTTACATTTGAGGTAGCAATCACTATAGTAACTCCCATGAGAAAACCTGGCCAGTGAGTACATAAATTAAAAACAGTCTTAAAAAGATGCTCTAAGAATTTAAGTGGGTAAACTCATTTGGTTCAATAATCTTTTTTACATGCTTTTCAAAATCCCACAATATTCCAAGGAAGTTTTTAATGGGAAACAAATAAAACACTTGAGATAAGCTCTGACTTGTCATTGTATATCTGAAACTTGATGCTCAAAGTTGATTCAAGGATGAATAGTAAGGAATCACAAGGAGATTTACTAGAAATGAAAAATCATAGGCCCATCCCAGACCCATTGAATCAGAATTTTCATATTTATGAGTTCCCCCAAGTGACTCATATGCATATTAGAGATGGAGAAACATTCTCCTAATGAATTCCTTCTCATTACCTGCCTACTACCTCTGAAAAATTACATCCTTTGGATACCGTCATGCTTTGTCCAAAACCTGTTAAACACATGTCCTTTTTTGATATCTGTTTCACAGTGATTAAGGACAGAGATTGTTATATTTTTGTTGCAGTGCAGTTTCCTGGCTACTGTACCCTTTGTCCCTTCTAATGATTTTTGGAGGCCTTTCTGAAAAGTTTGCCTGGAAAAAGGAAAAATACCTCCATCTGAATACTTTTTCTTCTTGGAAAAAAAAGTACCATATTACTTTTCAAGATTGAGCTCAGGTAAATAATTGGCTAGATGCTTTACCTAAGTGACAGAAATTAAATATAACACTAGAAATAGGTTGTCATTATTATCTCCATTCTGTGGGTCAATAAGATTCAGTAATGTGACCACAGTCAGACCAAGAGTAAACAATAAACCATTATTTCAACCCAGACCTCACAATTCTAGAGAAGTATATCTTGGGCATAATGTCATTCCATTGTAAATCCATGTTTAGAAATGACCTTTATGGTTCTGAAATCACAGGGATTTATTTCCAATGTATTTTTTAAGTTACTACTTTGTATGACTAAGGTATTATAATCCCCATCCCTAGGTCTAGTTTTCTAAGCTTTCATTCTTATTTTTGTATTATTATTTTTCTTCTGTAATTAATAATCACATACCTCATATACAATAGTACCATCCTTTCTTAAGCAGTTTTATGATTTCCTATACAGAGGACTTCCCTGTTGATCCAGCTTGGTTAAGATGCTGAGCTTCAAATGCAGTGGGGTTTGAGCCCTGGTTGGGGAACTAAGATTACACGTGCCACCATGCAGCAAAAAAAAAAAAAAAAATCCTATATCCAATGATGGTATTGTTTCTTTGCCCTTGGCACAAAAAATATTCAGTCATTTTCTCAAAAGATACAGAGTATTTATTTTGCTCCAGGCACTGTGAAAGGCACTAGAGTCATAATAATTGGGAAAGAACTAGAATCTTTGTATTTAGATAGGTTTCAGCCTATTGTTTTTTTTAGGTTTTAGCCTATTAAAGGAGAAAGCCTTTAGTCAAATCACTACTATATGATGAATATATAAGTGCACTGACCAGAGCTTCATAAAGCAACATATAGATGAAGAAGGGGACCAAACCAAATTTAAATACATAGAAATGGAGAGAAGATGGATAATGTTGAGTAAACATCTTGATCAAAGATTCTGTGGGAGAAATAAAAAAGGCATTAAATGGGATCTTAAGAGAAAGTTTGATAATGCACTCAATACTTTAGCCTAGTCAAAATACCAAGCACTGTTTCCACCCTTCTAAATATTGTTGGCCACTGTTGGAGTTGAATTGTGCCCCACTGACAAATCCACACACGTGCATGCACACACAGAATTGCTAACCACCATTACTTCAAAGTGAGACTTTATTTAGGGAGAGTTATTAAGGATGTAATTGGATAAATATGATGCTGACATTTTAGAGCACTTGAGGGCTCCTTATCTGTTACTGCTATTGCCACTATGAGAAGACAGTCATGTGAAGAAACAGAGATACAGGGAGAACACCATGTAAAAACAAATGCTGCGCAACAGATCAGAACTCTTCTGAAAGCCAAAGATCATGTAAGATTGTCAGCAAACCATTAGAAACTTGGAAGAGGCAAAGAAGGACTTCCCTTCAGGTTTCAGAAAGAGCATGGCCCTAACGACATCTTTTTTTTAAGTTTATTTTTTAATTGGAGGAAAATTGCTTCACAACGTTGTGTTGGTTTCTGCCATACAACAGTGCAAATCAGTCATAATTATATATATATATATACATAATTATATACATGATATTATACATGTAATACATACTACCTATATTATATATATCCTGTCCCTGCTGAACCTCACTCCCCTCCTCCATCTCACCCATCTAAATCATCACAGCTCCAGACTGGGCTGTTGGTTTTACATAGCAACATCCCACTAGTTATCTTACACATGATAGTGTTATGTCTCAATGCTACTTCCTCAGTTCATCCCACCATCTCCTTCCCACACTATGTCCACACGTCTGTTCTCTACATATGCATCTCCATTCTTTCCCTGGAAATAAGTTCATCAATGCCATTTTTCTAGATTTCGTTTGTTGTTTCATTACTAAGTCATGTCTGATTCTTTGTGACATCATGGACTGTAGCACACCAGACTTCCCTGTCCTTTATGATCTCCCAGAGTTTGATCAGATTCATATCCATTGAGTCAGCGATGCTGCCTAACCATCTCATCCTCTGCCAACTTCTCCTTTTGCTTTCCATCTTTTCCAGCATCGAGGTTTTCTCTAGTGGGTCAGATCTTCACATCAGGTGTCCAAAGGACTGATGTTTCAGCTTCAGCATCAGTCCTTCCAATGAATATTCAGAATTGATTTCCTTTAGGATTGACTGGTCTGATCACCCTGCTGTCCAAGGGGTTCTCAATAGTCTTTTCCAGTACTACAATTCAAAGGCATCATTTCTTCAGTGCTCATTCTTTATTATGGTTCACCTCTCACATCCATACATGACTACTGAAAAAAAAACAGCTTTGACTACATGGATCTTTGCCAGCAAAATGATGCTTTTTAATATACTGTCTAGGTTTGTCCAAGCATCTTTTAATTTTGTGTGTGTGTGTGTGTGTGTGTGTGTGTGTATAATTTTGCTGCAATAGTGAATGAGATTGCTTCCTTCAGTTTTATGATTTTTCATTGTTAATGTCTAGGAATGCAAAGAATTTCTGTATCTTAAGTTTATATTGGGTGACCTTACTAAATTCATTGATTAACTCTAATAATTTTTCTGGTGGCATTTTTATAATATAATATGTCATCTCTAAACAGGGATAATTTAACTTCTCCTTTTCTATCTGGATTCCTTTTATTCCTTTTTCTGCTCTAATTGTTGTGGCTAGGACTTCCAAAACTATGTTGAATAATAGTGGTGAGAGTGGGCACCCTTGTCTTGTACCCGATCTTGGAGGAAATGCTTTCAGTTTTTCACCTTTGGGAATATTTGCTATGGATTTGTCATTTATGGCCTTTATTATGTTGAACTAATTCCTTCTATGCTGACTTTCTGGAGACTTTTTATCATAAATGGGAGTTGAATTTTGTCAAAAGCTTTCCTGCTTCTCCTTCCCACACTATGTCTGTTCTCTATGCCCATTTCCTGGAAATAAGTTCATCAATGCCATTTTCTTGATTTCGTTTGTTGTTTCATTACTAAGTCATGTCTGATTCTTTGTGACATCATGGACTGTAGCACACCAGACTTCCCTGTCCTTTATGATCTCCCAGAGTTTGATCAGATTCATATCCATTGAGTCAGCGATGCTGCCTAACCATCTCATCCTCTGCCAACTTCTCCTTTTGCTTTCCATCTTTTCCAGCATCGAGGTTTTCTCTAGTGGGTCAGATCTTCACATCAGGTGTCCAAAGGACTGATGTTTCAGCTTCAGCATCAGTCCTTCCAATGAATATTCAGAATTGATTTCCTTTAGGATTGACTGGTCTGATCACCCTGCTGTCCAAGGGGCTCTCAATAGTCTTTTCCAGTACTACAATTCAAAGGCATCATTTCTTCAGTGCTCATTCTTTATTATGGTTCACCTCTCACATCCATACATGACTACTGAAAAAAAAACAGCTTTGACTACATGGATCTTTGCCAGCAAAATGATGCTTTTTAATATACTGTCTAGGTTTGTCCAAGCATCTTTTAATTTTGTGTGTGTGTGTGTGTGTGTGTGTGTGTGTATAATTTTGCTGCAATAGTGAATGAGATTGCTTCCTTCAGTTTTATGATTTTTCATTGTTAATGTCTAGGAATGCAAAGAATTTCTGTATCTTAAGTTTATATTGGGTGACCTTACTAAATTCATTGATTAACTCTAATAATTTTTCTGGTGGCATTTTTATAATATAATATGTCATCTCTAAACAGGGATAATTTAACTTCTCCTTTTCTATCTGGATTCCTTTTATTCCTTTTTCTGCTCTAATTGTTGTGGCTAGGACTTCCAAAACTATGTTGAATAATAGTGGTGAGAGTGGGCACCCTTGTCTTGTACCCGATCTTGGAGGAAATGCTTTCAGTTTTTCACCTTTGGGAATATTTGCTATGGATTTGTCATTTATGGCCTTTATTATGTTGAACTAATTCCTTCTATGCTGACTTTCTGGAGACTTTTTATCATAAATGGGAGTTGAATTTTGTCAAAAGCTTTCCCTGCTTCTACTTCCCAACACCTTGATTTCAGACTTGTAGCTCTAGAACTGTGAAACAATAAATCTCTGTTTAAAGTAATTTAGTCTTGATACTTTTTTACAGCAGCACTAGGAACCCAGTATAATCCTTTTAGCTACAGCCTAGGAAACCTGCTTCTGTTTTTTCTAATGTGTTATTGAATGTAAACCTAGAATAAAGTACAATTTATGGAAATTCTCTTAGAATTTAGTATCAAAGAAAAAAAGGTAATTCCCTTTCTTAAAATGAGAATTAAAAAGCTAGAAATGATAAATAAGAGCAACACTGTAATTTTTGAAATTAGCAGTTTTGTTTCTGTGTATGTATGTGTATGAATTATTAAGGAAAAAATATAAATTGATTCAATATATTGTTAGCACATCAAATTTCACTGCATAGTGGACAGTGCTGAAATACTTTTCATTTATTCAAGTAAACCCCAGTGATTACAAACTCAACCATTTGAAAAACAGTTACAACAGTAAGCAACAATAAGAACAATAAAAGAACCAACCATGACAGTTATTTTAAATTGTTCTCATTCAGAACTGCATGTACTTTTTGAAATATTGCTCTGGTTTCTGAGAAACTAATTACAAAGTGTATCAAGGTACATCTAACTGCAAGTTCTACCCCTCCTACCAGAATGTCTCTGGTATAATTTGGAACATCAGATATAAGGGAAAAGAAAACACTGCCTGCATCATGGGTATAGTTCCTTTATTAGATAAGGATGATAACAAAATTGTGTGCGTTTGCTCAGTCGTGTCTAAATCTTTGCAACCCCATGGGATGCAGCTGAACCCGCAAGGTTTCTTTTTTTTTGCTCTAATTGTTGTGGCTAGGACTTCCAAAACTTTGTTGAATAATAGTGGTGAGTGGGCACCCTTGTCTTGTACCCGATCTTGGAGGAAATGCTTTCAGTTTTTCACCTTTGGGAATATTTGCTATGGATTTGTCATTTATGGCCTTTATTATGTTGAACTAATTCCTTCTATGCTGACTTTCTGGAGACTTTTTATCATAAATGGGAGTTGAATTTTGTCAAAAGCTTTCCTGCTTCTACTTCCCAACACCTTGATTTCAGACTTGTAGCTCTAGAACTGTGAAACAATAAATCTCTGTTTAAAGTAATTTAGTCTTGATACTTTTTTACAGCAGCACTAGGAACCCAGTATAATCCTTTTAGCTACAGCCTAGGAAACCTGCTTCTGTTTTTTCTAATGTGTTATTGAATGTAAACCTAGAATAAAGTACAATTTATGGAAATTCTCTTAGAATTTAGTATCAAAGAAAAAAAGGTAATTCCCTTTCTTAAAATGAGAATTAAAAAGCTAGAAATGATAAATAAGAGCAACACTGTAATTTTTGAAATTAGCAGTTTTGTTTCTGTGTATGTATGTGTATGAATTATTAAGGAAAAAATATAAATTGATTCAATATATTGTTAGCACATCAAATTTCACTGCATAGTGGACAGTGCTGAAATACTTTTCATTTATTCAAGTAAACCCCAGTGATTACAAACTCAACCATTTGAAAAACAGTTACAACAGTAAGCAACAATAAGAACAATAAAAGAACCAACCATGACAGTTATTTTAAATTGTTCTCATTCAGAACTGCATGTACTTTTTGAAATATTGCTCTGGTTTCTGAGAAACTAATTACAAAGTGTATCAAGGTACATCTAACTGCAAGTTCTACTCCTCCTACCAGAATGTCTCTGGTATAATTTGGAACATCAGATATAAGGGAAAAGAAAACACTGCCTGCATCATGGGTATAGTTCCTTTATTAGATAAGGATGATAACAAAATTGTGTGCGTTTGCTCAGTCGTGTCTAAATCTTTGCAACCCCATGGGATGTAGCTGATCAGGCTCTTCTGTCCATAGGATTTTTCAGGCAAGAATGTTGGAGTGGGTAGTCATTTCCTCCTCCAGGGAATCTTCCTGATTAAGAGATCAAACCTGCATCTCCTGAATTGTCAGCCAGATTCTTTCCACTAAGCCACTTGGAAAGACCGATAACAGTTACAGGATAGATAATTTCTAATGAATGTTACTGCATGCAGGGTGCAAGTGGCCACATTATTTATACGGTTATATATAAATAACACCCCTTTGTCTTCTTTCTGTCTTAAGCACATGGATCTTAACAAGAGAATGCGGCACATCAATATTGCCATATTGTTTTAAAAAGCTATGAGTCATAACTTTTGGTAATTAAAATAATTTAGGGATAACACTGTTATATTGATTACTTAAAATATTGTAAATCATAATTTTCTCACTCCAAGTCAGAGCTTGTAACAAAAATTCATACTGATAAACTATGTGATCAAAAATTAAGCTATTTTACAGAAAAAAATTGCAAATTAGAAGTGAATATGTCATCTTACATTTAAAATTATAGTCTTAATATTCTGGGTTACATATTAATATTTTGAACAGGTTTTATGAAAGTCTTTAAAAATAAAAGATAAATTTATTATTAATTCAGGGCCAGGTACTTACTGAAGATAGATTTTATAATATTTTATTGATACATGAAGTTCAATGTTACTTTTTTTAATGTTAAGTTTAAAATTTTCTTTATTAAAACCCAAAACAGTTTAAAAGCAACAATAAGAACAATAAAAGAACCAACCATGACAGTTATTTTAAATTGTTCTCATTCAGAACTGCATGTACTTTTTGAAATATTGCTCTGGTTTCTGAGAAACTAATTACAAAGTGTATCAAGGTACATCTAACTGCAAGTTCTACCCCTCCTACCAGAATGTCTCTGGTATAATTTGGAACATCAGATATAAGGGAAAAGAAAACACTGCCTGCATCATGGGTATAGTTCCTTTATTAGATAAGGATAATAACAAAATTGTGTGCGTTTGCTCAGTCGTGTCTAAATCTTTGCAACCCCATGGGATGTAGCTGATCAGGCTCTTCTGTCCATAGGATTTTTCAGGCAAGAATGTTGGAGTGGGTAGTCATTTCCTCCTCCAGGGAATCTTCCTGATTAAGAGATCAAACCTGCATCTCCTGAATTGTCAGCCAGATTCTTTCCACTAAGCCACTTGGAAAGACCGATAACAGTTACAGGATAGATAATTTCTAATGAATGTTACTGCATGCAGGGTGCAAGTGGCCACATTATTTATACGGTTATATATAAATAACACCCCTTTGTCTTCTTTCTGTCTTAAGCACATGGATCTTAACAAGAGAATGCGGCACATCAATATTGCCATATTGTTTTAAAAAGCTATGAGTCATAACTTTTGGTAATTAAAATAATTTAGGGATAACACTGTTATATTGATTACTTAAAATATTGTAAATCATAATTTTCTCACTCCAAGTCAGAGCTTGTAACAAAAATTCATACTGATAAACTATGTGATCAAAAATTAAGCTATTTTACAGAAAAAAATTGCAAATTAGAAGTGAATATGTCATCTTACATTTAAAATTATAGTCTTAATATTCTGGGTTACATATTAATATTTTGAACAGGTTTTATGAAAGTCTTTAAAAATAAAAGATAAATTTATTATTAATTCAGGGCCAGGTACTTACTGAAGATAGATTTTATAATATTTTATTGATACATGAAGTTCAATGTTACTTTTTTTAATGTTAAGTTTAAAAATTTATTTCAAAGGTATAAGTATGTATTGCTAAAATGGCATCTGTTTTTCAGGCCCATGAAATCAGATCAGGTTTTTCTCTAAAATAGAACAAAAAGTGTATATTGCTGAAAACTAAGCCCACCAGTTAACATATATTTTATTGAAAATATTCTGCCACTCTTACACCAATGGTGCCACGTTAAAAGACCAAAACAAGAAAAGCACTGTCTTCAGTTTATATAATTTAGGTCCCACTTATGGGATATAATCTGTTAAAAATGTGTTCTTTCGCCCTTAAAAGTTGGAAAATCCTAGGGTTAATCATACTTTTAATCATACTCAATTAAAAGTAAGGGAATGCATTTAGGGAACAGGGAAAACCAAAGACAGTTAAAAAAATATTATAGGAATGAATAAATTTTTTTTCTAACAGTATGTGAACTTCCATGTTTTTTCTTGCATTTATCTTGAACTACCAAGCTTTTCTCTTTCCAGTATTTTACACAAAACAATTCATAGTTCAAGCACATTGTAAAGGAACATTGTATATGAAAAATTAATAGAAAAAATATATTTAAAACTCAGAATTCAGTAGAAAAGTTTCTCTGCCTAGAAGAGGAAATTTATCTTACTTTTGCACAAAACTCTCTATACATAAGGTTTACAGCATGATCGTTTCATATATACGTAGTGAAATGATTACTACAATCAAGCTAAGTAACATCTCCTTAGGAAGTTACCGTTTTGGTTGTGGGATGTGTGCACCTGAAATCTACTCTTAGCATATTGAAACCACTGATAAAGTGTATTCTATTCTTTATTTCTTTTTTAAAATCCTTATGATAACTCTATCTTCTGGTTTACTTCACTTGCATGATAAAAAAAGCTATTTTACAGAAAAAAATTGCAAATTAGAAGTGAATATGTCATCTTACATTTAAAATTATAGTCTTAATATTCTGGGTTACATATTAATATTTTGAACAGGTTTTATGAAAGTCTTTAAAAATAAAAGATAAATTTATTATTAATTCAGGGCCAGGTACTTACTGAAGATAGATTTTATAATATTTTATTGATACATGAAGTTCAATGTTACTTTTTTTAATGTTAAGTTTAAAAATTTATTTCAAAGGTATAAGTATGTATTGCTAAAATGGCATCTGTTTTTCAGGCCCATGAAATCAGATCGGGTTTTTTCTCTAAAATAGAACAAAAAGTGTATATTGCTGAAAACTAAGCCCACCAGTTAACATATATTTTATTGAAAATATTCTGCCACTCTTACACCAATGGTGCCACGTTAAAAGACCAAAACAAGAAAAGCACTGTCTTCAGTTTATATAATTTAGGTCCCACTTATGGGATATAATCTGTTAAAAATGTGTTCTTTCGCCCTTAAAAGTTGGAAAATCCTAGGGTTAATCATACTTTTAATCATACTCAATTAAAAGTAAGGGAATGCATTTAGGGAACAGGGAAAACAAAGACAGTTAAAAAATATTATAGGAATGAATAAATTTTTTCTAACAGTATGTGAACTTCCATGTTTTTTCTTGCATTTATCTTGAACTACCAAGCTTTTCTCTTTCCAGTATTTTACACAAAACAATTCATAGTTCAAGCACATTGTAAAGGAACATTGTATATGAAAAATTAATAGAAAAAATATATTTAAAACTCAGAATTCAGTAGAAAAGTTTCTCTGCCTAGAAGAGGAAATTTATCTTACTTTTGCACAAAACTCTCTATACATAAGGTTTACAGCATGATCGTTTCATATATACGTAGTGAAATGATTACTACAATCAAGCTAAGTAACATCTCCTTAGGAAGTTACCGTTTTGGTTGTGGGATGTGTGCACCTGAAATCTACTCTTAGCATATTGAAACCACTGATAAAGTGTATTCTATTCTTTATTTCTATGAGTTATTGTTTTTTAATTCCAGATATTAGTGATAACATGCAATATTTGTCTTCCTCTTTCTGGTTTACTTCACTTGCATGATAACCTATAGGTTTATCCATGTTACAAATAGTAGGATTTCATGGAAGAATATTATTCATGTAAAAATAGTGTTTTACTTGTTACGTATGTACACGTATATATCACATTTAATATATCATATTTTCTTTGTTTATTCATTGGTCAATTAACATGGGTTGTTTCCATAATGTGGCTATTGCACATAGACTGCAGTGAACATGGGAGTGTTAATCTTTTCAAGATAATGATTTTATTTCCTTTGAATGAGTACAACGAAGTAGAATTGCTGAATCATATGGTAACCCTATTTTTAATTTGAGGAACTTCCATATGTTTTTCATCATGACTATACCGGTTTGCATTCCCATGAAAATGTACAAATGTTTTGATTAATATCAAAATGAATATTAACATTTGATTAATATCAAAAGCTTTCTAGTATACTATGGAATCAAGCAGTGTGTTCTCTCAAAGTTTGTGTGTGTTTTTTCTTCAAGATTGCTTTGGCTATTCATGGGCTTCCTTCAAGATTCAATTAGAATTTTAGGGTTGTTCGTTCTGTTTCTGTGAAAAATGCCATTGGAATTTTGATAAGGATTGCATTGAATCTGTATATTGTTTTGGGCAATTAGTCACTTTAATAATATTAATACAATTCATGAGCACAGCGTATTCCAACTATATTCACATTCTTCCATTTCTCTCAAATCTAATAGTTCTTTCAAGTTCTTGAAAAAGAGAAAAAATATATTTAAAACATTGTATATGAAAAATTAATAGAAAAAATATATTTAAAACTCAGAATTCAGTAGAAAAGTTTCTCTGCCTAGAAGAGGAAATTTATCTTACTTTTGCACAAAACTCTCTATACATAAGGTTTACAGCATGATCGTTTCATATATCGTAGTGAAATGATTACTACAATCAAGCTAAGTAACATCTCCTTAGGAAGTTACCGTTTTGGTTGTGGGATGTGTGCACCTGAAATCTACTCTTAGCATATTGAAACCACTGATAAAGTGTATTCTATTCTTTATTTCTATGAGTTATTGTTTTTTAATTCCAGATATTAGTGATAACATGCAATATTTGTCTTCCTCTTTCTGGTTTACTTCACTTGCATGATAACCTATAGGTTTATCCATGTTACAAATAGTAGGATTTCATGGAAGAATATTATTCATGTAAAAATAGTGTTTTACTTGTTACGTATGTACACGTATATATCACATTTAATATATCATATTTTCTTTGTTTATTCATTGGTCAATTAACATGGGTTGTTTCCATAATGTGGCTATTGCACATAGACTGCAGTGAACATGGGAGTGTTAATCTTTTCAAGATAATGATTTTATTTCCTTTGAATGAGTACAACGAAGTAGAATTGCTGAATCATATGGTAACCCTATTTTTAATTTGAGGAACTTCCATATGTTTTTCATCATGACTATACCGGTTTGCATTCCCATGAAAATGTACAAATGTTTTGATTAATATCAAAATGAATATTAACATTTGATTAATATCAAAAGCTTTCTAGTATACTATGGAATCAAGCAGTGTGTTCTCTCAAAGTTTGTGTGTGTTTTTTCTTCAAGATTGCTTTGGCTATTCATGGGCTTCCTTCAAGATTCAATTAGAATTTTAGGGTTGTTCGTTCTGTTTCTGTGAAAAATGCCATTGGAATTTTGATAAGGATTGCATTGAATCTGTATATTGTTTTGGGCAATTAGTCACTTTAATAATATTAATACAATTCATGAGCACAGCGTATTCCAACTATATTCACATTCTTCCATTTCTCTCATTAATGTTTTATAGCTTTCAATACACAGGTAGTTCTTTCACTTCCTTGCTTAAATTTAGTTCTAGATATTTTATTCTTTTTGATGCAATTATAAATGAGATTGTTTACTTTGTTTCTCTTTCTTATAGTCTATTATTAGTTCATAGAAGTAGATCCAATTTTTATATACTGATTTTGTAAACTTCAACTTTACTGGCTGTATTTATTAGTACAAAAAGTCTGTTGTGGTGTGTGTGTGTGTGTGTGTGTGTGTGTGTGTGTGTGTGTGTGTGTGTGTGAGACAGTCACTCAGTTATGTCTGACTCTCTGTGACCTTCTGGACTGTAGCCTGTCATGCTCTTCTGTTCATAGGATTCTCCAGGCAAGAATACTGGAGTGGGTTGCCATTCCCTTCTCCAGGAGATCTTCCCCACCTAGGGATGGGACCTGGGGTCTCCTGCATTGCAGGTGGACTCTTTACTGCCCGAGCCAACAGGGAAGCCTGTATTGATGGAGTCTTTAGGATTTTCTGTATATAACATGTCATTTGCAAGTAGTGACACTTTTCCCCATTTGGATGCCTTTTATTTGTTTTTTGTGCATATATTTTACAGTAAAAATTTTCAGGTTTTCAGTATTGAAAATGATATTGGTTGTGGGCTTGTCATATACAGCCCTTCTTTTGGTGAGGTGTATTCCCTCTATACCCACTTTATTGATAGCCTTTAATCATAAATGGATACTGAATTTTGTCAAATGCTTTTGTTTGCATTCATTAAGGTGATCACATAATTTTTATCCTTTATTTTTTAATGTGGTATGTTTCATTGATTCATTTGCAGATGCTGGATGGATTCTTGTATCCTTGGAATATATCCTACTTGATTGTGATATATAAAGACTTTAATGTACTATAAAATTTAACTACTAATATGCCTTTGAGATTTTCTGTATCTCTGTTCATCAAGGATATTGGTCTGTCATTTTCTTGTGGCCTCCTTATCTGGTTTTGATAAGGATTGCATTGAATCTGTATATTGTTTTGGGCAATTAGTCACTTTAATAATATTAATACAATTCATGAGCACAGCGTATTCCAACTATATTCACATTCTTCCATTTCTCTCATTAATGTTTTATAGCTTTCAATACACAGGTAGTTCTTTCACTTCCTTGCTTAAATTTAGTTCTAGATATTTTATTCTTTTTGATGCAATTATAAATGAGATTGTTTACTTTGTTTCTCTTTCTTATAGTCTATTATTAGTTCATAGAAGTAGATCCAATTTTTATATACTGATTTTGTAAACTTCAACTTTACTGGCTGTATTTATTAGTACAAAAAGTCTGTTGTGGAGTGTGTGTGTGTGTGTGTGTGTGTGTGTGTGTGTGTGTGTGTGTGTGTGTGAGACAGTCACTCAGTTATGTCTGACTCTCTGTGACCTTCTGGACTGTAGCCTGTCATGCTCTTCTGTTCATAGGATTCTCCAGGCAAGAATACTGGAGTGGGTTGCCATTCCCTTCTCCAGGAGATCTTCCCCACCTAGGGATGGGACCTGGGGTCTCCTGCATTGCAGGTGGACTCTTTACTGCCCGAGCCAACAGGGAAGCCTGTATTGATGGAGTCTTTAGGATTTTCTGTATATAACATGTCATTTGCAAGTAGTGACACTTTTCCCCATTTGGATGCCTTTTATTTGTTTTTTGTGCATATATTTTACAGTAAAAATTTTCAGGTTTTCAGTATTGAAAATGATATTGGTTGTGGGCTTGTCATATACAGCCCTTCTTTTGGTGAGGTGTATTCCCTCTATACCCACTTTATTGATAGCCTTTAATCATAAATGGATACTGAATTTTGTCAAATGCTTTTGTTTGCATTCATTAAGGTGATCACATAATTTTTATCCTTTATTTTTTAATGTGGTATGTTTCATTGATTCATTTGCAGATGCTGGATGGATTCTTGTATCCTTGGAATATATCCTACTTGATTGTGATATATAAAGACTTTAATGTACTATAAAATTTAACTACTAATATGCCTTTGAGATTTTCTGTATCTCTGTTCATCAAGGATATTGGTCTGTCATTTTCTTGTGGCCTCCTTATCTGGTTTTGGTATTGGGTTAATACTGGCTTTGTAGAGTGAGTTCAGAAGTTTTCCCTTCTCTTCTGTTTTCTGGAGGAATTTGAGATGAATTGATGTTAATTTTTTGACTTCTCTGTGGAATTCACCAATGAAGCAATCTGGTCCTGGACCTTTGTTTTTTAGAGGTTTTGGATTACTGATTCAGTCTTCTTAACAGTGATCACTCTGTTCAGATTTAGTATTTATCCGTAATTCAACCTGAAGTTTGTATGTTGCTATGATTCATCTATTTATCAAAGTTGCCCAGTTTTTTGGTTTATTCATAGTCATTTCTTGATATATGAGGCCCTATATTTCTTTGGTATCAGTTGTGACATTTTCTCCTTCACCTCTAATTTGATAAGTACTCTTTCTTTTTTTCTTCATGAGTCTAACTAAAAGCTCATCAAATTTGTTTATCAGGAACCAGCTCTTAGTGTCATTGACCTTTTCTATTGCCTTAAGTCTCTGTCTCATTTACTTCTGCTCTTATCTTTCCTTGTGTTAGTTTTGACCTTCATTTGTCCTTTTGTCCCCAATATTTTGAGGTATATGTTTCTATTTTAGAATTTTCTGATTTCCTGTGGTAGGCTATTTTTTGCTAAGAACTTCCCTCAGAATTGTTTTTTCTGATTCCCATATATTTTTCTGTATTACCTTGCCATTTTTTTTGTCTTACTGTGTGTTTTCATATTTTCCTTTGATTTCTCCTTTGAAAAATTGATTATTAAATAATACTGTTTAATCTCCACTTATTACTTTTTAAGTTTTCCCCATATAATTAATTTCTAGTTTCATACTATTGTGGTTAGAAATGATCTGATTTCAATACTCTTAAACTTATTGACTTGTTTTGTGACATAATATATGATCTGTCTCAAAAAATGTACTATGTATACTGGGTAAGAATGTATATTTGGTTGCTCTGGGATGGAGTGTTTTACAAATATGTGATTAGTTCATCTGGTTTAATATATCATTTCAGATAAATATTTCTTTATTGACTTTCTGTCTGAATGTTCTGTCCATCATTTTAAGTAGTGTACTAAAGTTCACTCATATCTTATGCTTTTTGTTCCTTAAGAACTGTTTATGTTTGCTTCATAGATTAGATGTTTCTATGTTAGATGTGTAGGTATTTTAAAGTGTTATATTTTCTTGTTAGATTGACCCCTTTATCATTATGTAATGCCCTTCTTTATCTCTTATTAAAGTCTTTGTTTCAAAATATATTCTTTATTAAGTAGAGCTAATTTAGATTTCTTTTGACTTCTTGGATCCGAAGCAATCTGGTCCTGGACCTTTGTTTTTTAGAGGTTTTGGATTACTGATTCAGTCTTCTTAACAGTGATCACTCTGTTCAGATTTAGTATTTATCCGTAATTCAACCTGAAGTTTGTATGTTGCTATGATTCATCTATTTATCAAAGTTGCCCAGTTTTTTGGTTTATTCATAGTCATTTCTTGATATATGAGGCCCTATATTTCTTTGGTATCAGTTGTGACATTTTCTCCTTCACCTCTAATTTGATAAGTACTCTTTCTTTTTTTCTTCATGAGTCTAACTAAAAGCTCATCAAATTTGTTTATCAGGAACCAGCTCTTAGTGTCATTGACCTTTTCTATTGCCTTAAGTCTCTGTCTCATTTACTTCTGCTCTTATCTTTCCTTGTGTTAGTTTTGACCTTCATTTGTCCTTTTGTCCCCAATATTTTGAGGTATATGTTTCTATTTTAGAATTTTCTGATTTCCTGTGGTAGGCTATTTTTTGCTAAGAACTTCCCTCAGAATTGTTTTTTCTGATTCCCATATATTTTTCTGTATTACCTTGCCATTTTTTTTGTCTTACTGTGTGTTTTCATATTTTCCTTTGATTTCTCCTTTGAAAAATTGATTATTAAATAATACCGTTTAATCTCCACTTATTACTTTTTAAGTTTTCCCCATATAATTAATTTCTAGTTTCATACTATTGTGGTTAGAAATGATCTGATTTCAATACTCTTAAACTTATTGACTTGTTTTGTGACATAATATATGATCTGTCTCAAAAAATGTACTATGTATACTGGATAAGAATGTATATTTGGTTGCTCTGGGATGGAGTGTTTTACAAATATGTGATTAGTTCATCTGGTTTAATATATCATTTCAGATAAATATTTCTTTATTGACTTTCTGTCTGAATGTTCTGTCCATCATTTTAAGTAGTGTACTAAAGTTCACTCATATCTTATGCTTTTTGTTCCTTAAGAACTGTTTATGTTTGCTTCATAGATTAGATGTTTCTATGTTAGATGTGTAGGTATTTTAAAGTGTTATATTTTCTTGTTAGATTGACCCCTTTATCATTATGTAATGCCCTTCTTTATCTCTTATTAAAGTCTTTGTTTCAAAATATATTCTGTATGATATAAGTAGAGCTAATTTAGATTTCTTTTGGTTTCCATTTATGTGGAGAATCTTTTTTGATTCTTTCAGTTTCATTCCAAGTGTGTCCTTACATCTAAAGTTAGTCTCTTATAGGCAGCATATTTTTGGTTGTTGTTGCTTACTTTTTCATCCATGTGGCCTCTCTCTCTCTCTCTGTGTATGTATGTATATATATATATATATATATATATATATATATACACACATACATATATATGTACATATACATATATATATACACATATATGGATAGATAGATATAATTTTTTTACAGAATTTTGTTTGCTGTGATACATCGACCTGAATCCACCATAGATATACATATGTCCCCCCCTCAAACACCCCCCAATCTCCCTCCCCATCCCACCCCTCCAGGTCACCACAGAGCCCCTGTTTGAGATTTTCTAGTCCCACCGCACATTCCCCTCCCTCACCCCAATGTTCATAATCTGTTTTCCATGTCTGCCACTCCATTGCTGCTCTGAATATTCATTTAACAGCACTATCTTTCTAGATTCCACATATATGTGTCAGAATACAATATTTATCTTTATCTCTGGCATACTTCACTCAGTATAATAGGTTCTGGATTCATCCACCTCATTAGCACTGATTAAAATGCATTTCTTTTTATGGCTAAGTAATATTCCATTGTATATATGTACTGCAGCTTCTTTATCCATTCATCTGTCGATGGACATCTAGGTTGCTTCCATGTTTTAGCTATTGTCAATAGTGCTGCAATGAATCCTGGAGTACATGAGTCTCTTTCAATTTTGATTTCCTCAGGGTATATGCCTAGTAGTTGAATTGCTGGGTCGTATTGTGATTCTATTCCTAGTTTTGGACTCCATACTGTACTATGTATACTGGATAAGAATGTATTTTGGTTGCTCTGGGATGGAGTGTTTTACAAATATGTGATTAGTTCATCTGGTTTAATATATCATTTCAGATAAATATTTCTTTATTGACTTTCTGTCTGAATGTTCTGTCCATCATTTTAAGTAGTGTACTAAAGTTCACTCATATCTTATGCTTTTGTTCCTTAAGAACTGTTTATGTTTGCTTCATAGATTAGATGTTTCTATGTTAGATGTGTAGGTATTTTAAAGTGTTATATTTTCTTGTTAGATTGACCCCTTTATCATTATGTAATGCCCTTCTTTATCTCTTATTAAAGTCTTTGTTTCAAAATATATTCTGTATGATATAAGTAGAGCTAATTTAGATTTCTTTTGGTTTCCATTTATGTGGAGAATCTTTTTTGATTCTTTCAGTTTCATTCCAAGTGTGTCCTTACATCTAAAGTTAGTCTCTTATAGGCAGCATATTTTTGGTTGTTGTTGCTTACTTTTTCATCCATGTGGCCTCTCTCTCTCTCTCTGTGTATGTATGTATGTATATATATATATATATATATATATATATACACACATACATATATATGTACATATACATATATATATACACATATATGGATAGATAGATATAATTTTTTTACAGAATTTTGTTTGCTGTGATACATCGACCTGAATCCACCATAGATATACATATGTCCCCCCCTCAAACACCCCCCAATCTCCCTCCCCATCCCACCCCTCCAGGTCACCACAGAGCCCCTGTTTGAGATTTTCTAGTCCCACCGCACATTCCCCTCCCTCACCCCAATGTTCATAATCTGTTTTCCATGTCTGCCACTCCATTGCTGCTCTGAATATTCATTTAACAGCACTATCTTTCTAGATTCCACATATATGTGTCAGAATACAATATTTATCTTTATCTCTGGCATACTTCACTCAGTATAATAGGTTCTGGATTCATCCACCTCATTAGCACTGATTAAAATGCATTTCTTTTTATGGCTAAGTAATATTCCATTGTATATATGTACTGCAGCTTCTTTATCCATTCATCTGTCGATGGACATCTAGGTTGCTTCCATGTTTTAGCTATTGTCAATAGTGCTGCAATGAATCCTGGAGTACATGAGTCTCTTTCAATTTTGATTTCCTCAGGGTATATGCCTAGTAGTTGAATTGCTGGGTCGTATTGTGATTCTATTCCTAGTTTTTTGAGGAATCTCCATACTGTCTTCCATAGTGGCTGTATCATTTCACATTCCCGCCAACTGTGCAAGAGGGTTCCCTTTTCTCCATACCCTCTCCAGCATTTATTGTTTGTAGACTTTGATGATGACCATTCTGACTGGTGTGAGGTGATATCTCATTGTAGTTTTGATTTGCATTTCTCTAATGATGAGCGATGTTAAGCATCTTTTCATATGTTTGTTGGCCATCTGTATGTCCAACGTCTTCTTTACGCAGATGTCAATTTAAGGCTTTTTCCCATTTTTGGATTGGGTTTTTTGTTATCTTGGTGTTGAGTTGTAATAGCTGCTTAAATATTTTGGAAATTATTTGTCAGTTATTTCATTTGCTATTATTTTCTCCCATTCTTAACATTGTCTTTTCATCTTTTTTATAGTTTCTTTTGCTGTGCAAAAAGTTTTAATTAGGTCCCATTTGTTTATTTTTGTCTTTATTTCCATTACTCTAGGAGGCAGGTCACAGAAGATCCTGCTTTGATTTATGCCATGAAGTGTTCTGCCTATATTTTCCTCTAAGAACTTTATGGTTTCTGGTCTTACAGTTAGGTCTTTAATCCATTGTGAGTTTATCTTTGTGTATGGTGTTAGGTAGTGTTCCAATTTCATTCTTTTACATGTAGCTGCCAGTTTTCCCAGCACCACTTATTGAAGAGATTGTCTTTACCCCATTGTATATTCTTGCCTTCTTTGTCAAAATTACAGTATCTGTTAGTGAGTGGGTTTATATCTGGGTTCTCTATCTTGTTCTGTTGGTCAATATTTCTGTTTTTGCACCATTACCATACTGTCTTGATGACTATTGTTTGTAGTATAGTCTGAAGTCCTGAAGGTTGACTCTTCCAGCTTCATTCTTCTTTCTCAAAATGGCTTTTGGCTATCTGGGGTCTTTTGTGTTTCCATATGAACTGTGATTTTTTTTTTGGTCTAGTTCTGTGAAAAATGCCATTGGTACTTTGGTGGGAATTGCATTGAATCTGTAGATTATATTTGGTATAATCTATCACTTTTATAATACTGATTCTTCTGACCCAGGAACATGGAATATCTCTCCGTCTATTTGTGTCATCTTTTTTTTTTTCCATAATCACAGGTTTTTATTTTGCTTTTTTGATTTTACAGAGTTTTGTTGTTTACAGATATGTATAACTGCAGGCCAGTCATATGTATATCCTATTCCCCCCCCGACCCCTCTAGGCCATCACATAGCCCCCATGTATGATCCCCTAGTCCCACAGTACACTGACAATCTCTATTACATAGGATAGTATAGGATTCCGGGTTGTTCTTTCCATATATCTCACCCACTTTTCCCTCTCCCCAGTGTCCATAAGTCCATCCTCTATGACTGTTTTTCCATCGATGCTCTGCATGTGTATTTATCAGTATGAACTTACTAGATTCCATGTATATGTGTTAGTATACTATATCTGTCTTTCTCTATTTGACTTACTTCACTGTATATAATATGTTCTAAATTCACCTGTCTCATTAGGACTGAATATTCTGCATTTCTCTTAGCAGCTGAGAAATATTCCATTGCATATATATGTACCAGAGCTTCTTTGTCCATTCATTTGTCAATGGACATCTAGGTTGCTTCCATGATCTAACGATTGTATAGAGAGCTGCAATGAACATTGTAGTACAGGTGTCTCTTTCAATTTTGATTTCATCAGGGTATAAGCCTAATAGGATTGCTGGGTTGTAGAGTGCTTCTAGTTTTAGTTTTTTAAGGAATCTCCATACTGTCTTCCATAGCAGCTATATCAATTTACATTCCCACCAGCAATGCAAGAGGGTTCCCTTTTCTCCACACCCTCTCCAGCATTTACTGTCTGTCGATTTGTTGATGATGGTTACTCTGACGGGTGTGAAGTGATATCTCATTGTAGTTTTGATTTGCATTTCTTTAATAATAAGTGAGGTTGAGCATCGTTTCATGTGCTTTTGGGCCATCTGTATGTCCTCTTTGGTGAGATGTATATTTAGATCTTTTTCCCATTTTTTGATTGGGTTGTTCATTTTTCCAGTGCTGAGTTGTCTGAGTTGCTTGTAGATTTTGGAGATTAATTCTTTGTCTGTTGTTTCATTTGCTGTGATTTTCTCCCATTCTGTGGGCTGTCTGTTCAGCTTTTTCGTAGTTTCTTTTTCTGTACAAAAGCTTTGAAATTTCATTAGGTCCCACATGTTAATTTTTCTTTTCAGTTCTGCTATTCTAGTAGGTGGGTCAGAGAAGATCTTGCTTTGATTTACGTCCTTGAGTGTTTTGCCTATATTCTCCTCAAAGAGTTTTACGGTTTCTGGTCTTACATTGAGGTCTTTAATCCATTTTGAGTTGATCTTTGTGTATGGTGTCAGAGAATAGTCCAACTTCATCTTTTTGCATGTAGCTGTCCAATTTTCCTAGCACCATTTGTTGAAGAGGCTGTCTTTGTCTCATTTTAGATGTTTACCTCCTTTGTCAAAAATAAGGTGCCCATAAGTGCATGGGCATATCTCTGGGTTCTCTATCTTGTTCCATTGATCTGTATTTCTGTTTTTGTGCCAGTACCATACTGTCTTGATGACTGTTACTTTGTAGTAGTCTGAAGTTAGGAAGGCTGATCCCTCCAGCTCCATTCTTCATTCTCAGCATTGCCTTGGCTATTCGGGGTCTTTTGTGTTTCCATATGAACTGTGTTATTCTTTGGTCTAGTTCTGTGAGGAATGTCATTGGTAGTTTGATAGGGATTGCATTGAATCTATAGATGATATTTGGTAGTATGGTCATTTTCACAATATTGATTCTTCCGACCCAGGAACAGGAATATTCTATCAACTTTATGCATTGCTGGGTTGTAGAGTGCTTCTAGTTTTAGTTTTTAAGGAATCTCCACTGTCTTCCATAGCAGCTATATCAATTTACATTCCCACCAGCAATGCAAGAGGGTTCCCTTTTCTCCACACCCTCTCCAGCATTTACTGTCTGTCGATTTGTTGATGATGGTTACTCTGACGGGTGTGAAGTGATATCTCATTGTAGTTTTGATTTGCATTTCTTTAATAATAAGTGAGGTTGAGCATCGTTTCATGTGCTTTTGGGCCATCTGTATGTCCTCTTTGGTGAGATGTATATTTAGATCTTTTTCCCATTTTTTGATTGGGTTGTTCATTTTTCCAGTGCTGAGTTGTCTGAGTTGCTTGTAGATTTTGGAGATTAATTCTTTGTCTGTTGTTTCATTTGCTGTGATTTTCTCCCATTCTGTGGGCTGTCTGTTCAGCTTTTTCGTAGTTTCTTTTTCTGTACAAAAGCTTTGAAATTTCATTAGGTCCCACATGTTAATTTTTCTTTTCAGTTCTGCTATTCTAGTAGGTGGGTCAGAGAAGATCTTGCTTTGATTTACGTCCTTGAGTGTTTTGCCTATATTCTCCTCAAAGAGTTTTACGGTTTCTGGTCTTACATTGAGGTCTTTAATCCATTTTGAGTTGATCTTTGTGTATGGTGTCAGAGAATAGTCCAACTTCATCTTTTTGCATGTAGCTGTCCAATTTTCCTAGCACCATTTGTTGAAGAGGCTGTCTTTGTCTCATTTTAGATGTTTACCTCCTTTGTCAAAAATAAGGTGCCCATAAGTGCATGGGCATATCTCTGGGTTCTCTATCTTGTTCCATTGATCTGTATTTCTGTTTTTGTGCCAGTACCATACTGTCTTGATGACTGTTACTTTGTAGTAGTCTGAAGTTAGGAAGGCTGATCCCTCCAGCTCCATTCTTCATTCTCAGCATTGCCTTGGCTATTTGGGGTCTTTTGTGTTTCCATATGAACTGTGTTATTCTTTGGTCTAGTTCTGTGAGGAATGTCATTGGTAGTTTGATAGGGATTGCATTGAATCTATAGATGATATTTGGTAGTATGGTCATTTTCACAATATTGATTCTTCCGACCCAGGAACAGGGAATATCCCTCTATCTGTTTAAGTCTTCTTTAATGTCTCTCATGAGTGTCTTGTAATTTTCTGCGTACGGTTCTTTTATTTCTTTGGGTAGATTTATTCCTAGATATTTGATTCTTTAGGTTGCAATGGTGAAGGGGATTGCATCTTTCATTTCATTTTCTGATTGTTCTTCAGTATCTACAAATCAATCAATGTGATACACCATATCAACAATTTGCGAGAGAAAAACCACATGATAATCTCAAGAGATGCAGAAAAAGCCTTCGACAAAATCCAACACCCATTTATGATAAAAAAAAAAAAAAACCTCTTCAAAAAATGGGCTTAGAAGGATTCTATCTCAGCATAGTGAAAGCCATCTATGAGAAGCCCACAGCGAACGTTATTCTCAATGGTGAAAAACTGAAAGCATTCCCTCTAAGATAAGGAACAAGACAAGGGTGTCCACTTTCACCACTATTATACAGCACAGTCCTGGAAGTTCTAGCAATAGCAATAAGAGAAGAAAAACAAATAAAACAAATCCAGATTGGAAAAGAAAAAGTAAAACTCTCTCTATTCACAGAGGATATGATATTATACATAGAAAATTCCAAAGACACTATTACAAACCTACTAGAGCAAGGTCATTTTCACAATATTGACTCTTCTTGCCCAGGAACATGGAACATCTCTGTTTGTCATCTTTGATATCTTTTATCACTGTCTTGCAATTTTCTGTGTACAGTTCTTTGTCTCTTTGGGTAGGTTTATTCCTAGATATTTTATTCTTTTGGTTGCAATGGTGACTGAAATTGCACCCTTGATTTTGCTTTTTGATTTTTCATTGTTTGTATATAGGAGTGCGAGTGATTTCTGTGTATTGATTTTGTATCCTGTGACTACTGAATTCATTGATTAACTCTAGTAGTTTTCTAATAGTGACTTTGGGATTTTCTATGTATAGTATTATGTCATCTGCAAATAGAGTTTTACTACTTCTTTTCCAATCAGGATTCCTTTTATTTCTTTTACTTCTCTTATTGCTGTGGCTAAAACTTCCAGGACCAAATTGAAAGTGGTGAAAGTGGACATCCTTGTTTTGTTCCTGATCTTAGAGGGAATGCTTTCAGTTTTTCACCATTGAGAATAATGTTCACTGTGGGCTTCTATACATGGCTTTCACTATATTGAGGTAGGCCCCTTCTATGCCCATTTTTTAAAGAGTTATTTTTATTATAAATGGATGTTGGACTTTGTCAAAGGCTTTTTTGGCATCGATTGATGTTATCATTTGATTTTTGTCTTTCAGTTTGTTGATGTGGTATATCACATTGACTGATTTGTGAATACTGAGAAATCTTGCATACCTAGGATAAACCCTATTTGATTGTGATGTATGAGTTTTTTGATATGTTGTTGAATTCTGCTTGCTAGAATTCTGTTGAAGATTTTTGCGTCTAAATTCATCAATGATATTGGTCTATAATTTCCTCTTTTTGTGTGTTGTCTTTGCTTGGTACTGGTTTCTGCTGAGAATTCTGCCAGTACTTTCATGTAGTTGCACCTGTATTTGATAATTTATTTTCTCTGATTGCTTTAAAATTTTTGTCAACATTTTGGAGGTCTCTGAACTTGATGAATTGGTTGACTAAATGTCTCGCCCAACTCATTAAGTTTTTATTCATTATTTCCCTAAACAATTTTCTCCCATTATCCCTTTTTTTTCTGGAATGTCAATAATATAAAGTTATGTCTGTTAAAGGTATCTCATAGTTTATATAGGTTTTTCTCTAATTCTGTTGGTTGCATTTCCATTTTGTTGATGCTTTTCTTTGTTGAAAGAAGCTTTATTTTTAGTTTGATGTAGTTCTACTTTGTTTATTTTTTATTTTGTTGCCTTTACTTTTTGTACCAAATTCAGAAAAACCCATTGAAAGACTAATATCCAGAAGCTTACAGTCTCTAGGAGTTTTATAGTTTCAAGTCTTAAATCTAAGTCTTTAACATTTATTAGTATTAAATACAGGTTAGCTTTATACATGTCAGTTTCTGTGTATGTTAGTTGTTCTCAGTTTCATCCTGTTGCTTGTGGATATCCAGTTTTTCTAACATCACTTATTAAAAAAACTCTTTTGCAATTTTATATTCTTGGCTCCTTTCTTAATATGTAAACACTATTAGACCTCATCCTCTTTAACCAAAGGGAGACAAAAAAAATCTTTTCTAAGTATTAGTACCTGTTTACCTTATAGAACTCATTAGAAATCCTCAGGGTGTACATGAATGCAGTTTTACTCATTAAGGAAAATTATTTTACATTCTAAATATTACATTCTCATGGTAATATTTTATATCTCCCAAGTCCTCTGGTTTGGTATACTGTGGAAGTTATTTTAATGCTTTATTTATCTGGTGTAGGGTTTAGAAATTATGGTCTTCTAATATCCATTTTCATTTATGTACCCCACATAGTGATAAGCTAAAGAGGAGTATTCCATTTATCTGCACCCATGGAAATGTCTCTTTTGATACCATTTATTGTAAAAGACCTTCTAATTGGCATAAACCTAGTGCCAAATGTCAGGAGTAAGTGGGCCATGGCAACCAATCTCATCTGCACATTGTGATTAGGCATTCCCAGTAAGTCTGTTAGGATAATGGCTGCATGCTATTTTATGTGTCCCTTCATTTTAAATTATACTGTAAATACGTTGCTTTCAATTATCTTTAAGCATTTACTGATGGAAAGCACTAAAAGATTATTGGTTCTTAAAAAATACTTTGTAGTAGTGATTTGAGAAAATTTTTGATTGTTTGATATCTCATAGGAATTTGATTACTTGCCTTTGCCTGAATAATGTATTACATTTCAAAAGTCTTTCAGGGAGTTATATTGGGATATCTTTTGCTGGTCTATCCAGGGTTCAGGAAAGATGAATACAACTGTTTGTGATTTTTGGTGCTTCAAATTTGACAAGTACTTTCTTTACAATAGGAAATAATTGATGTACAATATTAATTGAAAAACATAATGTTGTGAGGCGTGCTCAGTGAAGCACCCAACTCCGCTCACGGTAGATGGAAAAGAGGTTTATTAGGCTGGCGCCAGCGACCACCGAGGAACTCGTTTCCTGCGAGGGCCCCGACTGAAGATAAAGGGAGGTTTTAAAGGCTGGTCCAATCAAGGGCCCCTGGCCACACGTCTTCCCCCTTAATATGTAAACACTATAGACCTCATCCTCTAACATCACTTATTAAAAACTCTTTGCAATTTTATATTCTTGGCTCCTTTCTTAATATGTAAACACTATTAGACCTCATCCTCTTTAACCAAAGGGAGACAAAAAAAATCTTTTCTAAGTATTAGTACCTGTTTACCTTATAGAACTCATTAGAAATCCTCAGGGTGTACATGAATGCAGTTTTACTCATTAAGGAAAATTATTTTACATTCTAAATATTACATTCTCATGGTAATATTTTATATCTCCCAAGTCCTCTGGTTTGGTATACTGTGGAAGTTATTTTAATGCTTTATTTATCTGGTGTAGGGTTTAGAAATTATGGTCTTCTAATATCCATTTTCATTTATGTACCCCACATAGTGATAAGCTAAAGAGGAGTATTCCATTTATCTGCACCCATGGAAATGTCTCTTTTGATACCATTTATTGTAAAAGACCTTCTAATTGGCATAAACCTAGTGCCAAATGTCAGGAGTAAGTGGGCCATGGCAACCAATCTCATCTGCACATTGTGATTAGGCATTCCCAGTAAGTCTGTTAGGATAATGGCTGCATGCTATTTTATGTGTCCCTTCATTTTAAATTATACTGTAAATACGTTGCTTTCAATTATCTTTAAGCATTTACTGATGGAAAGCACTAAAAGATTATTGGTTCTTAAAAAATACTTTGTAGTAGTGATTTGAGAAAATTTTTGATTGTTTGATATCTCATAGGAATTTGATTACTTGCCTTTGCCTGAATAATGTATTACATTTCAAAAGTCTTTCAGGGAGTTATATTGGGATATCTTTTGCTGGTCTATCCAGGGTTCAGGAAAGATGAATACAACTGTTTGTGATTTTTGGTGCTTCAAATTTGACAAGTACTTTCTTTACAATAGGAAATAATTGATGTACAATATTAATTGAAAAACATAATGTTGTGAGGCGTGCTCAGTGAAGCACCCAACTCCGCTCACGGTAGATGGAAAAGAGGTTTATTAGGCTGGCGCCAGCGACCACCCGCGAGGAACTGCGTTTCCTGCGAGGGCCCCGACTGAAGATAAAGGGAGGTTTTTAAAGGCTGGTCCAATCAATGGCGTAAGACCCTCCCCTTTGATTGAGATTGGCCACACATGTACATTCCCTCTTACAATCAACAGAATAGTCTAGGGGCTTCTTCATAAATTACAGTCAATTACGATCAATAAAGATTTAACAGAAAGCAATGCTAACAGAGAGTAATCTAACAGATGAGTTACTAACCAGTAACCATCAGTAAACCATTATGCACTCCCTTTTACAATAAAATTCATATACAAGATAGAATCTAATTTTTTCCTTGTAAAGATTTGTTTGTGAGAGGGATAAGCTTATGAATTTTTTTTATTCTTCTTTACTTCTGCATGTTGAAAATTTTATATTACCATTAAAATTACATTTTATATTTGTGCAGAACTACATTATGTAGGATATGTTGCATGAATATGCTTAATAATTCTAGATAATTTCCCCCTTCAAGTTGTTGGAAATATTCTTAAATTTTAGTTAACAGGTTTTACATGAAAGGTTATGTGTATGAGAGATCTTAATGTCACAGCAAAACCCAGGACCATTATAGACTAGACAGTAAAAATTGTCATTGTCTTGTGTTTAAATACACACCCCCATATTTAAGTGTAATGTTCAAAGTACAGAACAGACCCTGGCTATAGGAGTGGTGCAGAATGTAAGAACAACCCTGTCCTCTGAACTTCTATGAATTTTCTCTTTCTTTTTTTATATCTGGGGACACCTAGTGGGAGGTCCTAAGAAATATTATGCTTGTCTAGAGTAGCAGAAATACTCTTAGTAAGCTCAGGACTGTGTGTTGCCATCTTTATCATTATTTTAACTATCAAAGCAGTTGTCCTGCTGCATGTGGGGTGAATATAGCCTCTGAATCTGACTCCTGTATCTATGTTATAGTAAAGTCAGTGATCCAATATGTGGCAAGTAAAGTATTGGGTTGTTCAAAAATTTCGTTGAGGTTTTCATAACCTCTTAAGTAAAAACCCAAATAAACTTTTTGACCAACTCATTATCTCATTTTTTTCCCACTAGAAAGGATACCAACTCCTAGGATCCTTCACCTGCATCTGAAGTGAAAAGTTCAACAGAATACCCATGTTTCTTCATTTGTTCAAGACAGGAAACAGAGGAAGATACTCCAATAGATAGGAGCAGTTTCCCTTTCAGCATTTTAAACCTAAAAAGGGCAAACCACTATAACTCATCATGAGTGTTTTTCAACAGAAAGCAATGCTAACAGAGAGTAATCTAACAGATGAGTTACTAACCAGTAACCATCAGTAAACCATTATGCACTCCCTTTTACAATAAAATTCATATACAAGATAGAATCTAATTTTTTCCTTGTAAAGATTTGTTTGTGAGAGGGATAAGCTTATGAATTTTTTTTATTCTTCTTTACTTCTGCATGTTGAAAATTTTATATTACCATTAAAATTACATTTTATATTTGTGCAGAACTACATTATGTAGGATATGTTGCATGAATATGCTTAATAATTCTAGATAATTTCCCCCTTCAAGTTGTTGGAAATATTCTTAAATTTTAGTTAACAGGTTTTACATGAAAGGTTATGTGTATGAGAGATCTTAATGTCACAGCAAAACCCAGGACCATTATAGACTAGACAGTAAAAATTGTCATTGTCTTGTGTTTAAATACACACCCCCATATTTAAGTGTAATGTTCAAAGTACAGAACAGACCCTGGCTATAGGAGTGGTGCAGAATGTAAGAACAACCCTGTCCTCTGAACTTCTATGAATTTTCTCTTTCTTTTTTTATATCTGGGGACACCTAGTGGGAGGTCCTAAGAAATATTATGCTTGTCTAGAGTAGCAGAAATACTCTTAGTAAGCTCAGGACTGTGTGTTGCCATCTTTATCATTATTTTAACTATCAAAGCAGTTGTCCTGCTGCATGTGGGGTGAATATAGCCTCTGAATCTGACTCCTGTATCTATGTTATAGTAAAGTCAGTGATCCAATATGTGGCAAGTAAAGTATTGGGTTGTTCAAAAATTTCGTTGAGGTTTTCATAACCTCTTAAGTAAAAACCCAAATAAACTTTTTGACCAACTCATTATCTCATTTTTTTCCCACTAGAAAGGATACCAACTCCTAGGATCCTTCACCTGCATCTGAAGTGAAAAGTTCAACAGAATACCCATGTTTCTTCATTTGTTCAAGACAGGAAACAGAGGAAGATACTCCAATAGATAGGAGCAGTTTCCCTTTCAGCATTTTAAACCTAAAAAGGGCAAACCACTATAACTCATCATGAGTGTTTTTTCAGCAGAATTGTGCAGCTATTCCACTGCTCAGGAAGAGCCTCTAACAATGACAAGAGATTTCTTGGTACTTCTTGGAGGAAATGCCATCTAAGTCTAGTCTTAAATATGAGCTAGAATGAATCAGGCAATTAAATGAGGTTTAAAGGCAAGGCAGGAGGTGGTAGTTAAGGCAAGTATAAAGGCATAGAGTTGAAAATAGGGGTGCAGTGGTATAGTCTGTGAACAAGATGTTCTGTAAGCAGGATCATAGAATGAAAGGAAAGGAACTCTGGGTGAGTGTAACTAGAAAGATACATAGGGTATGCATCATGAAAGACTGTAAAATAATTTGGACTTTATCTGAAAAGAAATTGAAAGGGTTTGGAGCCAGGTAAGCAAGCAATTACATTTATATTTTAGGAAGATCATGCAGGTTGCAGTGCTAAAGCTGGATTGGAGGGAGATAAACTGGAGGCACAAGAACATTTTTAGAGTCTGTAGGAGCAATTTTACAAAGAGATGTCAAGTGATAGAAATGTTTTTACTGGGTAAAATTCATCTTCCTCAGGGGATTTAAGAAAGAACTGATGAGCCTTGATATTTAGTGGCAGGTGAGGAGGAAGGAGCAAGAAGACTTTTAAGTTTCAGGCCTGGGTAACCACGTGGGAGTTAAATATTGGCAGTCTGAATCATAGCTCTTTCCAAGGCCTAATATCAGAGAGAACACAGGTTTGTCAGGACATTCAAAATAGCCACTGGCCAACCACTAATTTTATCATTATTTTAACTATCAAAGCAGTTGTCCTGCTGCATGTGGGGTGAATATAGCCTCTGAATCTGACTCCTGTATCTATGTTATAGTAAAGTCAGTGATCCAATATGTGGCAAGTAAAGTATTGGGTTGTTCAAAAATTTCGTTGAGGTTTTCATAACCTCTTAAGTAAAAACCCAAATAAACTTTTTGACCAACTCATTATCTCATTTTTTTCCCACTAGAAAGGATACCAACTCCTAGGATCCTTCACCTGCATCTGAAGTGAAAAGTTCAACAGAATACCCATGTTTCTTCATTTGTTCAAGACAGGAAACAGAGGAAGATACTCCAATAGATAGGAGCAGTTTCCCTTTCAGCATTTTAAACCTAAAAAGGGCAAACCACTATAACTCATCATGAGTGTTTTTTCAGCAGAATTGTGCAGCTATTCCACTGCTCAGGAAGAGCCTCTAACAATGACAAGAGATTTCTTGGTACTTCTTGGAGGAAATGCCATCTAAGTCTAGTCTTAAATATGAGCTAGAATGAATCAGGCAATTAAATGAGGTTTAAAGGCAAGGCAGGAGGTGGTAGTTAAGGCAAGTATAAAGGCATAGAGTTGAAAATAGGGGTGCAGTGGTATAGTCTGTGAACAAGATGTTCTGTAAGCAGGATCATAGAATGAAAGGAAAGGAACTCTGGGTGAGTGTAACTAGAAAGATACATAGGGTATGCATCATGAAAGACTGTAAAATAATTTGGACTTTATCTGAAAAGAAATTGAAAGGGTTTGGAGCCAGGTAAGCAAGCAATTACATTTATATTTTAGGAAGATCATGCAGGTTGCAGTGCTAAAGCTGGATTGGAGGGAGATAAACTGGAGGCACAAGAACATTTTTAGAGTCTGTAGGAGCAATTTTACAAAGAGATGTCAAGTGATAGAAATGTTTTTACTGGGTAAAATTCATCTTCCTCAGGGGATTTAAGAAAGAACTGATGAGCCTTGATATTTAGTGGCAGGTGAGGAGGAAGGAGCAAGAAGACTTTTAAGTTTCAGGCCTGGGTAACCACGTGGGAGTTAAATATTGGCAGTCTGAATCATAGCTCTTTCCAAGGCCTAATATCAGAGAGAACACAGGTTTGTCAGGACATTCAAAATATGCCATTGTGTATGCGAGAACACTGGCCAACCACTGGGCAAATGCAGATCTCAATACAAACCAGGTATCTCATAGATGATCAAACCTCAGTGTTCAATCCCTAAAGACTTTTGTATCTAGCTGTTGAAATAGTCCTTTGAAAGATCAAATTCAGGTTACTCCTCCACATCCCAGCAGAGTGTTCGATCCACAGACAAGAGTAACTAAATGTAAGTGAAAAAAATATAAGTATTACTTGTGCTTAAAAAGTTATCCAAAATACCACAGTTTTTTCCCACTGATAACCGGAGAAGGTTTTCAAGAGAGAAATTATGAAAAAATAATCTTATCACTTGTTCTGAAAATGGGGAGAAAATAAAAGACTAAAAAAAAAAAAAACAGTAATTTTTGTTGTATTTCCAAAAGACTTTAATTCTGTGTTTGGATCATATTTTGCTTTGTTTTACTTTGCCTTTTCTCCTAACCATCTTGATGTGCTGTAACATCTCAATATCACAGAACACTAGTAATACACTAGTTGTGGTTTAGTATACAGTAAGGCAAACATCCCTTCAACACACACATACTCTTAACGCATTTTTAAACCTCCAGAAAGAAATAAATTCACTGATTCTATCTTCCCTGATAACCTTTTCTTACTTTTGACAACATAGAGTATTCTCATGGATGAGAAGTTAGTGTGGAGATTATACAAAATAAACTATTTCTGCATTTTGGGAGCTGTAAAAATATATGCTACAATGATAAACCTACAGCAGAATAAAAGCCGCAGCTATTTAAACCCAGTGAATTTCCAGTGCTATTCTTTTCCCTTAGCAAATTCTACTCGAGATAATCCAATTAAATAATGTTATGAAGACTTTGCTGCAGCATTTCAGATTACTTCTGAGACATAGAACAGTAGTTGATAGATGCTGCATTCCAACCACAGTGCCTGACCTCTATATATGAATCAACAGTACACACAAATCAGATCTAATTTTATCATGTTCCTGAGGGGTTTCTTTCCCTCCCTGTCTAAAACCCTAAACTCCTCAATTATGGAGACTTTGATCGACCAATCTGCTTTTGCTATGGATGCGGGACTCTAGTTTTAAACTGTATTTCATTCTATTCAGTGATTAGCATTTTTTCTTTTAGTTCAAAGGGGATGCTATATTTTAGGAACCCCGCCTATAGGTATGTAACAGAACTCTTGTCTATTGGCAAATGGTTTTCCTGGATTGTAAAGTAGCATCAGAATTCAAATGCATTGACATGATAATGCCATGTAATAACTGATAAAAAATAATAAATCATACAAACAAAATTGTATGACCTAATTAGGGTCTTCTTGCAAGATCTGTTTAGTTTCAATTTTTAGTGTAGTTCATTTTCTTGGTATACTCAAGTTATTTGAAGTTCAAACTACTCAAAAGGAATGATCCATGTTAAGCCCATGTTAAGAGCCCATGTTAAGTTCTCCCTTAAGGCACTACATGACCTTGAAAACTATGTAGAATCAAAATGCTCATTCAAACCTTTGATTCAGTATGCTTTAAAAAAAAGAGAAAAAATAATCCATTTACATTATTTTTTCTTTTTAATTTTGACCTCTTTTATTGGTCTTTTATTATCCATTTTCATCCATCTTTATTCTTTGGCCTGTGTGGGCCTCTCACTGCAGTGACCTCTCCTGCAGAGCATGGGCTCAGGATGCACACACTCCAGATCTCTGGTTCAGTAATTGGACACACCCATCCAGCTGCTCCGTGGCACGTGAGAGCCTCCCGTGCCAGGGCTCAAACTAGAGCTCCTTGTGCTGCAAGATGGACTCTTTACCCACTGGACCCACTAGGGAAGCCCCATACTAGTAATTTTATTTGAGTGAAATTACTTGATCACTAAAAGGACTTGGGCTTATTTAGATTAATCACAATCATTATTTTAAGAAATTATTTAAATACTTGCTTTTTTGTAATTCATAATTGATTATAAAATTACTAGTTCTAGGGCTTCTCTGGTGGTCCAGTGGGTAAAAAGTCTGCCCTGCAGTGCAAGGGCACTGGTTTTATCCCTGGTCTGAGAAGATCCCACGTGCAGCTGAGCGGCTGGACCATTGTGTCAAATTATGAACTAGCACTCTGCAACAAGAGAGGCCACTGCAATGGGAAAAGAATGGAGATGGATGAAAATAAATAAATAAAAAAAGAATAAAAGATGCCAAAATTAAAAAAAATACTAGTTCTAATATTTTGACATTGTGTTTTTAAGTTCATATTGTATGTATTCATTGCTAGTATGTAGTGATTGAATTTTGTATGTTAAATTTGTATCCTGCAACATTACCAATACCACAGTCTTTTGATTAATGTAGCTTTGTAGTATTATATGAAGTCTGGAAGGTTTATGCCTCCAGCTTTGTTATTATTCCTCAGAATTTCATCGTCAATTCTGAATCTTAATCATAGTCCATCTTGGTGAAGATCTGTTTAGTTTCAATTTTTAGTGTAGTTCATTTTCTTGGTATACTCAAGTTATTTGAAGTTCAAACTACTCAAAAGGAATGATCCATGTTAAGCCCATGTTAAGAGCCCATGTTAAGTTCTCCCTTAAGGCACTACATGACCTTGAAAACTATGTAGAATCAAAATGCTCATTCAAACCTTTGATTCAGTATGCTTTAAAAAAAAGAGAAAAAATAATCCATTTACATTATTTTTTCTTTTTAATTTTGACCTCTTTTATTGGTCTTTTATTATCCATTTTCATCCATCTTTATTCTTTGGCCTGTGTGGGCCTCTCACTGCAGTGACCTCTCCTGCAGAGCATGGGCTCAGGATGCACACACTCCAGATCTCTGGTTCAGTAATTGGACACACCCATCCAGCTGCTCCGTGGCACGTGAGAGCCTCCCGTGCCAGGGCTCAAACTAGAGCTCCTTGTGCTGCAAGATGGACTCTTTACCCACTGGACCCACTAGGGAAGCCCCATACTAGTAATTTTATTTGAGTGAAATTACTTGATCACTAAAAGGACTTGGGCTTATTTAGATTAATCACAATCATTATTTTAAGAAATTATTTAAATACTTGCTTTTTTGTAATTCATAATTGATTATAAAATTACTAGTTCTAGGGCTTCTCTGGTGGTCCAGTGGGTAAAAAGTCTGCCCTGCAGTGCAAGGGCACTGGTTTTATCCCTGGTCTGAGAAGATCCCACGTGCAGCTGAGCGGCTGGACCATTGTGTCAAATTATGAACTAGCACTCTGCAACAAGAGAGGCCACTGCAATGGGAAAAGAATGGAGATGGATGAAAATAAATAAATAAAAAAAGAATAAAAGATGCCAAAATTAAAAAAAATACTAGTTCTAATATTTTGACATTGTGTTTTTAAGTTCATATTGTATGTATTCATTGCTAGTATGTAGTGATTGAATTTTGTATGTTAAATTTGTATCCTGCAACATTACCAATACCACAGTCTTTTGATTAATGTAGCTTTGTAGTATTATATGAAGTCTGGAAGGTTTATGCCTCCAGCTTTGTTATTATTCCTCAGAATTTCATCGTCAATTCTGAATCTTAATCATAGTCCATCTTGGTGAATATTCCCTGTGAGACTGAGAAGAATATATATTTTGATGATGTTGCATGAAGTATGTAAATTATAACCAGTTCATTAATGGTATTGGTGAATTCAGTGATACCCTACCTGACTTTCTCCTTGTTGGACCTGTCCTGTTGAAGACTCCAGATATATGGATTTATCCATTTATCTTTGTAATTTTATTAGTTTTGCTTCACATAATTTGATCTGTTTTGGGTCAGGTGCATATATATTAAGTATTGTAATACCTTCTTTGAAAATGGATGCACTTATCATTACGTATTGCCCCTCTCTGTTCCTGATACTGTCTGTTCTGTCCAAAATTACTATATCTAATCCTACATTTTTTGGTTTAGTAATAGCATGATATTTTTTTCTACATACATCTACTTTAAATTTTTATGGGTTCATAAGACAAGATTACTGTAGTGGGCTTCCATTTCCTTTTCCAGGGTATCTGGACCCAGGGATCACACTTGCATGTATTGCATCGCCTGCATTGGCAGGCAGAGTCTTTACTACTGCACCACCTGGGAAGCCCCAAATATTACCTTTACCTCAGGTTAATTCGACTCTGATAAGACCCCAGCAGGTTAGGCTCTAATTATCTCATTTTCTCTGAGTGCAGGCCTCCTTAAGAACAGTAGTGCTCTGGTGTGATTGAAAATAATCCGTTTTCCACTGCCCCTGCTGAAAGCATGAGGGTTTTTGCCCAGTATTTTCTGTGGAAATCAGATTGGACTCCTGAAAAGAAATCTCATCTTTTCCCCTTAGAGTGAGTCTATTGGGATGTGTAGTGTAAAGGGCACTAGTTCCTAATATTTTGACATTGTGTTAGATGGATGAAAATAAATAAATAAAAACGAATAAAAGATGCCAAATTTAAAAAAAATACTAGTTCTAATATTTTGACATTGTGTTTAAGTTCATATTGTATGTATACATTGCTAGTATGTAGTGATTGAATTTTGTATGTTAAATTTGTATCCTGCAACATTACCAATACCACAGTCTTTTGATTAATGTAGCTTTGTAGTATTATATGAAGTCTGGAAGGTTTATGCCTCCAGCTTTGTTATTATTCCTCAGAATTTCATCGTCAATTCTGAATCTTAATCATAGTCCATCTTGGTGAATATTCCCTGTGAGACTGAGAAGAATATATATTTTGATGATGTTGCATGAAGTATGTAAATTATAACCAGTTCATTAATGGTATTGGTGAATTCAGTGATACCCTACCTGACTTTCTCCTTGTTGGACCTGTCCTGTTGAAGACTCCAGATATATGGATTTATCCATTTATCTTTGTAATTTTATTAGTTTTGCTTCACATAATTTGATCTGTTTTGGGTCAGGTGCATATATATTAAGTATTGTAATACCTTCTTTGAAAATGGATGCACTTATCATTACGTATTGCCCCTCTCTGTTCCTGATACTGTCTGTTCTGTCCAAAATTACTATATCTAATCCTACATTTTTTGGTTTAGTAATAGCATGATATTTTTTTCTACATACATCTACTTTAAATTTTTATGGGTTCATAAGACAAGATTACTGTAGTGGGCTTCCATTTCCTTTTCCAGGGTATCTGGACCCAGGGATCACACTTGCATGTATTGCATCGCCTGCATCCTTGGCAGGCAGAGTCTTACTACTGCACCACCTGGGAAGCCCCAGATATTACCTTTACCTCAGGTTAATTCGACTCTGATAAGACCCCAGCAGGTTAGGCTCTAATTATCTCATTTTCTCTGAGTGCAGGCCTCCTTAAGAACAGTAGTGCTCTGGTGTGATTGAAAATAATCCGTTTTCCACTGCCCCTGCTGAAAGCATGAGGGTATTTTTGCCCAGTATTTTCTGTGGAAATCAGATTGGACTCCTGAAAAGAAATCTCACTCAAAATTGTTGTGGTTCCACTTAGAGTGAGTCTATTGGGAACTTGTGACTCTGAGTGTTCCTCACTGAGCCTTCAGCAATTTGCCAATCACAGCTCATGTTTTCCGACCTTGCTCTGTTTTCTACAGTGTTATCAGCTATGGTAAACTGTGATTCCCCATATCTGTCTATTTCTAAAATTTAGGGGCTGCAGTGTGCCATGGGTCTTCACCTTTCTAATTGATACAAGAAAAGCTGTTGATTTTTTAGTCTGTTTAGTTGTTTTTTTTTTTTTTAACCTATTGTTCAGATAGACTGGCAGCTTCCAAGCTTCTTTTATGCTGAACTGGAAACTAGAAGTGTTCTAAATATGTATTTTGCTGTTTTCTGGTCATTTGCATTTCTACTTTTATATATTGCTTAGTTATGAATAGAATAGCTATATTTTTCTTATTTATATGTAAGAGTTTTGAGAATTATGGTTATTAATGATTTTATAGCTACATAAAAATATTTTCTCCAATAAGTTGTTAATTTTTGACCATGATTTTTACCATAGAAACATATCTAATTTTTTATGCTTTAAGCTTTATCAGTATCTATATATGTTTTCTGACTCTGGAACATATTCCATAAAGGCTATTCTCTTTTGAATTTTATATACATTTTTTATTCATGGCCTACTTTTAGAAGCATAAATAGAGAAAATTTTATAATGAGTATGAAGGTCTGAGGTTATTTATGTGCTTCTCTATTTAACTTTTGAAACTTTTGTTTGACATCCTCTTCGCCCAACTCTGTCCTTCTGCCTGGGGGAAAATTAAGATTTTTTACAGAAGGAATCAAAGAAAAAGATTCAGTTTCTGACATCTAAAATACTATTTGGAAGCAAGTCAATAAACTTGAGTGCTAGGATATTGTCATAAGTAAAGATTGTCAAATTTCTTTACCTCTCTATTTAGCATATCAAGAAGTACGATATGTAGGTTAGACCATGCAGCTCCAGGCAGAAAAAGCAAACAGAGAAACCAATTTTGTGTTTTTTTAATTTTTATTTCTGAACCTGGGGTAGTTAGAAGAACAGATTAGAAACAGCAGTTATAGACATAACTAGTAAATGTTGTCCTGATTTTCTTCTTCTTGGTGATTTTTTAGAAAGTGGCATTTATGTTAGGATGAAGCACAATAGTTAGGACACTATTCACTTGGAACTCTGAGGAGCCTAGGATCAATGATCTGGCAACAGACATATTAAAGTAACTTTGGTGGTACTACACCATCCAACAGAGAAAAGCAATTGTGTTTTATTTCTCCAGAGGAACACTTTGCTTCCCTTATTACAGAAGTAAAAACAAACAAAAGCCTTGCTAGAATCTTTAAGGTAGTGCAAGGACCAAACAGAGGAGGCCACTCTAAGATCGATGTTTGCCATATCCAGATCTCTACTTAATGAACAAATCTTTCAGTAGATCAGAGATTCCCTCTAGGACTATTTCTAGATCTGAGAGTAGAACCAAAGTTAACGGGCATGGCAGGTACATGTAGAGACAAAAGATGTTAGATTCACCTCACAGTCAGCAGATGCCAGCCAATGTCCAGCTTATTTAAAATGTAAAGAGTTTTGAGAATTATGGTTATTAATGATTTTATAGCTACATAAAAATATTTTCTCCAATAAGTTGTTAATTTTTGACCATGATTTTTACCATAGAAACATATCTAATTTTTTATGCTTTAAGCTTTATCAGTATCTATATATGTTTTCTGACTCTGGAACATATTCCATAAAGGCTATTCTCTTTTGAATTTTATATACATTTTTTATTCATGGCCTACTTTTAGAAGCATAAATAGAGAAAATTTTATAATGAGTATGAAGGTCTGAGGTTATTTATGTGCTTCTCTATTTAACTTTTGAAACTTTTGTTTGACATCCTCTTCGCCCAACTCTGTCCTTCTGCCTGGGGAAGATTAAGATTTTTTACAGAAGGAATCAAAGAAAAAGATTCAGTTTCTGACATCTAAAATACTATTTGGAAGCAAGTCAATAAACTTGAGTGCTAGGATATTGTCATAAGTAAAGATTGTCAAATTTCTTTACCTCTCTATTTAGCATATCAAGAAGTACGATATGTAGGTTAGACCATGCAGCTCCAGGCAGAAAAAGCAAACAGAGAAACCAATTTTGTGTTTTTTTTTAATTTTTATTTCTGAACCTGGGGTAGTTAGAAGAACAGATTAGAAACAGCAGTTATAGACATAACTAGTAAATGTTGTCCTGATTTTCTTCTTCTTGGTGATTTTTTAGAAAGTGGCATTTATGTTAGGATGAAGCACAATAGTTAGGACACTATTCACTTGGAACTCTGAGGAGCCTAGGATCAATGATCTGGCAACAGACATATTAAAGTAACTTTGGTGGTACTACACCATCCAACAGAGAAAAGCAATTGTGTTTTATTTCTCCAGAGGAACACTTTGCTTCCCTTATTACAGAAGTAAAAACAAACAAAAGCCTTGCTAGAATCTTTAAGGTAGTGCAAGGACCAAACAGAGGAGGCCACTCTAAGATCGATGTTTGCCATATCCAGATCTCTACTTAATGAACAAATCTTTCAGTAGATCAGAGATTCCCTCTAGGACTATTTCTAGATCTGAGAGTAGAACCAAAGTTAACGGGCATGGCAGGTACATGTAGAGACAAAAGATGTTAGATTCACCTCACAGTCAGCAGATGCCAGCCAATGTCCAGCTCCTAACTAGCATGAGGCCAAGAACCTTATCCTCACAAACTCAAAGCCCACCCCTACTCAGTGAGGAAGTGGAGAAGTTACCTGTAAGGCTATCTGAAGGATGGTTTAATAGTATGATTGTTCCAGGTTTTAAACTAGATAGGAGATAAAGTTAAAATTTTTAAACGCCAACCAGTGGGTGGTGTCTCATGAAAGAGACCAGAGCAACCAATGAAAGATAAAGGGAACAGAAATATTATTTTTCTTGTGTCTAAGTGATAGAAAGTTAGCTTGTATCCTAACTGAAATTATTATAAAGCTGAAATTGTTAGCTCATGAAACTGCAAAAAAAGGTTTTGAGAGAATGAGTTTGGCTTCTCAAAGGTCAAAATCACCATGAGCTACGAGGGGAAAAAAAACCCTGTGTATCCCCTTTTATATAGAATGTATTTGTTTTTAAGTGGATTTTCTTTTACATTAATATTTCTCTATAACTTTGGTTTTCCACTGAAGAAAATGGATTCAATTTATAAGTAGAAAATATAATACACAGATATATCTTAACACATAGAATCCAAGCACACAGATATATCTTAACACATAGAATCTTTTGCATGTATGTAAAAATCTTTACAATTTGAAGTGATTCTGATATTTCCATCAGTTATATATTTTTTGCTCTCATTCTTAAATGTCAAAAAAGTCAGTACCTAATTTTTCATCATTGGACCATAAACAGAATGACTGGAATCCAGAAAAAAATGTGTATGAGTAGATGACCTATGATTTTTGGTTCTTTGATGTGCATTGTATAATTCTATGAAGAAAAAGTGATGCCTGTGAAATTGGAGAAAAAATATTAAGTAATATGAGTCAAGATCTTGCCACTAACTATTTATTAAATAATGGAAATAATCTCATCAGTTTGCTTTAGGTATATACTTCTGATCATTCTTATAGCACCTGCCATCCTTCCTGGCCATTTTAAGTGATTCAGAGGATGAGATTCTTTGATATCTGCTAACACAAGCCTCACACTGAGACTCAAGCATGGAGGAGCAATAATGTGAGGCTTTAACTTCCAATTGTTCAAAGGTTATTTTTATGACTAGGAGTAATAGCTTCACGTTTTTATTCAGTTTAATGGTAGTAATTCTATATTGTTTGCTTCATGCTAGGATGTCTTTAAGAATAGCTTGTCTAGCAGACCTGAACAGCTTGTTAGAATCTGAAGGGCAGTAGCCAAACTTAGCAAATACTGAGCAACAACACAGCCTCCATGGAGGGAGATTTATTGACCAAAATGATGATTTACCATCCCTCTCATTTAGAAGATTCTCTCAACAGCTAGAACAGGAAGAGTGCCAAAGGTCCATAACTAATATTTTAAGCTGCTAAACTATAACAGAACATTTTGATTTTTTCTCATTTTTTCTTTAATTTTCCCTTTTACTATCAAAAAGATGGTGGCAAAAAATGAGAAAAACATTACAAATAAAGAAAACACCCTCTATAAATTTACAATCTTTTTCAAATAAGGCAGAATTGAAATAAATTCAACTTTTATGATCAGTACTTAGTTCAAACATTAGAGTTAAATTTTTGCCCTTAATTTGTTTCCATAGCCTATAGTATTATTGTATTCATATGAGGAAGTGCCAGATTTTCTTCCTTAATCATTCTGAAGCACGAATTCAATAGATTGTTTTCATCTCAAGCTTATCTAATTTATGGAATATAGTGATAATAATTCTGAATTACTACTCTAAGGAGGTAAAGTAGTGTTTATCTTAAACACAATAAAAGGGAAACTATTAGATAGTTAGGCATAAATAGATACTTAGTCAATGAAGTATTACTTAGAGTAATTACTTTGAAGTAATTGCAATTTTCATGCAATACGCAAGCCAGTCACACACACATTTGATCAGCCATCCAAATGTTCTTTTATTAACTAACTTACATGCTTTAAAAAGATGCTAACTACTGTATATCAAAGTATAGTTCCCTATTCTTATGCAAAGTTAACCTCTTTAATTTAGATTTTGAACACTTGGTTAATTATATTGTTTACATTACAATTAATTAGCCCCTTTTTTAAGTGATTCAGAGGATGAGATTCTTTGATATCTGCTAACACAAGCCTCACACTGAGACTCAAGCATGGAGGAGCAATAATGTGAGGCTTTAACTTCCAATTGTTCAAAGGTTATTTTTATGACTAGGAGTAATAGCTTCACGTTTTTATTCAGTTTAATGGTAGTAATTCTATATTGTTTGCTTCATGCTAGGATGTCTTTAAGAATAGCTTGTCTAGCAGACCTGAACAGCTTGTTAGAATCTGAAGGGCAGTAGCCAAACTTAGCAAATACTGAGCAACAACACAGCCTCCATGGAGGGAGATTTATTGACCAAAATGATGATTTACCATCCCTCTCATTTAGAAGATTCTCTCAACAGCTAGAACAGGAAGAGTGCCAAAGGTCCATAACTAATATTTTAAGCTGCTAAACTATAACAGAACATTTTGATTTTTTCTCATTTTTTCTTTAATTTTCCCTTTTACTATCAAAAAGATGGTGGCAAAAAATGAGAAAAACATTACAAATAAAGAAAACACCCTCTATAAATTTACAATCTTTTTCAAATAAGGCAGAATTGAAATAAATTCAACTTTTATGATCAGTACTTAGTTCAAACATTAGAGTTAAATTTTTGCCCTTAATTTGTTTCCATAGCCTATAGTATTATTGTATTCATATGAGGAAGTGCCAGATTTTCTTCCTTAATCATTCTGAAGCACGAATTCAATAGATTGTTTTCATCTCAAGCTTATCTAATTTATGGAATATAGTGATAATAATTCTGAATTACTACTCTAAGGAGGTAAAGTAGTGTTTATCTTAAACACAATAAAAGGGAAACTATTAGATAGTTAGGCATAAATAGATACTTAGTCAATGAAGTATTACTTAGAGTAATTACTTTGAAGTAATTGCAATTTTCATGCAATACGCAAGCCAGTCACACACACATTTGATCAGCCATCCAAATGTTCTTTTATTAACTAACTTACATGCTTTAAAAAAAGATGCTAACTACTGTATATCAAAGTATAGTTCCCTATTCTTATGCAAAGTTAACCTCTTTAATTTAGATTTTGAAACTTTAGCTTGGTTAATTATATTGTTTACATTACAATTAAAAGAAAATTAGCACTACTAATAACTTTGTTATTTTATTATAGTATATAAATTTATTGTATTATTAAAATGATAGTGCAAACTAACAGATATCATTAGTTCTTTAAAAATATACAGTTTTATTGAAACATGATAAAGTTATTTTGGTTTTTCTGTTTTTAAGAAGCTAAGAACAATGCTTTTAGTGACAGAATAGTTTTTGTTTTGAAAACTATCTCAATAATCCTCTCATGGGGCAATGGAGAAGAGAAGGCAGACCCTAAGAAGCAAGAGAGGATATATATGAGCACAGGAAAAACAAAAGAGATGTAAAACTTCCCTTGAAAAGGGAAAAATAAGGTTTTGAGGAAAGGTTAAAAAGAAACAAGAGAAGGAAAAGGCATCAAGATGGTGAAAGGCTAGAACCTCGTGTAAATTCTCCATTTTCCAAAAACTTTATGTGAAGTTTTCACTATACATAAATCCATGTAAATATAGTTCATTTGATGGGACTTGAGAAGGAACAGAGTTTTGGACAGCACAGGCCAGTGTAGGAAAACCATGAGACAAATTGATGCCTAAACTAAGATATCTCTGTTTAGTTCTGTGCAGGATCTCCAAATTGGATTTGAGCTAAACTCTCATTGGCTTAGCAGGCATACACACAAACACATACATATGGATTGAGAGAGAGAGAGAAGTGTAAACAAACAGACATATACAAAAAAATCCTTCTTAAAATGCCTGTTTATATGTATGGTTCCTGCTTGGGAAAAAAATCCTGCCCTCTTATTCTCAGCTAGGGGGAGTAACATTACAAACTAGTGAAAGCAAAGACCATGTGTAAAAGCTTATGGTTATAGTTCATGTTCTTATTATGTCAACCAGTATACAAAAATTTGAATGTTCATTATATATAGTATTTATTATATGTGTCCAATAGAAGTCAAACAAAAATTTAGATAATTTACAAACTATCAATTCTATAGTTATATTTGTTGTTGAAGACATTCCTAGATCCTTATTTATTTCCCAAACTCTCCAGATCCTTTCTTACAGATATGTGTACAAGTAATGCAAACTCTCTTTAATCATATAAGCACATCATAGTTAGGAACATAAATTATTTGATCACTGTTAAACATCATACTACTGATTCTTAACCCAGATAGAAATAATTTTGTGTTTGGAGAACCCCCAAGATGTCCTTTATAGCTTATATATTTTCTACTGAGACTAAATTAAAAGAAAACATGAAAGATTTCTTTGATTTTTATGTTTTTAGCAAGAATTCATATGAAATCTGCAGAGGTCTGGTCTTTCTAATTCCTTCACTCTCTCAAATAAGTATTCCCAAAATGCTGAAAGCAAGAATCAGAAGTTCAAAATAAACAAACAGCTTTTTATGATTAAAATATCCAAAGATATTTACTGAATTTTCTCAATTTTAATTGCCCTGAAGCCTTGAAGAACTGCATCTGGCTGGAACCCACTCTCCATCACCTATTTCTCCCAACCCTGTCTTCAATTTTTTGCCCCATCCACGTTTCTGCAGACACTAAACATGCATGAGTATATACTCAGCATTTGGGGCAACATTATGTTATAGATAAAGAAGAATATGCATTAACCCAATGGGAAAAGACACTTTGTACTTTCATTTTTTTTTTCTTTTGTTGTTCCAATGGATAATTGCCCATCTGTACCAAGCACTGTTCTAGACATTGGAGATAAAAGAAAGGAATGATCATAACTAAACAATATAATGAGAATGTACCAGAAATAAGGAGAGCAAAGAGTCTGAGCCTGTGGAGACAATAAAGGAGCCACAGTAAGGGTTTCTTAGATAAAATCAGTTTATACTAAGAGCTTAACAACAGATACAAATCAGCTACATAAAGAGAAGGACATGAAAGGGAGCAGAGGAAGATATGAAGTCCGGAGAGAATACAGCTTATTCAATATATTTTAAAATATTCAATATGTTTGGAATATGAAACAAAGGAAAGTAGTAAACAGTTGGGAAAAAGGCTGGAGAAAGAGTCAAGGGTCAGAACTGGCAGACCTTCTTTTCATTCTAGTGGTTATATAATAAAAAAAGGGTTTACATAAAAGAATCATTATAATAAAATATGCCTTAAAACTATGATGGCTTCTTGGTGAAGGCATGGGCAAGGGGAGGTAGTGCTGGTACTAATAAAAGCAGAACTACTGTAGCAATTCAGATCAAAACTGATGGGTGACTACTCTGAGTTTCTGACTGAGGTTGAAGAAAAGGGATAATGTCTAGCAGCTAGACTGGATAAGACATAGTGAGTTTCCATATGTGACTATCAGGGGAAAATGGGGTGAAGAAAGGCTGCCAGAAGCTTGAGGAGGATAAGCATAGTTTTATTCTTTGAGAGTAAACATAAAGATGGCACTATAGACAGTGTGTGTGTGTGTATGTGTGTGTTGAGGGTGACAGGTTCAAGTTTGGATATGTTGATTAAAAGATCCAGCAAGATGCTTAGTCAGAAATGTTTAAAAGGTAGTTGGATATTTGGGATAAGGATTTGGGAAAATGGTAAGAGTAGGTCATTAGTACATGAGTACATAACTGAAGATTAGACAGTAGAAAAAACCACTTAGGCAATGTAGAGTGATAAGAGAAGAAATCCAGGTACAGAGGCTGAGAACACTAACCTTAAAAGATATGTGTAGCAGTGGAAGAAAAAAATTGTGTGGTATGGTGTCACAGAGCCAAAGCCAGCAAGTGCTTTCTGAAGAAAAGACATTAAACAAGATTTAGTAATGAGGCATTCACTAGTGCCTAATACGCTCAGCAACTGGGATGGTGAGATTTGAGAAATAATAAGAACAATGAGAAAACTTATGTCATCAACAGAGCTAACTAATGCTGTCAAAAGTGCCTACAGTTAAGATTTATAAAAATAGACTCACCTCCTCGGAACTATCGGCTGTGCCCAAAGCATCAGTATATAGAGAAAAATGTAAAAAGAAGTGTTGACAGAGAGCTTTCATAACTGACAAGTAGTACTGTTAGATAGGGACTTTACCTAGTTTGCAGTAACATTTATGGTTGTTAGTGCTTTGGGTGACCCTACTTTCTCCCACTAGTTTGCCTTCATGTTCTAGACAGTTCAAAAGAGAAAGAGCTCGGGCATGATGATTATAACAGGATGGAGGAGTATTCCAAGGTTTATCTTAGAACTACCTAAGGAATTCATGTTAGGACAAGCTCCTACCCTGAGTGAAATGAAAAGCAAATTACAAGCAAAATATGAGATCAAGATGCAAATTTCCACTAGGTTCCAGTCACATTGCAGACACTTTGGGAGGGGATGTCACATTTTACTAGCAGAGACAGAGGTCAGGGGGCTTTGAATGTCAATAAAAATGGCATCTATGTATTTTAGAGAGGAAAAAGAGGGCACAAGTGGTTTGAAACCCTGATACTATGTGCATCACAGAGAATGCTTCCATTTAGAATACAGGGTTTCCATCCCAGAAAAATGGAAAGGAAAGCATCCAAGACCATTTTGGAGTAATTAAGTGCAGCAGTATCTCTCTTATGAGTATTCATTTTAGTGTGTATAGCAGCTGAATAAGGAGATTATTTTTACATGTAAGGACTGTAGATGGAGGGCATCTTCTAAACAAATAATAATTCACACCATGCAATATATATTAACTCATACCATAAAAGGTACTCCCATCTTTACTTGTCTGACTACTCCTGCTTGATCATTTTACGCAGACTGCTGCTTGAAGCTGACTTGTAATGCCTACCTAGTGTTCATCCACAGGGTGAATTGTACCTAACTTTCTCTGGATAGTTTTTATTCCTTTGGTTGACAATTATTCTATATCACATTATACTACTTCAGTTTTATGGAGGAAAATGTAACTAGGGGCACAGAAATCAAAGCTGTTGCTTTAATCTTTAAAAACATATAACAAATACCACTTTAGGAAAAGTAGAATAGTTAGAAATAAATTTAAATCTGTTTCTCCTGGTGATAGGAATTTTTCATTTTAACTTCAATTGCTGTAAACAGGATTTATGAAAGATACCTTTTTGAGCTGTTACATTTTTGAAATGGTTTCAGAGTTTTAGAGCTGCCTCTAGGCAACTGCCAAGCTCTGAAACACAGGGTTAGATAGGGACTTTACCTAGTTTGCAGTAACATTTATGGTTGTTAGTGCTTTGGGTGACCCTACTTTCTCCCACTAGTTTGCCTTCATGTTCTAGACAGTTCAAAAGAGAAAGAGCTCGGGCATGATGATTATAACAGGATGGAGGAGTATTCCAAGGTTTATCTTAGAACTACCTAAGGAATTCATGTTAGGACAAGCTCCTACCCTGAGTGAAATGAAAAGCAAATTACAAGCAAAATATGAGATCAAGATGCAAATTTCCACTAGGTTCCAGTCACATTGCAGACACTTTGGGAGGGGATGTCACATTTTACTAGCAGAGACAGAGGTCAGGGGGCTTTGAATGTCAATAAAAATGGCATCTATGTATTTTAGAGAGGAAAAAGAGGGCACAAGTGGTTTGAAACCCTGATACTATGTGCATCACAGAGAATGCTTCCATTTAGAATACAGGGTTTCCATCCCAGAAAAATGGAAAGGAAAGCATCCAAGACCATTTTGGAGTAATTAAGTGCAGCAGTATCTCTCTTATGAGTATTCATTTTAGTGTGTATAGCAGCTGAATAAGGAGATTATTTTTACATGTAAGGACTGTAGATGGAGGGCATCTTCTAAACAAATAATAATTCACACCATGCAATATATATTAACTCATACCATAAAAGGTACTCCCATCTTTACTTGTCTGACTACTCCTGCTTGATCATTTTACGCAGACTGCTGCTTGAAGCTGACTTGTAATGCCTACCTAGTGTTCATCCACAGGGTGAATTGTACCTAACTTTCTCTGGATAGTTTTTATTCCTTTGGTTGACAATTATTCTATATCACATTATACTACTTCAGTTTTATGGAGGAAAATGTAACTAGGGGCACAGAAATCAAAGCTGTTGCTTTAATCTTTAAAACATATAACAAATACCACTTTAGGAAAAGTAGAATAGTTAGAAATAAATTTAAATCTGTTTCTCCTGGTGATAGGAATTTTTCATTTTAACTTCAATTGCTGTAAACAGGATTTATGAAAGATACCTTTTTGAGCTGTTACATTTTTGAAATGGTTTCAGAGTTTTTAGAGCTGCCTCTAGGCAACTGCCAAGCTCTGAAACACAGGGTTAGATGATTTCACCAGAGGGAGAGGAATTTGTAGCAGAGCTATATTTAGCACTGGCTCCTCAGCACCACGGACAGCACACTCAAGAGTACTAGGACAACCAAAACTTGTCTAGGACAACCATTGTATCTGGAATGACCTTGGTTGAGAGGCCACTGACAGCCCCTTTAGAACCTGAGCTTTCTTCTAGGAACATGACATTCTTTTGGGAAAATTAAAAAGAAACAAAACCGGGTTTATCCATAACACTATGTTATTACTAGCATCTCAGGTCTCATCTCTCTTCTTGCTTAGCTTTTATATGACAGCACCCACACCAAAACCTGAGGAGAACTAATAGTCACAAATTCAAGTCAGATTTAGAGGATGAGATCTGTTCTGGGTCATTCTTACTATTGCACTTTAGATGAATTTTTCTGTACTCTATGTAAGTTCAAGGCTGGTGGTTTAGAGGATGATTGCAGAAGAACAAAGAACCTGTGGAAACATGGGAAATTTTTGCTTAGACTTTAAAAAGTGTTAAAGTTGGATATGATAGAAAAGACACTGGATTCAGAGTCAGTATGCTTAGTAACTAACAGAACAGGTCTTTGTGTAGTTCTTAGAAAGTCATTTCTAAAATTAATTTCCCAGATTTGATTCCCTCATGAGTAGGAATAAAAGGTATAGATTAAATGTTGGTAAGGTAATGCAGTTTTCAGAAGTATTATGCACACACACACACACACACACACACACACACGTATATACACACACACTATGATTCCATAACCACATAATTTAAGTGCATTGTTTGCAATATGTTTGTTGGATTCTATCTGTCTCAAGTGAGAGATTGCGGAGCAGGAAAAAAAATTGTATTAGGACAGCAAATTGAGATGACAAGCAATTGCACAACTTCAGCAATTAATTACACTACAAATTAAAAGCTTATACTTTGCACATTTTAAGCCATTAGACTGAAAAACAATCTGTCATCTGCATCCATTCTATCATTTAAATATTGTAATAACTTTAGCATTTATCATATATTCTGAGACACAGATTTTAACCCCTGTCCTCCAACAAAAGACACTAAGAAATATTATTTATCTTTCATCAAACAGAAGGAGACAGTAGTGTCTGATGTACTCACATAGGGAAATATGAAAATCCAATTAGGACTCAGTTCTTTCCAGAAGTTTCCAGGTTCAAACTGGTCCCTGTAAGGGGAAAGAAAAAAACAATGAAAGATTTGGGATTGTAAATAAGTCTCAGTGTGAGAAAGGAAAAGGAATAGGGATGGAAGAGATGTGTCTTAGGAATGAGCTATCCTAGACAAAATTTGAGACAAAGAGGCTTCAAAGGAGTGGAAAGAGTTCCACTCCTTCCAGTTTCTATGCCTAAATTTTATGCTTTTTCACTTTTGTTCTCAACCCTAATGACAAAGAAAAAACAGATGTGCTTCTTTAAATCCAGACTTTCTGAATCAGAAATTACAGTCATAATGCCCTAATAAAATGTCTTCAAAAACTGAGCCTGATATAAAAGATATGGAGAAACCAGAGTTCATTGTGCTACCAACAGCTACTATAACCAGAAACCTGAGAAACGTTAGGTATGAATTGAAAGAGGAAAACAATCTGAGAAAGGGAGATTTGGAGGAGCTGTGATTGTTGTTAGCTTCCTACCTAAGTTTTTTTCCTTATAAATTTTACTTTTGAGACCCTTAGAAAGAAGATTCCCATAGAGAAAGCAAGTAAAAACCCAGCTTTGAGATGAATATATTGCAGTGAGAAGAGAGCAGAAGCTCTCTTCAAGCAAGCTAAATAAAGATATGAAAAAGCTCAGGAATGTGAAAGAGGTTAAGATTCCACCAAGAAATTTAAAAGATAGACCACAGTGGTAAAATCAGGTAAGGCGTTTTTATCAAGGGATGCTGCCACATTAAGGTGTGTATATTTAATTTGAGGGTCATAAGGAGAGAAGTCAATATTTTAAAAGGGCAATTGAATTTCTTTTTGAAAGGAAACTGGCACAGCATAGATGCTGAGTAGGAGAGGGGAAAAGCCAAAAGGGATGGGAAAGAACCAGAAGAGGTGAGTTAGGAAAGTACTACAGTAATCCAGCCAAGAGACAGAGGAAAGAATGTCCTAAGGCAGTAACAACAGTAAAGAACGAGGGGGATAAACTGGAGAGATATTTAAAAGGTAAGTTTAATCAGACAGTAAAAGATTGTGTGTTTGCATGCTAAATTGCTTCAGTCATGTCCAACTCTTTGCGAATCTATGGACTGTTGCCTGCCAGGCTCCCCATCCATGGAATTTTTGTAGGCAAGAATACTAGAGTGGGTTGCCATTTCCTACTCCAGGGAATCTTTCCAACTCAGGGATTGAACCCATGTCTCGTGCATCTGCAGGAAGGTTGTTTGCCACTAGAGCCACCTGGAAAACCCCCTTACCCTCACACGGCCCCCACCCGAGAAAGGCCAACTTAAAGAGATTGGCTTAGATGGTAAAGAAGAGATTGGTAAGGAAGAGATTGACTTAGAGAACTACTGCAATAATCTAGCCAAGAGACAGAGGAAGGGAAGTCTGCTATACAGGAGAGACCTAGGTTTTATCCCTAGGTTAGGAAGATCTCCTGAATAAGGAAATGGCAACTCACTCCAGTATTCTTGCCTGGAGAATCCCATGGACAGAGGAACCTGATAAGCTCTAGTCCATGGAGCCACAGAGTCTGACAAAACTGAGTAACTTAAAAAGATTGAGTGTGGAATTATCAAATTGCTAGGAGCAACTCTCAGCATAGGAACTCGAAGATTTGAGTGAATGACAGTTCAATCAACTGGGCTAGGAAAAGCAAGAACTAAATCATTTGCAGTTTAGCCAGTCTGGATGAGCCTGTAAGATACCCCATAGAGAAAGCAAGTAAAACCCAGCTTTGAGATGAATATATTGCAGTGAGAAGAGAGCAGAAGCTCTTCAAGCAAGCTAAATAAAGATATGAAAAAGCTCAGGAATGTGAAAGAGGTTAAGATTCCACCAAGAAATTTAAAAGATAGACCACAGTGGTAAAATCAGGTAAGGCGTTTTTATCAAGGGATGCTGCCACATTAAGGTGTGTATATTTAATTTGAGGGTCATAAGGAGAGAAGTCAATATTTTAAAAGGGCAATTGAATTTCTTTTTGAAAGGAAACTGGCACAGCATAGATGCTGAGTAGGAGAGGGGAAAAGCCAAAAGGGATGGGAAAGAACCAGAAGAGGTGAGTTAGGAAAGTACTACAGTAATCCAGCCAAGAGACAGAGGAAAGAATGTCCTAAGGCAGTAACAACAGTAAAGAACGAGGGGGATAAACTGGAGAGATATTTAAAAGGTAAGTTTAATCAGACAGTAAAAGATTGTGTGTTTGCATGCTAAATTGCTTCAGTCATGTCCAACTCTTTGCGAATCTATGGACTGTTGCCTGCCAGGCTCCCCATCCATGGAATTTTTGTAGGCAAGAATACTAGAGTGGGTTGCCATTTCCTACTCCAGGGAATCTTTCCAACTCAGGGATTGAACCCATGTCTCGTGCATCTGCAGGAAGGTTGTTTGCCACTAGAGCCACCTGGAAAACCCCCTTACCCTCACACGGCCCCCACCCCGAGAAAGGCCAACTTAAAGAGATTGGCTTAGATGGTAAAGAAGAGATTGGTAAGGAAGAGATTGACTTAGAGAACTACTGCAATAATCTAGCCAAGAGACAGAGGAAGGGAAGTCTGCTATACAGGAGAGACCTAGGTTTTATCCCTAGGTTAGGAAGATCTCCTGAATAAGGAAATGGCAACTCACTCCAGTATTCTTGCCTGGAGAATCCCATGGACAGAGGAACCTGATAAGCTCTAGTCCATGGAGCCACAGAGTCTGACAAAACTGAGTAACTTAAAAAGATTGAGTGTGGAATTATCAAATTGCTAGGAGCAACTCTCAGCATAGGAACTCGAAGATTTGAGTGAATGACAGTTCAATCAACTGGGCTAGGAAAAGCAAGAACTAAATCATTTGCAGTTTAGCCAGTCTGGATGAGCCTGTAAGATACCCCAGTGCAAATTCTCCCCTTGTAAGTTTGGAGCCCAGGAAAGAGACAGAAAAATACAAATTTTAATAGATCATCTATAGATATCTCATAGTACAAATGTTCTTCCATTGTGCACCCATGTCTCCTTCCTTCTCCTAATTTCTTCAAATTAATCAAAACCCTTTGAGATCAGCTTATCTTTTTTGTTTTAATCTGTGAAATTGTGCTGAAAAGCAACTGTAGACAGAAAGTCTGTCAAAACATCAGCTCAAACATATAAGACTGCAATGTGTATTAGAAAAAGAAAACATACAATTTCTCCAAAATTTGCCATAGTAATAAAATGTGTTAATGTTATATCAGGTCCCATAAAGACTTAAGAAAATGCTTTCAGTTTTCCAAAATCCTTAAACAGTTTACTGTTGAATACATCCACTTTATGTTAGACATCTTTTAGTCACACAATTGACACGATTTTAAGGACCATGATAAATCCTCTCACACCTTAATTTAAAAGAACAAAATGTCTATCATTAAGGAGTTGTGAGTTTGGCAAAATAATTTGATATCCTATTCAATTGTTATAAATGTTGCCTTATTTGTATTTGACTCTGTCTCTTGTACACAAAAATAACACGTACAAGACCTCCTTCTTTCCATGATAATAGGTGATGATCTTAAATGAACACATTTCTATGCAGTTGTGTAAAATCATAAGTACATTTTGCATACATTGGTAAACAGTTTAAACAAGGCTAATAGTGCTTATATGTACCTTAAGTTGTAAAGGTACACAAATACATATTATTAAATATAAAGGTCTTGACTTGGTTAATGGAATTCAGTTCAATTCGGTCACTCAGTTGTGTCCAGCTGTGCAATTCAGTGTACTGAAACACACTAGGCTTCCCTGTCCTTCACTATTCCAGTTTTTTGACTCAGTGGTGCCATCCAAACCCATAGCAGAGTGTGGAATTATTTCAAATTGCTAGAGCAACTCTCAGCATAGGAACTCGAAGATTTGAGTGAATGACAGTTCAATCAACTGGGCTAGGAAAAGCAAGAACTAAATCATTTGCAGTTTAGCCAGTCTGGATGAGCCTGTAAGATACCCCAGTGCAAATTCTCCCCTTGTAAGTTTGGAGCCCAGGAAAGAGACAGAAAAATACAAATTTTAATAGATCATCTATAGATATCTCATAGTACAAATGTTCTTCCATTGTGCACCCATGTCTCCTTCCTTCTCCTAATTTCTTCAAATTAATCAAAACCCTTTGAGATCAGCTTATCTTTTTTGTTTTAATCTGTGAAATTGTGCTGGAAAAGCAACTGTAGACAGAAAGTCTGTCAAAACATCAGCTCAAACATATAAGACTGCAATGTGTATTAGAAAAAGAAAACATACAATTTCTCCAAAATTTGCCATAGTAATAAAATGTGTTAATGTTATATCAGGTCCCATAAAGACTTAAGAAAATGCTTTCAGTTTTCCAAAATCCTTAAACAGTTTACTGTTGAATACATCCACTTTATGTTAGACATCTTTTAGTCACACAATTGACACGATTTTAAGGACCATGATAAATCCTCTCACACCTTAATTTAAAAGAACAAAATGTCTATCATTAAGGAGTTGTGAGTTTGGCAAAATAATTTGATATCCTATTCAATTGTTATAAATGTTGCCTTATTTGTATTTGACTCTGTCTCTTGTACACAAAAATAACACGTACAAGACCTCCTTCTTTCCATGATAATAGGTGATGATCTTAAATGAACACATTTCTATGCAGTTGTGTAAAATCATAAGTACATTTTGCATACATTGGTAAACAGTTTAAACAAGGCTAATAGTGCTTATATGTACCTTAAGTTGTAAAGGTACACAAATACATATTATTAAATATAAAGGTCTTGACTTGGTTAATGGAATTCAGTTCAATTCGGTCACTCAGTTGTGTCCAGCTGTGCAATTCAGTGTACTGAAACACACTAGGCTTCCCTGTCCTTCACTATCTCCCAGAGCTTGCTCAAACTCATGTTCATTGACTCAGTGGTGCCATCCAACCATCTCGTCCTCTGTCATGCCCTTCTCCCTTCTACTTTTCCCAGCTTCAAGGTCTTTTTCAGTGAGTCATCTCTTTGCATCAAGTGACCAAAGAATTTGAGCTTCAGCTTCAGCACCAGTCCTTTCAATGAATATTCACGGTTGATTTCCTTTAGGACTGACTGGTTTGATCTCCTTGCTGTCCAAGGGACTCTCAACAGTCTTCTCCAACAGCACAGTTTGAAGGGTAATTTCTTCAGTGCTCAGCCTTCTTTATGGTTGAACTCTCGCATCCATACATGATAACTAGATAAACCATAGCTTTGACTATATAGATCTTTGTCAGTGAAGTGATGTCTCTGCTTTTTAATAACACTATCTAGGTTTGTCATAGTTTTTCTTCCAAGGAGCAAAGTGTCTTTTAATTTCATGGCTACAGTCGCTATACACACTTATTGTGGAACCCCAAAAAATAGTCTGTCACTGTTACCATTGTTTGCCCATCTATTTGCCATGAAGTGATGGGACAAGATGCCATGATCTTTGTGTTTGGAATGTTGAGTTTTAGGTAAACTTTTTCACTCTCCTCTTTCACCTTCATCAAGAGGCTCTTTAGTTCCTCTTTGCTTTCTGTCATTAAAGTGATATCATCTTCATATCTGAGGTTGTTGATATTTCTCCTAGCAATCTTGGTTCCAGCTTGTGCTTCATCCAGACCAGTATTTTGCATGATGTACTCTGCATATAAGTTAAATAAGCAGGATAACAATATACAGCCTTGATGTGCTCCTTTGCCAATTTATTTGGAACCAGTCCATTGTTCCATGTCCAGTTCTGTTACTTCTTGACCTGTATACAGGTTTCTCAGGAAATAGGTAAAGATGGTCTGGTATTCCTAGCTCTTTCAGAATTTTTCATTGTTTGTTGTGATCCACATCGTCAAAGGCTTTATCATACTCAATGAAGCAGAAGTCAATATTTTTATGGAATTCCCTTGCTTTTTTCTATGATTCAACAGATGTTCTCAATTTGATCTCTGGTTCCTGTGCCTTTTCTAAATACAGTTTTTAAATCTTTTAAATCTGCCATTTCTCAGTTGACATACTGTTGAAGACTGGCTTGGAGGATTTTGAGCATGACCTTGCTAGCATGTGAAATGAGTGCAATTGTGTGGTAGTTTGAGCAATCTTTGGCATTGCTCTTCTTATAATTTCATCATTGCTTATTCAAATTAAGAATTCGTAAAAGAAACCACCAAAATCTTTCGTAAAATACAGACTTAGGTTTAACTAATGTTAAATAATGATAATGTTTTCTATTTGATTCTTCTCTTTTTCTTCTTGCTCCACTCCAATATCCATCAGCAAAGTCAAAAAAAAAAAACATATTCTAAATCCCTTATTCTTCCCTCTAATCTCCAATTACATCCTAGTCCAAGTAACTGGGTGTCTTGCCTGAGACCTTTATTTGTTTCTCTTCTACTCTTGCCAACATCTTAAATAGATCCTCCATTCAAAATAATCTTTTAAAATAGAATTTATGTCATTTATCTATTTAAAACCTTCCAAAAACTCCCATTACATGTGAAACAAAAGATAAACATGATTCACTGTTTAAGTCCTTTGTAATCCTGTGCTTCTCTGTCTCCAACCCAAGTTCAGTCTTTATACTCCAGCCATTTTGTGTTGATTCTGGCTCCGCAAACATGCCAGGGTCCTGGCACTGGCTCTTCTTTCTATTTCAAATGCTGTTTCCTTCATGTTGGCTTGGCTGCCTCTTTTTTGTTCCAGATCTCCAAGTGTAAATAGAAAACTCTTCTTATCACCTAGCCTAAGCAATACTTCATGACTCTACCTAGTCAGAATATTTTAAGCCTCTTTACAACACTTATTTGATCACTCAGAGTTCTCTTGCTTATGTATGTGGTGTTTTTTTTTTATTGTCCATTTCCTCTGCATAATATTATAGCCCAGGATTATTCTGTGCATGGGAGAGACTATTACAGTGATAGAGAACACAGTTATTGGCATCAAATGACTGAGGTTTGAAGCTTTGATGGTGACTGCTATCCTCTGGGAAGTTATTAACACTTACTTTGCCTCAGTCTCTCACATGTCAGTAAGGACTGACAATAGTGCATACCTCATAAAACTCTTGCGAATACCAAACGATCTAAACACAGATTGGTACATTTTAAGGATCTGAGAATGATATCCACTTTTTATCCCTGCATTTCAACACCTGGAACAGTACTCAGTACAAGGTTGAAACTTAATAGTATTTTTTAAAAGAATCAGAAGAAAGAAGCACGTTATACCTCTATATTTTAATATATTGAAGTGATTTGTTCTCATTTAGAAAAGATTTGTTATTTCCTTTGTTTCCTTTATAAAGTATAGGCATATACTCAAATGGAAATTTATTTTTTACTTTGTACTCCAATTCCTCATGAATGCAAATTACTTTGGCGCTCTCTTATAGAATGGAACTAATAGTCCCTGACCTTTAGCATGCCATAGAAATGTAAGGCAAAAGAGAACTGAAAAACGGTAATAATGTGCCGGTTGTTTGTTAATTTAGCTGCCTTCTCTATGTAACCCCACAGCTGCAATACAGGCGGTTTCCATTGTAAACTGGGAAGAATATAAATTATAGCTAATTGAAAGTGCCAGGGAGACCAGAAAGATGGCAGAATGCAATTACCCAAATTGGGCAGGGGGTAGGCCAGGACTGGTACGTCTGCTTTTAAACATAATGTGGAGTTTTATGTGGCTAGAACAGTTTGTTGAAATATGGCTGCTAGAAACAGCTAGTGCCTCAGTTTCCCCAAGGCTCCTCACAGTCCTGTGCTTCCAGGACTAAGTGCACCTGGAAAAGGAGTTTATGGATGCTTCTTTTGCATGAATCACCACATATTTGCATAGCGCTAACTTCATATCACTTAAAGCTCAAGAGTGCTCCTGATTTCCTGCTCTGGGGTATCTGATGTCCTTTGAGGATAATTAATCTCAGAAACCACAGAGATAACAGATTGTTGGTTTGGTTTTAGATTGGAAACTGATGCTACCTTAATCTTGGGGATAGGGTAAGACACAATCTGGTCCTTCCCTTAGGCAAGAAGATGGAATTTAATATAATATTTTTCTTTAATGTATCTTGGGCTTTAATTCTTCCATGGCATATAAAGAATACTTGCAAGATTTATTATTTATACTTTTATTAGGTTTGCTTTTACTCTGAGACATATATATGTGGAAGAAAAGAAGTTTCTTCCTAAAGTCTAACTGCCCTGTGGTAGTTTCATTATTCTCACTTAACACAAAGAGTTAGGTTCAAAACCTTCCACACAATCCTTCAGCTCATCCCTGACTGAAGCAGGGATTCCTGCTCAGGCCCGGGTGATCAGAACCTCTACTCTTTCCTTGACAGCCCCCTGTTTTTGAAGGATGACTAGATGCAAAATCATAGAGAACATTGAAAAGCTGAAGTCCACACTATCCATGACCTTGAAGAATTTAGGACCTTCTTACAGAAAGTGTGGTATAAGCATGCGTGAGTAGGGATGATGTTCCCTCTACTGGCCTCACCTTGTCCCAGTACTCGATCTGTCTTCGTTACTGAGATTCAGGCACAGCTGACAGAGTCTGGGTGCTGGTTATGCTGTGTGCTTAGTAGAACTGAAAACGGTAATAATGTGCCGGTTGTTTGTTAATTTAGCTGCCTTCTCTATGTAACCCCACAGCTGCAATACAGGCGGTTTCCATTGTAAACTGGGAAGAATATAAATTATAGCTAATTGAAAGTGCCAGGGAGACCAGAAAGATGGCAGAATGCAATTACCCAAATTGGGCAGGGGGTAGGCCAGGACTGGTACGTCTGCTTTTAAACATAATGTGGAGTTTTATGTGGCTAGAACAGTTTGTTGAAATATGGCTGCTAGAAACAGCTAGTGCCTCAGTTTCCCCAAGGCTCCTCACAGTCCTGTGCTTCCAGGACTAAGTGCACCTGGAAAAGGAGTTTATGGATGCTTCTTTTGCATGAATCACCACATATTTGCATAGCGCTAACTTCATATCACTTAAAGCTCAAGAGTGCTCCTGATTTCCTGCTCTGGGGTATCTGATGTCCTTTGAGGATAATTAATCTCAGAAACCACAGAGATAACAGATTGTTGGTTTGGTTTTAGATTGGAAACTGATGCTACCTTAATCTTGGGGATAGGGTAAGACACAATCTGGTCCTTCCCTTAGGCAAGAAGATGGAATTTAATATAATATTTTTCTTTAATGTATCTTGGGCTTTAATTCTTCCATGGCATATAAAGAATACTTGCAAGATTTATTATTTATACTTTTATTAGGTTTGCTTTTACTCTGAGACATATATATGTGGAAGAAAAGAAGTTTCTTCCTAAAGTCTAACTGCCCTGTGGTAGTTTCATTATTCTCACTTAACACAAAGAGTTAGGTTCAAAACCTTCCACACAATCCTTCAGCTCATCCCTGACTGAAGCAGGGATTCCTGCTCAGGCCCGGGTGATCAGAACCTCTACTCTTTCCTTGACAGCCCCCTGTTTTTGAAGGATGACTAGATGCAAAATCATAGAGAACATTGAAAAGCTGAAGTCCACACTATCCATGACCTTGAAGAATTTAGGACCTTCTTACAGAAAGTGTGGTATAAGCATGCGTGAGTAGGGATGATGTTCCCTCTACTGGCCTCACCTTGTCCCAGTACTCGATCTGTCTTCGTTACTGAGATTCAGGCACAGCTGACAGAGTCTGGGTGCTGGTTATGCTGTGTGCTTAGTTCGCTCAGCCGTGTACGACTCTTAGTGACCCATGGACTGTAGCCTGTCAGGCTCCTCTCTCTGTTCATGAGACTTTCTAGACTTTCTACCCACTGGAGTGGGTAGCCATTCCCTTCTCCAGGTCATCTTCCTGACCCAGGGATTGAACCAGTGTTTCCTGCATTGCAGGCAGATTCTGTACCATCTTAAGTGAAGTCAAAGGCAGTCCATGGGCTAGAGAGGCCAAATGGCCAGAAGAGGAATCATTACAAACGACAGCCTCCAGGGGGCAGAGTTGATGTTAGCATCTCCCACTACAAATGTAACCTCTAGCATCTACACAAGAACACATTCCATTGTGCTTGGCATGTGCCAAAAATTACATGTTAGCTGAGGGACAGATTTACTCTGCATCAACAGTGTCTTGCTCAGAGCTTGACACAGGGCCTCAGGGACTGTTGATAGTGTGATAGCTAAAAGTAGTGACTTTGGGCCAAGTATCTGGCTTCCAGTTTCTGCAAACACTTACTAACCAGGCAACTTCAGACAAATTAATAATCTCTCTGTGCTTCAGATTTCTCACCTGTAAAATAGAGACCTAAGACTCCCACTATATGGATTAAGTGCATTAATTAATATCTGTGAAATGCATAGAACTGTCCAATTTTTATTGAATGAGCTTAAATATTCCCTTATCATGGTCACAAATTCTGTTCCTTGCTGGGCACTGAAAATGAATTTGGTTTGGTCTGCACTGTGTATATAGAAGAACAGAAACTGAATTAGAGTATGGTCAGAAGGCTCATGGATCTGCACTGAAGCAGGGATTCCTGCTCAGGCCCGGTGATCAGAACCTCTACTCTTTCCTTGACAGCCCCCTGTTTTTGAAGGATGACTAGATGCAAAATCATAGAGAACATTGAAAAGCTGAAGTCCACACTATCCATGACCTTGAAGAATTTAGGACCTTCTTACAGAAAGTGTGGTATAAGCATGCGTGAGTAGGGATGATGTTCCCTCTACTGGCCTCACCTTGTCCCAGTACTCGATCTGTCTTCGTTACTGAGATTCAGGCACAGCTGACAGAGTCTGGGTGCTGGTTATGCTGTGTGCTTAGTTCGCTCAGCCGTGTACGACTCTTAGTGACCCATGGACTGTAGCCTGTCAGGCTCCTCTCTCTGTTCATGAGACTTTCTAGACTTTCTACCCACTGGAGTGGGTAGCCATTCCCTTCTCCAGGTCATCTTCCTGACCCAGGGATTGAACCAGTGTTTCCTGCATTGCAGGCAGATTCTGTACCATCTTAAGTGAAGTCAAAGGCAGTCCATGGGCTAGAGAGGCCAAATGGCCAGAAGAGGAATCATTACAAACGACAGCCTCCAGGGGGCAGAGTTGATGTTAGCATCTCCCACTACAAATGTAACCTCTAGCATCTACACAAGAACACATTCCATTGTGCTTGGCATGTGCCAAAAATTACATGTTAGCTGAGGGACAGATTTACTCTGCATCAACAGTGTCTTGCTCAGAGCTTGACACAGGGCCTCAGGGACTGTTGATAGTGTGATAGCTAAAAGTAGTGACTTTGGGCCAAGTATCTGGCTTCCAGTTTCTGCAAACACTTACTAACCAGGCAACTTCAGACAAATTAATAATCTCTCTGTGCTTCAGATTTCTCACCTGTAAAATAGAGACCTAAGACTCCCACTATATGGATTAAGTGCATTAATTAATATCTGTGAAATGCATAGAACTGTCCAATTTTTATTGAATGAGCTTAAATATTCCCTTATCATGGTCACAAATTCTGTTCCTTGCTGGGCACTGAAAATGAATTTGGTTTGGTCTGCACTGTGTATATAGAAGAACAGAAACTGAATTAGAGTATGGTCAGAAGGCTCATGCACTCTTTCCACATAGCCCTTACTACTGCTTGTTTCTATACATTCTACACTGTATAATTCTGTTTCAGTTGTCACATCTCCCATACTTTGTCCTGAGACAGTCGTAAAATGATTGAGGACAAGCACGAGGACAAGCACAAGGACAAGCACAATCCCTTTAGAAGCCACAGATCAGTTTGACTCAACACTTCTTAGATGCAGTTGTTCAAACAACTGTGAATCCAAGTCAAAATATATCAACTAGGCTCCATCTTTATATATGCAAATAAAAATTTTAAACCAGTTCTTTGCATACAATAGTCTTTGTGGAATAACCATTATCTTCCAATGCTATGCAAACATTCACATCACAGATTACAAGTCAAAAGTTAATAGTGGTTATTTTTTAAGTATAAATGACTCTTCAATGTCTTATTTACAGAAAGGTGTTATTCTGTTTTGGAAACATGAAAATTTGAAAATACATAGCTTTTTATGTGAATATATATTTTATTTTTTTTATTGATACTAGTTGTTTGTATATTGTGTCTCATTTTAATCAGACTTCTATTAAAGGACATTTTATTTCCAATTTCATCATTATTTTAAACAATTTTTTCTTAAAAAATCTATACATAAAGAAATCTGGGGCTTCCCTGGTGGTCCAATGGGTAGGGACACCACCTTGCAGTGGAAGGGGCACCGGTTTGATCCCTGGCCTGGGAGAATCCCCCGTGCCGAGGAGCAACTGGACAGATGTGTTAAATTACTGAGCCAGAGCTCTGGAGCGCATGCGCCCAGAGCTAGTGCTCTGCAACAACAGAGGCCACTGTGATGGGAGGCCCACAGGGGCCAAAGAACAAAGATGGATGAAAATAGATAAATGAAAGACCAAAAGAAGTGGCCCGCTCGCTCCCCTCTCTCCCTAACACCCCTCCAAAACAAATAAAGAAATCTACATAAAGCTTATGCCCATCTCATACAATATTCTTAAAATAAAGCCTTTTATAAAACAAATATTCCCTTATCATGGTCACAAATTCTGTTCCTTGCTGGGCACTGAAAATGAATTTGGTTTGGTCTGCACTGTGTATATAGAAGAACAGAAACTGAATTAGAGTATGGTCAGAAGGCTCATGCACTCTTTCCACATAGCCCTTACTACTGCTTGTTTCTATACATTCTACACTGTATAATTCTGTTTCAGTTGTCACATCTCCCATACTTTGTCCTGAGACAGTCGTAAAATGATTGAGGACAAGCACGAGGACAAGCACAAGGACAAGCACAATCCCTTTAGAAGCCACAGATCAGTTTGACTCAACACTTCTTAGATGCAGTTGTTCAAACAACTGTGAATCCAAGTCAAAATATATCAACTAGGCTCCATCTTTATATATGCAAATAAAAATTTTAAACCAGTTCTTTGCATACAATAGTCTTTGTGGAATAACCATTATCTTCCAATGCTATGCAAACATTCACATCACAGATTACAAGTCAAAAGTTAATAGTGGTTATTTTTTAAGTATAAATGACTCTTCAATGTCTTATTTACAGAAAGGTGTTATTCTGTTTTGGAAACATGAAAATTTGAAAATACATAGCTTTTTATGTGAATATATATTTTATTTTTATTATTGATACTAGTTGTTTGTATATTGTGTCTCATTTTAATCAGACTTCTATTAAAGGACATTTTATTTCCAATTTCATCATTATTTTAAACAATTTTTTCTTAAAAAATCTATACATAAAGAAATCTGGGGCTTCCCTGGTGGTCCAATGGGTAGGGACACCACCTTGCAGTGGAAGGGGCACCGGTTTGATCCCTGGCCTGGGAGAATCCCCCGTGCCGAGGAGCAACTGGACAGATGTGTTAAATTACTGAGCCAGAGCTCTGGAGCGCATGCGCCCAGAGCTAGTGCTCTGCAACAACAGAGGCCACTGTGATGGGAGGCCCACAGGGGCCAAAGAACAAAGATGGATGAAAATAGATAAATGAAAGACCAAAAGAAGTGGCCCGCTCGCTCCCCTCTCTCCCTAACACCCCTCCAAAACAAATAAAGAAATCTACATAAAGCTTATGCCCATCTCATACCATATTCTTAAAATAAATTACTAAAATGTTATTGCTAGCATAAATGCCTTTCCACATATATTATGAACTTTTCCTGTAGAAAAAGTTTACAAATAAATACTCTTTCTAAAGAAGAGTGTATGAGAAAGTCTTCATTATAAGGGTTCTCTCCCATATAGATATTAGCTCTTTTTTCAGTTTTATAGATGAAAACATGACCTTTTAATACTGTTTTAATTTTAATTTCTTTCAGTAATTGAAAGGTTGAATATGTCTATAACTTTTCATTGATTACTTGTAATTTTTATGTTGTGAATTTCCCATCTATATCTTAATCTAAATCTTAGTCTAATATTTTCTCAAAAACACTTTGAAGAGTATTTTCTGGTAGGTTATTTACTTTGTAATCTTACTAATTCTTTTTCATGTTTATATATTAAAAAATAGTAAAATACTTTCTTTATATTTTCATTTGATTAGGTCTAGTTTACAAAGTGCACTTCATCTTGATATTTAATGACTATTCACTTGTTCTGTTTTCTTAATTTTTATTATGTAGATTTAAATCTATAGTCCTAAAATCTATTATAAGAATTCTATGGGGATTTTTTAGTTTTTATTTTTCTTGTACTTCCTACATAAAAAATTAACTTCAACTGTTGTATATTCTGGAAGAGGGCAGGACTAGCATTGTGTGACTGTGTGGACATTTCTTTTCTGCCATCACTGTTGATCTCTTCTGGGTCCTCTACATTTGTTTGAATATGATCCCTATTTTATATTTTCTTAGAAAAACATTTCCTAGAAAAATTTAAATATATTTACAGAATATTAGACATACTTTTCTCAATTTTTAAATCATCTTTGCCATCTCTGAGTATCTTTTTTATTCATATTTAATGCATTGTATTTTTTTACTTCTCTATTTTCCCAGAGGTTTTCCAGCATTATCTTTTTCAAAAAATGAGCTTTGAGATTTATTTATCCATTGTAATATTTTAGTTTTTCATGCCTTATTTATTAATCATTGTACAATAGTATTTTAATTTCCTATTTTTTAGCTTAAGTTGTTGTTCTCTTTGTCATTGAATAATAATATAATAAAAGGTAAATTTTTGTGAAGTTATTTTATATGGATTTTTTTTCTCTTTGTCTTTTGTGTTTTTTTCTTATTTATTCAAGGTGTTTCATAAACATTTTGACTACCAGTCTTGGTCTCTAACCCTTGTATTTACCACTAAGGATATGACTGAAGTTTTCAAGTCAGATATTATTACACTATTTTACCATTGGAGAGTTTCTCCTATGCAAATATTTTGTTAAATTTTATTTTAAAAGTATTTCATATATTAAATTTTATCTCTTTCTCTTTTTTTTTAATTGGCTTTAGAAGTTTTTACCAGACTTTGTCAGCTGTGAATTTCTTATCATAAGGAGACACAACTTCATTCACATGGAAAAGATGGAGAAATGATAATCTTTTAGGTTCTATTCTTGGGTTCCAACTGTTTCTGGATAACAATTGTGTCCTTTCTACAAGTGGGTTGATGGACATAATTCTGAGAACCAATAAGTATATTCTAGTTCATGTAGTGTTTTTGACACTTTAAATCTATAGTCCTAAAATCTATTATAAGAATTCTATGGGGATTTTTAGTTTTTATTTTCTTGTACTTCCTACATAAAAAATTAACTTCAACTGTTGTATATTCTGGAAGAGGGCAGGACTAGCATTGTGTGACTGTGTGGACATTTCTTTTCTGCCATCACTGTTGATCTCTTCTGGGTCCTCTACATTTGTTTGAATATGATCCCTATTTTATATTTTCTTAGAAAAACATTTCCTAGAAAAATTTAAATATATTTACAGAATATTAGACATACTTTTCTCAATTTTTAAATCATCTTTGCCATCTCTGAGTATCTTTTTTATTCATATTTAATGCATTGTATTTTTTTACTTCTCTATTTTCCCAGAGGTTTTCCAGCATTATCTTTTTCAAAAAATGAGCTTTGAGATTTATTTATCCATTGTAATATTTTAGTTTTTCATGCCTTATTTATTAATCATTGTACAATAGTATTTTAATTTCCTATTTTTTAGCTTAAGTTGTTGTTCTCTTTGTCATTGAATAATAATATAATAAAAGGTAAATTTTGTGAAGTTATTTTATATGGATTTTTTTTCTCTTTGTCTTTTGTGTTTTTTTCTTATTTATTCAAGGTGTTTCATAAACATTTTGACTACCAGTCTTGGTCTCTAACCCTTGTATTTACCACTAAGGATATGACTGAAGTTTTCAAGTCAGATATTATTACACTATTTTACCATTGGAGAGTTTCTCCTATGCAAATATTTTGTTAAATTTTATTTTAAAAGTATTTCATATATTAAATTTTATCTCTTTCTCTTTTTTTTTAATTGGCTTTAGAAGTTTTTACCAGACTTTGTCAGCTGTGAATTTCTTATCATAAGGAGACACAACTTCATTCACATGGAAAAGATGGAGAAATGATAATCTTTTAGGTTCTATTCTTGGGTTCCAACTGTTTCTGGATAACAATTGTGTCCTTTCTACAAGTGGGTTGATGGACATAATTCTGAGAACCAATAAGTATATTCTAGTTCATGTAGTGTTTTTGACACTTAAAAATCTTATAAAGTGCCATTAATGTATTAATGTCTTTCTGTAGCCTCACTTATAGACAACATACCCATGAATACTATGTTGTTGTTGTTGTTGTTGTTCAGTGCCCCATTTGTGTCTGATTCTTTGCAGCCTCATAGACTGCAGCACGCCAAGTCGCCCTATTCCTCACTCTCCCCCAGAGTCTGCCCAAGTTCTTGTCCAATGCACTGGTGATGCCATCCAGCCATCCCATCCTCTGATGCCCTCTTCTCCTTCTGCCCTCAATCTTTCCCAGCATCAGGTACTTTTCCAATGAGTCAGCTGTTCACAGCAGATGGCTGAAGTACTGGAGCTTCAGCTTCAGGATCAGTCCTCACATTGAATATTCAGGGTAGTAATATGCCACTATCTAATTTCCTCAAAATTTCAATGGACTGTGCTTTTCCTGCACATGGTCGGTTTTTCTACTTGGATGTATGTAAAGCTTTTTATTTTTATTTTTTTTTCAAACTTTTTTTTCGGGGTGGGGGGCACTTCTATTGATTTTTCATTTATTTATCTTTGTTCTTTGGCCTGTGTGAGTCTCCCATCGCGGTAGCCTCCCACATCTCAGAGCACCGACTCTGGGTGCATGCGCTCCAGAGCTCCAGCTTGGTAGTTGGACATATCAGTCCAGCTGCTCCATGGCATGTGGGATCTTCCCAGGTCAGGGATCGAACCAGCAGCCCTTGCACTGCAAGGCGGTGTCCTTACCCACTGGACCACCAGGGAAGCCCAAAGCTTTTTCTTTTACCTATCCATTAAAAAAATTCTACTCATGTTTCTAATAGCAAGTGTTTTCAATACCTGCATTTATACAGAAAGCTTGAGTCCTTCAAACTTATGTTCTCAGTTCTTTTCTTGAAATGTTTTATTATATACTTGTTTATTTTTTCCTATTGAAATTACTCCAGATGTTACTTCCAAAATGATGTTTATTTTTGGCTTAACTTTACAATGGTTTGGGAAAAAAAAGAAAAAAAAAAAAGGTCCTCAGCCTCAGTAACTTACAATAAGCAACAAAAAACATTTACATCTAGTTTATATGTCATTTATGTTACTCTTTACCAATGTTTTATTCCTTAATAAAGACTGACAGAGCAGCTCCTTTTAGAAATTTGCCATTCTTTTGACAGAGGGAAAAACCAGGGAGATAGTAGAAATAGGCAGTGCTTCCTAAAAATTCTATTTAGAAAATGAAATGCTATAACTTCCACCACACTTCCTTGGCCTAAGCAATCTGTGACCAGATCTAAACATAGAGAAGTTCTTGTCCAATGCACTGGTGATGCCATCCAGCCATCCCATCCTCTGATGCCCTCTTCTCCTTCTGCCCTCAATCTTTCCCAGCATCAGGTACTTTTCCAATGAGTCAGCTGTTCACAGCAGATGGCTGAAGTACTGGAGCTTCAGCTTCAGGATCAGTCCTCACATTGAATATTCAGGGTAGTAATATGCCACTATCTAATTTCCTCAAAATTTCAATGGACTGTGCTTTTCCTGCACATGGTCGGTTTTTCTACTTGGATGTATGTAAAGCTTTTTATTTTTATTTTTTTTTCAAACTTTTTTTTCGGGGTGGGGGGCACTTCTATTGATTTTTCATTTATTTATCTTTGTTCTTTGGCCTGTGTGAGTCTCCCATCGCGGTAGCCTCCCACATCTCAGAGCACCGACTCTGGGTGCATGCGCTCCAGAGCTCCAGCTTGGTAGTTGGACATATCAGTCCAGCTGCTCCATGGCATGTGGGATCTTCCCAGGTCAGGGATCGAACCAGCAGCCCTTGCACTGCAAGGCGGTGTCCTTACCCACTGGACCACCAGGGAAGCCCAAAGCTTTTTCTTTTACCTATCCATTAAAAAAATTCTACTCATGTTTCTAATAGCAAGTGTTTTCAATACCTGCATTTATACAGAAAGCTTGAGTCCTTCAAACTTATGTTCTCAGTTCTTTTCTTGAAATGTTTTATTATATACTTGTTTATTTTTTCCTATTGAAATTACTCCAGATGTTACTTCCAAAATGATGTTTATTTTTGGCTTAACTTTACAAGGGTTTTGGGGAAAAAAAGAAAAAAAAAGGTCCTCAGCCTCAGTAACTTACAATAAGCAACAAAAAACATTTACATCTAGTTTATATGTCATTTATGTTACTCTTTACCAATGTTTTATTCCTTAATAAAGACTGACAGAGCAGCTCCTTTTAGAAATTTGCCATTCTTTTGACAGAGGGAAAAACCAGGGAGATAGTAGAAATAGGCAGTGCTTCCTAAAAATTCTATTTAGAAAATGAAATGCTATAACTTCCACCACACTTCCTTGGCCTAAGCAATCTGTGACCAGATCTAAACATAGAGAAGTATACTCTACCTACTGGGAGGCACTACAAGTCATGTTGAACTGAATAGAAATGGAAGCACATGTTTGTGAACATACAGTATGTACCTCCTTGGATTCTGTTGCAATTAATTTATTTATAAAAAGTCATTTCTTCTCATCTATTCCCAGACTTGTCTAAATTATTTTTTTGTTTTATTCTCATCCTCTTTTATAGAGTAATATTTACTTATTTCTTATTTTTTCTTATTTCTTATTTCTTATTTTACTTATTTCTGTTGCATGTATTCTAAAAATACAATGGTTAAATTATATATATAATATATATAATAATATGCTATAATATATATAGCATATATATATATATATTTAGTTTTAATATTGTCGATTAAAAAATATAGTCACAATGTGAAAGTAGAAAGTTATTTTATTTGGTGGGAATGTTTAGGAATTGGAGACTGGAAGACAGCATCTCAGTAGCTTTGAGAAAACTGTTCCAAGGATACAGGAGGGGAAGTCAGGCTGTATACACGTTTGCAACAAAGGGAGCAGGAAGTCTGAACATCAAAGATCAGGTGTCAAGTTAAGGAAATTTGCAGTCTATATACATGAAGATGCAAATCTCTGGGCTTACCAAATTCATTTCTTTCAAAATTACCTCATCTATCTAGGGCCAGTGCTGTTCCCTTATCCACCTGGCTTAATGTCTTCCTTCAACTCCTCAGCAGTCTCTCTTGGGGGTGGCAGCATCTGCTGTTTCCCAGTTTTGGGACCCTCATTTACATTTGGTGGCTGTGACGTTTCTTGTTGATTGATATGGCAGGAGATATTTTCATTTCACAGTCGACAGTATTAATACTACAACTAAATTTGTTTCCAGTTTTTTTACAAATTTACTCACCCACAATTTGTGTCTTGGGTTTCAGTTTATTCCATATTTTTGACATTAATTAGTACTTGTGTCTTCATTTTAGCCATTTTGATGGGCATGAAATTGTTTTCCATTATGGTTTAATTATAATTTGCCTGAGAATTAAGGAAATCGGGTGCTATTCAACACACGTATTAACCATTTTAATATCCTCTTTTGTTATATGTCTTTTAATGTCTTCTGCCCATTTCTGTGTTGGATTGTTTGCCTTTTTCTTATTGATTGATAGAAGTTCTTTATGTAGTCTTCTGTTGAAAATATATTCTGGGAAAATGTTTCCTTATTTATAAATTGCTTTATCATGCTCCTAAATATGTTTTTTGATAACTGAGACTCTTAATATAATATGGTGTATCACAAGTTTTTTCTGTAGTTGCTTCTTTGGGGTCCAATTAAATCATTGCATATTCCAAGTTCATGGAGTTGTCTTTTTCTAAAATGTTATTTAACTTTTATTTTCTTTTTAAATTGAAGTAGAGTTGATTTAAATTTTGGATTAGTTTCATGTGAAATTGCAGTGATTCAGTATTTCCATAGATTCTGTTCAATGTAGATGTTATAAAATATTGACTATATTCATTGCATAACATATCCTTATGGCTTGTTTATTTTATCTGTAGCATTTTGTATCTCTAACCCCCTATGGCTACCTTGCCCTTCCACCTTCCTCTCTTCACTGTTAACCACTAGTTTGTTCTCTATGGTGAGTCTACTTACGTTTATGCATCTGTTTGTTTTGAGTCTTTAGATTTCACAGGTGATAATGTATGTTGTCTTGCTCTGTGTGACCAATTTCACTAAGCGTAATAGCTTCCAAGGCTATCCATGTTGTTATAAAATTTCATGTTTTTTTCATGGTTAAGTAATATCCTGTTATATGTGAGTTATTACATACACATACATCAGAGCTTCTTTATTCATTTGTCTGTTGATGGACACTTATGTGGCTGCCATATCTTAGCTATTACAAATAAAGCAGCTATGAACATTGAAGTGTGTGTATCTTTTCAAATTAATGTTCTTTGACTATGTATCCAGCAGTAGAATTTCTAGATGTTATGTAGTTCCATTTTTAGTTTTCTTAAGGACTCTCCATACTGTTTTCCATAGTGACTGCATGAATTTACATTCCCACCAAGAGTGTACCAGGGCTTTGTCTGTTTTTCCAAATTTTTCATTAAAAGCTCAGTTTTTTTGATTTGGGCTTTTGCCAAATGTTTTCCATTATGGTTTAATTATAATTTGCCTGAGAATTAAGGAAATCGGGTGCTATTCAACACACGTATTAACCATTTTAATATCCTCTTTTGTTATATGTCTTTTAATGTCTTCTGCCCATTTCTGTGTTGGATTGTTTGCCTTTTTCTTATTGATTGATAGAAGTTCTTTATGTAGTCTTCTGTTGAAAATATATTCTGGGAAAATGTTTCCTTATTTATAAATTGCTTTATCATGCTCCTAAATATGTTTTTTGATAACTGAGACTCTTAATATAATATGGTGTATCACAAGTTTTTTCTGTAGTTGCTTCTTTGGGGTCCAATTAAATCATTGCATATTCCAAGTTCATGGGGTTGGTTTTTTCTAAAATGTTATTTAACTTTTATTTTCTTTTTAAATTGAAGTAGAGTTGATTTAAATTTTGGATTAGTTTCATGTGAAATTGCAGTGATTCAGTATTTCCATAGATTCTGTTCAATGTAGATGTTATAAAATATTGACTATATTCATTGCATAACATATCCTTATGGCTTGTTTATTTTATCTGTAGCATTTTGTATCTCTAACCCCCTATGGCTACCTTGCCCTTCCACCTTCCTCTCTTCACTGTTAACCACTAGTTTGTTCTCTATGGTGAGTCTACTTACGTTTATGCATCTGTTTGTTTTGAGTCTTTAGATTTCACAGGTGATAATGTATGTTGTCTTGCTCTGTGTGACCAATTTCACTAAGCGTAATAGCTTCCAAGGCTATCCATGTTGTTATAAAATTTCATGTTTTTTTCATGGTTAAGTAATATCCTGTTATATGTGAGTTATTACATACACATACATCAGAGCTTCTTTATTCATTTGTCTGTTGATGGACACTTATGTGGCTGCCATATCTTAGCTATTACAAATAAAGCAGCTATGAACATTGAAGTGTGTGTATCTTTTCAAATTAATGTTCTTTGACTATGTATCCAGCAGTAGAATTTCTAGATGTTATGTAGTTCCATTTTTAGTTTTCTTAAGGACTCTCCATACTGTTTTCCATAGTGACTGCATGAATTTACATTCCCACCAAGAGTGTACCAGGGCTTTTCTGTCTGTATATTTTGCCAACACTTTTTATTTGTGGTCTTCATAATGATACCTATTCTGACCAGTATGATGTGATGTTGTTGTGGTTTTGATTTGCATTTTTCTGATGATTAGCAAAAGGAATGTCAAGCATTTTTCATGTGTCTGTAGGCCATCTATCTTCTTTGTAAAAATGTCTATTCGAGTCTTCTGTCCATTTTATGATAGGTTTGTTTTTTTAAATATCAAGTTATGTAAGCTATTTCTGTATTTTGAGTAATAACTCCTTATTGAATATACTGTTTGTCAATTTTTCTCCCATTCACTAGACTTTTTTTTTGCTGACACTCGACTTTGTTTGTCATTCTTTAGCTTCCTAATTCCTTTGGATAGTGGGTTAGGTTTTTGGGATTTTTCTTGTTTCTTTAGGTAGTCCTGTATCACTATAAACTTACCTCTTAGAACTGTTTTTGCTGCATCTCACAAACTTTAAAAGTTGTGTTTTCACTTTCATTTGTCCTGAGCTATATTCTAATTTGCTCTTTGATTTATCCATTAACTCATTATTTTTTAATAGCATGTTGTTTAGTCTCCATGTATTTTTCAGTTTTTCTTCTTGTAATTTATTTCTAATTTCAACTTTTATGTATGTAAAATTGCTAAGTACAATTTCTGTTTTCTTAAAATAATTGCAGCTTTAAGTACAATTTCTGGGCTATTTAAGAATATTAGTGGGCAGTCTTAGTTTCATGTATGTTTTCCGGGACCAATTTCACTAAGCGTAATAGCTTCCAAGGCTATCCATGTTGTTATAAAATTTCATGTTTTTTCATGGTTAAGTAATATCCTGTTATATTGAGTTATTACATACACATACATCAGAGCTTCTTTATTCATTTGTCTGTTGATGGACACTTATGTGGCTGCCATATCTTAGCTATTACAAATAAAGCAGCTATGAACATTGAAGTGTGTGTATCTTTTCAAATTAATGTTCTTTGACTATGTATCCAGCAGTAGAATTTCTAGATGTTATGTAGTTCCATTTTTAGTTTTCTTAAGGACTCTCCATACTGTTTTCCATAGTGACTGCATGAATTTACATTCCCACCAAGAGTGTACCAGGGCTTTTCTGTCTGTATATTTTGCCAACACTTTTTATTTGTGGTCTTCATAATGATACCTATTCTGACCAGTATGATGTGATGTTGTTGTGGTTTTGATTTGCATTTTTCTGATGATTAGCAAAAGGAATGTCAAGCATTTTTCATGTGTCTGTAGGCCATCTATCTTCTTTGTAAAAATGTCTATTCGAGTCTTCTGTCCATTTTATGATAGGTTTGTTTTTTTAAATATCAAGTTATGTAAGCTATTTCTGTATTTTGAGTAATAACTCCTTATTGAATATACTGTTTGTCAATTTTTCTCCCATTCACTAGACTTTTTTTTTGCTGACACTCGACTTTGTTTGTCATTCTTTAGCTTCCTAATTCCTTTGGATAGTGGGTTAGGTTTTTGGGATTTTTCTTGTTTCTTTAGGTAGTCCTGTATCACTATAAACTTACCTCTTAGAACTGTTTTTGCTGCATCTCACAAACTTTAAAAGTTGTGTTTTCACTTTCATTTGTCCTGAGCTATATTCTAATTTGCTCTTTGATTTATCCATTAACTCATTATTTTTTAATAGCATGTTGTTTAGTCTCCATGTATTTTTCAGTTTTTCTTCTTGTAATTTATTTCTAATTTCAACTTTTATGTATGTAAAAATTGCTAAGTACAATTTCTGTTTTCTTAAAATAATTGCAGCTTGTTGAATGGCATAACATATGATCTGTCCTGGAGACTGATATGTGCACACTTCAAAAGAATCAGTTTAGGTTTCTCAGGGCCCAGTCGTTAATCCCACTTTTTCAAACTAGTAAAGAGAACTTTTCTCCTCAGTGCTGCATGCTAGACCTGGGCCCCCGATAAGTGATTTGAAGTGCTCACTTCCCCTGGAAGATCTCTAGGCCCCTGCATTACCCCTCCTCTTCCATGCCCCTCCTAGTTTCTGACCTGCTTGTTTCTATTCCCTTAACATGTGATTCCATGTGGATCTTTCTTACAGTCTTGGTTGTATAAGAGTCTGCTGTCTCCAGTTTGTTTCTGTGAGAATTGTTTCACGTGTAGCTGTGTTTCAGATGTTTCATGGGAGTATATGAGCACTGTGTGCTTCTATCCTGCCATCTTTATGTTTCCTATTACATTAATGTCTATATCTGCATTTTTGGACTGATCACTTTTCTATGGTAAATATACAGACACATTTATTTTTCTTGTTATTCTTGAGTTACTCAATTGTGTCCGACTCTTTGTGACCCCATAGATTACAGTAACCCAGTCTTTCCTGTCCTTCAGTATCTCCTAGGGTTTGTTCAAACTCATGTCCATTGAGTCATTGATGCCATCCAACCATCTCATCCTTTTGCCCTCTTCTCTTTTCCACAGTCTTTCCCAGCATCAGGGTCTTTTCCCATGAGTTGACTCTTTTTATCAGGTGGCCAAGTATTAGAGCTTCAGCTTCAGCATCATTCCTTCTGAGAATATTCAGGGTTGATTTCCTTTAGGATTGACTGATTTCCTTTAGGATTGTCCTTGTTGCCCAAGGGACTCTCAAGCATCTTCTCCAGCACCGCAGTTCAAAATCATCAGTTCTCTGATAGACAACCTTCTTTATATTCCAACTCTCACATCCATATGTGACTACTTGCAAAACCATAGCTTTGACTATACAGACCTTTGACGGCAAAGCAATGTCTCTGCTTTTTAACATGCTGTCTAGGTTTGTCATAGCTTTTCTTCCAGAGAGAAAACATCTTAGAATTTTGTGACTGCAGTCAAAATCCACACTGATTTTAGAGCCAAAAAAAAAAAAAAATCTGTCGCTGTTTCCATTGTCTGTCCATCAATTTGTGGTAAAGTGATAGGACCAGATGCAATGATCTTAGTTTTTTGAATATTAAGTTTTAGGCCAGCTTTTTCACTCTCCTCTTTCACTTTCATCAAGAACTCTTAGTTCATCTTCATTTTCTACCATTAGGGTGGTCTCATCTGCATACATTAGGTTATTGACATTTCTCCCAACTATCTTGATTCTAGCTTCATTTCATTCAGCCTGGTATTTTGCATGATGTATGCTACATGTAAGTTAAATGAGAAGAGTGACAATATACAGTCTTTCCCAATATTGAATCGGTCCACTGTTCCATGTCCAGTTCAAAATGTTGCTTCTTAACCTGCATACAGGATTTTCAGGAGGCAGAAAAGGTGGTCTAGTATTTTCATCTCTTTCAGAATTTTCCAGTTAGTTGTAATCCACATAGAGGCTTTAACATAGTCAATGAAGCAGAAGTAAATCTTATGAAGCTCCCTTGCTTTTACTGGGTCCAAAGGATGTTGGCAATTTGATCTCTGGCTCCTGTGCCTTTTCTAAATCCAACTTGTACATCTGAAACTTACTAGTTCACATACTTTTGAAGCCTAGCTTGAAGGATTTTGTGCATTACCCTGCTAGCATGTGAAATGAGTGCAATTCTGTGGTAGTTGGAAGAATCATTGGTATTGCCCTTCTTTGAGGTAGGAATGAAAACTTACCTTTTCCAGTACTGTGGCCACTGCTGACTTTCCCCATGTGCTAACATATTAAAACCAGCAATTTAACTGCATCATATAAAATTTCTTAGCTGGAATCCCATCACCTCCAGTAACTTTGTTCGTGATGATGCTTCCTAAGTCCCACTTGACTTCACACTCCAGGATGTTAGACTCTAGGCGAGTGATCACACTGTCATGGTTATCCAACTCATTAATATATTTTTTGTACAGTTCTTCTGTGTATTCTGTCCTTTTCTTAATATCTTCTGCTTCTGTTAGGTCCATACCATTTCTGTTCCCTTAATATCTAATTTTTTTGAAGAGATCACTAGTCTTTCCCATTCTATTGTTTTCCTCTGTTCCTTTGCATTGTTCACTTAAGAAAGCTTTCTTATCTCTCCTTGCTATTCTCAGGAACTCTGCATTCAGATGGATATATCTTTCCTTTTCTCCTTTGCCTTTCACATCTATTATCTGTTCACCTATTTGTAAGGCCTCCTCAGAGACCCATTCTGCCTTTTGCATTTCATTCAGCCTGGTATTTTGCATGATGTATGCTACATGTAAGTTAAATGAGAAGAGTGACAATATACAGTCTTTCCCAATATTGAATCGGTCCACTGTTCCATGTCCAGTTCAAAATGTTGCTTCTTAACCTGCATACAGGATTTTCAGGAGGCAGAAAAGGTGGTCTAGTATTTTCATCTCTTTCAGAATTTTCCAGTTAGTTGTAATCCACATAGAGGCTTTAACATAGTCAATGAAGCAGAAGTAAATCTTATGAAGCTCCCTTGCTTTTACTGGGTCCAAAGGATGTTGGCAATTTGATCTCTGGCTCCTGTGCCTTTTCTAAATCCAACTTGTACATCTGAAACTTACTAGTTCACATACTTTTGAAGCCTAGCTTGAAGGATTTTGTGCATTACCCTGCTAGCATGTGAAATGAGTGCAATTCTGTGGTAGTTGGAAGAATCATTGGTATTGCCCTTCTTTGAGGTAGGAATGAAAACTTACCTTTTCCAGTACTGTGGCCACTGCTGACTTTCCCCATGTGCTAACATATTAAAACCAGCAATTTAACTGCATCATATAAAATTTCTTAGCTGGAATCCCATCACCTCCAGTAACTTTGTTCGTGATGATGCTTCCTAAGTCCCACTTGACTTCACACTCCAGGATGTTAGACTCTAGGCGAGTGATCACACTGTCATGGTTATCCAACTCATTAATATATTTTTTGTACAGTTCTTCTGTGTATTCTGTCCTTTTCTTAATATCTTCTGCTTCTGTTAGGTCCATACCATTTCTGTTCCCTTAATATCTAATTTTTTTGAAGAGATCACTAGTCTTTCCCATTCTATTGTTTTCCTCTGTTCCTTTGCATTGTTCACTTAAGAAAGCTTTCTTATCTCTCCTTGCTATTCTCAGGAACTCTGCATTCAGATGGATATATCTTTCCTTTTCTCCTTTGCCTTTCACATCTATTATCTGTTCACCTATTTGTAAGGCCTCCTCAGAGACCCATTCTGCCTTTTTGCATTTCCGTTTCTTCGGGATGGTTTTGATCACTGCCTGTTGTACAATGTTAAGAGCCTCTGTCCATAATTCTTCAGGAACTCTATCAGGTCTAATCCCTTGATTCAATTTGTCACTTCTACTGTATAATCATAAGGGATTTGACTTTGGAGATACCTGACTGGCCTAGGTGTTTTCCCTACTTCTTTCAATTTAAGTCTGAATTTTTCAATAAGCCTTTCATGATCTGAATCTCAGTGTGTTCGAGTTCTTGTTTTTGCTGACTATATAGAGCTTCTCTTTCTTTGGCTGCATAGAATATAATCAAGCTGATTGCATTATTGACGATCTGGTGATGTCCATGTGTAGAATTTTCTCTTGTGTTGTTGGAAGAGGGTGTTTGCTATGACCAATAAGTTCTCTTGGCCAAACTCTGTTAGCCTTTGCCCTGTTTCATTTTTACTCCATGGCCAGACTTGCTTTTTATTCCAAGTATCTCTTGACTTCCTACTTTTGCCTTCCACTCCCCTGTGATGTAAAGGATATTTTGTTGTTGTTGTGGATGTTAGTTTTCAAGATCTCGAAGATTTTCATAGAACTGTTCAACTTCAGCTCCTTTACCAGTAGTGTTTGGGGCATAGACTTGGATTACTGTGATATTGAATGGTTTGCCTTGGAAGTGAACTGGGATCATTCCATTGTTTTTGAGATTGTGTCCAAGTACTGCATTTCAGACTCTTGTTGACTATGAGGGCTATTCCATTTCTTCTTAGGGTTTCTTGCCCACAGAAATAGATATAATGGTCATCTGAATTGAATTTGCCCATTTCTGTCAATTTTAATTCACTGATTATTAAAATGTCAATGTTTATTCTTGCCATCTCCTGTGTGACCACTTCCAATTCACCTTGATTCATGGACCTAACATTCCAGGTTCCTATGTAATACTCTTTGCATCATCAGACTTTACATTCGTTACCAGAGATAGCCACAACTGTGGATGGTTTCTGCTTTTGTTCATCCTTTTCATTCCTTCTGGAGCTATTTCTCTGCTCTTCTCCAGTGGCATACTGGGCACCTATTGACCTGGGGAGTTCATCTTTCAGTTTCATGTCTTTTTGCCTTTTCACACTGTTCACGGGATTCTCAAGGCAAGAATACTGAAGTGGTGTGCTGTTCTCTTCTCCAGTAGACCACATTCTATCAGAAACTCTCCACCATGACCCATTTGTCTTAGATGTCACTATACCGTATGGCTCATGGATTCATTGAATTAGACAAGACTGTGATCCATGTGAGCAATTTGGTCAGTTATCTGTTATTGTGCATTTCATTCTAACTGTCCTCTGATGGTTGAGGTCAGGAGTCTTGTGGAGGCTTTCTAATGGGAGGGATTGGCTGTGAGGAAAAGTGGATCATGCTCTGGTAGTCAAGGCCATGCTCAGTAGATCTATAATCCAATTATCTGCTGATGGGTAGAGCTGTGTTCCCTTCCTGTAGTTTGGCCTTAGGCCAAACTATGAAAAGTGTAATGGCAACCTTGCCCAAAAGGACTTAGGTCAGCATGCTGCACCAGGACTCCTGTTGCACTGTTCTTGTCCCCCTGGCAGGCCACTGTTGTCCCATGCCTCCTGGAGCCTCCAGAACACTGAGGCAAGTCTGGCTCAATCCCTGTGGGTTCACTGCTCTTTTCTCCTGGGTCCTGGTGCACACAAGCTTTTGTTTGTGCCCTCCAGAATGTGTTTCCTGAGTTTTGCTCAGTGGCTCTGTAGTCTGGCTAATGCTGATCTCCTCCTAGAGGACTTAGGTCACATGTTGCACATCCCAGAACTGCTGTAGACCACTGCCGACCCATGACTCTGTAGGAGACACTCAGACACTCAAAGGCAGTAGCCTTAGAAATATACTGATTTTATATATAATAAAGTTGTAGTCTGATAAAATGAAGTCACTTGTCACAGTATTAAAGACACAGCCTAAAATTTAAACCCAGAAATTATGAGCCTTATTTTCATAAAAGAAGAGAAAATTTTAAATCACCATTTTAAAAAAAAGAAAGTAATTATTTTAAAAATATCTGAGATTTACAATTTCTTTGCATCATCAGACTTTACATTCGTTACCAGAGATAGCCACAACTGGGCATTGCTTCTGCTTTGGTTCCACCTTTTAATTCCTTCTGGAGCTATTTCTCTGCTCTTCTCCAGTAGCATATTGGGCACCTATTGACCTGGGGAGTTCCTCTTTCAATGTTGTATCATTTTGCCTTTTCATACTGTCCATGGGGTTCTATTCAAGGCAAGAATACTGAAGTGGTGTGCTGTTCTCTTCTCCAGTAGACCACATTCTATCAGAAACTCTCCACCATGACCCATTTGTCTTAGATGTCACTATACCGTATGGCTCATGGATTCATTGAATTAGACAAGACTGTGATCCATGTGAGCAATTTGGTCAGTTATCTGTTATTGTGCATTTCATTCTAACTGTCCTCTGATGGTTGAGGTCAGGAGTCTTGTGGAGGCTTTCTAATGGGAGGGATTGGCTGTGAGGAAAAGTGGATCATGCTCTGGTAGTCAAGGCCATGCTCAGTAGATCTATAATCCAATTATCTGCTGATGGGTAGAGCTGTGTTCCCTTCCTGTAGTTTGGCCTTAGGCCAAACTATGAAAAGTGTAATGGCAACCTTGCCCAAAAGGACTTAGGTCAGCATGCTGCACCAGGACTCCTGTTGCACTGTTCTTGTCCCCGTGGCAGGCCACTGTTGTCCCATGCCTCTCCTGGAGACTCCAGAACACTGAGGCAAGTCTGGCTCAATCCCTGTGGGTTCACTGCTCTTTTCTCCTGGGTCCTGGTGCACACAAGCTTTTGTTTGTGCCCTCCAGAATGTGTTTCCTGAGTTTTGCTCAGTGGCTCTGTAGTCTGGCTAATGCTGATCTCCTCCTAGAGGACTTAGGTCACATGTTGCACATCCCAGAACTGCTGTAGACCACTGCCGACCCATGACTCTGTAGGAGACACTCAGACACTCAAAGGCAGTAGCCTTAGAAATATACTGATTTTATATATAATAAAGTTGTAGTCTGATAAAATGAAGTCACTTGTCACAGTATTAAAGACACAGCCTAAAATTTAAACCCAGAAATTATGAGCCTTATTTTCATAAAAAGAAGAGAAAATTTTAAATCACCTAATTATTTTAAAAAATTTACTCAACAAAAAATATGGTTTCCTTTATATCTGTAACATTGGAAATCAATCTGTATCTGAATTTTGTACTTGAGATAATGGAAGTCCCACTACCTGAGGACAGGTGTCTCCTGAGGACTCCTGCTATGGATTATTTTAAAACCTCAAAGAGGATTGTATCAGGAGGTAGGGCCTTAGGGAAATCCTTAAGTCATGAGGCCAGAGCCTTCATAAATTGGATGTGTGTTCTTATAAAAGAAATATCTCATGTCACAGCAAGAGGGCACTAGTTATGAACAAAGGGAAGCATGAAAAGACCAAAACATGACCATGGTGATGCCTTGAGCTCATATTTTTAGCCTCCAGAACTGTAAGAAATAAGTTTATGTTGTTTATTAGACACCCACTCTGTCGTAGCTTATAGCAGTGGAACTAAGGTACTAAGACAGTACCTAACCTTCCGGTTTGCCACAAAGGACCTAGGCAGGTAATAGAAACTGATAACAAGAGGTCTGGCCTCTGTGACTTCTTGCTGATATCCAGACTGTAATAACTCTAAGCTACCATTCAGTCTGTAGATTTTTGCAAAATTACAAAACAGTTTGTGAGGAAAAACAAATTGCTCTCCATGTATACATAGATAATAGCACATTTATATTCTCTGTACATTTTATAACCTTAATGTGTTTTTCTTAATTTTTTATTTGGATCTTATACAGGTTAAATCTAATTGATACCCATTCCAGATTATTTTCTTTTAATCCATTAATATCTAATGTAGCCACACATTTGTTCTTTTGAAAGTGGAAATATTTATTCCTTCATGGGTGTTCAACACTTCTCCCTTCCTGCATAATTAAAATATTTCTGGCAGTAACTCTGAGATCATATTTGTACATTTCTACAGCTTCCTTGAATATTAATCTCCAGTCTTGAGACTTGGATTAATTTAACTAGAAACTACTTGAAGATATACTATCAGTGTTTTTTTAACAGTGTTCTAGCTTTTTAGTTCAAAGGTCATCTCTGTATGTCTCTTCTTTTCTTCTTCTCACTTTACAAATAACTTTAGAAGGCTGTGCATTTTTTATTGAAATAGGGTAGTTTTATGGAGACCAGGAGACATGAATCTAAATTCTAATTTTGTTTCATTCATTGATTTGGGCAATTTTCTTTAATTCTAGAAGCTTTCTTTACTCCTAATTCTGAAAAAGTTACGTATTACACAAGATTTGTAATAAGGACTTAAAGGACATGGGATGTAAATATAAAACATTAGCAGAGCATTTAGAAATATATATATATATATATATATATATATATATATATATATATATATATATATGTACACACACACACACATACATTTGTTAATTTTATTAAGTCACAGTATTTTGTTTTTGGATGGTCATTATCACAGTGGTTAAGACTGAAAAGCCCAAAACATAATGGTGATGCCTTGAGCTCATATTTTTAGCCTCCAGAACTGTAAGAAATAAGTTTATGTTGTTTATTAGACACCCACTCTGTCGTAACTTATAGCAGTGGAACTAAGGTACTAAGACAGTACCTAACCTTCCGGTTTGCCACAAAGGACCTAGGCAGGTAATAGAAACTGATAACAAGAGGTCTGGCCTCTGTGACTTCTTGCTGATATCCAGACTGTAATAACTCTAAGCTACCATTCAGTCTGTAGATTTTTGCAAAATTACAAAACAGTTTGTGAGGAAAAACAAATTGCTCTCCATGTATACATAGATAATAGCACATTTATATTCTCTGTACATTTTATAACCTTAATGTGTTTTTCTTAATTTTTTATTTGGATCTTATACAGGTTAAATCTAATTGATACCCATTCCAGATTATTTTCTTTTAATCCATTAATATCTAATGTAGCCACACATTTGTTCTTTTGAAAGTGGAAATATTTATTCCTTCATGGGTGTTCAACACTTCTCCCTTCCTGCATAATTAAAATATTTCTGGCAGTAACTCTGAGATCATATTTGTACATTTCTACAGCTTCCTTGAATATTAATCTCCAGTCTTGAGACTTGGATTAATTTAACTAGAAACTACTTGAAGATATACTATCAGTGTTTTTTTAACAGTGTTCTAGCTTTTTAGTTCAAAGGTCATCTCTGTATGTCTCTTCTTTTCTTCTTCTCACTTTACAAATAACTTTAGAAGGCTGTGCATTTTTTATTGAAATAGGGTAGTTTTATGGAGACCAGGAGACATGAATCTAAATTCTAATTTTGTTTCATTCATTGATTTGGGCAATTTTCTTTAATTCTAGAAGCTTTCTTTACTCCTAATTCTGAAAAAGTTACGTATTACACAAGATTTGTAATAAGGACTTAAAGGACATGGGATGTAAATATAAAACATTAGCAGAGCATTTAGAATATATATATATATATATATGTATATATATATATTTTATATATATATACATATATATATATATATATACACACACACACACACATACATTTGTTAATTTTATTAAGTCACAGTACTTTGTTTTTGGATGGTCATTATCACAGTGGTTAAGACTGATAGTGTGGAAGTTGTATCTCTGGAAGGCAGACCCTGAACTGGAGTTAAGAGTATAAGATCTTTATCAAGGAGGGCCAAAACCTTCAGACTGCAATCCGGATCTTTCTTCTAAGAAAAAGAGAGTCTCAGACTTGAGATATCTGTCAAATTCCTATCTGGCCAAAGGGGGCTTTGGAGCAAAATAACCTACTATAGGAGATATGCTGGGCTTCCCAGGTGGAGCTAGTGGTAAAGAATCTGCCTGCCAGTGCAGGAGATTCATGAGACATGGGTTCAATCCATGGGTTGTGAAGACTCCCTGGAGTAGAAAATGGCAACTCTCTTTAGTGTTCTTGCCTGGAAAATTCCATAGACAGAGGAGCTTAGCAGGCCACAGTGCATGGAGTCACAAAAAGTGTACATGATACAGCATGGAGCACATGCATAGGAGACTCACAATGGGCAGAAATGACAAGCCCTAGTACTCTGCAGCACTCTTCAGACAAGAATTAGTCAAAAGCCTAGGAAGAGTGTAGTCTTTGTTGGCAAATTCAGGCATTGTAGTTAGACACTGCTAGCTAGCAGCACATCTTGCAACCAGATGACAAATTCCTTCTTGAAGAGGGATCTAAGCGGTATTTTCCTGTTACCCTGTAGGGTTGTGGAACAAATTGCCTGTGCGCATTCAAACTCCACTCCCTTACTAACTGGTGTTCTAGTTTTTAAGTCATCTCTATGCCTTTTCTTCTTCTCACTTTACAAATAACTTTAGAAGGCTGTGCATTTTTTATTGAAATAGGGTAGTTTTATGGAGACCAGGAGACATGAATCTAAATTCTAATTTTGTTTCATTCATTGATTTGGGCAATTTTCTTTAATTCTAGAAGCTTTCTTTACTCCTAATTCTGAAAAAGTTACGTATTACACAAGATTTGTAATAAGGACTTAAAGGACATGGGATGTAAATATAAAACATTAGCAGAGCATTTAGAATATATATATATATATATGTATATATATATACATATATATATATATATATATACACACACACACACACATACATTTGTTAATTTTATTAAGTCACAGTACTTTGTTTTTGGATGGTCATTATCACAGTGGTTAAGACTGATAGTGTGGAAGTTGTATCTCTGGAAGGCAGACCCTGAACTGGAGTTAAGAGTATAAGATCTTTATCAAGGAGGGCCAAAACCTTCAGACTGCAATCCGGATCTTTCTTCTAAGAAAAAGAGAGTCTCAGACTTGAGATATCTGTCAAATTCCTATCTGGCCAAAGGGGGCTTTGGAGCAAAATAACCTACTATAGGAGATATGCTGGGCTTCCCAGGTGGAGCTAGTGGTAAAGAATCTGCCTGCCAGTGCAGGAGATTCATGAGACATGGGTTCAATCCATGGGTTGTGAAGACTCCCTGGAGTAGAAAATGGCAACTCTCTTTAGTGTTCTTGCCTGGAAAATTCCATAGACAGAGGAGCTTAGCAGGCCACAGTGCATGGAGTCACAAAAAGTGTACATGATACAGCATGGAGCACATGCATAGGAGACTCACAATGGGCAGAAATGACAAGCCCTAGTACTCTGCAGCACTCTTCAGACAAGAATTAGTCAAAAGCCTAGGAAGAGTGTAGTCTTTGTTGGCAAATTCAGGCATTGTAGTTAGACACTGCTAGCTAGCAGCACATCTTGCAACCAGATGACAAATTCCTTCTTGAAGAGGGATCTAAGCGGTATTTTTCCTGTTACCCTGTAGGGTTGTGGAACAAATTGCCTGTGCGCATTCAAATCTGACACCTCCCCCTTACTAACTGGTAGATCACAAGGAATGTGCTCAACCTCTTCATCCTTGGCTTCCTCATCTGTAGAATGAGAAAAATAATAGTAGCTACTATAGCATTGTTGTGCAGGTTAAAGTACTTAGAATAGTACTGAAACAGAGCAGAGACTCAATAAATATTTACTATTGTTATTGTCATATTCTTACATATTTTGCTGCTTCCTTGGTTATATGCTTGCCTATATAGCCTCTTCTTGCATCTTCTTAATAAAGTCTTTATAGAAAACAATGTTTTGCTATAAACCTAAGACCAGTCTAAAAAATAGTCTTAAAAAAAGAAAACCTTCATGGATCCTTTTCACTGATTACCTGCTTTTCCTTGGTCTTATTCCCTTCTGTTCATTGTTCAGTGCATGTAATTGCACTATTAATATTTCATTCAATAATCCCATTTAGTATAGGTAAGATGAGAGTCTACATGAGATTTTCATGCCAAAATCTTGCAGAGTTGATTTATTTGTTCCACAGTATGAGCAAAATAAGCTTCTCTGAGGGCAACTCATAAGCACTCTGTGCTATATCCTTCCCAGATAAAAGGGAGCTATTTTATATCCATCAAAGTGGAAATAAGGTATAGGGTAGTGGACCGGAAAAATATTACCTGTTTTGACATAAATACAATGGAACAATTCCAAAGAAATCCAATTTTGAACAGCACTATGTGCAGGGATTAGAAAGTTTCAGAAGATTTGGGTGCTCTGAGTGCTTTTTATTGTTGGGGTACTCTCTTGAGATTAGTGAAGCATTAATAAGACAAGCCAGCCTTATCTCTGTGCTCTTTCCATTTCCTAAAAAGTGTAAATTTAATAACAATCCTTTATATTCAGTCTCACCCATGCCGAGAGTCTGAAGTGTTTTAGATGTGTCATCCTTTGAAGAAGATACTCATTTAGAGCAATGCCAGGGCCACCACTAGTACTTTACATATAAAAATAGAAAACAACGAGCTATTAAACTATGATTGTAGAAAAGAAATATGACTGTTTTGACCAACTTGACATTCATGATTTTTTTTTTAATAAAATGTCATTTCTTTTTCCTCATGTGATAATGACAGCATGACACTTAGAGAACATAACGAATGAATCCGGGTCCTGTTTACAAGATACTTCAATCATCATCACTTATTTGTTGAGTACATATATATTGAGCAGCTACTTTGTGGCTGGCTTAGTTCTAGGTACAGAGGTCTAGAGGTAAACAATTGAAATAACATTCATTCTGCAGCTTAAAATTCTCCATTATCAGTAGACTAGAGCACTTACATTGACTACAAGGTCAAATTAGTACTTGAGCCACTGCATGTGTCTATGAGCTTAAGTCATAGAAGATCCTCTGAGCTAATTCTGCTACAGGCATAGTGTTCTACAGTCCTTGCTTTTTTAATACCTCAAGCTTTTTCTTGCCTAGGATATTTGTAGTAGCTATTATCTATAAATGGTATGCCTTTGCTACATATCTTATGGTTTCTTCTCTTAATTCAGATCTCACCTCAAAGGGTTACCTCACAGAAAAGTCTCTGGCCTAGCATAGCTTCCAACTCCACTCTCCAGTCATTATTGCTTAATACTATTTGTATTTCTTATCGAAAATGATCATTATTGGAAATTATTTTGTTTTTAACTATATATTGACTTTTTCACTGTGTTCTTGGCTTTTCTGATTTTAGGACTCCATTTGACAGCTACCTTCCATCCTCTTATGCCCTGCCTGTAGGATCCATGATGTGTTTCTGGATTACTTTTTTCATAGCACAGAATGTCCTCTGTGTTGTTATACTTGGTTTAGACTGTGCCTAGCACTGACATGCAGACTGCCTTACGATAAGAATTACAGCTTCATATTCACAGTTTTTCAGTCCTGGAACAATGTACAGTACACAGTGATTCCTTAACGAAATTTATTCAGCAAATTTATGACTAAATCTAAAACTTTGTGTAATATTTACCACTTAATTGCTATGTGTTGTTTCAAGTGTTTCATGTAAATAAGGGGGGAAAAGACATAACCTTAATTTCCTTTTTTCAAAAATGTCTGGGATTTCTACTCTGAAATGATTAAAACCATATATTTTTACAGTCACTTGTGATTTCTAGTGTACCAAATGTCCTTCTCATTAATAGTCTATACGTAGGAAGCAGGCAGAACTAAGAAAGTTGGGAGTATTTTCATTTGACACTTATATTCTAGATCACATCATTCTCTTAAATTAATTGTAAAGAAAACTTCTGATATTTCATCGGAAGGAACTCATTTACACATATAAATGAGAAGATGGATGAAGGTTTCTATACTACCTTTTAAATTATTATTTGCATGTCAGACTTTTTTAAAACCATTTTAATGTATAAGTCCGTTGGTTAGCAAAGAGCAGATTGAATTTCTTTCAACACAACATTGTTGGAATTTCTTCCAACATTGATTATAGCTCTTCAATATCATGACACCCAATTACTTATTAAGTTTTCAAGGAAATGGCACATGTCTGTTATTTATTATAACATAATAGATAATTCTTCTTATTTAGATAAACATATGAAGTAGATAATAGAAAAACAATATTTGAAGGCCTAATATGAAGAGAACAAAACTTCAATCTATTTGACTATGGATAGTTTCATCAGAATCTTGTTTCAAAATAGAATTTAAATTCTAAAATATTTATAAAACATAGAATAAAATTGATCATCAATTATTGTAGCTACACCCTGTACTAATGGGGTAAATTCATCATATATCACTAGAATTAGGTAAAAAAGACACCATTACTTGACTCATTACCTTGACATTTTATAAAAACAATAATAATGGTTATTATTACCAACCTTTATATTTATTATTACCAACCTTTATATTATTCTTTCAGGTGTGGCTAAATATATATTATATATATATATATATATACACATATACATCTCAATAATATGAACACCAGAAACTATATTAAATAACCCATTAAGCTGGACAAAGTATTAAGCAAATATGTTATATTCTCTAATAATGTTAGATCTAGGATCATGGTTTTAAGCAATATTAAACTAATTCATCACAAAAGGACAACTTTACCTTGTTTCAGAATGTCATTTTATACAGCATATTCTTTATTTTAAAGTCTATATGCTTAAGAGTACAATAGTTTCTATGTTTCTACTGAAATGATTAAAACCATATATTTTTACAGTCACTTGTGATTTCTAGTGTACCAAATGTCCTTCTCATTAATAGTCTATACGTAGGAAGCAGGCAGAACTAAGAAAGTTGGGAGTATTTTCATTTGACACTTATATTCTAGATCACATCATTCTCTTAAATTAATTGTAAAGAAAACTTCTGATATTTCATCGGAAGGAACTCATTTACACATATAAATGAGAAGATGGATGAAGGTTTCTATACTACCTTTTAAATTATTATTTGCATGTCAGACTTTTTTAAAACCATTTTAATGTATAAGTCCGTTGGTTAGCAAAGAGCAGATTGAATTTCTTTCAACACAACATTGTTGGAATTTCTTCCAACATTGATTATAGCTCTTCAATATCATGACACCCAATTACTTATTAAGTTTTCAAGGAAATGGCACATGTCTGTTATTTATTATAACATAATAGATAATTCTTCTTATTTAGATAAACATATGAAGTAGATAATAGAAAAACAATATTTGAAGGCCTAATATGAAGAGAACAAAACTTCAATCTATTTGACTATGGATAGTTTCATCAGAATCTTGTTTCAAAATAGAATTTAAATTCTAAAATATTTATAAAACATAGAATAAAATTGATCATCAATTATTGTAGCTACACCCTGTACTAATGGGGTAAATTCATCATATATCACTAGAATTAGGTAAAAAAAAGACACCATTACTTGACTCATTACCTTGACATTTTATAAAAACAATAATAATGGTTATTATTACCAACCTTTATATTTATTATTACCAACCTTTATATTATTCTTTCAGGTGTGGCTAAATATATATATATTATATATATATATATATACACATATATATCTCAATAATATGAACACCAGAAACTATATTAAATAACCCATTAAGCTGGACAAAGTATTAAGCAAATATGTTATATTCTCTAATAATGTTAGATCTAGGATCATGGTTTTAAGCAATATTAAACTAATTCATCACAAAAGGACAACTTTACCTTGTTTCAGAATGTCATTTTATACAGCATATTCTTTATTTTAAAGCTATATGCTTAAGAGTACAATAGTTTCTATGTTTCAGAAAGAATATGTGTTGCTATTGTTTTTTAACTAAAGCAGTACAGCCAATTTGAACTGAAATTAATGCAAGAGAGGAAAATAAGCACTAATCGATGGGAATTTCCATGTGCCACAGTCTGTGGTGATCTTTTTAGCAATCTAGGGTAAAATGGCAGTGATTATTTTTTTTCAAATGTTCTTTTTTTTTTTTTATTTTGGGCGGGGGTCGGGTTGGGGAGGGAGGGGAGCAGGCGGGCCACTTCTATTGGTCTTTCGTTTCTCTATGTTCATCCGTCTTTGTTCTTTGGCTCCTGTGGACCTCCCATCGCGGTGGCATCTGTCGTTGTAGAGCACCAGCTCTGGGCGCATGCGCTCCAGAGCTCTGGCTCGGTAATTGGACACATCAGTCCAGCTGCTCCGTGGCACGTGGGATCTTCCCAGGCCAGGGCTCGAACTGGCGCCCCTTGCACTGCAAGGCGGTGTCCTTACCCACTGGACCACCAGGGGAAGTCCTCAAATGCTCTTTTAAGATTAGCCTTTGATAGTGCATAAAAAGATGTATTCCAGTGACTGGCAGCAAGTCTTGCCCTGTTATTCACAGTGGTTGCACCTTGCATGGATTTCTTTATTTACACTGGGGTTCTTACACACTGAAGTAGTCTCAGAGTTTTGACCACATTCCTTCAATGAATAAAGTGATTTGCAAACCACATGCCAATTGAATATACACAATGCCTCAACCTGGACATTGGTATTTTTTAAACAAAGATTAGCTCAGAAGTATACTCAAAAGAGGATGATGTATGGTCTAGGTGAGGAAAAGGAAAATACAGGATGAATAAGGCTGTAGAATGCTCAGATGAACAAAAGTGAAAGCCTATTACACCGGCTAGATTGTATCTCAAAGTCCTAAAACAAGTTTAGGCTCATCTGTTTCACCACACATTTACTTGTTATAATCAATCCATAAGGTTTCCTAGATATTTTTATTTTCTCAATCTTGTTAAACCAATATAAGGATCAATTCTAGGAAGAGACTCTTTGGGTTCCTGACTACACGTGAGCTAAGACAGTCCTTTAAGACTGCAAATAATGACCTCTGGTTTGTCATGTATTAGCAATGTTAAATTAGTCCAAAATTGGGGGAAATATTAAATTAGGGACATGTGAGGTCATACTATGAAGGAGATAACACATCCAGTCTCCCCACATGTGGATGAAGCCAGTTATCATGAGGAAAATGAGGATGTGGACATGATGAGGGAACTTGCCTGCCACAATGCACCCTGTGAGATACATTTGTTGTATTATAAACCCTCCAAAGATTTATTATCATGTTGGAAGAAACCAACAATAGCAGCCACACTTTTTTTATTTTGGGGGCGGGGGGGTCGGGTTGGGAGGGAGGGAGCAGGCGGGCCACTTCTGTTGGTCTTTCATTTCTCTATTTTCATCCGTCTTTGTTCTTTGGCTCCTGTGGACCTCCCATCGCGGTGGCATCTGTCGTTGTAGAGCACCAGCTCTGGGCGCATGCGCTCCAGAGCTCTGGCTCGGTAATTGGACACATCAGTCCAGCTGCTCCGTGGCACGTGGGATCTTCCCAGGCCAGGGCTCGAACTGGCGCCCCTTGCACTGCAAGGCGGTGTCCTTACCCACTGGACCACCAGGGGAAGTCCTCAAATGCTCTTTTAAGATTAGCCTTTGATAGTGCATAAAAAGATGTATTCCAGTGACTGGCAGCAAGTCTTGCCCTGTTATTCACAGTGGTTGCACCTTGCATGGATTTCTTTATTTACACTGGGGTTCTTACACACTGAAGTAGTCTCAGAGTTTTGACCACATTCCTTCAATGAATAAAGTGATTTGCAAACCACATGCCAATTGAATATACACAATGCCTCAACCTGGACATTGGTATTTTTTAAACAAAGATTAGCTCAGAAGTATACTCAAAAGAGGATGATGTATGGTCTAGGTGAGGAAAAGGAAAATACAGGATGAATAAGGCTGTAGAATGCTCAGATGAACAAAAGTGAAAGCCTATTACACCGGCTAGATTGTATCTCAAAGTCCTAAAACAAGTTTAGGCTCATCTGTTTCACCACACATTTACTTGTTATAATCAATCCATAAGGTTTCCTAGATATTTTTATTTTCTCAATCTTGTTAAACCAATATAAGGATCAATTCTAGGAAGAGACTCTTTGGGTTCCTGACTACACGTGAGCTAAGACAGTCCTTTAAGACTGCAAATAATGACCTCTGGTTTGTCATGTATTAGCAATGTTAAATTAGTCCAAAATTGGGGGAAATATTAAATTAGGGACATGTGAGGTCATACTATGAAGGAGATAACACATCCAGTCTCCCCACATGTGGATGAAGCCAGTTATCATGAGGAAAATGAGGATGTGGACATGATGAGGGAACTTGCCTGCCACAATGCACCCTGTGAGATACATTTGTTGTATTATAAACCCTCCAAAGATTTATTATCATGTTGGAAGAAAACCAACAATAGCAGCCACACTGTAACCATAATGTTTTTCCTATTTTACAATGGTATTTCCCTGAGTACTTGCCCTGTGGTGGGCTCAGTTCAGCTGATGTGTCAACTTATGGTCTGAAAATGCAAGTATACCTGATGAGTGAAGTGCAGCCCTTGTTACAGAAATGTGGCAAATGAAAACTAATCTTGTTTATTATTTTCCCCCTTCTATAATTTTGTGACCTAGATTTTAATGCAATTTTTAATAAATAAGTATACTAAGGTCAGATCATGGAACTAGTAAGTGATGAAGCCAGAGTTTGCATCCACAGTTGTGACTCCCCAACTTGTGTTCTTCCTATTATTCTATATCTTTTCATTAGAAGCAAGTACTTACTTTTTTTCTGAGGACATGGACATCTTTAAGCAATAGAATTGCTCTTTCTAGAGTAATGTGCTCTTTATTCATGAAAATATGTCATTCAACATAGGAAGTTCACTGTGTTCCACATTTGGGGGATGAGTATTTGATTCAAAATGAGAATTTCTCATGAGAAGACAGAATGGAGGTGTTTTCTCTCTTCTTTTTCTGCAAACCAAGAAAATTGTTTTAAATGGTGTTGTATTAAAAAAGCAATAGGCAGATAAATAATGTTGATTTTAAGGGACTAAATAGTATTATAAACTCAAGGTCAGCAAGAAAACAACAAGAGCAATCATTGTGCCCTTTTGTGATTAGATTATTTAGCATACAATCATAGGATATTTTTATTTTCTCAATCTTGTTAAACCAATATAAGGATCAATTCTAGGAAGAGACTCTTTGGGTTCCTGACTACACGTGAGCTAAGACAGTCCTTTAAGACTGCAAATAATGACCTCTGGTTTGTCATGTATTAGCAATGTTAAATTAGTCCAAAATTGGGGGAAATATTAAATTAGGGACATGTGAGGTCATACTATGAAGGAGATAACACATCCAGTCTCCCCACATGTGGATGAAGCCAGTTATCATGAGGAAAATGAGGATGTGGACATGATGAGGGAACTTGCCTGCCACAATGCACCCTGTGAGATACATTTGTTGTATTATAAACCCTCCAAAGATTTATTATCATGTTGGAAGAAAACCAACAATAGCAGCCACACTGTAACCATAATGTTTTTCCTATTTTACAATGGTATTTCCCTGAGTACTTGCCCTGTGGTGGGCTCAGTTCAGCTGATGTGTCAACTTATGGTCTGAAAATGCAAGTATACCTGATGAGTGAAGTGCAGCCCTTGTTACAGAAATGTGGCAAATGAAAACTAATCTTGTTTATTATTTTCCCCCTTCTATAATTTTGTGACCTAGATTTTAATGCAATTTTTAATAAATAAGTATACTAAGGTCAGATCATGGAACTAGTAAGTGATGAAGCCAGAGTTTGCATCCACAGTTGTGACTCCCCAACTTGTGTTCTTCCTATTATTCTATATCTTTTCATTAGAAGCAAGTACTTACTTTTTTTCTGAGGACATGGACATCTTTAAGCAATAGAATTGCTCTTTCTAGAGTAATGTGCTCTTTATTCATGAAAATATGTCATTCAACATAGGAAGTTCACTGTGTTCCACATTTGGGGGATGAGTATTTGATTCAAAATGAGAATTTCTCATGAGAAGACAGAATGGAGGTGTTTTCTCTCTTCTTTTTCTGCAAACCAAGAAAATTGTTTTAAATGGTGTTGTATTAAAAAAGCAATAGGCAGATAAATAATGTTGATTTTAAGGGACTAAATAGTATTATAAACTCAAGGTCAGCAAGAAAACAACAAGAGCAATCATTGTGCCCTTTTGTGATTAGATTATTTAGCATACCTCCTCCTTCAGAGACCCACATTGTAAAATAATCACCTTCTAGTTAGCTAGCATAGTGATATTTTATTTTTCTTCTTGTGTTACTGATATTTTAGCATTTTTAAATATTTCTCCTTTAGTAACTGTAACGTTAAAAGAATTATTTAAATATGGATATATTTAGACAAAACAATGTACAAGATTTAGAAATTTTTACCTACCTCAATCTAAGGCATATGTCACCATGATTTTCATATCAACTACATCCTTTTGTCAATATAGTACTACTCTAGGTTTCCAGATCTGAGAAGCTCCACATATCTAATAATGTGGGCATAATCTCAGATCCAAAGTCTTATATACTTTCCCATTTCATTAAGCTTTTGTTTAAATTCCATACTGTGATTATTGAAACAATTAGGAGAAAAGCACAATAAGCAAATTTTCAAAACATTGGATTCTATGTGTCCATAAAGTCCACTATGTCATTGACCAAATTTCAGAAGCTATCAAATAAATTTAGACCAGATCATTTTGATCCAGATTATTTCTCCTGAGAGGAATACAGGAGACTTCTCTTCAGCCAGTGAGTAGTTTTTAGCAATGTAAATATTCACTCTTCAAAAGATAGCTCATCTCCTTCCCATATTTTAATCGCTGAATTGTGACATTAGTGACAGCATGCACACCTTCTCATGGAAACATAGCAAAAGTTACAGCATTTCCCCAGCACACATAAAGAAATACAGGTGATAATGATAGAGAAATCAGGGAATTTGGTAACTTTGTAAACATTAATGAGAAAGGAACATGGAATTACTTTGTAAATTATAAATTACTATTTACATATAAATATTTCCATTCTTTTTATTATCGTTGCTAGCACTACAGCTATTACTCCTACTACCACTACCACCACCACCACAGTTAATATTTGGATTTTTTAAAGCCTGAGAGAATCTAAAAGGTCCTTCTGTCTATGAGAGGAGGATTAGTAGCATATATTGATAATAGGCCTTGTGTCATAGAGATTGTTTCTTGAATTCTGATTCTGTTTTCAGTAACTGAGTAATTTAAGGCAAATTATTTTAATGATGTTTGCCTCAGGTTCTTCATCTGTGAAATGGGAATACATTTTTTATCTGAGTGAGTTCCACTTCTGGTCATGATAAAATAACTGGTACCAGACTTTCCTTCCTATGTAAAGAACTAAATGAATAATATGTGAACAACCTACATGAGACAACTGTTTTCAGGTATTAGGCAATAGCATAAGTGGGATGGTTTTCCCTTAAAGAAGGATAAAACCATGCTAAGCCCTAGTTATTTCAATATTCTGCCTAGATGCAAGTTCCAGTGGCTTACCTGATGGCTCAGCTGTTAAGAATCCGCCTGCAATGCAGGAGACGTGGGTTTGATCCCTGAGCTGGGAAGAGGAGGAAATGGCAACCCACTTCAGTATTCTTGCCTGAAAAATCCCATAGATAGAGGAGCCTGACAGTCGATGGTCCAACGGATCACAAAGAGTCAGACATGACTAAGTGAGCAAAGATACTGAGCATGCATGTTCCAGACTACAGAACAGGAGGAGGGAACCTATTGTAAGGATGTAAGGAAATCAATATTTAAGGATGGTGTTTCTGTTCAGTTGACCAGTTTGCAAGCAGAGATAAACAAAGCTAATGTAGCTGGAGTTTGCAGGATAGAACTAGGAAAGGCAACAAGACAGAGTGCGACAATTTACAGAGGGAGTTCACTGGGTCTTTATGAAACTCACATGTGATGAAACTTCATGAGGATACACAAAGAACAATGACTGGAACAGGACAACTTCCAGTAACTGTTCACTGAAAACCTACCAGATGAAATTTTTCCAACGATGCAATATATAGAAATATCTTTTTTAACACTCATGATATTCAGTAGAGAATTTTCTGTATTGTAGTTAGCATTTGCTGATCTAACCTACATCCCTCCCTTTTCACAGATTACTTCTTGTTCCTGCTTTTCCAAAGTTGGATGTGGGCTAGATCACTTAAATGAGGATAAACCTTTAAAGCCTGAGAGAATCTAAAAGGTTTTATTTTATTTTGATGTTTGCCTTTTTTTCTTTGTTTTCAGTAACTGAGTAATTTAAGGCAAATTATTTTAATGATGTTTGCCTCAGGTTCTTCATCTGTGAAATGGGAATACATTTTTTATCTGAGTGAGTTCCACTTCTGGTCATGATAAAATAACTGGTACCAGACTTTCCTTCCTATGTAAAGAACTAAATGAATAATATGTGAACAACCTACATGAGACAACTGTTTTCAGGTATTAGGCAATAGCATAAGTGGGATGGTTTTCCCTTAAAGAAGGATAAAACCATGCTAAGCCCTAGTTATTTCAATATTCTGCCTAGATGCAAGTTCCAGTGGCTTACCTGATGGCTCAGCTGTTAAGAATCCGCCTGCAATGCAGGAGACGTGGGTTTGATCCCTGAGCTGGGAAGAGGAGGAAATGGCAACCCACTTCAGTATTCTTGCCTGAAAAATCCCATAGATAGAGGAGCCTGACAGTCGATGGTCCAACGGATCACAAAGAGTCAGACATGACTAAGTGAGCAAAGATACTGAGCATGCATGTTCCAGACTACAGAACAGGAGGAGGGAACCTATTGTAAGGATGTAAGGAAATCAATATTTAAGGATGGTGTTTCTGTTCAGTTGACCAGTTTGCAAGCAGAGATAAACAAAGCTAATGTAGCTGGAGTTTGCAGGATAGAACTAGGAAAGGCAACAAGACAGAGTGCGACAATTTACAGAGGGAGTTCACTGGGTCTTTATGAAACTCACATGTGATGAAACTTCATGAGGATACACAAAGAACAATGACTGGAACAGGACAACTTCCAGTAACTGTTCACTGAAAACCTACCAGATGAAATTTTTCCAACGATGCAATATATAGAAATATCTTTTTTAACACTCATGATATTCAGTAGAGAATTTTCTGTATTGTAGTTAGCATTTGCTGATCTAACCTACATCCCTCCCTTTTCACAGATTACTTCTTGTTCCTGCTTTTCCAAAGTTGGATGTGGGCTAGATCACTTAAATGAGGATAAACTTTTTAAAAAGTAAATCTGGGATGTCACCCTTCTCTTATATGAGGAAAAAGAGGAGAGAGAAAATAAACACAAAAATACACACACACATACACAAAGGGAAAGGAACACATTTTATAAAAGAAGAGTCTGTAGTTTCATACTCAACTACAAAAGCTCCTACCCTTCAGTACCATATTCTATTAATGTTCTCAACTATGACCCCCATCAGTGGTTCTTTTTCTTGGAAGTAGAACACAGAGGACTTGAATTCAGCTAGAGAGATCAAAGTATTCCATTAATAACTATGACCCTAACGCCAGTGATGGCACACAGAATAGGAAAGATATGAATAGAGAGATGCCTCAGAGGAATAACTAAAGATTGGAGAGAAGCAAAGATTAAAAAGAAAGAAAATGGTGACATCATTAATAGGACATGGGGCATGGATGTATAATAGGCAGAGATACAAAACAGTATGAAATAACTTGAACATGTGGAGGCAAGTCTAATTTTGGATTTGCTAAATTGGAAGTGCTGGTACAGCTGATTACAGTAAAAAGAGACATATGCTTTCTCTGAGCTGTTGGAATTATATAGATTTTAAAGTGATCTACTTGGAGGTGCCTATAGACACCTTAGGAAATAATTAATGAAGAGGTCAACATAAAAGAAACAAAGTTTAGGATAAAATCTGGAGGCAAGTCTGTTAAGAGATAAGTGAGATTTCCTGGTTTTCAGTAGCTTTAGTAGCTTGCTGGGACTGGGTGATATTGTGTTTTATAACAAGACAAATATATTTGATCTTTGACCCATTCCTGGCACATATCTCCAAAAACTCTTGGAATTTCCCAAGGGGTGATAGAGGTAAATGTGTCTTTTAGTATGCTAATAAGGTGACTTTTTAAATACACCTAAGGATGGGGGTTTGTTGCCGAGAGAACTAACCAAGTGGTTAGAGGGTTGGAACTTTCAATTCCACCTCCTGACCTGGGGACTGACTGTGGGTGTGGGGTGCTATTGGAGACTAAGTTTAATCATCAGTGGCCAATGATTTAATCAATATTGCCTATGTAATACTAAGGTGCTTCAGCCATGTCCAACTCTTTGCAACCCTATGAACTGTGCCCACCAAGCTCTTCTGTCCATTGCATTCTCCAGGCAACAATACTGGAGTGGGTTGCAATGGCCTCCTCCAGGGCATCTTCCCAACCCAGGGACTGAACCTGCATCTCTTATATCTCCTGCATTGGTAGGTGGGTTATTTACTACTAGGACCACCTGGGAAGCCAGCTTCCGTAAAAACCCTAAAAGAGAGATATTGGACAACTTTTTGGTTGGTGAACACATGGAGATTCAGAGAATGGTGTCTTTAGAAGTTTCATGCCCTTTCCCTATACCTTGTCCTTTCCCTAAGCATATTTTCCATCTGCCTGTTTGTGAGTTATATGCTTTCCCAACCAACTGATGATGTAGTAAGGAAAATGTCTCTCTGAGTTCTGTGAGCCACTCTAGCAAATTAATCAAACATCAGGAGGAGGTCCTGGAAATCTGGACTGGAAGTAACAACCTGGATTTGTCATCTGAAGTGAGGTGGGAGGCAGTCTGGTAGGACTGAGTCCTTACCTGGTGGAATATGATGCTATTTCTGGGTAGAGTGCCAGAATTGAGTTGAGTAGCACACCCTGCTTGTGTCAGGGAATTGCTAGTAGTATGAGGAGATACTTCCACATTGCAACTTTGGTGGCGAACTCTTATAATTAATGAAGAGGTCAACATAAAAGAAACAAAGTTTAGGATAAAATCTGGAGGCAAGTCTGTTAAGAGATAAGTGAGATTTCCTGGTTTTCAGTAGCTTTAGTAGCTTGCTGGGACTGGGTGATATTGTGTTTTATAACAAGACAAATATATTTGATCTTTGACCCATTCCTGGCACATATCTCCAAAAACTCTTGGAATTTCCCAAGGGGTGATAGAGGTAAATGTGTCTTTTAGTATGCTAATAAGGTGACTTTTTAAATACACCTAAGGATGGGGGTTTGTTGCCGAGAGAACTAACCAAGTGGTTAGAGGGTTGGAACTTTCAATTCCACCTCCTGACCTGGGGACTGACTGTGGGTGTGGGGTGCTATTGGAGACTAAGTTTAATCATCAGTGGCCAATGATTTAATCAATATTGCCTATGTAATACTAAGGTGCTTCAGCCATGTCCAACTCTTTGCAACCCTATGAACTGTGCCCACCAAGCTCTTCTGTCCATTGCATTCTCCAGGCAACAATACTGGAGTGGGTTGCAATGGCCTCCTCCAGGGCATCTTCCCAACCCAGGGACTGAACCTGCATCTCTTATATCTCCTGCATTGGTAGGTGGGTTATTTACTACTAGGACCACCTGGGAAGCCAGCTTCCGTAAAAACCCTAAAAGAGAGATATTGGACAACTTTTTGGTTGGTGAACACATGGAGATTCAGAGAATGGTGTCTTTAGAAGTTTCATGCCCTTTCCCTATACCTTGTCCTTTCCCTAAGCATATTTTCCATCTGCCTGTTTGTGAGTTATATGCTTTCCCAACCAACTGATGATGTAGTAAGGAAAATGTCTCTCTGAGTTCTGTGAGCCACTCTAGCAAATTAATCAAACATCAGGAGGAGGTCCTGGAAATCTGGACTGGAAGTAACAACCTGGATTTGTCATCTGAAGTGAGGTGGGAGGCAGTCTGGTAGGACTGAGTCCTTACCTGGTGGAATATGATGCTATTTCTGGGTAGAGAGTGCCAGAATTGAGTTGAGTAGCACACCCTGCTTGTGTCAGGGAATTGCTAGTAGTATGGGGAGATACTTCCACATTGCAACTTTGGTGGAGAACTCTTATAGTGCCATAAAAAATACTTAAACAACAGAAACTTGTTGAAACAACAGAAACTGTCTTTCTCATTGTTCTTGAGTCTGCAAGTCAAAGATAAGGAGTCTTCAGGTTTGGAATCATCTGAAGTTTCTCTCTTTGATTTAAAGGCAGGTGGCTGTCTTTTCACTATGTCCCTTGGAGTCTTTTCTCTGGGGTACCTTTGTATGGCTGCATATCCTCCTCTTATAACAACACTGGATTGGATTAGGACCACCTGAAAAGCCTCATTTTAACAATCATGTCTTTAAAAGTACTTGTCTCCAAGTACAGTCACATTTTGAGGTGCTTGGGGTTTTTAGAGCTCAACACATGAATGTTGAGGGACATAATCGGACCCATCATGGCAGGAGAGAAAGAAAAGCATTTAAAGAAAACCATAATGAAACATACCTACCACTAATATTACATCAAGGAGAAAAAGATCTTAAAATGTAAACTGTGGAATTCATGAACAAACTGGTTTATGATGACAGAAATAGCAGACTGCATGTGAAGGGTTTAAATGTGAAGGGAGATGAAGACATGTACACAGTCATTTGAGAGTATTACAAGACTGAAAGGACAAATTTTTTTGAGTACAAAGGTCAGAGTGTTCTGAATAAGAAAAATTGATAGGCAAAGACAGATATGCCTAACAGAAAAACTGTGAAGGGCATTTTAAGGAAAAGGGTTAGGGAAAAAAGGGACTTAGATTGCAGGGTTTTTTAAAGGTGTGGGAAGGAGAAATTGAATAATTTAAGCCAGTTTGTCAATTTTCATTCTAACCCCAAGGAATGGCAATGCTAAGGAATGTTCAAACTACCCTTAATTGTACTCATTTCACATGCCAGCAAGGTAATGCTCAAAATCCTTCAAGCTAGGCTTCAACAGTAAATGAACACAGAATTTCCGGATGTACAAGCTGGATTTAGAAAAGGCAGAGGAACTAGACATCAAATTTCTAACATTCGTTGGATCATAGAAAAAGAAAGGGAATCCCAGAAAAATGTCTGCTTCATTGACTATGTCAAAGTCTTGGAGTATGTGGATCAAAACAAACTGTGGAAAATTCTCAAGAAGATGGGAATACCAGACAACCTTACCTGCCTCCTGCAAAACCTGTATGCAGACTGAGAAGCAATAGTCAGAATCTTGCATGAAATAACAGACTGACTCAAATTTGGGGAAAAAGCATGTTAAGGCTATAAATTGTCACCCTACTTATTTAACTTATGTGCAGGGTACATTATGTGAAATGCTGGGCTGGGTGAATCATAGGCTGGAATCAAGATAACCAGGAAAAATACCAATAACCTCAGATATGCAGATGATACCACTCTAATGGCAGAAGAGAAGAGGAATTAAAGAGCCGCTTGCTGAAGGTACAAAAAGAGAGTGAAAAAGCTGGCTTAAAACTCAACATTCCAAAAACTAAGATCATGGAGTTTAGTCCCATCATTTCATAGCAAATAGATGGTGATAAAGTGGAAACAGTGACAGATTTTTTCTTGGGCTGCTAAATAACTGTGAATGGTGACTGTAGTCACAAAATTAAAAGATGCTTCCTCCTTGGAAGAAAAGCTGTGACAAACCTAGACAGCATATAAAAAAACAGATACATCACTTTGCTGAAAAAGATCTGTGTAGTCAAAGCTATGGTTTTCCCAGTAGTCTTATGGATGTGAGAACTAGACCATAAAGAAGGCTGAGTGCCAAAAAAAAATTGATGCTTTCAAACTGTAGTGCTGGAGAAGACTCTTGAGAGTCCCTTGGACAGCAAGGAGATCAAACCAGTCAATCCTAAAGGAAATCAAACCTAAATATTCATTGAAATGACTCATGCTGAAGCTGAAGCTGCAATATTTTGGCCACCTGATTCAGAGTCCACTAATTGGAAAAGACCCTGATACTGGGAAAGTTTGAGGGCTGGAGAATAAGGGGACAGCAGCGGATGAGATGGTTGGATGGCATCATCGACTTAATGTACACAAGTTTGAGCAAATTCCTGGAGATGGTGTAGAGGAGGAAGCCTGGCATGCTGCAGTCCATGGGGTTGCAAAAAATTGGACATGCCTCAGTGACTGAACAACAGCAAGTTGGTCTCAACATTCATAGTAAAATAGGTTCTATGTCAAGTCTTGGAGTATGTGGATCAAAACAAACTGTGGAAAATTCTCAAGAAGATGGGAATACCAGACAACCTTACCTGCCTCCTGCAAAACCTGTATGCAGACTGAGAAGCAATAGTCAGAATCTTGCATGAAATAACAGACTGACTCAAATTTGGGGAAAAAGCATGTTAAGGCTATAAATTGTCACCCTACTTATTTAACTTATGTGCAGGGTACATTATGTGAAATGCTGGGCTGGGTGAATCATAGGCTGGAATCAAGATAACCAGGAAAAATACCAATAACCTCAGATATGCAGATGATACCACTCTAATGGCAGAAGAGAAGAGGAATTAAAGAGCCGCTTGCTGAAGGTACAAAAAGAGAGTGAAAAAGCTGGCTTAAAACTCAACATTCCAAAAACTAAGATCATGGAGTTTAGTCCCATCATTTCATAGCAAATAGATGGTGATAAAGTGGAAACAGTGACAGATTTTTTTTCTTGGGCTGCTAAATAACTGTGAATGGTGACTGTAGTCACAAAATTAAAAGATGCTTCCTCCTTGGAAGAAAAGCTGTGACAAACCTAGACAGCATATAAAAAAACAGATACATCACTTTGCTGAAAAAGATCTGTGTAGTCAAAGCTATGGTTTTCCCAGTAGTCTTATGGATGTGAGAACTAGACCATAAAGAAGGCTGAGTGCCAAAAAAAAATTGATGCTTTCAAACTGTAGTGCTGGAGAAGACTCTTGAGAGTCCCTTGGACAGCAAGGAGATCAAACCAGTCAATCCTAAAGGAAATCAAACCTAAATATTCATTGAAATGACTCATGCTGAAGCTGAAGCTGCAATATTTTGGCCACCTGATTCAGAGTCCACTAATTGGAAAAGACCCTGATACTGGGAAAGTTTGAGGGCTGGAGAATAAGGGGACAGCAGCGGATGAGATGGTTGGATGGCATCATCGACTTAATGTACACAAGTTTGAGCAAATTCCTGGAGATGGTGTAGAGGAGGAAGCCTGGCATGCTGCAGTCCATGGGGTTGCAAAAAATTGGACATGCCTCAGTGACTGAACAACAGCAAGTTGGTCTCAACATTCATAGTAAAATAGGTTGCTAGGCCATTTTCAAAAATTGAGATGTTTCCCCCTCTGACTGGCTTCTTTCACTTAGCACCTTTATGAGGTATCTACTATGGTCAAATATAGAGAAATCAGTAGAATGGAATAGGCAGTGCCTGGGGAGAGAGGGAAACTGGGAGTTTCAGTTTTGTGAGGTAATTATGTTCTAGAGATCTGCTATACAACATTGAGCCCATAGTTATAACAGTAGGTTGTACACTTACAATTTTAAGAGAGTAGCTCTGGTGTTAAATGTTCTTACAAAAATGAGCAGTGCACCTCCAGCTTTGTGTGTGTGTGTGTGTGTGTGTGTGTGTGTGTGTGTGTATGCTCAGCTACGTCTGACTCTGTGACCCCATGGACTGTAGCTCAGCCAGCTCCTCTGCCCATGGAATTTCCCAGGCAAGAATACTGGAGTGGGTTGCCATTTCCTTCTTCAGGGGCTCTTCCCCACCTAGGGATCAAACCCACGTCTTTTCTATCTCCTGCATTGGCAGGTGGGTTCTTTATCACTGTCCCACCTGGCATCGTCGACTTAATGGACATGAGTTTGAGCAAACTGCAGAAGATGGTGAAGGACAGCCTGATGTGCTGCTGTCCATGGGGTCACAAAGAGTTGGACATGACTGAACAACTGCACTGAACACTTGGGGAACTTAGTGGTAAAATGAATGAATGAGAAGAGCAGTGATGGGCAGAATGGAAAAGAAGTAAAAGTAACACTCATGTGAAGAAGGTTTAATAGGAGGGAATGTATGGAAGGTTGAAAACAGAAAAATGTACTCAGAGCAATATTTGGTAGAATGCTGCAGAAATATTAAGGATAGAATGTTATTGAGCTTCAGAAGAAGCAATGTTAATTACATGAATTTCAAAAATATGGTAAATGAAAGTAGATTAATGTCACTGAAAAGTGAGAGGAATTAATATCAAGTAACTGACATTCTCAGAAGTGACCACCTATTTTTTTCCTGTCCCTCTAGTGGTTCTGTTAACATAATAAACCGTATTAGGAGCTAAGGGGTTATTTTAATTCTATACCAGTGCCTCATCTTTGAATGATTTGAGTGGTTTTCCTTATAAACTTTTGATGTAAATTTTAATAGGCTGAACATACACAGCCTTAGGAAAGTTAATTTGCTTCTGAGGAATTCTTTAATAGCTATTACAAAAACTAAGAAAAAAACAGACTAAAAAAAGTTTTAAAAATGATTTATCTGTGTCTCAGAAAATGCAAGCTAATTGAAAATACAAAATGCCTCAGTGCATGGAAATTGTTGTCATAAAAATAAATTATCTTAGTGGATACGCATTCAGAGAGTGGTAAATAATGCTATTCACTCATAAGAACACATTTTAAACTGGAAAAAGAAATTACAGACATTTCCCATTAAGAGAAATAGCCTCTTTGGTCCTGTAATACAGACACACTAAATGACAGAAAATCACAACACATGTCAGCAAGTCTGAAAATTCACAAGGTCATGTCAACATTATATTAGTAGTAGGATCTAGGTTCAAAAGCTAAACAGATGAACAGATTTTTATCTGTGGTTTCCTGGAGTTAGAAAAGTTTGGTACATAATCACACTAACAAGGAGATAAATTCAGTACAAACATATTTTCACTTCCAGTGAGGTTCAGAGGCATTAAAAGCATGTCAACCCTATTTTCTCTCTCTGTATCTGATCAGTTTTCTCTCAGAAACTACTCCCACCAGGCAGATAAAAGAAAGAAAACTAAATTTACTAATCTAGTAATCTTACCTTGAGTTAATAGTGTTAAACCAGTGTTTAGGTTATTTATCTCTTTGGAATACAAATATTTCCTTTCAGAATTCTTTCTTTTCCCTTTCAACAGAGGGGAGCATGATTTACACAACTTCTTGTCAAAGAGATTCGGACTGGGACCCACGTGGAGTCCTTTGTGTCCTTCAGGATCTTGGCTATAAAGGGCCTTCGACTAGTCCATTCTGTGGTCTGGTGAGGTGTGATTGACCACATTTCACTGCCTGTGTGTCATGCACTAGCAACTACTGCTGGAGACTGGCTACAGATATTTGTCCTGGGTCTTATGTACCTAGCTGCAATAGCTCCATCATAAGCCTGCAGATTTATAGACCATCTACTGGCTCTCTGATCACCCCTGCCTCCCCTCACATGGGATGCAGAGACTCCCAGAGGCTCAGACAAGTAAAGGCCTATAGAAACATGCAAACCTGTTTAAGTCTATCAATCTACCTGCTTCTAGCCATCATCTCTGAACCACGTTTACAACACATTGGACCAAGGGAATTTTCCCAGGGACTTGCCTCATGGAATTATGCCATTTGTCCCACTGTTTCCCAACACTATTCTACAAGTATGGATGCTTCTCAAACCCTCAGCTTAAGGTTTTGGTACTGAGTGAAAAGAAAAGAGAGGTGCTTTAACCCTGAAACTACTTTATCTTACCTACCTTGGGAGAGTAAGACAGATGACCTACTCATAGGCAGATGGAATGTCTTCTGTACAAATATGAAAGGAAACCTGTAACTGGATTCTATCAGATTTATTTCTTCATATACTAAAAGAATTTAGAAAACTGAAGTCTCTTAAAAAGCTTAGATATCTAGATAATTGTTTTTCATCAAAATACTATTTTAAACATCATAAACTGAGTATAGACATGAACTCTTTCATTACCTTTGCATTTCTGCTATTGTTGTTGTTGTTCAGTTGCTAAGTTGTGTCTCTCTGTGTGACACGATGGACCATAACACATCAGGCTTCCTTGCTATTCACCATTTCCTGTAGTTTGCTCATGTTCATTGAGTCAGTGATGCCATCCAGCCATCTCATTCTCTGCTGCCCGCTTCTCCTCCTGCCCTCAATCTTTCCCAGTGTCCAGGTCATTCCCACTGAGTCAACTCTTCACTTCAGGTGGCCAAAGTATTAGAGTTTCAGCTTCAGCATCATTTCTTCCAATAAACATTCAGGTTAATTTCCTTTAGGATCGACTGGTTTGATATCCTTGCAGTCAAAGGGACTCTCAAGAGTCTTCTCCAGCACCACATTTTGAACGCATCAATTCTTTGGCACTCAGTTTTCTCTATGGGTTTCCCCAGTGGCTCAGTGGTAAAGAATCTGCCTGCAATGCAGAGCCGCAGCAGACATGGGTTTAATCCATGGGCTGGGAAGATCCCCTAGAGAAGGGAATGGTGACCCATTCCAATATTCTTGCCTAGAGAATCGCATGGACAGAGGAGCCTGGAGGGCTACAATACATTGGGTCACAAAGATTCAGACATGACTGAAGCAAATGAGCACTGAGCCGCCTTCTTTATGGTCCAACTCTCACATCCATACATGACTATTGGAAAAACAGTAACTTTGACTAGACAGACATTTGTTGGCAAAGTGATGTCTCTGCTTTATAATATGCTGTCTAGGTTCATCATAGCTTTTCTTCCAAGGAGCAAGTGTGAGTTATTCTTGAGAACAAGATGAACGATACACTAATGATACAATGGGAAAAAATTATCACCCAGGTTTTTTGATGTGTGGTGTTTTTAACTGTCTATATTTCCTTGATACGGTTTTTACAGAAATCTAGTCTCCACTAGTCTCTCTTGTGTCTGTATTTTCTTTATCCATCACATTCACCCAAATTTAGCCTTTATAACCTATGTTGGTCATACATTCTTTTTCAGTCTGTTCAGTATTATTTCTGTGTTATCAACATCTCTATTACTTTACCACATGCATACACTTTCCTATAGGCAGCTACTCTTTTGCATAATAATGCACCTGACTTCTATAGTGCTCTCCTGGACCCAGAAGTTGGTGTGTGATCAAACCAAGATTGTGACTTTCATCCACTGGACAGTGGTGGTGACTTGCAGAGTCAACTACTGAAGATCCCTCATCCTTCACCCCAAGAGATATATTCACTCTTATCTGTCATAATCCCCTTTATAGGTGCACTCTGTGCTCTCCTGAATCTGCCTGTTTGTTCACCAGATTTTCTCTGCCTGAAATACATTTCTAAATAATTTTCCTATTTTACCACATCTTCTTAATCTTGGTTACATCTTTGAGTTCTAACTCAAAGGCTACCTAGTGTTAAAGTATTCAATATTAAGAGCATCTCACCCAATTTTCTCATCCTCTTATAAATCATCTCAGCCTACTTTTTGCTGTAGCCATTGCCTTAGTAACCAGCTTCACACAGGTACAACCAGATAGCAGGATCTCTTAGCTAAGCAGTTATCTTTTACTTTCTGTCCCAAGATTCTCTGACACAGGACATCCATGGGAACCAATCTAGTCACTTACTCATGTGCAACCTGGGAGTATTAGGGAGTTAATGTCCAAGTGGGCAACTATGGATCAGTGGAGAGAGAATAGCTGCTATTAAATTCTGATCTTTTTGTGTGTGTGCGCCTCAGACAGGCAGTTCTGGGACACAACCTTCATGGCTCTGCAAAAGGTTCAGGTGGACCCAAGCCAAGTTTTCACCAGTAGTGACCGATTCAAGAATGTACTTTGGAGGTGGCTTTTCCTCCTTAACTATTTCACATTCCCTTATCTGCCACTCCTCTTCCCTGGAATTATTTCTGAAAATAAACTACCTGCCTGCTTGCAACAGTTTCAGCCTCTGTTTCAGGTGGATACCTTGAGTACAGCATTCTCCCTGACAACTGATAGAAAGCAGTTATATCTTTCCTCTTTATCAGAGGAGGCCTCTTATGTTGCTTTTATTATACCTCCTTGTACTTGTTTGTAAGATTCTTTAAAGTAGAAACTATTAGCAATTCATCTTTATAGTCATGATGCTTACCCCAGGGTTTTCCACCACATAGATTTTCAATCATTTCTTGAACAAAGACATAACTTTTAAATGCCCTAAAAGTAGATGACATAGTGGAATACATATGCATGCTGTCTGCAAAATCAGATAAGTATCTTCCTTGTGAAATGTGCACCATAAATATTTGGGCAATGATTCAGATCAAATTCAGATTATTTAAAATTAAGGTTTCAAAGACTCTCCCAATCTGATTTTTTGGAGGCATCTCTATTGGAAGATTACAGTAAATTTGTAGAGCTTTTAGGTTTCCTGAAAGTACATTTCTAAATAATTTTCCTATTTTACCACATCTTCTTAATCTTGGTTACATCTTTGAGTTCTAACTCAAAGGCTACCTAGTGTTAAAGTATTCAATATTAAGAGCATCTCACCCAATTTTCTCATCCTCTTATAAATCATCTCAGCCTACTTTTTGCTGTAGCCATTGCCTTAGTAACCAGCTTCACACAGGTACAACCAGATAGCAGGATCTCTTAGCTAAGCAGTTATCTTTTACTTTCTGTCCCAAGATTCTCTGACACAGGACATCCATGGGAACCAATCTAGTCACTTACTCATGTGCAACCTGGGAGTATTAGGGAGTTAATGTCCAAGTGGGCAACTATGGATCAGTGGAGAGAGAATAGCTGCTATTAAATTCTGATCTTTTTGTGTGTGTGCGCCTCAGACAGGCAGTTCTGGGACACAACCTTCATGGCTCTGCAAAAGGTTCAGGTGGACCCAAGCCAAGTTTTCACCAGTAGTGACCGATTCAAGAATGTACTTTGGAGGTGGCTTTTCCTCCTTAACTATTTCACATTCCCTTATCTGCCACTCCTCTTCCCTGGAATTATTTCTGAAAATAAACTACCTGCCTGCTTGCAACAGTTTCAGCCTCTGTTTCAGGTGGATACCTTGAGTACAGCATTCTCCCTGACAACTGATAGAAAGCAGTTATATCTTTCCTCTTTATCAGAGGAGGCCTCTTATGTTGCTTTTATTATACCTCCTTGTACTTGTTTGTAAGATTCTTTAAAGTAGAAACTATTAGCAATTCATCTTTATAGTCATGATGCTTACCCCAGGGTTTTCCACCACATAGATTTTCAATCATTTCTTGAACAAAGACATAACTTTTAAATGCCCTAAAAGTAGATGACATAGTGGAATACATATGCATGCTGTCTGCAAAATCAGATAAGTATCTTCCTTGTGAAATGTGCACCATAAATATTTGGGCAATGATTCAGATCAAATTCAGATTATTTAAAATTAAGGTTTCAAAGACTCTCCCAATCTGATTTTTTGGAGGCATCTCTATTGGAAGATTACAGTAAATTTGTAGGGAGCTTTTAGGAATTTTATGGACTTATAAAGCCCAAAGCATCTTATGAGGATCACCTGATGCTGTGTCTATATGATATCAGGAAAAAAATAACAGCAAATAATCAGATTAATATAAAAATGAAAAATACTATGTTAAAATAGAAACTAGTCCCATTTTTCCCTTTGCCTTTATTTTTATAATGTTCTGCAGTAATGAGGAAGACTTGCTTGCAAGCATCCTATTTGTATTGGTTGATCATTTTCCAGATCTCCATAAAGTTAATAGTTTTCATTTAAAGAGTCATAAGGCGTAACTATTTTTGCTGTTCCAATTTCTTAACACTTAATTCCTATACATAGCAAACAAAATGTTTCCAATTGTACATCAAAATGTCATCACTCTGCTTAAAACAGGGAATGTTAGAACAAATCCATCTCCTTGCTTTGAACTATACAACCCTGCATGATCTGACCCTTACTTGCCTATCCCAATCCATACCGTACTCAGTCTTGGCTACTTTGCTAGTCACAAGTCCTGTGTTCTCCAACATTCAAACTCTCTCATTTGACAGTCTCCACCCTCTGTCTGGAGTGCTCATCTATCCTTTTGCTTGTCTGACTCTTTATCATTCTTCAGTTTCAGCTCAGTGTTTCCTCCTAAAAATAATTCTTCCCTTACAACCACATCTAAAAAAACCCAGACCTGATCACTTTTTTCCACAGCACCTTTTACATGCTTGTGTTAAATTATATATTTATTTGTTTATTATCAACTTTCCTTGTCTGTCTCTGCCCTCAACAGGTCCATGAGATCTGGGACTTTGTCTTTGCTATGCATTAATGTATTTCTAGTGATCTGCCCCTAACAGGTGGTATTCAATAAATCTCTGTTGAATGAATGAATGAAAAGCAATCTAGCATGGTAGGAAAGGCATGGGCCTTTGGAGAAAGACAGACTGCTTTTGAAAATTAGTCTGACTGATCTTGAAAATCAGCCACTAGCTATCTACCATGGGTAACTTACTTGACCTCACTGTGCCTCAATAAAATGCAAATGACAAAAGAACCAATCTCATAACATTTGGGCAATGTTCAATAAATTCAGATTAAATGAGGATTTTTGGAGGCATCTCTATTGGAAGATTACAGTAAATTTGTAGAGCTTTTAGGAATTTTATGGACTTATAAAGCCCAAAGCATCTTATGAGGATCACCTGATGCTGTGTCTATATGATATCAGGAAAAAAATAACAGCAAATAATCAGATTAATATAAAAATGAAAAATACTATGTTAAAATAGAAACTAGTCCCATTTTTCCCTTTGCCTTTATTTTTATAATGTTCTGCAGTAATGAGGAAGACTTGCTTGCAAGCATCCTATTTGTATTGGTTGATCATTTTCCAGATCTCCATAAAGTTAATAGTTTTCATTTAAAGAGTCATAAGGCGTAACTATTTTTGCTGTTCCAATTTCTTAACACTTAATTCCTATACATAGCAAACAAAATGTTTCCAATTGTACATCAAAATGTCATCACTCTGCTTAAAACAGGGAATGTTAGAACAAATCCATCTCCTTGCTTTGAACTATACAACCCTGCATGATCTGACCCTTACTTGCCTATCCCAATCCATACCGTACTCAGTCTTGGCTACTTTGCTAGTCACAAGTCCTGTGTTCTCCAACATTCAAACTCTCTCATTTGACAGTCTCCACCCTCTGTCTGGAGTGCTCATCTATCCTTTTGCTTGTCTGACTCTTTATCATTCTTCAGTTTCAGCTCAGTGTTTCCTCCTAAAAATAATTCTTCCCTTACAACCACATCTAAAAAAACCCAGACCTGATCACTTTTTTCCACAGCACCTTTTACATGCTTGTGTTAAATTATATATTTATTTGTTTATTATCAACTTTCCTTGTCTGTCTCTGCCCTCAACAGGTCCATGAGATCTGGGACTTTGTCTTTGCTATGCATTAATGTATTTCTAGTGATCTGCCCCTAACAGGTGGTATTCAATAAATCTCTGTTGAATGAATGAATGAAAAGCAATCTAGCATGGTAGGAAAAGCATGGGCCTTTGGAGAAAGACAGACTGCTTTTGAAAATTAGTCTGACTGATCTTGAAAATCAGCCACTAGCTATCTACCATGGGTAACTTACTTGACCTCACTGTGCCTCAATAAAATGCAAATGACAAAAGAACCAATCTCATAACATTGTAAAGATTAAATACTTAGAACACAGTCCAGCATAAGTGCTCAATATGCAGTAGCTTTTATCAGGCATGATTTTTTTTTTTAACTGGAAAAAGAGCAACATAGTCTTATTTAATGAGATGAGAGCTTCCTGAATTTCTACCACTCACTTTTAAAGTTAACAAGCAATAATTTTGTTCAGTTATGTCCAACCCTTTGTGACCCCATGGACTGTGGCCTGAGAGGCTCCTCTATCCATGGAATTTTCCAGGTAAGAATACTGGAGTGGGCAACCATTCCTTTCTCCAGGGAATCATCCTGACACAGAGATCGCACCCAGGTCTCCTGCATTGCAGGCAGATTCTTTACCATCTGAGCAATCAGGGGCACCCTTTTGAAGTTAGGGACTCTATTATTTGGAGGGAACAGAGGAGAGGAAAAGAGTTGTAGTATTCTTTACTCTCATGTAAAAAGATGAATTTTAAAACTCCTGCAGTTTGGTCCCTGAAAAAAATTGGCCATGTTCATGTGATGATTTAACAAAGGCTAAGTCTAGGAAGCAGCAATTGACTTTCATAGAACAGGACACCATAATGATGTGAAAGATTCTCAGAAAGGAAGGACAAAGCAAATAAATGCTAGAATTTCCTAAGATTAACTGATGAAAACATTGGGTAGTTTTCAGAAAGAGACTTTGTACAGATGAAAAACACAATTTTAAACCAGAAGCAATGGATAAGCCAAATTTAAAGTCTTTTCTCCCCCCAGTCTTTCCAAATTAGGGTTGGACAGCAAGATGAAATCAGTGCTCAAAAATAACATGACAGATTATGTGAATCTGAGATATAATGCATAGATTTTGAAAGTCCAGACACACATATGCATACTCATTTAAAATGGATTTGAATACATTTGAAAAAAATAAAATTCACTAAGTTAGACCATGTCTGACACCATGGATGTGGTCCAGACTCGAGTGGGCAAAAGAAGAATGGTGGTATTATACAATAATAGACATGGAGTCTTTAAAGTCAAAGAGTCTGATTCAGTAGGGTTGAGTGGGTCTGGAAAAAATCTGCATTTTAAAATCTTCTTGGATGACTAATTTCATGACCAGCTGCCTGAGAACTAGATTTAAATAAAATTCCATGTCCTAAAGATTTGTCAAACCAATGGTTATGACAGATCAAGCAAGTACTTTCATAGGACCGTTGTACAGGAGGGTTTAGATTTTAGATTGTATGAAAAGGAGGGAATAAATCATTGAAAATACACTGAAAACCTGATAAGCAACATCTGTTGCATTAACTATTAACCATAAAAAGTTGAAATATTTTAGAGAATGCAAACTCTGTATAGTTAAAAAGTCTAGGGAAAAGAAATCTTATGAAGAAAAGACAGCATTTCATATATTGTGTTCCTCCATTCTCCCTAATTAATTCATCTCTAAATAGCTTAAATTATATATTAAGTCAAATATCAGGCTATGGAAACTGTTGACAAGTACCTTAATTTTATACCTATAAATGTACATAATCAAGGGAAATACGTTCCTATAAGAATCTCAAGTGACTAAAGCCAATTTGACTTGAAAAAAGAAAATCTTTTTCCCACCGTGTGACTCCATCAATATGTTGCATTCAGTTCCAAGCACAACTGATCCATGGTTTAGAGCTCAGGACTGTACTTGCCCTTGGGAGAGGGGCAGTAGTCCTTGTGGATGGGGTTTTGGGGAGGAGGAAGGGGCTTTTGTGGTACTGATAGTGGTCTGGCAGCTAGATGTACAAAAGTCCAAAATACATTATACTTAGGACATGTACATTTTAAAGCTTCTTTTTTTTTAATTTTAGAATAGTTTTAGATTTACAGAAAAAAATGTTAAAATCATACAAAGATTTTCCACATTGCGCCCAGTTTCCCCTCTTATTAACATTTTACATTTGCCATGGTTTATTCAATTTTTTTTTCAGTTTTTCCTTATTGCCCTTTTTCTGTTCCAAGACTCCATCCAGGATACCATACAGCATTTAAATGTCATGTCTCCTTAGTTGTGACAGTTTCTCAGACTTTTCAAGAATACTGAAAACCTCGACAGTTTTCAAGAATACTGGTCACGTATTTTGCAGAATGTCCATCAATTAGAATTTGATATTTTTCTCATGAGTAGACTGGGTCATGGGTCTGGAGGAGGAAATGCCATCATCACATTGTATCAGGGGTACATAGCATCAACATGATTTGCACTAGATGTTGACCTTCATCACCTGCCTAAGATAGCGATTGTCAGATTTCTCTGTTAAGTCCTCTTTCTTTGCTGCACTCTATGAAAGAAATCATTGTGTACAGCCCGCACTTAGTGGGAAGTTATTCGCTACCTATTTGAGGCTGCAATTACTTGAAATTCTTTTACATAGGAGATTTGTCCATGTTTCTCTATTTGTTCTATCATTTAGTTATATCAGTAAGAACTCATAAATAATTGTATCATGCTTTGAATTAAATCCAGCATTACTTTATGGACTATGTTGCTGAAATTGTAACTTTGGCCACTGGAAACCATTTTAGCTGGTTTCCATGCCTTGTGACAAATTCTCACATTGTGTCTTGTTTTGTTTTTGTTGCATTTGTTCATTTGCTATATTGTTTTTTTTTTTGCATTTGTTCATTTGCTTTTTTGTTTTGGCAAGCATTTCCTTCCTTTCTGGTACTGAAAAATGCTCCAGGCTCGTCTTAAATATTTTCTACCCTTGGTCTAGGATCAGACATTCTATTAAGCAGCAACTGGTTCTTTGTATGGGACAATGGTAAACCCAAGGTCTGTGCAATATGATTATGACTAGTAGGATGTTGTTGACTCTTAAGTCCTCTCAGCTGACAGATCAGGAAAATATATGTATGTGTATATTATCACCATGTATGTGCATTTATCTATAAATACTTCTATATGTCATCATAGATGTCTCAAACTCAAATCCATTACTCCGTGGATTCTACTACTGTTTTCCATTGCTTATCTGTAATTTCCCACTCCAATAATGAGAAATCACTTCTCACTATATGCCATCCATTAATTTATTCAATTTTTCAGTTTTTCCTTATTGCCCTTTTTCTGTTCCAAGACTCCATCCAGGATACCATACAGCATTTAAATGTCATGTCTCCTTAGTTGTGACAGTTTCTCAGACTTTTCAAGAATACTGAAAACCTCGACAGTTTTCAAGAATACTGGTCACGTATTTTGCAGAATGTCCATCAATTAGAATTTGATATTTTTCTCATGAGTAGACTGGGTCATGGGTCTGGAGGAGGAAATGCCATCATCACATTGTATCAGGGGTACATAGCATCAACATGATTTGCACTAGATGTTGACCTTCATCACCTGCCTAAGATAGCGATTGTCAGATTTCTCTGTTAAGTCCTCTTTCTTTGCTGCACTCTATGAAAGAAATCATTGTGTACAGCCCGCACTTAGTGGGAAGTTATTCGCTACCTATTTGAGGCTGCAATTACTTGAAATTCTTTTACATAGGAGATTTGTCCATGTTTCTCTATTTGTTCTATCATTTAGTTATATCAGTAAGAACTCATAAATAATTGTATCATGCTTTGAATTAAATCCAGCATTACTTTATGGACTATGTTGCTGAAATTGTAACTTTGGCCACTGGAAACCATTTTAGCTGGTTTCCATGCCTTGTGACAAATTCTCACATTGTGTCTTGTTTTGTTTTTGTTGCATTTGTTCATTTGCTATATTGTTTTTTTTTTTGCATTTGTTCATTTGCTTTTTTGTTTTGGCAAGCATTTCCTTCCTTTCTGGTACTGAAAAATGCTCCAGGCTCGTCTTAAATATTTTCTACCCTTGGTCTAGGATCAGACATTCTATTAAGCAGCAACTGGTTCTTTGTATGGGACAATGGTAAACCCAAGGTCTGTGCAATATGATTATGACTAGTAGGATGTTGTTGACTCTTAAGTCCTCTCAGCTGACAGATCAGGAAAATATATGTATGTGTATATTATCACCATGTATGTGCATTTATCTATAAATACTTCTATATGTCATCATAGATGTCTCAAACTCAAATCCATTACTCCGTGGATTCTACTACTGTTTTTCCATTGCTTATCTGTAATTTCCCACTCCAATAATGAGAAATCACTTCTCACTATATGCCATCCATTAATTTATTCAATTCCAGTATATAGTTTGCCTCCCATATCCATGAATTCAAAATATTTCTCATGCAAGAATACTTGAAAAAAAAAAAAGACTCCAGAAAGCTTCAAAAAATCAGAACTTGAAATTGCCATGTGCCAACAACTATTTACATAGCATTTACATTGTATTTTATATCTATTTATTGGTTTGAACGAACTTTCTGTCCAACCCAGTACATAGAGTGGCATTGTATTAGGCATTACAAGTAATCTAGAGATGATTTAAAATATATGGGAGGATGTGCATAGGTTATGCCCAATTACTATGCCATTTTATGTAAGACACTTTAGTCTCCAAATTCACAGAATTTGGTATCAATAGGGAACTTTGAAATCAATTCCCCCATAGGTACAGAGGGACAATACATGTAAAGCATTATGAGGATTGTTAACCAGTTCTGTATGTAACAATTTTATCAAGTAGGCAACAGTGCTTATATGCAATTCGTTTTGCTTTAGTCATACAGATTTCCCATATTTCCAGAATAATTTCAGTCAGCACCTTTCACTTCATCCCCTTCAGTGAAGTTGTTTCGTATATTCAGATCATTTTGGCTACATCCTCCATCCTATCCTATGGGCATCTTTCTTTTTAAATCTTTTAAATGATAGTTTTTTTTAATTCATATACATAAAGGTTAACTTTCTGCTGTTAAGTTTTGTGGGTTCTGACAAATACCTATTTTCAGCTATGTATCATTACAGAATCATATTGAACAGTTTTGCCTCTTCAACATTCCCATTTCCTGTATAGCAAAGATTCATCCTTCTCCTGCCTCCACTGAACTCCCACCCTCCGCAAGTCACTGATCTATGTATTGTTTCTCTAGTTTGCCCTTTCCAGAGTGTTATATAATTGGAGGCATATATGCACACACACACACACACATGCACACACACACACACACACACACACACACATATATATATATGCATCTGAGATGCATCCATATGTTTGTGTGACTAGATACTTCATTTTAAATTGCTGAATAGTAATCCATTGTGTAGATGTAAAAGAGATTATCTATCCATTTACCTATTGAAGGCCATCTTGATTAATTCCAGTGCCATTTGTGTGTGTGTGTGTGTGTGTGGACATGTTTTTAAGTCATTAGGTTGAATATCTAAGAGCTTGATGAATGAATCACATGTTAAGATTATGTTCTGGTTTGTAAGAAACTGCCAAATTGTTTTCCAAAGTAGCTGTATCATTTGTGTTCCCTCTAGTAATGATGGTGTTCTTATTGCTTTATATTCTCACTAGCATTTGTAAATGTCACTGTTTGGATTTTTTGATTCTAATATGGATATAGTGGTATATCATTGTAGTTTTAATTTGCATTTCCCTAATGACATATGAGATTTGGGCATATTTTCATATGCTTATTTGCTATCACTGTATCTCCTTTGCTGAGCTGGTGGTCAATTCTTGTGAGCGTATCTACTGATTTAATTGATTTTTATGTTTTAAGAGTTCTCTGTGTGTTTTGGATATGTTCTTTATCATATATATTTTTTGCAAATATTTTCTTACAACCTGTGTCTTATCTCTCATTTTCTTCCTGGTATTTTTTTTGCAGAAAGTTTTAATTTTATTAAAAACCAAGTTACCATTTTTCTTTTATATGTTGATTTCTTGTGAGAATATATCATGGAGAGGAAAGGCAGAAGATGGGGGTAGATTGTATGTGGTATACTCTCAAATTCTTAGGTGTCATAATGTTTGAGGCTTAATCCTGTAACACGGGTTTTATGCTAAAGGAAAGACAAAATTACTTGATTATATAAAGTTACTTTGTTCTTGTGCAAGTCTTGCTTCAACAATTGATACCAGGAGGCCAGATTGATAGAACGCTCCTTGGAAACTATAACACAGTTATCAGAAAGGCAGGTGGGTGGGCATGGCTGACATTTTAAAAACTACATTCATCACACAGCTAATTCTAAGGTTGAAATACTCTCCCTTGGGTTGGAATTCGGTTTTTGTTAATTAAAAATCCATCTATCTAAATTGTATTAGATTTCCCTTAAACCTAAAATGTGAACACCTGCAAGTGATACTGACATTCTAAAACTCAGGCTGCATAGGAATTCCTGAGTTAGTTTTCATTGTCAGAAATGTCCTTGATCCAGATCTCTCTCTGAACAAATTGTATATAACAGAATGAAAAATAAAGCCTAGCATTGATCTCTGAGCATAAGTGTAGTTTCTAGAGGCAATGAAATATCACTGTATTGGTAAATTCTTATTGTAAATTATTTTGCAGTAGATATTTGGAAGTAGTAAAATACTATGATAAATGAAAGCTCTGATGCCAGGGTACATGGGCTCATATCTCAGCTCCAGAACTAATGCGATAGTGATCTTGGTCAAGTTATTTAATTTCAGTGTCTTAATCTATATGTAAGAGTAGTGGGTCTGACGTTAACTGTGCTCACAAGGAAATACCCTACTGGTTTAATCTAGTGCTGCTTTAGCAGCAAACGTTCTTCCTTCAGCTCTGTTTCTACCAGGATGCTCAAATTTCCTGCTGTCTCTTTAAGGAGGAGCTTATAAGTTTCAGAATAGTGGATGACTAGGTCATTAGAGAGTTAATGACCCACTGCAGTTCCATCTTGGAGGCCTCTCCAAACTATCCAGTCTCTCCTTTGGGTTTTAGATATTATATTATTTTTTTTCTTCTCAGTAATTTAATTTTTATTTTATATAATAGGATTTACAATGTTGTGTTAGTTTCAGGTGTATAGTAAAGTAGACTCTGTTATACACACACACAGACACACACACAGATTCTTTCCCTGTATAGGGTTATTACAGAATATTGAGAAGAGTTCCATGTACTATACAGTAAGTCCTTGATTTATTTTATACATAGTATTGATTACCAGGAGGCCATTATATAAAGTTACTTTGTTCTTGTGCAAGTCTTGCTTCAACAATTGATACCAGGAGGCCAGATTGATAGAACGCTCCTTGGAAACTATAACACAGTTATCAGAAAGGCAGGTGGGTGGGCATGGCTGACATTTTAAAAACTACATTCATCACACAGCTAATTCTAAGGTTGAAATACTCTCCCTTGGGTTGGAATTCGGTTTTTGTTAATTAAAAATCCATCTATCTAAATTGTATTAGATTTCCCTTAAACCTAAAATGTGAACACCTGCAAGTGATACTGACATTCTAAAACTCAGGCTGCATAGGAATTCCTGAGTTAGTTTTCATTGTCAGAAATGTCCTTGATCCAGATCTCTCTCTGAACAAATTGTATATAACAGAATGAAAAATAAAGCCTAGCATTGATCTCTGAGCATAAGTGTAGTTTCTAGAGGCAATGAAATATCACTGTATTGGTAAATTCTTATTGTAAATTATTTTGCAGTAGATATTTGGAAGTAGTAAAATACTATGATAAATGAAAGCTCTGATGCCAGGGTACATGGGCTCATATCTCAGCTCCAGAACTAATGCGATAGTGATCTTGGTCAAGTTATTTAATTTCAGTGTCTTAATCTATATGTAAGAGTAGTGGGTCTGACGTTAACTGTGCTCACAAGGAAATACCCTACTGGTTTAATCTAGTGCTGCTTTAGCAGCAAACGTTCTTCCTTCAGCTCTGTTTCTACCAGGATGCTCAAATTTCCTGCTGTCTCTTTAAGGAGGAGCTTATAAGTTTCAGAATAGTGGATGACTAGGTCATTAGAGAGTTAATGACCCACTGCAGTTCCATCTTGGAGGCCTCTCCAAACTATCCAGTCTCTCCTTTGGGTTTTAGATATTATATTATTTTTTTTCTTCTCAGTAATTTAATTTTTATTTTATATAATAGGATTTACAATGTTGTGTTAGTTTCAGGTGTATAGTAAAGTAGACTCTGTTATACACACAGACACACACACAGATTCTTTCCCTGTATAGGGTTATTACAGAATATTGAGAAGAGTTCCATGTACTATACAGTAAGTCCTTGATTTATTTTATACATAGTAGTATTTTATATATAATAGTGTATATATGTTAATCCCAAACTCCTAATTTATCCCTCCTCTCTGCTGCGTTTCCCTTTTGGGTATCGTAAGTTCATTTTTGAAGTCTGGGCATCTGTTTCTGTTTTGTAAATAAGTTCATTTGTATCAATCTTTTGATACATCTAAAAAATATATATCATATGATATTTGTCTTTCTCTGCCTGACTTAGTATGATCATCTTCATGGATCATCCATCCATGTTGTTAAAAATGTCATTATTTCATTCTTTTTTAAGGCTGAGTAATATTCCATTGTTTATATATACCATACCTTCTTTTTCCATTTTTGTTTGTTTTTGATGGACACTGAAATTGCTTCCATGTCTTGGCTATAGTAAGTAGTGATGCAAAGAACACTGAGCTCCATGTATCTTTTCAAATTATGATTTTCTTCAGATACATGCCCAGTAATGGAACTGATGGATCATATGGTAGTTCTAGTTTTAGGTTTTCAAGGAGCAGTCATACTATTCTCCATAGTGGCTATACCAATTTACGCTTCCACCGAAAAGAGAGTTCCCTTTTCTCCACACTCTCTCCAGCATTTATTATTTGTAGATTTTTTGATGGTGGCCATTCCAGCTGGTATGAGGAGATAGACCATTGTAGTTTTATTCATACTTCTTTAATAATTAGCAATGTTGTGCATATTTTCATGTGCCTGTCAGGCATCTGTATGTCTTTGGAGAAATATCTATTTAGATTTTCTGCCCCATTTTTGTTTGAGTAGTTCGTCTTTGATAATGAACTGCATGACCTGTTTCTATATTGTGAAGTTTAATCCCTTGTCAGTTGCTTTATTTGCAAATATTTTCTCCCATTCTGTGGGCTGTCTCTTTGTTTTATTTTGCTTATTGTTCCCTTGGGTGTGCAAAAGCTTTTAAGTTTAATTAGGTCTCATTTTTTAGTTTTGTTTTCATTTTCATTATTCTAGGATGTGAGTCCAAAAAGATAGTGCTGTGATTTATGCCAAAGAGTGTCTGCCCATGGTTTCCTCTAAAAGTTTTATAGTATCTGGCCTTATATTTATGTCTATAATCCATTTTGAATTTATTTTGTATATGGTTTTAGAGAATGATCTGATTTCATTATTTTACCTGTAGCTGTCCAGTTTTCCTAGCACCATTTATTGAAGAAACTATTTTTTTTCTCTATTGTATCTTTTAGCCTTCTTTGTCATACAGTAATTGATCATAGGTGCTTGAGTTAATCTCTGGATTTTCTCTCCTGTTCCATTTATCTATATTTCTGTTTTTGTGCCAATACTATAATATTTTGACTACTGTAGGTTTGTAGTGTAGTCTGAAGTCCAGGAGACTGATTCCTCCAACTCCATTTTTCTTTTCAGGATTATTTTGGCTATTCACAGTCTTTTGTGTTTTTATACAGATTTTAAGACTTAAAGTATATCTCTGAAAAAAACAAACAAACAAACAAACATTCTTCCCCTTAGGTTGGCTCTTTCTTTCAATTTTTCTTTAGTGTAAAATGGATGGTAGAGAAACTGCCCTTGGGATACAAATGTGAGAAAAGAGGGTAGAGAATTAAAGAATTAACTAAATTAATTCATATTTTAGGATACAATTTCATCATACATGTAAAACCATAAGCCCATTGACTGGTATTAGTAAAAGTGTAGAAACAGACTTAAGGTACTACCTAAATCGTAATCATCACTATTATAATGGCTGACTTAGGTCAAGCTTCTATAACAAACTACGAATTTCCAAGTAGCTTATCAACAACAGAAATTTATTTCTTTAGTTCTGGAAACTGGAAGCTGGGGATGAAAGTGCCTCCATGGTTGGGTGAGGGCTCTCTTTTAGGTCACAGACTTCTCATGGGTCCCCATGTGGCAGAGTGGCAAGGGAGCTCTCTGAAGAAATTTCTTAAGGGTCCACCTACATGAACTGATATGTTTCTTAGTGATTTATCCGCACATTAATATTTTCTCCCATTCTGTGGGCTGTCTCTTTGTTTTATTTTGCTTATTGTTCCCTTGGGTGTGCAGAAGCTTTTAAGTTTAATTAGGTCTCATTTTTTAGTTTTGTTTTCATTTTCATTATTCTAGGATGTGAGTCCAAAAAGATAGTGCTGTGATTTATGCCAAAGAGTGTCTGCCCATGGTTTCCTCTAAAAGTTTTATAGTATCTGGCCTTATATTTATGTCTATAATCCATTTTGAATTTATTTTGTATATGGTTTTAGAGAATGATCTGATTTCATTATTTTACCTGTAGCTGTCCAGTTTTCCTAGCACCATTTATTGAAGAAACTATTTTTTTTCTCTATTGTATCTTTTAGCCTTCTTTGTCATACAGTAATTGATCATAGGTGCTTGAGTTAATCTCTGGATTTTCTCTCCTGTTCCATTTATCTATATTTCTGTTTTTGTGCCAATACTATAATATTTTGACTACTGTAGGTTTGTAGTGTAGTCTGAAGTCCAGGAGACTGATTCCTCCAACTCCATTTTTCTTTTCAGGATTATTTTGGCTATTCACAGTCTTTTGTGTTTTTATACAGATTTTAAGACTTAAAGTATATCTCTGAAAAAAACAAACAAACAAACAAACATTCTTCCCCTTAGGTTGGCTCTTTCTTTCAATTTTTCTTTAGTGTAAAATGGATGGTAGAGAAACTGCCCTTGGGATACAAATGTGAGAAAAGAGGGTAGAGAATTAAAGAATTAACTAAATTAATTCATATTTTAGGATACAATTTCATCATACATGTAAAACCATAAGCCCATTGACTGGTATTAGTAAAAGTGTAGAAACAGACTTAAGGTACTACCTAAATCGTAATCATCACTATTATAATGGCTGACTTAGGTCAAGCTTCTATAACAAACTACGAATTTCCAAGTAGCTTATCAACAACAGAAATTTATTTCTTTAGTTCTGGAAACTGGAAGCTGGGGATGAAAGTGCCTCCATGGTTGGGTGAGGGCTCTCTTTTAGGTCACAGACTTCTCATGGGTCCCCATGTGGCAGAGTGGCAAGGGAGCTCTCTGAGAACTCTTATGAAAACACTTTGGCCTTCAAGAGGGCTCCACCTACATGACTCATGCGCCTCCCCAAGACTCCACCTCTTAATACCCTCATCATTAGGTTTTCAACAATTGGCAGAGGGTGGTGACACAGGCATTTGGATCACAGAAATGACCTAGAAAGCTTCCCTAATTTGGAGTTTGGAAAAGATTACAAATAAAAGTCTCTGACTAGAGAGACAAGAAAAAAATAAAAGGGAAAGCCATTCTGACCGCTTGAAATAACAATAAATAAAGGAGCCTGAAAGTAAGAGTGAACCAAGGGATAAAGAAAAGGAATGAGAATTTACCTGAAAGCTTTCTTTGACTGGCTCATATTTCACTGTCAATAGTAGCACCTTGACCTCAGATCCAGGAAAGATAAAATCAATCCTGCTCAGAAACCCATATATATTTGGCAAGTGCCAACAGAAAGTTGTTTAATGAACAGTTCTATAGGTAGCACACATTCATCTTGCCTCAGTCCTGACTCTCTGGCTGTTGATCTCTTCAGAACATAAGAGCTCCAGATGGGGCCAAAGACAAAGGGCTACTGCAGAAACCAAGCTGGGCGACCTCTAACTTATTTTCCTTTCTGTTCAGCAGAAAACAAACTTAATAAAAAGACAGGAAACACTCTTAGACTATTAACTGATTTTATTAACCAGAAAAACAAAGTAGTTAAGACATTGATTCCAACCTAAGGATTTAATCAATTTGAGGAATCATGATTTCATAAATCATACTTAGGTCAGAGTTATTACTTTATTAAAATAAGCCATCAAGCCCACTCCTTTTCCTTCTATTTCTTTGAACTTATAGGAAATATTCTGAAGCTACTCTGAGAATACAGTGATATAATCATAACTTTTTGTTTTCAGTACACATGCAGATTTTTAACGCTGAACATTTTAGCTTGGTTTTTTAACGTAATGGTCTATTTGTATATGCCTTGCATGTTAAGTATTATATAGATGTTCTTCTTTGTTATAATTAAAGCTAGCACTTCATTATAAAATCCTATTTTTAAAAAATATTTATTTACTTATTTATTGGCTACTTCTATTGGTCTTTCATTTATTTATCTTTGTTCTTTGGCCTGTGTGGGCCTCCCATCACAGTGGCCTCTCTCGTTGCAGAGCACTGGCTCCGGGCGCATGCACTCCAGAGCTCTGGTTTGGTAATTGGACACATTGGTCCAGCCGCTCCGTGGCACATGGGATCTTCCCAGGCCAGGGATCGAACCAGGGCCCCTTGCACTGCAAAGCAGTGTCTTTACCCTTCCCAGTGACCACCAGGTAAGCCCTAAAATCCTATTTTTTTAAGTTTTATAGTATGGCAGTAAGTATTCCCTGAGGCTAACACTAATCTACCCAATCATTTGAATTTCCTTTTATATATTGATATATACCTCTGTATGTGCTTCTGTATTTGTGTGTGTGTGTTTTCCCTAAGTTTGGAAATGGTAAAAAGTTCAGAAAGTTTTGTATTTTGATTTTGATTTTATTTCCTAGTCTCAATTTGAAATTTACTTCAGTTTTACAATGACTGAAGTTTCACTGACACTCATTTTATCATTGCTACAGGTAGTTTGGGTTACATATATATGGAATTACATGTTCTATATCAAAACCTTTCATATTAAATCATCTCTACTATCTTATGATTTCTGTGAGTTATCCAGCTATTTCTGAGTGGTCGTCTAGGCAGTGAAAATGGACCTTATTTAAGGGTTAACATCAGTATTGATTCAACCCATCTTACTAAGTTTAGGAACTCAAGGAGAACATCAAATCACAGACATTATCTACTTTCCAAAACATAAACCATGTCTAGTTTCTCTTTTAAATTCACGTTTACTAACTTTAAATAAAACATGCCAAAACACAGTTGTGAAAATATGGATTGCTTGTAAAGAGACCCAAGTTCTACCTGGCAGTCTGACCCGGTATAATTCTCTTAGCTTTTCTGGTATTTTGTTCATAATATAAGGGTTTTGGTGAGATCACTTACAGGATCTTGTTTTAAAATTCTGAGATTCTGAGAACTGATATTTCATATTCAGAAGACCCATGTTCAAATCCCAAATCTACTCTCACAAACTACCAATTGTCTATTATCCTTCCACAATTTAGGCTTTTCATCTGTGAAACAAGAGAGCATCTAATCTCCATAGACTTTTCCTGGTATAACATTAAGGATCATAGGTTATTAGATTCATGTATAGTAGTAGAAAAATAAATAATAAAACTGCATGGGATGACATGTTGAATACACACATTATTCATATCTGCCTTCCTAAAATTTCATTGCATGACACCGAAATAATGTTCTTAATGTAGAAAATGACAAAAACAATGAGAATGGGCAACATGATTTGGAAGCTGGAAATCAGAGGCAAAAGGAGGAATCAATTTGACTTGCTACACCCAATAAAACTGAACCCAAAGCCAACAGTGGGAAAAGCAGAGGAACAAATATATTTATATCATGGAAACTTCAAAAGTCTTCAGGATTTAGTAGTTGGCTCTGGAAATGGGGTGAAAATAGGGCTATCCAAGGCTGACTGAAAATCCTGTTACGGTACTTGTAGACGTCCACATATCTTCCACTCTTGCAAACAGGCAATGGCTCTTTCTCTATGCAGACAGTGACTGAAGCTCTAAGTCTTTGGATTGGGTCTGCCTGAGGGTTTCTGGACTGGAGGTCAGCAGACCAATGTGAGAGTTGGGATTCATTCATAAAACAGGGAGGAAGTGAAAGTGTAGATACTGATTGTTGAGTCCTCAAACTTTCTTCATACTTGGACCCTAGAATGCTAGCAACCAGGCAGATGATTGAAAGAATCTTTTCCAAGTTGCCTGGATCATAGGGAAAACCTAATGATGCTGACAGCAAGTTTCTCAATAACTGGTTCAGATGAACATCTCACATTAAAACTACACTCAATAAATCTTACCTTATCAGCTGTTTATTGTTCACTCTGAAATATAGTGACAGCCAAATGTAATCTAACATTCGAGGAATCCACTAAATATGAAAGAAAAGGCCAAAACTGGACAGAAAACTAGGTGAAAAGATATCTTTGGAGGAAACAGAGACTAGACAATGAAGAAAAAAAAAACTTAAAAATACATCGTCATGTTCAATTTCTAAAAATATTTAAAATAAGATAAAACCAAGATTTAAAAAAAAAAGCAGGTAGCAAAGAATGACCAAAAAGATTTGAAGAGATGAGGATTAAGTGTAGAGATGGAAGAATGTGAAGGAGAAGCAGGAGGAAGAGGAGACAACTTTCTGGGTAATGGATATAGTAAACTGAGCCAGATTTCAGTTAACAATGCCAAGAAAGAAAACTTTCTATGTTAATTGGGAAGTTCATTTTTTTTCTTTTATATGAAGAAATAAACCAAGTTAACCAAGCAGGTAAATTTTAGACTCAAGGAATAGTCAAAGAAACTCTTAAAGTAAGAATTGATAATGAACTTTTATTTAATACTTCTTTTGATCATGGTTATTTGGGTTCATGGATTCAATTTGCTAACAGAATTCTGGCTACAGTCAAAGAAACATGCTGAATTCTTTTTTCTTTGCCTGTTTGAGACTGATCCAGAGGCCCAAAGAATCCTTTTGTATACCTAGAGGTCCTCTGGGGGACCTGCGGGTACAATCCTAGAGACCAGAGCTACACCTACATTGGGAAAACCACTAGTTTACCTCTTTTCCTTTCTAGAACTCTGTGGTGAAGGGCATGTTGGAGCTATGGAAGTTGAAGAATGGTGGCAAATCTGTCTGAGATAATAGTAGTTATCAGACAGAGTGAAGAGACCCACTCTGTGGTCTAGAACCTCGGTGGGGAGCTTCTCACTATGCTCTGGAAAGGAAATTCATGTTTACACATATCCGTGTTTGATCTTCTTCCTTGGGGCACTGTCATGCAGGAAAAACCAGAGCCTAATTAGTGTGTGACATCCTCACGCCAGTTGCTCCCTTTTCTCTCTGCTTTGTCAATGCCCAGTTTCCATATTTTAACCTGGTACTTGGCCAGACTCAGGAGACCCCCACCTTGGGGAGGAGACTGTGCTGGGTAAGGTAGTACCACTGCTTTGTGAAGTAGATTCCAAAGCCAATCAAGGAGGCAGGACACAGCTCTTCTTTTTTGGGGAAAACTAGGTGAAAAGATATCTTTGGAGGAAACAGAGACTAGACAATGAAGAAAAAAAAAACTTAAAAATACATCGTCATGTTCAATTTCTAAAAATATTTAAAATAAGATAAAACCAAGATTTTAAAAAAAAAGCAGGTAGCAAAGAATGACCAAAAAGATTTGAAGAGATGAGGATTAAGTGTAGAGATGGAAGAATGTGAAGGAGAAGCAGGAGGAAGAGGAGACAACTTTCTGGGTAATGGATATAGTAAACTGAGCCAGATTTCAGTTAACAATGCCAAGAAAGAAAACTTTCTATGTTAATTGGGAAGTTCATTTTTTTTCTTTTATATGAAGAAATAAACCAAGTTAACCAAGCAGGTAAATTTTAGACTCAAGGAATAGTCAAAGAAACTCTTAAAGTAAGAATTGATAATGAACTTTTATTTAATACTTCTTTTGATCATGGTTATTTGGGTTCATGGATTCAATTTGCTAACAGAATTCTGGCTACAGTCAAAGAAACATGCTGAATTCTTTTTTCTTTGCCTGTTTGAGACTGATCCAGAGGCCCAAAGAATCCTTTTGTATACCTAGAGGTCCTCTGGGGGACCTGCGGGTACAATCCTAGAGACCAGAGCTACACCTACATTGGGAAAACCACTAGTTTACCTCTTTTCCTTTCTAGAACTCTGTGGTGAAGGGCATGTTGGAGCTATGGAAGTTGAAGAATGGTGGCAAATCTGTCTGAGATAATAGTAGTTATCAGACAGAGTGAAGAGACCCACTCTGTGGTCTAGAACCTCGGTGGGGAGCTTCTCACTATGCTCTGGAAAGGAAATTCATGTTTACACATATCCGCGTGTTTGATCTTCTTCCTTGGGGCACTGTCATGCAGGAAAAACCAGAGCCTAATTAGTGTGTGACATCCTCACGCCAGTTGCTCCCTTTTCTCTCTGCTTTGTCAATGCCCAGTTTCCATATTTTAACCTGGTACTTGGCCAGACTCAGGAGACCCCCACCTTGGGGAGGAGACTGTGCTGGGTAAGGTAGTACCACTGCTTTGTGAAGTAGATTCCAAAGCCAATCAAGGAGGCAGGACACAGCTCTTCTAATGTATTTTGTGGAAAAGGAAATCAGTATGCTTCCTGTATTTGTTCCTAGGGCACTGATTTTTGATGCGTATGCAGGAGAGTAATTATTCTTTCACAAAACACCAGTGGATGGGATTTTACTCTGCATTTTTAGGTGTGGAAATGCTATTTAATTTTACAGTCATCCCCAGTGTCTCTTGTTGTTCCAATATTGTATACCTACTTCAAAGAGGTGAAAGAGATTGTCACACTTCAGTGGAGGATCCTACATAAGCTGAAAGTGCTAGTTTGAGACAGCTGACATTTGAGAAGTCATGCTGTGTTTCTATGGAAACTGTTTGTAGTTTTAAGAAAAACTCAGGTTTTAATCTCAAATGCAAGAAGCACAAAACTATACATTATAAATGGAGAAGTGGAATGGAAGAAATTCTAATCTGAAGACACAGAGTGATTGTTTTCTGCAAATTTAAAACTTTATCCTAAAATTGTATTTGTTGGATGTGTATAGTTTACCAATAGTTGGTCCAAATTTGATTTTGTCAGCAGACCAGGCACATGTTAAGTGAGCCATTTTTAGTAAGAGGCTCTCATTTCATTTTTAGGGGGAATCTGAGAAAGCCATTTAAAGAAGAATATAATGAAGAGATAGTTTCGTGATTATGCATAATGGGGTTATGAAAGTTTGGCATAGACTCATCTCTGGAAGTGTAACACTAAATGATGAATTGATTGTGTTTTAAACATATAAGAAGGAGCAGGTATGTGAGAACTGTGCTAAACAAATGAAGACTCAGCATAAGTGAGTAGAACTGGCTTGTAATATTTATAATGAAAAAGAAATAGGGACAAAAGGAAAAGCTTTGTGACAGTTTCAAAAACATTCACGGGTATGTTGGCACATATAAAGAGTAAGTCGAAAGGAAGTAAGAAGCATTGCTAGCCAGGACAAAGTAAGGGTCTTTAACAGGTTTTGAAAAATCTTTTTGATATTTTCACCATCTGCTAAAGATCAAAGTTAACTAGACGGTTACTGATTAGGTAGTGAATCTTACAAAATGCTCTAACCAATTATTCTTTTTCAGTGAGTCTTGGAGCAGAAAAAGATCAGTTGATGAAAATTTCTTAAAAGCTTAGGTAAGTGCTGTGAAAGTTGGGTTATTTTAAATGAATCATGGCGGTCAGGAACAAGGAAAATGGAGACAAAACTCCTTATTTCCCAGAAGAAAAAAATAAACCTATCAGAAATGTGATAAGATATCTCTACATAAATAGCTACAAATAAATTGTAGCATGTAGGCGATGGATCTACTGCATGACAGCAAATTATTCCTCAAGATACATTTTAATGGAAAACTGCCTTTTCTATAACTCAACAAACGGTGATATTTGATACTACTTGCATTTTCATAAGTCATGCTGTGTTTCTATGGAAACTGTTTGTAGTTTTAAGAAAAACTCAGGTTTTAATCTCAAATGCAAGAAGCACAAAACTATACATTATAAATGGAGAAGTGGAATGGAAGAAATTCTAATCTGAAGACACAGAGTGATTGTTTTCTGCAAATTTAAAACTTTATCCTAAAATTGTATTTGTTGGATGTGTATAGTTTACCAATAGTTGGTCCAAATTTGATTTTGTCAGCAGACCAGGCACATGTTAAGTGAGCCATTTTTAGTAAGAGGCTCTCATTTCATTTTTAGGGGGAATCTGAGAAAGCCATTTAAAGAAGAATATAATGAAGAGATAGTTTCGTGATTATGCATAATGGGGTTATGAAAGTTTGGCATAGACTCATCTCTGGAAGTGTAACACTAAATGATGAATTGATTGTGTTTTAAACATATAAGAAGGAGCAGGTATGTGAGAACTGTGCTAAACAAATGAAGACTCAGCATAAGTGAGTAGAACTGGCTTGTAATATTTATAATGAAAAAGAAATAGGGACAAAAGGAAAAGCTTTGTGACAGTTTCAAAAACATTCACGGGTATGTTGGCACATATAAAGAGTAAGTCGAAAGGAAGTAAGAAGCATTGCTAGCCAGGACAAAGTAAGGGTCTTTAACAGGTTTTGAAAAATCTTTTTGATATTTTCACCATCTGCTAAAGATCAAAGTTAACTAGACGGTTACTGATTAGGTAGTGAATCTTACAAAATGCTCTAACCAATTATTCTTTTTCAGTGAGTCTTGGAGCAGAAAAAAGATCAGTTGATGAAAATTTCTTAAAAGCTTAGGTAAGTGCTGTGAAAGTTGGGTTATTTTAAATGAATCATGGCGGTCAGGAACAAGGAAAATGGAGACAAAACTCCTTATTTCCCAGAAGAAAAAAATAAACCTATCAGAAATGTGATAAGATATCTCTACATAAATAGCTACAAATAAATTGTAGCATGTAGGCGATGGATCTACTGCATGACAGCAAATTATTCCTCAAGATACATTTTAATGGAAAACTGCCTTTTCTATAACTCAACAAACGGTGATATTTTGATACTTTCATTTTCATGATTTGCTGCTGTGCTCTTGCTTCACCTACCCCTGTGAACTTGACTGCATTGTGAAACAGCAGTGAGTAAACAAAGGATCCACTAGGAGAGGGAACTTGCATTCCAGAGAGAGGGACAGCCTCCAAGTAAAGCTATAGGACACTGTCTTTGGTAAAAGAGACTTGAGGAAAAGTGAAGTAGTGCGGGGAGTATGGCTGCTATTTGACTTAGTATATCTGATACCCAGGGAAGGAATTTGGAAAGTTTTGTACAGAGTCATGCATAAATTGTGGAGAGCAGTTAGCCTTGCAGGTATCTTGGGAAACATCATTCTGGGAAAGGGAAACAGCAACGACCAAGGGAGGAGGAGGAACCTGAGGTATGTACCTGTGCAGAGTACTCCGGAGACAGTCAGAGGTCTGTGTGGCTCGGTTGGAGGGAACAGGGGAAGAATGAAGAAAGAATGGTCAGGGCAGAAGCAAGGGTTGGATCATACAGGCTTAGATGCCTACTGTATATACTTTGGATTTTATTTCCAGTGTTCTTTGAAAGGAGTCACTGGATGGTTTTAAGAAATAAAATATCATAATGAAATTTAATGTATTATGAAGCATCAGTCAACTACAAAAGGGTGGATTAAGTGTGAGTTTCCAAAAATAAAGACAAGGGGAGAATGCACAGCCAAGGAAGAAAAGATGTGGCTAGAACCAAAGTGACATAGTTAATTCAATGAGAAAGGTTCGAATTGAGGACACATTTCGAAGGTAGAATTGACAGATTCTCAGCAAATGAATGCGTGTTGGAATGAGTAGAGAAATCAAGATTGAGTCCAAGGATTTTGGCATGAGGAAGAGAAAGCATGGGGCTGACACTTCCTGTAAAGTGAACATTTGTGGGATGCAAGAAATTTAGAGTTTTTAAAAACTTAGGTTTGAGTTACCTGTTAGAAATCCAAATGTAACTTAGATATATGAGTCTAGAGTTCAGATGAAAGGTCAGGGCTTATAGATATGTTTTGGGAAGTGATACACATATCCGCAAGACTTATTAAAGCCACAAAACTAGGTAAGACCACCTGGGAAGGGAATGTGGATAATGAAGAGAAGATATGCAAGGACAAAGCCCAGAACATTGTTATTCTAGTGGATAAGAAAGGCAGGCAGATACAGCAAGTAGTGAAAGGAGCAGTCAGTGTTTGAAGGAAAACCTGAAGTGGGAGATAGCACCAAAACAAGAAGAAAGTGCTTCAGGGATGAGGAAGTAATCAACTGTGTCACTTCTGAGAATCTGAGTAAAATGGAGACTGGGAATTACCTTTTAAATTATCAATTTGGAGGTTATTAGGGACCCAAATGAGGGCACATTTTCCTTGACTGGTAGGAAAGAAAGATGAATCAAAGGAGGAGAGGAGTAGACAAGAAAATACAAATAACTCTTCTGAAATATTTGCTATATGAGGGAACAAGGGTCTGTAACTGGTGAGAGATAAATTCCAGGGAAGTTTTTGTTATCATTTTATGATGGGGATATTATACATGCTTCCAACTACGTAAAAACTATCCAATAGAAAGGAAAAAAAATGATGGCAAGGGAAAAATAATTATAGGAGCGGAATCTCTAATATGGAGAGAGGCAGTTGATTCCAATGCACAATCCAGAAGATGGTCTTAGGAGTATGGAAAGCTCATTCATTTTAAAAGGAGATAAAGCTGAATTATCAAGAAAAAAGGTAGGTAGATTTGAAGACTTGCTGATGTAAGTAGGTGACTGTGTTATTACTTTCTTTAGCTAATAGCACATAATTCAAGGAAGTAAGTGCTACTATTACTTGCATATTATAGATGAGGAAACCAAAAATGTAGCTAGAGATAGCTACTACAAGGATGTTCTGAAGTTATGAAACAACAACGTTAAAACCACAGATTCTCAGAAAACATTAGCCAGAAATGTTATCTTTGTCTATGATCTGTTAACATGCTCTAATCAAAAATATATTTAGGGAGTGATGCAGTGTAAACTATTATCTTATTTGGAGTTTGTAATTCATGAATATATGTAATGGACCATGTATAACCCATAAAGTTCAAGGCATATTATAAAGTGTGAACTATAGAAGTTATTTTGGAGGTTAGATTTAAGAATTGAAAAGAGAACTTTATTTTTATTCTATTTTTAAAATTTTGTATTTGTATTCCTTTTTAAATTTTTATTGGACTATAGTTGCTTTACAGTGTTGTGTTAGTTTCTGATGTACAGCAAAATGCATCTCCTGTACATATTCATATATCCCAACCCTCAGGACTTCCTTTCAAGGTCACCACAGTGTATTAAAATACGCTCCCTGTGGAATACAGTATGTTCTCATAGTTATGCATTTTATAAGTAGTATTAATATTATATTTGTATGAGTCCTAGTCTCCAACACCTTGACTCCTTGGTATCCATACCTTTTTTCTTTACATCTGTGTCTCTACTTCTGTTTTGCAAACAGGATCATCTATACTATTTGTTCTAGATACTGTGATTGTGTTAATATATGGTATTTGTTTACCTCTTTCTTACTTCACTCTGTATGACACTCTCTAGGCCCATCCACATCTCTACCAATGACTCAGTTTTGTTGCTATTTATCGCTAAATAATATTCGATTGTGTGTATACACATATACACTTATATATATACACATATACACTTATATCTTCACTCCTCTGTTGATGGATATTTAGGTTGTTGCCATGTCCTGATTATTATAAATAGTGCTGAAATGACATTGTATCTTTTTGAATTATGATTTTCTTTGGGAATATGCCCTGTAGTGGAATTTATGGATCATATGATAATACTATTTTTAGTTTTTTAAGAAAACTCTATACTGTTGCCCATACTGGATGTATCAGTTTATACTTCCACCAACTGTACATGAGGGTTCTCTTTTCTCCACATCCTCTCCAGCATTTATTGTTTGTAGATACTTTGATGATGGCCATTTTGACTGGTGTGAGGTGATATCGCATTGTAGTTTTGATTTGCGTTCCTCTAATAATTAGTGATGTTGAGTGACTTTTCATGTGTTCATTGATCATCTATGTATCTTCTTTTGAGAAATGTCTATTTTGGTCTTCTGTTCATTTTTATTTTTTTTGTTGATACTGAACTGCATGAGTTGCTTGTATATTTTGGAAGAGAAAAAAGTAAAATATAAAAAGAAAATTTTCAGTTTGAAAATGAATTTAAGCTTATTTCCAAAGTGTTTATCATTATCATTTTTTTAGTGAAAGTGCTGATAATGAATTGCAGCTTACTTGAAGGTAGTTAGGTAAAATATGTTTATCATTTTCGGAGTATAAAATATTTTATTTCCTAGAGCACAGTAATTACCATTAAAAAGGCAGAATGCTCCTAAATGGTGAATAAAAATACATTTTCTGAAGTTCTTGGAAATATGTGCATATTTCAGCTTATGAATTCTTGGATTTATGCCTAGAAAAGTTAAAAATTCAAAAAGACTGAAGTGTTGCATGATATCATTAAATCAATATTTTTTCACTATCTTAATAATATATGATGCCATAATGTTAAGCAACAAAAGAACACTGTCAACGAGACATATCTTAATTAGAGAAAATTTTGGGTGTTTTACAAATAACAAAGAGATGCCTGAGATTAGACTACATGGGACTATATAGAAAAAAACTATATCAATCAGTATTAGATGTTATTAGATTCTGTGAACAATATAAAATTCTCTTAAAACTGTCAGTTCCTATAGGACTGCTTAAATGTTCTCAAAAATATTTATCTTTCTCATAGAAATTAATATATATTTTTGTAAAAACACCCTATTACTACTCAGACATAAAGCATTTGAAAAGAATCACACTAATTTTTTTTGCTTGACTAAATTGGGCCCCTTCATGGAGAAAGTACATTGATTTTCTTTGGGAATATGCCCTGTAGTGGAATTTATGGATCATATGATAATACTATTTTTAGTTTTTTAAGAAAACTCTATACTGTTGCCCATACTGGATGTATCAGTTTATACTTCCACCAACTGTACATGAGGGTTCTCTTTTCTCCACATCCTCTCCAGCATTTATTGTTTGTAGATACTTTGATGATGGCCATTTTGACTGGTGTGAGGTGATATCGCATTGTAGTTTTGATTTGCGTTCCTCTAATAATTAGTGATGTTGAGTGACTTTTCATGTGTTCATTGATCATCTATGTATCTTCTTTTGAGAAATGTCTATTTTGGTCTTCTGTTCATTTTTTTTTTTTTTTTTTTTTTTGATACTGAACTGCATGAGTTGCTTGTATATTTTGGAAGAGAAAAAAGTAAAATATAAAAAGAAAATTTTCAGTTTGAAAATGAATTTAAGCTTATTTCCAAAGTGTTTATCATTATCATTTTTTTAGTGAAAGTGCTGATAATGAATTGCAGCTTACTTGAAGGTAGTTAGGTAAAATATGTTTATCATTTTCGGAGTATAAAATATTTTATTTCCTAGAGCACAGTAATTACCATTAAAAAGGCAGAATGCTCCTAAATGGTGAATAAAAATACATTTTCTGAAGTTCTTGGAAATATGTGCATATTTCAGCTTATGAATTCTTGGATTTATGCCTAGAAAAGTTAAAAATTCAAAAAGACTGAAGTGTTGCATGATATCATTAAATCAATATTTTTTCACTATCTTAATAATATATGATGCCATAATGTTAAGCAACAAAAGAACACTGTCAACGAGACATATCTTAATTAGAGAAAATTTTGGGTGTTTTACAAATAACAAAGAGATGCCTGAGATTAGACTACATGGGACTATATAGAAAAAAACTATATCAATCAGTATTAGATGTTATTAGATTCTGTGAACAATATAAAATTCTCTTAAAACTGTCAGTTCCTATAGGACTGCTTAAATGTTCTCAAAAATATTTATCTTTCTCATAGAAATTAATATATATTTTTGTAAAAACACCCTATTACTACTCAGACATAAAGCATTTGAAAAGAATCACACTAATGTGTCTCAATTTTTTGTTCTTGTTGTTGCTTGACTAAATTGCATTCATGGAGAGAATACTCACTAACCCATTCAAGCAGGTGGAGAAAGTACTATCTGATTCAGTGGTTTAGCCACAGTCGGGGAAATCCTTGATTCCCACAAGAAATTGCACTAATTTTACATATTCAGAAATCATTGCTTCACTCAGGAGTTAGCAACCTATAGATAGTAGACTCTTAAAACAAGATTTATAAAATTAAACATAGTTATTTTTTTCTCTTTAAGCTACATTTCTGTTTTACCCGTTGATCTCTAGTACATTGTTCATCTTAATTAAGCAAAAGTTAGATGGTTTCAGGCCTCAAATTGTGCACATTTATATGGAAATCCAATCCACAATAAACGAATTGTGTATTAGTCTGAGTTCTAAGAACACATGGCAAACATTTTAAGACCCATGTAACATAAAACTTGTTTTCCTAGAAAAAAAAAAAAAAAGTAATGTGGGATTCAGCTGATGATTCAATTATCAGATGTAAACCTGGAAAAGGTATTGTTTTATTCCTCAATTAGGTGACGATACTAGAATCTATTTATTAGAATCAGTTCAGTTGTGCTCAGTCATGTTGCACTCTTTGCAACTCCATGGACTGCAGCATGCCAGCCTTTTGTGTCCTTCACCATCTCCCAGAGCTTGCTCAAAGTCACGTCCATTGACTCGGTGATGCTATCCAAACATCTTCTCCTGTTGCCCCCTTCTCCTCTTGCTCTCAACCAGCATCAGGGTCTTTTCCAATGAGTTCATCATCTCACCAGGTGGCCAAGGCTTTAGAGCTTCAGCTTCACCAGCGATGAATGTTCAGGCTTGATTTCCTTTAGGGTTGATCTCCTTGCTGTCCAAGGGACTCTCACTAGTCTTCTCCAATACCACAGTTCAAAGGCATCAGTTATTCGGTGCTTGGCCTCCTTTATGGTCCAACTCACACATCCATACATGGCTACTGGGAAGAGCATAGATTTGACTATAAGGACCTTAATTGGCAAAGTGGTATCTCTGCTTTTGAATGTGCTGTCTGGGTTTGTCATAGTTTTTCTTCCAAGGAGCAAGCGTCTTTTAATTTCATGGCTGCAATCACTATCCACAGTGATTTTGGAGCACAAGGAAATAAAGTCTGTCACTGTTACCATTGTTTGTTCATCTATAAAGTGATGGGATGGGATGCCGTGATCTTAGTTTTTTGAATGCTGAGCTTTAGGCTAGCTTTTCAACTGTCCTCTTTCATCTTCATCCAGAGGCTCTTTAGAGTTCCTCTTCACTTACTGCCAGAAGGGTAGTGTCATCTGCATACCTGAGGTTATCGGTACTTTTCCAGGCAATCTTGATTCCAGGTTGTGAATCATCTACCCCGGAATTGCCCATAATGTACTCCGCATATAAGTTAAATAGGCAGGGTGACAATAGAGCCTTGACATATTCCTTTCCCAATTTGGAACCAGTGCCCTATCCAGTTCTGCTACTTCTTGACCTGCATAAAGGTTTTGCGGGAGGCAGATGATATGGTCTGGTTTCCATGTATTTCAGAATTTTCCACATTTGTGATCCACACAGTCAAAGGCTTTGGCATAGTCAATGAAGCAGAAGTAGATGGTTTTTTTTTTTTCTGGAATTCTCTTGCTTTTTCTGATTCCAATAGATGTTGGCAATTGGATCTTTGCCTTTTAAAAATCCAGCTTATACATCTGGAAGTTCTTGGTTCACTTACTGTTGAAGCCTAGTTTGGAGGGTTTGGAGCATTATTTTGCTAGCATGTGAAATGAGTGCAATTGTGCAGTAGTTTGAACATTCTTTGCCATTGCCCTTTGCCCTTCTTTGGGATTAGAGTGAAAACTGACCTTTTCCAGTCCAGAGGCCTGTGATAAATTTTCCAAACTTGCGGCATATTGAGTGTAGCACTTTAACTGCATCATCTTTTAGGATTTGAAATTTACTAGAATCGATTTCACAATATATGTAATGCACTTAAAATAGTGCTTGGCACATAGTGAGAACTCTATTTGCCTGTATGTTGAGCCCTTAGTGACTCCTCTGTGAATATATCTGTAATATTTCAGAAAGAACCGACTTTCTTTTCCTAATGTCTTCTCTATACCTACCTCTATTTTAAGACTTAAATGACTGTATGCAGCTGTATTAATCAGGACTCTTTCCGTCCATGAAACAAACCTAACTAAAATTAATTTTATAAAAGAGAGCTAATGTAGTAGAGCCAAAAGGTAGGCATGGTACCACTTAAGGGTTCAAAACACACCATCAAAGCTCTATTTCTTTACCTGTTGCTTCTGGTTCCTTCCACGTGTTTTCTTTTCTTCTCAAGACAGAAACTTCCCACATCAGAGAGAATATATCTATGACATGTTCCACACCATTATTAATAGAGCTAAGCTGAGCATGCCCAGTGGCTCAGTTGTAAAGAATTTGCCTGCAGTGCAGGAGCCACAGGAGATGAGGGCTCAATCCTTGGGGCAGGAAGTTCCCCTGGAGGAGGCCATGGCAGCCCACTCCAGTGTTCTTGCCTGGAGAATCCCATGGACGTAAGAGCCTGGTGGGCTACAGTCCATAGGGTCACAGAGTCAGACACATCTGAAGTAACCTAGCATGCGTGCACGAGCTGGTTTTACATGCCTAGCCCTGAAGTAATCACTGTAGCTCTTCAAAGCCTGGATATCCCTCAGTGAGAGCAAGCCTGATAATGTTTGCTCATGACTAGACAGGGGTTATATATTTGGGAAGAATATCACAGAAGGAGCATGTTTTTAGGAGCTGGAAGGAAACAGATCCTGTTTGGTGATGAGTATGATTCACTAGGAAGGGGCAGAGTTAATGATGTAGCAGTGAAAAAAGACTACTGTCAAAGGAATGCCATTAAGCAAACAAGAGGAAATAGAATTTAGAAGTTTAGTCATAGTTAAAAAAGGCTTGATAGAGCTTATTGAGTACAGATGATATAAGCAAGAGTGTGGTTTTGGATGATTGGGCCTATTTTCCACTGTGCATTCATTTTTTCATTGCTGTGTAACAAATTATCACAAATTTAGCAATTTAAGACAACATATATTTTATTATCTCAGTTTTCATGAGTTATAGGATAATTGACAGAGCTTAACCTGCTTCTCTGCTCAGGGTCACACAGGGATGTAATTGAGGTGTCAACTGGTGCTGAAGCTTCCTGTAAAGTTCAGAGCTCTCTTCCCAGTTCACGTGGTTGTTGGGGAATTTCATTTCTTGGAAGTTGTGGACTCATGGTGGGTTGTTTCTTCAGGCCAGCAAGAGAATATCTTTGTCGTCTTCTTCTTTTTTTTTTTTTTTTTCTGTCTTCTTTAAATATCTTTAAACCTCTGAACTTTTTTAATGTTGCAAGTGATTAGATCAGTCCACCAAGGAATATCAACCTTTTGATTAAGTTAAAGTCAACAGATTAGGGATCTCAATCGCATCCTCAAAATCCCTTCACCTTTGCCATTTAATAATCACAGGAATGATAACCCATCAACTTCACCTTCTTCTGTTAGAGGTAAATTATAGATCTTAACCATATACAAGGGAAGGAGATTCTCTAAGGGCATGGCTCACTGGAATCACCTTCAACAGCTTCTACTTTCTTAGTTAAGAAAGAAGCAAGATCACAGATTCTTTGGACAGAGGAGAAGTTACTGGAGATTTGAAGAAAGCGGAAAGAGGATGAAATGTATCTAAAAATGAGTGTGCCTGTTGACTGTAAGCAATCTTTTCACGATTTGTAGGGCTTCTCCAGCATGTGGTTTCCTAGTATAACTGCTTATCCAAACCAGTCCTTATACTGTAGCCAGTTACTAAATATTCCAAAAGATATTTATGGGCCTTTGTAATAAATACTAAGAATTAATTTTACTGACCTTATGATTGATTTACTAGCAATTATGACTAATGGAGAAATTAGGTTAATAGTCAACTCATGTTTTTATAAATCTTAATTATTTTTAAATATTTATTTATTTGGCTGTATCAGGTCTTAGCTGTGAACTCTGGTGGCATGTGGGATCTAGTTCCCTGACCAGGGATTGAACCAGAACCCCCTGCATTAGGAACACAGAGTCTTAGTCACTGAAACACCAGGAAAGTCCCTAAGTCTTAATATTGATTGAAAAGCTTGCCAATTTGTGGTGCATGCTCTATTTTAATAGCTATGTAAAATTTAGCAAAATATTTCATGAAAAGAGCACAGGGATTATGCAAACAACTCAGGAACTATGAGTCTCTCAAGCACTATACTGTTGAAATAAATGACTGATTAGAAATCTGTTTCACTGGGGCTGTTCTAGAATTTCTACCACTAATATGTTAAATCAACTCAATAGCCTTATTTTTATGTAAGCAATGGAGCTTTTTTGTATTGTGTTTGTTTGCTTTATAGACCTCTAAAATTAACTTTGTATAAAAAGCTCATTAAAAGTAATAATTTATGAAACAGAGCTAGTTTTATTTTTAATGTCTTAGTTAAGATAAAATGAGGGCTTCCCTGGTGGTCCAGTGGGTAAGGACACTGCCTTGCAGTGCAAGGGGCACCGGTTTGATCCCTGGCCTGGGAAGATCCCATGTGCCGCAGAGCGGCTGGACCAATGTGTCAAAATACCGAGCCAGCCCTCTGGAGTGCGTGTGCGCAGCGACAAGAGAGGTCAACGAGATGAGAGGCCCACACGGGCCAAAGAACAAAGATGGATGAAAATAGACAAATGGAAGACCAATAGAAGTGGCCCACCTGCCCCCCACCCTCCCCACCCCCCCCAAAATAAATAAATGTTTTTTAAAAAAAAGATAAAATGAAATTACATCTGCCAAGATTATTTGGCTACAATTATAAAATCAAGGAACAAATCTACCATCTTCTTACAAGCAGCTCAAGAAGAATAAAAAACAGTAAGAAATGTTCATGAACACAAACCTTGTGTGAATACCTTGTTTTATATATGTAGAGCTTCATATGAATCTATCTTTGGTTCAGCAAACATTTAATTCACACCTACTCTATGCCAGACACCGGGAATATAAAGGTGGAACCAGGCTTCAAAGCTACAGTGAATGCTACATTTCATTAAATTTAGTGTTGAATCTATGACTGTATATTTTTAACCTCTATATTTATTATGTTCTGTATTCTATGTGTATTTTATATTCCTGACCAGGGATTGAACCAGAACCCCCTGCATTAGGAACACAGAGTCTTAGTCACTGAAACACCAGGAAAGTCCCTAAGTCTTAATATTGATTGAAAAGCTTGCCAATTTGTGGTGCATGCTCTATTTTAATAGCTATGTAAAATTTAGCAAAATATTTCATGAAAAGAGCACAGGGATTATGCAAACAACTCAGGAACTATGAGTCTCTCAAGCACTATACTGTTGAAATAAATGACTGATTAGAAATCTGTTTCACTGGGGCTGTTCTAGAATTTCTACCACTAATATGTTAAATCAACTCAATAGCCTTATTTTTATGTAAGCAATGGAGCTTTTTTGTATTGTGTTTGTTTGCTTTATAGACCTCTAAAATTAACTTTGTATAAAAAGCTCATTAAAAGTAATAATTTATGAAACAGAGCTAGTTTTATTTTTAATGTCTTAGTTAAGATAAAATGAGGGCTTCCCTGGTGGTCCAGTGGGTAAGGACACTGCCTTGCAGTGCAAGGGGCACCGGTTTGATCCCTGGCCTGGGAAGATCCCATGTGCCGCAGAGCGGCTGGACCAATGTGTCCAAATACCGAGCCAGCACTCTGGAGTGCGTGTGCGCAGCGACAACAGAGGTCACCGCGATGAGAGGCCCACACGGGCCAAAGAACAAAGATGGATGAAAATAGACAAATGGAAGACCAATAGAAGTGGCCCACCTGCTCCCTCCTCCCCACCACCAAAATAAATAAATGTTTTTTAAAAAAAAGATAAAATGAAATTACATCTGCCAAGATTATTTGGCTACAATTATAAAATCAAGGAACAAATCTACCATCTTCTTACAAGTAGCTCAAGAAGAATAAAAAACAGTAAGAAATGTTCATGAACACAAACCTTGTGTGAATACCTTGTTTTGTATATGTAGAGCTTCATATGAATCTATCTTTGGTTCAGCAAACATTTAATTCACACCTACTCTATGCCAGACACCGGGAATATAAAGGTGGAACCAGGCTTCAAAGCTCCAGTGAATGCTACATTTCATTAAATTTAGTGTTGAATCTATGACCGTATATTTTTAACCTCTATATTTATTATGTTCTGTATTCTATGTGTATTTTATATTCTTAAAAGAAATGAAACCAGATATTTTATACCCTTAAGGGGCTTATAGTATAGAGAAAGATACTTACATATGAAACTTCTCAATACAAAGTAGCAGATGCTAGACTACACATGTTCCTAGCCTGGTGCTGTAGGAAAAAGGCTGGGTGTAGGGAAATATTACCACTAAAGTAGACTGACAGAATTAGTTCAGCTTTCTCTCTACTCAACTGGGGGACATTGGCAACTGTGGTACATAGGGTTTTCTTAATTATGAAATAAAAGCCAACTCAGAATGCTGAAATAACATGAACATGAAATAACAAGGACACTGCTTAACACAGTGTTTGATACACATGAGATACCTGTTAGAAATATTTATTTCCTTTACTTTTTTGTCCCACTCATCCTCTTTATAGTAGGTGTAAACTAAATGAATAGGAAACGCATGAAAACATTATTTTATAACCTTTTTTTCATAAGGCTATAAATAAGTTTTGTTTGGTTATTCCTCCTGAAGTATAATCTGAAGGATATTTTTGTAGCAGAAATTCTGAGGGAAAAAAAGTCATATAAATAGAATCATAAAATACATAATCCTTGGGCACTGACTTCTTCTACTTAAGACAATGCATTGTGATTCATCCATGTGGTTGTATGCATCAGTGCTTTGTTATTTATTATTGCCAAGCAATATCATATGAATGTACTGGGGTTCATTTATCCTTTTACCCACTGAAAGACATTTGGGTTGTTTCTATTTTGAGTATATAGATGACAGTCATGGCCAACATTTGCTGAACATTACCATGTTTCAGGAGTGTTTTAGGTACTTTATTTATATTAATATATTTAATAGTCACAATATTATAAGAAAGGAAAAGATCAGAGTAATAAAATATAGAGTGGATGATGAAAGTTAATTTTAAGGTTGATACAATTTTATAGAGTCTTTGCCCCTTCTGTCAGATTTTATGTTTTAATTATAGAAATGCAGACTTTTCCTCTTGATGCTGTTGATAACATTAACATAAAAATAATTTTAGTGCTGATTAGCAATCTTAGCCATCATCCAAACCAATCCCTTCATTATAAAGATATGGAAACTGAGCAGATGAGATTTTAGTAAACATTTTGGCTTATTTTTTGTTAAAGAGTGGTGAGGTATGGTTAACATACTACTAATTCAACAAATGTAAATCTTTTTCTATATAAAATTCTGAGCTATATAATTTCACTTTCCCTTCTAGAGTTAATATATATCTGACTCAGTTGACTCTCATTTTAATTATTAATGGGAATAGTTCTGTCATAGTTGATTAGACATAACAGGAAATATAAATGGCATCATGTAAAATACAATACTTTGTAAGTTAAAAACTCTTAAGTATCATGAAAGAAGAAAGCTAGCACCACTGTACTCCCTGGCAGAAAGTCAAGAAATGTGTCATGAACTGAATACTCAAAAAAAAAAAAAATCACAGGAAGAATTGCTTGAGGCCCATTCACTCTTTGGGATGGTTGTACATGGGTGGAGAGAAAGCTAACTGCTATCAGGAAATGGTGCATGGCAGGGTACTGCAATCATATACTATAAAGATATTTGTAAGAAAGAGTCTTGGGAAAGTTGATGCACTTTAGGGAAGGTGCTAATAGAGATCCTGTATTTTATATTATTCATATCTTCTTTAGGAGAATCCTTAGGAGAGATTCCTCTCATCGTAGCAAAGCAACAGTAGCTTTCTGGAGAAATTAATTTGCCTTATACTATGGATACTGCACAGTGTGTAGATTATTACATGTCCTTTTCCATACTGGCTAGTTGAAAGCTTAGGGTTAAATTTGTAGTCAGCAGTATAGCGCTGTATTTACATTATTCAGTTTTCACTTAAGGCTGGATTCAGTATTTTTATTCTCGCTCTCCTTTGGGGACTGTATTGTTACATGTTATGTATTCTAATAAATCACTAATATCCTTTTGAAACAAAGCAGATCAGAAAGGCAGATGAGTTGAGACCAAGGTAGGAAGGCTGAATGCAGGCAGGCAGCAGGAGGAAGGATAGCAAGTAGGCTGCCCAGAGGAGACTAGAAAAAACTTAGACTTCCACACACACCAGTTTTATGTTTTAATTATAGAAATGCAGACTTTTCCTCTTGATTGATAACATTAACATAAATAATTTTAGTGCTGATTAGCAATCTTAGCCATCATCCAAACCAATCCTTCATTATAAAGATATGGAAACTGAGCAGATGAGATTTTAGTAAACATTTTGGCTTATTTTTTGTTAAAGAGTGGTGAGGTATGGTTAATATACTACTAATTCAGCAAATGGAAATCTTTTTCTATATAAAATTCTGAGCTATATAATTTCACTTTCCCTTCTAGAGTTAATATATATCTGACTCAGTTGACTCTCATTTTAATTATTAATGGGAATAGTTCTGTCATAGTTGATTAGACATAACAGGAAATATAAATGGCATCATGTAAAATACAATACTTTGTAAGTTAAAAACTCTTAAGTATCATGAAAGAAGAAAGCTAGCACCACTGTACTCCCTGGCAGAAAGTCAAGAAATGTGTCATGAACTAAATACTCAAAAAAAAAAAAAAAAAAAAAAATCACAGGAAGAATTGCTTGAGGCCCATTCACTCTTTGGGATGGTTGTACATGGGTGGAGAGAGAGCTAACTGCTATCAGTAAATGGTGCATGGCAGGGTACTGCAATCATATACTATAAAGATATTTGTAAGAAAGAGTCTTGGGAAAGTTGATGCACTTTAGGGAAGGTGCTAATAGAGATCCTGTATTTTATATTATTCATATCTTCTTTAGGAGAATCCTTAGGAGAGATTCCTCTCATCGTAGCAAAGCAACAGTAGCTTTCTGGAGAAATTAATTTGCCTTATACTATGGATACTGCACAGTGTGTAGATTATTACATGTCCTTTTCCATACTGGCTAGTTAAAAGCTTAGGGTTAAATTTGTAGTCAGCAGTATAGCGCTGTATTTACATTATTCAGTTTTCACTTAAGGCTGGATTCAGTATTTTTATTCTCGCTCTCCTTTGGGGACTGTATTGTTATATGTTATGTATTCTAACAAATCACTAATATCCTTTTGAAACAAAGCAGATCAGAAAGGCAGATGAGTTGAGACCAAGGTAGGAAGGCTGAATGCAGGCAGGCAGCAGGAGGAAGGATAGCAAGTAGGCTGCCCAGAGGAGACTAGACTTCCACACAACCACTCAGTTTTCTTCCTACCTACTTGCCAGACATTGACAATGGATCTATATCTAAAAAGCAACAGAATAAAAGCATTCCAGATCCCTCTCAGTGAATATTCATTCAAATCAGCTATTCAAAAGTCAATTCAGGAAAAATAATAGAGAAGACTGGCTGAGAGATATACACCTAACTCACTTTTTGATGCTTTAATTTCTGCTAAGACCTAGGGAAAGTTATCACATAGAGTCACAAAGATTGACTTTCACTGACTCCTGTTTTCCTTTTGTACACTTGGAATATATCTAATAATCATCACAGTAACTAGTCATATTAAATCTCTTCAAGTGTTATAAAATGTTGAGGGCACTTTTCATAATACAGTTTTATGTTCTTTACATCAGAGGTCAAAAATAAGCAACCGATGAACAGATCCAACCAGGACATATTTTTAAAATAATTTGCAGTATTTGCCAACATGTTACAAATAGAGAAATCCCCACACATGCAGGCATACATATTTCCTCATTTCAGGGACCCATAGTTACAGGGGGCAGCACTGACAGGCGCAGTCACTCTTCTTAGGCGACCGCTGTCTCCAGTCGCTAGTGTTTAAACTCTACGGGGTTTAAACCCAATGTGTTTCCTTACATCACCTAGTATTTTCCACTGGGTTTCTGCATTTTTGACCCTGGGTAAAATGCCTGTCCGAGAAATGTATTTTAAAATGTATTGAAAAGGCAAAGCTTGCCTTCATAGGAAAAGGGGGTACTTCTTTTCTGGCAAGAGGAGCCATAAAACATCTTGCATTCACTACTGATAAGCTCTCGATACCAAATGCATAGTCAACCATATACACAAATGTATAAGTATGTTCCTTTTTAAAATTTCATCATTGATTATATATTGTATAACTATTTCTTACGAAAAATATGTCAAGTCCTTTTTGCAGTCAGCGTGCACATGTTCTCATAAGAGGAAAGATAGTCAAGAATGACTCACATAAACAGCATGAAATGAGATAAAAATGTACATTAATGAAATATTTTATTTGTGGATTAAATCTTTAGCTACAAACACATCATGCTCATATGAGGAAAAATAAATTAGAATTTGAGTTTAGTGTTTGTAAGACTGTCACTATATATTGTTCTTACAAGATACCTAAAAAGCCAAGGACCTAATTTTCAAGAATGTGAATAAACAACACCACAAATTTTCAAGGAAGAATTTAGTAATAAGATTTGCAGTTGATTTTTTACATGATATCAGAGGTACTGCACTTTTTTAATACTAATGGCTTAATAGTCAGCCATGTGGATATGTTTGGGTAACTAAAAAATGACATAGAATAGTGGTACTCAATAAAATAAAATTTAAGATGTGTAAACTAAAAGCGTGGCTGCTACTCTTAGGTGATTATTCAACATAAATTTCTAAAACGTATGACATGTATTACAACTGAATTTTCTCTTAAGTATTTCTCTCTTTTGTATTTGATATTTTCAAGATGAGGATAAAAATCACGTTGTTAGACATAACCAACCTAACATGGTGATATAGTGTTTTCTAAATGGCTTTTGTAAAACAGACTGACTCAAAAATATTTCTACACATGGACATCATTATTTAATTAATGTATTTTAAATGCTCTTGAGCAGATGAAGACCGCCACTTTGTGCTGTTTATAATGATTGTTGTTCAGATTTTTAACCTATTTTTTTAAAAGGTAAAAAACACAGAAGCAGGATGATATAATCATAAAGTATAACTGAATTATATATATAGAATTATTGCTACCATGGTACATATTTATTTTGTATAATGAAATAATTATTTCAGTGAGATGGACTGTAAGAGGTATTTTAACTTTATGGTTACATTTATAGTTATATAAATTTAATATATAAGATGCTATAAATGTAGGTTAGAACATACAATATAAAAAAGTGATACTATATTTTGAGCTTAGTCAATTTTAGATCTGTGACTACTTTCTTATTATTAATAATCTTAAATTATTGTTTTTTGGTTCATAAATAGTAATTATAACAACAGCAAAATCTAGTCAAACTGAAAACTGTTCCTCCCTTCACAGATAGTTAGAATATAACAGCACTAAGTTCTTTGATTTGACTAAGGCTGAAAGAGTCTGGCAGTAAGCCAAAACAGTACTTGAATTCTCCAGGATAGTAATCTTACATTAAGCATAAAGTAACATTTAGCCTTTATGTGGATATACAACAATCAGTATAAAATTTAAAGCACATTTTAAAAAAAAAGCTGAGCCAAAAAAACCTTTTGGTTCAATTTTTCATTTTGAAATTGTAAATATTTTCAGAAATAACTGAAATTTTGCTGGTCATAAAAAAAGATTGCTTCTACACTAGGAAACATAAGTGTTCACAATTCAAAATTTAGATGAAAACTTTTAAGGACTGCTTCTACATATAGGCACTGTCGAGTTGAGGAGCAGTCATTGTGTTAAGTGTAATAACTATAGTCAGTTTCAAAAAGGGTTTGGTTAGGAACTTAGTAGGCTCTCAGTGGCTTGTTTTTCTGTTTTAGGGTAACATCAATTTCCTAAAGGATGTCAGAGCTAATATATGATTATGCTCAAAGAAGAAAAAAGTAAAGCCACCTCCTAAAATTAAAAACAACAAAACATGTCTGTGTTTTTAACACAAATTCACAGATTTTAAAAGTATGTATTTAAAAAAAAAAATGCTACACAGACTGCCAAGTGAATACTACTTTTAACTCTTAAACGGAAATTAAACATTTCATAAATAAATATTTTTATATCTAAGATACAATTTATTCCATGTATGCTCTTACTAGATAAAGGTTAACTACTTCATGTAACAAAATAGTCATTTTTAAATTATACTCTTAAAAAAGTTAATATGCAACTGAGATTAACATTAATAACAGCAGTTTTTGACAATATCAGTCCTTAGATAGCAAAAGAAAAATTTGGCTTCTATACAGTCAAAAAAACTAGACTGATAAAACTATTCATTTTGATCCATGCATTGCATACATTACACTGCTTTTAACAGTTACTTTTATTGCATTACATAAAAGTAAATAATTCTTACTTGTGATCATACAATCTAAGCTTTTTGTAAGTTAATTGGTAGTGAATACCTGAAGATTTTGAAAGCATTCTTTCCTACGAGTAATTAAATTATTAGAGATATTTTTTCTAATAGATTTTTAAAAACAGAAGGAAATGAACATGTTCAAAAAATTTTAAATTAGGAAACTATCACTAGAGCTTATTCCAAACATTCTTCCCTTGAGAATTAACTTTCTGCAATGAAACAGTATCTATTTTATCTAACTTTAAATCTGTGAGTTGCTGCATGGGGTAGTGTGTTGGGAACCACAGCAAAGCTCAGAGGTAAGTCTGTAGTTGTACATGATCTATGTCTGTAATGAGAGCAGGAGAGAAATAGTGGTATTCATGTTGAGGATTTGCTGACCTTGGTTTTATATACTTTTTATTAACCTCAGAACTATTTCATAAAATTGTCTGCTATTATGGGTTCAAACCTACAACATAAGCAATAACAAAAACTCCTTTAATAAAATGATATGCTATAATAATTACTAGGTATGACATATTTAGAGTGTATCCCTAAGAAAACATAGTGGCTAACTAGATGTAAGAAAAAAAAATCCACAGGTTACATTGATATGAATGTTCTTATAAAGATAGCTAGTTATAACATGATGGTGATCTATTCTTATGATCTCCTCTACAAAGTGAATATACTATTGTACTAATTTTAAAAGTATGTATTTAAAAAAAAATGCTTATCACCGCCTGACAAGTGAATACTACTTTTAACTCTTAAACGGAAATTAAACATTTCATAAATATTTTTATATCTAAGATACAATTTATTCCATGTATGCTCTTACTAGATAAAGGTTAACTACTTCATGTAACAAAATAGTCATTTTTAAATTATACTCTTAAAAAAGTTAATATGCAACTGAGATTAACATTAATAACAGCAGTTTTTGACAATATCAGTCCTTAGATAGCAAAAGAAAAATTTGGCTTCTATACAGTCAAAAAAACTAGACTGATAAAACTATTCATTTTGATCCATGCATTGCATACATTACACTGCTTTTAACAGTTACTTTTATTGCATACATAAAAGTAAATAATTCTTACTTGTGATCATACAATCTAAGCTTTTTGTAAGTTAATTGGTAGTGAATACCTGAAGATTTTGAAAGCATTCTTTCCTACGAGTAATTAAATTATTAGAGATATTTTTTTCTAATAGTTTTTTTAAAAACAGAAGGAAATGAACATATTCAAAAAATTTTAAATTAGGAAACTATCACTAGAGCTTATTCCAAACATTCTTCCCTTGAGAATTAACTTTCTGCAATGAAACAGTATCTATTTTATCTAACTTTAAATCTGTGAGTTGCTTCATGGGGTAGTGTGTTGGGAACCACAGCAAAGCTCAGAGGTAAGTCTGTAGTTGTACATGATCTATGTCTGTAATGAGAGCAGGAGAGAAATAGTGGTGTTCATGTTGAGGATTTGCTGACCTTGGTTTTATATACTTTTTATTAACCTCAGAACTATTTCATAAAATTGTCTGCTATTATGGGTTCAAACCTACAACATAAGCAATAACAAAAACTCCTTTAATAAAATGATATGCTATAATAATTACTAGGTATGACATATTTAGAGTGTATCCCTAAGAAAACATAGTGGCTAACTAGATGTAAGAAAAAAAAATCCACAGGTTATATTGATATGAATGTTCTTATAAAGATGGCTAGTTATAACATGATGGTGATCTATTCTTATAATTTCCTCTACAAAGTGAATTATTACTATTGTACTAATTTCCCATGGTCTGAACATTCTGAGAAATTCTCAGGTTTTGAGCACTGCATAAAAATAACTCAGACAATAAAATTTATAAGTTCCAGTACTAATTTGCTTCTGAATGAATGTCCTTACATTCTATTTATATGTACTGTTACTTAGTATTTCCCTATTGCTTACATTTAATAAATATCTAAAAATGATTCATATAAGAGCATATATATTAGCTTTTTCTATAGTTCTAGTTACAAATATTAACTAAAAGTATCCTTTAAAAACTAGAGAATAAAGAGATTCATTTTTACAGATCAGTTTGTCACAGTATGATAACTGAGCACAACTCTTTAATCTGTTATGTAATATAAAGGTATAATGTTTTTAGATGGGGATATTATTATATACAATAATTTGAAGTCTTTTAAATAACACATAGCCATCGTTTCTCAGCCTTTTGGCCAAGATCAAGTGTAGTATCTGTTCTTATCAGTTTAAATAACACATATCCATTACTGTTAAAAGTCAAACTTAGGAATGAAATTTTATATCCATGTTTTTAAAATCTTAAAAGAAGGCAATCCAATGATACTATCAACATTTTCTTAACTAACAGTTCATCTCTGATTAATATTAAATTTGAAAACATGAATAATAAAATAACAAGTTAAAGACTGACAGGGTTTCCTCAAAATAGTATGTGAAGGCTTGTATTTTCAGAATAATTGTAAAGCAGCTATGTTTTTTTCAATAACTGAGAAGCTATCCTTAACCTTTATGAAGAGATTTTCCTTCTAAAGTCTAGAATTCAGCATTACAGAGTAGAAACATTAGATATTCAAAATACCTAGCAAGATCTAGGAAACCAAAAATCTGCATATGATATATACTGTGCTGTAGAAAGCAGGCCTTCATCACAGTAAGGCTTAAGGCATATGATTTTTTTCTGAAGAATTATTGGAATGTTTTCCAGAGTCTGAATACTAACATGACAAAGTTGATTAGATCATTAAAAAAGGCACTGTGCATACTATCTTTTTTAAACTAGATGTAAGAAAAAAAAATCCACAGGTTATATTGATATGAATGTTCTTATAAAGATAGCTAGTTATAACATGATGGTGATCTATTCTTATGATTTCCTCTACAAAGTGAATTATTACTATTGTACTAATTTCCCATGGTCTGAACATTCTGAGAAATTCTCAAGTTTTAAGCACTGCATAAAAATAACTCAGACAATAAAATTTATAAGTTCCAGTACTAATTTGCTTCTGAATGAATGTCCTTACATTCTATTTATATGTACTGTTACTTAGTATTTCCCTATTGCTTACATTTAATAAATATCTAAAAATGATTCATATAAGAGCATATATATTAGCTTTTTCTATAGTTCTAGTTACAAATATTAACTAAAAGTATCCTTTAAAAACTAGAGAATAAAGAGATTCATTTTTACAGATCAGTTTGTCACAGTATGATAACTGAGCACAACTCTTTAATCTGTTATGTAACATAAAGGTATAATGTTTTTAGATGGGGATATTATTATATACAATAATTTGAAGCCTTTTAAATAACACATAGCCATCGTTTCTCAGCCTTTTGGCCAAGATCAAGTGTAGTATCTGTTCTTATCAGTTTAAATAACACATATCCATTACTGTTAAAAGTCAAACTTAGGAATGAAATTTTATATCCATGTTTTTAAAATCTTAAAAGAAGGCAATCCAATGATACTATCAACATTTTCTTAACTAACAGTTCATCTCTGATTAATATTAAATTTGAAGACATGAATAATAAAATAACAAGTTAAAGACTGACAGGGTTTCCTCAAAATAGTATGTGAAGGCTTGTATTTTCAGAATAATTGTAAAGCAGCTATGTTTTTTTCAATAACTGAGAAGCTATCCTTAACCTTTATGAAGAGATTTTCCTTCTAAAGTCTAGAATTCAGCATTACAGAGTAGAAACATTAGATATTCAAAATACCTAGCAAGATCTAGGAAACCAAAAATCTGCATATGATATATACTGTGCTGTAGAAAGCAGGCCTTCATCACAGTAAGGCTTAAGGCATATGATTTTTTTCTGAAGAATTATTGGAATGTTTTCCAGAGTCTGAATACTAACATGACAAAGTTGATTAGATCATTAAAAAAGGAACTGTGCATACTATCTTTTAGGTCTTTGTTCGTCAACAGACATATCAAATACTATACAGTCCTATTTCTTTGGGCACAGAATATAAGTAGTAGGATTTTGCAGGGTTTTTTTTTTTTTTTTTTTAATTTTGGCCTCTTTTATTGGTCCTCCATTTATTTATTTTCATCCATCTTAATTCTTTGGCCTGTGTGAGCCTCCCATTGCAGTGGCCTCTCTCCTTGCAGAGCACTGGCTCTGAGCACGTGTGCTCCAGAGCACTGGCTTGTAATCTGACACACCGGACCAGCCGCTCTGTGGCATGTGAAATCCTGCCAGGCCAGATATTCAACTCGTGCCTGTTGCACTGCAAGGTGGACTCTACCCACTGGACCACCAGGGAAGCCCAAGTAGTAGGATTTAATTGTGTGGTAACTACTCGTTGTAACACAAGCAATTGCCTATTATGAACTAAAAATAGCTATCAAAGAAGGATTTCAATGGGTCACAGACTGAACAGCTTTATGCCATAAGGAATGTTATTTGCACAGCTTTTCTCAGAGTGTAACATTATGAAAGGTGGCACTGATAATATTACTATCTTTAAAAATATACAAATAGACATAATAACAGTACACATTGACAGTTTTCTTTCCATAACTCAAAACAAAAGGAGCAATGTATTAAAATCAGGTGATTCTGTAATTATTAATCAGTCCATTAAGAAATAGGCTGTGTGCTACGTTGCTGGTGACCTACTGCATAAGTTGCTCTTTCCTTACCGTATTTTTCAGACCACTTGCGAGTCAGCTCTAGATAAAGACTTGGTTTATGAGGCCGGTAATCCAGGTACACAGTATTACTGGTTCTTTTGGGAACAGCTCTTTCAATTTGAGTTCCTTCATGCCACTCATTAAAAGAGGTAATGGAAATGATACTGGGGTGGGTCTGGAGGGCAGCACTCAGAGCAGTCTCGTAATATTTCCCATTGACTCGGTTACGAGTGTTCTGAGAGTTCCATGGACGGATGCTGGTATCTATGTATCCTGGGCCCACACTTGGAATGAACATTAGGTCAAACTGATCACAAAAATATTTTATCTTGGCCCAGTTCTCATAGGATGAGCCGTAAGTAAAGCCATTTGTGGCAAAATATGTGTAAATTCCATCAAAACCACCTCGAAGAATTCCGTATCGATCCTTTTTATCTACTAGGAGTGCAATAAACAATGCGTTATAAGGAGAGTGGCGAATACTGGAGGGCCCCGAGCTGGTTAACAGATTGGCCCATTTTTCAGATGCGGTGACATAGGAATCATAGACATAAAACATTGGAAGAGCACTGCCGTTCTTAGTCTTGTACCTGTAAAAGGCAGGATGATTTCCATATCTAGAATACAAACATACAGAAAAGCAAAATGAATAGCCATAACTTACTTACCATAGAAAATTATTTATGTATTGAAAATGGAGTGATCAGTGCAGTTTGAGTGCATTGTTTACCTTCTTTGTGGAATTAGTTATACAAGTGTAATCCTTAAAATGCATTTTAAATTTTATACAGTATGCCAAGGAATGTTATTGCACAGCTTTTCTAAAAAAAGAAGGATTTCAATGGGTCACAGACTGAACAGCTTTATGCCATAAGGAATGTTATTTGCACAGCTTTTCTCAGAGTGTAACATTATGAAAGGTGGCACTGATAATATTACTATCTTTAAAAATATACAAATAGACATAATAACAGTACACATTGACAGTTTTCTTTCCATAACTCAAAACAAAAGGAGCAATGTATTAAAATCAGGTGATTCTGTAATTATTAATCAGTCCATTAAGAAATAGGCTGTGTGCTACGTTGCTGGTGACCTACTGCATAAGTTGCTCTTTCCTTACCGTTTTTTTCAGACCACTTGAGTCAGCTCTAGATAAAGACTTGGTTTATGAGGCCGGTAATCCAGGTACACAGTATTACTGGTTCTTTTGGGAACAGCTCTTTCAATTTGAGTTCCTTCATGCCACTCATTAAAAGAGGTAATGGAAATGATACTGGGGTGGGTCTGGAGGGCAGCACTCAGAGCAGTCTCGTAATATTTCCCATTGACTCGGTTACGAGTGTTCTGAGAGTTCCATGGACGGATGCTGGTATCTATGTATCCTGGGCCCACACTTGGAATGAACATTAGGTCAAACTGATCACAAAAATATTTTATCTTGGCCCAGTTCTCATAGGATGAGCCGTAAGTAAAGCCATTTGTGGCAAAATATGTGTAAATTCCATCAAAACCACCTCGAAGAATTCCGTATCGATCCTTTTTATCTACTAGGAGTGCAATAAACAATGCGTTATAAGGAGAGTGGCGAATGCTGGAGGGCCCCGAGCTGGTTAACAGATTGGCCCATTTTTCAGATGCGGTGACATAGGAATCATAGACATAAAACATTGGAAGAGCACTGCCGTTCTTAGTCTTGTACCTGTAAAAGGCAGGATGATTTCCATATCTAGAATACAAACATACAGAAAAGCAAAATGAATAGCCATAACTTACTTACCATAGAAAATTATTTATGTATTGAAAATGGAGTGATCAGTGCAGTTTGAGTGCATTGTTTACCTTCTTTGTGGAATTAGTTATACAAGTGTAATCCTTAAAATGCATTTTAAATTTTATACAGTGGGAAATGAGATACTGAATAGATTAACACATTAACAAACAAGAAACCACTTAAATTGACATTTAAAAATGATGACTAACATAATGAAAAGCTCATTTTATACATGAAAATACTGCTTTTTTTGTATCAGTGATAAATGTTCCCAACAGTGGCAGAAATATTTCTTTATAGGAGTATGGCATTCTATCACAGACTATTATCAGTTAACTGTTAAACCAATGAAACTGTATTAATTTTTTCTTATATACTTAAATATAAATGAAAATATTATTAGATGTGGATCCACCATATTTAATAGCAATTCAAAATTGCAAAGTAATTCACATTTCATACTCTGAACTTTTTAAAAAGAAAGACAACTCCATATTCATAAGATTTACAGAATAATGCCAATTTAAAATGCTGGATGACAAAAATCTAATACACACATAAAAGAGTAAAAACAGCTATTCATATAGAAAGTAAATTATAAGGAAATTCAGAAATGTTCCTCAAAATTATTGCAATATTCATTACAAAATTAAATTCATTTTAATGTCATACTATGCCATTTAAATCTCTCAAATATAATTTAAATACAGTTATAACAGTAATTATCACTGTATCATATAACCATGGTTATAGGACAGGAGAAACTCACTTGTCTATAATGTACTTGACATTTTGGTACATGGTTTTATCATCTCGATTCTTATACGGTTCAATGTGAAAAGTGACCTAAAAAAATATTGATAGAAAAAATTATGATGTAACAAATATGACGTACACTGGAGTGCAAACTGCTTTATAAGGAGAGTGGCGAATGCTGGAGGGCCCGAGCTGGTTAACAGATTGGCCCATTTTTCAGATGCGTGACATAGGAATCATAGACATAAAACATTGGAAGAGCACTGCCGTTCTTAGTCTTGTACCTGTAAAAGGCAGGATGATTTCCATATCTAGAATACAAACATACAGAAAAGCAAAATGAATAGCCATAACTTACTTACCATAGAAAATTATTTATGTATTGAAAATGGAGTGATCAGTGCAGTTTGAGTGCATTGTTTACCTTCTTTGTGGAATTAGTTATACAAGTGTAATCCTTAAAATGCATTTTAAATTTTATACAGTGGGAAATGAGATACTGAATAGATTAACACATTAACAAACAAGAAACCACTTAAATTGACATTTAAAAATGATGACTAACATAATGAAAAGCTCATTTTATACATGAAAATACTGCTTTTTTTGTATCAGTGATAAATGTTCCCAACAGTGGCAGAAATATTTCTTTATAGGAGTATGGCATTCTATCACAGACTATTATCAGTTAACTGTTAAACCAATGAAACTGTATTAATTTTTTCTTATATACTTAAATATAAATGAAAATATTATTAGATGTGGATCCACCATATTTAATAGCAATTCAAAATTGCAAAGTAATTCACATTTCATACTCTGAACTTTTTAAAAAGAAAGACAACTCCATATTCATAAGATTTACAGAATAATGCCAATTTAAAATGCTGGATGACAAAAATCTAATACACACATAAAAGAGTAAAAACAGCTATTCATATAGAAAGTAAATTATAAGGAAATTCAGAAATGTTCCTCAAAATTATTGCAATATTCATTACAAAATTAAATTCATTTTAATGTCATACTATGCCATTTAAATCTCTCAAATATAATTTAAATACAGTTATAACAGTAATTATCACTGTATCATATAACCATGGTTATAGGACAGGAGAAACTCACTTGTCTATAATGTACTTGACATTTTGGTACATGGTTTTATCATCTCGATTCTTATACGGTTCAATGTGAAAAGTGACCTAAAAAAATATTGATAGAAAAAAAATTATGATGTAAAAATAAAAATGAAACCATATATATGTTTAATAAACTGGCTTACTAACCTTAAGATGAATACTTTTTATTGAAGTTGATTTGATTTTTTTGTATAGTTGATTTACAATGTGTTAATTACTGATGTACAGCATAGCGACTCAGTTATACATATATATACATTCTTATAGTCATATTCTTTTCCATTGTAGTTTATCATAGAATGTTGAAATAATTCTTTGTGCTATACAGTAGGAGTGTGCTGTTCATCCACTTTCTATATAAAAGCTTACCTCTACTAACCCCAAACTCCCAGTCTATCCTTCGCCAACCCTCAGCAACTACCAGTCTGCTCAGTCTCTATGTTCTGTTTCATAGGTGCATTTGCATCATGTTTAGATTCCACATATAGGTGATACCATATGGTATTTGTCCTTCTCTTTCTTACTGCGTTTTGTATAATTATCTCTAGGTCCATCGATGTTGCTGTAAATGGGTGTTATTTCAGTTCTTTTTAATGGCTGAATAGTACTCCATTGTATATATGTATCACATTTTCTTTATCCATTTATCTGTTGATAAGACATTTACATTGCTTTCATGTTTTGGCTATTGGGAATAGTGCTGCTATGAACATAGGGGTGAAAGTACCTTTTTGAATTATAGTTTTGTCTGGATGTAAGCCTAGGAGTGGAATTTCTGGATAATATGATAATTCTATTTTTAATTTTCTGAAGAACCTCTAGAGTGTTTTCCACAGTGGCTGCACTGAGTTACATTCCCACCAAGAGTATAGGAGGGTTCCCTTTTCTCCACACCGTCTCCAAAAAGATTTGTAGAGATACTAGTCGCCATTTAAAATCTCTCAATACACACATAAAAGAGTAAAACAGCTATTCATATAGAAAGTAAATTATAAGGAAATTCAGAAATGTTCCTCAAAATTATTGCAATATTCATTACAAAATTAAATTCATTTTAATGTCATACTATGCCATTTAAATCTCTCAAATATAATTTAAATACAGTTATAACAGTAATTATCACTGTATCATATAACCATGGTTATAGGACAGGAGAAACTCACTTGTCTATAATGTACTTGACATTTTGGTACATGGTTTTATCATCTCGATTCTTATACGGTTCAATGTGAAAAGTGACCTAAAAAAATATTGATAGAAAAAAAATTATGATGTAAAAATAAAAATGAAACCATATATATGTTTAATAAACTGGCTTACTAACCTTAAGATGAATACTTTTTATTGAAGTTGATTTGATTTTTTTGTATAGTTGATTTACAATGTGTTAATTACTGATGTACAGCATAGCGACTCAGTTATACATATATATATACATTCTTATAGTCATATTCTTTTCCATTGTAGTTTATCATAGGATGTTGAAATAATTCTTTGTGCTATACAGTAGGAGTGTGCTGTTCATCCACTCTCTATATAAAAGCTTACCTCTACTAACCCCAAACTCCCAGTCTATCCTTCGCCAACCCTCAGCAACTACCAGTCTGCTCAGTCTCTATGTTCTGTTTCATAGGTGCATTTGCATCATGTTTAGATTCCACATATAGGTGATACCATATGGTATTTGTCCTTCTCTTTCTTACTGCGTTTTATAATTATCTCTAGGTCCATCGATGTTGCTGTAAATGGGTGTTATTTCAGTTCTTTTTAATGGCTGAATAGTACTCCATTGTATATATGTATCACATTTTCTTTATCCATTTATCTGTTGATAAGACATTTACATTGCTTTCATGTTTTGGCTATTGGGAATAGTGCTGCTATGAACATAGGGGTGAAAGTACCTTTTTGAATTATAGTTTTGTCTGGATGTAAGCCTAGGAGTGGAATTTCTGGATAATATGATAATTCTATTTTTAATTTTCTGAAGAACCTCTAGAGTGTTTTCCACAGTGGCTGCACTGAGTTACATTCCCACCAAGAGTATAGGAGGGTTCCCTTTTCTCCACACCGTCTCCAGGATTTGTAGAGTTTTTAAATGGCCATTTTGATCAGTGTGAGATGGCATCTCATTGTAGTTTTCATTTGTATTTCTCTAATAATTAGTATGTTGAGCATCTTTTCATTTGCCTACTGTTATCTGTGTTTCTTTGCAGAAATGTCTATGTAGTCCTTCTGCCCATTTTTGGACTGGGTTGTTTTTCTGTTATTGAATTGTATAAGCGATTTGTATATTTTGGAAATTAAGCCTTTATTGGCTGCATAATTTGCAAATATGTTCTCCCATTCTTTCGGTTGTCTTTTTAAAGGTTTGGTTTATGGTTTCCTTTGCTATGCAAAAGCTTATCAGCTTGATTAGGTCTCCTTGTTTATTCTTGTTTTTTATTTCTATTGCCTTGAGAGACTGACCTAAGAAAACACTGGTACAATTTGTACCTGAGAATATTTTGCCTATGTTATCTTCTAGGAGTTTTATGGTATCAAGTCTTAAGTCTTTCAGACATTTTGAATTTTTTGAGTGAGGGTGTGTTCTAACATCATTGATTTACAGGCAGCTTTCCAACACTACTTGCTGAAGAGACTGACTGTAGGTGTCTGGGTTTACTTCTGTGCTCTTGTTTGTTCCATTGATCCATATTTCTGTTTTGGTGCCAATGCCATGCTGTCTTGAATTTCAAAGCTTTGCAGTATTTCTTTAAGGGAGGGTTATGCCTCCTGCTTCGTTCTTTTGCTTCAGGACTGCTTTGGCAATTCTGTGTCATTTATGATACCATATGAATTTTAGGATTATTGGGTTTGCTCCTATGAAAATGTCACGGATAACCCCATAAGGATCACAATAAATCTGTATATCCTTTTTAACAATATTACTTATTTTAATCCAACAGTATGGGGTATCTTCCCATTTCTTTGAATTATCTTCAGTTTCCCTTATTGCATGTAAGTTTCTCTTGGTAAGGCAAGAGGAATACTTACTGAAATAGAACTTGTCAGAGAATTCTAAGTGCTTTCACTTTTAAATAATAATGTAAATACTTTATACTTTTTAACTTTAGTTAATTCTAACAACTCTAGAAAGTAGTCACTATTAGTATCTCTATATAAAAAAATCAAAGTTACGGTAGGTTCAATGACTTGTTACCCAGGTAGTTGGAGATAATGTAAGCAATCTGAATTCAAAGCTCAAACATCTGATCACTGTGAAATGGTTCTTTCCATATGATTATTCCTTTTAAAGAATAAATAGATACTCTCTATCTAGTTTTCTTTAAAAATAGGCAAAACAAAGCATGATCTAGAAAAACCTGAATTCTTTTTTCATGTGTGAGCACTAAATTTAGATTTAAATGGAGTCTATAGCAAATATCTTTAAATGACAGATTCTCCTATACATTTAAAATTGTATTTTAGAAAATAATCTACATATAATATGTACTATTATTCAATAATTTATAACAAAATTACTTTACTGAACAATTTTCAGAATACGTGTTATGGATATGGATTATACGTCTCTATCATGATAGTAGAATGCAGTAACGAAAAATACTTTAAAAATACTGTGTACAGAAAATCAATTTTTCTAAGCAAAAAAAAGGCTATATATAAATCAAGAAAAACTAATTATGGCTACCAAAACCATTCTGTAAGTTATGTATTACTGGTGGAGTAGAGTATCATCTCAGGGAAATATCATGTGTAGTATCAACCTAATTTTATTCAGTTACCATTAAAAATCTTACAGTAATCTCAAACTTATTGATAATATTTTAATTTTAAAGTTTGATTCCTATGAAGCCTGTATAGAATTAGAGACTTACGTGCCACTGCAATATAAAATGTCCTTGTTTTGAATACCTTACAGTGAAATGTGTTTTACATTAATCAGTGCTAATAATTCTCACAGAATTAAAGTCAGACAACATTCAGTGAAACTCACTCCCCACTTTTAATTAAATTTCAGTAATATCATAAGAAGAAAGTTTTTAGTAGTAACAAAGTATATTCATATATATAGTATACTGTAAGTACCAAGAGGGCAATTAGATTTTCCATTAGCTCCAGTATGTGCTTTTTAACTTCAACTGAAATAATGGACAAGAATGTAAGTATTTTCATACTCTTACATAATGTAACCTTGGATTATCTCCCTTTAGATGTAACATTTTCTATGTAAGTTTCCATTTTATATATAAAGGAACACCATATTTAAGCAAATATCCTATATTCAAGTCAATTTTCTTGTAAAGTTGCAAAGTATAAATGGCTTCCTTCTTTTTGTAAAATGCAGATTGATACATTTATAGTAATTCAAAAGGCTATTATTGATATACAATAATTTCTAACTTGGTAATGATATTTCTTTGTAGGTTTAATTTATAATGTGATGGATCGCCATTTCACTATTCCATTTGAAAAAAAATCCACTAGACTAAATGCTATGACTTTAAAAATGATAGAATCCTATATATATATATATTTAACATCTATATATATTTAGATGTTTGCAATAACTTTAGATGGGGAAATAAGAGTCATATAGATGTTCCGTCATTTCATGCTTCTACTTTTAACCATGCACCCAAGGTGAACCTTCTAAGTAAAAACCTGATGCTCCTCGAGAGTGGTATTAGAAACATGATGGCATAAAATGTTACTATTATTTATTCCTTTGTAAATCAATAAATGAGGTATTTACACATGAGCAAAAGTACTATGTCATGTTTTAGGACCTAGTATCTTACTCCAAAGAACCTAGGAGTTGTCTCATCCACCACAAAGATGGTAAGAGACAAAATTCTGTTTGAGCTGAGAAACAGAAGAGTCAGCCAAACTGCCAGTTTTTGCTCCTTCCAGGCAACAACTGGGTGAGAGAAGACTCAGGCAGGCACTCACATATGAGACAGAACCTGCGGAAGTCTAATTCTCCCAAAGGGAGACTTCAGCACATAACTGGAGACCAACAGTAAGTAAATAAATTAATAAAAGCTAGTTTGGTGACAGTAGAGAAACTTTCTTAATTAGAACCAAGGAGACACTGAAAGAGGAAAAGGAGAAGTGGTGAGTGAGTGCCTGTCTATTTCAGCGAGCTTGGAAAGTGGCTGGAGAAATCGATTCTCTCCACTAGTACCTGGAGTACAAGACATGAGCTTTATAACTGTGAGAAGAGAAGATATTAGGAAAGGTACAAATAAGGACTTCAATTGGTGGGAAAGGAACTGTTCTTAGCAGAAGCCCACCAAGGAGCCACTAGAATCACCCTACTGGATCTGCAGGCACCCCCAGTGTACCCAGTGCTAAACCCACACTTTGCTGCCATGTTGGTTCTCTGGGTGTGTTCCCAAGTGCCACTGCAAGAGAAAGCTCCAGTAGAGTGGGGGCATGCCCAGAAACCACAAACTGGAGCTATAGCAACCTTCTGGAAAGCAAAGGAGAGGGCATAAAAGTTTAAAAATTCACTCAGAAGAGGAAATAAACACTAGAGCAGGTACAAATTCACAAAATAAAGTTAAAAACTTGAAAAATACAATAACGTGCCATCTGCTAAAGGCAACAAGAATTAAGAAGGTATCTACTACTTCAAATGCAAAAAACAGTGCAAATCTAAAGCAAATATGAAAAATCAAGGAAACAAGGCATCACATAAAAATTCTCTATTTCTAACAATCAAACTCAGAGGCACAGAATATTGCAACCTATCTCAAAAAGTTGAAAACAGTTGTTATGAAAAACTCCACAGGCTATAAGAAAACTCAGACAATTCAATAAAATCATGAATAAACTATGTGAACAAAAATACTTCTTTATTAAAGAGAATAAAGTTTTTAAAAGAACCAAACAATACTTCTAGACTAGACAGCCTACAATACAGACAAAATGTAGCAGGGCAGAGCACATGAAGTTAGAACTTTGTAACAGAGAAAAAGAGCAAAGAAAGCCTACATGCCAGTTTTGTCCTTCCAGGCAACAACTGGGTGAGAGAAGACTCAGGCAGGCACTCACATATGAGACAGAACCTGCGGAAGTCTAATTCTCCCAAAGGGAGACTTCAGCACATAACTGGAGACCAACAGTAAGTAAATAAATTAATAAAAGCTAGTTTGGTGACAGTAGAGAAACTTTCTTAATTAGAACCAAGGAGACACTGAAAGAGGAAAAGGAGAAGTGGTGAGTGAGTGCCTGTCTATTTCAGCGAGCTTGGAAAGTGGCTGGAGAAATCGATTCTCTCCACTAGTACCTGGAGTACAAGACATGAGCTTTATAACTGTGAGAAGAGAAGATATTAGGAAAGGTACAAATAAGGACTTCAATTGGTGGGAAAGGAACTGTTCTTAGCAGAAGCCCACCAAGGAGCCACTAGAATCACCCTACTGGATCTGCAGGCACCCCCAGTGTACCCAGTGCTAAACCCACACTTTGCTGCCATGTTGGTTCTCTGGGTGTGTTCCCAAGTGCCACTGCAAGAGAAAGCTCCAGTAGAGTGGGGGCATGCCCAGAAACCACAAACTGGAGCTATAGCAACCTTCTGGAAAGCAAAGGAGAGGGCATAAAAGTTTAAAATTCACTCAGAAGAGGAAATAAACACTAGAGCAGGTACAAATTCACAAAATAAAGTTAAAAACTTGAAAAATACAATAACGTGCCATCTGCTAAAGGCAACAAGAATTAAGAAGGTATCTACTACTTCAAATGCAAAAAACAGTGCAAATCTAAAGCAAATATGAAAAATCAAGGAAACAAGGCATCACATAAAAATTCTCTATTTCTAACAATCAAACTCAGAGGCACAGAATATTGCAACCTATCTCAAAAAGTTGAAAACAGTTGTTATGAAAAACTCCACAGGCTATAAGAAAACTCAGACAATTCAATAAAATCATGAATAAACTATGTGAACAAAAATACTTCTTTATTAAAGAGAATAAAGTTTTTAAAAGAACCAAACAATACTTCTAGACTAGACAGCCTACAATACAGACAAAATGTAGCAGGGCAGAGCACATGAAGTTAGAACTTTGTAACAGAGAAAAAGAGCAAAGAAAGCCTACATAATCTATCCTGACAAAAGTCAGGATAATTGAGATTCCAGAGAAAGCAGGGTTAGGGAGTTAAATAATAGATGAGAACTTCCAAAATTTGAGGAAAGGCTTGAACATACAAGTCCACAAAGCTAGTAGATCATCCTATTATCTCAATGCAAAAAGACATTCTCCAAGACAAGGCACACTTGGGGGGAAAAAAAGAATGAAACCTACAATGGACTGCCATTAGGCTATCAGCAGATTTCACTGTAGAAACTTTATAGGTTGGGGACAGTGGAATGACATATCTGAAGAGCTGAAAGATGAAAATGCCTAGCCAAGAATACTTTATCTAGCAAAGTTACCCTTCAGACAGAAAAGATAAAGGCTCTCCCAGATAAAATCTGAGGGAGGTCACCACCATTAGACTTGCCTCGGAAGAAATTATACAATACTTTTGTAAAGATGAGAAATATACAGCTAGACTTATACAACTATAACTCTGTAGTAGGAAAGTATATTAATACACTATTGCCCAAAGATGTATTAAAGGCCACAGGCATTTGTTTCTGTAAAAATCCCATCAATAATGTGTTAATTACTCAACTATACTAAAAAATGTTAAAGTAGGGCTTCCCTGGTGGTCCAGTGGGTAAGGACACCGCCTTGCAGTGCAAGGGGCGCCGGTTCGATCCCTGGCCTGGGAAGATCCCACGTGCCGCGGAGCGGCTGGACTGATGTGTCCAATTACCAAGCCGGAGCTCTGGAGCGCATGCGCCCAGAGCCGGTGCTCTGCGACAACAGAGGCCACTGTGATGGGAGGCCCACAGGGGCCAAAGAACAAAGACGGATGAAAATGGACAAATGAAAGACCAACAGAAGTAGCCCGCCTGCTCCCCTCCTTCCCCACCCCACCCCCACCAAAATAAATAAATAAATCTTTAAAAAAAAATGTTAAAGTAGGAAAAATTACTATAAGTTAATGAATATATAGTAAAAGAGGCATAGACAAAAGGGAGGTGCAAAATAGTGGATAACTTAGGAGGTTATACATAAGTTCCTATGAACCTAAAATGGACTCTATTATCTAAGAGATGTATTACGTACCCTTCCTTGATAACCACAAAGCAGAAATTTAGAGCAGATCCACAGAAGTGAAAGTGACTCAGTCGTGTCCTACTCTTTGTGAGTCATGAAATTCCCCAGGCAAGAACACTGGAGTGTGTAGACTTTCCCTTCTCCAGCGGAGCGACCCAACCCAGGGTGTGAACCCAGGTCTCCCACAATGCAGGCAGATTCATTATCATCTGAGCCACCAAAAAGCCTAGCTCCACAAAAGAGGGGGATAAAAGAGCACATCACTGTGAAAAATGACCTATTTTCAAATGTAGTCAGAAAGATAAGAAACATAATAGCAATACAAACCCAGCATGTAATCAATAAGACTATATATAATAGTTACTCAATGTAAATAGATTGTATTCACCAGTCAAAAGGCACATAGTGACTGGATGGATAAGGAAACAAGACCAAACTGTGTGGTGCTATCAAGATATCCGGATGAAATTTAAGGATAAAATCTGAGGAGGTCACCACCATTAGACTTGCCTCGAAGAAATTATACAATACTTTTGTAAAGATGAGAAATATACAGCTAACTTAGTAGGAAAGTAACTATTAATAGAAGTATTTAAGCCACAAAGATGTATTAAAGGCCACAGGCATTTGTTTCTGTAAAAATCCCATCAATAATGTGTTAATTACTCAACTATACTAAAAAATGTAAAAGTAGGGCTTCCCTGGTGGTCCAGTGGGTAAGGACACCGCCTTGCAGTGCAAGGGGCGCCGGTTCGATCCCTGGCCTGGGAAGATCCCACGTGCCGCGGAGCGGCTGGACTGATGTGTCCAATTACCAAGCCGGAGCTCTGGAGCGCATGCGCCCAGAGCCGGTGCTCTGCGACAACAGAGGCCACTGTGATGGGAGGCCCACAGGGGCCAAAGAACAAAGACGGATGAAAATGGACAAATGAAAGACCAACAGAAGTAGCCCGCCTGCTCCCCTCCTTCCCCACCCCACCCCCACCAAAATAAATAAATAAATCTTTAAAAAAAAATGTTAAAGTAGGAAAAATTACTATAAGTTAATGAATATATAGTAAAAGAGGCATAGACAAAAGGGAGGTGCAAAATAGTGGATAACTTAGGAGGTTATACATAAGTTCCTATGAACCTAAAATGGACTCTATTATCTAAGAGATGTATTACGTACCCTTCCTTGATAACCACAAAGCAGAAATTTAGAGCAGATCCACAGAAGTGAAAGTGACTCAGTCGTGTCCTACTCTTTGTGAGTCATGAAATTCCCCAGGCAAGAACACTGGAGTGTGTAGACTTTCCCTTCTCCAGCGGAGCGACCCAACCCAGGGTGTGAACCCAGGTCTCCCACAATGCAGGCAGATTCATTATCATCTGAGCCACCAAAAAGCCTAGCTCCACAAAAGAGGGGGATAAAAGAGCACATCACTGTGAAAAATGACCTATTTTCAAATGTAGTCAGAAAGATAAGAAACATAATAGCAATACAAACCCAGCATGTAATCAATAAGACTATATATAATAGTTACTCAATGTAAATAGATTGTATTCACCAGTCAAAAGGCACATAGTGACTGGATGGATAAGGAAACAAGACCAAACTGTGTGGTGCTATCAAGATATCCGGATGAAATTTAAGGATACACTGAGAGTCAAAGTGGAGGGATGGACAAGATATTACACATTGCATGCAAGGAGAAATGGCAGTGGTACATAAATTTCAGAATGAAAATTTAAACAGGACTGAAAAATTAAATGGCCAAGTAGAAGTTAATTGTTTACGGAAATGTTTCCATGTGCTGTGACAATGATGCTGTATTTTAAAATGACTTTCATGTTTCTTCTGATTATTTTTTCATATTAACATAATCTTTACAATTCATTGTACTTATGCTGCTTGCTGTTAACTTTCTTATTTATAAAGATCAGAGAATCTCAGTGATGGTCTAATATTTTTGTTTCTTTGTAGTTTTACTTTATAATATTGTTGACATAAATTTATCTCTGTTCTATTAGGAAAAATAAAATGGTTCTGGTTCAACAAGGTGATGAGGATCCTGAACTTACCTCCTCCCACAAACATGCTAAATCTACAGCTATATATGGAAGAATTTCCTCCAAAAAGAAACTGCTGGAGCGACCCCATCACACCTGGCAAATGAGAGGGAAACAAGACCAAACCAGGTAGGAAAGGCTGAGACAGAATCTCACCATAAATCCCGTCCTCAGCAATGACATACAATCAGGAGGGAACTCAAAGTGCAGAGCTTCTCCCTGAGGAACGAATAGATTGTATCTCACATCCAGCATACTTGTTTCTAAGACCAGCACCTGAATGATGAGTCCCCCAAAATACTGGCTTTGAATATCCAAAGGGATGTAGCTCTTAGAGGGTAGCTTGATTTATCAAGTGCCAAAATGTATAGTAGGGAGTCGATGTGGGATGGCATAGGGCATTCTTTATCTTCTGATCCTAGCACTTTCAAGTGAGCTACTGCATACTGTATCATATTGTAGCTTTTAGGGAAGAAAGGAATGTTGCCTATGAAAGATCATCAGCTTTGTTTTAAAATACAGGTACCAGAGTACTGCATTTGATTCAACTATTTTAAGTCCTTGTTTTCCCTAAGTGCTTGCTGTTCCCAAATACGCAAGAATAACTTTTACACTTCCCCTGCTCCAACATTTATCAATTGGTTTTGCAGAAATAAAGTTTTAAAGTTACAAAAAGTAAAGCTATTAAAAATAAAATAGGCTGCTTAAATAACCACAAAGGTTTGAGACAACAACAGCTTAGGGAAGTGCTGAATGCTAAGATTCATCTCATACACAAGGTCACTGCTTCAAGACAGAACGGCAAGTATATCATCCCATAAACAAGCAAAAGAGTAACTCAACAGATAGAATTGAAAATAATGGTATAAAAAAATTTTTTTTGACTTTCATGTTTCTTCTGATTATTTTTTCATATTAACATAATCTTTACAATTCATTGTACTTATGCTTGCTGTTAACTTTCTTATTTATAAAGATCAGAGAATCTCAGTGATGGTCTAATATTTTTGTTTCTTTGTAGTTTTACTTTATAATTTTGTTGACATAAATTTATCTCTGTTCTATTAGGAAAAATAAAATGGTTCTGGTTCAACAGGGTGATGAAGATCCTGAACTTACCTCCTCCCACAAACATGCCAAATCTACAGCTATATATGGAAGAATTTCCTCCAAAAAGAAACTGCTGGAGCGACCCCATCACACCTGGCAAATGAGAGGGAAACCAGACCAAACCAGGTAGGAAAGGCTGAGACAGAATCTCACCATAAATCCCGTCCTCAGCAATGACATACAATCAGGAGGGAACTCAAAGTGCAGAGCTTCTCCCTGAGGAACGAATAGATTGTATCTCACATCCAGCATACTTGTTTCTAAGACCAGCACCTGAATGATGAGTCCCCCAAAATACTGGCTTTGAATATCCAAAGGGATGTAGCTCTTAGAGGGTAGCTTGATTTATCAAGTGCCAAAATGTATAGTAGGGAGTCGATGTGGGATGGCATAGGGCATTCTTTATCTTCTGATCCTAGCACTTTCAAGTGAGCTACTGCATACTGTATCATACTGTAGCTTTTAGGGAAGAAAGGAATGTTGCCTATGAAAGATCATCAGCTTTGTTTTAAAATACAGGTGCCAGAGTACTGCATTTGATTCAACTATTTTAAGTCCTTGTTTTCCCTAAGTGCTTGCTGTTCCCAAATACGCAAGAATAACTTTTACACTTCCCCTGCTCCAACATTTATCAATTGGTTTTGCAGAAATAAAGTTTTAAAGTTACAAAAAGTAAAGCTATTAAAAATAAAATAGGCTGCTTAAATAACCACAAAGGTTTGAGACAACAACAGCTTAGGGAAGTGCTGAATGCTAAGATTCATCTCATACACAAGGTCACTGCTTCAAGACAGAACGGCAAGTATATCATCGAAAGCACAGAAACTAATACAGAGAGTCAAGCAAAAAGAGTAACTCAACAGATAGAATTGAAAATAATGGTAATAAAAATACTAACCAAATTCAAAGGGGAAAAAAAATGGTTGAACACGGGGAAAATGCAACAAAGAAAACACTTGAAGTCACAGAACTGAATAAAATAATAATTGTACTGAAAAATACATTAAGGAGGTTCAACGGCAAACTAGAAGCAGAAAAAAGCAAGAGGCACTTACCTAATCTGAGCAGCAAAAAGATGAAAAACAGCGAAGATAAATTAAAGGACTTCTGGGTCACTTACCATGTGAATATTTACTTGATGTTGTCTGACAAAGAGCAGAGAGAGAGACAATTTTGGGGGAGAAACAGAGAGTGAAAAATCCCCTAATCTGAGGAAGAAAATACATCCAGATCAAAGAAACCTAGAATGCCAAATAAAATGAACCCAAAGAGAAACGTATCAAGACGTAATAAAATGTCAAAATTAAACATAAGAATCCACACATATATAGTCAATCTGTCACAAAGGAGACAAAATACACAGTGTGTAAAGGGCAGTTTCTTCCATAAATTGTATTAAAAAACTAGACAGCCATTTATATGTAGATCCTCTAAAACATAGCTAAGAAAAAAAGACTGAAAAAAAGTCAGAAATGAAAGAACCACCCAGTACAGAAATACAGATGATGATAAGAGACTACCAGGGATAATTATAAGCTCCAAAATTAGATAACCTAGAAGAAGTACATACTTCCCTGCAATCATTTAACCACCCAAGAGTAAACCAGGAAATAAAAAGTACAAACAGAGTAATAACATTTAGGGAGACTGAATCAGTAATCAAAAGCATCCCAGATCTAAAATACTCAAGCCCAGATGATTGGACACACCAGTCCAGCCCTCCACGGCACATGGGATCTTCCCAGGCCTTGTGTCCCAAAGGTTTTTGAATTTTGGCAGAAATAAAGTTTTAAAGTTACAAAAAGTAAAGCTATTAAAAATAAAATAGGCTGCTTAAATAACCACAAAGGTTTGAGACAACAACAGCTTAGGGAAGTGCTGAATGCTAAGATTCATCTCATACACAAGGTCACTGCTTCAAGACAGAACGGCAAGTATATCATCGAAAGCACAGAAACTAATACAGAGAGTCAAGCAAAAAGAGTAACTCAACAGATAGAATTGAAAATAATGGTAATAAAAATACTAACCAAATTCAAAGGGGAAAAAAATGGTTGAACACGGGGAAAATGCAACAAAGAAAACACTTGAAGTCACAGAACTGAATAAAATAATAATTGTACTGAAAAATACATTAAGGAGGTTCAACGGCAAACTAGAAGCAGAAAAAAGCAAGAGGCACTTACCTAATCTGAGCAGCAAAAAGATGAAAAACAGCGAAGATAAATTAAAGGACTTCTGGGTCACTTACCATGTGAATATTTACTTGATGTTGTCTGACAAAGAGCAGAGAGAGAGACAATTTTGGGGGAGAAGCAGAGAGTGAAAAATCCCCTAATCTGAGGAAGAAAATACATCCAGATCAAAGAAACCTAGAATGCCAAATAAAATGAACCCAAAGAGAAACGTATCAAGACGTAATAAAATGTCAAAATTAAACATAAGAATCCACACATATATAGTCAATCTGTCACAAAGGAGACAAAATACACAGTGTGTAAAGGGCAGTTTCTTCCATAAATTGTATTAAAAAACTAGACAGCCATTTATATGTAGATCCTCTAAAACATAGCTAAGAAAAAAAGACTGAAAAAAAGTCAGAAATGAAAGAACCACCCAGTACAGAAATACAGATGATGATAAGAGACTACCAGGGATAATTATAAGCTCCAAAATTAGATAACCTAGAAGAAGTACATACTTCCCTGCAATCATTTAACCACCCAAGAGTAAACCAGGAAATAAAAAGTACAAACAGAGTAATAACATTTAGGGAGACTGAATCAGTAATCAAAAGCATCCCAGATCTAAAATACTCAAGCCCAGATGATTGGACACACCAGTCCAGCCCTCCACGGCACATGGGATCTTCCCAGGCCAGGGATTGAACCAGTGCTCCTAGCACTGCAAGGCAGACTCCTTACCCACTGGACCACCAGAGAAGCCCTTGTTTTCCCCAAAGCTAACCTTTTTCACTTTTCTAAAAAACTGGAAAGGAGGGAACACTTCCAAACTCATTTTGTAAGGTCACCTTACCCTGATGCCAAAGCCAGAGAAGAACCCTGCAAGAAAAGAACTGACAAATATCCCTTGAACGCAGATGCAAAAAATGTTAACAAAATACTAGCAAATTTAGGAATTTAGTAAAAGGATTATATATCATGACCAAGTTGGATTTATTCCTGGGATTCAAGGATGGTTCAATATATACAAATCAATAAATGTGATATAACACATTAACAGAATGAAAGATTAAAATCCTATGATCATCTCAGTAAATGCAGAAAGAAATCTGACAAAACACAATATTCTTTCAGAACAAAAACTCTTGTGTATAGAAGGAACACACCTAATGATACTGAATGCCATATACAGTAAGTCCCCTACACACAATCAAATTCTATTCTGAGAGCTTTTGTAAGTCCAATTTGCAAGTCCAACCAAGTCAACCTAGGTATCCAACTAATACAAAATGAATATACAATATTGTAATAAGTTTATATTACATTTCCTAGAATTGCAAAATTCAGACTTAAATTGAAGAATACAGGGAAAACCACTAGGCCATTCAGGTAGGACCTAAATCAAATCCCTTATGATTATACTGTGGAAGTGACAAATAGATTCTAGGGATTAGATCTGATACAGTCCCTGGAAAACTATGGACAGAGATTCATAACACTGTACAAGAGACTTTAATCAAAACCAGCCCCAAGAAAAGGAAACACTAAAAGGCAAAATGGTTGTCTGAGAAGTCCTTACAAATAGCTGAGAAAAGTGAAAGGCAAAGGAGAAAAGGAAAGTTATACCCATCTGATTGCAGAGTTCCAGAGAACAGAAAGGAGATAACAAAGTCTTCCTAAGTGAATAATTTAAAGAAATAGAGGAAAACAATAGAATGCAGAAGACTAGAGATCTCTTAAAGAAAATTAGATACCAAGGGACCATTTCATGCCAACACAGGCACAATAAAGGATAGAAATGGTTTGGACCTAACAGAAGCAGAATATTTTAAGAAAAGGTGGCAAGAATACATGGAAACTATACAAAAAAGATCTTAATGAGCTGGATAACCATGATGGTGTGATCACTCACCTAGCTATTTCAAATATTAAAAAAAATGATGCTGTTAAAGTGCTACTCTCAATATGCCAGCAAATATGGAAAACTCAGCAGTGGGCACAGACTGAAAAATGTTAGTTTCCATTTCAATACCAAAGGGCAATGCCAAAGAATGTTCAAACTACCAGACAACTGCACTCATTTCACATGCTAACAAATGCTCAAAATCCTCCAAGCTAGGCTTTAATAGCATGTGAACTGAGACCTTCCAGATGTACAAGCTGGATTTAGAACAGGCAGAGGAATCAGAGATCAAATTGCCTACATCCGTGGATCATGGAGAAAGCAAAAGAATTCCAGAAAAACCTCTACTTCTGCTTCAAGGACTACACTAAAGCCTTTGGCTGTGTGGATCACAACAAACTGTAGAATGTTCTGAAAGAGACGGTAACATGAGATGACCTTACATGCCTAATGTAAGGTATCCAACTAATACAAAATGAATATACAATATTGTAATAAGTTTATATTACATTTCCTAGAATTGCAAAATTCAGACTTAAATTGAAGAATACAGGGAAAACCACTAGGCCATTCAGGTAGGACCTAAATCAAATCCCTTATGATTATACTGTGGAAGTGACAAATAGATTCTAGGGATTAGATCTGATACAGTCCCTGGAAAACTATGGACAGAGATTCATAACACTGTACAAGAGACTTTAATCAAAACCAGCCCCAAGAAAAGGAAACACTAAAAGGCAAAATGGTTGTCTGAGAAGTCCTTACAAATAGCTGAGAAAAGTGAAAGGCAAAGGAGAAAAGGAAAGTTATACCCATCTGATTGCAGAGTTCCAGAGAACAGAAAGGAGATAACAAAGTCTTCCTAAGTGAATAATTTAAAGAAATAGAGGAAAACAATAGAATGCAGAAGACTAGAGATCTCTTAAAGAAAATTAGATACCAAGGGACCATTTCATGCCAACACAGGCACAATAAAGGATAGAAATGGTTTGGACCTAACAGAAGCAGAATATTTTAAGAAAAGGTGGCAAGAATACATGGAAACTATACAAAAAAGATCTTAATGAGCTGGATAACCATGATGGTGTGATCACTCACCTAGCTATTTCAAATATTAAAAAAAATGATGCTGTTAAAGTGCTACTCTCAATATGCCAGCAAATATGGAAAACTCAGCAGTGGGCACAGACTGAAAAATGTTAGTTTCCATTTCAATACAAAGGGCAATGCCAAAGAATGTTCAAACTACCAGACAACTGCACTCATTTCACATGCTAACAAATGCTCAAAATCCTCCAAGCTAGGTAGGCTTTAATAGCATGTGAACTGAGACCTTCCAGATGTACAAGCTGGATTTAGAACAGGCAGAGGAATCAGAGATCAAATTGCCTACATCCGTGGATCATGGAGAAAGCAAAAGAATTCCAGAAAAACCTCTACTTCTGCTTCAAGGACTACACTAAAGCCTTTGGCTGTGTGGATCACAACAAACTGTAGAATGTTCTGAAAGAGACGGTAACATGAGATGACCTTACATGCCTAATGTAAGGTCCATCTAGACAAAGCTATGGTTTTCCCAGTTGTCATGTATGGATTTGAGAGTTGAACCGTAAAGAAGGCTGAGCACTGAAGAACTGATGCCTTCAAACTGTGGTGCTGGAGAAGGCTTGAGAGTCCTTGAACTGCAAGGAAATCAAACTAGTTAATCCTGAAGGAAATCAACCCTGAATATTCATTGGAAGGAATGATGTTGGAAATGAAGCTCCAATACTTTGAGGTAAAGAGACAATTTGTGGAAAAGGCCCTAATGCTAGGAAAAATAGAAGCAGAAGTGAAAAACAGAGGAATGAGATGGTTGGATTGCATCACTGACTCAAAGGACATGAGACTGAACACACACTGGGGGATGGGGAAGAACAGGGAAGTCTAGCAAGCTTCAGTCCATTGGGCTGCAAGGAGTTGGACATGACTCTGACTATACTGAACTTTTCATAGAAATAATACATAAAAGACAAACACAAAAAATAAAATATGTTTAATCGTACCGTATGGTATGCTGAAAAAGTATAGAGGTACGGGACAACAGTAGGGGCCTAATGTGGTTGGCATCGAGTGAATAGGCAAGAATTACTCACTGGAATGGAGACAGCTGATGGGTGATGGTAGAACAATTTACAGGTTTGTATTTAGGGGAATTACCGACACTAAACCGACAGCCAATATTCTACTCAGTAAAGAAAAAGTGAAAGCTTTTCCTGTAAGATCAGGGACAAGTCAAAGGTGTTCCCTTTCAGTACTGTTATTCAACATAATACTAAAAGTATCCTGAGTAACCAGGCCAAAGAAATAAAAGGCATACAAATAGTAAAGGAAGAAGTAAACCTGTCACTATTGACAAATATGATCTCACATATTGATAATGCAAAAGACTAATCATTGAATTTAGTAAAGTTAAGGCACAGGACATAAAATCAGCACACAGAAATCAGTTGCATTTCTATTACACCATAAATGAAACACCTGAAAAACAACAACAAAAAAAACCCACTATCCCATTCATAATAGCTTCAAAAATGATAAAATACATAGTAATAAATTTAACCAAGGAAATGAAAGACCAGTACAGTGAAAGCTGTAAAACTTTGCTAAAATAAATTCAAGATGACACAATAAAATGGAAAGACATGCCATGTTCATGAATTGTTAAAATTGTTGAAATGTCACTTCTGCCCCAAGCTAATTAAAGATTCAATACAAACTGCATCAAAATCCAATGTCATTTTTCACAGAATAGAAAAAAACAATCCTCACACTTGAATGGAACCACAAAAGATCCTGAATAGCCGAAGTCATCTTCAGACAAATGAACAAAGATGGAAAAAAGGACTTAATCTCCAAATACACAAACAGCTCATGCAACTCAATATATATTTATATAAAAAATCAAATAATGGGTAGAAGATACCAAAACCCACATGAAAAGATATTCAACACTGCTGTTAAGAGAAATGCAAGTCAAAATCACAATGAAGTATCACATCACAATGCTTAGCATGCCCATCATCAAAAAGTCACACACAATAAATGCTGGAGAGGGTATAGAGAAACGGGAACCCTCCTACACTGTTTGGGAGAATGTAAATTGGCACAACCACCCTGGAGTACAGTATGGAGGTTCCCTAAAAATACAGTTAACATATGGCCTAGCAATCCCAATACTATAAAACCCTAAGAAAACCATAATTAGAAAAGATACATGCACTCAAAAGTTCATTGCAGTTCCACTTAAAGTAGGACATGGAAGCTACCTAAATGTTCATCAATTGAAAAATGGATAAAGATGTGATGCATAGGAGGAGGGAACCAAGATAGTGGATAGAAGGACATGCACTCATCTTCTCCTACAAGAACACCAAAATTGCTGCTAGCTGCTGAAAAACCATAGACAGGAGGAAGTTGGATCCCGCCAAAAAAAAAAAAAAAAAAAATACCCCTACATCCAAGAGCAAGGGAGAAGCTGGAACAGGATGGCAGGAGGGACGCAATCGTATTTTTAGAATCAAACCTCAGACCTGCCAGAGATGCTGGGAGGGAGCAAACTAAACGTTATGCACACCAGGACCCAATCAAAGGAGCAGTGACCTCCACAAAAGACCTTTTGAGGGTCTGAGTGTCTCCTGCAGAGGCACAGATCAGCAATGACCTGCAGCAGTCCTGGGAACTGCGGTGTGTGGTATAAGTCCTCTTAAAAAAGGTTTCCACTGGCCAGACTATAGAGTCCCCAAGCCAGGGGAAAAAAGACTCTGGAGGGCACAAACAAAATTGTGTGTGCACCAGGATCCTGGAGAAAGGAGCAGTGACCCACATGAGACTGAGCCAGACTTGCCTCTGAGTGCTCTGGAGTCTCTGGTGGAGGACTGGATCGACAGTGGCCTGCCGTGCGGTCAGGGACACTGAAACGGCAGTCCTGGTGCAGCATGCTGGCGTAAGTCCTTCAGGTGGTGGTTACCAATAGCCCTATGACAGTTTGCCCTCAGGTCAAACTACAGGGAGGGAACATAGCTCCAACCATCAGCAGATAATCGGATTAAAGATCAAGTACATGACTCACCCCAGCCAGGGAGTACCTTTCAGTGTTTGAACAGGCAGAGCTACAAAAAGAGAAATGCAAGTCAAAATCACAATGAAGTATCACATCACAATGCTTAGCATGCCCATCATCAAAAAGTCACACACAATAAATGCTGGAGAGGGTATAGAGAAACGGGAACCCTCCTACACTGTTTGGGAGAATGTAAATTGGCACAACCACCCTGGAGTACAGTATGGAGGTTCCCTAAAAATACAGTTAACATATGGCCTAGCAATCCCAATACTATAAAACCCTAAGAAAACCATAATTAGAAAAGATACATGCACTCAAAAGTTCATTGCAGTTCCACTTAAAGTAGGACATGGAAGCTACCTAAATGTTCATCAATTGAAAAATGGATAAAGATGTGATGCATAGGAGGAGGGAACCAAGATAGTGGATAGAAGGACATGCACTCATCTTCTCCTACAAGAACACCAAAATTGCTGCTAGCTGCTGAAAAACCATAGACAGGAGGAAGTTGGATCCCGCCAAAAAAAAAAAAAAAAAATACCCCTACATCCAAGAGCAAGGGAGAAGCTGGAACAGGATGGCAGGAGGGACGCAATCGTATTTTTAGAATCAAACCTCAGACCTGCCAGAGATGCTGGGAGGGAGCAAACTAAACGTTATGCACACCAGGACCCAATCAAAGGAGCAGTGACCTCCACAAAAGACCTTTTGAGGGTCTGAGTGTCTCCTGCAGAGGCACAGATCAGCAATGACCTGCAGCAGTCCTGGGAACTGCGGTGTGTGGTATAAGTCCTCTTAAAAAAGGTTTCCACTGGCCAGACTATAGAGTCCCCAAGCCAGGGAAAACAGACTCTGGAGGGCACAAACAAAATTGTGTGTGCACCAGGATCCTGGAGAAAGGAGCAGTGACCCACATGAGACTGAGCCAGACTTGCCTCTGAGTGCTCTGGAGTCTCTGGTGGAGGACTGGATCGACAGTGGCCTGCCGTGCGGTCAGGGACACTGAAACGGCAGTCCTGGTGCAGCATGCTGGCGTAAGTCCTTCAGGTGGTGGTTACCAATAGCCCTATGACAGTTTGCCCTCAGGTCAAACTACAGGGAGGGAACATAGCTCCAACCATCAGCAGATAATCGGATTAAAGATCAAGTACATGACTCACCCCAGCCAGGGAGTACCTTTCAGTGTTTGAACAGGCAGAGCTACAAAAAAAGGACCAGTAACACAGGCCTTCTGATCGCCAGCTGCCAAAGGCAGACAGACAGATAGGGCCATAACTCCTGTGTCCCTGCACACTTAGTGCTGCCAGGGTCCCTGTAACCCAAGCCATAGTGCCTCCTTCATGCTCCGTTCTCACTGGGGCAGAAAAAGCCCTCATAGCGCTGTATTTCCTCCGACAGCAGCCGTGGGTGCTCCTGTGTAGCCAGCACTGCCAGGGTCCCCACAACGCAAGAAACCACGTCACCTCCATTTGTGATCCCCACTGGGATAGAGCTGCCAGAGGCTAGAAAAAGTCCTGTGTCTGTGCAGGAAGAGGCACCTCATTCAGGTGAGACACTTTACAATCCTTTGGACTGAGGTCTGCCAAGTTTCTCTGTCCAGGGAGGCAGGAAAGCTGGAATGGACTGCCATTCCTTTATAGAGCACCACATTTGAAGCTACCCCAGCCACAGGCTACCCTGAATACCTGGCTGAGCCGGGACCCCTGTGACTTAAGCAGCTGTGCAACCTCCACACCTGGCCCTCACCAGGGCAGACCCAAGTCCACTAGAGCAGCCTCTGGAGCAAAACCTGGTGGAAGACCCACACTTAGAGGTGAAGATAAGATCACAATTGAAATCCAGAGGCAGGGTGGCTAAGGAAGAGGACACAAAACCTTCCTACCAGCTGTATAAACAGAAGATTAAAACCACATGATCAACCAAAAGAAAAGAAGAAAGGGTATGAAAAAAAAAATTGAAGACATTATACTTGAAAACTTCCCCAACATGGGAAAGGAAATAGTCAACCAAATCCAAGATGCACAGAGTGCCATACAGGATAACCCCTAGGAGAAACAAACTAAGACACATACTAATTAAGCTATCACAGATAAAACACAAAGAGAATATTAAAAATAGCGAGAGAGAAGCAAGTTACTAATTTTTAAGCTATTTTAGCAGAATGGAAAACACGAAAGAAAAAAAAAATAGGTCAAACTACAGGAGGGAACATAGCTCCAACCATCAGCAGATAATCGGATTAAAGATCAAGTACATGACTCACCCCAGCCAGGGAGTACCTTTCAGTGTTTGAACAGGCAGAGCTACAAAAAAAGGACCAGTAACACAGGCCTTCTGATCGCCAGCTGCCAAAGGCAGACAGACAGATAGGGCCATAACTCCTGTGTCCCTGCACACTTAGTGCTGCCAGGGTCCCTGCAACCCAAGCCATAGTGCCTCCTTCATGCTCCGTTCTCACTGGGGCAGAAAAAGCCCTCATAGCGCTGTATTTCCTCCGACAGCAGCCGTGGGTGCTCCTGTGTAGCCAGCACTGCCAGGGTCCCCACAACGCAAGAAACCACGTCACCTCCATTTGTGATCCCCACTGGGATAGAGCTGCCAGAGGCTAGAAAAAGTCCTGTGTCTGTGCAGGAAGAGGCACCTCATTCAGGTGAGACACTTTACAATCCTTTGGACTGAGGTCTGCCAAGTTTCTCTGTCCAGGGAGGCAGGAAAGCTGGAATGGACTGCCATTCCTTTATAGAGCACCACATTTGAAGCTACCCCAGCCACAGGCTACCCTGAATACCTGGCTGAGCCAGGACCCCTGTGACTTAAGCAGCTGTGCAACCTCCACACTTGGCCCTCACCAGGGCAGACCCAAGTCCACTAGAGCAGCCTCTGGAGCAAAACCTGGTGGAAGACCCACACTTAGAGGTGAAGATAAGATCACAATTGAAATCCAGAGGCAGGGTGGCTAAGGAAGAGGACACAAAACCTTCCTACCAGCTGTATAAACAGAAGATTAAAACCACATGATCAACCAAAAGAAAAGAAGAAAGGGTATGAAAAAAAAAAATTGAAGACATTATACTTGAAAACTTCCCCAACATGGGAAAGGAAATAGTCAACCAAATCCAAGATGCACAGAGTGCCATACAGGATAACCCCTAGGAGAAACAAACTAAGACACATACTAATTAAGCTATCACAGATAAAACACAAAGAGAATATTAAAAACAGCGAGAGAGAAGCAACAAGTTACATATGAGGGAAATGTGTTTTAACAGCTGATCTTTCAGCAGAAACTCTACAGGCCAGAAGGGACAAGCAGGACATATGAAAAGTACTAAAACAGAAAAATGTACAACTTAGATTACTCTCCCTGACAGGATAACATTCAAAATTAATGGAGAAATCAAAAGCTTTATAGACAAGCAAAAGTTAAGAGAATATAGTACCACCAAAGCAATCTTACAACAAATGCTAAAGGGTCTTATATAGTCAGCAAATACAAGAGAAGAAAAAAATCTTCAAAACAAACACCAAACATTTAAGAAGATAATAGGAACATATGTATCAATAATTACTTTAAATATAAATGAATTAAATGCTCCAACCAAAAGACATAGACTGTTGAATGGATACAAAAACAAGACACACATACAGCTGTCCACAAAAAACCCGCTTCAGACTAAAAGATGCAGATAGACTGAAAGCGAGAGGATGGAAAAACATTCCATGCAAATGGAAATCAAAAGAAAGCTGGAGTAGCAATCCTCATCTCAGACAAAATAGACCTTAAAATAAAAGAATATTGTAAGAGATAAGGACATAATATCATGGGATGAATCCAAGAGGAAGCCGTAACAATTATAAATATCTATGCATCCAACAGAGGAGCACCTCAGTATATAAGGCAAACACTATCAGACATAAAAGGAGAAATTGACAAACACAGTAATAGTAGGAGATTTTAACACCCAACTTACACCAATGGACAGATCATCAAAGCAAAAATTAATAAGGAAACACAAGCCTTAAATGATTTCTTAGATGAGAGGGTTCTCATTGATATCTTCAGGACATTCCATCCAAATGCAGAAGAATATCCTTTTTTTCAAGTGCATATGGAACATTCTCCAGAACAGACCACATCTTGAATCACAAATCAAACCTCAGTAAATTTAAGAAAACTGAAATTATATTGACCATCTTTTCTGATCAGAGTGTTATGGGACTAGATATCAATTACAAGAAAAAAACTGTAAAAAACACAAACACAAGGAGATTAAACGTTTCTAAATAATGAACAGATTACTGAAGAAATCAAAAGGGAAATAAAAAAAACTTCTAGACATAATGACAATGAAAACACAACTCAAAACCCATAGGATACAGCAAAATCAGTTCTAAGAGGGAAGTTAATAACAATGCAATCGTATCTCAGGAAACAAGAGAAACATCAAATAGACAACATAACTTTACACCTAAAACAAGTGGAAAAGGAACAAAAGTCCCCCAAAGTTAGCAGGGAAGGAATCATAAAGATCAGAGCAAAAACAAATGAAAAAGAAATGAAAGAAACAATAGTAAAGACTAATAGAGGGCTTCCCTGGTGGTCCAGTGGGTAAGGACAGCGCCTTACAGTGCAAGAGGCGTCGGTCCGATCCCTGGCCTGGAAAGATCCCTCGTGCCACGGAGTGCTGATGTGTCCAACTACTGAGCCAGAGCTCTGGAGCGCAGGTGCCCAGAGCCAGTGCTCTGCAGCAACAGAGGCCACTGTGATGGGAGGCCCACACAGGCCAAAGAACAAAGATAAACAAATAGAAGATCAATAGAAGTGGCCAAAAAAAAAAAAAACTAATGGAACCAAACCTGCTTCTTCAAAAAGATAAAATTGACAAATCTTTAGTCAGAAGCATCCATAAAAAAAAATGAATCAAATCAACAAAATTAGAAATGAAAAAGGACAGGTTACAACAGACAGTGCAGAAATATAAAGGACTATGAGAGACTATTTCGAACAACTATCTGGCAATAAAATGGACAACATGGAAGAAACGGACAGCTTCTTAGAAATGGTCACTGTTTCAAAACTGAACCAGTTCCAGAGAGCCAAAGCAGTCTTGAGAAAGAAAAACGGTGCTTGAGAGATCAACCTTCCTGACTTCAGACTATACTACAAAGCAACAGTCATCAAGGCAGTACAGTACTGGCACAAAAATCGAAGTATAGATCAATGGAACAAGATAAAGAGCTCAGAGGTAAACCCATGCACCTATGGGTACCTTATTTTTGACAAAGGAGGCAAAAATATGAAATGGGCCAAAGACAGCCTCTTCTGTAAGTGATACTGGGAAAACTGGACAGCTACATGCAAAAGAATGGAATGGAACACTTCCTAACACCATACACAAAGATAAGCTCAAAATGGATTAAAGAGCAAACTGTACGACCAGAAAGCATAAAACTCTTAGAGGAAAACACAGACAGAACACTCAATGACATAAATCAAAGCAAGATCTTCATTACCTGACTCCTAGAGTAACGAAAATAAAACCAAAAATAAACAAATGGGACCTAATTAAACTTAAAAGCTTTTGCACACTTAAAGAAGAAGCTATAAACAAGGTGAAAAGACAACCCTCAGACAGGGAGAAAATAATAGCAAATGAAACAACAGACAAAGAATTAATCTCCAAAATATACAAGCAGCTCAGACAACTCAATACCAAAAAAACAAAACTAATGGAACCAAACCTGCTTCTTCAAAAAGATAAAATTGACAAATCTTTAGTCAGAAGCATCCATAAAAAAAATGAATCAAATCAACAAAATTAGAAATGAAAAAGGACAGGTTACAACAGACAGTGCAGAAATATAAAGGACTATGAGAGACTATTTCGAACAACTATCTGGCAATAAAATGGACAACATGGAAGAAATGGACAGCTTCTTAGAAATGGTCACTGTTTCAAAACTGAACCAGCTCCAGAGAGCCAAAGCAGTCTTGAGAAAGAAAAACGGTGCTTGAGAGATCAACCTTCCTGACTTCAGACTATACTACAAAGCAACAGTCATCAAGGCAGTACAGTACTGGCACAAAAATCGAAGTATAGATCAATGGAACAAGATAAAGAGCTCAGAGGTAAACCCATGCACCTATGGGTACCTTATTTTTGACAAAGGAGGCAAAAATATGAAATGGGCCAAAGACAGCCTCTTCTGTAAGTGATACTGGGAAAACTGGACAGCTACATGCAAAAGAATGGAATGGAACACTTCCTAACACCATACACAAAGATAAGCTCAAAATGGATTAAAGAGCAAACTGTACGACCAGAAAGCATAAAACTCTTAGAGGAAAACACAGACGGAACACTCAATGACATAAATCAAAGCAAGATCTTCATTACCTGACTCCTAGAGTAACGAAAATAAAACCAAAAATAAACAAATGGGACCTAATTAAACTTAAAAGCTTTTGCACACTTAAAGAAGAAGCTATAAACAAGGTGAAAAGACAACCCTCAGACAGGGAGAAAATAATAGCAAATGAAACAATAGACAAAGAATTAATCTCCAAAATATACAAGCAGCTCAGACAACTCAATACCAAAAAAACAAACAACCCAATCAAAAAGTGGGGAAAAGACCTAAACAGACACCTCTCCAAAGAAGGCATACAGATGGCCAAAAAGCACATGAAAAGATGCTCAACATCACTCATTATTGAAGACATGCAAATCAAAACTACAATGAGGTATCACCCCCACAACAGTAAGAATGGCCATCATCAGAAAGTCTACAGACTATAAATGCTACACTGGGTATGGAGAAAAGGGAACCCTCTTGCACTGTTGGTGAGAATGTAAGGTGATACAGCCACTATGGAAGACAGTGTGGAGATTCCTTTAAAAACTAGGAATAGAACCACCACATGATCCAGCAATCCCACTACTAGGCATATATCCTAAGGAAATCAAAATTGAAAGAGACACATGTATCCCACTGGTCACTGCAGCACTGTTTACAATAGCTAGAACATGGGAACAACCTAGATGTCCATCAACAAATGACTAGATAAAAAAGCTGTGATATATATACAACAATGGAATATATCTCAGCCATAAAAAGAAATGCATTTGAGTCAGTTCTAATGAGGTCCATGAGCCAAGAACCTTTTATACTGAGTGAAGCAAGTCAGAAAGAGAAAGATAAATATTGTATACTAACACACACACACACACACACACACACACATATATATGGAATCTAGAAAGATTGTAATAATGAATTTGTATGCAGTGCAGCAATGGAGGAACAGACACAGGGAAGGGACACTGTGGGGAGGAAGGAGTGGGTGAGATGTATGGAAAGAGTAGCATGGAAACTTACATCACCATATGGAAAAGAGATAACCAGTGGGAATTCGCTGTGGCACTAAGGGAACTCAAACAGGGGCTCTTCCACAATCTAGAGGGGTAGGATGGAGAGGGAGACAGGAGGGAGGTAAGATTCTGCTATTTAGCATCTATATATAAAATAGATAACTAGTAAAACCCATCATATAGCATAGGGAACTCTACTCAGGACTCCGTAATAGCCTATATGGGAAAAGAATCTAAAAAAAAGAGTGGACATGTGTGTGTTTGTATATAAAACTGATTCACTTTGCTGTACATCTGAAACTAACACAGCATTGTAAATCAACTATATTCCAATAAAAATTTTAAAACGTCATCAAGGAATAAATGAATAAAGAAAATGCATTACACACACACCATGAAGAGATATTCAGTCATGAGAAAAAAGGAAATGTTGCCATTTGTTTACAATATGGATAGATATTAATATCATTATGTGAGACAGAACAAACAATGAAAGACAAATATTTTATATATCTCCTATAGCGGAATTCAAAATAAAATGAATTTCAAAACAAAGAAATGACAGTTACTGTCCGGGACCGCAGGGCGGCCCGGCCACATCCTATAGCCTCCTATGCGTGAATGCTGCAATGCGCCACTTAAGATGGCGCCTAGCGAAGCTTTTCACGCATGAGCCCTGGCGGCACTTTGCAGCAAAAAAATAAAGGACACATGTATCCCACTGGTCACTGCAGCACTGTTTACAATAGCTAGAACATGGGAACAACCTAGATGTCCATCAACAAATGACTAGATAAAAAAGCTGTGATATATATACAACAATGGAATATATCTCAGCCATAAAAAGAAATGCATTTGAGTCAGTTCTAATGAGGTCCATGAGCCAAGAACCTTTTATACTGAGTGAAGCAAGTCAGAAAGAGAAAGATAAATATTGTATACTAACACACACACACACACACACACACACACATATATATGGAATCTAGAAAGATTGTAATAATGAATTTGTATGCAGTGCAGCAATGGAGGAACAGACACAGGGAAGGGACACTGTGGGGAGGAAGGAGTGGGTGAGATGTATGGAAAGAGTAGCATGGAAACTTACATCACCATATGGAAAAGAGATAACCAGTGGGAATTCGCTGTGGCACTAAGGGAACTCAAACAGGGGCTCTTCCACAATCTAGAGGGGTAGGATGGGGAGGGAGACAGGAGGGAGGTAAGATTCTGCTATTTAGCATCTATATATAAAATAGATAACTAGTAAAACCCATCATATAGCATAGGGAACTCTACTCAGGACTCCGTAATAGCCTATATGGGAAAAGAATCTAAAAAAGAGTGGACATGTGTGTGTTTGTATATAAAACTGATTCACTTTGCTGTACATCTGAAACTAACACAGCATTGTAAATCAACTATATTCCAATAAAAATTTTAAAACGTCATCAAGGAATAAATGAATAAAGAAAATGCATTACACACACACCATGAAGAGATATTCAGTCATGAGAAAAAAGGAAATGTTGCCATTTGTTTACAATATGGATAGATATTAATATCATTATGTGAGACAGAACAAACAATGAAAGACAAATATTTTATATATCTCCTATAGCGGAATTCAAAATAAAATGAATTTCAAAACAAAGAAATGACAGTTACTGTCCGGGACCGCAGGGCGGCCCGGCCACATCCTATAGCCTCCTATGCGTGAATGCTGCAATGCGCCACTTAAGATGGCGCCTAGCGAAGCCTTTCACGCATGAGCCCTGGCGGCACTTTGCAGCCTCCAGTTTAGGAGCATCGTCATGTTTGCACAAAGATGGCGCCTGGTGGATGTAGGCGGGTGTGGTTTAAGGCGTGTGCATATTGCTCTGATAGGTTGTTCCTAGTTTCCATGCTCGTGATCAGTGCATGCTTCCCTTGCATTCCTATGGGGTCGGAAGCACATGTGCATCTGACCTTTTACATGATTGGCTTATGAGTAGCTCCTTCCTGTTTCTGTGTAGTATAAATACCCCGTTGTTTCCGCAATAAAACGAGACTTGATCAGACTCCTGTCTTGTCTCCATTTCTCATGTCTCTTGTCCTCTCAATTCCCACTCCCTCCCTTTAGGGCCTGCGTTGAGGAATCCTAGGTCTGTGCTGACGAAGCCCGCAGGTCGGGACAAGTTACCAGAAGCTGGGAGGTGGCGGGATGATATAGATATTATTAAGAATATATATTTGTAACTAGTAGATAACTAAGTTATGGAGATCTAATCTAACAGTGATTATAAGCAACAAAACTGTATTACATTAAACTTGCTTAACTGTTCTCATCACTAGAAGAAATGGTAGTAGTGTGTCATGATAGAACTATTAGCTATCAATGACAGTGATGTTATATCAAATAAATGTTATAAATGTAAACTTACACAATTTTTATGTCATTTATACCTCAATAAAAGCAAAAACCTGACCCTGCTTTTCTGCTTCTCAAAGTCCTCTACCCCCTCCTGTACTCCCACACACCCTCCGCCCTCCACTGCAGCAACGACGAGGCAGACGTCCCCACCCTCTGTGGTCCCATCACTCTCCTCCTCCAATTACTTGTGTTCGTCTCTGACCTCCAGTAGACTTCAAGGCCTCGAGTAAAGGGAAAATATCTTAGTACTACCAGCATCTCCAATAGTACCTGCCACATAGCAGAGTAGATAACCATCAAATTAAACTCTCAGTCTTCCATTTTATAGGCCCCATTTAGGTAGTATCAAGTTTTCACCATAAATTTTCACTATTAATTTAAGAAGAATATGGCAGACAAGAAAGAAAAAAACGAGGTCACAGTCAAATGTTTTTCAAATAAAGTTGAAAAATCATTTAGAAAAGAACTACAGATATACTATACATAAGCTTCACAAGGACAAAAAACTTCAGAAGCCTGAGAGGCAGACATTATGATGACAAGCAATAGGTCAAATAAATAATGAAAGGTCATAGACCAATAGTAGAAGAAATGGGATTTATATATAAAGTAGAAAAAACTTGTTCTTTTAAAATATGATACTTTGTTACAATGCACAAACATCACCAGTAGCTGAGTTAGTTCTTTTCCCTGTAATCCTGAGTTTCTTTTACCTAGAGGATGGTTTAATTCAATCAGGTTTGAGATAAAGATGATTTATAGTAATAAAACCCCACAATCTCAGTGACTTTCAAAGACAAACATTTGTTTACTGCAACAGGTCCACGACTGGCTATGCTGGCTTTACTTGAGACAATGGATCAAGTTCAGTTTTGCTCCGTGTCTGTCATTCTGAATCCAAGACAGAAGGAGCACCGAGGACCACAACTATGGAAGCACATGTAATACTTCTGCTCAGACATGGTACACATGATGTTTTTACATCACTAGAAGAAATGGTAGTAGTGTGTCATGAAGAACTATTAGCTATCAATGACAGTGATGTTATATCAAATAAATGTTATAAATGTAAACTTACACAATTTTTATGTCATTTATACCTCAATAAAAGCAAAAACCTGACCCTGCTTTTCTGCTTCTCAAAGTCCTCTACCCCCTCCTGTACTCCCACACACCCTCCGCCCTCCACTGCAGCAACGACGAGGCAGACGTCCCCACCCTCTGTGGTCCCATCACTCTCCTCCTCCAATTACTTGTGTTTGTCTCTGACCTCCAGTAGACTTCAAGGCCTCGAGTAAAGGGAAAATATCTTAGTACTACCAGCATCTCCAATAGTACCTGCCACATAGCAGAGTAGATAACCATCAAATTAAACTCTCAGTCTTCCATTTTATAGGCCCCATTTAGGTAGTATCAAGTTTTCACCATAAATTTTCACTATTAATTTAAGAAGAATATGGCAGACAAGAAAGAAAAAAACGAGGTCACAGTCAAATGTTTTTCAAATAAAGTTGAAAAATCATTTAGAAAAGAACTACAGATATACTATACATAAGCTTCACAAGGTCAAAAATCTTCAGAAGCCTGAGAGGCAGACATTATGATGACAAGCAATAGGTCAAATAAATAATGAAAGGTCATAGACCAATAGTAGAAGAAATGGGATTTATATATAAAGTAGAAAAAACTTGTTCTTTTAAAATATGATACTTTGTTACAATGCACAAACATCACCAGTAGCTGAGTTAGTTCTTTTCCCTGTAATCCTGAGTTTCTTTTACCTAGAGGATGGTTTAATTCAATCAGGTTTGAGATAAAGATGATTTATAGTAATAAAACCCCACAATCTCAGTGACTTTCAAAGACAAACATTTGTTTACTGCACACAGGTCCACGCACTGGCTATGCTGGCTTTACTTGAGACAATGGATCAAGTTCAGTTTTGCTCCGTGTCTGTCATTCTGAATCCAAGACAGAAGGAGCACCGAGGACCACAACTATGGAAGCACATGTAATACTTCTGCTCAGACATGGTACACATGATGTTTTTTTACATCTCATTAGTCAAAGCAAGTCATGAGGCCAAGCCCAACATCAATGGAACAGGAAGTATAGTTGCTCTTCCCATAGAAGAGAAGGAAAACAGGGAAACTTGCTAAAATCTACCAAAATATATCTGTCATGCTTCACACAAAAGACTATTTCACTGCTATATTATTCGTGATATAGTGGTAAATATCCAGTTGTGATATCTATCATCTCTACCAAAATAGACTACTCGCTGACAGTACCAAGTGCTATAGTATTGTTCTAGTGACTATGTACACAAGTATATCATAGAGGAAATCTAAATCTCTTTGAAAAATCAGGATTTACATTTTAGTTTTACTCAATTACTCCTCCAAAAAATTCTACATTTGCAAAGTATAGCCTAGAACGAGCAAATATTGTTTTTTGCTTATTGTTATTTCTTGTTATTCTTGCTTATTTATGAATTAAAAAGTGCTCACCTAAATGACTTACAATTGGAAGTTTGCAAGATTGCAATCACAATGTATTTATAGATGATATTAGTTAAAACATTATGTAATCAAAACTAATAAGCTATGACAAAAATTAACTGTGAGATTAATTCCTTTAAAACTCTCTACTCTTAAATAAAGAATGAAAATAGAAAATATTTTCATCTCAAAAAAGTAGAAAGAGTAAAAGGCAAAGAGTGAGAAGCACATTAATCAAGACTGAAGTAGAGTTAATATATTATAATTATTAGAATAAAAATCGAAATTAAGGGCTGTTTTGGGGAAAACTTGTTCTTTTAAAATATGATACTTTGTTACAATGCACAAACATCACCAGTAGCTGAGTTAGTTCTTTTCCCTGTAATCCTGAGTTTCTTTTACCTAGAGGATGGTTTAATTCAATCAGGTTTGAGATAAAGATGATTTATAGTAATAAAACCCCACAATCTCAGTGACTTTCAAAGACAAACATTTGTTTACTGCACACAGGTCCACGACTGGCTATGCTGGCTTTACTTGAGACAATGGATCAAGTTCAGTTTTGCTCCGTGTCTGTCATTCTGAATCCAAGACAGAAGGAGCACCGAGGACCACAACTATGGAAGCACATGTAATACTTCTGCTCAGACATGGTACACATGATGTTTTTTTACATCTCATTAGTCAAAGCAAGTCATGAGGCCAAGCCCAACATCAATGGAACAGGAAGTATAGTTGCTCTTCCCATAGAAGAGAAGGAAAACAGGGAAACTTGCTAAAATCTACCAAAATATATCTGTCATGCTTCACACAAAAGACTATTTCACTGCTATATTATTCGTGATATAGTGGTAAATATCCAGTTGTGATATCTATCATCTCTACCAAAATAGACTACTCGCTGACAGTACCAAGTGCTATAGTATTGTTCTAGTGACTATGTACACAAGTATATCATAGAGGAAATCTAAATCTCTTTGAAAAATCAGGATTTACATTTTAGTTTTACTCAATTACTCCTCCAAAAAAAATTCTACATTTGCAAAGTATAGCCTAGAACGAGCAAATATTGTTTTTTGCTTATTGTTATTTCTTGTTATTCTTGCTTATTTATGAATTAAAAAGTGCTCACCTAAATGACTTACAATTGGAAGTTTGCAAGATTGCAATCACAATGTATTTATAGATGATATTAGTTAAAACATTATGTAATCAAAACTAATAAGCTATGACAAAAATTAACTGTGAGATTAATTCCTTTAAAACTCTCTACTCTTAAATAAAGAATGAAAATAGAAAATATTTTCATCTCAAAAAAGTAGAAAGAGTAAAAGGCAAAGAGTGAGAAGCACATTAATCAAGACTGAAGTAGAGTTAATATATTATAATTATTAGAATATTTTAAAAGTAAAATCACTGATAAATTCAAGGGCTGTTTTGGGGGGTAAATCTGTACTAATCAAATTGAGGGAAAGGGCAGATTATTTCCTTGAAGATTAGCAAGCAAAAAGAGTTGTTAATAATGAACTCATTTGTCTTACACTTAAGGTGTCAGTTGTGGTAAGTTATGTGAATTACAGACCCCAATTTATCAGCCTAGAACTCACAATACTATTATTTTTCTGTTTATATCTTTATTGCCTTAGCCATTTCAAATATGCTACCAAATTATTATCATTAATTAAATATTAACTTTTCCTTATATTAGGAAGCAAAGTTTCTCATTCTTTATGAAAACAGAATTTACTACATTTCATCTAACTATAAGAAATGTTCATTAATGCTGAACATCAACACAACAGAAATCACACAAAAATATAATAAATAAAACCATCGTTTCATCCTGTCATTCTATAAATGAAGCTGATAAGCCAAGAAGATGAAGTAATAAAAGATTACGGAGCTACTCAGCTGGGACAAGAACTCCAGTCTTGTGATTCCTGGCTTAGTTTTTAGCACTGTATAGAGTTCATTGCTAGAAACAAAGCCAATAAATCATTCGAAAAATTTTGAAAACTATTACCCCAGTCTGGTTCCAAATTGTTCTGATCATGATATATGGTATGAAGCACAGAGAGATCAAGTATGTTAGTGACTAACACTGACCACATTCTCCTTCTGCACAGACACTTCAAGTAGGAAAAAAACAAGCTATCTTCATGCATCAGAATTTTTTACTTTACCTTTAAAGAACCTCTTGAAAGTACTAAAATTGTCAGCTTTCTTGAATTCTGAAGGCCTCTTAATTCCCATCTCCCAGGATTACAGTAGAACCTGGACAAAACAGTAGCCTTTGGACCTGTTTTTATGGAAAATAAATCATGTCTACCCAACCTGAGACCTGATGCCAGAACACGTGGGTCTGTCTAAGTCACAGACTTCAAGTAGAAAGAGTAAAAGGCAAAGAGTGAGAAGCACATTAATCAAGACTGAAGTAGAGTTAATATATTATAATTATTAGAATATTTTAAAAGTAAAATCACTGATAAATTCAAGGGCTGTTTTGGGTAAATCTGTACTAATCAAATTGAGGGAAAGGGCAGATTATTTCCTTGAAGATTAGCAAGCAAAAAGAGTTGTTAATAATGAACTCATTTGTCTTACACTTAAGGTGTCAGTTGTGGTAAGTTATGTGAATTACAGACCCCAATTTATCAGCCTAGAACTCACAATACTATTATTTTTCTGTTTATATCTTTATTGCCTTAGCCATTTCAAATATGCTACCAAATTATTATCATTAATTAAATATTAACTTTTCCTTATATTAGGAAGCAAAGTTTCTCATTCTTTATGAAAACAGAATTTACTACATTTCATCTAACTATAAGAAATGTTCATTAATGCTGAACATCAACACAACAGAAATCACACAAAAATATAATAAATAAAACCATCGTTTCATCCTGTCATTCTATAAATGAAGCTGATAAGCCAAGAAGATGAAGTAATAAAAGATTACGGAGCTACTCAGCTGGGACAAGAACTCCAGTCTTGTGATTCCTGGCTTAGTTTTTAGCACTGTATAGAGTTCATTGCTAGAAACAAAGCCAATAAATCATTCGAAAAATTTTGAAAACTATTACCCCAGTCTGGTTCCAAATTGTTCTGATCATGATATATGGTATGAAGCACAGAGAGATCAAGTATGTTAGTGACTAACACTGACCACATTCTCCTTCTGCACAGACACTTCAAGTAGGAAAAAAACAAGCTATCTTCATGCATCAGAATTTTTTACTTTACCTTTAAAGAACCTCTTGAAAGTACTAAAATTGTCAGCTTTCTTGAATTCTGAAGGCCTCTTAATTCCCATCTCCCAGGATTACAGTAGAACCTGGACAAAACAGTAGCCTTTGGACCTGTTTTTATGGAAAATAAATCATGTCTACCCAACCTGAGACCTGATGCCAGAACACGTGGGTCTGTCTAAGTCACAGACTTCAAGTACTGACAAGAGCTCACTGAATGAAACTGAGTATGTGGCAGATGACAGCTCTTGACAGTTAGCTAATTTAAGAGATGCTGCCTTACCTTCAAAATTGTAAAGTAGAAGAAGGCTTCACTGACGTGAAAAAAAAAATTTTTACCTACTTAGCTATTTCTCTTTCCCTCCCATTTCTATTCCTCAATAGCTGCCAAGTCTTTCAGCTGCAAAGGGAATATTAAGACAAAACTAATTTTTCACATTTTTATTTGGACGTAAATATTTCAGCTATGGTACATATTATTATCTCTTAAACAGCTTACTCAGTTACTCATACTGGACAAATCAGCCTGTGTTCCACTGAACTATATATATAAACTGCAAGAAATCTCAGTGCAAATGAAAATCTTCAGCAGTTTTTAACAGAGATAGCAACTTCAGGGTAAACAGACTCTAGTTAAAAGATACTCTAATTCATGTTTTCAGTAAGATTTGCAAATACACTGCACTGAAAAAGAATAAACTTCCAGAAAGAACAATCCAAGAGGCAGAATTATTAGACATGTAAATTAATGTCCAAGGACACAGAACAGCAGGGTAGGTAATTCAAAAAACTAAACCAGTATCATGGAGCTATAAGATCATTAATAATCACCTCACTCTCAATGATTCTTGAATTACATATTAGACTGTCATATAAAGTGACTTGTTTCTAGACCCTCTATTATGTTACACTTATCTCTGCATGTATACTGACGCTAATGCCAATCTCTTAATTTCTGGCATTTTAAAACATTTTCGTATCTAGGAAGACAAATTTTAAATGTTTAATAAACATTTTTAAAAAGGTCTACATTTTCCTATCAATTATAAACTTTGGAATAACCTGTCAATTTCTTAAAATCTCACTGAAACTTTCATCTGGGATTGCATTAAATTTATAAATTATATTAAAAATACAAATGTCAGAGAGAATGACCACTTTTGAAATTGTGAATCTTCCCATAAAATTCATGTTTCTCCATTTATGTAAGTCACGTCCTTCAATAAAATGCCAACAATATCTCTCTATGTCTATTACCAATGTTATTCTCAATATAGTTTTTCCCATATTTTTCTCTTGTAATATACAATTCCTATTGGCTTGTATATTTTTTGGTTCTAGTTACCTTACTGGACTCATATGTATTAGGTTTTAGATATTTTTCAAAAATTTTGTAAATATCTTCCATGTACAAAGAATGACAATTTTACTTAGAATACATTTTTTATATTTTAGTTAAATCACTTTGTTGAGACTTCCTATAACAACATCAAATGATGCTGACTATAGAGAACATTCTTTGTGTGTGTGTGTGTGTGTGGCAGAGAAAGGCCAGAGGCATTTTTAATCGCAGGACCATGTGCTCGTGGCTAATGACCCAGAGGCCAGAAGGAAGTGGGATTCCAGTTCTGACTCAGCCACCTCCAGTGCCCTTAGAGAGGCCATTCTTGATGGACTGTGGTTTAATAAACATGTTACTACTATTTCTCCATTAAGTATGGTGCTTGATATAGGTTACTAAAGAATACCCTTTATCAAGTTAAAGAACTTTTGTTATTAGGCATTTTATTAGTAATGCATTTTATTTCCTCAAAAGTTTAGTATCAAGATAATCATGTCTTATTTCCTTTAAATAATCAATAGAACTTGATTTACTTAACACTTAGTGTTTACTCTGTGCCAGGCACTAAGAGCTTTACAGGTATTACCCTATGTAAGGCATGGATAGATCTTGTTACCTTTTCCATTGAGAAATGAAGAAACTGTGGCACAGCTAGTAAGTGGTTAAGCAGGACTAAATGCAGGAAATTTGAATTAAGATTCCATACTCCTGAATCCACTCTTAGATTCCTGCTAATAGACATGTTTCATACAAGTTTTCTTCAGAAATTTTGCATTATTAATGAGGTCACTGGATACATTTCATGTGCTATCCTCATTTACTTTTTGATTGAGAATTGTGTTATCCCTATAGAATGAATTTGCAAGTCTTCGTAGGTAGCCAGTCTCCAAAACAGCCACCAAGGATCCCCATCTCCTGATACTCATAACTTGTGCGGTTGCCTTGCCCATATACCAGGGTTGGTTTATCAGCAGATAAACCAAAAAATAGGGCATAAAGTGACAATCACTTCCTAAATTAGGTCACAAAACACTGCACCTTCTACACTGAATTCTCTCTCTCTCTCAAACCATTCAATATGGGAAATCCAGCTGCCATAAGAAAGTGTAGGTAGTCTTGTGGAGAGGCTGCCCACAAAGTCTCATATATCTGAAACAATGTAAATCAACTACACTTCAATTTAAAAAAAAAAAAAACAAAGAAGCAGCACTGAGTCTCATTCCAACGGCTAAAAGACTCTAAGGTCTGTCCACCACCATATAAGAAAATTTCAAAGTGGGTCCTCTAGGTTTCAGATGATATGTAGCATCAGCCAACAGCTTGATTATAAACTTAGAAATCCTGAACCAGACTCATCAGACTAAACCACTTCCTGATTCCTGACCTTTGGAAACTGAGATGTAAAATGTTTGTTGTTTTAGGAGAAGGCAATGGCAATCCACTCCAGTATTCTTGCCTGGAGAATCCCATGGACAGAGGAGCCTGGTGGGCTACAGTCCATGGGGTCGCAAAGAGTCAGGCGTGAATGAGCAACCAACAACAATTTATTCATTGGCCGGAGCCACCATGGGTGTTTGACTGATGTGTTGAGTTTATCTTGGTGATTAAATCTTTTCTCTCTTGTGGTGGAAAAAATGTTTTTTGCTTTAAACTGTCACATTTTGGGGTAACTCATTACAAAGCAATAGATAAGAAAACTTTCCACTGTATTTCACTACCATAAGCATCAACTGGTTTGCAAAGCTTGAACAGAATTGCTAGGTAAGATTGGGACTTTGAGCATACTTCCAGAAATTTTGCATTTATTAATCTCCTGAATCCACTCTTAGATTCCTCTAATAGACATGTTTCATACAAGTTTTCTTCAGAAATTTTGCATTATTAATGAGGTCACTGGATACATTTCATGTGCTATCCTCATTTACTTTTTGATTGAGAATTGTGTTATCCCTATAGAATGAATTTGCAAGTCTTCGTAGGTAGCCAGTCTCCAAAACAGCCACCAAGGATCCCCATCTCCTGATACTCATAACTTGTGCGGTTGCCTTGCCCATATACCAGGGTTGGTTTATCAGCAGATAAACCAAAAAATAGGGCATAAAGTGACAATCACTTCCTAAATTAGGTCACAAAACACTGCACCTTCTACACTGAATTCTCTCTCTCTCTCAAACCATTCAATATGGGAAATCCAGCTGCCATAAGAAAGTGTAGGTAGTCTTGTGGAGAGGCTGCCCACAAAGTCTCATATATCTGAAACAATGTAAATCAACTACACTTCAATTTAAAAAAAAAAAAAAACAAAGAAGCAGCACTGAGTCTCATTCCAACGGCTAAAAGACTCTAAGGTCTGTCCACCACCATATAAGAAAATTTCAAAGTGGGTCCTCTAGGTTTCAGATGATATGTAGCATCAGCCAACAGCTTGATTATAAACTTAGAAATCCTGAACCAGACTCATCAGACTAAACCACTTCCTGATTCCTGACCTTTGGAAACTGAGATGTAAAATGTTTGTTGTTTTAGGAGAAGGCAATGGCAATCCACTCCAGTATTCTTGCCTGGAGAATCCCATGGACAGAGGAGCCTGGTGGGCTACAGTCCATGGGGTCGCAAAGAGTCAGGCGTGAATGAGCAACCAACAACAATTTATTCATTGGCCGGAGCCACCATGGGTGTTTGACTGATGTGTTGAGTTTATCTTGGTGATTAAATCTTTTCTCTCTTGTGGTGGAAAAAAAAAATGTTTTTTGCTTTAAACTGTCACATTTTGGGGTAACTCATTACAAAGCAATAGATAAGAAAACTTTCCACTGTATTTCACTACCATAAGCATCAACTGGTTTGCAAAGCTTGAACAGAATTGCTAGGTAAGATCTGGGACTTTGAGGAAGATGTACATTCAATAAAAGTTTTCTAGGATACAAGTCAATTTATATTTTTTTAAACGTCTCTCTGGACAAAAAATTAACTTTGTATTTTCCAAGAATATTGTTCATTTTTTCTATATTTTAAATATGGCAATATACAATCTTAAATACTCCTCTACGCCTATAAATCTAGTATGCCTTCTCAATTTTTGATATTATGTTTTCTCTATTTTTTTTCTTTTCTAATCTTACAGTAGTTTATTCTTCCCCACAGTGGACAAATAATTTATCAAGGCTACTGATTTTGAAAGTCTTATATTTATTTAATTGCTTACTTCATTCTTATTAATCCCTCCTTCTAATTTTAGTTTATTTCATTATCCATGTACCAATGATATTGATAATCTCAGTGCTATTTATTTTTGTATCATCCTAAATTTTCATTTTTGATCTTTACTTTAAAAGAAATGTTATTTTTAGATATAATGTCATAATAGGACAAAGCAAAGAGGCAACAGATACATACCCAATCTTTCTGTGAAAGAGAACTATCATTCTATTTTCATAGTTTTGGCCTGAGGGGACGATATCAAATGCACATCTAGAGGTCAACTGCAATTTTGTGCAGACACCAGGGAAATAAGTGGACACTGAAAAAGGAGCTTCTGCCCACATTTGGTGCACCTACTTTTGTGTATGCTGCTTGGAAGAAATAACCTTGGACAGCCGGGCTCTGGTGGCTAGTGGGTCTTGTGTTCAAGAGTCTAATGGAATGTTACAGAGTAAGAAATTGTTCTTAACTATCATGCAGGACTCAATACAGAAGGAGCAGAGTGAAATGTCCATCTCCCAGGCTTCCGGGGAAAGAGCTATCTATGTATAACTTAAAAGCTGTTGCTCGGGGCTTCCCTGGTGGTCCAGTGGGTAAGGACACCGCCTTGCAGTGCAAGGGGCGCCAGTTCAATCCCTGGCCTGGGAGGATTCCACGTGCCGCAGAGCGGCTGGACCAATGTGTCCAATTACCAAGCCGGAGCTCTGGAGCACATGCGCCCAGAGCCGGTGCTCTGCGACAACAGAGGCCACCGCGATGGAAGGCCCACATGGGCCAAAAGAACAAAGATAGATGAAAAAATAGGTAAATGAAAGACCAACAGAAGTGGCCCGCCTGCTCCCCTCCCTCCCCAACCCGACCCCTGCCCAAAATAAATAAATAAATAAATAAATAAATAAAAAACTGTTGCTCAAAAAGTCTGGCTTCCAGTAAGCCTGAATTTAGGTGCTAACAGATTCTCCCTTTTAGGACACCGGCAGGTCTTGGCAAACCCTCAACTGCTGGGAGCCACTAAGAACAAGGAGGCTGTCTGGACAATCACAAGGATATGAGAGACAACAAAAAACAGGACAGGGCTAAACATTAATGTTCATCTCTTACATGAGGCAATACCTTCAAGACTGGGAGAAGAGACAGCTTTAACTAATACAGCAGTCCCCAACCTTTTCAGCACCAGGAACTGGTTCTGTGGAAGACAGTTTTTCCATGGACCAGGGGCTTCAAGATGATTCAAGCACATGCATTCATTCAGCATGTTATTTCTATTATTATTACCTGATCCCCACCTCAGATCATCTGGCATTAGATCCCTAAGGTTGGGAACCCCTCACCTAATACAGAGAAACTAACACTGAAGAAACAAAGAAGCCGTTTCAAATAAAAGGACAAGATAAAAGCTTCAGAAAAATATTTAATGAAAAAGAGATTATCATAATGTAAATGATTTACATGACGAAAAGTTTAAAATAACTAATAAAGATGCTTACCAATGTCAGAACAAAACGTGAAAAAAGTGACAATTTCAACAAACAGTTGGCACTATGGGAAGAAATCTGGGTGGGGCTTCAAGAGTCTAATGGAATGTTACAGAGTAAGAAATTGTTCTTAACTATCATGCAGGACTCAATACAGAAGGAGCAGAGTGAAATGTCCATCTCCCAGGCTTCCGGGGAAAGAGCTATCTATGTATAACTTAAAAGCTGTTGCTCGGGGCTTCCCTGGTGGTCCAGTGGGTAAGGACACCGCCTTGCAGTGCAAGGGGCGCCAGTTCAATCCCTGGCCTGGGAAGATCCCACGTGCCGCGGAGCGGCTGGACCAATGTGTCCAATTACCAAGCCGGAGCTCTGGAGCACATGCGCCCAGAGCCGGTGCTCTGCGACAACAGAGGCCACCGCGATGGAAGGCCCACATGGGCCAAAAGAACAAAGATAGATGAAAAAATAGGTAAATGAAAGACCAACAGAAGTGGCCCGCCTGCTCCCCTCCCTCCCCAACCCGACCCCTGCCCAAAATAAATAAATAAATAAATAAATAAATAAAAAACTGTTGCTCAAAAAGTCTGGCTTCCAGTAAGCCTGAATTTAGGTGCTAACAGATTCTCCCTTTTAGGACACCGGCAGGTCTTGGCAAACCCTCAACTGCTGGGAGCCACTAAGAACAAGGAGGCTGTCTGGACAATCACAAGGATATGAGAGACAACAAAAAACAGGACAGGGCTAAACATTAATGTTCATCTCTTACATGAGGCAATACCTTCAAGACTGGGAGAAGAGACAGCTTTAACTAATACAGCAGTCCCCAACCTTTTCAGCACCAGGAACTGGTTCTGTGGAAGACAGTTTTTCCATGGACCAGGGGCTTCAAGATGATTCAAGCACATGCATTCATTCAGCATGTTATTTCTATTATTATTACCTGATCCCCACCTCAGATCATCTGGCATTAGATCCCTAAGGTTGGGAACCCCTCACCTAATACAGAGAAACTAACACTGAAGAAACAAAGAAGCCGTTTCAAATAAAAGGACAAGATAAAAGCTTCAGAAAAATATTTAATGAAAAAGAGATTATCATAATGTAAATGATTTACATGACGAAAAGTTCAAAATAACTAATAAAGATGCTTACCAATGTCAGAACAAAACGTGAAAAAAGTGATAATTTCAACAAACAGAAAATGCAGGAAAGTATCCTACAGAAATGATGGAGTTGAAGAATGCAATTGTATTGACAAATATGAGGGTTCAAAAAAGATTATAACTAAAAGAAAGGATCAATGAATTCAAACACATGGCAGTTAAACTCCTCCAACTAAAGGAGCAAAAAGAGAAAGGAATTTAAAAAAAAAAGGCAAAGAGAGTTTAAGGAATTTATGGGAAAACATCAAGAGCACAATTATTCACATTAGGGTCCCAGAATGAGGAGAGAAAAAGGGGGGGAAAAATTGTGAGAAGTAATAACTGAACAGTTCCCTAATTTGGGGAAGGAAACAGGCATCAAGACCCAGGAAGCTCTGAAAGTTCTACGTTAAGATAAACTTAAAGAGACTCACACCAATATATAATATAAATAAATTCTTGAAAGGTAAAGAGCAGACTCTCTGAAGAAGCATGAGGAAGACAACTTCTCACATACAAGGGAACCCCTATGACTATCAGCATGTTTTTCAGTTGAAAAATTATAGAAGGAAATGGGGTGTTATATTTAAAGCTGAGAAAAAATTAAACAGCCAACCAAGAATACTCTGAATGACAAAGTTATGACTCAGATTTAAAAGAGAGATAAAGACTTCTCCAGAAAAATAAAACATAGAGTAATAACCAATACCTCAGTCCTATATGAAATGTTCAAGGGACTTTTTAAGCCAAAACAAAAGGGTGCTAATCAGTAACAGTAAAAAAAAAAAAAAAAAGATAAAACTCCCAATCAGAAAATTTCAGGACCAGGGGCTTCAAGATGATTCAAGCACATGCATTCATTCAGCATGTTATTTCTATTATTATTACCTGATCCCCACCTCAGATCATCTGGCATTAGATCCCTAAGGTTGGGAACCCCTCACCTAATACAGAGAAACTAACACTGAAGAAACAAAGAAGCCGTTTCAAATAAAAGGACAAGATAAAAGCTTCAGAAAAATATTTAATGAAAAAGAGATTATCATAATGTAAATGATTTACATGACGAAAAGTTCAAAATAACTAATAAAGATGCTTACCAATGTCAGAACAAAACGTGAAAAAAGTGATAATTTCAACAAACAGAAAATGCAGGAAAGTATCCTACAGAAATGATGGAGTTGAAGAATGCAATTGTATTGACAAATATGAGGGTTCAAAAAAGATTATAACTAAAAGAAAGGATCAATGAATTCAAACACATGGCAGTTAAACTCCTCCAACTAAAGGAGCAAAAAGAGAAAGGAATTTAAAAAAAAAAGGCAAAGAGAGTTTAAGGAATTTATGGGAAAACATCAAGAGCACAATTATTCACATTAGGGTCCCAGAATGAGGAGAGAAAAAGGGGGGGAAAATTGTGAGAAGTAATAACTGAATAGTTCCCTAATTTGGGGAAGGAAACAGGCATCAAGACCCAGGAAGCTCTGAAAGTTCTACGTTAAGATAAACTTAAAGAGACTCACACCAATATATAATATAAATAAATTCTTGAAAGGTAAAGAGCAGACTCTCTGAAGAAGCATGAGGAAGACAACTTCTCACATACAAGGGAACCCCTATGACTATCAGCATGTTTTTCAGTTGAAAAATTATAGAAGGAAATGGGGTGTTATATTTAAAGCTGAGAAAAAATTAAACAGCCAACCAAGAATACTCTGAATGACAAAGTTATGACTCAGATTTAAAAGAGAGATAAAGACTTCTCCAGAAAAATAAAACATAGAGTAATAACCAATACCTCAGTCCTATATGAAATGTTCAAGGGACTTTTTAAGCCAAAACAAAAGGGTGCTAATCAGTAACAGTAAAAAAAATATATAAATATATAAACCTCACTAATAAAAATCAACATATATCAAAATTTAGAAAAGGTTAATGTTGCAAACATGAGTAATCACTTACATGAACTGGTAGTATGAGGTTAAAAGACCAACAGCAAAGATAATTATAACTACAATAATTGTCAATAAACATGCAAGATGATAGAAATGGTCACTTCAAAAATATAAAATGAGGGTAAGTAAAAATACAGAGCTTTAGACCATTACCAAAGTTAATTTGCTTTCTACTTAAAATAGATTATTATAAGTGAAAATTGTTTTATGTAAGCCTGATGATAGTAGCTATAGAGCAAAACCTAAAGTAGATACACAAAAGATACAGAAAGTGGCATTTAAGAATGCCACTACAAAAAATCATCCAATCACAAAGAGAGCAAGTAGAAAGAAAAAAGAAATTACAAAATAGCTATAAAAGTCTTAACCGAATGACAATAATTCCATACTTATCAATAATTAGGTATAAATGGACAGCATTCTGGAAAAAATAAAGCAAAACCCATAGTTTTTCAATGGATTTTTTAAGTTACCTATATCTTACCCACAAGATTCTCATTTAGATGGACAAACACACAGTTTGAAAACAAAGGGATTAGAAACATACATCCTATGCTCTTGGAAACCAAAAGAAAGCTGGGGTGGCAATACTAATATAAGACAAAGACAGAAAACAAAGACTGTAATAAGATACAAAGGACAAAGAGGTTGTTGCATAATGATAAAGTGATCAGTACAAAAAGAGGATATAACATTTGTGATTTTTAAGCACTTAACATAAGAGCATCTAAATATAAATGCAAATATTAACAGATGTAAAGAGTAAAACAGTCATACAATAATAAAAGACTTATATGACATCACAAATGTCAGTATTTCTGCTCAGAAATGTCAATTATAGAAGGAAATGGGGTGTTATATTTAAAGCTGAGAAAAAATTAAACAGCCAACCAAGAATACTCTGAATGACAAAGTTATGACTCAGATTTAAAAGAGAGATAAAGACTTCTCCAGAAAAATAAAACATAGAGTAATAACCAATACCTCAGTCCTATATGAAATGTTCAAGGGACTTTTTAAGCCAAAACAAAAGGGTGCTAATCAGTAACAGTAAAAAAATATATAAATATATAAACCTCACTAATAAAAATCAACATATATCAAAATTTAGAAAAGGTTAATGTTGCAAACATGAGTAATCACTTACATGAACTGGTAGTATGAGGTTAAAAGACCAACAGCAAAGATAATTATAACTACAATAATTGTCAATAAACATGCAAGATGATAGAAATGGTCACTTCAAAAATATAAAATGAGGGTAAGTAAAAATACAGAGCTTTAGACCATTACCAAAGTTAATTTGCTTTCTACTTAAAATAGATTATTATAAGTGAAAATTGTTTTATGTAAGCCTGATGATAGTAGCTATAGAGCAAAACCTAAAGTAGATACACAAAAGATACAGAAAGTGGCATTTAAGAATGCCACTACAAAAAATCATCCAATCACAAAGAGAGCAAGTAGAAAGAAAAAAGAAATTACAAAATAGCTATAAAAGTCTTAACCGAATGACAATAATTCCATACTTATCAATAATTAGGTATAAATGGACAGCATTCTGGAAAAAATAAAGCAAAACCCATAGTTTTTCAATGGATTTTTTAAGTTACCTATATCTTACCCACAAGATTCTCATTTAGATGGACAAACACACAGTTTGAAAACAAAGGGATTAGAAACATACATCCTATGCTCTTGGAAACCAAAAGAAAGCTGGGGTGGCAATACTAATATAAGACAAAGACAGAAAACAAAGACTGTAATAAGATACAAAGGACAAAGAGGTTGTTGCATAATGATAAAGTGATCAGTACAAAAAGAGGATATAACATTTGTGATTTTTAAGCACTTAACATAAGAGCATCTAAATATAAATGCAAATATTAACAGATGTAAAGAGTAAAACAGTCATACAATAATAACAAGGGACTTTAATACTCCACTGACATCACAAATGTCAGTATTTCTGCTCAGAAATGTCAAATATTTCTAGAAATGTAAAACCTTCCAAGACTGACTCATGAAGAAACAGAAAATCTGATCAGATTGGTAACTAGAAAGGAAATAATCAGTAATCAAAAACCTCCAACAAACAAAACTCAGGATCAGATAGCTTCCCTGGTGAATTCTACCAAATAATCAAAGAAGAATTAATACCAATCCTATCAAAGTTTTCCAAAAAATAGAAGGGAACAGCTCCAAGCTCATTTAATGGGGCAAGCATTACCCTGATACCAAAACTAGTCAGGACACCATGATAAAAGAAAACTATAGGCCAATATCCTTGAGGAACAGAGAGGCAAAACTTCTCAACAAAATATTAATGAGCTGAATTCAATATACAACAAAAGGAATATACACCATGATCAAGCAGAACTTTTTTCAGGGATGCAAAGATGGATTAATACTCTTAAATCAATGTGATACACATTCACAAAATAAAGGATATAATTCATATGATCATCCCAAAAAAACAGGAAAAACGCACTGAACAAAATTCAATACCTATTCATGATACAAACTATCAACAAAGTTGAGTATGGAGAGGTACTTCAACAAAATAATGGTCACACGTTACAAGTCTGCAGCTAAAATCATACTCAAGAGAGAAATTCTAGCTGTATGTTTTTCCTCCATGATCAGCAACAACTCAAAAATACCTACATTCTCCACTTTTATTCAATACAGCATTGGAATTCCTAGCTAGAGTAATAATGCAACAACAACAACAACAGATGAAAGGCATCCAGTTCAGAAAAGAAGCGGAAACACAGTCTATTTGCAAAAATATTATGTGGTATAGTGAAAATGCGAAAGATTTCATCCAAAAATTTAAAATGAAGAAATTCAGTAAACTTGAAGAATATAAACATCAATATACAAAATTACTTGTATTTCACTAATAATGAATAAAGATAAATTAAGGAAACTATCCTATTTATAATGGCATCAAAAAGAATAAGCTACCTAGAAATAAGCTTAACCAAGGAGGTTAAAGATCTGTACACTGAAATCTATGTTAATGAAAGACATTGAAGAAGCAGAAGTAAATGTTAAGCTATCCCACACTCATGGATTGGAAGAATTAATATTGTTAAAATACTCATATTATCAAAAGCAATCTATAGATTCAATGCAATCCTAAAGGAGTGTTTCACAGAAATAGAACAAACAATGCTAAAATTTGTATGGAACCACGACTCTAAAGGCAAATAAATCTTGAGAAAAAGGAACAACATTAGAAGCATCACATTTCCTGATTTCAAACTATATTACATAGTTATAGTAATCAGAACAGTTTGGTATTGTCATAAAAATAGACACATATAATAGTGGAACAGAATGCAGAGCCCAGAAATAAACCCAGGCACCTATGGTCAATTCATCTGCAGCAAAGGACCTGAGGGTATACAATGGGGAAAGGACCGTCTACAAAAAACAGTGCTGGAAAAACTGAACAGCACGTGCAAAAGACTGAACCTGAACCACCACCCTACACCATACACAAACATTACCTAAGAATGGATTAAAGTCTTAAGCATAATATCTTAGAAGAATCTTATCTTCATAAGAATCTTAGAAGAAAATGAAGGTGGGAAGCTCCCTGAAACAGGTGTTGGCAGTGGTTATTTTTTTTGGATTTGACACTAAAACCAACAAAAGTAAAAATAAACAAGTGGCACAAGATCCAACCGCAAAGCTTCTGTAGAGCAAAGGATATTACTAACAAATGAAAATACTCGTAGCAAATGGGAGAAAGTACCTGCAAATCATGTATCTGAAAAGGTGTTAATATCCAAAATGTATATAAAGGATTCCTACAACACATCAGCAAAAGCCAAGCAAACAAAAAATCTGATTGAAAAATGTGCATAGGTTATGAATAGAAAACTTTTCCTTGGAACACATACAGATGGCCAACAGGTACTTGAAAAGGTTCTCAACATCACTAATCATCAGAGAAATGACAATCAAAACCACGATGAGATATTACTTTACATCTGTTTGAATGGCTATTATCAAAAACAAAAAATAAGAACTGTTAGTGACCATGTCAAAAAAAGGAAACACTTGTTTGCTTTTGGTGGGAATATAAATTGATGCAGCCACTATGAAAATAGTACAGAGCTTCTCAAAATAATGTAAAATGTAAGTATGTTATCCTGCAATTCTCCTCCTGGATGTTTATCCAAAGGAAGCAAATGAACTAACTTAAAAATATGCCTGCATCAATATTTACAATACGCAGGAAATGGAACAGTGTGAGCATCCATAATGATGAATGAATGAATAACGGGAAAATGGTGTGTGTGTATGTGTGTATACACACAGACAAGGATATTATTCAGTCAAAAATCACCAGGAACTGTTGCTGCTAGTGGCAACATGAATAGATTTTGAGAGCATTGTGCTAAGTGAAGTAAGTCTGTCAGAGAAAGACAAATACCATACGTACCATACGATCTCACTTACATATGGAATCAAAACCAAAACAGTAACCAAAAAGAAATTAAATAAAACCTACAAAAAACAAAACGTCAAATAACCAACTCATAGACACAGAGAACAAGTTTGTGATTGCCGGAGACGAGGAGTGGGTAAAGTGGGTGAAGACAGTTAAATGGTACAAACTTTCAGTTATAAAATAAGGCTTCAGAGATGTAAAGTACACCTTCATAACTATACCAATAATACTGTTTTGTATATTTAAAAGTTGCTAAAAGAACACAACTAAAAATTCTCATCATGGCGAAAAAAAATTGGAACTATGTGTGTTGATGAAAGTTAGACTAATTACGATAATCATTTCACAATATATACATATATCGATTCATTATGCTGAACACCACAAACTAACCTAACATTATATCAGTTACAACTCAATAAATAAATAAAATACCTTTAGATTATATTTATGAGCTTTATCCAAAATAGTTGGTACCAAGTTATCCGTAGGTTCTCCATTCTCATCATTTAAATCAGGTGGGTACCAAGATAGGGCTAGTACACCTAATAGAAACAACCAAAAAGACAAGAAAAATAAACATAGGAACAGAAATGACTACAGGTATTGTTGAACAATAAACAAGGCAAAAAGTACCACATTAATAACAATAAAAATAAACATTATCAAATAATGTTATTTTATTACTTTTCTTACATACCATTTACGGTTATTTTAATACATTGTATACTTAAGTTTTTCTCAGGCATCAGTAACTTTTAACTAATTAAAAGATTTTAGTTTCTAGGATAAGTTTTAGATTTAATGAAAAACCATACAGAAGGCAGAGTTTCTGTATTCTACTCTCCTATTCACCATCCTCTTATGCCATACAATTTTTATGTTAATATTAACATCTTATATTAGTGTGGCAAACTTGTCACAACTGATAAACCAATGTAGATAGATATATCAGTATTAACTGAAGTTCACAGTTTACATTAGGGTTCCCTCTTTGTATTGTATATTTCTATGGTTTCTGATCAATGCTTAGTGTCATGAACCCACTATTTTATATGGTATCGTAAAGAATAGTTTTACTGCCTTGAAAACCCATTGCACTCCACTTAAAAATAATTCTCTCTTCTCCTCCTCCATCCCCCAGAAAATAACTGATCTTCTTACTATCTCTATATGTTTTACATTTTTCAGAATGTTATAGATGGAATCATAAAGTAACATCTTCAGAATGGCTTCTTATACTCTGAAATGTTCACTTAAGTTTCATTCATATTTTTTATGACTTGACAGCTTATTCTTTTATTGCTAAGTAACGCTTCACTGTATCTATGTGCCATAGTTTGTCCATCTACCCAGTGAAAACATCTAGGCTTCTTACAATTTTTGGCAATTATAAATAAAGCTGCTATACACATTTAAGTACAGATATTTGTGGGGATCAGTATCACATAACAGAAGAAAATTTTAAAACTATAGTTTATCCCTGTAATTCATACTTCCCTGTAATTCAAACTACTAAAAGAAAGCTGTAGAAACAATAAGCTTGCAAAGACATTACCACCTGGGGAGAGAAATCTTTTAAATCAACTAATTCACATCCTCATTACATATGTAATGAAGCAAGAGGCCACTACAAGTATGGTGAAAGTGATAGTATCTCAGTCGTGTCTGACTCTTGGCAACCCCATGGACTGTAGTCCACCTGGCTCCTCTGCCTATGTAATTCTCCAGACAAGAATACTGGAGTGGGCTACCATGCCCTTTGGCAGGGGATCTTCCTAATCCAGGGATTGAAACCCAGACTCTTGCATTACAAGAAAATCTTTTAATACATTGTATACTTAAGTTTTCTCAGGCATCAGTAACTTTTAACTAATTAAAAGATTTTAGTTTCTAGGATAAGTTTTAGATTTAATGAAAAACCATACAGAAGGCAGAGTTTCTGTATTCTACTCTCCTATTCACCATCCTCTTATGCCATACAATTTTTATGTTAATATTAACATCTTATATTAGTGTGGCAAACTTGTCACAACTGATAAACCAATGTAGATAGATATATCAGTATTAACTGAAGTTCACAGTTTACATTAGGGTTCCCTCTTTGTATTGTATATTTCTATGGTTTCTGATCAATGCTTAGTGTCATGAACCCACTATTTTATATGGTATCGTAAAGAATAGTTTTACTGCCTTGAAAACCCATTGCACTCCACTTAAAAATAATTCTCTCTTCTCCTCCTCCATCCCCCAGAAAATAACTGATCTTCTTACTATCTCTATATGTTTTACATTTTTCAGAATGTTATAGATGGAATCATAAAGTAACATCTTCAGAATGGCTTCTTATACTCTGAAATGTTCACTTAAGTTTCATTCATATTTTTTATGACTTGACAGCTTATTCTTTTATTGCTAAGTAACGCTTCACTGTATCTATGTGCCATAGTTTGTCCATCTACCCAGTGAAAACATCTAGGCTTCTTACAATTTTTGGCAATTATAAATAAAGCTGCTATACACATTTAAGTACAGATATTTGTGGGGATCAGTATCACATAACAGAAGAAAATTTTAAAACTATAGTTTATCCCTGTAATTCATACTTCCCTGTAATTCAAACTACTAAAAGAAAGCTGTAGAAACAATAAGCTTGCAAAGACATTACCACCTGGGGAGAGAAATCTTTTAAATCAACTAATTCACATCCTCATTACATATGTAATGAAGCAAGAGGCCACTACAAGTATGGTGAAAGTGATAGTATCTCAGTCGTGTCTGACTCTTGGCAACCCCATGGACTGTAGTCCACCTGGCTCCTCTGCCTATGTAATTCTCCAGACAAGAATACTGGAGTGGGCTACCATGCCCTTTGGCAGGGGATCTTCCTAATCCAGGGATTGAAACCCAGACTCTTGCATTACAAGAAAATACTTTAGTCTGAGCCATCTCTAAATCATTTCACAGACCCTTTAAGACAAGCAGAAAAATACTGTTATCAAAAGACAAGCATGTGGAAATGAAAATAGAAAACAAGAGAATGCAAAATTAGAAACTAGCAAAGAATTAAATTTAACACTTAAATTTTGTCATGCAGAAACAGAAAGACTTTTTAGGTCACTCAGTGATAAAGAATCTGCCTGCTAAATGCACAAAATGTGGATTCAATCCCTGGGTCAGGAAGATTCCCTGGAGAAAGGAATGGCTACCCACTCCAGTACTCTTTTTTTTTTTTTTCGAAATTAAGTTATTAGTTTTTATTTTTGTTACTTGTTCTTTTGATTCTTACATGTTAAAAACTTTGGTTGTGCTTTTCTGTAGTTCTATTTGTATTTTTAATTTTCTTTCTCTTTTTCTTTCACTTTTATTTTTATTATACAATTCTTTGCTGTATCATTCAGTTCATAAAGTACACATCATAATACTTGTTCTTATGTGATGTAACACTTTCTTTCTGCTCAATTATATTCTTTTTATTTATTTATTTTTGGCTATTCTGGGTTTTCACTGCTGCTTCAGGCTCTTCTCTAGTTGCAGGGAGAGGGGGCTACTCTCTAGTTGAGGTGAGCAGGCTTCTTGTTGCTATGACTTTTCTTGTGGAACTCGGGCTCTAGGGCTCACAGGGCTTCAGTAGTTGCAGCACATGGGCTCAATAGTTGCAGTTCGGAAGCTCTAGAGCACTTGCTAAATAGTTGTGACTCACAGGCCTAGTTAGCACCTGTGCCAAACCTGTGTCTCTGCATGCTAAAGACATTACCACCTGGGGAGAGAAATCTTTTAAATCAACTAATTCACATCCTCATTACATATGTAATGAAGCAAGAGGCCACTACAAGTATGGTGAAAGTGATAGTATCTCAGTCGTGTCTGACTCTTGGCAACCCCATGGACTGTAGTCCACCTGGCTCCTCTGCCTATGTAATTCTCCAGACAAGAATACTGGAGTGGGCTACCATGCCCTTTGGCAGGGGATCTTCCTAATCCAGGGATTGAAACCCAGACTCTTGCATTACAAGAAAATACTTTAGTCTGAGCCATCTCTAAATCATTTCACAGACCCTTTAAGACAAGCAGAAAAATACTGTTATCAAAAGACAAGCATGTGGAAATGAAAATAGAAAACAAGAGAATGCAAAATTAGAAACTAGCAAAGAATTAAATTTAACACTTAAATTTTGTCATGCAGAAACAGAAAGACTTTTTAGGTCACTCAGTGATAAAGAATCTGCCTGCTAAATGCACAAAATGTGGATTCAATCCCTGGGTCAGGAAGATTCCCTGGAGAAAGGAATGGCTACCCACTCCAGTACTCTTTTTTTTTTTTTTTTCGAAATTAAGTTATTAGTTTTTATTTTTGTTACTTGTTCTTTTGATTCTTACATGTTAAAAACTTTGGTTGTGCTTTTCTGTAGTTCTATTTGTATTTTTAATTTTCTTTCTCTTTTTCTTTCACTTTTATTTTTATTATACAATTCTTTGCTGTATCATTCAGTTCATAAAGTACACATCATAATACTTGTTCTTATGTGATGTAACACTTTCTTTCTGCTCAATTATATTCTTTTTATTTATTTATTTTTGGCTATTCTGGGTTCTCACTGCTGCTTCAGGCTCTTCTCTAGTTGCAGGGAGAGGGGGCTACTCTCTAGTTGAGGTGAGCAGGCTTCTTGTTGCTATGACTTTTCTTGTGGAACTCGGGCTCTAGGGCTCACAGGGCTTCAGTAGTTGCAGCACATGGGCTCAATAGTTGCAGTTCGGAAGCTCTAGAGCACTTGCTAAATAGTTGTGACTCACAGGCCTAGTTGCTCCACAGCATGTGGGATCTTCCTGGATCAGGTGCCAAACCTGTGTCTCCTGCATTGCTGGTGGGAATGTAAATTGATACAGCCTCTATGGAAGACAATATGGAGAGTCCTTAAAAACTAAAAATAGAAGCACCCTATGACCCAGCAATCCCACTATTAGGCTTATATCCTGATGAAATCAAAACTGAAAGAAGCACCTGTACCCCAATGTTCATTGCAGCTCTCTATACAATAGCCAAAACATGGAAGCAACCTAGATGTCCATCGACGAATGAATGGATCCAGAAGCTCTGGTACATATATACAATGGGATACTACTCAGCTGTTAAAAGAAATGCAGAGGACTCAGTCCTAATGAGGTGGCTGGCTCTAGAACCTATCGTAAAAAGTGAAGTAAGTCAAAAAGAGAAAGACAAATACAGTATACTAACACACATATATGAAATCTAGTAGGACGGTCTTGATATCACACAAAGGGAACTCATGGAAAAAAGGACAGAGCATAGACATAGGGACATCATGGCGAAGAAATAGGGAGGGGGAAGCATGGAGGAAGTAACAAGGAAACCTATAGTGTTATGTGTGGAAAAGATAGCTAGTGTCATAGTGCTAAGGGAACAGGAGTGCTTACAATGGCTTGGGGCGAAGGTCTGGAGGGGTGGGATGGGGGGATCTGGGCGGGTGGGGACCATGGATATGCATATGACTGATCTGGGAACATACATGTCTGTGAACAACAAAACTCTGTAAAACCTTTAAAATAAAGAATAAAAATTAAAAAAAAAAAAAAAGAAGCAATACATTCTCAAAAAAGTTAAAGTAAAAAGAATGATTAATAGTAAATCATGTAATACATTAGATGATGCAAAGGTAAAACTCAAGAATATAATTGAGGACTTCCCTGGAGCCTCGGTGGTGAGCAGTTCGCCTGCCACACCAGTACTCTTGCCTGGGAAATCCCATGGACCAAGAGCCTGGCAGCCTCGCAGGCTATAGTCTATGGGGTTGCAAAAAGAGTCAGACATGACTTAGAGACCAAACAAACAAAGCAGTACAAACAGGGACTTCCCTGGTAGTCCAGTGGCTAAGACTCCATGTTCCCCAATGCAGAGGGCCTGGGTTTGATCCCTGATCAGGGAACTAGACCCCACATGCTACAACTAAAAAATCCCTCATACTGCAACTGAGACCCTACACAGTCAAATAAATAAATATGTATTAACATTTTTAAAAAAGGCACCAACAGAGCAGTCCTACCTACAGAAACAAAACAGAACTTCTAGGTTAAGTTAACAGAAAAAAAAAAAAAAAAAGGATATCCCCTATACAATTTTATTTTGTGAAAATAAAAACGGCAACAAGAACACTAAGGTAGAAAAAAATGATAAAATGTAGGGATTCAGGGAGCTTTTAGCTAGTCAAGAAAGCAGTCATATTAAAAAAGAAAACCTGATAAGAAGAGTGTCTGAAGACAACTGTTCAAACACCTAAGTTGCCTAGTTTCCCAGCTTCTAAGAAGTACATAAATTTAAAGTGCAGGACTCAGTCCTAATGAGGTGGCTGGCTCTAGAACCTATCATAAAAAGTGAAGTAAGTCAAAAAGAGAAAGACAAATACAGTATACTAACACACATATATGAAATCTAGTAGGACGGTCTTGATATCACACAAAGGGAACTCATGGAAAAAAGGACAGAGCATAGACATAGGGACATCATGGCGAAGAAATAGGGAGGGGGAAGCATGGAGGAAGTAACAAGGAAACCTATAGTGTTATGTGTGGAAAAGATAGCTAGTGTCATAGTGCTAAGGGAACAGGAGTGCTTACAATGGCTTGGGGCGAAGGTCTGGAGGGGTGGGATGGGGGGATCTGGGCGGGTGGGGACCATGGATATGCATATGACTGATCTGGGAACATACATGTCTGTGAACAACAAAACTCTGTAAAACCTTTAAAATAAAGAATAAAAATTAAAAAAAAAAAAAAAGAAGCAATACATTCTCAAAAAAGTTAAAGTAAAAAGAATGATTAATAGTAAATCATGTAATACATTAGATGATGCAAAGGTAAAACTCAAGAATATAATTGAGGACTTCCCTGGAGCCTCGGTGGTGAGCAGTTCGCCTGCCACACCAGTACTCTTGCCTGGGAAATCCCATGGACCAAGAGCCTGGCAGCCTCGCAGGCTATAGTCTATGGGGTTGCAAAAAGAGTCAGACATGACTTAGAGACCAAACAAACAAAGCAGTACAAACAGGGACTTCCCTGGTAGTCCAGTGGCTAAGACTCCATGTTCCCCAATGCAGAGGGCCTGGGTTTGATCCCTGATCAGGGAACTAGACCCCACATGCTGCAACTAAAAAATCCCTCATACTGCAACTGAGACCCTACACAGTCAAATAAATAAATATGTATTAACATTTTTAAAAAAGGCACCAACAGAGCAGTCCTACCTACAGAAACAAAACAGAACTTCTAGGTTAAGTTAACAGAAAAAAAAAAAAAAAAAGGATATCCCCTATACAATTTTATTTTGTGAAAATAAAAACGGCAACAAGAACACTAAGGTAGAAAAAAATGATAATATGTAGGGCTTCAGGGGAGCTTTTAGCTAGTCAAGAAAGCAGTCATATTAAAAAAAAAGAAAACCTGATAAGAAGAGTGTCTGAAGACAACTGTTCAAACACCTAAGTTGCCTAGTTTCCCAGCTTCTAAGAAGTACATAAATTTAATGTAAAGTGATTATAAACTTCATATAAATTGACTATAAAGTATTGTCAATGAAAAGTGACAATATGAATTTTCTCAACATGGGACCTATGGAAAAACCCTCCAAAAAAAAAAAAAGAGAAAAAGAGAAAGAGAAGACATTGTAAAGGACAAACGTACAAAAGAAAGTCTATGCCATAGAGTTCAGGAAAACTATGAACGTGGCATGCCTCCATGAAGTGAAAAACAAGATTCCTGCTTCTAATAGTAAATAAGGATGCTCAGACTAAAATTCCCAACAAAAACGAATTATTAAATAAAATATAGGAATAAAAAAACGTTCAAAAGCCAAAGAGCTGAAGAGAGTCAAGAACTAACTTCAAGTCTAAAATGAAGTGAACACATGAAGCCAGAGAAATAACTGAGAAAGGAAGTCAAACCGCCGTAAGCGTAACTGGCAGAAGTGAAGCAGCCCTCAAAATAAGCAGGTGAAGTCCCAGGTGGACCATGCTTGGGAAGTCCTCCAGCTCTACAATGAATATAAAGTAGCTAGCATTTTCTATTGTATTGGCAAGCACAGATATAGAACACTTTCATTATCACAGAAATTCCTATTGTACAGCATTGCTAGTACTCTGATTCTCCAAACATCTTACCAACTGGTTCTTGTCCAGCAATTTTTTTCTCCCTATCCTTGCTGAAGGTATACTCTAAGGCTTGGGGAAAATGTTCCTTATTCTTCCTTATCCTATTATTGTGTTTCAGCTGTTTCACTGTATCGATTATTACTTCAACATGTTGAATTATACCCCCATATAGTGCTTCACAAACCAATTTATCTTTGTACAGTGTCTTTTGGGCTTTGTTACTCGTGAGCAGTCCTACCTACAGAAACAAAACAGAACTTCTAGGTTAAGTTAACAGAAAAAAAAAAAAAAAAAAGGATATCCCCTATACAATTTTATTTTGTGAAAATAAAAACGGCAACAAGAACACTAAGGTAGAAAAAAATGATAATATGTAGGGCTTCTGGGGAGCTTTTAGCTAGTCAAGAAAGCAGTCATATTAAAAAAAAAGAAAACCTGATAAGAAGAGTGTCTGAAGACAACTGTTCAAACACCTAAGTTGCCTAGTTTCCCAGCTTCTAAGAAGTACATAAATTTAATGTAAAGTGATTATAAACTTCATATAAATTGACTATAAAGTATTGTCAATGAAAAGTGACAATATGAATTTTCTCAACATGGGACCTATGGAAAAACCCTCCAAAAAAAAAAAAGAGAAAAAGAGAAAGAGAAGACATTGTAAAGGACAAACGTACAAAAGAAAGTCTATGCCATAGAGTTCAGGAAAACTATGAACGTGGCATGCCTCCATGAAGTGAAAAACAAGATTCCTGCTTCTAATAGTAAATAAGGATGCTCAGACTAAAATTCCCAACAAAAACGAATTATTAAATAAAATATAGGAATAAAAAAACGTTCAAAAGCCAAAGAGCTGAAGAGAGTCAAGAACTAACTTCAAGTCTAAAATGAAGTGAACACATGAAGCCAGAGAAATAACTGAGAAAGGAAGTCAAACCGCCGTAGGCGCAACTGGCAGAAGTGAAGCAGCCCTCAAAATAAGCAGGTGAAGTCCCAGGTGGACCATGCTTGGGAAGTCCTCCAGCTCTACAATGAATATAAAGTAGCTAGCATTTTCTATTGTATTGGCAAGCACAGATATAGAACACTTTCATTATCACAGAAATTCCTATTGTACAGCATTGCTAGTACTCTGATTCTCCAAACATCTTACCAACTGGTTCTTGTCCAGCAATTTTTTTCTCCCTATCCTTGCTGAAGGTATACTCTAAGGCTTGGGGAAAATGTTCCTTATTCTTCCTTATCCTATTATTGTGTTTCAGCTGTTTCACTGTATCGATTATTACTTCAACATGTTGAATTATACCCCCATATAGTGCTTCACAAACCAATTTATCTTTGTACAGTGTCTTTTGGGCTTTGTTACTCGTGAGCTTTGAATAAGTAATGGCCTGGGAACCAAGCCAATGATGGTCCTGCTCCTGAGGAGAACTGACCCATTTAAAATGTTAATGAATACTTCACAGTAACCTGAAAGGTTTATCTAAAATATGTCAACCAACCATCATTTATAAATAAAATCTTTTAATGCGTATTTCTAACATTCCAGTTGCTAGGTGAAAAGGGATACGCTTAAAAGTTCATTTTTAGAATATGAGCATATTAAATACAGCTCACTTCATAATAATCACACTCCTCCACAGCACTTATCACAGGAACTTCAATATAACTGATAGTCAACAATAACATTTTTGTTAAGTCAAATGCTTCTAAACAGGGTAAAAGTTAAGAATATAGGTAGGAAACAGACCCACATAATCCATTCCAATTCTTCTATTTGATAGACATTTATCTTTAGGTAAGTCAGTCCACTTAAGTTTTCATATTTATAAATGGGAATAAGTTCCGTTCATAACCTAACACTCTGAAAAACATACATGAGGGGATACATTACGCAGAGTAGGATCTCCCCCCAAAAATGATCAAAAAGTTAATAATAAAAGACAGTAAAATGGTAAGTAAATATGTTCATGTTTACCTCAATAGAGCTTGTGATAGTATCATGTATACAGAGCATACTTAGTGTTTCTTTCAAACATTTCAAAAATTCTTGCAAACTAAAAACTTAATAGAAAAGTGAAAGTGAAAGTCACTTGGTCATGTATGACTCCTTGTGATCCATGGACGAGCCATGGAATTCTCTAGGCAGGTGACCAGCTTCTACAATGAATATAAAGTAGCTAGCATTTTCTATTGTATTGGCAAGCACAGATATAGAACACTTTCATTATCACAGAAATTCCTATTGTACAGCATTGCTAGTACTCTGATTCTCCAAACATCTTACCAACTGGTTCTTGTCCAGCAATTTTTTTCTCCCTATCCTTGCTGAAGGTATACTCTAAGGCTTGGGGAAAATGTTCCTTATTCTTCCTTATCCTATTATTGTGTTTCAGCTGTTTCACTGTATCGATTATTACTTCAACATGTTGAATTATACCCCCATATAGTGCTTCACAAACCAATTTATCTTTGTACAGTGTCTTTTGGGCTTTGTTACTCGTGAGCTTTGAATAAGTAATGGCCTGGGAACCAAGCCAATGATGGTCCTGCTCCTGAGGAGAACTGACCCATTTAAAATGTTAATGAATACTTCACAGTAACCTGAAAGGTTTATCTAAAATATGTCAACCAACCATCATTTATAAATAAAATCTTTTAATGCGTATTTCTAACATTCCAGTTGCTAGGTGAAAAGGGATACGCTTAAAAGTTCATTTTTAGAATATGAGCATATTAAATACAGCTCACTTCATAATAATCACACTCCTCCACAGCACTTATCACAGGAACTTCAATATAACTGATAGTCAACAATAACATTTTTGTTAAGTCAAATGCTTCTAAACAGGGTAAAAGTTAAGAATATAGGTAGGAAACAGACCCACATAATCCATTCCAATTCTTCTATTTGATAGACATTTATCTTTAGGTAAGTCAGTCCACTTAAGTTTTCATATTTATAAATGGGAATAAGTTCCGTTCATAACCTAACACTCTGAAAAACATACATGAGGGGATACATTACGCAGAGTAGGATCTCCCCCCAAAAATGATCAAAAAGTTAATAATAAAAGACAGTAAAATGGTAAGTAAATATGTTCATGTTTACCTCAATAGAGCTTGTGATAGTATCATGTATACAGAGCATACTTAGTGTTTCTTTCAAACATTTCAAAAATTCTTGCAAACTAAAAACTTAATAGAAAAGTGAAAGTGAAAGTCACTTGGTCATGTATGACTCCTTGTGATCCATGGACGAGCCATGGAATTCTCTAGGCATAAATACTATAATGGGTAGTGTTTCCCTTCTCCAGGGGATCTTCCCAACCCAGGGATGGAACCCAGGTCTGCCAGATCACAGGTGGATTCATTAGTGTCTGAGCCACCAGGGAAGCCCAAGAATACTAGAATGAGTACCCTATCCCTTCTCCACAGGATCTCCCAAAGCCAGGAGTCAAACCAGCGTCTCCTGCAGAGCAGGCAGATTCCTTACCAGCTGATCTAGAAGGGAAGCCTAATAGAAAGGTAAGCCCATTTCCAGGCATAAACACTATTATCACTACAGAGGATGACACAATTTCAAAACAATAAGACATTATGAAAAGCAAGAAAAATGACGCACAGTCAGAGCATTCAACAAAGCCTGGTTCAGATATGAAATAGATTTTGATATCATTAAACAGGGAATTTAAAATTATGACTTCATGTTAAAAGATTTAATAGGAAAGACAGTCAACATGTAAGGTCAGATGGGAAATACTAGCAGAGAGATGAAAAGTAAAAGAATTAAATAGGAATGGTGGGGATGGAGCCAAAAAGAAAAAAACACTAAAGGAAATAAAAAATGCCTTTAAATGACTCACAAACAGAGACAGCAGAACTGAGGCATCACATAATTAGGCAAGTCACAAGATACTACCATAACAGAAATGTAGTAAGAAAAATGACTGGGGGCAAAAATTACAAAACAATGCATCTAATACCTCTGGGGTAAATTTTGAAGCTCTACCATACATATTTTTAACTTTTCCATCTGAGATTGGAGAAAGGAATCCGGGAAAAATTTCAGTATTTTTTCGTTGAGAATGCATGAACAGTGTGAAAAGGCAAAAAGATATGACACCAGAAGATAAGCCCCGCCCTGGTCAGTAGGCATCCATTATACTCACTGGGAAAGACCAGAGAAACAGTTCCAGAAAGAATGAAGAAGCTGGGCCAAAGCAGAAATGAGTATCAGCTATGGATGGGTCTAGTGGTGAAGCTAGAGTCTGATGCTATTAAGACAATACTGCATAAGCACCTGGAATGTTAGGTCCATAAATCAAGGTAAATTGGCTGTTGTCAAGCAGAAAACAGCAAGAGTGAACATCAACATCTTAGAAATCTGTGAACTAATATGCATGGAAATGAGAGAATTTAATTCAGATGACTATTTATAATAGTCAGCAAGATCCCTTAGAAGAAATGAAGTAGCTGTCATAGTCAACAGAAGAGTCTGAAGTGCAGTACTTGGGTGTAATTGCAAAAAAATAACAAAATAATTTCTATTTGTTTCTAAGGAAATCATTCAAAATCACAGTAATTTGAGTCTATGCCGCAAACAGTGATGCTAAAGAAGCTGAAGTTGAATGGTTCTTTGAAGACCTACAATACCTTCTAGAACCAACAACAAAAAGATGTCCATTTCATCATACAGGATTCAATTGCAAAAGTAGGAAGTCATGAGATACTCTGAGTAACAGGCAAGTTTGACCTTGGAGAACAAAATGAAGCAGGGCAAAGGCTAACAAGAGTTTTGCCAAAAGAACACACCAGTCACAGAAAATACTTTCTTAGGAAAGACAGTCAACATGTAAGGTCAGATGGGAAATACTAGCAGAGAGATGAAAAGTAAAAGAATTAAATAGGAATGGTGGGGATGGAGCCAAAAAGAAAAAAACACTAAAGGAAATAAAAAATGCCTTTAAATGACTCACAAACAGAGACAGCAGAACTGAGGCATCACATAATTAGGCAAGTCACAAGATACTACCATAACAGAAATGTAGTAAGAAAAATGACTGGGGGCAAAAATTACAAAACAATGCATCTAATACCTCTGGGGTAAATTTTGAAGCTCTACCATACATATTTTTAACTTTTCCATCTGAGATTGGAGAAAGGAATCGCGAAACATTTCAGTATTTTTTCGTTGAGAATGCATGAACAGTGTGAAAAGGCAAAAAGATATGACACCAGAAGATAAGCCCCGCCCTGGTCAGTAGGCATCCATTATACTCACTGGGAAAGACCAGAGAAACAGTTCCAGAAAGAATGAAGAAGCTGGGCCAAAGCAGAAATGAGTATCAGCTATGGATGGGTCTAGTGGTGAAGCTAGAGTCTGATGCTATTAAGACAATACTGCATAAGCACCTGGAATGTTAGGTCCATAAATCAAGGTAAATTGGCTGTTGTCAAGCAGAAAACAGCAAGAGTGAACATCAACATCTTAGAAATCTGTGAACTAATATGCATGGAAATGAGAGAATTTAATTCAGATGACTATTTATAATAGTCAGCAAGATCCCTTAGAAGAAATGAAGTAGCTGTCATAGTCAACAGAAGAGTCTGAAGTGCAGTACTTGGGTGTAATTGCAAAAAAATAACAAAATAATTTCTATTTGTTTCTAAGGGAAATCATTCAAAATCACAGTAATTTGAGTCTATGCCGCAAACAGTGATGCTAAAGAAGCTGAAGTTGAATGGTTCTTTGAAGACCTACAATACCTTCTAGAACCAACAACAAAAAGATGTCCATTTCATCATACAGGATTCAATTGCAAAAGTAGGAAGTCATGAGATACTCTGAGTAACAGGCAAGTTTGACCTTGGAGAACAAAATGAAGCAGGGCAAAGGCTAACAAGAGTTTTGCCAAAAGAACACACCAGTCACAGAAAATACTTTCTTGCAACAAGATGAGAGATGACTCTACATATGGACATCACCAGATGGTGAACACAGAAATCATATTGATTATATTCATTGCAGCCAAACATGGAGAAGCTCTATACAGTCAGCAAAAATAAGACTGGGAGTGGAACTATGGCTCAGATCATGAGTTCTTATTGGAAAATTCAGACTTAAATTGCAGAAAGCAGGGAAAAACATGAGGTCATTCATAAGTATGACCTAAATCAAATTCCTTATGATTATACAGTGGAAGTGACAAATAGATTCAAGAGATTAGACCTGACAGAGTACCTGAAGGACTGTGGAGACAGAGTCATAACAGTGTACAGGAGGCAGTGATCAAAATCATCTCTAAGAAAAACAAATGCAACAAGGCAAAATGGTTGTCTTAAGGCCTTACAAATAACTGAGAAAAGAGGAGAAGCAAAAGGCAAAGAATAAAGGCATAGATATACTCAACTGAAAATAGAGTTCTACAGAATATCAAGGAGAAACAAGAAAGCCTTCTTAAGTGAACAATGCAAAGAAATAGGGAAAGAATGGGAAAGACTAGAGATCTCTTCAAGAAAAGTCGAAATACAAAGGGAACACTTAATGCAAACATGGCACAATAAAGAACAGAAATGGCAAGGACTTAACAGAAGTAGAAAAGAAAAAGTGGCAAGAATACAAAGAAGAACTCTACAAAAAAGATCTTAATGACTTGGATAATCATGATGGTGTGGTCACTTACCTGGAGCCAGATATCCTGGAGTGTGAAGTCAAGTGCCTCAGAACACACTACTATGAACAAGCTAGTGGAAGTGATGGGATTCCAGCTCAACTATTTCAAATTCTAAAAGATGATGCTGTTATGAGAACAAACTTGGAAGACTGCAACAGCCACAGGACTGAAAAGGTCAGTTTTTATACTAATCCCAAAGAAAGGCAATGCCAAAGAATGTTCAAACTACTGCACAGCTGCATTCATTTCACATCCTAGCAAGACAATGCTCAAAATCCTTCAAGTCAGGCTTCAAGAGTATGTGAACCAAGAATTTCCAGATATATAAAATGGATTTAGAAAAGGCAGAAGAGTCAAGGAGCTAATGGTCAACATCCTCTTGATCACAGAAAAGGCAAGCAATTTCAAAAATAATCTGCTTCTGCTTTATTAACTACACTAAAGCCTTTGATGGTGTGAATCACAACAAACTGTGGAAAATTCTTCACAGGGATGGGAATACCAGACCATCTTACCTGTCTTCTGAGAAACTTGTATGTAGGATTAGAAACAACAGTTAGAACTGGAACTGGAACATGGAACAATGAACTGGTTTAAAACTGGGAAAGGCATTCATCAAGGTTGTATATTGTCACCCTGCTTATTTAATTTATACCATCTCAAATGCTGGGCTGGACGACTCACAAGCTGGAATCAAGATGGCCAGGAGAAATATCAATAACCTCAGATACGCCAACAATACCACTCTACTGGTGGAAAACGAAGAGGAACTAAAGAGCCTCCTGATGAAGTAAAAGAGGAGAGTGAAAAACTGGTTTAAAACTCAACATTCAAAACACTAAGATCATGGCATCTGGTCCCATCACTTCATGGTAAATAGATGGGGAAACAATAGAAACAGTGACAGACTTTCTTTTCTTGATCTCCAAAATGACTGTGGACTATGTCTGTAGACATGAAATTAAAAGAAACTTAATCTTAGAAGGAAACCTATGACAAACCTAGAGAGTGCATTTAAACACAGAGATATCACTTTCCTGACAAAGGTCCACAGTCAAAGCTATGGTTTTTGCAACAGTCATGTACAGATGTGAGAGCTGGACCACAAAGAAGGCTGAGTGCCAAAGAACTGATGCCTTCGATCTGTGGTGCTGAAGAAGACTCTAGAGAGTCCCTTAGACTGCAAGAAGATCAAATCAGTCATTTCTAAAGGAAACCAACCCTGAATATTCACTGGAAGGACTGATGCTGAAGCTGAAGCTCCAATACTTTGGCTGCCTTATGCGAAGAGCAGACCCACTGGAAAAGACCCTGATTCTGGGAAAGCTAGAAATGGAACCAACAGCCACAGGACTTTCCCAGATAAGTTAAATACTGCACAGCTGCATTCATTTCACATCCTAGCAAGACAATGCTCAAAATCCTTCAAGTCAGGCTTCAAGAGTATGTGAACCAAGAATTTCCAGATATATAAAATGGATTTAGAAAAGGCAGAAGAGTCAAGGAGCTAATGGTCAACATCCTCTTGATCACAGAAAAGGCAAGCAATTTCAAAAATAATCTGCTTCTGCTTTATTAACTACACTAAAGCCTTTGATGGTGTGAATCACAACAAACTGTGGAAAATTCTTCACAGGGATGGGAATACCAGACCATCTTACCTGTCTTCTGAGAAACTTGTATGTAGGATTAGAAACAACAGTTAGAACTGGAACTGGAACATGGAACAATGAACTGGTTTAAAACTGGGAAAGGCATTCATCAAGGTTGTATATTGTCACCCTGCTTATTTAATTTATACCATCTCAAATGCTGGGCTGGACGACTCACAAGCTGGAATCAAGATGGCCAGGAGAAATATCAATAACCTCAGATACGCCAACAATACCACTCTACTGGTGGAAAACGAAGAGGAACTAAAGAGCCTCCTGATGAAGTAAAAGAGGAGAGTGAAAAACTGGTTTAAAACTCAACATTCAAAACACTAAGATCATGGCATCTGGTCCCATCATTCATGGTAAATAGATGGGGAAACAATAGAAACAGTGACAGACTTTCTTTTCTTGATCTCCAAAATGACTGTGGACTATGTCTGTAGACATGAAATTAAAAGAAACTTAATCTTAGAAGGAAACCTATGACAAACCTAGAGAGTGCATTTAAACACAGAGATATCACTTTCCTGACAAAGGTCCACAGTCAAAGCTATGGTTTTTGCAACAGTCATGTACAGATGTGAGAGCTGGACCACAAAGAAGGCTGAGTGCCAAAGAACTGATGCCTTCGATCTGTGGTGCTGAAGAAGACTCTAGAGAGTCCCTTAGACTGCAAGAAGATCAAATCAGTCATTTCTAAAGGAAACCAACCCTGAATATTCACTGGAAGGACTGATGCTGAAGCTGAAGCTCCAATACTTTGGCTGCCTTATGCGAAGAGCAGACCCACTGGAAAAGACCCTGATTCTGGGAAAGACTGAAGGCAAAAGGAGAGGAAGCACTAGAGGATGAGATGGCTAGACAGCATCACCAACTTAATGCACGTGAATTTGAGAGCAGACTCTGGCAGACAGTGAAGGTCAGGGAAGCCTGGTGTGCTGCAGCCCATGAGGTTGCATAAAGAACAAAATTAGAGGATTCATACCACTTGATCTCAAAACTTATTATAAAGCAATATTAATCATCATAATGTGGTATTGGCATAAGCAGATACATATAGACTAATGAAATAGAGTAAAAACCAGAAATATTCCCTTGCATATACATTCAAACCTTTTTTGACAAAAATGTGAAGACCATTCAATGGGGCAAGAACAGTCTTTTTAAGAAATGGTGTTGAGAAAACTAGACTTCCGCATAGAAAAGAATTAAGTGGAACCCTTAACACCATACACAAAAATTAACTCAAAATGGACCACAAATCTAAATTTAAGACCTAAAGCAATAAAACTCTTAGTAGAAAACATAGTGAAAAAGCTTCATGACATCATATTTGGTAATGATAATTTGGATATGACACCAAAAGCACAGGTAACAAAAATATGAACAAACTGGATTTAATGAAAGTTTAAAAGCTTTGTACATCAAAAGACACTATCAACAGAGGGAAAATGCAGCTCACAAAATGAGAGACAATATTTACAAATCACCTGACAAGTGACTAATACATCCAAGGAAAGAAAACTCTTAAAATTCAACAATTACAAAAACAAACTACCAGACTAAAAGTAAGCAAAGCACTTAAATAGAAATCACTACAAAGAAAATATACAATGGCAGAGCTGGACCACAAAGAAGGCTGAGTGCCAAAGAACTGATGCCTTCGATCTGTGGTGCTGAAGAAGACTCTAGAGAGTCCCTTAGACTGCAAGAAGATCAAATCAGTCATTTCTAAAGGAAACCAACCCTGAATATTCACTGGAAGGACTGATGCTGAAGCTGAAGCTCCAATACTTTGGCTGCCTTATGCGAAGAGCAGACCCACTGGAAAAGACCCTGATTCTGGGAAAGACTGAAGGCAAAAGGAGAGGAAGCACTAGAGGATGAGATGGCTAGACAGCATCACCAACTTAATGCACGTGAATTTGAGAGCAGACTCTGGCAGACAGTGAAGGTCAGGGAAGCCTGGTGTGCTGCAGCCCATGAGGTTGCATAAAGAACAAAATTAGAGGATTCATACCACTTGATCTCAAAACTTATTATAAAGCAATATTAATCATCATAATGTGGTATTGGCATAAGCAGATACATATAGACTAATGAAATAGAGTAAAAACCAGAAATATTCCCTTGCATATACATTCAAACCTTTTTTGACAAAAATGTGAAGACCATTCAATGGGGCAAGAACAGTCTTTTTAAGAAATGGTGTTGAGAAAACTAGACTTCCGCATAGAAAAGAATTAAGTGGAACCCTTAACACCATACACAAAAATTAACTCAAAATGGACCACAAATCTAAATTTAAGACCTAAAGCAATAAAACTCTTAGTAGAAAACATAGTGAAAAAGCTTCATGACATCATATTTGGTAATGATAATTTGGATATGACACCAAAAGCACAGGTAACAAAAATATGAACAAACTGGATTTAATGAAAGTTTAAAAGCTTTGTACATCAAAAGACACTATCAACAGAGGGAAAATGCAGCTCACAGAATGAGAGACAATATTTACAAATCACCTGACAAGTGACTAATACATCCAAGGAAAGAAAACTCTTAAAATTCAACAATTACAAAAACAAACTACCAGACTAAAAGTAAGCAAAGCACTTAAATAGAAATCACTACAAAGAAAATATACAATGGCCAATGAGCAGATGAAAAGATATTCAACATCACTAATCATTAGAGTAAAAAACAAATCAAAATTATAGTGAAATGCCACCTCACACCCATAATGCAAGCTCTTATCAAAAGCAACAATAACAAAAAACAGAAAACAACTGCTGGAAAGGATGTGGAAATGTTGGAAGCCCTGTGCACTACTGATAGGTATGTAAAAAAGTGGAGTTGCTACATATAATGGAATTTTATTCAATCTTTAAAAATAATGAAATTCTACAATATGCTATAACACAGATGAATCCACTGAAATAAACCAAAGACAGATCAATACTGTCTGATTCTATTATATGAGGTGCTGAAATACAAAATAATAGAGAAACTATAATGGCAGCTGCCAAATGTGCAGTGTGCAGAATAGGGAATTATTATTTAACAGGCAAAGTTTCAGTTATGAAATAAGGTATGAAGATGGACAGGGTGATGATTTACCACATTATGCATGTACTAATATTTAAAATCACTGAAATACACATTTAAATATGGTTAAAATGGTAAAATTTATGTTATCTGTATTTTACCATAAGAATTTAAAATAAATAAAGATCAATGGACACAGAAAAAGACATGCGATAAAACTAAACATGATAAAATTCTCAGCACCAGTAATAAAACTGAACATTTTTGAATTGATAAATGACATTTACAAAAACCCTACAGCTCATACAATACTTAATGAAGAAAGACTTCTTTTCCTCTGAGACCAAAATCAAGTCAAGTATTATCCTCTTATCATTTATATCCACATAACATCAAGAGTCCAAATGAGTGCAATAAGGCAAGAAAAAGTATACATATTAGAAAGATGTAAGCATGTGTTTATTAGCATTTGATTGTCTATAAAAACAAAGGATCCATAAAACATGCTCCTAGAATCAATAAGCTGAGTTTACCAAAATCATAAGCTACAAGATACTGATATATAGTATTCCTATACTTTTGATGGGCAAAAAATAAAAGTTTAAGAAACAGTACTATTTATAATATCAACCCCTGCCCCCCAAAAATACTTAGAATAAATATAAAAAAAATATGTACAGGATCTGTATGCTGAGCATAATAAAAAATCTAAAGAAAGTTAAAAAATATTAAAGCACTGTATAAATGGAAAAATATATCATGCTTATGGAATAGAATGTTCAACTTGTTAGTGTTCAATAGTGGTAACAATTTATTATTTTAAAAATCTCAGCTTTCCTCAAATTTATCTATATATTTAAGGCAATTCCACTCTAAATTCCTCCAGGATACCTTAAAGATATGGACTAACTGATATGGATAGGCAAAGGAACTAAAGAGCCAAAGGAATATTCAAAGAGAATAAAGAGGAGTCATACTATTTGCCTTCAGGAAGCTAAAGCAGTCAAGACATGGTGGTACTGATCAAAGGATACACATATAAATCAATAAATTAGGACAGAATCCTGAAATAAATCCAAATAAATATAGTCATTAGATTTTTGATAAAACTGGAAGAACACATGAATGAAGATAGTACAGTTTTCTTAACAAATAAAGTGAGAAATGTCCATACTACACTGCTAACATAAGGAGAGCCATTTCCATTTTCCAGAAAGCTACTTATTTACTACAGTCTCTCTGGACCTATAAAAGACAATATGCTTTCAAAAAAAGCTTATGGGCTTCCCTGGCAGTCCAGTGGGTAAGGACACCGCCTTGCACTGCAAGGTGCACCGGTTCGATCCCTAGCCTGGGAAGATTCCACGTGCCACGGAGCAGCTGGACCAATGTGTCCAACTACCGAGCCGGAGCTCTGGAACACATGCACCCAGAGCTGGTGCTCTGCAGAGAGAGAGGCCACTGCACTGGGAGGCCCACACAGGCCGAAGAACAAAGATGGATGAAAATAAATAATGAAAGACAAATAGAAGTGGCCAAAGTCAGACATAAAAGAGGAAAACAACAATAACACAGTAATGGTAGGAGACTTTAACACTCCTCTCACACCAATGGACAGATCATCCAAACAGAAAATTAATAAAGAAACACAAGCCTTAAATGCCACACTAGAAAAGATGGACCTCATCGATATCTTTAGGACGTTTCATCCAAAAGCAGAAGAATACACTTTCTTCTCAAGCGCTCATGGAACATTCTCCAGGATAGACCACATCTTGGGCCACAAATCAAACCTCAGTCAATTCAAGAAAACTGAAAGTATATCAACCATCTTCTTGGGCCACAAAGCAATGAGACTAGAGATCAACTACAGGAAAAAAACCCACTAAAAACACAAACACATGGAGATTAAACAACACATACCTAAAAAACCAACTGATCACTGAGGAAATCAAAGAAGAAATTAAACAATTCCTAGAAGAAAATGACAATGAACACACGACAATGCAAAACCTATGGGATACTGCAAAAGCAGTTCTAAAAGGGAAACTTATAGCAATACAATCCCACCTCAAGAAACTAGGAAAATGAAGCAGATGACCTAACCCTCTGCTTAAAACAATTAGAGAAAGAAGAACAAAAACATCCCAAAGCCAGCAGAAGAAGAGAAATCATAAATCCAAATAAATATAGTCATTAGATTTTTGATAAAACTGGAAGAACACATGAATGAAGATAGTACAGTTTTCTTAACAAATAAAGTGAGAAATGTCCATACTACACTGCTAACATAAGGAGAGCCATTTCCATTTTCCAGAAAGCTACTTATTTACTACAGTCTCTCTGGACCTATAAAAGACAATATGCTTTCAAAAAAAGCTTATGGGCTTCCCTGGCAGTCCAGTGGGTAAGGACACCGCCTTGCACTGCAAGGTGCACCGGTTCGATCCCTAGCCTGGGAAGATTCCACGTGCCACGGAGCAGCTGGACCAATGTGTCCAACTACCGAGCCGGAGCTCTGGAACACATGCACCCAGAGCTGGTGCTCTGCAGAGAGAGAGGCCACTGCACTGGGAGGCCCACACAGGCCGAAGAACAAAGATGGATGAAAATAAATAATGAAAGACAAATAGAAGTGGCCAAAGTCAGACATAAAAGAGGAAAACAACAATAACACAGTAATGGTAGGAGACTTTAACACTCCTCTCACACCAATGGACAGATCATCCAAACAGAAAATTAATAAAGAAACACAAGCCTTAAATGCCACACTAGAAAAGATGGACCTCATCGATATCTTTAGGACGTTTCATCCAAAAGCAGAAGAATACACTTTCTTCTCAAGCGCTCATGGAACATTCTCCAGGATAGACCACATCTTGGGCCACAAATCAAACCTCAGTCAATTCAAGAAAACTGAAAGTATATCAACCATCTTCTTGGGCCACAAAGCAATGAGACTAGAGATCAACTACAGGAAAAAAACCCACTAAAAACACAAACACATGGAGATTAAACAACACATACCTAAAAAACCAACTGATCACTGAGGAAATCAAAGAAGAAATTAAACAATTCCTAGAAGAAAATGACAATGAACACACGACAATGCAAAACCTATGGGATACTGCAAAAGCAGTTCTAAAAGGGAAACTTATAGCAATACAATCCCACCTCAAGAAACTAGGAAAATGAAGCAGATGACCTAACCCTCTGCTTAAAACAATTAGAGAAAGAAGAACAAAAACATCCCAAAGCCAGCAGAAGAAGAGAAATCATAAAGATCCGAGCAGAAATAAATGAGAAAGAAACAAAAGAAACAATAGTAAAGATAAATAAAAGAAAAAGATGGTTCTTTGAAAAGGTAAACAAAATTGACAAGCCACTGGCCAGACTCATTAAGAAAAAGAGAGAGAAGAAACAGATCAACAAAATCAAAAATGAAAAAGGAGAGATTACAACAGATAATGCAGAAATACAAAGGATTCTAAGAGACTATTATGAACAGCTATATGGCAATAAACTGGACAACCTGGAAGAAATGGACAGTTTCTTGGGGAAGATCAATCTCCCAAGACTCAGCCAGGAAGAAACAGAAACTTTGAACAACCCATTCACAAGCTCAGAAATCGAATTTGTGATTAAAAATCTACCAAAAAATAAAAGCCCAGGGCCAGATGGCTTCACAGCCGAATTCTACCAAACATTTAAAGAAGAGCTAATGCCTGTCCTTCTAAAACTCTTCCAAAAAATTGCACAGGAAGGAAAACTTCCAAACACATTCTACGAGGCCACCATCACCCTGATACCCAAACCAGGCAAAGACAACACAAAAAAGGAAAACTATAGGCCAATTTCACTGATGAGCTTAGATGCCAAGATCCTCAACAAAATCCTAGCAAACAGAATTCAACGACACATCAAAAAACTCATACATCATGATCAAGTCGGGTTCATCCCAGGCATGCAAGGATTCTTCAACATCCGCAAATCAATCAATGTGATACACCATATCAACAAATTGAGAGACAAAAATCACATGACCATCTCAATAGATGCAGAAAAAGCCTTTGACAAAGTACAACATCCATTTATGATAAAAACTCTTCAGAAAATGGGTATAGAAGGAACCTATCTCAACATAATAAAAGCCATCTACGAGAAGCCTACAGCAAACATTATCCTTAACGGTGAAAAACTGAAAGCATTCCCTCTAAGATCAGGAACAAGACAGGGGTGCCCACTTTCACCACTACTATTCAACATAGCCCTGAAAGTCCTAGCTACAGCAATAAGAGAAGAGAAAGAAATCAAAGGAATCCAGATTGGAAAGGAAGAAGTCAAGCTCTTTTTGCAGGCGACATGATATTATACATAGTGAAAGTCCTAGCTACAGCAATAAGAGAAGAGAAAGAAATCAAAGGAATCCAGATTGGAAAGGAAGAAGTCAAGCTCTCTCTTTTTGCAGACAACATGATATTATACATAGAAAATCCCAAAGACTCTATTACAAAGCTCCTAGAGCTAATCAATGAATTCAGCAAAGTCACAGGATACAAAGTCAACACACAGAAATCACTGGCATTCCTATACACAAACAATGAAAAATCAGAAAACGAAATCAAAGAGGCAATCCCCTTCACCATTGCAACCAAAAGAATCAAATATCTAGGAATAAACCTGCCCAAAGAAACAAGAATTGTACACAGAAAATTACAAGACACTCATGAGAGAAATTAAAGAAGACTTAAACAGATGGAAAGATATTCCATGTTCTTGGTTCGGAAGAATCAATATTGTGAAAATGACCATACTACCAAATATCATCTACAGATTCAATGCAATACCTATCCAACTACCATTGACATTTTTCACAGAACTAGATCAAATAATAACACAGTTCATATGGATACACAGAAGACCTCGAATAGCCAAAGAATCCTGAGAAAGAAAAACGGAGTTGGAGGGATCAGCCTCCCCAACTTCAGACTCTACTACAAAGCAACAGTCATCAAGACAGTATGGTACTGGCACAAAAACAGAACTATAGATCAATGGAACAACATAGAGAACCGAGAGATAAACCCACGCACCTATGGGTACCTTATTTTTGACAAAAGGGGTGAAACTATAAAATGGGACAAAGACAGCCTCTTCAACAAGTGGTGCTGGGAGAATTGGACAGCTACATGCAAAAAAATGAAGTTGGAACATTCCCTGACACCATGCACAAAGATCAACTCAAAATGGATTAAAGACCTCAATGTAAGACCAGAAACCATCAAACTCTTAGAGAATATAGGCAAAACCCTCAAGGACATCAATCAAAGCAAGATCTTCTCTGACCCACCTACTAGAATAGTGGAACTGAAAAGAAAAATGAACACGTGGGACCTCATGAAACTTCAAAGCTTTTGTACAGCAAAAGAAATTACAAAAAATCTCAACAGACACCCCACAGAGTGGGAGAAAATCATAGCAAATGAGTAACAGACAAAGAATTCATCTCCAAAATCTACAAGCAACTCAGACAACTCAGCAGAGGAAAAACGAACAACCCAATCAAAAAATGGGAAAAAGATCTAAAGAGACATCTCTCCAAAGAGGACATACAGATGGCCCAAAAGCACATGAAATGATGCTCAACCTCGCTTACCATTAGAGAAATGCAAATTAAAACCACAATGAGATACCACTTCACACCCGTCAGAATGGCCATCATCAACAAATCGACAGACAATAAATGCTGGAGAGGCTGTGGAGAAAAGGGAACCCTCTTGCATTGCTGGTGGGAATGTAAATTGATACAACCTCTATGGAAGACAATATGGAGATTCCTTAAAAAACTAAAAATAGAAGCACCCTATGACCCAGCAATCCCACTATTAGGCCTATATCCTGATGTAATCAAAACTGAAAGAGGCACCTGTACCCCAATGTTCATTGCAGCTCTCTATACAATAGCCAGTACATGGAAGCAACCTAGATGTCCATCGACAAATGAATGGATCCAGAAGCTCTGGTACATATATACAATGGAATACTACTCAGTTGTTAAAAGAAATGTAGAAGACTCAGTCCTAATGAGGTGGCTAGCTCTAGAACCTATCATAAAAAGTGAAGTAAGTCAAAAAGAGAAAGACAAATATAGCATACTAACACACATATATGGAATCTAGCAGGACGGCCTTGATAACACACACAGTGAACTCATGGAAAAACAGACAGAGCATAGACATAGGGACATTGTGGGGAAGAAATAGGGAGGGGAAGGCATGGAGACAGTAACATGGAAACCTATACTGGCACGTGTGGAAAAGATAGCTATTGTCATTGTGCTAAGGGAATAGGAGTACCTACAATCACTTGGGGCAATGGTCTGGAGGGGTGGGAGGGGGAACTGGGTGGGGAGGGTCCAGGGCATATGAACGATCTAAAACCCTCAAGGACATCAATCAAAGCAAGATCTTCTCTGACCCACCTACTAGAATAGTGGAACTGAAAAGAAAAATGAACACGTGGGACCTCATGAAACTTCAAAGCTTTTGTACAGCAAAAGAAATTACAAAAAATCTCAACAGACACCCCACAGAGTGGGAGAAAATCATAGCAAATGAGTAACAGACAAAGAATTCATCTCCAAAATCTACAAGCAACTCAGACAACTCAGCAGAGGAAAAACGAACAACCCAATCAAAAAATGGGAAAAAGATCTAAAGAGACATCTCTCCAAAGAGGACATACAGATGGCCCAAAAGCACATGAAATGATGCTCAACCTCGCTTACCATTAGAGAAATGCAAATTAAAACCACAATGAGATACCACTTCACACCCGTCAGAATGGCCATCATCAACAAATCGACAGACAATAAATGCTGGAGAGGCTGTGGAGAAAAGGGAACCCTCTTGCATTGCTGGTGGGAATGTAAATTGATACAACCTCTATGGAAGACAATATGGAGATTCCTTAAAAAACTAAAAATAGAAGCACCCTATGACCCAGCAATCCCACTATTAGGCCTATATCCTGATGTAATCAAAACTGAAAGAGGCACCTGTACCCCAATGTTCATTGCAGCTCTCTATACAATAGCCAGTACATGGAAGCAACCTAGATGTCCATCGACAAATGAATGGATCCAGAAGCTCTGGTACATATATACAATGGAATACTACTCAGTTGTTAAAAGAAATGTAGAAGACTCAGTCCTAATGAGGTGGCTAGCTCTAGAACCTATCATAAAAAGTGAAGTAAGTCAAAAAGAGAAAGACAAATATAGCATACTAACACACATATATGGAATCTAGCAGGACGGCCTTGATAACACACACAGTGAACTCATGGAAAAACAGACAGAGCATAGACATAGGGACATTGTGGGGAAGAAATAGGGAGGGGAAGGCATGGAGACAGTAACATGGAAACCTATACTGGCACGTGTGGAAAAGATAGCTATTGTCATTGTGCTAAGGGAATAGGAGTACCTACAATCACTTGGGGCAATGGTCTGGAGGGGTGGGAGGCAGGGAACTGGGTGGGGGGAGGGTCCAGGGATATGCATATGAACGATCTGGGAACATACATGTTGGTGAACAACAAAACTCTGTAAAATCTTAAAGAATTTAATAAAAAATAAATTAATTAATTAAAAAAAAAAAGACGTGGCCAAAAAACAAACACAAAAAAGCTTACAAGGCATATGAAAAATCAAGGAAAATCCCAGCACACTCTCAAAAGATAAAGCTATCAGTAGAACTAAACTCAGGTATCTATTGCAATATGAAACTATCATCAATTCCTTCTTATGAATACACATTCTGAACTTAATACAACCAGTTCTTCTAAAAGGAAATTTTATGACAATGGGTTAGATGCTAATAGATTTGTTTAAACTTCAAAAATCTAATTTATCTTACTGTAAATTCTATTTCTTCTACTTTTAGTACAAATTTTACAGGCAGGAGATTCAGAAATAAGAATCTCTGTCCTTATAAAAATTGATAACTTTCATCTTTAGAACATATTCTAATATTAGTTACCATCTAGTGCTTTTCAAGTACCAATGAAGAAAACAAAGGGAAGTCCAAGACATGTTATTTACTCATCTTTTTGAATCTAGTAAGACAGGGACATGGTAGACACTCAATACATATTTAGTGCTAAACTGAAGGAAAGGGAAAATAATTTTAAAAGACATAGAGTGAATTATGTTTTGCTAAGTATATTAGTTTTACATTACTGCCATGATGAATTAACACAGATTTAATGACTGAAAGCAATGCAATCAGTTGTTAAAAGAAATGTAGAAGACACAGTACTAATGAAGTGGCTAGCTCTCGAACCTATCATAAAAAGTGAAGTAAGACAAAAAGAGAAAGACAAATATAGCATACTAACACACATATATGGAATCTAGCAGGACGGCCTTGATAACACACACAGTGAACTCATGGAAAAACAGACAGAGCATAGACATAGGGACATTGTGGGGAAGAAATAGGGAGGGGAAGGCATGGAGACAGTAACATGGAAACCTATACTGGCACGTGTGGAAAAGATAGCTATTGTCATTGTGCTAAGGGAATAGGAGTACCTACAATCACTTGGGGCAATGGTCTGGAGGGGTGGGAGGGGGAACTGGGTGGGGGGAGGGTCCAGGGATATGCATATGAACGATCTGGGAACATACATGTTGGTGAACAACAAAACTCTGTAAAATCTTAAAGAATTTAATAAAAAATAAATTAATTAATTAAAAAAAAAAAGCCGTGGCCAAAAAACAAACACAAAAAAGCTTACAAGGCATATGAAAAATCAAGGAAAATCCCAGCACACTCTCAAAAGATAAAGCTATCAGTAGAACTAAACTCAGGTATCTATTGCAATATGAAACTATCATCAATTCCTTCTTATGAATACACATTCTGAACTTAATACAACCAGTTCTTCTAAAAGGAAATTTTATGACAATGGGTTAGATGCTAATAGATTTGTTTAAACTTCAAAAATCTAATTTATCTTACTGTAAATTCTATTTCTTCTACTTTTAGTACAAATTTTACAGGCAGGAGATTCAGAAATAAGAATCTCTGTCCTTATAAAAATTGATAACTTTCATCTTTAGAACATATTCTAATATTAGTTACCATCTAGTGCTTTTCAAGTACCAATGAAGAAAACAAAGGGAAGTCCAAGACATGTTATTTACTCATCTTTTTGAATCTAGTAAGACAGGGACATGGTAGACACTCAATACATATTTAGTGCTAAACTGAAGGAAAGGGAAAATAATTTTAAAAGACATAGAGTGAATTATGTTTTGCTAAGTATATTAGTTTTACATTACTGCCATGATGAATTAACACAGATTTAATGACTGAAAGCAATGCAACTTTATTATCTTAGAGTTTTATAGGTCAGAATTTGCCATGGGTCTCACTAGGCTAATATCAAGAGGCTGCACTGACTACATTCCTTTGTAGAGGCTCCAAGGAAGAAGCTGTTCTTAGCTTTGTTCAGCTCAAGATTTTTCTAACCCCATTTTCAAAGGCAGACACAGAAAACTAAGTTATTTTTAGATCACTTATCTCCGACTTTCTCTTTTCCTTCTACTTTTAGGGATTCCAATGATTAGATTAGACCCATTTCAAGGTCAACTGATTAGCAACCTTAATTCCTTTTGCCTTGTAAGACAATGCATTCAGAGAGCCTAGGGATTGGAGTGTTTACATCTTTGGGGCCATTATTCTGAATACCACACTATATTTTTTGAGCATTTTATAAAAAATTAAAAAAAGGAAAGTGCCACCTGCGATACTTAAAAAGGATACATGTCAACCAGTGGCTTCTTCTATCTGAAACATTACTATAACAGTTGGAGTTTAAGTACCATATTAATGCTTCATTTTAATGTCATCATTCTTTTCTAGAAAAAAATGGTTAGACCACTAATATTTGTTACACATAACACTTTAATTGTGAAGCAAATAATTAACCAGATTGTACTGTGTGATACAAAAGTATAATTATTATGAAATTCAATAAAACTAGGCCATTTATATCAAATAAAAACATGAATGTTAAACAAGTCAAAGCATATTCATTGAACAATTTAAATAGCCTTAGCTGACTGTCTTCTTCAATTCAAAAAATACCAGTGCCAGCATGATAATTCCATGGACCAAAACAGTGTTCTGTGTTCACTAATTTTATAGTAAGTCAAGTTATTCTTTGTCTAGTAATGGTAAGTAAATAGGAAGTGACATCAACAACATGGTGGCATAAGATGGTCAGTGAATGAGACACCCTTACATAAATGAATCACTTTTGTGTGTATTTGGGGACCTCGTATCCTATTCCAAGGGACTTGTGGGAACTCTCTCCCAACAGAGTAGCAGGTAGGAAACAGATAAACCTCTCTAAGGGCTGCTGAACCAGTGCATACTCAGTCACGCAGTCCTGTCTGACTCTGTGATCCCATGGACTATACCCTGCCAGGCTCCTCTGTTCATGGAATCCCTTTTCAAGCAAGAATACTGGAGTGGGTTGCTATTTCCTGCTCCAGAGCATCTTCCCGATTCAGGGATTGATCCTGTACCTCCTACATTGCAGGTAGATTCTTTACGGAGCCAGCAAATGTGCCTAGACCTCCACTGGCTGATACCACTGGCTGAGAGTAGGCAAAAATTGAGGGAGTGCTGTCCCTGGTAAACACTCAGGCATGACAGAAAACTTGCAGAAGTCCACCCGTCACAAAAAATAAAAAAAAAAAAAAACCTGAATTTGGTCACAAAGTACAAAGTAGGAGAAATTTTATTGGTGCTGCCCCTCCCCCAAGCAAACACTGAACAAAGCTGATTTATCTACAGAAGGCAACCTCTCCCTCAGGCGATCAAGAAACAGCTGGGTAGGAAACGGCTGGAGAAACCTATTTCTTTTCACCTGGAGTATTAAAGTGGGAGCTTCACAACTCAGGAGAGGATAATGGCAAAGAAGAAGCAAAGAATGTCAAATAGGGACAGCACTGTGCAGAAAGACCACACAGGAATCTATTGGAATGCCACCTAGTGAGCTCATATGCCAGGCCTGCGGGCACCACGAATGGACCAAGGCTGTAACCCACATCTCCTTCCACTCTGCCACTGGCTCCTTGTGCTCACTCCTGAGTAAAGCATCCAAAAATGTGTTCTGGTAAACAGGAGGCCCACTAAGAAAAATCACCACGATCAGCAAGAGAGTGAGAAACCACAAACTTGATCTATAGTGGCCACTTTTCTGGATAACGAAAGAGGTTTCCAACAGTCAATCTGGTGAAATGTTAAAAGGTAGGTAGGCATAAAGGCTTAAAAATTTGCCCACAAAGGGTAAAAAGTATACTGGAACAGATACAGTTCACAGGGGAAAACACTCAAATATCAACACTATAAAGATACTACGGTTGTGCTGTGGGGAAGTGAGGAAGATTTGTAAAGCCCGGAACAAGGTTCTATCTATCTGCAGCTGCTGCTGTGCGGAGACCCTGTGGGAAACCACGGTCACCATGTCTGACCAGGAAGCAAAACCTTCAACTGAAGACTTGGGGGACAAGAAAGAAAGAGAATATATTAAACTCAAAGTCATGGGACAGGATAGCAGTGAGATTCACTTCAAAGTGAAAATGATAACACATCTCAAGAAACTCAAAGAATCATAGTGTCAAAGACAGGGAGTTCCCATGAATTCACTCAGGTTTTTCTTTGAAGATCAGAGAATTGCTGATAATCACACTCCAAAAGAACTGGGAATGGAGGAAGATGATGTGATCAAAATTTATCAGGAAGAAATGGGGTCATTTAGCAGTTCAGATGCTCTTTTTATTTTATTTTTTTCCTTTCCCCTTAATCCTTTTTTTTATTTATTTAATTTAGGCCACTTTTATTGTTTTATTATTATTATTATTTATTTATTTTCATCCATCTTTATTCTTTGGCCTGGGTGGGCCTCGCACTGCAGTGGCCTCTCTCTCTGCAGAGCACCAGCTCCAGGCGCAAGCGTTCCAGAGCACCAGCCAGCAACTGGACACACCGGTCCAGCTGCTCCGCAGTACGTGGGATCTTCCTGGGCCAGGGATTGAACCGGATCCCCCTGCACAGCAAGGCGGACTCTACTCACTCCACTACCAGGGAAGCCCCTATTTTAATTTTAAAAATAGTTCTTTTGTAACGTGGTGTTCAAAACAGAATTGAAAACTGGCAACCCCAACTCTTTAAATCTTACACTGTTGATGGGAATGTAAATTGATAGAGCCACTAAGGAGAACAGTATTGAGGTTCCTTATAAAACTAAAAATACAACCGCATGAAATGTAAAGTATTAGTCACTCAGTCTTGTCGGATTCTTTGCAACCTCATGGTTTGTAGCCTACCAAGCTCCTCTGTTCTTGGGATTTTCTAGGTAAGAATACTGAAGTGAAGAGCCATTTCCTTCTCCAGGGGATCCTCTTCACCCAGGGATCAAACCCAGCTGTTCTAAATTGCAAGCTCTTTATTGTCTGAGCCACAAAGGAAGCCCCAGAACTATTATATGACTTAGCCATCCCACTGCAGGGTATATACCTGGAAAAACCAATAATTTTAAAAGATATATGTACCCAATGTTCATTGCAGTACAATTTACAATAGCCAGAACCTGAAAGCAACCTAAATGTCCATCAGAAGAGGAATGGATAAAGAAGTGGTACAGATATACAGTGGAATATTACTCAGCCATAAAAAGGAACAAAACTGTGCCATTTGCAGAAACATGGATGGACCCAGAGACTGTCATATAAAGTCAGTGAGAAAGAGAAAGACAAATAATGTATATATGTGGAATCTACAAAAATGGTATAGATGAACATTTGCAAAGCAGAAAGAGAAACACAGACATAGAGAATAAATGTATGGATACCAAGAGTAGACTGGGTAGACTGAGACTGACATATATATATACACAATGTGTAAAACAGATAACTAATGAGAACTCACTATAGTACAAGGAACTGTATTCAATGCTCTGTGGTAACCTACATGAGGAGGAAATCCAGAGGGAATATATGCATACATATGACTGACTGACTTTGCTGTACAACAGAAACACAATATGGTAAAGCAACTATATGCCAATCTAAAAAAAAGAAAATCAAGTCATCTTGCACAAAGTTAATATATAATAGATTCATAGAACTCTATATTCATGAAAAAGTCTCACAAGTCTCTCTATCCATATCAGCTTAACAATGACTTGGCGCCTTCTGAAGAGTAAGAAAAATGTAAGAAGAGTCAACTTCTCCTTGTGGCCCTAGTGCTAGAGACACTACGAAGACAGAAGGAACCAAAACAGGGAGAGTTTTATACAAGATAGAATAATGAAGAATTTTCAGACACTCAATTACATATTTTTCTATATTAATCTGTGAGACAACATGATTCATGTAAATACATGTAACTAAAGTGCTGAAGTTAGAGGGAAGAGAAAATTGAAGAGGAGAAAACAGTCAAAAATAATTTGTGACTTCCCATCAGGTAAAGGTGCACATTGTAAATGCCAGAGCAATCGTAAAATAAATAAAATGAAGGAATATATATGTCAGTAGAGGATATAAAATGGAATAAACACTTTCAACAGAAGTAGAGGCACAAAAATGGGGTGAAAGGAACAGAACAGATGAGATAAATAAAAAACAAATAGCAAAATGAAACATTTAAAATCAACCATTCAATATTACATTAAATGTAAATGAATTAGGTATTTAAAGAGATTGTCAACTAGTTTTTAAAGTAAGACTGAATCATATGCTACGCGCCTAAAGTTTAAAACAGCACAAATGCACACCAAGATGAACATAGAAAAAAATTGCTATCATCATACAACAGAATACCACTAAGCAACAATGACTACATTTCAAAATCAGTATGCTGAGGACCCCACCATGCACACTGTAACACATATAAGTAATGGATGATTCTATTTTTACTTAATAAAAATTTACAACTACTATTATGTAAGACAGAGTTTCATGGAATGTAGGGAGAGCTGAATAAGGGAAAAAAATTGTGGGGCTATTGAATATTTTACTTCATAATTAGGGTGATCTTTAAATAGATATATAACAAAGATAAATTTATTATATCTTATGTCAATTATAATTTAATAAATTCAGAAAGTGTGAGATATAAGCCTTGCAGAAGTTTTCGCAGTCTTAGCCGAGCCATGAGAAAGATAGTTTGGAAGGAGAAAAAACAACTGAGAGAAACACAACAGGAACAACTGAGACAAAATATGGTCTCCTTAGCCCATGCTAGCCTGGAAGAATGGACAGGAATTCTGCTGTGGACTTAGGAACCCCAGGTCAGGGCATGCCAGAACGCTGCATGTGCACACAGGTCAGACTCCTTTGAACTTCTTACAGGTCTAGCTGCCCCCCAGCTGCAGCAAGCCCTTTCCCTTAAAGACATAACATAAACAACATAGAGTCTCAAGAATAGTTGCTGACCAGGGACGTGACCGAGCCCCAGTCTGTGCTGATTGGATTATTTTTTGGAAACAGTTCCTGGATACTTAAGCTATCAATAAAAAGATTAAATGTTAAAAGTAAAATAAAGGTTTAAAAAAAAAAAAAAAAAAGATTGAGTGAATGTGTTCAGGGCTCTCAATTCATGAGACTGGGAGTCCCCATTCCCATCCTTTCTGCTTATCTCTGTCTATGCACATATTGCTTAATGTCTCACCATACGTGCTATTTTTCCTATACCCGACTGAGGTGCTGTGGCAAGAATAACAGACTAGAAATAAATAAAAATAATATATCCAGAAATGTTAGTGTTAACATGTTACAACAACAGTTTAGAGCTTGCAAGTTTAAAATTATAATTAATAATAATGTGAGCCTAATTAGTAATTTGTGACCCCATGGACTGTAGCCTGCTAAACTCCTCTGTGAAATTTTCCTGGCAAAAATATCAAAGTGGGTTGCTATCTTCTTCTCCAGGGGATCTTTCCAACCCAGGGATCAAACCCGTGAGTCCTGCACTGCAGGCAGAAGTTCTACCACTGAGCGACCAGGGAAGCCCAATTAGTAATTAACATTCTTCAAATATTTACTTACACATACACACTCACATACATACACATACTTATCTATAATACTTACCAATTGAAGCTGAGTACATTTGTTTCATGTGAGTTTCAATGACCGAAGGATCACTGGGCTGTAACTTCCCAACTCAGGATAAAAGCTGGAGCCGATGTCATCTGGAGGGCTGTGTTTCCCTTGTGCATATTTGTTGCTTATTCTAGGGTCCCAGTGTGAGAGTATTGGATGATTCCAATGTATATATTTACCATCAAATTGTGGATTTCCATACCAACTGTAATAAAATACATGTAAATAATAGTTCAGAGGTGGCAGTTCTTCTGGATAAGGTTCAGAGGCTTTGGAAGGTTTCACAGTGATTTCAACATTTTTTAAATTCTTGATATTTGTTTCACTGTTGATTTTGTCACTCTTTTGGGAATCAAAAATTTTCACCAAATGAGGAGCTTGTTGCCAAATTTCAGGAAGAAGGTCAAGTCCAAAAGGATCTCCAAAAGTTCCTTTATTTGGTGTCAGTGTTTTTAAACCCATCATCAGAGAGAAAATAAACAGAATAAAAAGCAACAAAATGAAGCAAGTCCTTCTTCGAAACTTTGCCATGATGTCATACTTTATAAACTCCAAAATGGTATAGCTGTAATTTATTGAAAAACAATTGTTTGTAAGTGTCTTAATAGTATTTTCCAATACATTCAAAAGTAAAACTAAAATCCATAAAGTTTGTTACACTGAAAAATTTTAAAGAGTACTATTATGACAATAACCATATTACGTGCTATTTTTCCTATACCCGACTGAGGTGCTGTGGCAAGAATAACAGACTAGAAATAAATAAAAATAATATATCCAGAAATGTTAGTGTTAACATGTTACAACAACAGTTTAGAGCTTGCAAGTTTAAAATTATAATTAATAATAATGTGAGCCTAATTAGTAATTTGTGACCCCATGGACTGTAGCCTGCTAAACTCCTCTGTGAAATTTTCCTGGCAAAAATATCAAAGTGGGTTGCTATCTTCTTCTCCAGGGGATCTTTCCAACCCAGGGATCAAACCCGTGAGTCCTGCACTGCAGGCAGAAGTTCTACCACTGAGCGACCAGGGAAGCCCAATTAGTAATTAACATTCTTCAAATATTTACTTACACATACACACTCACATACATACACATACTTATCTATAATACTTACCAATTGAAGCTGAGTACATTTGTTTCATGTGAGTTTCAATGACAGAAGGATCACGAGAGCTGTAACTTCCCAACTCAGGATAAAAGCTGGAGCCGATGTCATCTGGAGGGCTGTGTTTCCCTTGTGCATATTTGTTGCTTATTCTAGGGTCCCAGTGTGAGAGTATTGGATGATTCCAATGTATATATTTACCATCAAATTGTGGATTTCCATACCAACTGTAATAAAATACATGTAAATAATAGTTCAGAGGTGGCAGTTCTTCTGGATAAGGTTCAGAGGCTTTGGAAGGTTTCACAGTGATTTCAACATTTTTTAAATTCTTGATATTTGTTTCACTGTTGATTTTGTCACTCTTTTGGGAATCAAAAATTTTCACCAAATGAGGAGCTTGTTGCCAAATTTCAGGAAGAAGGTCAAGTCCAAAAGGATCTCCAAAAGTTCCTTTATTTGGTGTCAGTGTTTTTAAACCCATCATCAGAGAGAAAATAAACAGAATAAAAAGCAACAAAATGAAGCAAGTCCTTCTTCGAAACTTTGCCATGATGTCATACTTTATAAACTCCAAAATGGTATAGCTGTAATTTATTGAAAAACAATTGTTTGTAAGTGTCTTAATAGTATTTTCCAATACATTCAAAAGTAAAACTAAAATCCATAAAGTTTGTTACACTGAAAAATTTTAAAGAGTACTATTATGACAATAACCATATAATAAAATATTAACAGCTACAGAAAGCATTTAAATCTAATAGAATCTAAAGAATCTATTAGACTGAATATCAGTATTTATTTAGAAATACCACAATCACATTTTTGTCAGATAAAAACTTTAACTATATTATTTAAGAAAATGAATATATTCTTCATCATTTGGATAACTTTTACATGTACTAACTACAGAAAGGAAACATTCCATAAAGAAAGATTAAAATTTTCTAAATATAAAATCAAATCTTCATATTTAAGAAGGAAATATTTACAAGTATTTTAAAAGCCTAGTCATTAAATGCTATTTCAAAAAACTTATTCTTTGCCTCAATTATAATGACCTGTTTCTCCACTTCATTTCATCAACTCGTTATACTCAATCTTGATCTTCTCTCATCTGTCATTATGGAATATATTACACACACCAGAATTTGAAGTCCCATGTGCTCCTTAAACATTTTAAAACTTTTCCTCCTTTTGTCTCTGCATGGTTCAGTCTGAATATTTTCTTCTGAACTAGCTTTGCTTTCCTGACTCTCTTCAGTGGTGACTAATTAATTTCAGTTATAATTTTAGTCTTAGAATTTCCACTCCACTTCTTGAAGATATTTAGATCTCACTGAACTTAAGCATGTTGTCCTGGATAAAGCTGACTAAATACTGGACACGGGCTTTGCTGATCAAGTGAAAGAGATTTTATGTGTAGCATGCAAGAAAGAATCAGAAGATAATCCCCAAACACTGCTTTTTCCCGCAACTTGCCCACACTGGTGTATAATGTTGCTAAGAAACACATGAAGTCTACATATGAACAAGTGGACCTAACTGGTAAAAAGATGAGGAAAAACAGAGCTTCCCCTGGTGGTCCAGTGGGTAAGGACACCGCCTTGCAGTGCAAGGGGCGCCGGTTCGACCTCTGGCCTGGGAAATTCCCACGTGCCGCGGAGCGGCTGGACCGATGTGTCCAATTACCGAGCCGGAGCTCTGGAGCGCATGCGCCTAGAGCCGGCGCTCTGCAACGACAGACGCCACCGCGATGGGAGGCCCACAGGAGCCAAAGAACAAAGACGGATGAAAATAGAGAAATGAAAGACCAATAGAAGTGGCCCGCCTGCTCCCCTCCCTCCCCAACCCTACCCCTGCCCAAAATAAATAAATAAATAAATAAATCTTTAAAAAAAAAAAAAAAAAAAAGATGAGGAAAACCGGCAGTAACTGTAGAGTGCACGCTATCAAGTCTCACTGGACTCAGAGGGCCACAGTTATCGGGAACATGACCCGAGTGTACAGTGGTTGAAACAAAGAAAGAAGCCCAGGAGCTGTTACAGAACATGGCCGTAGGCAGGATGTCCAGTCATTAGAGACATTCCACAGAAACAAAGGGAGATCACCCTGGGAGCTTTTAGAAATGGTAATTTCAGAGTTTTGGTTGCAATCAATGTTGCTGCACATGAGTTAGATAACCCCAAGGTTAATATGGTGTTCAAAGTGCTCCACCAAAGGATGTGGAGTCCTACATTCATTGTATTGGGCAAAGAGGTACAGCTGGAAGGACCAGGGCCTGCATTTGCTTTTACCAGCACAAGGAAGAATACCAGTTAGCCCGAGTGGAGCAAAAAGTGGGAATTAGATTTAAGGGAATAGGTGTTCCTTCTGCAACAGAAATAATAAAAGCTTCTAACAAAGATGCCATCAGGTTCTCATCAGATGCCTCCCACTGTGATTGATCACTTCCTGCAGTCAGCTGAGGAGCTGAATGAGAAGGCCACGGATGCCCTGGCAGAGGCCCTGGCCCACATTTCCTGTGTCATGTTGGTAGACCACCACTCCTTGATCAACTCAGATGCGGGCTTTGCAACCATGATCTTGCAGAGTTCAACTGAAATGTCCAACATCAGTTATGGTTGGAAAGAGTTTAAAGAACAACTGGGTGAGGATATTGATTCCAAAGTGAAAGGAATGTTCTTTCTCAAAGGAAAGCAGGGTGTTTGCTTTAATACCCCTACTGCATCAGTAACAAAGTACAGGAAAACAGCACGATTCATGGCGCTGGCAACTTCCAGTGTCCACAGAGCAACCAGAGCTAGAAGGACCACGAGAAGGCTATCACAACTTCCAGGAACACAGGGAAGGCAACTGAGGCTTCAAGAGACAGCATGAGGGCAACTGAGGTGTCAGGCGACAAGCGGGAAAGAAAAAGAGGCTTCAGAGAACAGCAACCTGGAGGTATCAACCAAAATAACAGATTCCTAAACAAAGGCCAGAAACAGATCTTTAATAAAGCATTCAGACAGTAATTTGAAGTAGAGGATTTATGTGGCAAAAACAGAATTATGTTCAGCATCATGGAACTGAACATTATTCTTCGCATGAAGTTTAAAAAGTACATCATATTTCCTTCCTGACCACTTGCCCAGTCCCCATTTCTTCGAGAGAAACAAGCTTCATCTATTTTATCTGAATGATGACTGTCATTTATAACTTTATTGCTACTTCTGTCTCAGGTATTCCTTTGGAAAAGGTGTATGGATTCATTACACATTCTAATGTATTGTCTACAAATTATAGGATAAAGTATGCGTGTATCTGCTGATACTTTTTAGGTGGACCTGTCTATACTTAGAAATGTCTCTTATGGGGCTTCCCTGGTGGTCCAGTGGGTAAAGACACTGCCTTGTAGTGTAAGGGGCGCCAGTTCGATCCCTGGCCTGGGAAGATCCCACATGCTGCAGAGAAGCTGGACCAATGTGTCCAACTACCGAGCAGGAGCTCTGAAGCACGTGTGCCCAGAGCTGATGCTCTGTGACGCCTCCCACTGTGATTGATCACTTCCTGCAGTCAGCTGAGGAGCTGAATGAGAAGGCCACGGATGCCCTGGCAGAGGCCCTGGCCCACATTTCCTGTGTCATGTTGGTAGACCACCACCCTTGATCAACTCAGATGCGGGCTTTGCAACCATGATCTTGCAGAGTTCAACTGAAATGTCCAACATCAGTTATGGTTGGAAAGAGTTTAAAGAACAACTGGGTGAGGATATTGATTCCAAAGTGAAAGGAATGTTCTTTCTCAAAGGAAAGCAGGGTGTTTGCTTTAATACCCCTACTGCATCAGTAACAAAGTACAGGAAAACAGCACGATTCATGGCGCTGGCAACTTCCAGTGTCCACAGAGCAACCAGAGCTAGAAGGACCACGAGAAGGCTATCACAACTTCCAGGAACACAGGGAAGGCAACTGAGGCTTCAAGAGACAGCATGAGGGCAACTGAGGTGTCAGGCGACAAGCGGGAAAGAAAGAGGCTTCAGAGAACAGCAACCTGGAGGTATCAACCAAAATAACAGATTCCTAAACAAAGGCCAGAAACAGATCTTTAATAAAGCATTCAGACAGTAATTTGAAGTAGAGGATTTATGTGGCAAAAACAGAATTATGTTCAGCATCATGGAACTGAACATTATTCTTCGCATGAAGTTTAAAAAGTACATCATATTCCTTCCTGACCACTTGCCCAGTCCCCATTTCTTCGAGAGAAACAAGCTTCATCTATTTTATCTGAATGATGACTGTCATTTATAACTTTATTGCTACTTCTGTCTCAGGTATTCCTTTGGAAAAGGTGTATGGATTCATTACACATTCTAATGTATTGTCTACAAATTATAGGATAAAGTATGCGTGTATCTGCTGATACTTTTTAGGTGGACCTGTCTATACTTAGAAATGTCTCTTATGGGGCTTCCCTGGTGGTCCAGTGGGTAAAGACACTGCCTTGTAGTGTAAGGGGCGCCAGTTCGATCCCTGGCCTGGGAAGATCCCACATGCTGCAGAGAAGCTGGACCAATGTGTCCAACTACCGAGCAGGAGCTCTGAAGCACGTGTGCCCAGAGCTGATGCTCTGTGACGACTAAGGCCACTGCGATGGGAGGCCCACATAGGCCAAAAGAGCAAAGATGGATGGAAATAAATAAAATGAAAGACCAACAGAAGTGGCCAAAAAAAAATAAAGATCCATAAAAGAAATGTCTCTTAATAACACACTTCGTTGGTGGTTCAGGTGGAAAGGATTCTGCCTAAAATTCAAGAGACCCATGTTCCCTAGGTTGGGAAAATCTCCTGAGAAGGAAATGGCAACCCACTCCAGTATTCTTGCCTGGAGAACTCCATGGAGAGACAAGCTTGGCAGGCTATCGTCCATGGGGCCGCAAACAGTCAGACATGACTGAGTGACTATCACTTACTAAAAAATACCAGTTTTCTGCTAAAATTTTCCATCTTTGTTTTTAATTCCTTGAATTTTTAAATCCTATTTATTTAAAGTCCACCTGTAATAACTTGAATTTGAATCTTAGGGTTCTGTTTCTATTGCCTGTTTGACTTTTATTCTCTTAATATATGGACAGAAACTATATTACAGTTTAGGGTTTTTTTTTTTTTCACTAAATGTTAGACATAGTACATGAAAAGTTTCAGAGATGAGGGGAGGTTCTACATGTTATTTTCCTTCAGAGAAAGCTTATTTTTGCTTTTTGAAGACTTCTAGGATAGAGGAAGATTATTTTAATATAATCACAGATGGAAACCTTCAAAACTGCAAGTAAGTCCTTGCAAGTATTTGGTGTATTTCTCATTCATCTTTACTCCTTTATACTCATGGGTCCTGAGCAGGTATTTATCAAGATTCCTTCTCTAGGATGGGCTATGATGGGCCCCAATGTGCAATTCTGGTCTCCAAAGAGCTGTGAAAATACTGAAAGCTCTGTTCATTTTCTCAGCTGCCACTTTCTACTTATATTCTCAGATTCTCTGATGCTACTTTGCAAGAAGAGGTTTTAAATAACCCCCCTATTTCCTACCCTGCTCTCTCAAAGAATTCTGTAAGTTGGAAGACTCAGAAACATTCAAATACCCATATAATCCCACCTGATTTCCCTTATATCCATGTAGTGAAAGGCTTTCTATACCTAAGACTCAAAATTCAGATGTAATAAATTTTAAAAAGATTAATTTAACTACATAAAATTAAAAATATATATATATATCAAAAAACACTACAAAATAAAGTAAAAGGACAACTGACAATCTGAATGAAAATATTTAAAGATCTTTTGTATCATCCAACATTTTAAAAATGTAAATTAAGACCACACAAAGATATCATTTCTTATCTATGAGGTTGGCAAAAAAATAAAATGCATAAAACTACATCTTGTTGTCAAGACAGTGAGAAAACAAGCACTCTTTTGCATTGCTAGTGAATGAGATTTGTACAACCTTTTTGGGAATTTGGCAATATATAACAAAATTACATATCCATTTTCCTTTGATTCAGGAATTTACCTTGAAAATACACAACCAATAGTAAGTATGTAAGTTAATATACAGTGCTGTTTGTAAAACGTTGAGTATTCAAAAAATGAGAAAGAGCTCTTTGAGATGAAAGAAAGTGATTTTCTGGATATACTGCTAAGTACAAAACAAAATGCAAATAAGAAAAAAATACATTTTCTAAAATGAGCAAAAGAAACACAGAATCCAATAAAGTCGATTATCTACAGAGAGTAGAGAGAAGCTTGGTGGAATACATGGAAAGATCAAAATGGGGCAGAGGGGTGAAGAATGAAAGTGACTCTTTACAGAGTGGAACTTTTTATATAGTTCTGTCTTTTTAAAGCCATGTTACATTTCACATGCTCAAACAAAAAACATTAAATGCTAAATTTCAGTTAGTAAAATAAATTATTTAGGCTATAATGCACGTTAGCAACTCTTAAAATACTTTGTGTGTATAGCAAAAATAAGCAATATGCGCTAGAAAGTGGGGCTTTGGTTGTTCACTGATTAAAAAAAAAGACATGGGCTTCCCTAGTGGTCCAGTGGGTAAGGACACCGCCTTGCAGTGCAAGGGGCGCCTGTTCCATCCCTGGCCTGGGAAGATCCCACGTGCTGCGGAGTGGCTGGACCCATGTGTCCAATTACCGAGCCAGAGCTCTGGAGCGCTTGCGCCCAGGGCTGGTGCTCTGCAACAACAGAGGCCACCGCGATGGGAGACCCACATGGGCCAAAGAGCAAAGATGGATGAAAACAGATAAATGAAAGACCAACAGAAGTGGCCCGCCCAGCCCCTTCCCTCCCCAACCCCCCCCCCAAAAAAACAAGTGTTACAAACATAGAAAGTAGGAGTCTAAAATGAAACTTCTGTTGTCAGCAGCAATTGGCAGTATTAACATGGATGCACGGCTTTTAAAAGATCAATAAATACTTGTGTTGGTTGGGGGTTGGGTAAGTGGGATACAAATATATGCACATATTTCCTACCTCTGTCCACTGAGAATCTAAAACCAAAGAAATCCTTGCAGCAATAAACCCATCTGATGCCAAGATTTTGAATTTTTTTTTTTTAAGATTTATTTATTTATTTATTTACTTTGGGCGGGGGTCGGGTTGGGGAGGGAGGGGAGCGGGCGGGACACTTCTATTGGTCCTTCATTTCTCTATTTTCATCCGTCTTTGTTCCCTGGCTCCTGTGGGCCTCCCATCGCGGTGGCGTCTGTCGTTGCAGAGCGCAGGCTCTGGGCGCATGCGCTCCAGAGCTCCGGCTCGGTGACTGGACACACCAGCCACTCCGCAGCACGTGGGATCTTCCCAGGCCAGGGATCGAACCCGCGCCCCTTGCACTGCAAGGCGGTGTCCTTACCCACTGGACCACCAGGGGAAGCCCGTGTTTTTCTTTTTTTAATTAACTGCTCTGTTTTCCAACAAAGTTGTTCTGTAAATCACGCAAGATAATGTATGCAAAATAAAATGTAAAATAAATGTTTTAATAAAATAATACTAATTGGATTTTAAAAAGTGAAAACATACATGAAATAGTTCTGAGACATTTATATATTAGATTATATATTATATATTTATATATTATATGTTAGATTCATTTCTCAGAGCTACAGAGGAGATTAAAACATAAAATATCTATTTATAAAAGCCTTTGCCTCTAAATCTTTTCCTTTCATATTACTTAACTCATTCATTTAAAATGTTTATCAGATCAATACATGTGATCCACTGGCCCTATCCCAACCTCCTGTTGACAGTAAGTCCAGTCTAGATGTAAATAAAGTAAGTCTAGTGTAGATGTAAATAAAGACAGGTCTCCTGTGCTTAAAATTTGGACTCTGCAGTCCAAATCCTAGCTGCACTTTTTCTTGGGCCATTTCACCCATAGAAGTGACCCACACATCTTTTCCTTGCTTCTTTTCTCATCTTTACCACAAATTATTACCTCACTCAGAGGATTATTATGAGGAAGAAATAAATTAATATTACAAAACCCTTAGAATCAATTCTGGCTTTGTATAACACTGAACATGATTAATTATTTATTCTGATGATGACTATAGTTAAAGATGGGTGTCTGGCAAACAATCAATAACACATAGCTTACTCTCTCTGAATACCTATTCTCTATATGGCGAACCTTTGAACTACTAGGCTAATCCTTCAAGACAAACCTGAAGTGTTGCCTTGATACTTCTCCCAACGATCCCAGAGTGAAAAGTACTCACTTTCCCATACAGTCTATTATTACACTATTATATACTTTTGGGGCTTCCCTGGTGGCCTCAAAAGAATCTGCCTGCAATGCACGAGACCTGGGTTGGATCCCTGTATTGGGAAGATCCCCTAGAGAAGGAAAAGGCTACCCACTCTAGTATTCTTACCTGAAGAATTCCATGGCTCGTCCACGACTGAGCGACCTTCACTATCTATTTTAAATTGATATTTATGTGTTATATTATGCTATTTCATGTATTATACAACCTACCTAATTGTTCCACAAGATTCAGAAATGGAGTCCTTACCTTTGTGCTATAGTAGAACCTAAAATATCTTAGTCAATGACCGTTAAACGTTCAAGTTAAAGAATTTAATTTCTGGCCCTTTGTCTTTAAGCTTGGTATCTATTTGGGCAGTATGTATACAAACAGGTCCAACTGATTATACATGTAGCTGACATGCTCAGTCTATACTGAACATATTATATAGGAAGGATCATAAAAAAATAGATCCAATAATTTCAAAACTCCATTTTAATAAAAATTGTGTCCGACTTAGCAAAACAATGAAACTTGAAATGCCTAACAGGTTGAATGATTCCTAGTTAAAAAACAACAAAAAAAAGAGGTAGCAGAACTACTTAATTAGTTTCAACACAAAAAAGTTTCATAAATCAACTCAGAGAAAAAAATTCCAAGTTAAATGAAGATATATAGGTTTCCAAAGTAGTAGTTACTCAATACTCAGGGTACTGGGTAATGGAAAATCTAGCATCTTCAAAGGGCACTTATGATAACAACACATAGTAATACATTTGTTATTTTGAATCTATGGCTTTTATTTTCGGGGTTTTTGTGTGTGTGTGTGTGACTTGGAAGTATTTCAGTCTTTGAAATGATGATTTGATTTGGAAGTCTAGTGAGACGTAAGAGATGCAGATTCAGTATGATATGATTTCCAAAAGGATTACCTCCCATTCTGTTACTGAGAAAAGCCAAAAATATTTTCACTTTTTAATTTTTACTATTATGTTATATAGATTTCCGAATGCTTTTTTCTTTTTCTAGCTGTTCTCCTAATATTATTTTCTAAGAAACCACTGAAGAGAAATACAACTAATCCTAGAACACATCTGGAACTTTCAGAATCAGTCACTACTCTAAACCATGAGGTTCCTTGCCCAGATTGGTATTAATGTAAACACCTGCACCTTTTTGTTAACAGAAATTCAGTTAAGCATAATCTCATCTTCCCATTTTAATCTTCACAACCTAAGCAGAGCTTCTTTTTACACAGGACTGCACTGTTTCCAAGGACCTGCACTAACAAATGGCTGAGTAACCTGTCTGAAGTTACACCACTAGCAAGAAGTTGAGAAACGTGGCTCTAGAACACAAGCTCTTGTCCTCTTGTTATTCTGCCTTCCTACATTTTACAGATCAAGTTTAAAGAACACACCACCATAAAATTTGTGACAAATGGAAACTGCTGACACATGATCCTGTTTTCTCTTAAAGACAATGATTATCTGTTACCTACTTACAAACTGTAGTCCAAATTTAATCTGAAGAAAACTTATTTTCTTAAATACTCACTACTCACTGTGACCAAAAGCAACAGTTCTGGTAAAGTTTTATACATAGAGCCTGAAAATACACAAGACTCACTACGCACACTATTTTTTCAAGATTTGCCCACAGTTCAATATGAATGGAGTAACGTAATTGTCATGAAAATGATGTGCAATCTTGTGACTTATTATTACCAATACCTAGAATTTATTTTGTATTTTTCTTTCAACTAATGTCTAAATTTGGTGTTGTCGTTTAGTTGCTGGTCATACCTGGACACTTTGAGACCCCAGTAACTGCAGGAAGTCCACTCCTCTGTCCACGGGGTTTCCCGGGCAGGAATACTGGAGGGGGTTGCCATTTCTTTCTCCAAGGGATATTCCCAACCCAGGGATTGCATGGGCATCTCCCGCATTGAGGGTAGAATCTTTACCATTAAGCCACCCAAGAAGCTCACTGTCTAAAAGATACTTTAACATAATCAACTCATTCCAGTCTGACTTGCCTTTATCTAAAGTCATATAATTAAACATTACCCTCCCTTGTTTTATTTTCTCTAAGCACTTCCACATTTTCCCTTAACTCATATCTACAGGTTCTTGTACTGAAACAGAAACAACGAATCCTAACTGCCTAAATTTTCATTGGCTCTTCTGGAAAATGAGAAGAGATACTATTCCAGCAGAGCTGCAGCCTTCGAGTCAGCAAACGGTAACAATCTAAAGAGATAATGCCAAACGTGGAACAGGTGAATGGAAAACGCATCTGTGCGTTGGCCTCCCCACCGGCTCTCTCCTCTCCCAAAGCCTGGGCGTCTAGAGACCGGAGCCTGCCACTTCCCCGCGGCAGCACAAGCCTGCTAGGCCTCGATCTTCCCTAAGCCACAACGCCGAGTTTGGGGGCAAAAGGATAAAGCGCGGAAAGGCTTCCGCCACTCTTAAAATTCCCAACTTGCTGGGGAGGAGGGGAAAAAGAAAAACGAGGAGACAGGAGGTTTTGCTGCAAAAAAAAAGTGACGGAGACGAGGCCGGCTGGGTCGGGATAAAGTAGGATTGAAGACAACAAAACTAACCCAGGCAAAATTAAGTATAAGAGTGACAGAGTGCGGGTACCCAGATCCCAAGGCTAGCAGCGAGGCACCGCCCGCCGCCACAGAGCGTTGGGGCGCAGGGTCAAAGGCCATCTGTCGGCGAGCAGATTGGCTAAGAGCGCAGGCTCTGGGGGTGGCCCGGTGCTGGCCACAGCTGAGCCTGCAGGGCACAATTCTCCAGCTACTCACCAGGCGGAATGCCCGTAACCCGGGGGCCACCAGCTGAGCCGCTAATTGGTGTTGCGTTTAGTTGCTGGTCATACCTGGACACTTTGAGACCCCAGTAACTGCAGGAAGTCCACTCCTCTGTCCACGGGGTTTCCCGGGCAGGAATACTGGAGGGGGTTGCCATTTCTTTCTCCAAGGGATATTCCCAACCCAGGGATTGCATGGGCATCTCCCGCATTGAGGGTAGAATCTTTACCATTAAGCCACCCAAGAAGCTCACTGTCTAAAAGATACTTTAACATAATCAACTCATTCCAGTCTGACTTGCCTTTATCTAAAGTCATATAATTAAACATTACCCTCCCTTGTTTTATTTTCTCTAAGCACTTCCACATTTTCCCTTAACTCATATCTACAGGTTCTTGTACTGAAACAGAAACAACGAATCCTAACTGCCTAAATTTTCATTGGCTCTTCTGGAAAATGAGAAGAGATACTATTCCAGCAGAGCTGCAGCCTTCGAGTCAGCAAACGGTAACAATCTAAAGAGATAATGCCAAACGTGGAACAGGTGAATGGAAAACGCATCTGTGCGTTGGCCTCCCCACCGGCTCTCTCCTCTCCCAAAGCCTGGGCGTCTAGAGACCGGAGCCTGCCACTTCCCTGCGGCAGCACAAGCCTGCTAGGCCTCGATCTTCCCTAAGCCACAACGCCGAGTTTGGGGGCAAAAGGATAAAGCGCGGAAAGGCTTCCGCCACTCTTAAAATTCCCAACTTGCTGGGGAGGAGGGGAAAAAGAAAAACGAGGAGACAGGAGGTTTTGCTGCAAAAAAAAAGTGACGGAGACGAGGCCGGCTGGGTCGGGATAAAGTAGGATTGAAGACAACAAAACTAACCCAGGCAAAATTAAGTATAAGAGTGACAGAGTGCGGGTACCCAGATCCCAAGGCTAGCAGCGAGGCACCGCCCGCCGCCACAGAGCGTTGGGGCGCAGGGTCAAAGGCCATCTGTCGGCGAGCAGATTGGCTAAGAGCGCAGGCTCTGGGGGTGGCCCCGGTGCTGGCCACAGCTGAGCCTGCAGGGCACAGAATTCTCCAGCTACTCACCAGGGGCTGGGAATCCACACACCAGACACCGGTAGAGACCCGGCCAGCGGAGCCGCTGGAATCCGGGAGCAGTGACAGCCCGGGCTGCCCCGCCCCGCGAAGGACGCGCGCAGAGTGTTCCGGGAGCCCGAGGGGCGGGGCTGGGGCGTGGCGGGGCTCGCTGTGTGGGCGGGGCTCCGGCTTGCCTGCCCAGGTCCTTCCAGTTTAAAAGGGGTGGGAAGGGATGTGCGTGATTGGAGAGATTTTTCTGGGCATCTCCTACGAATGGACTAAAGGGGCAGAGCTGAGTTGGGCTGGACTCTCAGCCTCCTTGCACAACTAGAGATAACCTATTCCTCTCCTAGAAACTGGTCTTCTAAGGTTCTGCTGGGGAGCTTTCACTAACAGAGGAGAGCAGGTATTAGATATGAGGTGTCCAAAAGTTCCTTTTAACTCGAGGGCACTGTTTTCAAACTTTGTAAATTAAGGGACAGCTTGTCCTTTAGGGAAAAAAAAAAAAAAAATATATATATATATATATATATATATATATAACTTTACTTGGAAGCCGAAAGACAGAAATGACACTTTTAATTTGCAAACATTTCGTGTAAAATCACGCAGAAATACATACAGGAATAATTGAGAACAATGAGGCAGCTGTGAAGAACAAGAACTTTTGAAATAGGAGTTACAGCTGAAGGTTATCACCTTACATCAGCTTCAGAAGCCAAGAGATTTCTCTGTTGTTTAGTTACATAGTAACGAGGAAATCCTCACTCAGTCTAGAAGCTGCTGATATGAACCATTTGGAAGAGCTCGCCTTTAAATCTCACTGGATTTTCTAAACAAATGTTAATTGTGAAAGATACGCGTGAATGTATCCCATATGTGCACATTTTAAAGGATAATAATAAAAAAGAATGCCCAGGTACCCACTACAGACCGGAGGATTCAGACAAGTACCAGTATTTTTGAAGCCTTCTATGAGGCCTCTTTAAAATTATCCTTTTCCCTCTCAGTGAGAAATAATTACTATTCTAAATTTTACAGTACTCATTTACTCACTTCTTTGAAAATAGTTATATAATTCCCTAAAATATAGCTATCCTGGTTTTGTATTATTATCTAAAATATTATGCTACATTTTCCCTTTTTTGTTTTTTCACTGCACATTCAGGTTTCAAGGTTCATGTACACACAAATCCTTTTCTATTGACTAGGCTGTCACACCATCAATAACACCCACATTATTGTTAGATTTTAAAGAGCCTGTCCTTGATTTTGACTCTCTTTAGTTGGTTTATTTTTGAAAATTAATTTGCAGATAAGCTTTATATATTTTTAAAGTTTAAATACTTCTCTTTTGTCAGATATGTGTGTTAAAAATAATGTCTCTTAGTTTGTGGGTTGTCTTTTAACTTTTTATGGTATCTTACGATGATTAAATGCAGTATATTTTAAGGTACTACTAAGTGAATTTAATAGTATTTTTAGATTATATTTTATGCTTTCTACAAGAGTCTTAGCAATCAGACTGTAGCTACTCTCTTTTATTTTCTTCTAAAATTTTTATGTTAATTGTGAGATATTTAGGACACAAGAAAGTACAGATAAGAACATAATGAACTCCCATGCACTCTATCCAAACATTTTGCAAGTACCTCTTCCTAATGATTCTTCTCTAAAATTGCCTTGACTATTCTGGGATTTTTGCTTTTTTGTATAAACTTTAAGATGAATCAGCCAAGATCCAAAAATTCTACTTGAATTTAATTGGAATGGAACTGGCAGAGGCCTACTGAGGTCTGTGTAGATACTGACTGGATTGTGCCACCAGAACTTCCCAGAGTTCCTAGAGAAGCTAGTGAGTATTGGTTCTGCCTGGTGTTTCCTATCCTTATTCACATTTTACCAAACAGATAAAAGAACATTCTCATAAAGGATTGAGGTAAACAGCCTGCTTACAGTGAACATGATGGATCTGGGCCTCAGACTACCCCAGACTCTATGGGGTAGATCCTAGAGTTAAGGAGAGTGATATCCTTAGCAAACACTTTGATGGCGCCCTAGATGAGAAGCTTGTCTAGCTAATTTCACACAAAAGAGTCTTCAGGAAACTGGGGCTCCAGCAGTTATGCAGGCAGATGCTGAAGACCACAGTGTATGCCACTATGACTTGTGAATAGATTGGGAAGTCATCCACCAGTAGCATCCATCTATGAGTGAGGACTAGGCTTGGTCAATCTCCTTAGCAGAACTTTGTGTAAGTAAGCCCCATTGACTCTTCCGTGCACTAGTGTTATTTCCAAGCTCTGCATCATATCATTTTGTTTTATAACTTAGTGCATGCCTTTTGTCTTTTCTTCTCTTGCAGTACTGGGTGGATTTGAAAAAGGTGCAGATAAGCTTTATATATTTAAAGTTTAAATACTTCTCTTTTGTCAGATATGTGTGTTAAAAATAATGTCTCTTAGTTTGTGGGTTGTCTTTTAACTTTTTATGGTATCTTACGATGATTAAATGCAGTATATTTTAAGGTACTACTAAGTGAATTTAATAGTATTTTTAGATTATATTTTATGCTTTCTACAAGAGTCTTAGCAATCAGACTGTAGCTACTCTCTTTTATTTTCTTCTAAAATTTTTATGTTAATTGTGAGATATTTAGGACACAAGAAAGTACAGATAAGAACATAATGAACTCCCATGCACTCTATCCAAACATTTTGCAAGTACCTCTTCCTAATGATTCTTCTCTAAAATTGCCTTGACTATTCTGGGATTTTTGCTTTTTTGTATAAACTTTAAGATGAATCAGCCAAGATCCAAAAATTCTACTTGAATTTAATTGGAATGGAACTGGCAGAGGCCTACTGAGGTCTGTGTAGATACTGACTGGATTGTGCCACCAGAACTTCCCAGAGTTCCTAGAGAAGCTAGTGAGTATTGGTTCTGCCTGGTGTTTCCTATCCTTATTCACATTTTACCAAACAGATAAAAGAACATTCTCATAAAGGATTGAGGTAAACAGCCTGCTTACAGTGAACATGATGGATCTGGGCCTCAGACTACCCCAGACTCTATGGGGTAGATCCTAGAGTTAAGGAGAGTGATATCCTTAGCAAACACTTTGATGGCGCCCTAGATGAGAAGCTTGTCTAGCTAATTTCACACAAAAGAGTCTTCAGGAAACTGGGGCTCCAGCAGTTATGCAGGCAGATGCTGAAGACCACAGTGTATGCCACTATGACTTGTGAATAGATTGGGAAGTCATCCACCAGTAGCATCCATCTATGAGTGAGGACTAGGCTTGGTCAATCTCCTTAGCAGAACTTTGTGTAAGTAAGCCCCATTGACTCTTCCGTGCACTAGTGTTATTTCCAAGCTCTGCATCATATCATTTTGTTTTATAACTTAGTGCATGCCTTTTGTCTTTTCTTCTCTTGCAGTACTGGGTGGATTTGAAAAAGGTGAGACATCAGTGTCATTTTAATCATGAGAGATACATTTTGTCATGTTCCTTTTCTAATTGGATAGAAAGTTTATACCACTTCATACTTTAAACTGCTTATTCTATTACAGTTTCAAGAGGACTACTAGAATTGTAACAATAGAATTTTCATCCAACCCTCTGTATCCCAGGAAGAAGGGCTTTCTGAGAGTCCGAGTTAGTATGTGCCTATTAATATGGGCAGTTGGGTCACATGGAAACTAGCAGAGCAGATTTTGGTGCTACCTGCCTTATTGCTGTTATATGTGGCTTCTTACTCTGCTCTTCTCTGTACTATATTATTTTACAGTAAACATATATTTATAATTAATCATAGCTAGAAAATAGGTATGTGTTCTTAAAATAGAGAGTGTAGCCCTGAAGAACCACCCTCATGTTTTTATTCTTCTATGATTTTTGATATAGGAAATATTACTTACTTTCTACTTCTGTCCACTTCTAAAGCTGATAAATGAATGATAATCATTTGTTCCAGAGAGAGGAGGAGAGAGAGTTATCTAAATGGTCAAATTAAAAATGAAAGGAGGGGGCTTCCCTGGTGGTCCAGTGGGTAAGGACACCGCCTTGCAGTGCAAGGGGCGCCGGTTCGATCCCTGGCCTGGGAAGATCCCACGTGCCATGGAGCGGCTGGACAGATGTGTCCAATTACCGAGTCGGAACTCTGGAGCGCATGCGCCTAGAGCCGGTGCTCTGCGACGACAGACGCCACCGCGATGGGAGGCCCACACGGGCTAAAGAAGAAAGACGGATGAAAATAGATAAATGAAAGACCAATAGAAGTGGCCTGCCCAACCCCCACCTTCCCCAACCCGCCCCCCTACAAAAAAAAAAAAAAAAATGAAAGGAGGACTTTCCTGGTAGTCCAGTGGTTAAGAATCCATCTGCCAATTTAGGGGATGCAGGCTCAATCCTTGGTCCAGGAAGATCCCACATGTCATGAGGCAAGTAATCTCATGTGCCATAACTACTGAAGTGCACTATCCCTAGAGCCTATTTAGGGGATGCAAAGGCTCAATGCCTTGAGTCCAAAAAGATCCACGAAGATGCATGCCTTTTGTTTTATAACTTAGTGCATGCCTTTTGTCTTTTCTTCTCTTGCAGTACTGGGTGGATTTGAAAAAGGTGAGACATCAGTGTCATTTTAATCATGAGAGATACATTTTGTCATGTTCCTTTTCTAATTGGATAGAAAGTTTATACCACTTCATACTTTAAACTGCTTATTCTATTACAGTTTCAAGAGGACTACTAGAATTGTAACAATAGAATTTTCATCCAACCCTCTGTATCCCAGGAAGAACGGCTTTCTGAGAGTCCGAGTTAGTATGTGCCTATTAATATGGGCAGTTGGGTCACATGGAAACTAGCAGAGCAGATTTTGGTGCTACCTGCCTTATTGCTGTTATATGTGGCTTCTTACTCTGCTCTTCTCTGTACTATATTATTTTACAGTAAACATATATTTATAATTAATCATAGCTAGAAAATAGGTATGTGTTCTTAAAATAGAGAGTGTAGCCCTGAAGAACCACCCTCATGTTTTTATTCTTCTATGATTTTTGATATAGGAAATATTACTTACTTTCTACTTCTGTCCACTTCTAAAGCTGATAAATGAATGATAATCATTTGTTCCAGAGAGAGGAGGAGAGAGAGTTATCTAAATGGTCAAATTAAAAATGAAAGGAGGGGGCTTCCCTGGTGGTCCAGTGGGTAAGGACACCGCCTTGCAGTGCAAGGGGCGCCGGTTCGATCCCTGGCCTGGGAAGATCCCACGTGCCATGGAGCGGCTGGACAGATGTGTCCAATTACCGAGTCGGAACTCTGGAGCGCATGCGCCTAGAGCCGGTGCTCTGCGACGACAGACGCCACCGCGATGGGAGGCCCACACGGGCTAAAGAAGAAAGACGGATGAAAATAGATAAATGAAAGACCAATAGAAGTGGCCTGCCCAACCCCCACCTTCCCCAACCCGCCCCCCTACAAAAAAAAAAAAAAAAAATGAAAGGAGGACTTTCCTGGTAGTCCAGTGGTTAAGAATCCATCTGCCAATTTAGGGGATGCAGGCTCAATCCTTGGTCCAGGAAGATCCCACATGTCATGAGGCAAGTAATCTCATGTGCCATAACTACTGAAGTGCACTATCCCTAGAGCCTATGCTCTGGCAGCAAGAGAAGTCACTGCAAAGAGATGCCTTCACACTGCAACTAGAGAGTAGCCCCAACCCTGCTACAATCAAAAAAAGATCACACACAGCAATGATGACCCAGCACAGCCAAAAATAAATTTAAAAAAATTAAAAATGAAATTGTGCCTGAAATTCCCTACTACACTGGAAAAGTGTCTCCTTGATTGCATAGATTTCACCATTTTTATCTTTATGGGGGCTAACTGGTAAAGAATCTGCCTGTCATTGCAGGAGACACAGGTGGTGCTAACTGGTAAAGAATCTGCCTGTCATTGCAGGAGACACAGGTGGTGCTAACTGGTAAAGAATCTGCCTGTCATTGCAGGAGACACAGGCTCAATCCTTGGGTTGGGAAGATCCCATGGAGGAGAGAGTGGCAACCCACAACAGCACTCTTGCCTGGAGAATCCCAGAGGAGCCCGGTGGGCTACAGTCCATAGGATTGCATAGAGTCAAACACAACTGAAGCGATTTAGTACACAGCACATCCCCAAGCCAACAAAACGTGATGCCATATAACAAGAATTCAACAAACAATTTGGGGGGGGGGGTGATAAAAAAGTGAAAAATTAAGAGGTTATTATTAGGAAATGGCAACCCACTCCAGTATTCTTGCCTAGGAAATGGCAAGTAGGGATTGGGAGGCTACAGTCCATGGAGCCACAGAGAGTCAGACATGATTGCGCATACACACACACACACACACACACTAGTTGTTGTATAACCCTACTTCCTGATATGTAGTATTTGTTCTAGTCCCTAAACTATCCTTTCTGACTTTCTCCTGAATACAGTTGTCCTTCAGTATCTGCAGAGGATTGATTATGTCCAGAATCACCACCCCTCTCATATGAAAATTTGTGTATGCTCATGAACCTTATATAAAATGATGTAATATTTGCATGTAGCCCAGGAACATCGTTCTTTATACTTTAAATCACATCTAGGTTGTTTGCAATACATAATTCAATGTAAACACTATATAAGCAGTTGTAAATGCAATGCAAGTGCTATGTTAATAGTTGCCAGAGTATGGTAAATTTAAGTTTGGCTTTTTGGAACTTTCTGGAATTTTAATTGTTGTTTTAATTTATGGAATCTGTGGATACAGAAGACCAGCTGTATTTCAAGTCTGATTTTCCCCTCAAGTCTTGGAAGTTTTATTAGAATCTCTTAGATTAATCATGCCATATTATCTCCATTCATCTAATTTGTCTTTTCAGTTCTTTTTCACATCCTTTCCACTCCCACTAATCTTCCCTGGTGGCTCAGTGATAAAGAATCCAACTGCCAATGCCTCAGACGCAAGAGATTTGGGTTCAACTTCTGGGTCAGAAAAATCCCCTGGAGGAGGAAGTGGCAATCCATTCCAGTATTCTGGCTTGGGAAATTCCATGGACAGACGGGCTTGGTGGTCCACAGTCCATGAGGTCCCAGAGAATTGAACATGACTAAGCACACACACACCACTCCCACTAAAGTCACAGTTATTTTTTGCAGAGAAAAGAAACTGAATCTGTCAACTAAAACACAGACAGATTTTATGTGAAAAGCTATACATATAGCATGGAGGCAAAGCCTAGTATCAGAACTTTAGGCAATGTCAAGAGACAAGAACCTGGAAAGGCTGAACTAGGAGCACAGCCTCATACAACAGTATACATTAGAGCACTGATACTTTCAGTATGTGCTGAATCCTCAAAGCTGTGGATACAACAATAAAACTGCCTGTGTTACTTGTCTCATTTCTTCAGGACCTAAATTGTGGGCTGGAATAAGCTGCTTAGCTAAGCCTAGGTTGCATGTCTGTATCTCCTTAGTTTCCCTTTGTGATGATATTTGGTGAGTCTTTGGGGAAATTATTACACAAGAGCAAAGTCCCACATGAATGTGATTAGAACCCTTATAACAGAAGCTTCTGAGAGATCTCTTGCCCCTTTCTGCCATAGGAGGATAAAATGAGAAGTTTATGGCCCAGAAGAGAACCATCACCTGACAACACTGGCACCCTAACCTTGGATTTCCAGGCTCCAGAATTATGGGAAATAAATGATGTTGATAAGCCATCTGGTTTGTGGTATTTGGTTATAGCATTTCTGAGCAAATTAAGACACTAAACAGGTCAAATCCCTTGACAGAAATGCTTTTCATTCTCTGAGTCAAGCACTTGCCTGGGTTGTGGCACTCCTGAGTGATAGAGATGGGAGAGTTCCAATGTCATACTTTCCCATACTGAGGTGGCAGATCATTCACTTCCGGTTGACTGATGATGCTACATGTGAATGCACCAATGACTGGCTATGGACCAGCTCTGCTAAAGTAGACCCCACAGTGAATGTTCCTTTACAGGCATGGTGACAGTTTAAACAGATGCATCCCTTTAGTTGAAAGCTGGGCCAGCAGGGAGATGCAACATTTCCTGAATGGAGAAACTACTCTAAAGGTTGATCCAGAGCCTTTTGGTGTTTTGGGGAAGGAAGTTTCATGTATTGTGATAGTGTATTAAGTTTCATACCCTAAAAAGCGAAATTCCCAATGTTACACCACTTAAATCTAGGTTTTACAGAGTAATTTCCCAATAAATTAGTGTTTGGCTTTCTTCCTTTCCAGAATGCCTTAGGTTCCTTAACCAAATTGACCCAACTTGTCTTCTCCCATAATATCAACCCCTCCTGATACAAAAAAGGAGCAGTTTGTAAAGTCACTGAAAGAAAAAAAAAAAAAATACTTGCCATTTCCTAAGATACATGAACCCCCTCATGCTCTATTTATATATATGAGAGTTCACAAGTTATTTTTCTCAACAGTATCTGCTGCAAGGTGATTTTTCTGTGCGTACTTATTCTATGTAGTAGCTGGCATTTTCTCTTGTTAAAAGAGAAAAAGAAACAACATTCATTTGCTCTCTGATAAAACATTTTTCTGCTGGAGAGCCTAATTATACAGCAGGTCTGAGTCTTGTATGGTACATCTTTTCTACTTTCCATTGTACCAAGCTCCATGATTGCAGGCGCAGAGATGGCTGACTCACAGCAGTGTTTTCTACATCTAAACACAAAGGTTACATTTGTAGGTGCTTTTCACCTGACAACACTGGCACCCTAACCTTGGATTTCCAGGCTCCAGAATTATGGGAAATAAATGATGTTGATAAGCCATCTGGTTTGTGGTATTTGGTTATAGCATTTCTGAGCAAATTAAGACACTAAACAGGTCAAATCCCTTGACAGAAATGCTTTTCATTCTCTGAGTCAAGCACTTGCCTGGGTTGTGGCACTCCTGAGTGATAGAGATGGGAGAGTTCCAATGTCATACTTTCCCATACTGAGGTGGCAGATCATTCACTTCCGGTTGACTGATGATGCTACATGTGAATGCACCAATGACTGGCTATGGACCAGCTCTGCTAAAGTAGACCCCACAGTGAATGTTCCTTTACAGGCATGGTGACAGTTTAAACAGATGCATCCCTTTAGTTGAAAGCTGGGCCAGCAGGGAGATGCAACATTTCCTGAATGGAGAAACTACTCTAAAGGTTGATCCAGAGCCTTTTGGTGTTTTGGGGAAGGAAGTTTCATGTATTGTGATAGTGTATTAAGTTTCATACCCTAAAAAGCGAAATTCCCAATGTTACACCACTTAAATCTAGGTTTTACAGAGTAATTTCCCAATAAATTAGTGTTTGGCTTTCTTCCTTTCCAGAATGCCTTAGGTTCCTTAACCAAATTGACCCAACTTGTCTTCTCCCATAATATCAACCCCTCCTGATACAAAAAAGGAGCAGTTTGTAAAGTCACTGAAAGAAAAAAAAAAAAAATACTTGCCATTTCCTAAGATACATGAACCCCCTCATGCTCTATTTATATATATGAGAGTTCACAAGTTATTTTTCTCAACAGTATCTGCTGCAAGGTGATTTTTCTGTGCGTACTTATTCTATGTAGTAGCTGGCATTTTCTCTTGTTAAAAGAGAAAAAGAAACAACATTCATTTGCTCTCTGATAAAACATTTTTCTGCTGGAGAGCCTAATTATACAGCAGGTCTGAGTCTTGTATGGTACATCTTTTCTACTTTCCATTGTACCAAGCTCCATGATTGCAGGCGCAGAGATGGCTGACTCACAGCAGTGTTTTCTACATCTAACACACAGTAGGTGCTTGCAGGAAGATGAATTGGTTAGTTGCTCAGTTGTGTCTGACTCTTTGAGACCCCATGGACTTAGCTTGCCAGGCTCCTCTGTCCATGGGATTATCACAGCCAGAACACTGTGGTGGGTTGCTGTTTCCTTCTCCAGGGTATCTTCCCAACCCAGGAATCAATCCTTCATCTCCTGCAAGTCTTCTGTATTGCAGCCAGATTCTTCACCACTGAGCCACCAGAGAAACCTCCCAAAATTGGCTATGTTCAGAGGGTATTCTTACAAAATCATAGGTGGCTCTCAATGTATCATATTAGAATATATGTGAGAGTCAAAGAAAGACTAATGGCATTTGATAGTCTTAGAAGCAATTTTGATTCCTAGAAAAGGTCAAAGTCATGATATTAAAATAATAGTATCTCATTTGGGCTAGGATGTGAAATATGGATATTCTCATATATTACTGGTAGAAATATTAGTTTAAAGAATCTTTTGAAGGGCAAATTGGCCACATCTGATAAAGTGGTGTGTCTATGTGTGTGAGCTATTATCAGCAATTTCTTCTACAAAATTACACCCATAATATGCAAAACTGTTCACATAAGTGAGCCCTCTTTGTAAATGATGTGAATAGGTGTCCATGTATATTTTTTAAGGAAAATTAAGTTCCAAAACTATGTAGATGGTTATAGAAATACATTGATATCTCTAAGTCTTCTATCATTTTCCTATCAAATTATCACAAATTTAGTGCTTGAGCAACACAAATATGACAGATTTGTAGAAGTCATACTTAGGTCTCCTCAGTCTAGGGTCAAAGTACCAAAAGGGCTGCCCTTCTTACTGGAATCTAACCAGTAAATCCTAAAGGAAATCAACACTGAATATTCAATGGAAGTATTGATGCTGAAGCTCCAATACTTTGGCCACCTGATGAGAAGAGCCAACTCACTGGAAAAGCCCCTGATGTTGGGAAAGGTTGAGGGCAAAAGGAAAAGGGGCAGCAGAGGATGAAGATGCTTAGACAGCATCACTGATTCAATGGACATGAATCTGAGCAAACTCTGGGAGGTGGTCAAGGACAGAGGAGCCTGGTGTGCTGCAGCCAAGGGGTCACAAAGAATCAGACACGACAGTGCCTCAACAACAACAACAACTAGGAAAAATTTCATTTCCCTGCTTATTTGAATTATTTTCACAGAATTCAGTGCCTCACAGTTGAATGACTGAGATGTCGTTTTCCTCCTGGTGATAAACTGAGGGCAGGCTCCAGTTTCATCAGAATTCAGTGCTCACAGTTGCAGACTAGATGTGTTTTTCGGATAAACCTCCCAAAATTGGCTATGTTCAGAGGGTATTCTTACAAAATCATAGGTGGCTCTCAATGTATCATATTAGAATATATGTGAGAGTCAAAGAAAGACTAATGGCATTTGATAGTCTTAGAAGCAATTTTGATTCCTAGAAAAGGTCAAAGTCATGATATTAAAATAATAGTATCTCATTTGGGCTAGGATGTGAAATATGGATATTCTCATATATTATTGGTAGAAATATTAGTTTAAAGAATCTTTTGAAGGGCAAATTGGCCACATCTGATAAAGTGGTGTGTCTATGTGTGTGAGCTATTATCAGCAATTTCTTCTACAAAATTACACCCATAATATGCAAAACTGTTCACATAAGTGAGCCCTCTTTGTAAATGATGTGAATAGGTGTCCATGTATATTTTTTAAGGAAAATTAAGTTCCAAAACTATGTAGATGGTTATAGAAATACATTGATATCTCTAAGTCTTCTATCATTTTCCTATCAAATTATCACAAATTTAGTGCTTGAGCAACACAAATATGACAGATTTGTAGAAGTCATACTTAGGTCTCCTCAGTCTAGGGTCAAAGTACCAAAAGGGCTGCCCTTCTTACTGGAATCTAACCAGTAAATCCTAAAGGAAATCAACACTGAATATTCAATGGAAGTATTGATGCTGAAGCTCCAATACTTTGGCCACCTGATGAGAAGAGCCAACTCACTGGAAAAGCCCCTGATGTTGGGAAAGGTTGAGGGCAAAAGGAAAAGGGGCAGCAGAGGATGAAGATGCTTAGACAGCATCACTGATTCAATGGACATGAATCTGAGCAAACTCTGGGAGGTGGTCAAGGACAGAGGAGCCTGGTGTGCTGCAGCCAAGGGGTCACAAAGAATCAGACACGACAGTGCCTCAACAACAACAACAACTAGGAAAAATTTCATTTCCCTGCTTATTTGAATTATTTTCACAGAATTCAGTGCCTCACAGTTGCATGACTGAGATGTGCGTTTTCCTCCTGGTGATAAACTGAGGGCAGGCTCCAGTTTCTAGAGGTCAAGGCACTATTTGGATCATGGCCCCATCTCTCTGTTGTTGAAGCCAGCAGTGACAGGTCAAGTCCTTCTCATGTCACATTTATCTGACCCACATTTTAAAATTTAAGTAGAGTTTATTTATAATGCTGTGTTAATTTCAGATGTACAACAAAGTGATTTACACTTTGTACTTGTATGTGTGTGTGTATATATACACACACATTTTTTTCATGTTCTTTTCCATTATAGGTGATTATAGCATATTGAATATAGTTCCATGTGCTATACAGCAAATACTTATTCTTTATTTTATATGTAGTGGTGTGTATTTTTTAATCACATTTATAAGTTATTTCCCCTTCCTTTCTCCTTTGATAATCATAAGTTTGTTTTCTAAGTCTATAAGTCTGTTTCTTTTTTTTTAATAACTTCATTTGTACTATTTTTGTGAGATTCCACATAACCCACTCTTGTACTTTTTTCTTCAATTTTTAAAGTCTCATGAGATTGTATTGGGCCCAAGTAAATAATTCAGGATAATCTTCCTATCTCAAGATCCACAAACTTAATTGCATGTGCAAAGTCCCTTTTACCATATAAGGTAACATAATCACAAGTTCTGATAAACACATCATAGTATTTATATATACAGTTCTGATAAGGACCTTATTGGGGGCCCTTTGCTAGGCCTAGCACAATATCTTATATGTATATATGTGTACCTTTGTGTATGTATACATTTTTGTTATTCAGCCACTAAGTCATATCATACAAATGCATGCATACAACCACAAGGGTGAGGAAAGAGAAAGAGAGAGAGAACAACATTGACAATAATAAAAAATAAATATATGTATATAGAGAGCATAATTCTACAAATAAGCATACCAAGCACTTTTAACAGTAGTTATTTCTGGGAATTGGAGTTTTAGTTTTATGTACACACTTAAGAATGATTTGTATTTTTACAGTAAGCACACATTAATTTTGTACTTAAAAAGTAAAAGAACAAACTGATGAATGAGGCTCATGACACTTAATCAAAATCAGAGTTATCTCCTAATATAAACATCCAGGGAAAAGAAATGGGTTTTGAGTAAAATATATGTTTCTTGAATTATTCATGAAAATCAATTGGCAGATATTTCACCATGGGTGTTATATGCTATGAATTGAAGAAATTAACCTTTATACTACTAATTGGCTGAATTTCTGCATAGCTAAATAGACAAGCAATTTTTAGTGTATAACAATCATATTAGATCACTTCTAAGATAATAACCCTAGTAACACTAGTACACCACAGGAGTTATAACAATGTAAGTAATAAATTATTTATGTCTTAATGGTGCATATGCATTTTTAAGCATTTTCAAAGACATTATCTGAAAACCATTCTATAGGCAAAACAGATAATATTATAATCCATTTTTGTAAGAAGTAATATTCAGAAGCTCTAGATAGGAGTGGCCCAAGGTCCAAAAGCTCAAAATCATACTGAAACCAAATAAGTACTTAGATGTGCTGTTTCAGGAGCTATGTGCAATTTAAAAATAAATATGACTTCTGTTCTAATGAAGTTAACATGCAGAAAGGGAGAGAAGACATGTATGTGAGTGGTCATATTCAAGGCCAAAAGTTACTAATATTACAAAAAGGATAGCTAGGAAGCATTGTAACAGTAGAGAAAAGTAGATTGCTTGAGTGTGAAATTATTGGTCAGATTAAATGGCATTTGAACCAGGCCTTACATAATAGTTATGGTATGATTTTCCCTTAACAGGAGCTGGATTTGATGGGCAGAAGTATGAGACCAGGACAGAACAAGAGTGGCCCTCTTGGTGTCAATGACAAGAAGAAGCCAGAGAGAAGCAGGAGTCACTGTGCAATTAGAATTAACATCAGAAGGCAAATGAAAGAAAACAGATCCAAGATGAAGACAAGTTTTCAGAAATTCTGGATACACACAATAATGGAGTTCCTCAACATTGACAATAATAAAAAATAAATATATGTATATAGAGAGCATAATTCTACAAATAAGCATACCAAGCACTTTTAACAGTAGTTATTTCTGGGAATTGGAGTTTTAGTTTTATGTACACACTTAAGAATGATTTGTATTTTTACAGTAAGCACACATTAATTTTGTACTTAAAAAGTAAAAGAACAAACTGATGAATGAGGCTCATGACACTTAATCAAAATCAGAGTTATCTCCTAATATAAACATCCAGGGAAAAGAAATGGGTTTTGAGTAAAATATATGTTTCTTGAATTATTCATGAAAATCAATTGGCAGATATTTCACCATGGGTGTTATATGCTATGATTTGAAGAAATTAACCTTTATACTACTAATTGGCTGAATTTCTGCATAGCTAAATAGACAAGAAATTTTTTAGTGTATAACAATCATATTAGATCACTTCTAAGATAATAACCCTAGTAACACTAGTACACCACAGGAGTTATAACAATGTAAGTAATAAATTATTTATGTCTTAATGGTGCATATGCATTTTTAAGCATTTTCAAAGACATTATCTGAAAACCATTCTATAGGCAAAACAGATAATATTATAATCCATTTTTGTAAGAAGTAATATTCAGAAGCTCTAGATAGGAGTGGCCCAAGGTCCAAAAGCTCAAAATCATACTGAAACCAAATAAGTACTTAGATGTGCTGTTTCAGGAGCTATGTGCAATTTAAAAATAAATATGACTTCTGTTCTAATGAAGTTAACATGCAGAAAGGGAGAGAAGACATGTATGTGAGTGGTCATATTCAAGGCCAAAAGTTACTAATATTACAAAAAGGATAGCTAGGAAGCATTGTAACAGTAGAGAAAAGTAGATTGCTTGAGTGTGAAATTATTGGTCAGATTAAATGGCATTTGAACCAGGCCTTACATAATAGTTATGGTATGATTTTCCCTTAACAGGAGCTGGATTTGATGGGCAGAAGTATGAGACCAGGACAGAACAAGAGTGGCCCTCTTGGTGTCAATGACAAGAAGAAGCCAGAGAGAAGCAGGAGTCACTGTGCAATTAGAATTAACATCAGAAGGCAAATGAAAGAAAACAGATCCAAGATGAAGACAAGTTTTCAGAAATTCTGGATACACACAATAATGGAGTTCCTAGCAGTCGTCATAAGAAACATTTCCTTGCCCTCCATTACTTCCTAGACCTACTGTAAGATGGCTGTTGCTTATAATACTCTTCAGAAATTGCTTTTCTCAAGTTTTCCAGTGACTTCCTTGCACTAAATACAATAAGCACACTCTAGTCTACCATAATTAATGTCTTAGTTGCATTTAGCCTTATAGTTGGTTCCATCTGTTTTAAACACTTTCTTCCTTTGACTGTTCTGACTCTGCACTCTGTGATTTTACATAAACCAAGCCATGCAGAGTGCTTATTGCACACAATGCTCAGTGAACACACACTCTCAAAATAGATTAGCTGAGTCCTGTGATGCTTCCTATTACTCTTCTGATGACCCTTCCATCTTCTTTGTAGGCTTACCTTTCTTTATTGAGTCCTTGAAGAATCTAGATCTGCTTTCTTCCCATGCAGTGTATTCAATGTTGGCAATCTCCATTGAATTTCACAGCTTCAGTAACCACTTGTATCCTAAGGATCACTAGGCAAAGCTTCCAGTTTGAATTTTTCTCTTAAACTCTAGACCCACTCACTTTCTATTGATTATTTATGCTTATAAATACTTAAGGAAATTCAAATGCAACATGTCTAAGATCAAACTCAATTTCTTCTTCCTTACCTGCTCCTCTTTTATTTATTTATTTATTTATTTATTTATTTATTTTGGACGGGGGTCGGGTTGGGGAGGGAGGGGAGCAGGCGGGACACTTCCATTGGTCCTTCATTTCTCTGTTTTCATCCGTCTTTTGTTCTTTGGCTCCTGCGGGCCTCCCGTCATGGTGGCGTCAGTTGTCGCAGAGCGCCGGCTCTGGGCGCATGCGCTCCAGAGCTCCGGCTCGGTGATTGGACACATCAGTCCAGTCGCTCCACGGCACGTGGGATCTTCCCAGGCCAGGGATCGAACCGGCGCCCCTTGCACTGCAAGGCAGTGTCCTTATCCACTGGACCACCAGGGGAAGCCCTTACATGCTCCTCTTCTGTTTCATTTCTCAGTAGGAAGTTGAAGTTTAACAAAAAATAAATATTTTTAATTTGTTCCTCATTCCTGACACACAGTTCCTAAAATCCTTGAACTTTTCTGACTGATAAGGGTCACAGAATCATCTTTTATACTAATGAGGTGACTCTGATGAAGTCTCCATAAAACACCCTCAACAACAGGGCTCAGAGAACTACAGGGCTGGTGAACATGCCAAGGTGCTAAGAGGAGGGTGCATCTAAAGAGGTCAAGGAAGCTCTGTGTCCCTTCCCCTATACCTTACCTTATGTGGTTTTCCCATTGGCTATCTCTGAATTTTATCCTTTATAATAAAGCGTGTGTTCCTGATCCTCCTGAGTTTTAGGAAATTATTGAGACTAGAAAATGAAAGAAGTGCATACTGTAGAAACCCCTGACTTTCTCGTTTTGAGAGAAATAGATTAGCTGAGTCCTGTGATGCTTCCTATTACTCTTCTGATGACCCTTCCATCTTCTTTGTAGGCTTACCTTTCTTTATTGAGTCCTTGAAGAATCTAGATCTGCTTTCTTCCCATGCAGTGTATTCAATGTTGGCAATCTCCATTGAATTTCACAGCTTCAGTAACCACTTGTATCCTAAGGATCACTAGGCAAAGCTTCCAGTTTGAATTTTTCTCTTAAACTCTAGACCCACTCACTTTCTATTGATTATTTATGCTTATAAATACTTAAGGAAATTCAAATGCAACATGTCTAAGATCAAACTCAATTTCTTCTTCCTTACCTGCTCCTCTTTTATTTATTTATTTATTTATTTATTTATTTATTTTGGACGGGGGTCGGGTTGGGGAGGGAGGGGAGCAGGCGGGACACTTCCATTGGTCCTTCATTTCTCTGTTTTCATCCGTCTTTTGTTCTTTGGCTCCTGCGGGCCTCCCGTCATGGTGGCGTCAGTTGTCGCAGAGCGCCGGCTCTGGGCGCATGCGCTCCAGAGCTCCGGCTCGGTGATTGGACACATCAGTCCAGTCGCTCCACGGCACGTGGGATCTTCCCAGGCCAGGGATCGAACCGGCGCCCCTTGCACTGCAAGGCAGTGTCCTTATCCACTGGACCACCAGGGGAAGCCCTTACATGCTCCTCTTCTGTTTCATTTCTCAGTAGGAAGTTGAAGTTTAACAAAAAATAAATATTTTTAATTTGTTCCTCATTCCTGACACACAGTTCCTAAAATCCTTGAACTTTTCTGACTGATAAGGGTCACAGAATCATCTTTTATACTAATGAGGTGACTCTGATGAAGTCTCCATAAAACACCCTCAACAACAGGGCTCAGAGAACTACAGGGCTGGTGAACATGCCAAGGTGCTAAGAGGAGGGTGCATCTAAAGAGGTCAAGGAAGCTCTGTGTCCCTTCCCCTATACCTTACCTTATGTGGTTTTCCCATTGGCTATCTCTGAATTTTATCCTTTATAATAAAGCGTGTGTTCCTGATCCTCCTGAGTTTTAGGAAATTATTGAGACTAGAAAATGAAAGAAGTGCATACTGTAGAAACCCCTGACTTTCTCGTTTTGAGAGACAATTACGGATAAGTGTGGTGACTCAGTACTTGCAACTGGCTTGGCATCTGAAGTGTGGGCAGAGTTGCAGACTGAGCCCTTAGGCATGTGGTGTCTGATGCTACCCTCCAGGGTAGTTAGTGTCAGAATTTAACTGACTTGTAGAATACCCAGTTATTCAGAAGAAAACACACACACAGATATCCTTATACATCCCATTACTCAAGCCAGAAATACTTCTTTTCACCCCTCTAAAACCCCAATTAATGAAGTTACCATGTCCTTCAAAATACATTTTAAGATCCTTAATTCTTCTCATCTTTAATGTCACTACTTCAATCAAAGATTTAATCACCTCCCATTTGGTTTAATTATTTTTTTCCTCTGCCTTGGTCCTTTAAGTGTAACCTTCACAGTGTAGTCAAACTACTATTTCTAAATTCAGATTTGATCAAATACTCCCTTCCTTCTAATCTGCCCATGTTTTCTCTGCCCTTTTGGATTAATTAAAAATTCTTTAACATAACTTAAAGAGCTCTTAAGGATTTGACTCCTGATTATTTTTCAAGAGTGAAAACTCACTATTTCATACTCCCTGCAGCCCAGTTACAATGAGTTACTATTTCTAGGCTTCCTTTGTGCCACGATCTTTTCTTCACTTTTATACTTACTGTCTTCTTTACCTGGAACACTCTCTTGTCTCTTTACTTGACTAAATTACTACTCAAACTTTAGCACTTAAGTTAGATGTCACTTCCTTTTCCTGACACACATGTCTGGATTAGGTGCTCCCTTTGTTCTTTCATTCTATCCCAAACTCATCATGACTTGGCACTTCTCGTGCCATCCCACACTGCTAACCTGTGTGCTGTGTGCACGTCTCTTTATTCTGTGGAAATGTCCACAGAAGACTGAACTTGTTGGCTATTTTTACTAATATACATCCAGCTACAGGATCCGATACAAAGAAAGTATTCAATAAATACAACAATGAATGAATAAATAAATGAACAGATGAGTGAACAGAGAGATAGATTTAGGAAGGTGAAAAATAATATGCTCAGTTTTGAACATGTTGGTTTGATCTAAAAGCATCATCATAATATCCAAGGCGGGAATAGATGCTCAAATGTGGGTAGTGAGATGTGTGTGTGTGTGTGTGTGTGCATGCGTGCGTGCACGCACGGGAGTGCTCAGTGATGTTTGACTCTTTGCAGTCCCATGGACTGTAGCCCACCAAGTTCCTCTGTCCATGGAATTTGCCAGGCGAGGATACTGGAGTGGGTTGCCATTTCCTACCCTGTGGGGCTCTGAATTGAAAGAGGACCGTTGCAAGCATAAGGAAGCTTAAGCACATGTTTGCGGTTTGGAGCTAAAATGGCACCTACTGGAAGAGACGAGGGTGTGATCTAAATTGTTAAGTGATTATCAAAATTTCTGATTGGTTCTCCTGGTTTCCGCGCTCGTGGATGATTGCTTGACCTTTAGCTTGATTGGTGTAATCTATAGGAAGTCCCGTGCAAACCCCCTTCACTTGCCTATAAAAGCTGTGAGTCCGCACTAATAAAATGGAACTGCTTTGACGGAACCCTGCCTGCCGCGTCTGATTGTCTCCTGCTTGCCGGCGGAGGGAGGGCAGCTGGGGGGCGGGCAGCAGACTCACCTCTCTCTCCGAGATCTCCCGGTTCAGCCTGGGGGGCAATCCCGCTGCCTTCCTTTCTGCGGAAGGCCCCTGCACTACCCAGGTGATCTTCCCTGACACAGGGATAGAACCAGAGTCTCTTACATCTTCTGCATTGGCAGGCAAATTCTTTACCACTGATTCACTGAGAAGCCAAGATCTGAGAGTTACCCAAAAAGTAGAGATGGGAAACTAGAAGAAATTGTATATAGAAAACATAAAGAAAAAGAACTAAAAATAAAACAAGGCATGCCTATTTTTAGGTGAAAGCACACTGGTCCTGAAATAATATGACTAACAATTCCATTAAGAACTCCAGGGAAATAGAAATTGATGAGGGTTATATTTGTCAATGAACAGCTCCTGATGAAAGTTCTCACCACGAGGAAAAGAAATTCTGTTTATTTTTGGCTGGTGACAGATTTAAATGGACTTGTGGTGATCACTTTCTAATATATACAAATATCAAATTGATAAGTTATACAATTGAAACGGGTTTGATGTTATATATGAATTTTCTCTCCATATTAATGAAATTAATAAATACATTGATAAATACATATAAATACATTAATAAATAGAACACAGTAGTACATTTAAAAAATACCACGACACAAATTCATCTTCACAGTGGAGTAATAGTTTGACATTAGACACTTAATTAAAATAGTATGCTCTATTAATTGGTCAAATGAGATAAAAATAATTGTGTCTGTCTTACACTGTCAAAAAAATTCAGATGTACTCTTAAAGCTAAAACATGTAAGACAAAATGATGACCAAAATACTAATTTCAAATCCTATAATAGTCTCTTTACTCTTAGTTTCAAGGATTTGGGTTGAAGATGTGCATTATAATTGACGCCTCACTTCCTGCCATAGGTCAGTAACAAGAGACTCCTGACCAAAGACTGTTAAAGAGTAGTTAGACAGGAAAGTGCCCAAAGGGATACCCTTTGTTATGCTTCTCTGATCTGGCAATTGGCTAATGGCAACTACTATTAGTTTCTAGTTTCACTAGAAAAGGGTTGTGGAAAAGCCTAAGTACAAGGGTACATCCAAATTGCTTAGACCAGAGTCCGTAAATGAAGGCCTACAGATAAAAAGGTCCAAGTACAGGGAAAATACACAGCCATGCAACAAAGAGGAAGCCAGCAGGGAGGCTTTCATTTGATTGTTTGTTTTCAGTTTCTTTAAAATTTTTATCAATGTGCAAATTCACAACAAAATGAAAGAGTAACCTATATTAAACATTTTTGCAACAGGTAGTAGATACAGTACTGAAGTAAGTAATTAAAAAAATAAAATTCCCTAGACTCTGGTGGTCTGAGAGTGCAGCTCTTACCCTGTCTCTTCAGGCAGCTAAAAAGCTAAAACAAATCAATAGGTGAACAGATTATAAAGCCCTAGGGGCTTCCCAAGTGGCACAGTGGTTAAGAATCCTGCTGCAATGCAGAAGACACGGGTTCAACCCCTGGATCTGGAAGATCCCCTGGAGAAGGAAATGGCAACCCATTCCAGTATTCCTGCCTGGGAAATCCTGTGGACAGAGGAGCCTGGTGGCCCACAAGTCCATGAGGTTGCACAGACTTGGACACTGTTGAGCACACACAGACCAGCACAATAAAACTTTGCACGCCAATGGTCTCTTAAACTGCAGTTCTATGTGAATGATCAAATAGGGCCCAATAAATAGAAGAAATAAGGATAAATCAACCAAATTCCTGTAGCACATAAGTCACTCATCTGCAAATTGTACATGACATTCTGACAAAGTGCTTGAAGCTATCCTTTCCATATGACCTCGACTGGCAACCAGAATACAAGAACATGATTCTGTCCATGGTGGACCTTCCCCTTTGGCACAGCATGGGAAAAGGCTGAAAAAAAGGCCTCCGGAAGCAAACAGCATGATGACCACTAGCAAAATTTACATGCAAAACAGCCTGGTTTGTTTGTTTGTTTGTTTGTTTAATTTTGGCCTCTTTTATTGGTCTTTCATTTATTTATTTTCATCCATCTTTGGCCTGTGTGGGCCTCCTATTGCAGTGGCATCACTTGCTGTACAGCACTGGCTCTGGGCGCATGAGCTCCAGAGCGCTGACTCCTAATTGGACACTCCAGTCCAGCCACTCCGTGGCATGTGGGATCTTCCATAGTCAGGGATCAAACTGGCACCCCTTGCACTGCAAGGCAGACTCTTTACCCTCTGGACCACCAGGGAAGCCCCAGCCTTCTTCTCTCAAAAATGGCAAACATAAAAGAAGAGACCTAAGAATAAGCAGAGCACATAAGAGAAAAGATATATGTTGCTGAAATACATGATAAAGATAAATAGATGGAGGTTTATATCTTGTTGTCATGTGTGAAAAGTTAAAAGATAGTGATGTGTAAAATACACAGCTAGTGTGATGATGCTGTTGTATAGCACAGGGAGCTCAGCTCAGTGCTCTGTGATGACCTAAAGAATTAGGATGGAAGGGTGGGAGGCTCACAGTTGAGGACATATATGTATACATATGGCTGATTCAAATAAATAATAAAAATACAATGGAGTACTACTCAGCTGTAAAAATAAATGCAGAAGAATCAGTCCTAATGAGGTGGATGGATCTAGAATCTATTATACAAAGTGAAGTAAGTCAAAAAAAGACAAATATAGTATACTAACACGTATATATAGAATCTAGTAAGATGGTAATGATAATACACACAGTGAAGCGATGGAAAAACAGACATAGAGAACTGACGTATGGACATTGTGGGGAATGAACAGAGGGTGGGAGGCATAGAGGATGTAACATGGAAACCTATACTATCATATGTTAAAAAGATAGCTATTGTCATTGCACTGTGGGAATAGGGCATCCTTCAGGGGTGCTGTGAGATGACCTGGAGAGATAGGATTGAGGGGGGGCTGGCAAAGGGGTGGGGGAGGGATGGGGGCCAGGGATATACATATGACTAATCTGAGATTATACATATCTGTAAACAACAAAACACTGCAAAAGTAAAGAGTAAAATAAATAATAAAAAGACATTGACTTATACAATTGGATCAACATATTCATTCCCTTGCAATCAAAATCCAAAGTTTCCATTTCCAACTTGATGAAACAAAAAAATACAGGTGAGAAAATTAACAAGAAAATAAGAGAAAAATTTTTAAGGAAGTTGAAAAAAGAGTCATAGAGCTACAGTAATTAAAATAGTATGGTTTGGGGGGAAAAGCAGTTATATGAATGAAACTAAATAGAAAATCTAGAAATTTGCTCCTATATTCATATTACTACATGAAATGTATGGCATGTTTCACTGGAGAAATATAGATTATAAGTCAGAAGATAACAGATTGTTGAAAATATCATTAAAATTTGACCTAAAGTAACAAAACAAAAACAAGCATTATGACAAGATTAAATATTTAGATCTAATTTAAGTGTAAACAAAAAAATCACATATATATATATAAGAAAAATTAAATAATGTTTCCATAATTTAGGTATAGGATTATCTAAAGTATTTACAAATCCATAAGAAGATATACTAGAATTTAAAAACTGGGTGAAAACCACTCTCAAACAGTAGTCAGAATCAGAAATCTAATTAAAAGGGCTAATAACATCAATAAAACTAAGTTTGGAACTAGATTCATGAGTCTGAAACTTTCAGAGTCACACAGAGCCCCAAATTTATAAAGGTCTCATCCTTGGTATAATATTTTGCTGTCAAAGTCTTGATAATCTTAGTATCTTTTCAACAAAGTCTTTATGCTTTCCTTTTGCATAAGGTCCTATATATTATGTAGCCAATTCCAATTAATCTTCACATAATGGTCAATAAAATACAAGTGATGGAAAAACAGACATAGAGAACTGACGTATGGACATTGTGGGGAATGAACAGGGGGTGAGAGGCATAGAGGGAGTACATGGAAACCTATACTATCATATGTGAAAAGATAGCTATTGTCATTGTACTGTGGGCATAGGGGATCCTGCAGGGGTGCTGTGAGATGACCTGGAGAGATAGGATTGAGGGGGGGCTGGCAAAGGGGTGGGGGAGGGATGGGGGCCAGGGATATACATATGACTAATCTGAGATTATACATATCTGTAAACAACAAAACACTGCAAAAGTAAAGAGTAAAATAAATAATAAAAAGACATTGACTTATACAATTGGATCAACATATTCATTCCCTTGCAATCAAAATCCAAAGTTTCCATTTCCAACTTGATGAAACAAAAAAATACAGGTGAGAAAATTAACAAGAAAATAAGAGAAAAATTTTTAAGGAAGTTGAAAAAAGAGTCATAGAGCTACAGTAATTAAAATAGTATGGTTTGGGGGGAAAAGCAGTTATATGAATGAAACTAAATAGAAAATCTAGAAATTTGCTCCTATATTCATATTACTACATGAAATGTATGGCATGTTTCACTGGAGAAATATAGATTATAAGTCAGAAGATAACAGATTGTTGAAAATATCATTAAAATTTGACCTAAAGTAACAAAACAAAAACAAGCATTATGACAAGATTAAATATTTAGATCTAATTTAAGTGTAAACAAAAAAATCACATATATATATATAAGAAAAATTAAATAATGTTTCCATAATTTAGGTATAGGATTATCTAAAGTATTTACAAATCCATAAGAAGATATACTAGAATTTAAAAACTGGGTGAAAACCACTCTCAAACAGTAGTCAGAATCAGAAATCTAATTAAAAGGGCTAATAACATCAATAAAACTAAGTTTGGAACTAGATTCATGAGTCTGAAACTTTCAGAGTCACACAGAGCCCCAAATTTATAAAGGTCTCATCCTTGGTATAATATTTTGCTGTCAAAGTCTTGATAATCTTAGTATCTTTTCAACAAAGTCTTTATGCTTTCCTTTTGCATAAGGTCCTATATATTATGTAGCCAATTCCAATTAATCTTCACATAATGGTCAATAAAATACAATTCAAACTTCAGATTTTGAAAACTGTTTTCAGATTTAAAAAGATAAAGTAACTTTATAAACTATAATATCCTCAGGATAAAGCAACACTCTCCTACATGTTTTCATTTGTGAACTATATGCCAAAATTTAAAATAAATATTGTTGATCCAGTTTTTTGTCCAGGATTAGATCCACAGGAATTAATTGGACCAATATACAAAAATAAGGATATTTATTATGGTCGTGTTTATAATAATGAAAACCATCAGCAAATCTAAATGCATATAAAATTGATTACAAATAGAAAAATGCATTTATATATTTGCATAATATGCTTTAACTGAAATGCTAGATATATTGTATATACATAGGTAATACTAGTGGTAAAGAATCCGCCTGCCAATGCAGAAGATGCAGGTTCGATCTCTGGGTTAGGAAGATTCCCTAGAGGAGGACATGACAACCCATTCCAATATTCTTGCCTGGAGAATCCCATGGACAGAGGAGTCTGGTGGGCTACAGTTCACGGGGTTGCAAAAAGTTGGACATGACTGAAGTGACTTAGTACTACATACACATATAAGGACATCCATATGAGATATAAAGATATGGAATGATATGAAAAGATATCCATGAGTACGTAAGTAAAAAACAGGCTATGTAATAACAGAGTGAAATGCTATAGGTTCCTGTAGAAAAATATTTACATATATGTTATAAAATACTTTATAAAAGAAAAACACAAAGCTAATTTTCTCTGGATTACAGAAAATTTTTATTTTGTTGTTACATTTTAACAATGAGCTTTTAGCTATGTTCATACCAAAAAAAAGTATTATTTGAAATAAATATGAAATAGGCCATTTAATTGTATCTGGGATCACTAAACATTTAAATACATAATTGTAAAAATAATTCTAACTTGGTATAAAACAAAAAAGACAAAAAACATTTTTAAAGAAAACACAGACAAAATTAAAAATTAGAGTAAGTTTTAAAAATTATAGTAAGTTATTTGTGGTTTCAAACAGATTATACAATTAAAAGTTGGATGGTAAGCTCAAACTATACTGATTTCCTCATCTTGAAAGGAAGTAAATGAATATACACTGTTTTAGTTTTGACATAGATAATTAAGTTAAAGAAATATAGATTTAATTTTATTTTTCCAAAGGATAAGGATAGTAGAATTTATAAGTATTTTTAGAAGTATGAAAAATTATACTTATATCATGTACTGACTTGATTATGAAATAGAACATAAGGTTATATGTCTTTAACTGGAATAAAGAATAGTACTTAATGTGAAAAATAATAATCAACTTGGGTTCAAATTTAATTAAAAAGAGAAGAAACCGTATCATACTTAATGAACTGCAGAAAAATACAGTCTTTCATCTGAAAGAGAAAATACAGTGTGTAGCTGAATCCAGATGATGTATTACAGTCATTGAGTTAATTCTCTATGTTGATTAAATAAAGACATAATCTCCAACAAATTGTTTCCTGATATTTTTCAAGTTATATTGCTTGAAAGTTTCAAATGGAGAAAAAATAGAGGCATCTAAAGCAAATTCTGTACCACCTGCAGTTTGACTCCTAGAAGCCTGATGAGTAAAGATATTTTAGTCAAGCGCCTGATGTAAAACCACATTTCTATCATCATTTTTTATTGGTAAGGGGATTCTTGGAGATGATTCAGCATAATATTGCATTGAAACTCTATCAGAATGCCAATTTTATCTGTGTATTTCAGCTGTTAAAATAATGTTAAAGAAAATTAATTGATATTTACTTTTCTTGCCAAATTCAGTTTATCAAGTTATGTTTTAACTCTTTGGAAACAGTTGAACCTATACTGTCAAAGTTATAGAAAAAAAGATTTGTATAAAAATTCAAAAAATGAATCCATACCGTTTATATTTATTGCTAGTTGAATAAAAGAATTTAAGCTTTTTAAAAAATTAGCTGAAAAATTCATATATTATGAATTCTCAAAAGTAATACCAATTAATGAATGCTAATTTGTGGGAGAAAATATTTCTTTTAAAAAAGACTGACCCTGTACAGAGGCAACTGCTTCAGAGACAAAATTTGGTGACCTTAAGCATAAGAATGCTTGTGCTAACTTCAGGTAATAGTTGACCAGATGAAAAACAACAGAACTAGCTGATGGTTTTTCAGTCAACATAGACCATCAACAATAAGAAAGACCTGCTGTGACTTCAAATTTCTGAGGTAAAACCCAGGAATCTGTATTTTCCCAAAACTGTCCCCAAAACTTCAAGAAGGTTTAAAGCCAGTACTTACAGGTTGAGAAGTAAGAATCTACAGTCGGGGAAAAGGAAAGGCACAGGGAGCTAAACACAGGTCGCTAGTTAATATTCAAAGCAGCTGACATCTCAGGTCTCACGCCTGTTGTACGTAATTCTTTGACTCTTTGGAAATTTCATTAGAAAGACAGATGTCAGGAGAGTTAGATGCACAGAATAAGTTGATAGTGGAGGGTGTAGGAAGCTATTTTATCAGCCATTTTGGAAACCAAATTTAGGAGGTCAAAGTTAAGAAATGTACTTATCTTCCTACTTGCATGTATTTTGGTAAAATATGTTTTTATATCTATTTCAACATCATGTATAAAGAAGTAAAATGTTTATACCCTTAAAACTACAGGTAAACATTTATATGGCAAATTAACTATTTTAAGAAGAGGGCTTTCCTGGTGGTCCAGTGGGTAAAGAGTCCGCCTTGCAGTGCAAAGGGCACCAGTTCCATCCCCAGACTGGGAAGATCCCACATGCCGTGGAGTGACTGGACCAGTGTGTCCAATTACCAGCAAGCACTCTGAAGCTCATGAGCCCAGAGTCGGTGCTCTATGTATGAAAATAAATAAATGAAAAACCAGTGAAAGAGGCCAAAATTAAAAATCAAAATTTAAGAAGCCTTGGTTATGTCTACAGAGCTGACTTAGCTAGGCCCACTGATTTTTAAATCAACTGTTTCCTTTCACTAAACTATATCCCACTCCCAACACTCTCCCCCTATTTTTTCCCCCTATATGTGAAGAAAACACTGATAGAATCACTCCCTTTGGGACTAACATTTTAACACAATACCTAGAATTGTCACAAAACATCGTGCTCCTGCCTCATTCCTCAGTCATCTCCAACTCTTTTTGCGACGCCGTGGACTATAGCCTGCCAGGCTCCTCTCTCCATGGGATTCTCCAGGCAAGAATATTGGAGTGGGTAGCAATGTCCTTCTCCAGGGGATATTCCCAACCCAGGGATCAAATCCAGGTATCCTGCATTATGGGCAGATTCTTTATCATTTGAGATACCAGGGAAGTCCTGTCACTAAGCATATAATTTATTAATAAGAAATAGTTAACATTATTGGTAAATTGTTAGCATTTCATCTACATTTCCTGTTCATCTATCTTTCTTCATTCATTGACCAAATACATTTGAGTCTCAACTTGTGTAAGATACTGCTAGGGATAGTCTGGAAGAGATGAACCAAATAGACAGCATCATGAAGTTTATAGGATAGTGGCAGAATCAAATATCCAGACAAATATTCAAACTAAGTCCTTTTCAAAATGTAGAAATGCTACCAACAAAAAGCACAGGGTGCTCTCGGAGAATATGACAGTACTCCAACAGAGAGATCAGTCTTATTTGAGGAGACACTGGTACCCAACGGATACATTTACTACTGCTTGTCCACAAAAGTGAAGGTGAAAAGCTTCCACACAGAGATAGAAGGCATACCTTCAAAATCCAGAAAGCAGTCCAGTATGGCTGAAACTTAATGAATGAGAGAGGAAGAGTAAGTAGAACAGAAGTTGAAGCTGAGAACATGAGCCAAAGCAAAGGTTCAGAAGCATAAGCGAAAACAATGGGAGGAGCTCTGAAAGCTTAGAAGCAAGTGAGTGACTGGATAATCTTTGCTGCTCCATAGAGAAGAGATGGGTGCAGAGACAACAGTGAACTTGGGGAGCACATTAGTGAAGACTGGAGAAGACTCATGAGAGTCCCTTAGACAGCAAGGAGGTTCAATCAGGCAATCCTAAAGGAAATCAACCCTGAATACTCATTGTACGGACTGATGCTAAAGCTGAAGCTCCAAGATTTTGGCCACCTGATGTAAAGAGAACACTCATTGGAAAAAAACCCTAATGGTGGAAAAGATGGAAGGCAGAAGAGGGTGACAGAGGATGAGACGGTTGGATGGCATCACTGATTATTGGACATGAACTTGGGCAAAGTCTGGGAGATAGTGAGGGACAGGCAGACCTGGCGTGCTGTTGTCCATGGGGATGCAAAGAGTTAGCCATGACTTAGCATCTGAACAACAACAATGGTGACTTCATCTAGGGTCTTCACTTGGAATTAGAAATATATTTTGGGCATGCAGCCAAATAAGTTGGGGATGGATTAGCTATGGATTTGGCTGGAATGAGAGGGAAGGAAGCATCAAGCATATCCCAGAGATAACAATATCTTGTTTATGTGACTCATTCTCATTTTTTAATATGACCAGGTATGCCCCCCAAAATAGGGTTTGTATAATCCTAGAGAAATCTTGGTCTAATCATAATCTTAAAACAGAATTTGCTCCTAGGGGTTAGAAAGAGTGTATTTTGGAAAAGAAATCATAATAGATGGTAACTTTAGAATCTGTGGTGTCACAGAAAGCCTACTGAGAGGGCCAGGTTTAGAAAGTCCAGCCCGAAGACAGAGAGGCAGCGAGGCAGCAGGTGAATGTCCTCCTCAGACCAAGCAGCCAACTTTGAACAGGGCGAGGTTTCAACCCCTCCCTTTGTTCCAGGGGATAAGTAAACCCAGAAGATTCAAAGTAATGGGTAGGTTACTAAGAGAGGGACTTGAAACCTCAGGGGAAAAAGCAGTGCCCAGTTGTCGTAACTTATATGTGAGAGTAAAACAAAGGCAAATTTTTCAAAATTATAGCAAGACCAACAGCACAGGTGACAAAGTTTACTGTCAGAAGCTAGGGCTAAAAGTCATTAGAACAGGCTTGTCCTCAATGATGATAGTGCAATGTGAATTATGGATAAAAGGCTACAGAAACCTAAAATGTGTAAGGATTTGTGTTGCATTTAGTGAAGACTGGAGAAGACTCATGAGAGTCCCTTAGACAGCAAGGAGGTTCAATCAGGCAATCCTAAAGGAAATCAACCCTGAATACTCATTGTACGGACTGATGCTAAAGCTGAAGCTCCAAGATTTTGGCCACCTGATGTAAAGAGAACACTCATTGGAAAAAAACCCTAATGGTGGAAAAGATGGAAGGCAGAAGAGGGTGACAGAGGATGAGACGGTTGGATGGCATCACTGATTATTGGACATGAACTTGGGCAAAGTCTGGGAGATAGTGAGGGACAGGCAGACCTGGCGTGCTGTTGTCCATGGGGATGCAAAGAGTTAGCCATGACTTAGCATCTGAACAACAACAATGGTGACTTCATCTAGGGTCTTCACTTGGAATTAGAAATATATTTTGGGCATGCAGCCAAATAAGTTGGGGATGGATTAGCTATGGATTTGGCTGGAATGAGAGGAAGGAAGCATCAAGCATATCCCAGAGATAACAATATCTTGTTTATGTGACTCATTCTCATTTTTTAATATGACCAGGTATGCCCCCCAAAATAGGGTTTGTATAATCCTAGAGAAATCTTGGTCTAATCATAATCTTAAAACAGAATTTGCTCCTAGGGGTTAGAAAGAGTGTATTTTGGAAAAGAAATCATAATAGATGGTAACTTTAGAATCTGTGGTGTCACAGAAAGCCTACTGAGAGGGCCAGGTTTAGAAAGTCCAGCCCGAAGACAGAGAGGCAGCGAGGCAGCAGGTGAATGTCCTCCTCAGACCAAGCAGCCAACTTTGAACAGGGCGAGGTTTCAACCCCTCCCTTTGTTCCAGGGGATAAGTAAACCCAGAAGATTCAAAGTAATGGGTAGGTTACTAAGAGAGGGACTTGAAACCTCAGGGGAAAAAGCAGTGCCCAGTTGTCGTAACTTATATGTGAGAGTAAAACAAAGGCAAATTTTTCAAAATTATAGCAAGACCAACAGCACAGGTGACAAAGTTTACTGTCAGAAGCTAGGGCTAAAAGTCATTAGAACAGGCTTGTCCCTCAATGATGATAGTGCAATGTGAATTATGGATAAAAGGCTACAGAAACCTAAAATGTGTAAGGATTTGTGTTGCATTTAATGAATACAAGTATCAGAACCAACTCTGTTAGTGATTTTATAGTCTTCTCAACTTCCAAGTATGATATCCATAAAAATATTAAGATATTCATAACCCACCAAATTATGACAGCCAGTATTATCTCTACAAATTACAAGTTTCTTAAAACTGAAAAAGGAAATATAAGTAATACTTGGCCTTTTGAGGGAAGTCTCCAGAGAAATAGGACCAGTAGGCTAGATAGATACATATACACATAGATTGATTGTAGGCAACTGTCTCATGGGATTACAAAGGTGGAGAAAACTCACCATCAGCCATCTTACAACACAGAGACCCAGCCAAATAAGTAGTGCAATCAGTCTAAGCATGACAACTGGAGACCGAAGGAAAGTTGGTGATGTAAGCCCCAGTCCAAAAGGAAGAGAAGTTGAAATGAAATATCCCATCATAAGCACTGAGACAGAAAGAAGGGGCAAATTCCTCTTTTATTTCCTATTCAGGTCTATGAATTAAATGATGCCTACTATGGGGTGGTCCAGCAACTGTACTGACACAGATTCAAATGCTAATCTTATCTGGAAACAACCACACAAACACACGCAGAAATGAGTGGGCATCTCCTGATTCAGGCAGGCTGACATATAGAATTAACTATCACAAAGGATAACTAATGTGTAAACCTAAAGGTTATTAGCTGTAGCCTCTTTGTTTCAATGCCCAATGTCTGTACCAAGCATTACACTGAACTACTTTCCCTGTAATGAGAAGGAAAGAGCTGGTTTCTAGAACATACAAAACCACTCGGTCCTCTAATCGTCCCAATTTCCATTCTGTTCATTCTGGAAATAACATTATTTTTATTCTCTGTCACATAGTGGAAGACGTGGAAGGGACTTGAAACCTCAGGGGAAAAGGCAGTGCCCAGTTGTCGTAACTTATATGTGAGAGTAAAACAAAGGCAAATTTTTCAAAATTATAGCAAGACCAACAGCACAGGTGACAAAGTTTACTGTCAGAAGCTAGGGCTAAAAGTCATTAGAACAGGCTTGTCCCTCAATGATGATAGTGCAATGTGAATTATGGATAAAAGGCTACAGAAACCTAAAATGTGTAAGGATTTGTGTTGCATTTAATGAATACAAGTATCAGAACCAACTCTGTTAGTGATTTTATAGTCTTCTCAACTTCCAAGTATGATATCCATAAAAATATTAAGATATTCATAACCCACCAAATTATGACAGCCAGTATTATCTCTACAAATTACAAGTTTCTTAAAACTGAAAAAGGAAATATAAGTAATACTTGGCCTTTTGAGGGAAGTCTCCAGAGAAATAGGACCAGTAGGCTAGATAGATACATATACACATAGATTGATTGTAGGCAACTGTCTCATGGGATTACAAAGGTGGAGAAAACTCACCATCAGCCATCTTACAACACAGAGACCCAGCCAAATAAGTAGTGCAATCAGTCTAAGCATGACAACTGGAGACCGAAGGAAAGTTGGTGATGTAAGCCCCAGTCCAAAAGGAAGAGAAGTTGAAATGAAATATCCCATCATAAGCACTGAGACAGAAAGAAGGGGCAAATTCCTCTTTTATTTCCTATTCAGGTCTATGAATTAAATGATGCCTACTATGGGGTGGTCCAGCAACTGTACTGACACAGATTCAAATGCTAATCTTATCTGGAAACAACCACACAAACACACGCAGAAATGAGTGGGCATCTCCTGATTCAGGCAGGCTGACATATAGAATTAACTATCACAAAGGATAACTAATGTGTAAACCTAAAGGTTATTAGCTGTAGCCTCTTTGTTTCAATGCCCAATGTCTGTACCAAGCATTACACTGAACTACTTTCCCTGTAATGAGAAGGAAAGAGCTGGTTTCTAGAACATACAAAACCACTCGGTCCTCTAATACGTCCCAATTTCCATTCTGTTCATTCTGGAAATAACATTATTTTTATTCTCTGTCACATAGTGGAAGACGTGGAAGGTGCTGGTGACCTTCAGGGGTGTGGAAGTACCAGCAGTGTGGGGCTGTGATCATGTGTTATGGTGCAGTGTACACAGTGTGTTGTTATTTGTATTGTGTCTGGTAAGGGAAAATTTGAAAAAATATTTTCGATTATCAACATATAAATGATCCTTTTTGAAAGACAACCAGATACCCACAAAAGAGAAATGTCTTTTCGATGTGGAAATTTTCAGAGGCCCTACACATCCATAAATCTTTGGGCTCAGAATCCACCTGTTGGGAAAATGCAATTGAGTCAGATGCTTCACAATGTTTATGAACACATACCATGGTTGGATTTGTGTGTGTGTGTGCTAACTCAACCAGTCATGTCTGACTTTGTGGCCTCATGGACTATAGTCTGTCAGACTTCTCTGTTCATGGAATGTTACAGACAAGAATATTCGAGTGGGTTGCCATTTCCTAGGGGATCTTTCCGACCCAAAAATCAAACTCCTGTTTCTTGTGTTTCCTGCAATGACAGGTGGATGCTCTACCACTGTGCTACCTGGGAAGTCCAAACATTTGTGGATACATTTTCCTTATAAGGATAAGTAGACATAAAAGATATGTTGGAACTGTGACAAATGCTACATTAAAAAAATGATAATAGTATTTAAGCTCCAAGGACACACTTTTGGAAAAATATATTGTCAGAAATTTAAAACACTTGAAAAAAAAATAAAGCATCTGCCTTGTGTCCTTTGTACAATTTAAGAAAATATTCAATCTGGTACAAAAATAGATAAGGTGAAAATTTAATAGATTGACAAGGGAAGGACACTAATTGAGAGGACGGTAGGAATTCAATTAAAAAATGCAGTAGAGAAGACTCTCCATAAAAAAAATTACTCAAAGATATACAAAAATCCAGTCAAGAGATAAATTCAAATTCAAAAAAAGACTAAAGAATACTTGGTACTAGGCACTAAAAATAATGACACAAAATAAGGTGAATTAAATGTTTTGAATAGGTTATGAGACAAAATACAAAAGCAAACATTGAAATAAAACATATAATATGTAAAAATAATAATAATTATCTGGGCTTCAAATTCCAGATTATAATATTTTTTATTATCTGACTGAAAAATGAATGAGAGATGAAGGAAGCAAAGTAAAATAATATAATACTAATAACCAAAATTATATTGGGTAGTAGCAAAATACTATTTGAGGAATTATTAGAATTTATTTTTTAACTTGTATGCATCTGTTAGATTTTAAAATAAGATGTATGTTTCATAAAATACTAGCAAAAAGGGTAAAAAATTATAGCCCATGAAGAATCAGACTAAAGAATAAAGAGAGAGAAAGATAAATAAAAATTTAACAGAAACTGAAAGGGCCATTGGAGAAAATTTTCAGGCAAAACTGGCTTAAAAGTTTTGAAGTTGGGTGGGTAATTCATCTATTAAAGACAAAGTCCGAACTCCAATTATGTGTTAGTTTAAAAAATATACTTCAAGGAATATGACTTAGGAAAGTAAAAATAATAATAAAAAAGATAAGGAAAGAAACCTGCCAAAGATAGACTGTATAAAGGCAAATAAAATAAAGAGGATAATATTAGAACCAGCTATATTAGATTTTGAGGCACATAAATCACCACAGAATCAGGAAAAAATTGACTGTCCTCTTATATTGAAAAATGGTACATTCACCATGAAGATATTAGAGTCATAAACCTTTATATGACAATGTAACTACAAAATATTTAAAGTAAAAACTATGCAATAAAACTTTGCAAGGGAAAATTGGAAAAGAATAATACAGCTTTGGAGACACATTTTCCAGGTTTTAAAGAACCATGTAGCAAAAAAGGTACAAATATAAAAACTACATAATGCTTTCATTTATAATTTATTTAAATGACAGACTGAATATGTTCCAAATAGGCAGTAAATACACTTTCTTCTAAAAGCTAACATATCTAAGAAGTTATAACTGACACCACAGAAATATCAAGGATCTAAGGCTACTACAAGCAACTACATACCAATAAAATGAACAACTTAGAAGAAAATGACAAATTCTTAGAAAGGTTCAAACTTCCAAGACCAAACTAGAAAGAAATAGAAAATATGAACAGACTAATAACAAGTACTAAAACTGTGATTTAGAAACTTCTAACACATAAAAACTAACAGGTCATTTATCGGACAAATGACAGGCCACAAAATAGTTAAATTACAGAAAAACTGAAATTGTACATGTTATGATATTAGATCGCAAGACAAATAATAGCCATTAATACCAAATGCTGAAGATTAATTATTTGGAAATAAGCAATGCATGGCTCATTAACATGTATCAAGGGGGATTACTGATTGTTCATAAGGCAGTATCAATGAGAATATGTTACGATTTGACAGAAGCTCTATGTCCATAAACTCTTTGGCTTAAAATCAGAACAAGATATATATTAACAACTACAGAGACAGTCAATAACATCAGGGCAACTCATATCTATGAACAAATACCAAGTGTGAATATGCTTTTATCATGGAGAATAAGCAGATTTTAAAAGAGAAAAATGTGCATTGTTATAGTACAAAATTAATACTCAGTTGGCAGCCAAAGCTAAGAAAATTTTTAAATGCTCTCAATACAAAAAACTTATAAAGCAAGAAAAGGAAGTCAAAAATGGAATAAAAATACATTAATCATTCTATTCACCTGCTCGCTTTAAAATGTGGGTTTTATAATTTAGTTACGGTGAAGTCAACAGAAAAGGTGATGATTCCCATGGAAAAGATAGCTTGCTACTCTTCATTCCCAAGGGGAGGCACATAGATGATACACAGCGAGGGCCATGTAGGAAAGCACAGGGGTGGTCTGGAAGCAGAGGTGCAGGGGAAGAACATGGGCAGGAGCTTTTACTGCCATGTCTGAGGGAAGGAATGGCATGGTAGGGTAAACAGGTTTAGGACTGGCTAGTTGGAATAATTTCAGCAGGCTCTGGGGTGTTGCGGTTGTCTTAAACTGTCTCAAACTGTCTAGGACCGAACACTGGGATGATCAGGCCAGGAAGATAAGTGGCCTTGAGAGAGAGGAGGAGGAGAGGTGTGAGAGCTCTGGAATAGTTGGTTTGCATACAAAAGTGTGCTCCTGAGATAATTATTTACCATCTCAAAGAATCAGCTAGCATAGCACCTGCAAAGGACAATCTCTCCAGGGTCAGCAAGACTCCAAGAGTCAAGGATTGGAACTAATGGAAAATAAAGAGGCATGATTAAGACACTGTTGATCCCAGCAGGTGTTCAAAAGCAGGATTCCTTATCTTCCTTTTCGGACAAATGACAGGCCACAAAATAGTTAAATTACAGAAAAACTGAAATTGTACATGTTATGATATTAGATCGCAAGACAAATAATAGCCATTAATACCAAATGCTGAAGATTAATTATTTGGAAATAAGCAATGCATGGCTCATTAACATGTATCAAGGGGGATTACTGATTGTTCATAAGGCAGTATCAATGAGAATATGTTACGATTTGACAGAAGCTCTATGTCCATAAACTCTTTGGCTTAAAATCAGAACAAGATATATATTAACAACTACAGAGACAGTCAATAACATCAGGGCAACTCATATCTATGAACAAATACCAAGTGTGAATATGCTTTTATCATGGAGAATAAGCAGATTTTAAAAGAGAAAAATGTGCATTGTTATAGTACAAAATTAATACTCAGTTGGCAGCCAAAGCTAAGAAAATTTTTAAATGCTCTCAATACAAAAAACTTATAAAGCAAGAAAAGGAAGTCAAAAATGGAATAAAAATACATTAATCATTCTATTCACCTGCTCGCTTTAAAATGTGGGTTTTATAATTTAGTTACGGTGAAGTCAACAGAAAAGGTGATGATTCCCATGGAAAAGATAGCTTGCTACTCTTCATTCCCAAGGAGAGGCACATAGATGATACACAGCGAGGGCCATGTAGGAAAGCACAGGGGTGGTCTGGAAGCAGAGGTGCAGGGGAAGAACATGGGCAGGAGCTTTTACTGCCATGTCTGAGGGAAGGAATGGCATGGTAGGGTAAACAGGTTTAGGACTGGCTAGTTGGAATAATTTCAGCAGGCTCTGGGGTGTTGCGGTTGTCTTAAACTGTCTCAAACTGTCTAGGACCGAACACTGGGATGATCAGGCCAGGAAGATAAGTGGCCTTGAGAGAGAGGAGGAGGAGAGGTGTGAGAGCTCTGGAATAGTTGGTTTGCATACAAAAGTGTGCTCCTGAGATAATTATTTACCATCTCAAAGAATCAGCTAGCATAGCACCTGCAAAGGACAATCTCTCCAGGGTCAGCAAGACTCCAAGAGTCAAGGATTGGAACTAATGGAAAATAAAGAGGCATGATTAAGACACTGTTGATCCCAGCAGGTGTTCAAAAGCAGGATTCCTTATCTTCCTTCCACAGCCATGGCAGACGTTTTGATGCACTGCCTTATTCCTTCTCAGAAACAAACGACTTATCCCAGCTGCTGGAAGGGCTGCCAGCAGACACCTTGTGGCTGAAGAGTTTCTTCAGCTGCATCACTCTCTCTTTCTAGGCTGACCCACATCCAATGACTAACCTGTGCTCTAGACAGGGTTTTTTTTAACCTTAGGCTTCCTTGTGGCTCAAATGGTAAAGAATTTGCCTGTGATCGAACCAAGGAGATTTGAGTTTGATCCCTAGATTGGGAAGATTCCCCTGAAGAAGGGAATGGCAACCCATTCCAGTACTCTTGCCTGGAGAATTCCATGGACAGTAGAGCCTGGTGGGCTACAGTCCATATGGGTCACAAAGACTGGGACACAACTGAGCAACAAATATACATGCATTATTAACATTTTTGACAGGATAATTCTTTATTGTGGAGGCCTATTTTGTGCATTGCAGGATATTTAGCAGCATCCCTGGCCTTTACCCACTAGTTACTAGTAGTGCCCACCTTTAGTCATGGCAATCAAAAATGTCTCTGCACACTGACAAACTGCCAAATGTCCTGAGGTGAGGGGCCAGGAGGGGACAAAATTTTTTCTGGCTAAGAACTACTGACATAAGTATATAAAGGCTCACCCACTTATCTAACAGCTCTACCATGTCATCCTTTCTTCCTCAAATCTCACTGAGTTTCCCAAAAAAAATTGACTCTTCAGTCCTTTAGGACTGGCTAGTTGGAATAATTTCAGCAGGCTCTGGGGTGTTGCGGTTGTCTTAAACTGTCTCAAACTGTCTAGGACCGAACACTGGGATGATCAGGCCAGGAAGATAAGTGGCCTTGAGAGAGAGGAGGAGGAGAGGTGTGAGAGCTCTGGAATAGTTGGTTTGCATACAAAAGTGTGCTCCTGAGATAATTATTTACCATCTCAAAGAATCAGCTAGCATAGCACCTGCAAAGGACAATCTCTCCAGGGTCAGCAAGACTCCAAGAGTCAAGGATTGGAACTAATGGAAAATAAAGAGGCATGATTAAGACACTGTTGATCCCAGCAGGTGTTCAAAAGCAGGATTCCTTATCTTCCTTCCACAGCCATGGCAGACGTTTTGATGCACTGCCTTATTCCTTCTCAGAAACAAACGACTTATCCCAGCTGCTGGAAGGGCTGCCAGCAGACACCTTGTGGCTGAAGAGTTTCTTCAGCTGCATCACTCTCTCTTTCTAGGCTGACCCACATCCAATGACTAACCTGTGCTCTAGACAGGGTTTTTTTTTAACCTTAGGCTTCCTTGTGGCTCAAATGGTAAAGAATTTGCCTGTGATCGAACCAAGGAGATTTGAGTTTGATCCCTAGATTGGGAAGATTCCCCTGAAGAAGGGAATGGCAACCCATTCCAGTACTCTTGCCTGGAGAATTCCATGGACAGTAGAGCCTGGTGGGCTACAGTCCATATGGGTCACAAAGACTGGGACACAACTGAGCAACAAATATACATGCATTATTAACATTTTTGACAGGATAATTCTTTATTGTGGAGGCCTATTTTGTGCATTGCAGGATATTTAGCAGCATCCCTGGCCTTTACCCACTAGTTACTAGTAGTGCCCACCTTTAGTCATGGCAATCAAAAATGTCTCTGCACACTGACAAACTGCCAAATGTCCTGAGGTGAGGGGCCAGGAGGGGACAAAATTTTTTCTGGCTAAGAACTACTGACATAAGTATATAAAGGCTCACCCACTTATCTAACAGCTCTACCATGTCATCCTTTCTTCCTCAAATCTCACTGAGTTTCACAGAAAGCCCACAACTTGAATCCTGCTAGCCACTCTTCAGGGGTCAGCTTATCCATTTCCAAGCATTCGTGAGCATGTATATACAGGCAGTTTTCAGATTCGTATTTCTAGCCCAGATTTCTTACCTAAACAACAACAATAACAACTTTGTGTATGTGTGGTTGTGTGTATAGCTGTTGTGAATAAAGGGTAACTATCAGGCCTGAATATCAGACCTGTTAAGAGAAAGATCTCCAATTCTCATAGTACTGTTTCCTTGGAAACAGTAAAAATAAATGAGGAATATTTTGTCTGCTTCATTTGTTGTGAGGAATATACCTGTGCTTCATATGGGGGAGCTGTGAGTTAACAAAAAGCCTAGGGGATAGGTGAGATCTAAAATGTGGTGCGAATAGGGAACCAGCAACCTCCACATGTCAAGGGGACCCACATGTATCTTGGCTCTCATCTGTTGCAGCCATACATGTCCATGTGGTTGAGGCTACAAATGAAACCTCTTCCTCTGTATACCTGAGTAGCTGCTTAGATGTGATAAGAATGAGACAGAGATGCTGGACTCACTGCATGTTCTACTTCATGTCCTTATATAATAGCAGGTAAGCATACAGTACTGTGTTAAATCCTCTCTGTGCCTCTTAATTCTGCTTGCCAACTACTAGAGAATGGAGTTGGAAGTAAGGTTTGACTTTCAGACCCTTGAGTCTCAAAACACTGTGATGCATGAAATAGAACTGAATGTGTGTAGGGAAGGAATTTTGCTGAGAATATAATGCTAGGGTAGCAGCATTACATAGATTTATTTTAGATTACTAGTTTTACAAAAGTCAAAGAGAGCCAAAAGGGGACAGGTTGGGAGAGAGGCAGCTAAAGAATTAAGGAACGGGTGAATTGGATACACCTATTATTAGGTGGCAGTTGGGACAAGGGACAAAAAGAGAGGAAATTTAAGTTGTTCTTTCAAAAGATTTACTAGCTCATTAACGGTAGTTACAAAGAGGAAAATCTGCTCCATATCTGGCAGCTGCCTTCCTTAATAAATCCCATGAGATATTCTCCCTTTAACCCACTCAGGATGACTTTACATCCAGTGATTCTGTTTAGGAAACAATAACAAAAGTTGTTGACTCAGGTTGCTAAATGTACCCTGTAGACTAAGACAGTAGAAATCATACGATTAACTTGAACACGATAAAGGAGAGACACCCACTAGTGCCCTTCCCTTTGCTTGAATCTACAAATGGAAAAGATATGATACACAAACAGAGGTCTTGCCTTTACTGGTCTTAGCTGATATTTGATGGACATGTTAAGAGAACGATCTCCAATTCTCATAGTACTGTTTCCTTGGAAACAGTAAAAATAAATGAGGAATATTTTGTCTGCTTCATTTGTTGTGAGGAATATACCTGTGCTTCATATGGGGGAGCTGTGAGTTAACAAAAAGCCTAGGGGATAGGTGAGATCTAAAATGTGGTGCGAATAGGGAACCAGCAACCTCCACATGTCAAGGGGACCCACATGTATCTTGGCTCTCATCTGTTGCAGCCATACATGTCCATGTGGTTGAGGCTACAAATGAAACCTCTTCCTCTGTATACCTGAGTAGCTGCTTAGATGTGATAAGAATGAGACAGAGATGCTGGACTCACTGCATGTTCTACTTCATGTCCTTATATAATAGCAGGTAAGCATACAGTACTGTGTTAAATCCTCTCTGTGCCTCTTAATTCTGCTTGCCAACTACTAGAGAATGGAGTTGGAAGTAAGGTTTGACTTTCAGACCCTTGAGTCTCAAAACACTGTGATGCATGAAATAGAACTGAATGTGTGTAGGGAAGGAATTTTGCTGAGAATATAATGCTAGGGTAGCAGCATTACATAGATTTATTTTAGATTACTAGTTTTACAAAAGTCAAAGAGAGCCAAAAGGGGACAGGTTGGGAGAGAGGCAGCTAAAGAATTAAGGAACGGGTGAATTGGATACACCTATTATTAGGTGGCAGTTGGGACAAGGGACAAAAAGAGAGGAAATTTAAGTTGTTCTTTCAAAAGATTTACTAGCTCATTAACGGTAGTTACAAAGAGGAAAATCTGCTCCATATCTGGCAGCTGCCTTCCTTAATAAATCCCATGAGATATTCTCCCTTTAACCCACTCAGGATGACTTTACATCCAGTGATTCTGTTTAGGAAACAATAACAAAAGTTGTTGACTCAGGTTGCTAAATGTACCCTGTAGACTAAGACAGTAGAAATCATACGATTAACTTGAACACGATAAAGGAGAGACACCCACTAGTGCCCTTCCCTTTGCTTGAATCTACAAATGGAAAAGATATGATACACAAACAGAGGTCTTGCCTTTACTGGTCTTAGCTGAATGTTGGGGACACCTGTCCTTTGCTAGGTTTTAACTGGATCAGCTTAACGGCAACCCTTACAATTCCCCTAATCTTTCTCTGTAGCAAAGACTAAACCATAGCACCTTTTAGGAGGGCCACAAAAAGTCATGGTCTTGATTTAAGAAGTCTTGGGAGCTTCCCTGGTGGTTCAGTGGGTTAAGAGTCTGCCTTGCACTGCAAGGGGCGCCGGTTGGATCCCTGGCATGGGAAGATCCCACATGCCGTGATTGAACTGGTCTGTCCAAGCATGAGCCAGCGGTTTGGGGTGCATGTGCCCAGAGCTGGTGCTCTGCGACAGGAGAGGCCGCTGCGATGGGATGCCCACACATACCAAAGACTTAAGATGGATGAAAATAAATAAATGAAGGACCAATAAAAAGAGCACCTCCCCCAACACACACACACAAAATAAGTTTTGTCATCTAGTGTTCTTATTGAGCACTAGTTCTTGTCATCTTAGTCCTCTCTGGCCTATGAGAAAATCCAGACATAAAACAATTCTGCCTAAAATTTCTCCTATGCCAGAGAGGCTAAAAATTATCAGAAAGTTAAGCAGACCAATGTTGATGGTATTTGGTCATAGACCCAGAATCTCTCCAATATATCAAGCACGGTGTGTATCTATACCATTGAGATTACATTATATATACTTAAACAACTTTCTTTAAGGTTACTCACACTCTGCAGGATTCAGTTACTGCCCTCTCTGTTGATTCATGAAGTTGATAATATAATATACTTTCCTTCTCATAAAGGAAGCTGGGGTAGGAGGCAGGGTCATTTAAAAGCTATAGCAGAGATAAAAGTGGCTGAGGATCTCTGAATAATCTGGCTAGACTGAAGGCCAAATTGGGTCAGTCATTTTTCTAGGGATAATCTGGGCTAGGACTACCAGAGGCACTTCACAAACAGTGAAGAGCAAACTGCTATCCTTTCTGGGCCTATATCAGTAAGAAAGAGCCATAAAACCTCAAAGGGCTGTTTAAATTCTGGAGGACACATATCCTATATTTGGGAATCCTGTTGGCCCTGATCTACAAAGAGACTAGCAAAAGAAATGGTCCAGAGCAGAGGGACAAATGGAAAAGATATGATCCCTCTGGGTTAGCTTACCCTGGTGGTTCTGGATCAGCTTAACGGCAACCCTTACAATTCCCCTAATCTTTCTCTGTAGCAAAGACTAAACCATAGCACCTTTTAGGAGGGCCACAAAAAGTCATGGTCTTGATTTAAGAAGTCTTGGGAGCTTCCCTGGTGGTTCAGTGGGTTAAGAGTCTGCCTTGCACTGCAAGGCTCGTTGGATCCCTGGCATGGGAAGATCCCACATGCCGTGATTGAACTGGTCTGTCCAAGCATGAGCCAGCGGTTTGGGGTGCATGTGCCCAGAGCTGGTGCTCTGCGACAGGAGAGGCCGCTGCGATGGGATGCCCACACATACCAAAGACTTAAGATGGATGAAAATAAATAAATGAAGGACCAATAAAAAGAGCACCTCCCCCAACACACACACACAAAATAAGTTTTGTCATCTAGTGTTCTTATTGAGCACTAGTTCTTGTCATCTTAGTCCTCTCTGGCCTATGAGAAAATCCAGACATAAAACAATTCTGCCTAAAATTTCTCCTATGCCAGAGAGGCTAAAAATTATCAGAAAGTTAAGCAGACCAATGTTGATGGTATTTGGTCATAGACCCAGAATCTCTCCAATATATCAAGCACGGTGTGTATCTATACCATTGAGATTACATTATATATACTTAAACAACTTTCTTTAAGGTTACTCACACTCTGCAGGATTCAGTTACTGCCCTCTCTGTTGATTCATGAAGTTGATAATATAATATACTTTCCTTCTCATAAAGGAAGCTGGGGTAGGAGGCAGGGTCATTTAAAAGCTATAGCAGAGATAAAAGTGGCTGAGGATCTCTGAATAATCTGGCTAGACTGAAGGCCAAATTGGGTCAGTCATTTTTCTAGGGATAATCTGGGCTAGGACTACCAGAGGCACTTCACAAACAGTGAAGAGCAAACTGCTATCCTTTCTGGGCCTATATCAGTAAGAAAGAGCCATAAAACCTCAAAGGGCTGTTTAAATTCTGGAGGACACATATCCTATATTTGGGAATCCTGTTGGCCCTGATCTACAAAGAGACTAGCAAAAGAAATGGTCCAGAGCAGAGGGTAACCCAAGTTACCCCTCTTGGACTTATAACCTTGACAGCCAGAAATTTTAGAGAAGGCCACTATTACAACATGCAGACTTGAATCCCTGGCAAAAGCCTTAGAAAGCTATTTGAAGGTGATTGCTAGATTTCCAGACCAACACACTCCTTGATATCACATCCAGAAAGAGCTCCTGTGAGAGTCAGGTATTAGCACACTAGTTGTTCTAGTAGAAACAGCTCTCATACCTGAGCATCAAGGTATGAGATTATACAGAGGCTTGACTGAACTTCTGATGTCATGGGTGATATTAGAAAGACATCCCAATAAGAAGGAATTGCACAAGTTCCCTAAGAGTAGGTAGCATCTCTACCTCTACAATGGAGCTCCTGAAACTCTTTGTGCCATCGGGTCCAAAATTACTGAGCAAAAACACCTATAGGATCCACTGATGGGAGTTCTCCTACTGAATGGTGGAACTTGCTATGGAAAGCTGCTGCTATCTGAGAGTCATTTGTAAAAGTTCTAGCTATAGAACAAGCACACACAGTGGGCTGAATTGAGAGTTTCATGTGTGACAGTGCAGGAAAAACTAGGTTCCTGGTGTGAGGAAGATGTTTGACTTTATAGATGCATATCCAGCGCAGGGCTGTACTGTGGAAATGGGCAGCCAAACGGTTCCTTGCTGAACACACACATAAGAGAAGCCTGGAGTAAAAGGGCGAATTTATGGATTCTTCACACAGAGTACTTGAAGAACTATGGGTGGAGGCTCATAATATTGTATAGGAGGCAGTGATCAAAACCAACCCCTAGGGAAAAAAAAATGAAAAATGGCAAAATTGTTCTCTGAAGAGGCCTTACAAATAACTGAGAAAAGAAGACAAGTGAAAGGCAAAGGAGAATAGGAAAAATATATCCATCCTAATGCAGTGTTTCAGAGAATAGCAAAGAAAGATAAGAAAGTTTTTCTAAGTGAACAGTGCAAAGAAATACAGAAAAATAATAGAATGGGAAAGACTAGAAAGAAAATTTTTCTAATTTTCTTCAAGAAAATTAGAGATGCCAAAGGAATATTTCATGGAAAGACGGGCATAATAAAGGACAGAAATTATCTGGAGGCAACAGAAGCAGAAGATAATAACAAGAGGTGAAAAGAACAAACAGAATTATACAAAAAATGATCTTAATGACCTGGATAACTGTGATGGTGTAATCACTCACCTAGAGTGAGACATCATGGAGTGTGAAGTCAAGTAGGTTTATGAAGTCTCACTATGGAGGTGATGGAATTCCAGTTGAGCTATTTCAAATCCTAAAAGATAATGCTGTAAAAACAGAGGATTGACTGAACTTCTGATGTCATGGGTGATATTAGAAAGACATCCCAATAAGAAGGAATTGCACAAGTTCCCTAAGAGTAGGTAGCATCTCTACCTCTACAATGGAGCTCCTGAAACTCTTTGTGCCATCGGGTCCAAAATTACTGAGCAAAAACACCTATAGGATCCACTGATGGGAGTTCTCCTACTGAATGGTGGAACTTGCTATGGAAAGCTGCTGCTATCTGAGAGTCATTTGTAAAAGTTCTAGCTATAGAACAAGCACACACAGTGGGCTGAATTGAGAGTTTCATGTGTGACAGTGCGGGAAAAAACTAGGTTCCTGGTGTGAGGAAGATGTTTGACTTTATAGATGCATATCCAGCGCAGGGCTGTACTGTGGAAATGGGCAGCCAAACGGTTCCTTGCTGAACACACACATAAGAGAAGCCTGGAGTAAAAGGGCGAATTTATGGATTCTTCACACAGAGTACTTGAAGAACTATGGGTGGAGGCTCATAATATTGTATAGGAGGCAGTGATCAAAACCAACCCCTAGGGAAAAAATAATAAAATGGCAAAATTGTTCTCTGAAGAGGCCTTACAAATAACTGAGAAAAGAAGACAAGTGAAAGGCAAAGGAGAATAGGAAAAATATATCCATCCTAATGCAGTGTTTCAGAGAATAGCAAAGAAAGATAAGAAAGTTTTTCTAAGTGAACAGTGCAAAGAAATACAGAAAAATAATAGAATGGGAAAGACTAGAAAGAAAATTTTTCTAATTTTCTTCAAGAAAATTAGAGATGCCAAAGGAATATTTCATGGAAAGACGGGCATAATAAAGGACAGAAATTATCTGGAGGCAACAGAAGCAGAAGATAATAACAAGAGGTGAAAAGAACAAACAGAATTATACAAAAAATGATCTTAATGACCTGGATAACTGTGATGGTGTAATCACTCACCTAGAGTGAGACATCATGGAGTGTGAAGTCAAGTAGGTTTATGAAGTCTCACTATGGAGGTGATGGAATTCCAGTTGAGCTATTTCAAATCCTAAAAGATAATGCTGTTAAAGGGCTGCACTCAGTATGCCAGCAAATTTGGAAAACTCAGCAGTGGGCACTGACTGGAAAAGGTCAGTTTTCATTCCCATCCCAAAGAAGAGCAACGCCAAAGAACGTTCAAAATACCCACAGTTGCACTTATTTTACATGCTACCAAGATCATGCTCAAAACCCTCCAATCAAGGCTTCAACAGTACGTAAAACAAGAATATCCAGATGCTCAAGCTGGATTGAAAACAGACAGAGGAACCAGAGATGAAATTGCCAACATCTGTTGGATCATAGAAAGAGCAAGAGCATTCCAGAAAAACATCTACTTCTGCTTCACTGACTATGCTAAAGCCTTTGACTGTGTGGATCACAACAAACTGCGAAAAATTCTGAAAGAGATAAGAATACCAAACCACCTTATATGCCTCCTGTGAAACCTGTATGCAGGAAAAAAAAGTAACAGTTAGAATCAGACATGAAACAACAGACTGGTTCCAAGTCAGGAAAGGAGTATGTCAATAAGCCACTCTGGCTTATTTAACGTCTATGCAGAGTACATCATGTGAAATGCTAGGCTGGATGAAGCACAAGTTGAAATCAAGATTGCCAGGACAAATATCAATAATCTCAGAAATGTAGATGACACCACCCTTATGGCAGAAAGCAAGGAGGAATTTATTTACAGAAAAATAATAGAATGGGAAAGACTAGAAAGAAAATTTTTCTAATTTTCTTCAAGAAAATTAGAGATGCCAAAGGAATATTTCATGGAAAGACGGGCATAATAAAGGACAGAAATTATCTGGAGGCAACAGAAGCAGAAGATAATAACAAGAGGTGAAAAGAACAAACAGAATTATACAAAAAATGATCTTAATGACCTGGATAACTGTGATGGTGTAATCACTCACCTAGAGTGAGACATCATGGAGTGTGAAGTCAAGTAGGTTTATGAAGTCTCACTATGGAGGTGATGGAATTCCAGTTGAGCTATTTCAAATCCTAAAAGATAATGCTGTTAAAGGGCTGCACTCAGTATGCCAGCAAATTTGGAAAACTCAGCAGTGGGCACTGACTGGAAAAGGTCAGTTTTCATTCCCATCCCAAAGAAGAGCAACGCCAAAGAACGTTCAAAATACCCACAGTTGCACTTATTTTACATGCTACCAAGATCATGCTCAAAACCCTCCAATCAAGGCTTCAACAGTACGTAAAACAAGAATATCCAGATGCTCAAGCTGGATTGAAAACAGACAGAGGAACCAGAGATGAAATTGCCAACATCTGTTGGATCATAGAAAGAGCAAGAGCATTCCAGAAAAACATCTACTTCTGCTTCACTGACTATGCTAAAGCCTTTGACTGTGTGGATCACAACAAACTGCGAAAAATTCTGAAAGAGATAAGAATACCAAACCACCTTATATGCCTCCTGTGAAACCTGTATGCAGGAAAAAAAAGTAACAGTTAGAATCAGACATGAAACAACAGACTGGTTCCAAGTCAGGAAAGGAGTATGTCAATAAGCCACTCTGGCTTATTTAACGTCTATGCAGAGTACATCATGTGAAATGCTAGGCTGGATGAAGCACAAGTTGAAATCAAGATTGCCAGGACAAATATCAATAATCTCAGAAATGTAGATGACACCACCCTTATGGCAGAAAGCAAGGAGGAATTAAAAGAGCCTCTTGATGGGGGTGAAAAGAGGAGACTGAAAAAGCTGGTTTAAAACTCAACATTCCAAAAACTAAGATCATGGTATCTGGTCCCATCGCTTCAGGGCAAATAGATGGGCAGAAAATGGAAACAGTGACAGATATCATTTTCTTGGGCTCCCAAATAACTGTGGACAGTGACTACAGTCATGAAATTAAAAGACACTTGCTCCTTGGAAGAAAAGCTATAACAAACTTAGGGTATTCAAAAGCAGAGACTTTGCTTTGCTGAGATAAGTCTATATAGTCAAAGCTATGGTTTTCCCAGTAGTCATGTATGGATATGAGGGTTGGATCATAAAGAAGGCTGATAGCTAAGGAAATGATGCCTTCAAACTGTGATACTGGGGAAGACTCTTAAGAGTCTCTTGGACACCAAGGAAATCAAACCAGTCAATCTTAAAGGAAATCAACCCTGAATATTCATTGGAAGGACTGATGTTGAAGTTGAAGCTCCAATACTTTGGCCACTTGATGGGATGAAACAACTTGTTGGAAAAGACCCTGATGCTGGGAAAGATTGAAGGCAGAAGGAGAAGGAATGTCAGAGCACAAGATGGTTGGATGGCATCAATGAGTCAATAGACATGGGTTTGAGCAAGTTCTGGGAGAAGGTGAAGGACAGGGAAGCCCCACATGCTGCACTCCTTGAGGATTCAAAGAGTTGGACATGACTGAGCAATTGAACTGAACTACAGAATCAGCTAGGGAGAAATGCATTTACAGATGTCCACCAAGAGAATCCATTTATATCCCTGGAAACACAAGGCAGATGCCTTGGTCTGCCCCTGGGTAATAACAGTTGGATACATGAGATGAACTGGCATCGTACTGAAGCGATTCCATGGTGGAAGAAATAATCATTCAAGAAGGCCACTATATGGTGACAGACTGTCCTAAATGCTAGCAAGAGGGGGAAAAAAATGTCCAAAAATGCACCAGGAGAATTCCATGAGATCAAGGGCATCAGTGACAAATTACAAAGAACACTTCTCATGGTTCTTGGGATATTCTAATGGGTCTCTTCAGGAATAGATACGTGTCTGGAGTCCCCTTCATATACTTCATAAGGAATGTATTTCAGCACAGTCTCTTTCCCGAAATGCGACAAAAGCACAATATACTCCTATGAGTTACACTGTAGTGGCTTATTTGAATGTTAGAATGGGCAATTTAAAGAATTCCATATTTGAATAACAGAGGGTGCAAATGTTTAGAAGGATAAGAGAACCTGGCTAACAGCTCAGTGATTATGCACTTCATTGGAATATGAAAAGGGCTGAAGGAGGAATGGCTTTTGGGAAGATTTCTGTGTGGTCATAATAAAAGGGTGGGGAATGAAGCTGTGGCTCGTTGTCTTTCACACCTCACAAGGCTTTCCTTTCTTTTGGATTACCCAATCCAGTGGTTTAGACATGTGGTTTAGTGGTTAAGTCATGTCTGACTCTTGCAACCCCGTGGACTGTAGAATTCTCCAGTCAAGAATACTGGAGTGTGGTCTTCCTGGTGGCCCAGAGGATAAACAGTCTGGCTTGCAATGCAAGGGTAACAGTTCGATCCCTGGCCCAGGGATGATCCCATATGCATTGGAGTCACTGGACCGGTGTGTCCAATTACAAGCCAGGGCTCTGGAGTGCATGTGCCCAGAGCAGGTGCTCTACAACGAAAGAGGCCACTGCAATGGGAGGCCTACACAGGCTGAAGAATAAAAAATGGATGAAAAATAGACAAATTAAAAATCAATAAAAAGAGGTCAAAATTTAAAAAAAAAAAAAAAAAGAATACTGGAGTGGGTTACCATTTCCTTCTCCAGGGGATCTTCATAACCCAGGAATTGAACCCAAGTCTCCTGCACTGCAGGCATATTCTTTACCAACTAAACTATGAGGGAAGGAAAGCTTAGACTAGGATTGCATTTACCCTCCCTCCAGCTGAATTACTCCTTAAGCTACTGTATCCCTTTGAAGTAAATTATATTTATTCCTAAATCAATCCTAGATTCGATGATCACTTTGCCTAACGTGACCAAGCTAAGACTCACCTTAAATGTAGCTTCCGGTGGAGCTAAAATGGCGGCGTAGAAGGACATGTACTTATCTCTCCTGCAAAATCGCCAGAATTACAACATTAAATGGGGGCTGATTCAAAACATCAGTGACAAATTACAAGAACACTTCTCTTTTATATTTGGCCAATAACGTGTCTGGAGTCCTTCATATACTTCATAAGGAATGTATTTCAGCACAGTCTCTTTCCGAAATGCACAAAAGCACAATATACTCCTATGAGTTACACTGTAGTGGCTTATTTGAATGTTAGAATGGGCAATTTAAAGAATTCCATATTTGAATAACAGAGGGTGCAAATGTTTAGAAGGATAAGAGAACCTGGCTAACAGCTCAGTGATTATGCACTTCATTGGAATATGAAAAGGGCTGAAGGAGGAATGGCTTTTGGGAAGATTTCTGTGTGGTCATAATAAAAGGGTGGGGAATGAAGCTGTGGCTCGTTGTCTTTCACACCTCACAAGGCTTTCCTTTCTTTTGGATTACCCAATCCAGTGGTTTAGACATGTGGTTTAGTGGTTAAGTCATGTCTGACTCTTGCAACCCCGTGGACTGTAGAATTCTCCAGTCAAGAATACTGGAGTGTGGTCTTCCTGGTGGCCCAGAGGATAAACAGTCTGGCTTGCAATGCAAGGGGTAACAGTTCGATCCCTGGCCCAGGGATGATCCCATATGCATTGGAGTCACTGGACCGGTGTGTCCAATTACAAGCCAGGGCTCTGGAGTGCATGTGCCCAGAGCAGGTGCTCTACAACGAAAGAGGCCACTGCAATGGGAGGCCTACACAGGCTGAAGAATAAAAAATGGATGAAAAATAGACAAATTAAAAATCAATAAAAAGAGGTCAAAATTTAAAAAAAAAAAAAAAAAGAATACTGGAGTGGGTTACCATTTCCTTCTCCAGGGGATCTTCATAACCCAGGAATTGAACCCAAGTCTCCTGCACTGCAGGCATATTCTTTACCAACTAAACTATGAGGGAAGGAAAGCTTAGACTAGGATTGCATTTACCCTCCCTCCAGCTGAATTACTCCTTAAGCTACTGTATCCCTTTGAAGTAAATTAAATTTATTCCTAAATCAATCCTAGATTCGATGATCACTTTGCCTAACGTGACCAAGCTAAGACTCACCTTAAATGTAGCTTCCGGTGGAGCTAAAATGGCGGCGTAGAAGGACATGTACTTATCTCTCCTGCAAAATCGCCAGAATTACAACATGTTCCTGAAAAACTCTCGACAGGAGGAGGTAGGATCTGATCACAAAAAGATACCCCACATCGAAGAACAAAGGAGAAGTCGCAACAAGATGGTAGGAAGGGTGCAATCGCGCTTTTAAAAGTCAAACCTCATACCCGCCAGAGAGGCCATGTGGGCCAAAGGCGCAAAACCTGTTGCAGATCAAGACCCAGGAAAGGAGCGGTGACACCCACAAGGGACTGAGCCAGACCTGCTTTGGAGGGTCCAAGTGCCCCCTTGAGCTAGAAGTGCTCTTGAACAGTCCTTGAAAGGACGGCACCCGGTTCCCTTTGAAGGAAATTACCATTAACCCGATCATAGAGACACTGAGGAGGACTGGAAACTCTGTGCGCACCATGATCCAGGAGAGGGGAATAGCGATCCTTCAGGAGACTGAGCCAGACTCACCTCTGAGTAATCTGACATCTCCCGCGGTGGCGGGGTCGACAGAAGCCTGCAGCAGGGTCACTGGGGAAGTGCCTCTCATAGAGCGCGTGGGAATAAATTCTTTGTGAGAGAGATGCCATTTTCCCTACTGTAGTTTGGCTGCTGGTCAAACTATAGGGCTGCTGGTCAAGCTACAGGGAGGGAATTTAGCTCCACCCAGCAAGAAAAGAGATTTGGATTAAGAAACTCCCAGGGCCAGCCTGGGCAGGCCTTTTAATTCTGGAATATGCCGAAATAAACAAGCAGTCAAAGAGGTCTTCAGATCCAACCACTGCCAGAGGCAAGAAAAAGACTGATAATTCCTGAATAGTCAGCAAGAGACAGAAGAAGACAAACACTATTTTCACGTTTTGTCTGAAGCTGGAGTTACTGATGGATTTTTAAAATTTCATTTTATTTCTTATTCTTTTTTATTGCTTCTTTTGTTTTGTTTTTAATTGTTTTCCCCTTTGTTCCAAACCCCCTCAGTGCCCCATCTTTTTGTTTTTTTTTTTTTGGGGGGGGGGGTGAGTGTGGCTGTCTTTCTTTCCTCCACTGAATTCTATTGAAACTACTAATCTTATCAGTAAGATTCGAGATCACTTTGCCTAGTGAAGCTAGGATCCGTGGAGCTAAAATGGCGGCGTAGAAGGACATGTACTTATCTCTCCTGCAAAATCGCCAGAATTACAACATGTTCCTGAAAAACTCTCGACAGGAGGAGGTAGGATCTGATCACAAAAAGATACCCCACATCGAAGAACAAAGGAGAAGTCGCAACAAGATGGTAGGAAGGGTGCAATCGCGCTTTTAAAAGTCAAACCTCATACCCGCCAGAGAGGCCATGTGGGCCAAAGGCGCAAAACCTGTTGCAGATCAAGACCCAGGAAAGGAGCGGTGACACCCACAAGGGACTGAGCCAGACCTGCTTTGGAGGGTCCAAGTGCCCCCTTGAGCTAGAAGTGCTCTTGAACAGTCCTTGAAAGGACGGCACCCGGTTCCCTTTGAAGGAAATTACCATTAACCCGATCATAGAGACACTGAGGAGGACTGGAAACTCTGTGCGCACCATGATCCAGGAGAGGGGAATAGCGATCCTTCAGGAGACTGAGCCAGACTCACCTCTGAGTAATCTGACATCTCCCGCGGTGGCGGGGTCGACAGAAGCCTGCAGCAGGGTCACTGGGGAAGTGCCTCTCATAGAGCGCGTGGGAATAAATTCTTTGTGAGAGAGATGCCATTTTCCCTACTGTAGTTTGGCTGCTGGTCAAACTATAGGGCTGCTGGTCAAGCTACAGGGAGGGAATTTAGCTCCACCCAGCAAGAAAAGAGATTTGGATTAAGAAACTCCCAGGGCCAGCCTGGGCAGGCCTTTTAATTCTGGAATATGCCGAAATAAACAAGCAGTCAAAGAGGTCTTCAGATCCAACCACTGCCAGAGGCAAGAAAAAGACTGATAATTCCTGAATAGTCAGCAAGAGACAGAAGAAGACAAACACTATTTTCACGTTTTGTCTGAAGCTGGAGTTACTGATGGATTTTTAAAATTTCATTTTATTTCTTATTCTTTTTTATTGCTTCTTTTGTTTTGTTTTTAATTGTTTTCCCCTTTGTTCCAAACCCCCTCAGTGCCCCATCTTTTTGTTTTTTTTTTTTTTGGGGGGGGGTGAGTGTGGCTGTCTTTCTTTCCTCCACTGAATTCTATTGAAACTACTAATCTTATCAGTAAGAATGAATATATTCAAGTTTACATATTTTTTTTTTCTTTTTCCTTTTAAGCCACACATTTTATTTTGGTATAAACTTCTGGTTCCACATTGGTCTTTTTAGGTTCTGTGGGGGTTTCATTTGTTTTTATTGTTTTTGTTTTGTTTTTCTATATTTTTCAATATACTTACCTCTGTTTTAATTTTGAAACTTTTTTATTTGTACTACTACTTCCTCTATAACTCTGCTTTCTCTGATGCTCCTTTCCTACAGCACTAAACTCTAATACATACAAATCTTTATCTCCCTGTATTTAACTTTGCAGTATTATTCTATATTTCTTTTCTGTCCTCCCTTTCTCTTTTTCCCTTTTCTCACCATATTTCTTAGTCTGTTCTGTCCTCATTGCCTTATCCCCAATGGGGACCCAGCTCTAGCATTATTCTCCAATGTGTGCTCTACTTAGATTGGTTATTAACTGGTGGATATCATTCTTGGTCTTCTCTATTCGCCGTGCTAATGTATTGTACTGTATTTTTGGATGGAATGTTTTGGTTATGTTATACCTGTATATGTTTGTGTGTATAATTCAATATGCTAGATAGTATTTGCATAATATTTTAATTTCATTTGTAAAAGGTATACCTTCTGTTTCTCATTTGCGTATATATGTCTTAATATCGTTTAATGCCATAACAAACTAGCCGTGAAATGTTCATTCCCTGGTCAGGCAACAAGCCCAGGGGCTTTAGGGAGGGAGCACTGACTTCACAACTCTACAATACTAGAGAACGCCTAACACTAGAGAGCAATAAACAGTGAGAACACCAACAAAGTTAAGCACTTGTATGCAAGTCCTGACATAAACCAACCACCGGCATCACCCAGAATAAGAAGCCCCATCCAAACAACAAACACGGAAAGACATAACTCAAAGTCTGGGAAAAGGAAATCCCAAACAGAGTTAGTTAAAAAAATTAATAATAACAATGAAATGGCAGAGAAACACCACACAACTGAAGGAACAATCTACGAATGCACAAGATCAAATCAATGAAGAGGATTTGGACAAACTTTCTGAAAGTGATTTCTGAAGAATGATAGTAAACATGATCAAAGACAATGAAAACAGAATGTTAGAGAAATTTCAAAACAGAGCTAACACACTGTGGGGCCCTGAAGGAAAGAGGGCCTTTGCAAGCATAGGGAAGCTTAAGCACATATTTGCAGTTTGGTGCTAAAAGGACGCCTACAGGAAGAGACAGGGCATGATCTAAGGTCCATTGTCAAAACTTCTGATTGATCCCCCTGGTTTCCGAGCTCTGGGCAATGCAGGCTCACCATGAGTTCCTATTGCAATGTAGATATGTGATTGCTCGACCTTTAGCTTGATTGGTGTAACTATAGGAAGTTCCTTGCAAACCCCCTTCGTTTGCCTATAAAAACTGTTAGTTTACTCTAATAAAGTGGAACTGCTCTGACAGAACCCCTGCCGTGTCTGATTGCCCCTGGCATGCACCAGCGGGCTGGAGGGGGCACGGCAGCAAGGCCCATCTCTCTCCGAGATCTCCCGGTTCGGCGAGGGGTAATCCCGCTGCCTTCCCTTTCTGTGGAAGGTCCCCGCAACACACTGAATAAAGAAATACAAGAACTTACCAAAAAACTAACAGAGACAAACAACTCAATTGCTAAACCTAAAAACACTGTAAAATGAACCAAGAGCAGAGTATCTGAGACAGAAGACCAGATAAGTGAGCTGGAAGATAGAATGGTGGAAGTAACTGCTGAAAAACAGAATCAAGCCCAAAGAATGAAAAGAGCAGAGGACAGCCTCAGAGACCTCTGGGATAATGGGAGGAGCACTGACTTCACAACTCTACAATACTAGAGAACGCCTAACACTAGAGAGCAATAAACAGTGAGAACACCAACAAAGTTAAGCACTTGTATGCAAGTCCTGACATAAACCAACCACCGGCATCACCCAGAATAAGAAGCCCCATCCAAACAACAAACACGGAAAGACATAACTCAAAGTCTGGGAAAAGGAAATCCCAAACAGAGTTAGTTAAAAAAATTAATAATAACAATGAAATGGCAGAGAAACACCACACAACTGAAGGAACAATCTACGAATGCACAAGATCAAATCAATGAAGAGGATTTGGACAAACTTTCTGAAAGTGATTTCTGAAGAATGATAGTAAACATGATCAAAGACAATGAAAACAGAATGTTAGAGAAATTTCAAAACAGAGCTAACACACTGTGGGGCCCTGAAGGAAAGAGGGCCTTTGCAAGCATAGGGAAGCTTAAGCACATATTTGCAGTTTGGTGCTAAAAGGACGCCTACAGGAAGAGACAGGGCATGATCTAAGGTCCATTGTCAAAACTTCTGATTGATCCCCCTGGTTTCCGAGCTCTGGGCAATGCAGGCTCACCATGAGTTCCTATTGCAATGTAGATATGTGATTGCTCGACCTTTAGCTTGATTGGTGTAACTATAGGAAGTTCCTTGCAAACCCCCTTCGTTTGCCTATAAAAACTGTTAGTTTACTCTAATAAAGTGGAACTGCTCTGACAGAACCCCTGCCGTGTCTGATTGCCCCTGGCATGCACCAGCGGGCTGGAGGGGGCACGGCAGCAAGGCCCATCTCTCTCCGAGATCTCCCGGTTCGGCGAGGGGTAATCCCGCTGCCTTCCCTTTCTGTGGAAGGTCCCCGCAACACACTGAATAAAGAAATACAAGAACTTACCAAAAAACTAACAGAGACAAACAACTCAATTGCTAAACCTAAAAACACTGTAAAATGAACCAAGAGCAGAGTATCTGAGACAGAAGACCAGATAAGTGAGCTGGAAGATAGAATGGTGGAAGTAACTGCTGAAAAACAGAATCAAGCCCAAAGAATGAAAAGAGCAGAGGACAGCCTCAGAGACCTCTGGGATAATATCAAACGCACCAATATTCGAATTATAGGGGTTCCAGAAGAAGAAGAAAGAAAGAAAGGCTATGAGAAAAATTTTGAAGAGATTATAGTTGAAAATTTCCCAAAAATGGGAAAAAAAATAGTCAATCAAGTCCAAGAAGCACAAAGAGTACCATACAGAATCAACCCGAGAAGAAACGCACCAAGACACATATTAATGAAGCTAACACAAATTAAACACAAAGACAGAATTCTCAAAGCAGCAACGGAAAAGCAACTAGTGACATACAAGGGAAAGCCCATACGTTTAACAGCTGATCTTACAACAGAAACTCTGCAGGCCAGAAGGGAATGGCAGGACACATTTAAATGGCTAAAAGGGAATAATCTGCAACCAAGAATCCTCTACCCTGCAAGAATCTCAGTCAAAATTGTTGGAGAAATCAAAAGCTTTACAGACAAGCAAAAATTAAAAGAATTTAGTCACACCAAACCAGCCTTACAAAAAGTGTTAAAGGGACTTATATAGACAACAAGTATAAGAGAAGGAGAAGATCCACAAAACAAAGCCATTATAACATCTAAGAAGATAACAATAGGATCATTTGTATCAATAATTACTTTGAATGTAAATGGACTAAATGCCCCAACCAAAAGACACAGAGTGGCTGAATGGATCCAAAAACACGACCCATACATATGCTGCCTCCAGGAAACTCATTTCAGACCTAGAGACACTCATAGACTGAAAGTGAGAGGCTGGAAAAAGATATTACATGCAAATGGAACCCCTTCGTTTGCCTATAAAAACTGTTAGTTTACTCTAATAAAGTGGAACTGCTCTGACAGAACCCCTGCCGTGTCTGATTGCCCCTGGCATGCACCAGCGGGCTGGAGGGGGCACGGCAGCAAGGCCCATCTCTCTCCGAGATCTCCCGGTTCGGCGAGGGGTAATCCCGCTGCCTTCCCTTTCTGTGGAAGGTCCCCGCAACACACTGAATAAAGAAATACAAGAACTTACCAAAAAACTAACAGAGACAAACAACTCAATTGCTAAACCTAAAAACACTGTAAAATGAACCAAGAGCAGAGTATCTGAGACAGAAGACCAGATAAGTGAGCTGGAAGATAGAATGGTGGAAGTAACTGCTGAAAAACAGAATCAAGCCCAAAGAATGAAAAGAGCAGAGGACAGCCTCAGAGACCTCTGGGATAATATCAAACGCACCAATATTTGAATATAGGGGTTCCAGAAGAAGAAGAAAGAAAGAAAGGCTATGAGAAAAATTTTGAAGAGATTATAGTTGAAAATTTCCCAAAAATGGGAAAAAAAATAGTCAATCAAGTCCAAGAAGCACAAAGAGTACCATACAGAATCAACCCGAGAAGAAACGCACCAAGACACATATTAATGAAGCTAACACAAATTAAACACAAAGACAGAATTCTCAAAGCAGCAACGGAAAAGCAACTAGTGACATACAAGGGAAAGCCCATACGTTTAACAGCTGATCTTACAACAGAAACTCTGCAGGCCAGAAGGGAATGGCAGGACACATTTAAATGGCTAAAAGAGTATAATCTGCAACCAAGAATCCTCTACCCTGCAAGAATCTCAGTCAAAATTGTTGGAGAAATCAAAAGCTTTACAGACAAGCAAAAATTAAAAGAATTTAGTCACACCAAACCAGCCTTACAAAAAGTGTTAAAGGGACTTATATAGACAACAAGTATAAGAGAAGGAGAAGATCCACAAAACAAAGCCATTATAACATCTAAGAAGATAACAATAGGATCATTTGTATCAATAATTACTTTGAATGTAAATGGACTAAATGCCCCAACCAAAAGACACAGAGTGGCTGAATGGATCCAAAAACACGACCCATACATATGCTGCCTCCAGGAAACTCATTTCAGACCTAGAGACACTCATAGACTGAAAGTGAGAGGCTGGAAAAAGATATTACATGCAAATGAAAATCAAAAGAAAGCTGGAGTAGCAATCTTCATATCAGACAAAATAGACCTGAAAATTAAGAAGATTAGAAGAGACAATGCAGGACACTACATAATGATCAAGGGATCGATCCAAGAAGAAGATATAACAATCATAAATATCTATACACCCAACACAGGAACAACCCTAATACATAAGACACTTTCAGAGATAAAAGAAGACATCGACAGTAACACAATCATAGTAGGAGACTTTAACACTCCTCTCACACCAATGGACAGATCATCCAAACAGAAAATTAATAAAGAAACACAAACCTTAAATGCCACACTAGGAGATGGACCTCATGGATATTTTTAAGACCTTCCATCCAAAAGCAGAAGAATACACTTTCTTCTCAAGTGCTCATGGAACATTCTCCAGTATAGACCACATCTTGGGCCACAAATCAAACCTCAGTCAATTCAAGAAAACCAAAATTACATCAACCATTTTCTCGGACCATAATGCAATGAGACTAGAGATCAACTACAGGGAAAAAACTGCTAAAAACACCATCACATGGAGATTAAACAACACATACCTAAAAAACCAACTGATCATTCAGGAAATCAAAGGAGAAATTAAAAAAATTCAGAGAAGAAAATGACAATGAACACACAAGAGTGCAAAACCTATGGGATACTGCAAAAGCAATTCTAAGAGGGAAGTTTATAGCAATTCAATCCTCCCTCAAGAAACTAGGAAAATCTCAAATGGACAACCTAACCCTATGCTTAAAGCAATTGGAGAAAGAAGAACAAAAACACCCCAAAGTCAGCAGCAGAAGAGAAATCATAAAGATCAGAGCAGAAATAAATGAGAAAGAAATGAAAGAAACAATAGAAAAGATAAATAAAACAAAAAGATGGTTCTTTGAAAAGGTGAATAAAATCGACAAACCACTGGCCAGACTCATCAAGAAAAAAAGAGAGAAGAACCAGATCACCAAAATCAAAAATGAAAGAGGAGAGATTACAAAAGATAATGCAGATATCCAAAGGATTATAAGAGACAATTATGAACAACTATATGGCAACAAACCGGACAACCTGGAAGAAATAGACAGTTTCTTGGGGAAGATTAATCTCCAAAGACTCAGCCAGGAAAAAATAGAAATTATGAACAAGCCAATCACAAGCTCAGAAATCGACTTTGTGATAAAAAATCTACCCAAAAACAAAAGCCCAGGGCCAGATGGCTTCACAGCCGAATTCTACCAAACATTTAAAGAAGAGCTAAGGCCTGTCCTTCTAAAATCTCCAAAATTGCACAGGAATAAAGAGAATTAGATACAAACCTTACAACTTGAAACATCGACAGTAACACAATCATAGTAGGAGACTTTAACACTCCTCTCACACCAATGGACAGATCATCCAAACAGAAAATTAATAAAGAAACACAAACCTTAAATGCCACACTAGGAGATGGACCTCATGGATATTTTTAAGACCTTCCATCCAAAAGCAGAAGAATACACTTTCTTCTCAAGTGCTCATGGAACATTCTCCAGTATAGACCACATCTTGGGCCACAAATCAAACCTCAGTCAATTCAAGAAAACCAAAATTACATCAACCATTTTCTCGGACCATAATGCAATGAGACTAGAGATCAACTACAGGGAAAAAACTGCTAAAAACACCATCACATGGAGATTAAACAACACATACCTAAAAAACCAACTGATCATTCAGGAAATCAAAGGAGAAATTAAAAAAATTCAGAGAAGAAAATGACAATGAACACACAAGAGTGCAAAACCTATGGGATACTGCAAAAGCAATTCTAAGAGGGAAGTTTATAGCAATTCAATCCTCCCTCAAGAAACTAGGAAAATCTCAAATGGACAACCTAACCCTATGCTTAAAGCAATTGGAGAAAGAAGAACAAAAACACCCCAAAGTCAGCAGCAGAAGAGAAATCATAAAGATCAGAGCAGAAATAAATGAGAAAGAAATGAAAGAAACAATAGAAAAGATAAATAAAACAAAAAGATGGTTCTTTGAAAAGGTGAATAAAATCGACAAACCACTGGCCAGACTCATCAAGAAAAAAAGAGAGAAGAACCAGATCACCAAAATCAAAAATGAAAGAGGAGAGATTACAAAAGATAATGCAGATATCCAAAGGATTATAAGAGACAATTATGAACAACTATATGGCAACAAACCGGACAACCTGGAAGAAATAGACAGTTTCTTGGGGAAGATTAATCTCCAAAGACTCAGCCAGGAAAAAATAGAAATTATGAACAAGCCAATCACAAGCTCAGAAATCGACTTTGTGATAAAAAATCTACCCAAAAACAAAAGCCCAGGGCCAGATGGCTTCACAGCTGAATTCTACCAAACATTTAAAGAAGAGCTAAGGCCTGTCCTTCTAAAACTCTTCCACAAAATTGCACAGGAAGAAACACTTCCAAACACATTCTATGAGGCCGCCATCATCCTGATACCAAAGCCAGGCAAAGACAACATAAAAAAGAAAATTATAGGCCACTTTCACTAATGAATTTAGATGCCAATATCCTCAACAAAATCCTAGCAAACAGAATTCAACAACACATCAAAAAACTCATACATTATGATCAAGTCGGGTTCATCCCATGCATGCAAGCATTCTTCAATATCCACAAATCAATCAGTTTGATACACCATATCAACAAATTGAGAGACAAAAATCACATGATCATCTCAATAGATGCAGAAAAAGCCTTTGACAAAGTACAGCATCCATTTATGATAAAAAAACTCTTCAAAAAATGGGCATAGAAGGAAACTATCTCAACACAGTCAGAAGCCATATATCAGAAGTCCAGAGCGAACGTATCATCAATACTGAAAAATTCAAAGCATTGCCTCTAAGATCAGGAACAAGACAAGGGTGTCCACTTTCACCACTATTACTCAACATAGTCCTGGAAGTTCTAGCAACAGCAATAAGAGAAGACAAAGAAATAAAAGGAATCCAGATTGGAAAGGAAGAAGTCAAACTCTCTCTATTCATAGATGACATATTATACATAGAAAAGCCCAAAGTCACTATTACAAAACTACTAGAGCTAATCAATGAATTCAGCAAAGTCACAAGATATGAAATCAATACACGGATATCACTGGCATTCCTATACACAACCAATGAAAAATCAGAAATCAAAATCAAAGAGGCAATCCCCTTCACCATTGCAACCAAAAGAATCAAATATCTAGGAATAAACCTACCCAAAGAAACAAAAGAACTGTACACTGAAAATTACAAGACACTCATGAGAGAAATTAAAGAAGACTTAAACAGATGGAGAGATGCTCCGTGTTCCTGGGTCAGAAGAATCAATATTGTGAAAATGACCATACTACTAAATGTCATCTATAGATTCAATGCGATCCCTATCCAACTTCCAATGACATTCTTCACAGAACTAGACCAAAGAATAACACAGTTCATATGGAAACACAAAAGACCTCGAATAGCCAAAGCAATCCTGAGGAAGAAGAATGGAGCTGGAGGGATCAGCCTCCCTAACTTCAAGCTCTACTACAAAGCAACAGTCATCAAGACAGTATGGTACTGGCACAAAAACAGAACTATAGATCAATGGAACAACATAGAGAACCCAGAGATAAACCCACGCACCTATGGGTACCTTATTTTTGACAAAGGAGGCGAAACTATAAAATGGGACAAAGACAGCCTCTTCAACAAATGGTGCTGGGAAAATTGGACAGATCAGATGCAGAAAAAGCCTTTGACAAAGTACAGCATCCATTTATGATAAAAAAACTCTTCAAAAAATGGGCATAGAAGGAAACTATCTCAACACAGTCAGAAGCCATATATCAGAAGTCCAGAGCGAACGTATCATCAATACTGAAAAATTCAAAGCATTGCCTCTAAGATCAGGAACAAGACAAGGGTGTCCACTTTCACCACTATTACTCAACATAGTCCTGGAAGTTCTAGCAACAGCAATAAGAGAAGACAAAGAAATAAAAGGAATCCAGATTGGAAAGGAAGAAGTCAAACTCTCTCTATTCGCAGACGACATGATATTATACGTAGAAAATCCCAAAGACACTATTACAAAACTACTAGAGCTAATCAATGAATTCAGCAAAGTCCCGGGATACAAAATCAATACACAGAATCACTGGCATTCCTATACACAAACAATGAAAAATCAGAAAACGAAATCAAAGAGGCAATCCCCTTCACCATTGCAACCAAAAGAATCAAATATCTAGGAATAAACCTACCCAAAGAAACAAAAGAACTGTACACTGAAAATTACAAGACACTCATGAGAGAAATTAAAGAAGACTTAAACAGATGGAGAGATGCTCCGTGTTCCTGGGTCAGAAGAATCAATATTGTGAAAATGACCATACTACTAAATGTCATCTATAGATTCAATGCGATCCCTATCCAACTTCCAATGACATTCTTCACAGAACTAGACCAAAGAATAACACAGTTCATATGGAAACACAAAAGACCTCGAATAGCCAAAGCAATCCTGAGGAAGAAGAATGGAGCTGGAGGGATCAGCCTCCCTAACTTCAAGCTCTACTACAAAGCAACAGTCATCAAGACAGTATGGTACTGGCACAAAAACAGAACTATAGATCAATGGAACAACATAGAGAACCCAGAGATAAACCCACGCACCTATGGGTACCTTATTTTTGACAAAGGAGGCGAAACTATAAAATGGGACAAAGACAGCCTCTTCAACAAATGGTGCTGGGAAAATTGGACAGCTCCATGCAAAAAAATGAAGTTGGAACATTCCCTGACACCATGCACAAAGATCAACTCAAAATGGATTAAAGACCTAAATGTAAGACCAGAAACCATCAAACTCTTAGAGGAGAATATAGGCAAAACCCTCCAGGACATCAATCAAAGCAAGATCTTCTCTGACCCACCTACTAGAATAGCAGAACTGAAAAGAAAAATGAACACGTGGGACCTCATGAAACTTCAAAGCTTTTGTACAGCAAAACAAACTACAATAAAGCTGAACAGACAGCCCACAGAGTGGGAGAAAATCAGCAAATGAAACAACAGACAAAGAATTAGTCTTCAAAATCTACAAGCAACTCAGACAACTCAGCACCAGAAAAATGAACAACCCAATCAAAAAATGGGAAAAGGACCTAAACAGACACCTCTCCAAAGAGGACATACAGATGGCCCAAAAACACATGACATGATGCTCAACTTCACTTATAATCAGAGAAATGCAAATCAAAACTACAATGAGATATCACCTCACACCCGTCAGAATGGCCATCATCCACAAATCGACAGACAATATATGCTGGAGAGGGTGCGGAGAAAAGGGAACCCTCCTGCATTGCTGGTGGGAATGTAAATTGATACAGCCTCTATGGAAGACAATATGGAGATTTATTTAAAAACTAAAAATAGAAGCACCATATGACCCAGCAATTCCACTCTTAGGCTTATACCCTGATGAACTTAAATCTGAAAGAAGCACCTGTACCCCAGTTTTCATTGCAGCTCTGTATACAATACCTAGAACATGGAAGCAGCCTAGTTGCCCATATGGAAACACAAAAGACCTCGAATAGCCAAAGCAATCCTGAGGAAGAAGAATGGAGCTGGAGGGATCAGCCTCCCTAACTTCAAGCTCTACTACAAAGCAACAGTCATCAAGACAGTATGGTACTGGCACAAAAACAGAACTATAGATCAATGGAACAACATAGAGAACCCAGAGATAAACCCACGCACCTATGGGTACCTTATTTTTGACAAAGGAGGCGAAACTATAAAATGGGACAAAGACAGCCTCTTCAACAAATGGTGCTGGGAAAATTGGACAGCTCCATGCAAAAAAATGAAGTTGGAACATTCCCTGACACCATGCACAAAGATCAACTCAAAATGGATTAAAGACCTAAATGTAAGACCAGAAACCATCAAACTCTTAGAGGAGAATATAGGCAAAACCCTCCAGGACATCAATCAAAGCAAGATCTTCTCTGACCCACCTACTAGAATAGCAGAACTGAAAAGAAAAATGAACACGTGGGACCTCATGAAACTTCAAAGCTTTTGTACAGCAAAACAAACTACAATAAAGCTGAACAGACAGCCCACAGAGTGGGAGAAAATCAGCAAATGAAACAACAGACAAAGAATTAGTCTTCAAAATCTACAAGCAACTCAGACAACTCAGCACCAGAAAAATGAACAACCCAATCAAAAAATGGGAAAAGGACCTAAACAGACACCTCTCCAAAGAGGACATACAGATGGCCCAAAAACACATGACATGATGCTCAACTTCACTTATAATCAGAGAAATGCAAATCAAAACTACAATGAGATATCACCTCACACCCGTCAGAATGGCCATCATCCACAAATCGACAGACAATATATGCTGGAGAGGGTGCGGAGAAAAGGGAACCCTCCTGCATTGCTGGTGGGAATGTAAATTGATACAGCCTCTATGGAAGACAATATGGAGATTTATTTAAAAACTAAAAATAGAAGCACCATATGACCCAGCAATTCCACTCTTAGGCTTATACCCTGATGAACTTAAATCTGAAAGAAGCACCTGTACCCCAGTTTTCATTGCAGCTCTGTATACAATACCTAGAACATGGAAGCAGCCTAGATGCCCATTGATGAACGAATGGATCCAAAAGCTCTGGGACATATATACACTGGAATACTATACAGCTGCCAAAAGACATGCAGAAGAATCAGCCCTAATGAGGTGGCTGGCTCTAGAACCTATCATAAGAAGTGAAGTCCATCAGAAAGAGAAGGACAAGTACAATATACTAACACATGGAATCTAGTAGGATGGTGATGATGGTACATGATGTGAAGCGACAGAAAGACCGACATGGACAGTGGACATATGGACATTTTGGGGAAGGAACAGTGGGTGAGAGGCATAAAGGAAATAACATGAAGGCCTGTTCTATCATATGTGAAGAAAATAGCTATAGCCATTGCTCTGTGAGAAAAGCAGATCCTTCACGGGTGCTGTATGATGGTCTGGAGGGGTGGGATGGGTAGGATATACATATGACTAATCTGGGAACATACATATATGTAAACAACAAAACTGAGTAAAAGTTAAAAGTAAAATAAAAGTTTAAAAAAAAAGGCACTTGGGACACTCTGCCTAGCAACAACTCTGGGAAGGGACTGTATTTTCACTCAGGAAGTGCCCTCTACTATGCTTGATGGCTATTGTGTTTAAAGGGCAATGCCAGGTGCTTTAGGGCCCACATCAGCTATTGAAATGCTAAGGGCCACCTAAATTATAGCAAGATATCCCTGGAAACCATGTTCTTCATCATTTCCTTATTGCACTTGTGCCATGAATTAAAAGAGACTTGGCAACATGATGCTCAACTTCACTTATAATCAGAGAAATGCAAATCAAAACTACAATGAGATATCACCTCACACCCGTCAGAATGGCCATCATCCACAAATCGACAGACAATATATGCTGGAGAGGGTGCGGAGAAAAGGGAACCCTCCTGCATTGCTGGTGGGAATGTAAATTGATACAGCCTCTATGGAAGACAATATGGAGATTTATTTAAAAACTAAAAATAGAAGCACCATATGACCCAGCAATTCCACTCTTAGGCTTATACCCTGATGAACTTAAATCTGAAAGAAGCACCTGTACCCCAGTTTTCATTGCAGCTCTGTATACAATACCTAGAACATGGAAGCAGCCTAGATGCCCATTGATGAACGAATGGATCCAAAAGCTCTGGGACATATATACACTGGAATACTATACAGCTGCCAAAAGACATGCAGAAGAATCAGCCCTAATGAGGTGGCTGGCTCTAGAACCTATCATAAGAAGTGAAGTCCATCAGAAAGAGAAGGACAAGTACAATATACTAACACATGGAATCTAGTAGGATGGTGATGATGGTACATGATGTGAAGCGACAGAAAGACCGACATGGACAGTGGACATATGGACATTTTGGGGAAGGAACAGTGGGTGAGAGGCATAAAGGAAATAACATGAAGGCCTGTTCTATCATATGTGAAGAAAATAGCTATAGCCATTGCTCTGTGAGAAAAGCAGATCCTTCACGGGTGCTGTATGATGGTCTGGAGGGGTGGGATGGGTAGGATATACATATGACTAATCTGGGAACATACATATATGTAAACAACAAAACTGAGTAAAAGTTAAAAGTAAAATAAAAGTTTAAAAAAAAAGGCACTTGGGACACTCTGCCTAGCAACAACTCTGGGAAGGGACTGTATTTTCACTCAGGAAGTGCCCTCTACTATGCTTGATGGCTATTGTGTTTAAAGGGCAATGCCAGGTGCTTTAGGGCCCACATCAGCTATTGAAATGCTAAGGGCCACCTAAATTATAGCAAGATATCCCTGGAAACCATGTTCTTCATCATTTCCTTATTGCACTTGTGCCATGAATTAAAAGGAGATGCCATTTCTTGCTATACAGTCAGTAGATACCGAGTAGATAAACAATAACAACAACAACAACAACAGCAGCACTGTGTTCTCTCTGCAGGGTAAATGAGTTGTACTCTACATTAATATGTGGAAACCAGTGTCAATAAAATCCGTTCCTTCACAGCTCAGTATGATTAGGCCTCCAGGCCAGAAGGCATCCTGAATTTATTGAACACTCTAGTGACCATCCCTGTCACTGAAAATATACAGTTTATGGGCAAGAGATGATTTTGTTGGCAAGGATGGGGAAATTACATTGCAATAAAAACAAATGTTTGGTGTGTTAAGTATTACTGTAATATCTTATTGACTGCTATTTGGTGTAATATTAGCAAGTGGTTTGTGTGCTAAGCATTGCTTTAATGTCTCATCTACTGCAATTCAGCATAATAAAGTATTTTATGGGCTTACATATGTAAATTAAAGAAGATAGAATGCATACTCATGATGACCCCCAAGATGAAAAGATATTTTGGGAAACCAATTTAAAACTCCCAATTGACATCACCCCCTCGGAAACTGTCCTGACAAAATGGTATATCTGGTTTTAGAGAAACTAAACCCACATATAAATATCTCTCACAATTTTTGAAAGATACAAGTACTAGGGAAGATGAAGGCAATATGCGACTGATAAAACAGTGTCTAAAGATTTAGGAAGCACATTGCTCAGATTAACATATTTTAGGGAAACATTAACTACACCTTATTGGATAGCACAAATCTTGATGGTTGTAGCTGTCCTGGCTTGCTTTTTCCTGCATATAAAATTTTAGATATGTTGGTCACAAAAAATATCAGAGAACACTTAAGGAATATGTTTTATGAAAATACTGACTTGAGGTCATGGGGGTGAAGGTGTGAAACATAATTTAACATCAGCCTGGTCTTATACAGCCTCTCAGAGAAATAGTTCCCCTAGGATGCCTCTACTATGCTTGATGGCTATTGTGTTTAAAGGGCAATGCCAGGTGCTTTAGGGCCCACATCAGCTATTGAAATGCTAAGGGCCACCTAAATTATAGCAAGATATCCCTGGAAACCATGTTCTTCATCATTTCCTTATTGCACTTGTGCCATGAATTAAAAGGAGATGCCATTTCTTGCTATACAGTCAGTAGATACCGAGTAGATAAACAATAACAACAACAACAACAACAGCAGCACTGTGTTCTCTCTGCAGGGTAAATGAGTTGTACTCTACATTAATATGTGGAAACCAGTGTCAATAAAATCCGTTCCTTCACAGCTCAGTATGATTAGGCCTCCAGGCCAGAAGGCATCCTGAATTTATTGAACACTCTAGTGACCATCCCTGTCACTGAAAATATACAGTTTATGGGCAAGAGATGATTTTGTTGGCAAGGATGGGGAAATTACATTGCAATAAAAACAAATGTTTGGTGTGTTAAGTATTACTGTAATATCTTATTGACTGCTATTTGGTGTAATATTAGCAAGTGGTTTGTGTGCTAAGCATTGCTTTAATGTCTCATCTACTGCAATTCAGCATAATAAAGTATTTTATGGGCTTACATATGTAAATTAAAGAAGATAGAATGCATACTCATGATGACCCCCAAGATGAAAAGATATTTTGGGAAACCAATTTAAAACTCCCAATTGACATCACCCCCTCGGAAACTGTCCTGACAAAATGGTATATCTGGTTTTAGAGAAACTAAACCCACATATAAATATCTCTCACAATTTTTGAAAGATACAAGTACTAGGGAAGATGAAGGCAATATGCGACTGATAAAACAGTGTCTAAAGATTTAGGAAGCACATTGCTCAGATTAACATATTTTAGGGAAACATTAACTACACCTTATTGGATAGCACAAATCTTGATGGTTGTAGCTGTCCTGGCTTGCTTTTTCCTGCATATAAAATTTTAGATATGTTGGTCACAAAAAATATCAGAGAACACTTAAGGAATATGTTTTATGAAAATACTGACTTGAGGTCATGGGGGTGAAGGTGTGAAACATAATTTAACATCAGCCTGGTCTTATACAGCCTCTCAGAGAATAACCTCAGTTTCCCACAGCACTCTTTCCTTGGAAGGAGTGGAGCTAAGAAAAGTGAGAAATGCTATTTTGTTTGTTGTGTGAAGTCAGTCCTTAGGTGGGAGAGCTACATGTTGATGATCAGGGGCTTAGGGATGAAATGTTATAACAAATTAATGGATAGCTTGTAGCTTCTGTGTGACAAGGTGACCCCCACATACCTAGCCTTTCATTAGTGGAACCCAAATATCTTTATAGTGAGAGATAAAAAACAACAACAACAACTACAACAAACTATATAGATGTCATTGTTGAGAGAGAAAATGAGTTGAAGCATTACAGCCCTCTTTCCTGGCCTGTATCCTATCATAAAGCTAAATCAACATGAAACCTATTGATGTTTTCAGGAAAACACCCAACTCTTTAGTGAGACATCATTTCATTATATCATCCTACTTCCTCCTTTCTTATAATTCTTATTCCTAATCCCTGTATGCCCACTAACCATGGATTGATATTTTAAAATACTTGTACTTTCTAGAAATTATTTCTCTTATCCCTGAATATTTGCCACATTTCCCCCTTTGCTTACAATTACCCATTTGCTCAGTGAACCTCTTCCCACTCTTGCTTACCTCAATCTTCAAGATTGTAATTTGTTAAAAAAAAAAAAAAGATTGTAATTTGTTAAAAGACAGTGACAATAATTCAGGCTATGCCATGATACGAATGAATTACATCCCAAGATGCTCTCTTTCTCTTTGATCTAACTACATGGTCATCATGTAATCTAATTATTTTTGTATTTTTCAAATCTTTGTCCCAAGTACCCTGGTGTAATAAAGGAAGGACCCAGGTGATGGGTACTAGAGTCCTGGTGACTAGGCTACTATATCAGAGTCTTTGCAGTAACGTTCCAAGTTAACATCAGTGTTTCATGCCTTCAGTAATGTTCTAGCACCAGAGAATCTTATAAATATGAAAGAACTGAGATATCCAAGTTTCTTTTATCCATAAACCTAGCGAGTAGGCAACTGACACCAAAACATTACAGCTAGCGAGGCCAGCTTTCTAACACAATCTCCCTCTAACCACACTAGTCCAGCTTGTTTTTATTAATGTATCTCTCCACAGTCACAATAATATTTTCTCTAAAACAAGATCAATAATATTTTACCTAATTAACATAGGTCAAAGAGAACTTTGTAAATTGGTATATATAACAATATTAAAAACACATGATTACCCAAGGGAATTTGAAGTCACCAGATGAGGAGAAATCATGCTAAAGATACGTCCAATAAAAGACTGTCATCCAAAATATACAAAGGTTTCTAAAGCTCAAAAACAAGAAAAGAAACAGCAGTATTATAAAATGGGTTCAAAGAGCAGGGTCTCTTGAGATGCTATCTCTTGGGCTTGAAAAAAATCTACAGTCCTCTTTCCTGGCCTGTATCCTATCATAAAGCTAAATCAACATGAAACCTATTGATGTTTTCAGGAAAACACCCAACTCTTTAGTGAGACATCATTTCATTATATCATCCTACTTCCTCCTTTCTTATAATTCTTATTCCTAATCCCTGTATGCCCACTAACCATGGATTGATATTTTAAAATACTTGTACTTTCTAGAAATTATTTCTCTTATCCCTGAATATTTGCCACATTTCCCCCTTTGCTTACAATTACCCATTTGCTCAGTGAACCTCTTCCCACTCTTGCTTACCTCAATCTTCAAGATTGTACTTCTTTAAAAAAAAAAAAGATTGTAATTTGTTAAAAGACAGTGACAATAATTCAGGCTATGCCATGATACGAATGAATTACATCCCAAGATGCTCTCTTTCTCTTTGATCTAACTACATGGTCATCATGTAATCTAATTATTTTTGTATTTTTCAAATCTTTGTCCCAAGTACCCTGGTGTAATAAAGGAAGGACCCAGGTGATGGGTACTAGAGTCCTGGTGACTAGGCTACTATATCAGAGTCTTTGCAGTAACGTTCCAAGTTAACATCAGTGTTTCATGCCTTCAGTAATGTTCTAGCACCAGAGAATCTTATAAATATGAAAGAACTGAGATATCCAAGTTTCTTTTATCCATAAACCTAGCGAGTAGGCAACTGACACCAAAACATTACAGCTAGCGAGGCCAGCTTTCTAACACAATCTCCCTCTAACCACACTAGTCCAGCTTGTTTTTATTAATGTATCTCTCCACAGTCACAATAATATTTTCTCTAAAACAAGATCAATAATATTTTACCTAATTAACATAGGTCAAAGAGAACTTTGTAAATTGGTATATATAACAATATTAAAAGCACATGATTACCCAAGGGAATTTGAAGTCACCAGATGAGGAGAAATCATGCTAAAGATACGTCCAATAAAAGACTGTCATCCAAAATATACAAAGGTTTCTAAAGCTCAAAAACAAGAAAAGAAACAGCAGTATTATAAAATGGGTTCAAAGAGCAGGGTCTCTTGAGATGCTATCTCTTGGGCTTGAAGTCCTAAAATTTCCCACTATAACATAAATCTCAACTAAAAAAGGGGTGCCCCAAAGATCTTAAGAGACATCTCATCAAAGAAGATATACAGATGGAAAGATGCTCCGTGTCATGTCATCAGAAAACTATAAATTAAAATAACAATGAGATACCACTACATATCTGTTAGAATAGTCAAAAAGCAGAACACTGATGACACCACATTTTGCAGAGGCTGTGGAGCAACAAGAACTCTCACACATTGTTGGTAGGATTTCAGATTGGTACAGCCAGTTTGAAAGACAGTTTGCCTTTTTTTTTTTTTTTTTTAAACAAAACTGAACATACTGTAATCCTGCACTCAGTAATCCTGCTTTTTGGCATTTACTTGAAGAGATTGAAAATAGACGTCTACTGAAAAAGGAAGGATTCTAAAGCCACTTTATTAGTAATTACCAAAATTTGGAAGCAAACAAGATGTCCTTCAATAGTTGAATGAATAAATAAATCATGGTATACCCAGACAATACAGTATCATTCAGAACCAAAATAAAATGAGTTATTAGCAAAGAAAAGACACAGAAAATACTTAACCATATATTAAGTGAAAAAAGGCCCATGTGAGAAAGCTACATACTATATGACTCCAGTCATACTGTATGACTCCAACCACAAAGGCAAAACCATGGCAATAATGAAAATATCCTATTTGCCAGGGCTTAGGGAGAAGGGAAGATGAAGTAGAGGACCACAGAAGACTTCCAGGGTTATAAACTATGTTTTATACTAATGGTGAATACACATCACTACATTTGCATAAACTAACAGAATGTTCAATACCAGGAGTACACTCTCATGAGCCGCAACTACTGAGCCCATGTATCACAAGTACTAAAATTTGTGAGGCTAGAGCCTGTGCTCAGCAACAGGAGAAACCACCCAAACCAACACAAAGAGAAGCTCGTGCAAGCACCCCTGCTCATGGCAATGAGAAAAAATCCACACGCAAAAGCAACGAAGACCCAGTGCAGCCGAAAATTAAAAACAAACAGAAAGTGTTGCCAAAACTTATAGATTTTCAAGGGAACAATAAGGAAGCCAAGAGCTACTTGCCTAAGTAACGGAAGTTATTCCTTTAGTTATAGACCCTCATTCACCAACCATCTCATTGTCTGATATCATTAGAATAATATCAAAATTATCTCTATGCCTCCAAAATGGCAGCCCTTTAATCTGTGATATGATACAGATATTGCAGTGTTTCTGTTTGAAATTTGAAGTGTCCCATGGCACTCCTAGCTGTTTTCCATACCACACTGGGGTGCACTGGTGCACAGTTTGGGTGCTATTGCACAGTGACAGATTTTTTCCTTCATCATTTTATTCTATTTGCTTAATTTAAAAACTATCTCTCCTCCCACTGAGTCTCCATTCTATTCATGGAGTCTACTCTTCCACATTCATTTCTCAGTCATGCTGGAGAATTTTATTTATCTGCAGTTTTTTTCATTCTGATTCCTTCACATGCATTACCTTTCCTGTTCCTGTCTACATGAAGAACAGTGACCTCATCACCCAAGTTCACCTCTAATACTACCTCTTTTTATTAATATTCATTGCCCGGGTAGAGTTGACTTTACTATTGATGTTTGCAGTTCATATCGTACAGACTTCCATCATAGCAGCTGTGACAATTTAACTCTTTTATCACTTTTACTTTCATTTAGACTGTAGGTCCTACGATCAAGAGACAAAACCACATCTAAAACCTCAAGACTGCATCCACATGATAGAAACTTCATCATAGCCATCTGTGAAATGCTTAGGAGAGGAAGATGAAGTAGAGGACCACAGAAGACTTCCAGGGTTATAAACTATGTTTTATACTAATGGTGAATACACATCACTACATTTGCATAAACTAACAGAATGTTCAATACCAGGAGTACACTCTCATGAGCCGCAACTACTGAGCCCATGTATCACAAGTACTAAAATTTGTGAGGCTAGAGCCTGTGCTCAGCAACAGGAGAAACCACCCAAACCAACACAAAGAGAAGCTCGTGCAAGCACCCCTGCTCATGGCAATGAGAAAAAATCCACACGCAAAAGCAACGAAGACCCAGTGCAGCCGAAAATTAAAAACAAACAGAAAGTGTTGCCAAAACTTATAGATTTTCAAGGGAACAATAAGGAAGCCAAGAGCTACTTGCCTAAGTAACGGAAGTTATTCCTTTAGTTATAGACCCTCATTCACCAACCATCTCATTGTCTGATATCATTAGAATAATATCAAAATTATCTCTATGCCTCCAAAATGGCAGCCCTTTAATCTGTGATATGATACAGATATTGCAGTGTTTCTGTTTGAAATTTGAAGTGTCCCATGGCACTCCTAGCTGTTTTCCATACCACACTGGGGTGCACTGGTGCACAGTTTGGGTGCTATTGCACAGTGACAGATTTTTTCCTTCATCATTTTATTCTATTTGCTTAATTTAAAAACTATCTCTCCTCCCACTGAGTCTCCATTCTATTCATGGAGTCTACTCTTCCACATTCATTTCTCAGTCATGCTGGAGAATTTTATTTATCTGCAGTTTTTTTCATTCTGATTCCTTCACATGCATTACCTTTCCTGTTCCTGTCTACATGAAGAACAGTGACCTCATCACCCAAGTTCACCTCTAATACTACCTCTTTTTATTAATATTCATTGCCCGGGTAGAGTTGACTTTACTATTGATGTTTGCAGTTCATATCGTACAGACTTCCATCATAGCAGCTGTGACAATTTAACTCTTTTATCACTTTTACTTTCATTTAGACTGTAGGTCCTACGATCAAGAGACAAAACCACATCTAAAACCTCAAGACTGCATCCACATGATAGCTTTAACCTTCCTTAAATTGCCTGCTTGAAACAAGTCAAGACTGTTGACATAATTTAACTATTTCAGCCATCTGAAGATAATGCCCTTATCTCTCAATTTCTGTGGAAATTTGGGGGCCTAACTTTGAATAAGTGTCAGTTAGCAAACCCAGGTGTTTTCACATGGGCTGCTCTCTTTCTAATGTTTCACTTACATAACTCTACTGAGTTCCTGTTCAACCCCTTCCCTATTTCTCCATTCTCCCAGTAAAACATATAGTCATCTCCACATAAATAGAAGCTGAGATCCATTCCTGTTGTACTTTTTTCTCTATCTAAATAGTTACTACTTATTAAGATTTGTCATTACTTTTAAGTGAAAGTATCCAGTTTTTCAAAATTTACAGCACCATGAAGAATTTTTTAGAAAAATTTACAATTAGTACATTTGGCATTTCAACTATAACCTGCTAAAAGGATGATAAACTGCATTCTCTTTTCAGGTAAATACTGATCTTATTTAAAACATGAATTTTTATAACAAATGTGTGTATCCTGGACAAAAAGGTCACCTCTTCTCAAGCTGAGATTTCATAGCTTACCAAGCAAACCATGTAAATGTGGGAGAGCTTTTGTTCAATATTCAGTTGACCACTTGTATATTTTGAAACATTTGTAGGTTGCATAAGTTGTCAGTGTGTTAATACACATGCCACAAATTACTTAGTGTTAATTTCTTAATGTGGGTAAAGGTCCTGACTTTCCAAATACAAAATAAGATGCTGTTAAAAATATATACAAAAATACTGTTTTTTCTTTCTGATTCCTTCACATGCATTACCTTTCCTGTTCCTGTCTACATGAAGAACAGTGACCTCATCACCCAAGTTCACCTCTAATACTACCTCTTTTTATTAATATTCATTGCCCGGGTAGAGTTGACTTTACTATTGATGTTTGCAGTTCATATCGTACAGACTTCCATCATAGCAGCTGTGACAATTTAACTCTTTTATCACTTTTACTTTCATTTAGACTGTAGGTCCTACGATCAAGAGACAAAACCACATCTAAAACCTCAAGACTGCATCCACATGATAGCTTTAACCTTCCTTAAATTGCCTGCTTGAAACAAGTCAAGACTGTTGACATAATTTAACTATTTCAGCCATCTGAAGATAATGCCCTTATCTCTCAATTTCTGTGGAAATTTGGGGGCCTAACTTTGAATAAGTGTCAGTTAGCAAACCCAGGTGTTTTCACATGGGCTGCTCTCTTTCTAATGTTTCACTTACATAACTCTACTGAGTTCCTGTTCAACCCCTTCCCTATTTCTCCATTCTCCCAGTAAAACATATAGTCATCTCCACATAAATAGAAGCTGAGATCCATTCCTGTTGTACTTTTTTCTCTATCTAAATAGTTACTACTTATTAAGATTTGTCATTACTTTTAAGTGAAAGTATCCAGTTTTTCAAAATTTACAGCACTATGGAGAATTTTTTATAAAAATTTACAATTAGTACATTTGGCATTTCAACTATAACCTGCTAAAAGGATGATAAACTGCATTCTCTTTTCAGGTAAATACTGATCTTATTTAAAACATGAATTTTTATAACAAATGTGTGTATCCTGGACAAAAAGGTCACCTCTTCTCAAGCTGAGATTTCATAGCTTACCAAGCAAACCATGTAAATGTGGGAGAGCTTTTGTTCAATATTCAGTTGACCACTTGTATATTTTGAAACATTTGTAGGTTGCATAAGTTGTCAGTGTGTTAATACACATGCCACAAATTACTTAGTGTTAATTTCTTAATGTGGGTAAAGGTCCTGACTTTCCAAATACAAAATAAGATGCTGTTAAAAATATATACTTTGACAGTGCATGGCACAAAAAAGGAAATGCCTTTGCTATGTTCCATTTTAGTGTTTGTCTCAAATAGACATGGTCAAGAAATGAGACTGTGTCTAAATTTCCTTCATTGTTATATGTATTCTACTAAGACCTAATATAACTTGGGCTTCCCTGTGGCTTAATGGTAAAAATTTTGCCTACAGTGCAGGATATATAGGTTCAATCCCTGGGTTTGGAAGGTCCCTTGGATAAGGAAATGGCAATCCACTCCAGTATTCGTGACTAGAGAAACCCATGGACAGAGGAGCCTGTGGGCTACAGTCCATAGGGTGGCAAAGGGTCAGACATGACTGAGCAACTGAACAACATCACCAACAAGATATAATATAATCTTTCTCCATAGGGATACTGAGTTTTCTCAATGATCTTTTCTCAATTTTACAGGTAATTCAGCTGCTATTAAACAGCTTCTTCTGGCTAAGATTCTCAAGCTAATTTTGCTTCCTAAAACTATAGAATCTTAGACTATGAATGATCAACAATTCATCACTTATTTAATAACAAGAGAGTACTTTCTTTTTTTGGGGGGGGGCGGGGTGGGGCGGGCGGGCGACTTCTATTGGTCTTTCATTTATCTATTTTCATCCATCTTTGTTCTTTGGCCCCTGTGGGCCTCCCATCGCAGTGGCCTCTGTTGTGGCAGAGCACCGGCTCTGGGCGCATGTGCTCCAGAGCGCGGGCTCAGTAATTGGACACATCGGTCCAGCCGCTCCGCAGCACGTGGGATCTTCCCAGGCCAGGGATTGAACCGGTGCCCCTTGCACTGTAAGGCGGTGTCCTTACCCACTGAACCACAAGGGAAGCCCAACAGAGTACTTTATTTTGTGTACTTTAAAAATATTCCTTTTCTTCTGTAATGCTAAAAGCACCCTTGTAAAGGAAAGATGTTTTCCAATATTATATCTCATTGACAAATGGAGAAACTCCAGCCTAGGGGTTCAATTAAGGTCACATAAGTTGCTGGTGCATTAAGACATGGAATTTCCAAACTGACTTGACCTCAGGCCCTTGCTCTAAACATCCAGTCGTACAGGATATAATTAAACGTGTTTGAAGTGAAAAACAGATAGGGGAGAATATAGCTATTTTTCGCTGGTAAAAAATGGTTGTATTTTCTATGCTAGTCTTTATTTAAGCAGCTCTGTGGATACCAGGAGGAGGTGACTTATATTTGGTGGCAGCCTTCTGTGTACTAGCTAGTATCAGTGTGTGCTAGTATCTCATCAGATCTAGCTAAAACCTGTGAAACATGGCTATTCTTATTTCCATTTTACAAGAAAGAACTGAGTTATTCACTTAAAGTCACAGAGCTCTTAAATTTCAGATTTGAGTCCCAAGTAACCTGATCTTCAAGGTCATGAATCTCTTACCTGAAGTCCCTTATCTGAGACATACTCTTCCAAATATTTCTATACAAGAACTGAGAAGTGTATAGAATTATCAGATATAACTAATTTTAAGAAGATTGTATACCATAACCTAAAATTACACAGTTCTATATTTACATATAATATTAAATAGAGAAATATTTTTAAATAATAAATTCAATTAGAGCACATAATCTGACTCATGTTAAAGCTGACCAAGACAGCTGTAATATTTCCCTCAGTTTCATTTAGGTTTAGATAGATTTCTAACTGACTGTATGTTCTTGACTTCCTTCCCTTTATAATAGTGACTTTAGAAAACATACAACTATAAACTTTCTCTGCTCCTTATGAAATGTGTATAAATCCTCTCCCAGATTCTTGCCACTTTCATATGTAACTGGGCACATGTGCTCCAGAGCGGCTCAGTAATTGGACACATCGGTCCAGCCGCTCCGCAGCACGTGGGATCTTCCCAGGCCAGGGATTGAACCGGTGCCTTGCACTGCAAGGCGGTGTCCTTACCCACTGAACCACAAGGGAAGCCCAACAGAGGACTTTATTTTGTGTACTTTAAAAATATTCCTTTTCTTCTGTAATGCTAAAAGCACCCTTGTAAAGGAAAGATGTTTTCCAATATTATATCTCATTGACAAATGGAGAAACTCCAGCCTAGGGGTTCAATTAAGGTCACATAAGTTGCTGGTGCATTAAGACATGGAATTTCCAAACTGACTTGACCTCAGGCCCTTGCTCTAAACATCCAGTCGTACAGGATATAATTAAACGTGTTTGAAGTGAAAAACAGATAGGGGAGAATATAGCTATTTTTCGCTGGTAAAAAATGGTTGTATTTTCTATGCTAGTCTTTATTTAAGCAGCTCTGTGGATACCAGGAGGAGGTGACTTATATTTGGTGGCAGCCTTCTGTGTACTAGCTAGTATCAGTGTGTGCTAGTATCTCATCAGATCTAGCTAAAACCTGTGAAACATGGCTATTCTTATTTCCATTTTACAAGAAAGAACTGAGTTATTCACTTAAAGTCACAGAGCTCTTAAATTTCAGATTTGAGTCCCAAGTAACCTGATCTTCAAGGTCATGAATCTCTTACCTGAAGTCCCTTATCTGAGACATACTCTTCCAAATATTTCTATACAAGAACTGAGAAGTGTATAGAATTATCAGATATAACTAATTTTAAGAAGATTGTATACCATAACCTAAAATTACACAGTTCTATATTTACATATAATATTAAATAGAGAAATATTTTTAAATAATAAATTCAATTAGAGCACATAATCTGACTCATGTTAAAGCTGACCAAGACAGCTGTAATATTTCCCTCAGTTTCATTTAGGTTTAGATAGATTTCTAACTGACTGTATGTTCTTGACTTCCTTCCCTTTATAATAGTGACTTTAGAAAACATACAACTATAAACTTTCTCTGCTCCTTATGAAATGTGTATAAATCCTCTCCCAGATTCTTGCCACTTTCATATGTAACACAGGAACCTCTTTCTTAGAAGGCACATTCTTTGAAATGAAATCATTAAGGAAGAGAGAACCCCTATCTCTCAGTCTCTGTAAGAGGGAAGGAGCCTAACATCCATGAACACTATTAGTGAGCACAAATGGCCTAATCACCCCTGAATCACCAAATATATGCAAACTCAATAACTCAGAGCTAATCAATGAATATAGTGAAGTTGACAGATATAAAGCTAATACACAAAAATCCCTTAGGTTCCTATATACTAACAGTGAAAGATCAGAAAGAGAAATTAAAGAAACAATTTCATTCACTGTTGTAACCAAAAGAATAAACTACCTAAGAATAAACCTAAGAGACAAAAGACCTATATGCAGAAAACTGTAATATACTTAAGAAAGAAATAAAAAATGACAAAAACATATGGAGAGATATACATAAACACACATTGGAATATTACTCAGCCATAAAAAGAACAAATTTGAGTCAGTCAGTGAGGTAGATGAACCTACAACCTATTGTACAGAATAAACTCAGAAAGAGAAAATCAAACATTGTATACTAATGTATTCATAAGGAATCTAGAAAATGGTATTGATGAGCCTATTTGCAGGAAATGAATGGAGACACAGATGTAGAGAGTGGACTCGTGGGCATGGTGGGGGAAGGAGAAACTAGGACAACTGGAGAAAGTCAAATTCGTCATATATACACTATCATGTGTAAAATAGATTGCTAGTGGGAAATGACTATATAACGCAGGGGTCAGCCTGGTGCTCTGTGATGACCTAGAAAGATGGAATGGGAGAGGGGGAAGGGATATGTGCATAATTATGGCTGATTTGTCTTGTGTATCACAGAAACCACCACAACACTGTAATTTTCTTTTGATTAAAGTTTAGAAAATCAATAAAAAAGAATAACACAATGTACTCAACATATCCTATTAATTAACTTCCATCTAACAACATGTGTTTCTCTCCAATACTTTTACTACCCTACCCCAGAACTCAAAAACTCTCCACGTCATTTGCTTTAAGACAGAACTGGTTATCCAAACTGTTCTGTGCTTTCTCTTCTATTGTTATCAATCTATCAGAATAAAATCAGCTGCAGTTTACATGTATTGTTCAGTGTTATTTCATTTTTCTTTACTAGAATACTTCTAATTCTATGCAATTTTTGAGAAATATGCTTATTAGTAAAAGCTCATATTAAAATTATAATTTGCTATTTTATGCCTATTAAACATTTGTAAATAATCCATATCTATTTATTTCTATGAAATGACAGTCAAAAGGTTTAAATAAAATACTACTTAAGGAAGATTGTTCATATTCCTCTAGTATTAATTTCCAACCCTGAGTAGAAGATGATTTCACAGTTTAGGATCACTTAAACATTAAACTGACAGAGAAATGGGAACACTCTTACAATGTTGGTGGGAATATAAATTGATATAACCACTATGGAAGACAGTATGAAGATTCCTTACAAAACTAGGCACAGAAGCAGCATATGACCCAGCAATACCACTATTAGGCTTATACCCTGATGAAACCAAAATTAAAAGGGGCACCTGTACCCCAATGTTCATTGCAGCTCTCTATACAATAGCTAGAACATGGAAGCAACCTAGCTGTCCATCAATGAATGAATGGATAAAAAAAAACTCTGATACATATACACAATGGAATACTTCTCAACTGTAAAAAGAAATGCAGAAGAATCAGTCCGAATGAGGTGGATGGATGTAGAAGCTATCATAAAAAGTGAAGTAAGTCAAAAAGAGAAGGACAGATAAAGTATACTAACACATATATAAGGAATCGAGTAAGATGATACTAATAAATACACACACAGAGCAGTGATGCAGAAACAGACATAGAGAACAGACTAATGGACACTGAGGGGAGGGAAGAGTGGGTAAGAGATATGGAAAGAGTAACATGGAGCCCTATACTATCATATGTAAAAGAGATAACAATTGTGAACGTGCTGTGGAACTAAGGGATCTTAAACGGGTGCTATGCGATGGCCTGGAGGGATGGGATGGGGAGGACTAGGAGCAGGCACAGGAGGGAGGCCATAACTATCTAACCCAGAACTCAAAACTCTCCACGTCATTTGCTTTAAGACAGAACTGGTTATCCAAACTGTTCTGTGCTTTCTCTTCTATTGTTATCAATCTATCAGAATAAAATCAGCTGCAGTTTACATGTATTGTTCAGTGTTATTTCATTTTTCTTTACTAGAATACTTCTAATTCTATGCAATTTTTGAGAAATATGCTTATTAGTAAAAGCTCATATTAAAATTATAATTTGCTATTTTATGCCTATTAAACATTTGTAAATAATCCATATCTATTTATTTCTATGAAATGACAGTCAAAAGGTTTAAATAAAATACTACTTAAGGAAGATTGTTCATATTCCTCTAGTATTAATTTCCAACCCTGAGTAGAAGATGATTTCACAGTTTAGGATCACTTAAACATTAAACTGACAGAGAAATGGGAACACTCTTACAATGTTGGTGGGAATATAAATTGATATAACCACTATGGAAGACAGTATGAAGATTCCTTACAAAACTAGGCACAGAAGCAGCATATGACCCAGCAATACCACTATTAGGCTTATACCCTGATGAAACCAAAATTAAAAGGGGCACCTGTACCCCAATGTTCATTGCAGCTCTCTATACAATAGCTAGAACATGGAAGCAACCTAGCTGTCCATCAATGAATGAATGGATAAAAAAAAACTCTGATACATATACACAATGGAATACTTCTCAACTGTAAAAAGAAATGCAGAAGAATCAGTCCGAATGAGGTGGATGGATGTAGAAGCTATCATAAAAAGTGAAGTAAGTCAAAAAGAGAAGGACAGATAAAGTATACTAACACATATATAAGGAATCGAGTAAGATGATACTAATAAATACACACACAGAGCAGTGATGCAGAAACAGACATAGAGAACAGACTAATGGACACTGAGGGGAGGGAAGAGTGGGTAAGAGATATGGAAAGAGTAACATGGAGCCCTATACTATCATATGTAAAAGAGATAACAATTGTGAACGTGCTGTGGAACTAAGGGATCTTAAACGGGTGCTATGCGATGGCCTGGAGGGATGGGATGGGGAGGACTAGGAGCAGGCACAGGAGGGAGGGGACAGGGATATACCTATGACTGATCTGGGATTATATATATCTGTAAACAACAAACTCTGTAAAAGCAAAATAAAAATAATTAATTTAAAAAATAAACAAAAATTGAACTGAAAGTTCTTAAAAATATACTTACAAAATATGTATGAAGGCAATGCTCCTAAGGTCTTAATTTAGTTTTTTTGTTCCTTTTCTTTTTTCTTTCTCTTCCTCCCTTCTCTTTCTGCCTCTCTTCTTTCCTTTCTTCTTTCATTTCTGTTTCTTCCTTCCTCATGTCCTTGATTCCTTTCTTTTAAATAACTTAACTTTTCAAGACTCTAATGCCAAAAGCAATTGCATTTTGTGGTACCAGGGTTAGGATTTAATGTGGATTTTAGAGGATACATGCAGCCCATAGCCCCCCTCATTCCCTAAATTCTCTCTGCCTAGCTCACGATTCACTGCCTGGATTGTAATTTCTGTTCTTGAAAAATGCTACCTCAAGGCTTTTGCTGTTTCTCCTCTTGTTTGAAATGCTATTCTCCTAGACTTGACTAACTCACCACTTTTACCTTATTTAGAAATTCTTTGACATTTTAGGCTTGAAGCAGCACTCCTTACCTAAACACAGTCTTTCATTATACATAACTTCAAGTTTATTTCATGGCACCGATCGCTACCTGACACTCTGTTGCATATGTGTTAGTTTACTTATTTATCCACCTTGCTATATCACTTTACATTGTAAGATTCATGATGCTCTATTGGTCGTGTCTACTGATAGCATGACTTGCATCTATTAGGTGATGCACTAATCAAGGTTCTCCAGAGAAACAGAAGCAATAGGTGAAACAGAGACAAACAGAGATTTATTATTATGAGGGACTGGTTCACATAGTTACCTGAGATTACATGGGTTGAGCAATCCCATAATCTGGAGGCTGGCAGTCCAGGAAAATTAGTGGTATAATTCCAGTCCAATCTTGAACGTCTAAGAACCAAGAAAGTCAACAATGTAAGTCTCAGTCTGAGTCTGAAAACCCAGGAACCATGACTGTTGATGTCTGAGAGCATGAGAAGATGGATGTCCCAACTCAAGCAAAGGAAATAAGTTCACCCACCCTTCTCTTTTTGTTCTACATGGACTCTCAACAACTTGGGTGATGCCAGATCACATTGGTGATGTTGTTTATTTCTTACACTACCTATTCAAATCCTAGTCTCTTCCAGAAACACGTTCACAGAATACCCAGAAATAATATTTTATCAGCTATCTCAATATCACCTAGCCCAGCTGACACATAAAATTAACTATCTCAGATAGTTACAGTTTTCGCTGAATGAATGCATTTCTTCTAAGTGTGCATGAAATTCTGAGTAGGCTGAAGACTACTTAAGAATATAGATACAAAAAGAAAGAGTGAGTCCTGGGTAGGGTGGATCTAGAATGCTCATGTTAATAAGCCGAATGTGTTATCGCTGAAAGATCCATGAAATAGACCTATCTTGACTCTTCAGGATTTATAAGGCTTAAAGATTTCTTTGGTGAGGACTGCCATTATATTGTATATAATGTGCAGCTGTACATTCTCTTGACTCTAGAATCATTTTACTGCCAGAAAAGCACACATTTCTGTTCATTTTAAAACTCTAGATCAGATCATAAATAATTATATATTTTTTATTTTAGCAAAGATTCAGATTACACCAAAGAAAAGAGTCACAGCATAAAATCTTTTGAAAATATGCATTTGTATATTGGTTTTGCTGTATGATTGATTTGATCTTAAAAGTTATAAAGTTGGCAGCTAAAGCTTACGTTGTCTTGCATATGTGTTAGTTTACTTATTTATCCACCTTGCTATATCACTTTACATTGTAAGATTCATGATGCTCTAGCTGATAGCATGACTTGCATCTATTAGGTGATGCACTAATCAAGGTTCTCCAGAGAAACAGAAGCAATAGGTGAAACAGAGACAAACAGAGATTTATTATTATGAGGGACTGGTTCACATAGTTACCTGAGATTACATGGGTTGAGCAATCCCATAATCTGGAGGCTGGCAGTCCAGGAAAATTAGTGGTATAATTCCAGTCCAATCTTGAACGTCTAAGAACCAAGAAAGTCAACAATGTAAGTCTCAGTCTGAGTCTGAAAACCCAGGAACCATGACTGTTGATGTCTGAGAGCATGAGAAGATGGATGTCCCAACTCAAGCAAAGGAAATAAGTTCACCCACCCTTCTCTTTTTGTTCTACATGGACTCTCAACAACTTGGGTGATGCCAGATCACATTGGTGATGTTGTTTATTTCTTACACTACCTATTCAAATCCTAGTCTCTTCCAGAAACACGTTCACAGAATACCCAGAAATAATATTTTATCAGCTATCTCAATATCACCTAGCCCAGCTGACACATAAAATTAACTATCTCAGATAGTTACAGTTTTCGCTGAATGAATGCATTTCTTCTAAGTGTGCATGAAATTCTGAGTAGGCTGAAGACTACTTAAGAATATAGATACAAAAAGAAAGAGTGAGTCCTGGGTAGGGTGGATCTAGAATGCTCATGTTAATAAGCCGAATGTGTTATCGCTGAAAGATCCATGAAATAGACCTATCTTGACTCTTCAGGATTTATAAGGCTTAAAGATTTCTTTGGTGAGGACTGCCATTATATTGTATATAATGTGCAGCTGTACATTCTCTTGACTCTAGAATCATTTTACTGCCAGAAAAGCACACATTTCTGTTCATTTTAAAACTCTAGATCAGATCATAAATAATTATATATTTTTTATTTTAGCAAAGATTCAGATTACACCAAAGAAAAGAGTCACAGCATAAAATCTTTTGAAAATATGCATTTGTATATTGGTTTTGCTGTATGATTGATTTGATCTTAAAAGTTATAAAGTGCAGCTAACTTTGGAAGCCAAGTTACTAATAAAGACTGATTTACTTTTGACAAAGTTGATTGACTTCATTACCATGAAATCCAAAATTTTATGTAGTAATTTCATCAAATTTAGGATATAGAGTGACAGATTTAGATAAGTAAAACTGTTTTATAATCAAAAATACTTATCTTAGTTTAGCATATCTTCTGACTACTGTCTATTAAGTGGATTTAAACACTCAGAGTCTTAAAAAACTATAGACTTATGATTCATATTTTTAAATCATGAAATCTATTTTCTTTATTTTAGAATGTGGTTTTCCACAGATAAGTTGTATTTCTCCTAGTAAAAATATATAATTGCTACTTGATAAGATTATCAATACACAGGCTAAAAAATAGGATATATTTAATGTAACAGATGAAGGATAACAACATAACTTCTTTGCTAGGGCAGCTATTTCCAAGTATGCTGAGGACTGGATAGACATGTTGTATAAGAAATGAGATAACTGAGAATATTAGATTTTCTGAAGCATTTTAGATATATGATATCAGAGGAAACATATCTATGAAGTATGATTCTACATGCCAATTATAAATTTTAAACAATCCTCATTAAAAGTCATTCTAAAAGCATCTCATCTCTTAGTTATAATAAAGTTAATTTAGAATGATCAGAAGACTAAGTTTTATTTAAAGATTGCCTGCATGTACCCACAGACTTGCTTTTTGGTTTCAAATAAAAGACCAACAAACCGTTCTGGATCAGTCAGAGTGGATGTCTCACTTGTGGGTGATTTTAGAGTTAGCTTTTCAGTAAATAAGTTAGTGAATAAATAAGTAGTTATAATGTTTCTGTGCCTTTGTTTCCAAGGTTGAGATTTTTCTGTTTACAAAACTTCATGATTTCCTTTCAAAGAACTTTTTTCAGATAAAAGTTATAGATAGTATAATCCACCCACTTACAGTGTCCAACTTAATGGATTTTAGGATACTCAGACACTTGGAAAGTCACCACATTCAATGCTAGAACAGTTTCATCACCTTAAGAAGAAACCCGAGCTTTAACGTGATTTAATGGTTAATTTAACTTACTTAATGATTAACTATTAATAACCTATTTAATTAATGATTCACTAATACAATGATTACTCTAATAATTTTAATGTGTTCAAGTGATATCTCAGACTTTCTCCTGCACCTGTCCTAAAAGATGGATGAGAGAAGAATCTTTGTGGATCAATAAGCCCTCTATTTCAATGATTAACTTCCTTCTCAGTCTGAGACACAGAGGTTTATAATTGAGACAAAAAGAAAAAGACAAAGCTAACTTTAGGCCCTCAGTACAAGATGAAAGCATGACTGCCAATTAATGAGTCTGGATTCATGAGCAATTTGAGAATCAGTCTATTCACATTCAGCCCAGAATATATTGTTCTTTGCATCTATTTAAATATGAAATGGCTTACATCTTCTTTCCTGGAGGGGACCAAATTGCAGTAAACTCCATATGTCTTGAAAAAAGTAGCTATTTTAACTGTAGTACATTGACATCCTTAGTGAAATTCAAATATTTTATCTCAAAAAGGAATCAAAATTGATATGTCAGGATCAGGAAAGCATACATCTTCCTTTACCTAGTTGATATGCACCTAAGAATATATTTCATGTGCATTTACTTTCTCTTTCACAACAACATAAACACACACACAAGATACATATAAGCAAAATACACACCAACATATATAGAGAAAGTAGTACAAGTATACATTGTTTCATTTGGAATGTTCTTTCAACTGTTGCCAAAATCAAGATTATATTGAGGGATTATCTTAAGTAATTATCTTTATTGTTTTATTATTTTAAGTCCAACAAACCGTTCTGGATCAGTCAGAGTGGATGTCTCACTTGTGGGTGATTTTAGAGTTAGCTTTTCAGTAAATAAGTTAGTGAATAAATAAGTAGTTATAATGTTTCTGTGCCTTTGTTTCCAAGGTTGAGATTTTTCTGTTTACAAAACTTCATGATTTCCTTTCAAAGAACTTTTTTCAGATAAAAGTTATAGATAGTATAATCCACCCACTTACAGTGTCCAACTTAATGGATTTTAGGATACTCAGACACTTGGAAAGTCACCACATTCAATGCTAGAACAGTTTCATCACCTTAAGAAGAAACCCGAGCTTTAACGTGATTTAATGGTTAATTTAACTTACTTAATGATTAACTATTAATAACCTATTTAATTAATGATTCACTAATACAATGATTACTCTAATAATTTTAATGTGTTCAAGTGATATCTCAGACTTTCTCCTGCACCTGTCCTAAAAGATGGATGAGAGAAGAATCTTTGTGGATCAATAAGCCCTCTATTTCAATGATTAACTTCCTTCTCAGTCTGAGACACAGAGGTTTATAATTGAGACAAAAAGAAAAAGACAAAGCTAACTTTAGGCCCTCAGTACAAGATGAAAGCATGACTGCCAATTAATGAGTCTGGATTCATGAGCAATTTGAGAATCAGTCTATTCACATTCAGCCCAGAATATATTGTTCTTTGCATCTATTTAAATATGAAATGGCTTACATCTTCTTTCCTGGAGGGGACCAAATTGCAGTAAACTCCATATGTCTTGAAAAAAGTAGCTATTTTAACTGTAGTACATTGACATCCTTAGTGAAATTCAAATATTTTATCTCAAAAAGGAATCAAAATTGATATGTCAGGATCAGGAAAGCATACATCTTCCTTTACCTAGTTGATATGCACCTAAGAATATATTTCATGTGCATTTACTTTCTCTTTCACAACAACATAAACACACACACAAGATACATATAAGCAAAATACACACCAACATATATAGAGAAAGTAGTACAAGTATACATTGTTTCATTTGGAATGTTCTTTCAACTGTTGCCAAAATCAAGATTATATTGAGGGATTATTTTAAGTAATTATCTTTATTGTATTAAATTAGTAATAAAGGCTCATTGAAACTTATTTATTGCTTTCTTTAGATAGTTTGTAAACACAACACAGAAAGTCCCCCAAATAGAAAAATATTATCTTGTCATCAAAACAACATTTTTGTTCTACCTTTAACATCTGTCTTTTCCAACTTCTTATTACCTCTTTTTCCAATAGAATATTAATTATCCCTGGTGGATCAGATGGTAAAGAATCTGCCTGCCATGTAGCAAACCTGGGTTGGATCCATGGGTCAGAAAGATCCCCTGGAGAAGACAATGCCAACCCACCCCAGTATTCTTGCCTGGAGAATCCATGGAGAGAGGAGACTGGCAGGCTATAGTCCATGGGGTTGCAAAGAGTCAGACACAACTGAATGACTAACACACACTCCATAGAATTAGTTACTCTTCATATATACCCTCTTTTATGCCTTAAGGGAAAAGCTTTTGAAAAACTGTCTTGGGAATTTACCATGTGTACTAGCATTTAATATTTGAGAAGTCTTAGAGTGTAGATTTCTATTTAAAAGAATCTGTTAAATATTCTTGCTCATAGAACCCTTTGTTCAAATAACAATAATTAACATACTATGGAACACATCTTGGGAAGAGATTAGTTGATTCTTTTCATATTGATGATTTCTATATTGCTTGGGGGATGAATAGACTTGGACATACAACATTTTTAATGCTCTATATTCTTCAGATATATTCTTAAAATTGAAATTATAGGTAGAAATTATAGGTATTTTAAAAGAATTGATGTAGGAGTTGTTCAATTGCTTACAGAATGGTTCTGTTTGTTACAACATACCTGAGTATGTGTCTTTCCTTGAACATTTGTATGGAGTTATATTTTAAATCTTTGCCAATATAATAGGAAAAAAAGGCATTTTACTTAATTTTGATTTATTCTATGAAACATCTAAGTTTAGATTTGAGATGTTTAAAAAAACTAATGTTCATATCTTATTAATTCTAACATTTATATTTTCATGTTTTCATTTGGAATGTTCTTTCAACTGTTGCCAAAATCAAGATTATATTGAGGGATTATTTTAAGTAATTATCTTTATTGTATTAAATTAGTAATAAAGGCTCATTGAAACTTATTTATTGCTTTCTTTAGATAGTTTGTAAACACAACACAGAAAGTCCCCCAAATAGAAAAATATTATCTTGTCATCAAAACAACATTTTTGTTCTACCTTTAACATCTGTCTTTTCCAACTTCTTATTACCTCTTTTTCCAATAGAATATTAATTATCCCTGGTGGATCAGATGGTAAAGAATCTGCCTGCCATGTAGCAAACCTGGGTTGGATCCATGGGTCAGAAAGATCCCCTGGAGAAGACAATGCCAACCCACCCCAGTATTCTTGCCTGGAGAATCCATGGAGAGAGGAGACTGGCAGGCTATAGTCCATGGGGTTGCAAAGAGTCAGACACAACTGAATGACTAACACACACTCCATAGAATTAGTTACTCTTCATATATACCCTCTTTTATGCCTTAAGGGAAAAGCTTTTGAAAAACTGTCTTGGGAATTTACCATGTGTACTAGCATTTAATATTTGAGAAGTCTTAGAGTGTAGATTTCTATTTAAAAGAATCTGTTAAATATTCTTGCTCATAGAACCCTTTGTTCAAATAACAATAATTAACATACTATGGAACACATCTTGGGAAGAGATTAGTTGATTCTTTTCATATTGATGATTTCTATATTGCTTGGGGGATGAATAGACTTGGACATACAACATTTTTAATGCTCTATATTCTTCAGATATATTCTTAAAATTGAAATTATAGGTAGAAATTATAGGTATTTTAAAAGAATTGATGTAGGAGTTGTTCAATTGCTTACAGAATGGTTCTGTTTGTTACAACATACCTGAGTATGTGTCTTTCCTTGAACATTTGTATGGAGTTATATTTTAAATCTTTGCCAATATAATAGGAAAAAAAGGCATTTTACTTAATTTTGATTTATTCTATGAAACATCTAAGTTTAGATTTGAGATGTTTAAAAAAACTAATGTTCATATCTTATTAATTCTAACATTTATATTTTCATGTATTTTTATCCAATTGGAAAACAATTACAATATCTGTTTTCATTTTAGTTAATTTGGCCTAACAAATATTAACTCAGTCATTCTTTGGAATCTGTGGAATTCAGATTATGTAAAATGTTCCTTACATAAAATGGCATAGCACTTTCATATAATCTACCCATATCTTCCCTTATACTTTAAATTAGCCCTAGGTTACTTTTACTACTTTTACTACTGAAAAGAGTTTATAGGCGGACTTGGTAAGGCCAGCAGGTTCCAAGAACAAGGAGGAGGAGGAGGGTGAGAAACAAACGTTTTTAGCCAAGGTGTGTTCACCTTGATTGCCACGCCTGTGACAATAATCCATTTTGCCTAAAACTCTTTTAAGCTCAGAGCTAAGGTGTATAGCAATGTATCTTGCTGGAGGACAAGTTTCTCACCTTAACTTGTACCTATACTATCTAAAGATGTATATTGTGGGTGTGGGTCTGGTAAGACCTTTATCACCTCAATATATTCTTTTAAACTACTGTTAATAACCAACTGAAAAAGTATTAAATGCCATGCCTAAAGTGACTTTGCAGGATACTCTTCTATCCCCCTTCCAGTGTTTATGCTGGAAGTTTTTCGCTGTCCTTTCTTAATTTTTTTTTTTAACTTTTATTTTACTTTTAACTTTTACAGAGTTTTGTTGTTTACAGATATGTATGTTCCCAGATTAGTCATATGTATATCCCACCCATCCCACCCCTCCAGACCATCATACAGCACCCATGAAGGATCTGCTTTTCTCACAGAGCAATGGCTATAGCTATTTTCTTCACATATGATAGAACATGCCTTCATGTTACTTCCTTTACGCCTCTCACCCACTGTTCCTTCCTCACAAGGTCCATATGTCCACTGTCCATGTCTGTCTTTCCCTTGCTTCACATCATGTACCATCATCACCATCCTACTAGATTCTATATATATGTGTTAGTATATTGTACTTGTCCTTCTCTTTCTGATGGACTTCACTTCTTATGATACATTTAGTTTAGAATGAAAAGCATTTTATTAAAACAAAATTTTTTTTCTAATGTTCATATCTTATTAATTCTAACATTTATATTTTCATGTATTTTTATCCAATTGGAAAACAATTACAATATCTGTTTTCATTTTAGTTAATTTGGCCTAACAAATATTAACTCAGTCATTCTTTGGAATCTGTGGAATTCAGATTATGTAAAATGTTCCTTACATAAAATGGCATAGCACTTTCATATAATCTACCCATATCTTCCCTTATACTTTAAATTAGCCCTAGGTTACTTTTACTACTTTTACTACTGAAAAGAGTTTATAGGCGGACTTGGTAAGGCCAGCAGGTTCCAAGAACAAGGAGGAGGAGGAGGGTGAGAAACAAACGTTTTTAGCCAAGGTGTGTTCACCTTGATTGCCACGCCTGTGACAATAATCCATTTTGCCTAAAACTCTTTTAAGCTCAGAGCTAAGGTGTATAGCAATGTATCTTGCTGGAGGACAAGTTTCTCACCTTAACTTGTACCTATACTATCTAAAGATGTATATTGTGGGTGTGGGTCTGGTAAGACCTTTATCACCTCAATATATTCTTTTAAACTACTGTTAATAACCAACTGAAAAAGTATTAAATGCCATGCCTAAAGTGACTTTGCAGGATACTCTTCTATCCCCCTTCCAGTGTTTATGCTGGAAGTTTTTCGCTGTCCTTTCTTAATTTTTTTTTTTAACTTTTATTTTACTTTTAACTTTTACAGAGTTTTGTTGTTTACAGATATGTATGTTCCCAGATTAGTCATATGTATATCCCACCCATCCCACCCCTCCAGACCATCATACAGCACCCATGAAGGATCTGCTTTTCTCACAGAGCAATGGCTATAGCTATTTTCTTCACATATGATAGAACATGCCTTCATGTTACTTCCTTTACGCCTCTCACCCACTGTTCCTTCCTCACAAGGTCCATATGTCCACTGTCCATGTCTGTCTTTCCCTTGCTTCACATCATGTACCATCATCACCATCCTACTAGATTCTATATATATGTGTTAGTATATTGTACTTGTCCTTCTCTTTCTGATGGACTTCACTTCTTATGATAGGTTCTAGAGCCAGCCACCTCATTAGGGCTGATTCTTCTGCATGTCTTTTGGCAGCTGTATAGTATTCCAGTGTATATATGTCCCAGAGCTTTTGGATCCATTCGTTCATCAATGGGCATCTAGGCTGCTTCCATGTTCTAGGTATTGTATACAGAGCTGCAATGAAAACTGGGGTACAGGTGCTTCTTTCAGATTTAAGTTCATCAGGGTATAAGCCTAAGAGTGGAATTGCTGGGTCATATGGTGCTTCTATTTTTAGTTTTTAAATAAATCTCCATATTGTCTTCCATAGAGGCTGTATCAATTTACATTCCCACCAGCAATGCAGGAGGATTCCCTTTTTTTCTGCACCCTCTCCAGCATATATTGTCTGTCGATTTGTGGATGATGGCCATTCTGACGGGTGTGAGGTGATATCTCATTGTAGTTTTGATTTGCATTTCTCTGATTATAAGTGAAGTTGAGCATCATGTCATGTGTTTTTGGGCCATCTGTATGTCCTCTTTGGAGAGGTGTCTGTTTAGGTCCTTTTCCCATTTTTTGATTGGGTTGTTCATTTTTCTGGTGCTGAGTTGTCTGAGTTGCTTGTAGATTTTGAAGACTAATTCTTTGTCTGTTGTTTCATTTGCTGATTTTCTCCCACTCTGTGGGCTGTCTGTTCAGCTTTATTGTAGTTTGTTTTGCTGTACAAAAGCTTTGAAGTTTCATGAGGTCCCACGTGTTCATTTTTCTTTTCAGTTCTGCTATTCTAGTAGGTGGGTCAGAGAAGATCTTGCTTTGATTGATGTCCTGGAGGGTTTTGCCTATATTCTCCTCTAAGAGTTTGATGGTTTCTGGTCTTACATTTAGGTCTTTAATCCATTTTGAGTTGATCTTTGTGCATGGTGTCAGGGAATGTTCCAACTTCATTTTTTGCATGTAGCTGTCCAATTTTCCCAGCACCATTTGTTGAAGAGGCTGTCTTTGTCCCATTTTATAGTTTCGCCTCCTTTGTCAAAAATAAGGTCCTAGGTGCATTTCTATATATATTTTTTTGTTAGTATATTGTACTTGTCCTTCTCTTTCTGATGGACTTCACTTCTTATGATAGGTTCTAGAGCCAGCCACCTCATTAGGGCTGATTCTTCTGCATGTCTTTTGGCAGCTGTATAGTATTCCAGTGTATATATGTCCCAGAGCTTTTGGATCCATTCGTTCATCAATGGGCATCTAGGCTGCTTCCATGTTCTAGGTATTGTATACAGAGCTGCAATGAAAACTGGGGTACAGGTGCTTCTTTCAGATTTAAGTTCATCAGGGTATAAGCCTAAGAGTGGAATTGCTGGGTCATATGGTGCTTCTATTTTTAGTTTTTAAATAAATCTCCATATTGTCTTCCATAGAGGCTGTATCAATTTACATTCCCACCAGCAATGCAGGAGGGTTCCCTTTTCTCCGCACCCTCTCCAGCATATATTGTCTGTCGATTTGTGGATGATGGCCATTCTGACGGGTGTGAGGTGATATCTCATTGTAGTTTTGATTTGCATTTCTCTGATTATAAGTGAAGTTGAGCATCATGTCATGTGTTTTTGGGCCATCTGTATGTCCTCTTTGGAGAGGTGTCTGTTTAGGTCCTTTTCCCATTTTTTGATTGGGTTGTTCATTTTTCTGGTGCTGAGTTGTCTGAGTTGCTTGTAGATTTTGAAGACTAATTCTTTGTCTGTTGTTTCATTTGCTGATTTTCTCCCACTCTGTGGGCTGTCTGTTCAGCTTTATTGTAGTTTGTTTTGCTGTACAAAAGCTTTGAAGTTTCATGAGGTCCCACGTGTTCATTTTTCTTTTCAGTTCTGCTATTCTAGTAGGTGGGTCAGAGAAGATCTTGCTTTGATTGATGTCCTGGAGGGTTTTGCCTATATTCTCCTCTAAGAGTTTGATGGTTTCTGGTCTTACATTTAGGTCTTTAATCCATTTTGAGTTGATCTTTGTGCATGGTGTCAGGGAATGTTCCAACTTCATTTTTTTGCATGGAGCTGTCCAATTTTCCCAGCACCATTTGTTGAAGAGGCTGTCTTTGTCCCATTTTATAGTTTCGCCTCCTTTGTCAAAAATAAGGTACCCATAGGTGCGTGGGTTTATCTCTGGGTTCTCTATGTTGTTCCATTGATCTATAGTTCTGTTTTTGTGCCAGTACCATACTGTCTTGATGACTGTTGCTTTGTAGTAGAGCTTGAAGTTAGGGAGGCTGATCCCTCCAGCTCCATTCTTCTTCCTCAGGATTGCTTTGGCTATTCGAGGTCTTTTGTGTTTCCATATGAACTGTGTTATTCTTTGGGCTAGTTCTGTGAAGAATGTCATTGGAAGTTGGATAGGGATCGCATTGAATCTATAGATGACATTTAGTAGTATGGTCATTTTCACAATATTGATTCTTCCGACCCAGGAACATGGAGCATCTCTCCATCTGTTTTAAGTCTTCTTTAATTTCTCTCGTGAGTGTCTTGTAATTTTCTGTGTACAGTTCTTTTGTTTCTTTGGGTAGGTTTATTCCTAGATATTTGATTCTTTTGGTTGCAATGGTGAAGGGGATTGCCTCTTTGATTTCGTTTTCTGATTTTTCATTGTTTGTGTATAGGAATGCCAGTGATTCTGTGTATTGATTTTGTATCCCGGGACTTTGCTGAATTCATTGATTAGCTCTAGTAGTTTTGTAATAGTGTCTTTGGGATTTTCTACGTATAATATCATGTCGTCTGCGAATAGAGAGAGTTTGACTTCTTCCTTTCCAATCTGGATTCCTTTTATTTCTTTGTCTTCTCTTATTGCTGTTGCTAGAACTTCCAGGACTATGTTGAGTAATAGTGGTGAAAGTGGATACCCCCATCTTGTTCCTGATCTTAGAGGCAATGCTTTGAATTTTTCACCATTGAGGATAATCCACGTGTTCATTTTTTTCTTTTGCAGGGTTTTCGCTATTCTAGTAGGTGGGTCAGAGAAGATCTTGCTTTGATTGATGTCCTGGAGGGTTTTGCCTATATTCTCCTCTAAGAGTTTGATGGTTTCTGGTCTTACATTTAGGTCTTTAATCCATTTTGAGTTGATCTTTGTGCATGGTGTCAGGGAATGTTCCAACTTCATTTTTTTTGCATGGAGCTGTCCAATTTTCCCAGCACCATTTGTTGAAGAGGCTGTCTTTGTCCCATTTTATAGTTTCGCCTCCTTTGTCAAAAATAAGGTACCCATAGGTGCGTGGGTTTATCTCTGGGTTCTCTATGTTGTTCCATTGATCTATAGTTCTGTTTTTGTGCCAGTACCATACTGTCTTGATGACTGTTGCTTTGTAGTAGAGCTTGAAGTTAGGGAGGCTGATCCCTCCAGCTCCATTCTTCTTCCTCAGGATTGCTTTGGCTATTCGAGGTCTTTTGTGTTTCCATATGAACTGTGTTATTCTTTGGGCTAGTTCTGTGAAGAATGTCATTGGAAGTTGGATAGGGATCGCATTGAATCTATAGATGACATTTAGTAGTATGGTCATTTTCACAATATTGATTCTTCCGACCTAGGAACATGGAGCATCTCTCCATCTGTTTTAAGTCTTCTTTAATTTCTCTCGTGAGTGTCTTGTAATTTTCTGTGTACAGTTCTTTTGTTTCTTTGGGTAGGTTTATTCCTAGATATTTGATTCTTTTGGTTGCAATGGTGAAGGGGATTGCCTCTTTGATTTCGTTTTCTGATTTTTCATTGTTTGTGTATAGGAATGCCAGTGATTCTGTGTATTGATTTTGTATCCCGGGACTTTGCTGAATTCATTGATTAGCTCTAGTAGTTTTGTAATAGTGTCTTTGGGATTTTCTACGTATAATATCATGTCGTCTGCGAATAGAGAGAGTTTGACTTCTTCCTTTCCAATCTGGATTCCTTTTATTTCTTTGTCTTCTCTTATTGCTGTTGCTAGAACTTCCAGGACTATGTTGAGTAATAGTGGTGAAAGTGGATACCCCCATCTTGTTCCTGATCTTAGAGGCAATGCTTTGAATTTTTCACCATTGAGGATAATGTTGCTGTGGGCTTCTGATATATGGCTTCTGACTGTGTTGAGATAGTTTCCTTCTATGCCCATTTTTTGAAGAGTTTTTATTATAAATGGGCGTTGGTGTTTTTTCAAAGGCCTTTTCTGCATCTATTGAGATGATCATGTGATTTTTGTCTCTCAATTTGTTGATATGGTGTATCAGACTGATTGATTTGCGGATATTGAAGAATGCTTGCATGCCTGGGACGAACCTGACTTGATCATTATGAACTTTTCACTGCATGAAGCTCTGAGTGACCATCGCTGAGTCTTTTGATCCCAATGTGAATTCTTCTCCTTTGGATATTAAGAATCTGACATTGTTCACAGTAACCTACCGTCATCTATCACCTATCATCTGGGGGCTTGTCTGGGATCCTCAAGACAAGGTAAAGAAACTCAGAGCTTCATCTCTTCTGTTCTCTCAAGCACATGACTTCCGCTTTATTTTACTAACCCCCAGTATGCCAGTGTGTGAATACGATTTGCTTAAAATGTATAGAAACCTGTATGAAGTGAATATGAAGTCCAACTTTGCAGTTCTGTGGACATGTCCTGTAATGCAGCCCCGAGTTCTGCCAAGGTCAAGAGGTGTCCACCTCTGCAAGAAACTGGTAAAATGAATGAAGTGCGTGGACTGGATTCTCCTTTTCTCTCAACTTTTCCAGGACCCTTTAACCATTTCATAATTGTCTGAAAACTTGGCGTTTTTAACTTAATCTGTCAGTTCATGGATTTTCAAGAGATGCACGATTTGTGTTGTTCTCATGTAGCTATGTTCAGACCTCAAATGTACTTTGACAGATTGATGGCTTTTTTGGGTCTACGGATGATAATGCATGGTTGTTCTTAGTTGGTGGATCTCTAGCTCCAGGAATGTCTCTTAGGTTGAAAGATATAGAAGATGCTCTGTCGTAGGCAAAGGAATCACCTTGGCTGAGTGGTTAGGAAGAGGCTGATCTGACGCTTTTCCTCTATTTGGCTGCTTTATAGAATTTGTTGGGATAAAAGTGAGCAAAATATGAGAGCTTTGCTCCAAAGAAAAGGGACACGACTCCTCCCAACCGGGTACGGTTGTCTCAGGTGACAGAAATTTATAGGAGTGGTGAAGGTCTCAGCCTCATACTGTGCAGTGGTCCCATGGGGAAACCCACTCATTAAATGAAAGATTTGCTCATCTGGGGGTCACACATAAGAACTGGCCACTCAGAGACCAGAGCAACCACAGTGCTCTTAGATTGCCTGAGGTGGGTTCCGAGACATGTGAAAGAGCTGAAACGACTCTGGGGTGACTCCTGGAAGAGTGAAGCTCACAAGCAGCACATGGTCCATGACACAATTCCACTAGTAATTTTATCCCTGACAAATTCAGCTTAAAATGAGAGAAAGAATCTCTCATAAACAGAAACAACGGGCATCCAAAAGCCAAAGTCAATGTGTGACTAACACTCCAGCCAGATTCGTGTAAAATATGTATGGAGCTTACATTTGCAAGTACTTAGTAAATTAGGAAACTATATTAAAAAATGTCTAACCAAAAGTACCAAACTGGGGCTCTTGCCATTCCAAAATTAATATTTTTGTGCACACAATTAAAAATGCCAGTCATGCTTACTTTGCTATCTTTTTTTTTTTTTAAACATGTATTTATTTATTTATTTTGGCGGGGGTGGGCGGGCCACTTCCACTGGTCTTTCATTTGTCTCGTTTTATCCATTTTTGTTCTTTGGCCCGTGTGGGCCTTCCATCGCAGTGGCCTGTTGTCGCAGAGTGCCGGCTCTGGGCGCATGCGCTCCAGAGCTCCCGCTCAGTAACTGGACATATCAGCCCAGCCGCTCCGGGGCACGTGGGATCTTCCCAGGCCAGGGATCGAACCGGCGCCCCTTGCACTGCAAGGTGGTGTCCTTACCCACTGGACCACCAGGGAAGCCCCTAAACTGACAAAGGGGGATACTCTTCTATCCCCCTTCCAGTGTCTATGCTGGAAGCTTTTCCCAATCCTTTCTTTAATAAACTTTTCACTTCACGATGCTCTGAGTGACCATGGCTGAGTCTTTTGATCCCAATGTGAATTCTCCATCGTCTATTACCTATCAATATAAGACAAATGCTGTTAAATATTTGCTGGCAAAGGAAAATTCAACTTTTTCCTTTTGAAACTTTCTGGATTTTTTCCCCAAATGTTTTTGATCTGTGGTGGGCTGAATTTGAGGATGCAGGACCCACAGATATGGAAGCCTGATTATATTTAGTTGTGTGACATTAAAGACACTAAATTATGCATCTAATTTAACATGTGAAAGAGCAACGACTCTGGGGTAGACTGCCTGGAAGAGTGAGAGCTTCGAGACATGTGAAAGAGCTGAAACGACTCTGGGGTGACTCCTGGAAGAGTGAAGCTCACAAGCAGCACATGGTCCATGACACAATTCCACTAGTAATTTTATCCCTGACAAATTCAGCTTAAAATGAGAAAAAGAATCTCTCATAAACAGAAACAACGGGCATCCAAAAGCCAAAGTCAATGTGTGACTAACACTCCAGCCAGATTCGTGTAAAATATGTATGGAGCTTACATTTGCAAGTACTTAGTAAATTAGGAAACTATATTAAAAAATGTCTAACCAAAAGTACCAAACTGGGGCTCTTGCCATTCCAAAATTAATATTTTTGTGCACACAATTAAAAATGCCAGTCATGCTTACTTTGCTATCTTTTTTTTTTTTTAAACATGTATTTATTTATTTATTTTGGCGGGGGTGGGCGGGCCACTTCCACTGGTCTTTCATTTGTCTCGTTTTATCCATTTTTGTTCTTTGGCCCGTGTGGGCCTTCCATCGCGGTGGCCTGTTGTCGCAGAGTGCCGGCTCTGGGCGCATGCGCTCCAGAGCTCCCGCTCAGTAACTGGACATATCAGCCCAGCCGCTCCGGGGCACGTGGGATCTTCCCAGGCCAGGGATCGAACCGGCGCCCCTTGCACTGCAAGGTGGTGTCCTTACCCACTGGACCACCAGGGAAGCCCCTAAACTGACAAAGGGGGATACTCTTCTATCCCCCTTCCAGTGTCTATGCTGGAAGCTTTTCCCAATCCTTTCTTTAATAAACTTTTCACTTCACGATGCTCTGAGTGACCATGGCTGAGTCTTTTGATCCCAATGTGAATTCTCCATCGTCTATTACCTATCAATATAAGACAAATGCTGTTAAATATTTGCTGGCAAAGGAAAATTCAACTTTTTCCTTTTGAAACTTTCTGGATTTTTTCCCCAAATGTTTTTGATCTGTGGTGGGCTGAATTTGAGGATGCAGGACCCACAGATATGGAAGCCTGATTATATTTAGTTGTGTGACATTAAAGACACTAAATTATGCTACTCTCTTTTTTGATTCCTAATACATTTTAAAGCAATTGTAAAGGTGAAAAACACTTCAGCTAACAACTGTACTGATGCTAGCAGTCTTTCTTTGGTTTTGGAGAAAAAACCAATCTGAGCTTTTTTAAGAAAAAATGGAAGTTCCATAGAAAATATAGATATGTTTTAATGGTTTAATAGAATATCTCCCAGAATTCACAGTTTTGGACAATCAAAACAGGAAAACTGTTGATAAGTCAACCTCAAGATATTCACACTTGCCATTTTGAAAGTCAAAGTTTTAATGGGATTTTACCTCAACTGCTCTGTAGTTTGTGAACTAATTCCAATTTCCAGATTCCCAGAAGAGATGCTCTGATTAGCCCAGCTCTGGAAAGATGTAGCTGATAATAGATATATGTAGATATAATATTAGTGACACATATTTACTGTAACTTGTTGGGTTCCACATGAAGACTCTTGACCCTAGAAAAGTTAAAGGATCAGGTCTTAGGTCATCAGAAAAAGTTGAAGGAAGTGATTGTCAACTATAGCAGCATCACCTTATGGCTTGGGTCCCATCCTCTTATTGTTTCATTTCCCATCTCTGCACACCCTGAGCTTAACGTCAGAAGTTGGTGTCTGCTCCATAGACCAGATTTCCCTCAAGGGAAGACATACACATACACAAACAAACACACCACAAATATACACTCAAGACTGTTATACCAGGGTTAAGAGCTGCTTTTGAACTATTTAGAATAGTTTTTTTGAAAATTTGATAATGTTAGGGAGTTAATTTCTGCAAATGTCTATTGAATACCTTAAATTTTTTTCTATAGAGAAACTAGTCTATATACTTTATACTAATCATTTGATTCTCTGTGTACTCAGTATTCCTTCACTGTTTAGCCTTCCATAGACAAAGCATTGCATGTTAAAATCTTTTACTACAACTCTATTTCTAAAAAGCATAGACCCCAGATCAAATCTAGTCTGCCGTCGTATTTTGTTAGGTACACGTAACTTTTTATCATGGTAAAATACCACACAACAACACATGCTTCACCATTTAAATCATTTTAAAATGTACTATTCCCCAGCATTAATGTACATTTACACTGTTGCGGAACCATCACCACTATCCATCTCTAAATGTTTTTCATTATTCTACATGGGAAGTCTAAACCATTAAGCAGTAATTCCTAGTTATCCCCATCACAACCCCTGAAGACCACCATTTACTTTTCTGTCTCTATGAATTTGACTACTGTAGATATATCAAAAGTGTGGTATCTTTTTTTAAGACTGATATATATATATATATATTCCATTGTGTGTGTGTATGTGTGTGTGTGCACGCACACGTGCACGTGTGTGCTCAGTCGGTCAGTTGTGTTCAGCTCTGCGATCCCATGAACTGTATCCTGCCATGCTCTTTTGTTGATGGGGTTTCCCAGGTTAAGAATACTGGAGCTGCTTGCCATTTCTTACTCCAGATGATCCTCCTGATCCAGAGATCGAACCTGAATCTCCTGTATTGGCAGGATTCTTTAACACAGGGCCACCTGGAAAGCCATTTATACATACACATCACTTGTTATTTTCTATATTTTTATGTGCCATTTTAGTGTCAAATTTGTGTTTAATTGTTGCTTTGATGTGTAGTCCCGCATAATGCTTTGAAACATTTAAAAAAAGTAGTCAATATTGAAAAGTCTAAAGATTTTACATAAAAATCTAGAATTGTAGCTTCTTTTGAAAAACTGGAGGGAATAAACAGTTCTATCTAGCAGCTATGAGATGGAGCTAAGATGTGGTAGCTACCTACCTTTAGGTAGGACATACACTTTCCTATATCAAGTAGATCACTTTTCCCCAGGCCATCCTACTCACCCACTCATATTTTCACAGCTACTATAAACTATTAGTTCCCCTGGACTGTTATCAAGTCATTCTAGATAATATACACTTTTATCTGGGTTTAGTCCATAAATATTCTGATGTTCACCTGCCATGGGGCAGAGAGGACAATAATTGACTGAGGACATAAAGATAAATTTGGTAGGCTGAGTGAAATGGCTCTTTTTCAGTTGTTATAACCATATTAGGTCTATAACCATGGAGTTTGTGGTTAGCTTTTAACTCAGAATGTGCCCTAAATTGAAATTATCTCCACAAGTATTGTTGCTTTGAGTGGTTTAGACATCTAATTAAATTCAAGACAGATTCGGAAATTGCCTTAAGATACTTATGCTAGCACTATTTGTGAAAACAAGAAAAAGCAAATAGCTATTTTAATGGGAAAAACACTCAGCCATGAAGACTACGTTTCTAATTTTTGATTGTAACAGGGCATGTTTGACTGGGGTCTATTCACAGCTACTACAACCAATAGCCAGCAACAGTACCCTTTCTCTCCTCATGGTGTCTGCTTAAATCTGTTGCAAAATTTTCTTTTTAATAAGGAGAGAAATGAGATTATGATTGTAGTGATGTGACGCATCCCATTTTCCTACATGACAAGGACTTGAGCCCTGACTGAGAGAGAAGTTAAAGAAAGAAACATGTAGAACAGTTTTGGACAAATGGGAACAAGGAAACCAAGTATGGCTAAGAATTGAGGAAGAGAATGATTTTATTGCCTCTCTGCACAGAACACAGCATACAGCTGGAGGCTTGAAAACTTTGGCAACATTCAGTGATAGCAAGATTTGCATAAATATTGACTTCTGGATGGCACCATCAATATGGATGCTTCTCTGTGCAGCTTAGCAGGAAAAGAAATTGGACAGCAAAACTGGGAGCAGAAGAACAAGCCCTGAACAAATGCTGTGTCATGAATGTAGCTGAAAGACTAATGTATTAATTCATCGTGTGAGAAAGCTACCTGGGAACAATCAGAAAACAATAAAGACACTTTGAGGCGTTCTTGGATCCTCTGGTGGCTCAGGCAGTAAAGAATATGCCTGCAGTGCAGCAGACCTGGGTTCGATCCCTGGGTTGGGAAGATCCCTTGGAAGAGGGCATGGCAACACGCTCCAGTATTTTTGCTTGGAGAATTTCCATGAACAGAGCTGCAGTCCATGGAGTTGCAAAAGCTGGATATCACTGAGTGATTAAACACAGCATAACACAGAGGGGTTCTAGTTCTCAAAAAATAGGTTACTGAGGATTCTCATCATTATAATTTGGATAAGAATAAAAACCCTAAAAATTTACAATATAGATTTGGAATTTTGGGCTTATTCATTTGTATGAGTTAAAATGCCCTCTACTGCTTGTAACAGGCAAAATTACTTAAAAAAATGGCTTGGATGGAGAGTGAGAAGAGATGTCTTCTGTGGAAGAGTAGTCTAGAGGAACTACAATATTAAAGTGTGGTGGTTTACATTTCTGCAGTCCTCTTGGCTCTCCCCTTCACCATAGGGTGGCTATTCTCAGGCTATACTAGGGAAAGTTTTAGCTATTACATGTGCCATATTCAGATATAAGTCTGGAAAGAAAAATAAAGGGAACTATTTCCAGAATTCCTCACAGACTTTGCTTGCAGGTCTTTGGTCAGAATTTGGTAAAAATGTCTAATTGTAAGAGTACTGTGGTTAAGAAAATGAGATTTTAATGATTAATTTTGATGTATGAGAAAATCTCCCTGAGTGGAGATCACTTTCCTCTTAGTCACATGGGGCTAAAGGTTGAATTGAAACAGAAAATGGAATTCAAATGTGGCAGAGGAAGGATGAAATAGATTAAGGACAATCAAGAGCATATACCTTTGAGTCTATCTTTGAAACATTCAAGTTGACAGCTCAGGCCATATAGACTCTGGTCTTCCATAGCAAACTTACGCTTGATCTCAAGGCATGTTTGTCTATCTTTTCTGAACTATAAGCCACACACATAGGGAAGATGAAACCATGAGGACAATCTAAAGAAAATTATTCCTTGAATGAATACGTAAACACAGTTAGCTTCCACAAAAGATGTACACAAACAACTTCATCTCCATACCAGGGAAGAGTGACAGAAGAAATGCCAGCAAGAAGAAGAGAAGAGAGCAAAAGTTTTACAAAGGTCAAAGGAGATCCATTATGAAGATTAATTTAAAAAATGTTTTTTATGATTCAATATTATACTTTTCTCATGCCTTTCTCATTCCATCTCATTCCTTCTATATGTTACCATTGTGGGGAATATACTCATTTTTTTAAGTTCTATTTCACTCACCCACTCACTTGTTCACTCAGTTGTGTCTGACCTTTTACAAATTCATGAACTATAGCCCTTCAGGCTCCTCTGTCCATAGAGTTTTCCAGGAAAGAATATTGGAATGAGTTGCCATTTCTTATTAAAAAATATGCTGATGATGTGTATGTCAAGTACATAAAAGGGAAAATGTATGAATGGGAGCAGAGTTGAGGATGGTAGAAAATAAATGACTTTGCTGGAATAGAGTAACAATTTACAACAATTTATGGGCAGTTGGCTCAGGTCTAATTCTCAGGGCATTTCTGCAGTCCTCTTGGCTCTCCCTTCACCATAGGGTGGCTATTCTCAGGCTATACTAGGAAAGTTTTAGCTATTACATGTGCCATATTCAGATATAAGTCTGGAAAGAAAAATAAAGGGAACTATTTCCAGAATTCCTCACAGACTTTGCTTGCAGGTCTTTGGTCAGAATTTGGTAAAAATGTCTAATTGTAAGAGTACTGTGGTTAAGAAAATGAGATTTTAATGATTAATTTTGATGTATGAGAAAATCTCCCTGAGTGGAGATCACTTTCCTCTTAGTCACATGGGGCTAAAGGTTGAATTGAAACAGAAAATGGAATTCAAATGTGGCAGAGGAAGGATGAAATAGATTAAGGACAATCAAGAGCATATACCTTTGAGTCTATCTTTGAAACATTCAAGTTGACAGCTCAGGCCATATAGACTCTGGTCTTCCATAGCAAACTTACGCTTGATCTCAAGGCATGTTTGTCTATCTTTTCTGAACTATAAGCCACACACATAGGGAAGATGAAACCATGAGGACAATCTAAAGAAAATTATTCCTTGAATGAATACGTAAACACAGTTAGCTTCCACAAAAGATGTACACAAACAACTTCATCTCCATACCAGGGAAGAGTGACAGAAGAAATGCCAGCAAGAAGAAGAGAAGAGAGCAAAAGTTTTACAAAGGTCAAAGGAGATCCATTATGAAGATTAATTTAAAAAATGTTTTTTATGATTCAATATTATACTTTTCTCATGCCTTTCTCATTCCATCTCATTCCTTCTATATGTTACCATTGTGGGGAATATACTCATTTTTTTAAGTTCTATTTCACTCACCCACTCACTTGTTCACTCAGTTGTGTCTGACCTTTTACAAATTCATGAACTATAGCCCTTCAGGCTCCTCTGTCCATAGAGTTTTCCAGGAAAGAATATTGGAATGAGTTGCCATTTCTTATTAAAAAATATGCTGATGATGTGTATGTCGAAGTACATAAAAGGGAAAATGTATGAATGGGAGCAGAGTTGAGGATGGTAGAAAATAAATGACTTTGCTGGAATAGAGTAACAATTTACACAATTATGCCATGGGATAATATTCTAAATAATGGGCTGGGTCAAGCGGAGGACCAAATAACTGTTATTACTTTCACCCTTTATTTTTTAAACTTAGTGCCGATGAACAAGTGCATTCATATGTGTATGAGTGTCATATGTAATAGTCTATTTGAAACTAATAATAATGAGCACTAATAACCAATTAAAACGTTATACATCACCTGTCTTTCCTTTATATGGCTTTCCACATGTCAAATTCAGTACAAATTCATATTCAATGATTTACAATTTCATTTAGAGGGAACATCATTTTTCTGAAATTCACCTTAATCATAAATGCACATGTGTTATATATTCATCCTGATCTTTATGTGTTCGATTATTTAGAGAGTAAGTCTATATTTATTAATAAGATAACTAAAGGACAGTAGGATACATCTGTACTCTAATCTGAAATAATCAGTTTACATATATGAAAATATCAATACAACTGAGAACACATACAAGGTGATTTATTAAATGTTTCTTTCAATTTGTTTCAACAAATATTTGGAATATTTGAAGACTAAAACAGTTTAAATAGTAAATGCTTTCAGAGGAAGTAGATTTTGAGACCAGTATTGAAAGAATGGGTCAGGCCAATACTTAGGTTAAAAGACATGTGAAGAGAAGGCCTCCAAAGGTGGGAAATGCCCTGAAATTATATGAGGGCAAAGAAATAAGTGATGTCTACTGTCAAGAGGACAGCAAGAGAATGTGTTTGATATGATAGAGACACTGTGGCTCTGGAGATGATAAGAAAGGCCATGTCAAAGAAACATCATATTGAATGCCTCAGAATCTTAGGGGCTAATGTGGCCACTTATCTCTTTTGCTTAGTTATAACAGCGGTTTGGGGGTAAATGCACAACACAATTTTTAATGAACTCTCATCGGCTATAGGGAATCTGAAGAAAATAATGAGTATCTGTGTTAACTGATAATGTTTGGATAAGAGCACAGACTTATGAATTTTAGACGAGATCGGGCGCGTTCAGGGTGGTATGGCCATAGACACTTATGAATTTTATAGCTAACACAATATACTGTCGATGGTGCCTTAATTCTGAGGAGGCTTGATAGCACTCTATTGGAGTTCTTGAAAAAAAAAAAAAAGTTTTCTGCAAATTATTCAAATTAAATAGCTTAAAATTTTCAATTTATTAGGTTTTAGAGATTTCTAAGCTTCTTTAAATCAAAGGCACATATTTTATAACTTTATATTAATCTTATTTCTCATCTTACAGACCCATGTAATTTCTTGCTAACACAATAAACTCATTTAAAATCTTGAAGATAGATTCAACTAAGTCTTCATTATGACTGACAAGCTACAATTTTATCTGACAGTGATTTTTTAAAGGTTGCCTGAAAATAAACTAATTATATTTTCCTCAAAAAGCTTTGAAATGATCATCAATTTATACAGATTTTTTCTCATCATCTAAAATTATTCAGTCAACTGGTAAATACATACCTACAATTCTTTCTGCATATAATATGAGTCACTCAGTGTGCAATATCTGAATCTGAATTTTGAATTCCAAGTGACAAAGCTCCTGTTAGAAATATTTGCAGAACTTGCATCTCATGTAAAAGTTCCTTAAGTTTAAAATGTGCTTAGCCAGAAATATACGAGCATTATGGGAAGTTTTACATAGAGATACAAGTGGCTTATAAATGCCTTCATATCTTCCATGCTAATGCGGCTGCTGCTTTATATAAAAACAGAAAGCACATTGTAACAAATTTATCCAATTTATAGTTCTCTGCCTGTAACACTGGTAACACTGAATGTGCATAAGACTTCCTTGCTCATTTGATAAAAGCATCACCATACCAAGGTCCCAAACTGCTCATTTCAAATGTGTGTCCTAGTATTTCACAGTTAAGTTGTTTCTCAGACCTCAGCAGCATAAGAAAAAAATAGAAAACTGTTTAGCTTTTTACTCCTACCCAATTTTATATATTTGCAATCCATTCATTTTTATTACAACAGGAGGAAATATTTTTTCTGCTACAAGATACTTAAGGAAGAAGAGCTATTTCTTTAGGAACTTGATTAAGAAACCAGATGTCATGTTATGAGGGCCTAACAATGTTTCAAATTTAAGATGCTGAAAAACAAATACAGAACCATTCCACTTAAACTAGCTCCCAGTTTAGAACTGGTATTTTAATTTTTATTAACAGTAACATCAATGTCCAGGTATTTATATATGACAAAAAGAAGTGATACAGTTTGGGCAAGGACGGCAGCTGCAGAGCTGGTAAGAAATACTCTGAATTTGAAGATACATGCAGACAAACATGCACACTTTAATTACAGCAAAATTTGTCATTTTTATTATAAATTTCTAAGGCTTCTGACCCACACAGACAACTACCTGCACAATGAAGACTTCCATCCCTCCCCCAATCTCACAATTTTCTTACGTTCTTTTGTAATCAATGCTGAGACTACTGATAAGCTCACCAAAGAGTACAATTATTATTTCTATCATTTTCATCTGATTACTTTGTATAATTTCAATCTTACTGTTGAGATCCCCAGTATATGTATACATGTTGTTCATCTTTTTTCTGCTAGAGCTTTTAAGATACTAAGAATAGCTATTTTAAATTTCCTATCTAATGTTTTCAAGTGATGATCATATCTGAGTCTGGTTCTATTGATTTTGTTCTCGCTTGACAATTTCATCCTCCCCTCACCCCTTTTCTGTTTGATATGTCTTGTAGTTTGCGACTGGAAGTTTGTCACTGTGTATAGGACTGTAGAAACTGAAGTAATTGTATTTATACTAGGAAATAAGAATGCCTCTTCCACTAAACCTTTACTATGGGAACTTAGGTAACCCTAATTAGAAATTCATTTTAGTTTGGTTTTTGTTGTAGCATATCCTTAAATTATTCTAACTTCACCTTGTGTTTAAGGTGTAGTCTGGATTCTTGAAGGATTTCTCACATTGTTTATATTCTATTGTTAATGTCTGTTGTTGCCTATTCCTGCATATCCTAGAATTTGCCCTTCCCCAGGGATAAACTGGTAGTACTTGTTACTCTATACTTGCTGGTTTTTATTTTTTTAGAAAAAAATTTTTTGGGGTATAGTTGATTTACAATGTTGTGTTAGTAATAACTGAACAGCAAAGTGAATCAGTTATATATATATTCAGTTATATATATAGCCACTGAATCAGTTATATATAATGTATATATATATATATAAGTTATATCAGTGAATCAGTTATATATATATCCACTCTTTTTTTTAAGATTCTTTTCCAGTATAAGCCATTACAGTATTGAATATCAAGTTCCCTGTGCTATACAGCAGGTTCTTACTAGTCATCTATTTTATATAGAGTGATATGTACATATCAATCCCAATGGCCCCCAGCCCCTGGTAACCAAAACTTTGTTTTCCATATCCATGACTCTATTTCTGTTTTGTAAATAAGTTCATGTGCATCCTTCTTTTTAGATTCCACATATAAATGGCATCATACTTGTCTTTCTGTGTTGGACTTACTTTACTCGGTGTGACAGTCTCTAGGTCCACCCGTGTTGTGATTCAAGGCAATTGTTCTCTTTCTCCTTGTCCATTCTCAGTCCTAGGTTCTGCATTCCTCTGCCTTGGGGCTAGCTTTCTCTACTTACTTTCCACCCCAGTGGTAGGAGATAATTATATGGGCCAATGTCCTTTTCTTGCTTTTCCCCCAGAGTTTTATTTTGTTTTCTGTTCCCTTATTCTAATTGCAATGGATCTTTACCTGTGCTTCTAGGATTTCCAATCTTTCTTCCAGAGGATTAATTCTTTTGTTTCATATGAGAGAAAGATACTGTATGGTAAGGTACTTCATGTCTTCTCTGCATCAGAAAAGACTAATGGGTATTTATACTAGGAAATAAGAATGCCTCTTCCACTAAACCTTTACTATGGGAACTTAGGTAACCCTAATTAGAAATTCATTTTAGTTTGGTTTTTGTTGTAGCATATCCTTAAATTATTCTAACTTCACCTTGTGTTTAAGGTGTAGTCTGGATTCTTGAAGGATTTCTCACATTGTTTATATTCTATTGTTAATGTCTGTAGTTGCCTATTCCTGCATATCCTCGAATTTGCCCCTCCCCAGGGATAAACTGGTAGTACTTGTTACTCTATACTTGCTGGTTTTTATTTTTTTAGAAAAAAATTTTTTGGGGTATAGTTGATTTACAATGTTGTGTTAGTAATAACTGAACAGCAAAGTGAATCAGTTATATATATATTCAGTTATATATATAGCCACTGAATCAGTTATATATAATGTATATATATATATAAGTTATATCAGTGAATCAGTTATATATATATCCACTCTTTTTTTTAAGATTCTTTTCCAGTATAAGCCATTACAGTATTGAATATCAAGTTCCCTGTGCTATACAGCAGGTTCTTACTAGTCATCTATTTTATATAGAGTGATATGTACATATCAATCCCAATGGCCCCCAGCCCCTGGTAACCAAAACTTTGTTTTCCATATCCATGACTCTATTTCTGTTTTGTAAATAAGTTCATGTGCATCCTTCTTTTTAGATTCCACATATAAATGGCATCATACTTGTCTTTCTGTGTTGGACTTACTTTACTCCGTGTGACAGTCTCTAGGTCCACCCATGTTGTGATTCAAGGCAATTGTTCTCTTTCTCCTTGTCCATTCTCAGTCCTAGGTTCTGCATTCCTCTGCCTTGGGGCTAGCTTTCTCTACTTACTTTCCACCCCAGTGGTAGGAGATAATTATATGGGCCAATGTCCTTTTCTTGCTTTTCCCCCAGAGTTTTATTTTGTTTTCTGTTCCCTTATTCTAATTGCAATGGATCTTTACCTGTGCTTCTAGGATTTCCAATCTTTCTTCCAGAGGATTAATTCTTTTGTTTCATATGAGAGAAAGATACTGTATGGTAAGGTACTTCATGTCTTCTCTGCATCAGAAAAGGAAGCTTTCTGTTGTTTTCTACCCTTTTCTCCCCCCAACATATAGATATAGATATATTTTTTGGGTGTACACTGTGAGATGCATGAAGTGGAACAAACAAGGAAGTACAAATTTGCATACATCTGAGACTCTCAGGGCTTTTTTTTTTTTGAGGAGGGGGCAAAGCGGGTTGGGGAGGGAGGGGGGTGGATGAGCCACTTCTATTGGTCTTTCATTTATTCAGTTTCCATCTTTGTTCTTTGGCCCGTGTGGGCCTCCCATCGCAGTGGCCTCTGTTGTCTCAGAGCACTGGCTCTGGGCGCATGCGCTCCAGAGCTCCGGCTCGGTAATTGGACACATGGGTCCAGCCGCTCCGCGGCACGTGGGATCTTCCCAGGCCAGGGATCGATCTGGCGCCCCTTGCACTGCAAGGCGGTGTCCTTATCCACTGGACCACCAGAGTAACCCTCTCAGGGCTTTTATTGTGTTTTGTTAGCACACACTTAGCTGAATTGTTTAACGTGGCAGGATTTTATGCCTCCTGTCCTCTGCCCCAGCTAAGCCAATGTCTTGTTACTCCATGCAGATATTTGACTTTACTCAGATTTCAGACTGGTTGATTACTCTGTGATCTCAGCTTACAGAAAGATTTAGCAAAAGTCATTTTTCTTTTTTTTTTTTTTTTTTGGTTCTCTTTATTTTCTTTCTTTCATAAGAGCCATACCTTTTTCAACTTGCTACATCCTACTCAGAAGCTAGACACCTGACTCTGGGTATATTTTGAAAAGATCAAGCCAAAAGCATTTGTTGATAGATTGGATGAACTTTGGGAGAAACAGAAGCTAAGGACATACTAGTATTTTCTCATTGATGTCATGTATCTCATTACAAGACTAAATATATTTACATATTAGTATAAAGAAAAATTGAGAAGGTTACGTGAGGAAGATAGGATACTTGACAAGTAGATAATTACGAGGACAGATGAAAAAAGATTGGGGCTAGCTTTCTCTACTTACTTTCCACCCCAGTGGTAGGAGATAATTATATGGGCCAATGTCCTTTCCTTGCTTTTCCCCCAGAGTTTTATTTTGTTTTCTGTTCCCTTATTCTAATTGCAATGGATCTTTACCTGTGCTTCTAGGATTTCCAATCTTTCTTCCAGAGGATTAATTCTTTTGTTTCATATGAGAGAAAGATACTGTATGGTAAGGTACTTCATGTCTTCTCTGCATCAGAAAAGGAAGCTTTCTGTTGTTTTCTACCCTTTTCTCCCCCCAACATATAGATATAGATATATTTTTTGGGTGTACACTGTGAGATGCATGAAGTGGAACAAACAAGGAAGTACAAATTTGCATACATCTGAGACTCTCAGGGCTTTTTTTTTTTTTTGAGGAGGGGGCAAAGCGGGTTGGGGAGGGAGGGGGGCGGATGAGCCACTTCTATTGGTCTTTCATTTATTCAGTTTCCATCTTTGTTCTTTGGCCCATGTGGGCCTCCCATCGCAGTGGCCTCTGTTGTCTCAGAGCACTGGCTCTGGGCGTATGTGCTCCAGAGCTTCGGCTCAGTAATTGGACACATCGGTCCAGCTGCTCCGCGGCACGTGGGATCTTCCCAGGCCAGGGATCGATCTGGCGCCCCTTGCACTGCAAGGCGGTGTCCTTATCCACTGGACCACCAGAGTAACCCTCTCAGGGCTTTTATTGTGTTTTGTTAGCACACACTTAGCTGAATTGTTTAACGTGGCAGGATTTTATGCCTCCTGTCCTCTGCCCCAGCTAAGCCAATGTCTTGTTACTCCATGCAGATATTTGACTTTACTCAGATTTAAGACTGGTTGATTACTCTGTGATCTCAGCTTACAGAAAGATTTAGCAAAAGTCATTTTTCTTTTTTTTTTTGGTTCTCTTTATTTTCTTTCTTTCATAAGAGCCATACCTTTTTCAACTTGCTACATCCTACTCAGAAGCTAGACACCTGACTCTGGGTATATTTTGAAAAGATCAAGCCAAAAGCATTTGTTGATAGATTGGATGAACTTTGGGAGAAACAGAAGCTAAGGACATACTAGTATTTTCTCATTGATGTCATGTATCTCATTACAAGACTAAATATATTTACATATTAGTATAAAGAAAAAATTGAGAAGGTTACGTGAGGGAAGATAGGATACTTGACAAGTAGATAATTACGAGGACAGATGAAAAGAAGAATACCCTATACTCTCCAAATTGGATTACTTAATGAGACATTTTAAAATATATGTGCTTGTGCCTGTGCTTAGTCGCTCACTTGTGTCTGACTCTTTATGATTCCAAGGACTGCAGGCAGCCAGGCTCCTCTGTCCATGGAATTCTCCAGGCAAGAATACTGGAGTGGGTTGCCATACTCTTCTCCTGGATTGAGAAGAGACTTCTTTAAATGTACACTATCTTGTTTCAATATATCTAGAAAAAGTTTGCAAAACAGAGAAAAAGCTAATGCTTTTTAAATGAGAAGGCAAGACAAAAGTGTATATAGGATCAAAATTCCGTAAAGAAATTACACAAAGAAAATATGACAAAATATTAACAAAGATTATGCATGAGTGATTTTTCTCTTGCAATTGTTATGTTGTTTCCAGACATTCCATGATGAAACTATTACTTTGTAATAACTAAAAGTAATTTTACACAAACAGATTACACTGAAGGAGATATGTGTTTGAAAAACAATTTCCTTGTATAAACATTCAAGGAGAAAGAAAGTGAATAGAAATATGTAAAGATATAATTCAATATCAGGATACAATTAAAAGGAGGAAGAAATATGATGACAAATATCCCAACTCAAAAAGCAAACACCATGGTCAAAAGATTACCCTAGGGTTAACTGAATTTGTCCTTTGGCCAACCATTGCATTCCTTAGATGTACTCTGTTTCCTAATCACCAAATTACAATAAAACTTTGACTGTGTGAATCAAAACAAACTGTGGCATATTCTTAAAGAGATGGGAACACTGGACCACCTAACCTGCCTCCTGAGAAACCTGTATGCAGGAGAAGAAGCAACAGTTAGAACTGAGTATGGAGCAATGAACTGGTTCCAATTTGGGAAAGGAGTACATCAAGGCTGTATATTGTCACCCTGATTATTTAACTTATATACAGAATACATCATGTGGAATGCTGGTCTGGATAAGCACAAGGGAAATATCATGAAGACATGTACTATCATATGTGAAGAAAATAGCTATAGTCATTGCTCTGTGAGAAAAGAGGATCCTGCAGGGTGCTGTTTGACGGTTTGGAGGGGTGGCATGGGAGGGATATACATATGACTAATCTGGGAACATACATATCTGTAAACAACAAAACTGTGTAAAAGTTAAAAGTAAAATAAAAGTTAAAAAAAAAAAAGAAAACAAAAAAGATTGCTGGGAGAAATATCAACCTCAGATACACAGATGATACCACTTTAATGGGTTGCCATACTCTTCTCCTGGATTGAGAAGAGACTTCTTTAAATGTACACTATCTTGTTTCAATATATCTAGAAAAGTTTGCAAAACAGAGAAAAAGCTAATGCTTTTTAAATGAGAAGGCAAGACAAAAGTGTATATAGGATCAAAATTCCGTAAAGAAATTACACAAAGAAAATATGACAAAATATTAACAAAGATTATGCATGAGTGATTTTTCTCTTGCAATTGTTATGTTGTTTCCAGACATTCCATGATGAAACTATTACTTTGTAATAACTAAAAGTAATTTTACACAAACAGATTACACTGAAGGAGATATGTGTTTGAAAAACAATTTCCTTGTATAAACATTCAAGGAGAAAGAAAGTGAATAGAAATATGTAAAGATATAATTCAATATCAGGATACAATTAAAAGGAGGAAGAAATATGATGACAAATATCCCAACTCAAAAAGCAAACACCATGGTCAAAAGATTACCCTAGGGTTAACTGAATTTGTCCTTTGGCCAACCATTGCATTCCTTAGATGTACTCTGTTTCCTAATCACCAAATTACAATAAAACTTTGACTGTGTGAATCAAAACAAACTGTGGCATATTCTTAAAGAGATGGGAACACTGGACCACCTAACCTGCCTCCTGAGAAACCTGTATGCAGGAGAAGAAGCAACAGTTAGAACTGAGTATGGAGCAATGAACTGGTTCCAATTTGGGAAAGGAGTACATCAAGGCTGTATATTGTCACCCTGATTATTTAACTTATATACAGAATACATCATGTGGAATGCTGGTCTGGATAAGCACAAGGGAAATATCATGAAGACATGTACTATCATATGTGAAGAAAATAGCTATAGTCATTGCTCTGTGAGAAAAGAGGATCCTGCAGGGTGCTGTGTGACGGTTTGGAGGGGTGGCATGGGAGGGATATACATATGACTAATCTGGGAACATACATATCTGTAAACAACAAAACTGTGTAAAAGTTAAAAGTAAAATAAAAGTTAAAAAAAAAAAGAAAACAAAAAAGATTGCTGGGAGAAATATCAACCTCAGATACACAGATGATACCACTTTAATGGCAGAAAGTGAAGAGGAACTAAACAGTCTCTGAAAAAAACAGTGAATAAGCTGGCTTAAAACTCAATATTCAAAAAACTAAGATCATGGCATATGGTCCCATTACTTCATGGCAAATACATGGCAAACAATGGAAACAGTGATAGACTTTACTTCCTTGGGCTCCAAAATCACTGTGGATGGTGACCACAGACATGAAATTAAAAGGCATTGCTCCATGGAAGGAAGGCTATGACAAACCTATACATCATATAAAACTCAGGAAGCTAGTGAAGGACAGGAAAACCTGGTGTGTTCTAGTCTGTGGGGTTCCAAAAAAATTGAACATGATTGAGCAACAACGAGACAACATATAAAAAGCAAAGATGTCAATTTGCTGACAAGGGTCTGAATAGTCAAATCTATGGTTTTTCTAGTAGTCATCTATGGATGTCAGAGCTGAAGCATAAAGAAGGCTGAGTGCCAAAGAACTGATGCTTTCGAATTGTGGTGCTGGAGAAGACTCTTGAGAGTCTTGTCGAAAGGAAGGAGATTCAACCAATCCTTAAAGGAATTCAACCCTAAATGCTCATTGGAAGGACTGATGCTTAAGTTGAAGCTCCGGTACTTTGACCACCAGATACAAAGAGCCAACCTTTTGGAAAAGACTCTGATGCTGGGAAAGATGAAGCCAAGAGGAGAAGGGGGTGACAGAGGATGAGATGGTTGGATGGTATCATTGCTTTAATGTACATAAGCCTGAGCAAATTCTGGGAGACAGTGAAAGACAGGTAAGCCTGGCGTGTTGCAGTTAGTGGGAGTGCAAAGAGTCAAACACAACTTAGCGAATGAACAACAATGCCTAGACTGTTAGTCATATTAACACATTTTCTTACTGATATACAGATTCCAACATTCAGCTCTCTTGCCTTAGTTGATCCATGATTATGTAGCACAAAATAAAGTACTTATTATTATATTATCCAGCACAAAATATATTACTTATTATTATATAGCACAAAATAAATTACTTTCTAAAAGCCAAAGGAACAAAATTAAAGTATATTAACTAGAAGTTAAAAACAGAGGGAGTTTTATTTAACTATTTGGAAAGTCCTCTATCTCTCTGCAAATAACTCTCAGCAAATGTATTTGAGTCCTCTCAACTAACAGAGTATTAAAATGAGGATGGACAAGATGATACCACTTTAAAAAAAAAAAGTCTCTGAAAAAAACAGTGAATAAGCTGGCTTAAAACTCAATATTCAAAAAACTAAGATCATGGCATATGGTCCCATTACTTCATGGCAAATACATGGCAAACAATGGAAACAGTGATAGACTTTACTTCCTTGGGCTCCAAAATCACTGTGGATGGTGACCACAGACATGAAATTAAAAGGCATTGCTCCATGGAAGGAAGGCTATGACAAACCTATACATCATATAAAACTCAGGAAGCTAGTGAAGGACAGGAAAACCTGGTGTGTTCTAGTCTGTGGGGTTCCAAAAAAATTGAACATGATTGAGCAACAACGAGACAACATATAAAAAGCAAAGATGTCAATTTGCTGACAAGGGTCTGAATAGTCAAATCTATGGTTTTTCTAGTAGTCATCTATGGATGTCAGAGCTGAAGCATAAAGAAGGCTGAGTGCCAAAGAACTGATGCTTTCGAATTGTGGTGCTGGAGAAGACTCTTGAGAGTCTTGTCGAAAGGAAGGAGATTCAACCAATCCTTAAAGGAATTCAACCCTAAATGCTCATTGGAAGGACGGATGCTTAAGTTGAAGCTCCGGTACTTTGACCACCAGATACAAAGAGCCAACCCTTTGGAAAAGACTCTGATGCTGGGAAAGATGAAGCCAAGAGGAGAAGGGGGTGACAGAGGATGAGATGGTTGGATGGTATCATTGCTTTAATGTACATAAGCCTGAGCAAATTCTGGGAGACAGTGAAAGACAGGTAAGCCTGGCGTGTTGCAGTTAGTGGGAGTGCAAAGAGTCAAACACAACTTAGCGAATGAACAACAATGCCTAGACTGTTAGTCATATTAACACATTTTCTTACTGATATACAGATTCCAACATTCAGCTCTCTTGCCTTAGTTGATCCATGATTATGTAGCACAAAATAAAGTACTTATTATTATATTATCCAGCACAAAATATATTACTTATTATTATATAGCACAAAATAAATTACTTTCTAAAAGCCAAAGGAACAAAATTAAAGTATATTAACTAGAAGTTAAAAACAGAGGGAGTTTTATTTAACTATTTGGAAAGTCCTCTATCTCTCTGCAAATAACTCTCAGCAAATGTATTTGAGTCCTCTCAACTAACAGAGTATTAAAATGAGGATGGAAAAGAGGAACCAAAATCTTTAAACATGATTTTGAACAATCTGTTTCTGTGACTGTACTAAAGAGAAGTTAGAGAGTTTTTCCATTTCTTGGCTAAAAGCAAAGAACACTTACTTTTCTTAAATCCATGTAGTCCATAGCTTTAATCTGTATTTGTCACATGCATTATCAGTAACAACGAAGAGAAAATAGAATTCTGGTGACTTAAAGTACTTTTATAATATTATTGAGAGGAAGTATGGCATGCAAGTATTTCCTGTTTATAAAGAATAGTAAAATATTAAAATGCAAAGAAATATATCAAGGGGAAATTTCTTCTCATATGTTATCATCTCAGTGGTACAGAAATTATATACTATTTACAGTCTATGAATTTTTAAATATTTTGATATTTTGCAAAAAGTATAGATAGTCACTTTATCATTGTTCTTCTAAATATCACTGTTTTCCTTGTGTCTCAGCAGTAAAGAATATGGCTGCAATACTGGAGACACTGGTTCAATCCCTGAGTCAGAAAGATCCCCTGAAGAAGAAAATGGCAATTCATTCCAATATTCTTGTCTGGGAAATCCCATGGATAGAGGAGTCTGGAAAGTTTCCATCCATGAGGTCACAAAAGAGTAGGACACAACTTAGCCACTAAACCACCACCGTGTACTTTTAAGTAAACATGAAATTTCCTACTGAAAACATTGAAAGGAAAAATATTGATTTTTTTTTCTGAAAGAAAATAAAATGACAGAATAAATTTCAAATGACCTTAGCCAAATATGAACTTTAACTCAGATGTATAACTACTGAATATATCAAACTGTTGCCATAAACATTGACTAGAAAAAAATTAAAAATTATAGTGAAAGTACCCATCATATAGTCAACTCCACTGAGTTTAAACTTCTCAGGAACTTTGGACAGAAACAAACAATTGTTGGCCAATTTGGTAAGCAAAATGGGACTTACAGGAAAGCTTTTCATTGAATTTAAAATTTCATTTTAATCCTCAAAAATAAAAGAAAATGTTAAGCAAAGTACAAACAGCAATACTTTCAGGCAAAGGAAAATAAATATGCTGTTGGTAAGAAGAAAAAAATAGATCCAGCCTATAAATGTCACTGATTCATTTATTCATTCAAATATCTAACAGAGCTGATTGATTTTGTTGGAAACTAATGATATTAATGTTAGTAGACTTCCTTCATGAGAGATGTGCTCAGTTGCTTGGTCATATTCAACTCTTTGCAGCCCCATAGATGGTTACCCACCAGTCTCCTCTGCCTGTGGAATTTTGCAGGCAAGAATACTGGAGTGGGAAAGAAATGCAGAAGAAACAGCCCTAATGAGGTTGATGGATCTAGAACCTATTATACAAAGTGAAGTAAGTCAAAAAAATAAAGACAAGTACAGTATACTAACACAAATATATGGAATCTAGTAAGATGGTAATGATAACACACGCAGTGAAGCGATAGAAACAGACATGTGGACATTGTGGGGAATGAACAGGAGGTGGGAGGCATATAGTGAGTAACATGGAAACCTATACTATCATATGTGAAAAAGATAGCTACTGTCATTGCACTGTGGGAATAGGGGATACTGCCGGGGCATGGTTTGATGGCCTGGAGGGGTGGGATGGGGGGAACTGGAAGGTGGGTGGAGGAGGTAGGAGGCCAGGAATATAGATATACATATGACTAACCTGGGATTATATATATCTGTAAACAACAAAACTCTGTAAAAATAAAAAGTAAAAAAAAAAAAAAAAGAATACTTGAGTGGAGTGCTGTTTCCTTCTCCAGGGGATCTTCTAGGCCCAAGGATTGAACTCACATCTCCTGCATTTCTTCCAGTGGCAGGCAGATTCTTTACCATTAGCACCACCTGGGGAAGTTCTCCCTCATGGACAATGAAACGTATTTATGAATGTAAAAAATCAACATTTATTTCCAAAATGTTCGTGAATTAGCAACACATGATGACAATTCATGATATAATTTAGTCATTAATTTATTTAACAGATATGTATATTATTAGGCAGCATGTGACTAGGCAATAAATAAGTGGGGTGGAAGAGTGGTGATATTTTGAAGAAAAATAATCTAGTTTATATTAGAAATTACAGGGCAGGTGTCAAATTAATGGTAATGTTTGAGCTGTTTTATAATAGGGACCAATTTGGATAGTCTGTAGAAGAAAATATTCCTTCAGAAACAACAATTGATGTAAGGGAGGCAGATTACTTCGAAGAAGGAAGTACATTTAGGTGGTTTGGAATAAGTCAAAATGTATCACATCAGTTAGAGCAGATGACTTATTTTAGACAATCGTAATGGGTAAGTTGAAGAAATAAAATGGGAAAAAATTGTGGGGGACATCAAAAGTTTTGTAAAGCATGCTAAAATTTTTGGTATAGATTATATAAAGTCATTTATAACTTGTGATTGGAGTATTATCTAATGTGAATGAAGGTCATAGGACTAGGTTACATCATGTGGAAGGATCAGGTAAGAGGAAAGTGTAAGTCATCTTGACAGGACTATTGCAGCTGTAATAATAATTTTCCCAGAAGTATTTTAGTTGAGATTAATTATATTGTTAATGTGACAGTGTTGTAAAAATTGAAAGCATAGGACATGGAGATATCTAATGTAAACATGAGCATTTTTGCATGAGAAAATTAAAATGCAAATATGTTAACAAGTGCAATATAACATTAACCTTAAATTTTTATCTGAAGCACATTGCAAAGTAAGGGGCCAGGCAGAATGCAGTTTTCAAACAGCTAAAAGAAGTTATCATCTCTCACCTTTTGAGGTGTATATAAACCCATGATGATATACATGCTCAAACTCTTTGCACATTTAAAAATGTTTAATGACTATTTTATTCTGATTAATAAATGAACTGCATTATAGTAAACATAAAATTATTGTAAATTAAACATTGCAATGCATGAAAACCATATAAATCTTCAATAAGATAAATCTAAACAAACAAAAAAATAGCTAAAGAGTAATCAATATGACCCAACTGTCCTAGAGGACAATGAAGATTTAGTGTATGATAAATACAGCATTTTCAAGCATGTGGAAATGAAAAGTTTTAGGAATAACTGTTTATACATTTATATGAAAATAATCAGTATCTTTACACCATATAAGAACAAAAATTCCCACATAATTAAAAATAAAGTTAAAGTCATAAAAATAGTGAGAAAACAGTGAATTATTCCTAGTTTTACTGTCCTATGACATGATGTAGTGATTATAATATTAGTGAAACATAATTGGATAGAAGTCTAGCTCCAGTAATGATGGCCTTTTGTTTTATCTTTTATATTTAGAACAATTGCTGGCATGTGGCAACAAAATTTTTTACAATCTGTATGGTAACAAAAAAGACCATAGTCAAAGCAGTCTTGAGAAAGAAAAAATGGAGCTGGAGTAATTAGGGTTCCTGATTTCAAACTATACTACAAAGCAACAGTTATCAAAACAGTGGAACAGGACAGAAAGTTCAGAAGTAAGCCCATACATCTGTGGTCACCTAATCTATGACAAAAGAGGCAAGAGTATAGAATGGAGAAAAGAGAGTCTCTTCAATAAGTGGTGCTGAGAAAAATGGACAGCTACATGTAAAGGAATTGAATTAAAATATTCCTTAACACCAAACACAAGAATAAACTTAAAATGGAATAAACTTAAAAGATCTAAATGTAAGGCTGGATATTATAAAACTCTTAGGGAAAAACATAGGCAGAATATGGTTTTTATTCTTGAACAAAAAACCCATCAAGGACATGGAGATATCTAATGTAAACATGAGCATTTTTGCATGAGAAAATTAAAATGCAAATATGTTAACAAGTGCAATATAACATTAACCTTAAATTTTTATCTGAAGCACATTGCAAAGTAAGGGCCAGGCAGAATGCAGTTTTCAAACAGCTAAAAGAAGTTATCATCTCTCACCTTTTGAGGTGTATATAAACCCATGATGATATACATGCTCAAACTCTTTGCACATTTAAAAATGTTTAATGACTATTTTATTCTGATTAATAAATGAACTGCATTATAGTAAACATAAAATTATTGTAAATTAAACATTGCAATGTATGAAAACCATATAAATCTTCAATAAGATAAATCTAAACAAACAAAAAAATAGCTAAAGAGTAATCAATATGACCCAACTGTCCTAGAGGACAATGAAGATTTAGTGTATGATAAATACAGCATTTTCAAGCATGTGGAAATGAAAAGTTTTAGGAATAACTGTTTATACATTTATATGAAAATAATCAGTATCTTTACACCATATAAGAACAAAAATTCCCACATAATTAAAAATAAAGTTAAAGTCATAAAAATAGTGAGAAAACAGTGAATTATTCCTAGTTTTACTGTCCTATGACATGATGTAGTGATTATAATATTAGTGAAACATAATTGGATAGAAGTCTAGCTCCAGTAATGATGGCCTTTTGTTTTATCTTTTATATTTAGAACAATTGCTGGCATGTGGCAACAAAATTTTTTACAATCTGTATGGTAACAAAAAAGACCATAGTCAAAGCAGTCTTGAGAAAAAAAAAATGGAGCTGGAGTAATTAGGGTTCCTGATTTCAAACTATACTACAAAGCAACAGTTATCAAAACAGTGGAACAGGACAGAAAGTTCAGAAGTAAGCCCATACATCTGTGGTCACCTAATCTATGACAAAAGAGGCAAGAGTATAGAATGGAGAAAAGAGAGTCTCTTCAATAAGTGGTGCTGAGAAAAATGGACAGCTACATGTAAAGGAATTGAATTAAAATATTCCTTAACACCAAACACAAGAATAAACTTAAAATGGAATAAACTTAAAAGATCTAAATGTAAGGCTGGATATTATAAAACTCTTAGGGAAAAACATAGGCAGAATATGGTTTTTATTCTTGAACAAAAAACCCCATCAAGGTCTTTTTTGATTCACTTCCTAGAGTAACGAAAATAAAAGCAACAATAAACAAATGGGACCTAATTAAACTCTAAAACTTTTGCACAGCACAAAGAAAGCCATAAAAATACACTAAGAGACAGCTCATGGAATGTGAGAAAATATTTGCAAATGAAGTAACTGACAAAGGATTTATCTCCAGAATGTACAGACAGCTCACACAGCTCAATATATATAAAGCAAATGAACAAACAATGCAATCAAAACATGGGTGGAAGATCTGAATACATATTTCTCCAATGAAGATGTACATGTGGCTAAAAGGCATGAAAAAATACTCAACATCGAGAAATGCAAATCAAAACTACAATGAATTATCACATCACACTACTCAGAATGGCCACCATCAAAACGTCTATAAACAATAAACGCTGGAGAGGGTGTGGAAAAAAGGGAACCCACCTACTCTGTTGGTGGGGAAAGTAAATTGGTACAGCCACCATGAAGCACAAGGATGGATGTTCCTTATAAAACTAAACACAGGGCTTCCATGGTGGTCCAGTGGGTAAGGACACTGCCTTGCAGTTCAAGGGGCACCGGTTCGAGCTCTGGCCTGGGAGGATCCCATATGCCGTGGAGCGGTTGGACAGATGTGTCCAACTACTGAGCCAGAGCTCTGGAGGTGCTCTGCAGCGACAGAGACCACTGCGATGGGAGCCCCACACAGGCCAAAGAACAGAACAGGTGGCCCCGTCAAAGCAGTTGAGAAAGAAAAATGGAGCTGGAGTAATTAGGGTTCCTGATTTCAAACTATACTACAAAGCAACAGTTATCAAAACAGTGGAACAGGACAGAAAGTTCAGAAGTAAGCCCATATATCTGTGGTCACCTAATCTATGACAAAAGAGGCAAGAGTATAGAATGGAGAAAAGAGAGTCTCTTCAATAAGTGGTGCTGAGAAAAATGGACAGCTACATGTAAAGGAATTGAATTAAAATATTCCTTAACACCAAACACAAGAATAAACTTAAAATGGAATAAACTTAAAAGATCTAAATGTAAGGCTGGATATTATAAAACTCTTAGGGAAAAACATAGGCAGAATATGGTTTTTATTCTTGAACAAAAAACCCCATCAAGGTCTTTTTTGATTCACTTCCTAGAGTAACGAAAATAAAAGCAACAATAAACAAATGGGACCTAATTAAACTCTAAAACTTTTGCACAGCACAAAGAAAGCCATAAAAATACACTAAGAGACAGCTCATGGAATGTGAGAAAATATTTGCAAATGAAGTAACTGACAAAGGATTTATCTCCAGAATGTACAGACAGCTCACACAGCTCAATATATATAAAGCAAATGAACAAACAATGCAATCAAAACATGGGTGGAAGATCTGAATACATATTTCTCCAATGAAGATGTACATGTGGCTAAAAGGCATGAAAAAATACTCAACATCGAGAAATGCAAATCAAAACTACAATGAATTATCACATCACACTACTCAGAATGGCCACCATCAAAACGTCTATAAACAATAAACGCTGGAGAGGGTGTGGAAAAAAGGGAACCCACCTACTCTGTTGGTGGGAATGTAAATTGGTACAGCCACCATGAAGCACAAGATGGATGTTCCTTATAAAACTAAACACAGGGCTTCCATGGTGGTCCAGTGGGTAAGGACACTGCCTTGCAGTTCAAGGGGCACCGGTTCGAGCTCTGGCCTGGGAGGATCCCATATGCCGTGGAGCGGTTGGACAGATGTGTCCAACTACTGAGCCAGAGCTCTGGAGTGCATGTGCCCAGAGCAGGTGCTCTGCAGCGACAGAGACCACTGCGATGGGAGCCCCACACAGGCCAAAGAACAAAAATGGAAATAAATGAAAGACCAATAGAAGTGGCCAAAAAAAAAAAAAAATTCAAAAAACTAAACATAGTTTTACCATATGACCCAGCAATCCTATTCCTAGACATATACCTGACAAAACCTTAGGTCTTTGTTTTGTCATCCTCTCTTTAAATAACTAAACCTGAGCTATTCAATAGCTAAAACAATAAACCAAGGATCATTGAACACACCCTAATCCTTTTGCATTCTCCTTCTGCCCAAAAAACTGTTCTGTGTACTCTTGTTATCACCGTTATGACTTAATATTATTATGTGTTATTTCACAAACTAAACTGAAAACCCTCCAGTCCAAATGTCAAAGAAGTTTTATATCCTCAATGACATAACTCAGATTTTTGGAGAAATATAAACTGAAAACACTGCTTTCTTAGCAGCCATAATTTTTGTTGTCTAACTACTGAATTGTGGGACCTTGGACAATAAGAAAAATAGCTAATAAAAAAAATTATGGCAATCATAAAATGACTGAGACACATGGAAATACTTGTTATTGAAACAAACACTTTTTCATACATTTACCATAGCATTTTCAGAAGAACCAGAATAGTTTTAAACACAATGCTCCTTTGTGAATCTATAGAATAGGTACCAACCACCTGTTTAACCATGTAAAATTCAGTCTCTTGCACATATTTCTGTATATTTCAGTAAGATGAGATATAAACACATCTATAAATATGATGTCCTTTTAGAAACGAAACTAGATTGTTCTTTCTGGGAGCTTAGGGATCTTTGTAAGTGGATCTTTAGGTGAGAATAAAGAAAAAAATAAAAGCTAAAACCATTATGAGAACTGCCTTCACAGTTTCCTAACTATATGAAACATTTGTGGAAATGTGAAATGTCAGCTGAAAAAGATATACAATGCAGGAGCTAATTCAGGATTTCCTGAGGACTCAGTCCTTCGATGGAAACATGCCTTGCAGTTCAAGGGGCACCGGTTCGAGCTCTGGCCTGGGAGGATCCCATATGCCGTGGAGCGGTTGGACAGATGTGTCCAACTACTGAGCCAGAGCTCTGGAGTGCATGTGCCCAGAGCAGGTGCTCTGCAGCGACAGAGACCACTGCGATGGGAGCCCCACACAGGCCAAAAAAAAAAAATGGAAATAAATGAAAGACCAATAGAAGTGGCCAAAAAAAAAAAAAATTCAAAAAACTAAACATAGTTTTACCATATGACCCAGCAATCCTATTCCTAGACATATACCTGACAAAACCTTAGGTCTTTGTTTTGTCATCCTCTCTTTAAATAACTAAACCTGAGCTATTCAATAGCTAAAACAATAAACCAAGGATCATTGAACACACCCTAATCCTTTTGCATTCTCCTTCTGCCCAAAAAACTGTTCTGTGTACTCTTGTTATCACCGTTATGACTTAATATTATTATGTGTTATTTCACAAACTAAACTGAAAACCCTCCAGTCCAAATGTCAAAGAAGTTTTATATCCTCAATGACATAACTCAGATTTTTGGAGAAATATAAACTGAAAACACTGCTTTCTTAGCAGCCATAATTTTTGTTGTCTAACTACTGAATTGTGGGACCTTGGACAATAAGAAAAATAGCTAATAAAAAAAATTATGGCAATCATAAAATGACTGAGACACATGGAAATACTTGTTATTGAAACAAACACTTTTTCATACATTTACCATAGCATTTTCAGAAGAACCAGAATAGTTTTAAACACAATGCTCCTTTGTGAATCTATAGAATAGGTACCAACCACCTGTTCAACCATGTAAAATTCAGTCTCTTGCACATATTTCTGTATATTTCAGTAAGATGAGATATAAACACATCTATAAATATGATGTCCTTTTAGAAACGAAACTAGATTGTTCTTTCTGGGAGCTTGGGGATCTTTGTAAGTGGATCTTTAGGTGAGAATAAAGAAAAAAATAAAAGCTAAAACCATTATGAGAACTGCCTTCACAGTTTCCTAACTATATGAAACATTTGTGGAAATGTGAAATGTCAGCTGAAAAAGATATACAATGCAGGAGCTATGCATTCAGTTTTATTTCAGGATTTCCTGAGGACTCAGTCCAGGAGAAACCTCTCAGATAGCTGTGAGGAATTACTTTGAAGAGGTAGCAAGGCAGGTCAGGACACTATCATAGCAAATTATGATTTTGGTTAAGGAGGAGGTGGAATAAAGCACACATTGTGATAGAAGATTGCTGCTAGTCATGAAGAGTAGGTACCTCTATGAATGATCTTATCGCTTTCCTAGTGAGGAGAAGATGCAAGGAACTGGGTTCATAAAATTTTATCCTAAAAATATCTATCTGAAGGCCTGTTCTACCAGTTTTTCCCAGAGCACAGAGTGCCTCATTTCTGATCTTCACTTTGAACTCCTGTCAGGACCAGAAAGTACAGTGGCTAATGAATCATCCTTGTAAAGCCAGATGGTGAGTGTCATTCTTGTCAGAAGCATATGGAATAGAAATGTGGTATCAAGGGTTATTAATCAGTTTCTCCCTCTATCTCCATTTGCTAATAGTTCTTACTTGCTCAGCCAGGGAACTTTGAAATGTAAACTGTTTTCATATAAAGAGAACTATTCTACTGATTCAAACTGGTTAGTATGTCTCTGGGTATTACTTTTTCCTGCGTATGGAGTTTTTCGTTTGCTTCTCAAATAATTTTAGTGCTTTCTGACAACACTCTTTGTTATGTTCCTTTTGGAATGATTTCGTGAGGGCTCAGTAGTTGTGGTTCCCAGTCTCTGGAGCATAGGCTCAATAGTTAAGACACACGGGCTGAATTGACCCACAGCATGTGTAATCTTCCTGGACCAGGGATCTAAGCCAGGTCACCTATGTTGGCAGGCTGAGTTTTTACCTCTGAGCCACTAGGGAAACCCCTGCACCTCCTATTTAAATGTTATTACAGAAATTCATTTCACCAGAAAAGTTAAACCGTCATTCAGCCAGTCACTGTACTTGGTGCTGGGATATAATAGAATACAGAATCCATATACACACAGGTTAGTGGGACAGAAAGATAGAAGTATAAATGAAGGATTACATTTACCACAGTGTATAATGATTTTACTTATGTGCCTGTTAGTCTGTGTGTCTTCCATTCATAGATGTTAAGAGCTTAATGGGCGGGTTTACCTTGGTCATTGCAGTGACCAGAGTAATGTCTGGCATGTGGCAGGCAATCAACAAATGAGCTCAGTAAATAAATTGATGGAATGCATACTAATTAGTGCTATTAAGTACACAAGTAGGGTGACATAGAGACAAATGGGGATGAACTTTAGCTTGGTTGTTCAGGTAAGGCCTTACTGAGGAGCTTATATAATAGCCAAGACATGATAAAATAGAAAAGAGCCAAACAGACAAGTCAAAGAATAGTGATGCTTCTTATTTGTCTGTTTTTGTAAACCTAACTTCTTGCCCTTGTGTTTTAGAGAGTGAAATTTGAGTACTCTGTAGTCTGGGTGGATATACTTCAGGAAAGTGTCTTCATTGTATCTCCCCTGTTACATTCCCCAAAAGTATATGGAGAGTTGTTTCAAAGAAAATGTGGCATATGATCTATACCCTTTAAGGCAATATACAAGAGGGACAAACTTTACATATTCCCTTGGGCTTCTGAGATAGTTTTTGAAATTACTTGTTCATGATTTTTTGCTTTTGGTTTGGTATGTTAACATAATAAAGTGAACTATAGATCAATAAGAAAAAAAATGAAAGAAAGAGGGCTTCCCTGGTGGTCCAGTTGGTAAAGAGTCTGCCTTGCAGTGCAAGGGGCACTGCCTTTTGGAATGATTTCGTGAGGGCTCAGTAGTTGTGGTTCCCAGTCTCTGGAGCATAGGCTCAATAGTTAAGACACACGGGCTGAATTGACCCACAGCATGTGTAATCTTCCTGGACCAGGGATCTAAGCCAGGTCACCTATGTTGGCAGGCTGAGTTTTTACCTCTGAGCCACTAGGGAAACCCCTGCACCTCCTATTTAAATGTTATTACAGAAATTCATTTCACCAGAAAAGTTAAACCGTCATTCAGCCAGTCACTGTACTTGGTGCTGGGATATAATAGAAGACAGAATCCATATACACACAGGTTAGTGGGACAGAAAGATAGAAGTATAAATGAAGGATTACATTTACCACAGTGTATAATGATTTTACTTATGTGCCTGTTAGTCTGTGTGTCTTCCACATAGATGTTAAGAGCTTAATGGGCGGGTTTACCTTGGTCATTGCAGTGACCAGAGTAATGTCTGGCATGTGGCAGGCAATCAACAAATGAGCTCAGTAAATAAATTGATGGAATGCATACTAATTAGTGCTATTAAGTACACAAGTAGGGTGACATAGAGACAAATGGGGATGAACTTTAGCTTGGTTGTTCAGGTAAGGCCTTACTGAGGAGCTTATATAATAGCCAAGACATGATAAAATAGAAAAGAGCCAAACAGACAAGTCAAAGAATAGTGATGCTTCTTATTTGTCTGTTTTTGTAAACCTAACTTCTTGCCCTTGTGTTTTAGAGAGTGAAATTTGAGTACTCTGTAGTCTGGGTGGATATACTTCAGGAAAGTGTCTTCATTGTATCTCCCCTGTTACGTTCCCCAAAAGTATATGGAGAGTTGTTTCAAAGAAAATGTGGCATATGATCTATACCCTTTAAGGCAATATACAAGAGGGACAAACTTTACATATTCCCTTGGGATTCTGAGATAGTTTTTGAAATTACTTGTTCATGATTTTTTGCTTTTGGTTTGGTATGTTAACATAATAAAGTGAACTATAGATCAATAAGAAAAAAAATGAAAGAAAGAGGGCTTCCCTGGTGGTCCAGTGGGTAAAGAGTCTGCCTTGCAGTGCAAGGGGCACTGGTTCGATCCCTGGTCTGGGAAGATCCTAAGTGCTGTGGAGTGGCTGGACCGGTGTGACCAATTATGAGCCAGTGCTCTGGAGTACATGTGCCCAGAGCCAGTGCTTTGCAGTGAGAGAGGTCACTGCAATGGGAGGCCTATACAGGCCAAAGAATAAATATGGATGAAAATAAATCAACAGAAACCAATAAAAGAGGCCAAAATTTAAAAAAAAATAAAGAAAAGGTACACTGAACTTAAATATATTAACTTATTATCAATAATTTACAATAAAATTATTCTATTAACTGGTGTACAAAACATCAAACTTTTATGGGGAAACTGTCATCTGTTTATTTGATTTTTTTCAAAATGATAAGCTCACCCTGGATCCTAAGGTGAAATATCATTCCTCCTAATAGGAGACATCTTGACTGAGATTCAAATAATTTTATCCAGCTCTAAAGGGGTGGTAAATTTTATCATTGAGATTCAGTTTAGCCCTCAGTATATGTAACTAACATAGTCATACATCTTTGAGATTAAGTTGGACCACTTTCTGTATTTCTTTATTCATATTCATTGGAAAAATGCTTTCTCAACAGAAACAAAGATACTATTTCCACAGTGTTTATGATCACTGCATGGTTTTTACATTATAGTTTTTTTCTCCATATTGAGGGATTAAATTGTTATAATGATATTTTCATCATCAGTCTTAAAAAAATCTCTAGCAAAGTAAGCCAGTATGAAAATTTTCTTTCCATAGCTTTGCTGTGAATAAAAACATGTAAAAGCTAAATTCTAGTGAATGTAAGAAAAGATGCTTGAACTGACTTTTATGGACTAAGAAAATGAAGTTCCGTTAAAAAAAGAAAACAAAAAAAGAAGTTCTCTAACTTTGTGCCACAGTTGTCTGGGATCACATGGTTCCTTGTTTTTGAGATTTCTGGTAGCTTTGCCATTGTTGAATTAAAGGAAACACGACTTAACTTTCTGTTGCTGTTGTGTTAGTCACTGTCATGTCTGTTTGTGATCTCATGGACTGTAGCCTGCCAGGCTCCTCTGTCCATGGAATTCTCTAGGCAAGAATACTGGAGTGGGTAGCATTCCATTCCTATTCTCTATTCCTTTCTTCCTTCTCTACTTTTCTTTAACAAATACTTACTGAGCACTGACGCAGGGATGGCTCTGGTGATATGATTATAAATAAGATCTGAACAGTGTTTTCTTTCAAAGAGTTTCTAAGAAAAATTGATAAATTCTGAAAATTAGAGTTTTCATTTTTATGTATTCTATAGATGAGGAAACTGAGATCAAAAAGGTTAAATATATTGCTAAAAGTCACAGATCTTGGGTACAAATGCAGGCAACCCCACTGTAGGACTGTACTGTTAATCATGTACTATTTTGCCTCTCAGAGGAGAAACAGGAGTGATTCTGATGACTATCAAAATTTCAGTCATGATACAGATGGAGAATTTTCAGATTATGATAAGTGAGAATCACATATATGAAATTAAGCCTGATGAATAATTAAAACACTGATTTGCATTCTGTGTCAGTATCATTTAATTGGAAACTACCAAATTATATTTTTTAAATTTTATCCTTTGATACACAGGCATTTAGTCGTTTGGAAATGCAGGTCTTGTTTTTATTATTGTTGACTAAAAATGATGAACAACTTGAGAGTTGTGGGTTAAGTTTTATTTGGGGCATAATTAGGACTGCAGCCTGGGAGGCAACAGATAGCTCTGAGAGACAGCTCCAAAAAGAGAGGATCAATATTTAAGGATTTTGGTCATCATCAGTCTTAAAAAAATCTCTAGCAAAGTAAGCCAGTATGAAAATTTTCTTTCCATAGCTTTGCTGTGAATAAAAACATGTAAAAGCTAAATTCTAGTGAATGTAAGAAAAGATGCTTGAACTGACTTTTATGGACTAAGAAAATGAAGTTCCGTTAAAAAAAGAAAACAAAAAAAGAAGTTCTCTAACTTTGTGCCACAGTTGTCTGGGATCACATGGTTCCTTGTTTTTGAGATTTCTGGTAGCTTTGCCATTGTTGAATTAAAGGAAACACGACTTAACTTTCTGTTGCTGTTGTGTTAGTCACTGTCATGTCTGTTTGTGATCTCATGGACTGTAGCCTGCCAGGCTCCTCTGTCCATGGAATTCTCTAGGCAAGAATACTGGAGTGGGTAGCATTCCATTCCTATTCTCTATTCCTTTCTTCCTTCTCTACTTTTCTTTAACAAATACTTACTGAGCACTGACGCAGGGATGGCTCTGGTGATATGATTATAAATAAGATCTGAACAGTGTTTTCTTTCAAAGAGTTTCTAAGAAAAATTGATAAATTCTGAAAATTAGAGTTTTCATTTTTATGTATTCTATAGATGAGGAAACTGAGATCAAAAAGGTTAAATATATTGCTAAAAGTCACAGATCTTGGGTACAAATGCAGGCAACCCCACTGTAGGACTGTACTGTTAATCATGTACTATTTTGCCTCTCAGAGGAGAAACAGGAGTGATTCTGATGACTATCAAAATTTCAGTCATGATACAGATGGAGAATTTTCAGATTATGATAAGTGAGAATCACATATATGAAATTAAGCCTGATGAATAATTAAAACACTGATTTGCATTCTGTGTCAGTATCATTTAATTGGAAACTACCAAATTATATTTTTTAAATTTTATCCTTTGATACACAGGCATTTAGTCGTTTGGAAATGCAGGTCTTGTTTTTATTATTGTTGACTAAAAATGATGAACAACTTGAGAGTTGTGGGTTAAGTTTTATTTGGGGCATAATTAGGACTGCAGCCTGGGAGGCAACAGATAGCTCTGAGAGACAGCTCCAAAGAGGGAGCAGGAGGAGGATCAATATTTAAGGATTTTGGTGAGGGGGGTGTTTCATATCATTAAATAGTCATTTTACAAAGAGCCCCTGTTAGTCACGAGGATCTGATGTAACCATGAACAGATTTAGTGCTTTTCTAAATAGAAGGAGATGCAAGGATTGAGATAATAAAATCTGTTCCTAAAGCATCTGTCCATCTAAAGATCTGCCCCACCAAATTCCCTGGAGCACAGAGTGCCTCTACCCCACCCTGATCTCCATCAGGGGTTACTGAAGGTCAGAAGCTCTCAACAGCACAGGGTCTGGTCTCTGCAGAGGCAGAGAGCAAATGTCCTTGTTGTGCAGTCATTGGCAATGTGATTGGTAAATGCCAATTTTTAGTTGACATTATTAATGACAGAATTCTGAGCATAGGTGACTACAATTTTAAGTACTCAGGAAGCTTGAGTAACAACATAAATATAATCATCTGATAAATGATTTTCTAGAACACACTTATAAAGTCAGTTTAGAACTGTGCACACTATAATTCTGAAGTATTTTCTTTCCTGGAAAATGACAATTTTATTTAGGATATTTATGCATGATATATTTTATGACTGGATAGTTCTATTAGTATATGTAGTGCTTCATTCATGCCAACACTTATCACAAAGAAAGATGCCTATCATTTGGGCAGTACTTATTATTCAATATTTATTATGACTATTGCTATTGATTTCATTAATGCAATAGTATTATGTATTTTGAAACATATTCAGAAAAGCTTTTTAAAAGCAGGCAACCCCACTGTAGGACTGTACTGTTAATCATGTACTATTTTGCCTCTCAGAGGAGAAACAGGAGTGATTCTGATGACTATCAAAATTTCAGTCATGATACAGATGGAGAATTTTCAGATTATGATAAGTGAGAATCACATATATGAAATTAAGCCTGATGAATAATTAAAACACTGATTTGCATTCTGTGTCAGTATCATTTAATTGGAAACTACCAAATTATATTTTTTAAATTTTATCCTTTGATACACAGGCATTTAGTCGTTTGGAAATGCAGGTCTTGTTTTTATTATTGTTGACTAAAAATGATGAACAACTTGAGAGTTGTGGGTTAAGTTTTATTTGGGGCATAATTAGGACTGCAGCCTGGGAGGCAACAGATAGCTCTGAGAGACAGCTCCAAAGAGGGAGCAGGAGGAGGATCAATATTTAAGGATTTTGGTGAGGGGGGTGTTTCATATCATTAAATAGTCATTTTACAAAGAGCCCCTGTTAGTCATGAGGATCTGATGTAACCATGAACAGATTTAGTGCTTTTCTAAATAGGAGATGCAAGGATTGAGATAATAAAATCTGTTCCTAAAGCATCTGTCCATCTAAAGATCTGCCCCACCAAATTCCCTGGAGCACAGAGTGACTCTACCCCACCCTGATCTCCATCAGGGGTTACTGAAGGTCAGAAGCTCTCAACAGCACAGGGTCTGGTCTCTGCAGAGGCAGAGAGCAAATGTCCTTGTTGTGCAGTCATTGGCAATGTGATTGGTAAATGCCAATTTTTAGTTGACATTATTAATGACAGAATTCTGAGCATAGGTGACTACAATTTTAAGTACTCAGGAAGCTTGAGTAACAACATAAATATAATCATCTGATAAATGATTTTCTAGAACACACTTATAAAGTCAGTTTAGAACTGTGCACACTATAATTCTGAAGTATTTTCTTTCCTGGAAAATGACAATTTTATTTAGGATATTTATGCATGATATATTTTATGACTGGATAGTTCTATTAGTATATGTAGTGCTTCATTCATGCCAACACTTATCACAAAGAAAGATGCCTATCATTTGGGCAGTACTTATTATTCAATATTTATTATGACTATTGCTATTGATTTCATTAATGCAATAGTATTATGTATTTTTGAAACATATTCAGAAAAGCTGTTTAAAATATAAATAAAATGCACAAATCCCTTTAAGTGTTTCATTTACTATAACAATATATATTCACTGAAATTATTTATTTATTTATTTATTTTGTGGTTAATGCAGTTGATGCTTTTGAGATAATTAGAGCAAGAAAAGTTAGTGAAGGCATAAGTAGAAGCCTGACTTTATTATTCACAAATTTCATTTTCAATGCTTCTATATTGCCTTGCTAAAGCCAATGACCTCATGTTGACTTTTGACATCTAGCACTACATCTATAAGATTGACTCTTCTTTTCTGCTTAAGAGGATTCCCCTTTTTCTGATTTGTACTAAATTAGCTCTGGTCTCTTATTGCTCACCAAGTAGCTTTTGTATCAGAAAATTTCAGATATATAAATTACTTATGGTATAATGAGTTATGTACCACTATACTTTGTGTGGTAGCTTTGCACTTTAACTCAGAGCTCTTGGAAAGAGAAATATTTTATTCTCTAATAGCAAATGTCTAAATGTGTTATGTTAGCTAATATAAAAAGACGGGCACAAAAATTTTGGCTACGATATTTCTATGATATCTTCTTATTAATTATTCACAGATACATGACATTTATTATCCCTGCATAAGGATATCATATAGTCAAGAGTTTTGAGAATCATGTCAAGTAGATTGTCAGGGCTGAGACAATTGAGGTGCCTGATTTGGGCATAATGTTTAAAGAGATGCCAAAATACTCAATAGTAAGTTAAACATATTACATTGTAATATTCAATGCAAGAATATCCATAATGAACAAAATCTGTAAATTTTGAATAAGGACAGGATCAACATTACTGATATTTTCTCTTTAGCTTCAAGCTCCAAATGGCATTTATGCAGTAAAAGAAGTTACAAGTCAGTTTAGAACTGTGCACACTATAATTCTGAAGTATTTTCTTTCCTGGAAAATGACAATTTTATTTAGGATATTTATGCATGATATATTTTATGACTGGATAGTTCTATTAGTATATGTAGTGCTTCATTCATGCCAACACTTATCACAAAGAAAGATGCCTATCATTTGGGCAGTACTTATTATTCAATATTTATTATGACTATTGCTATTGATTTCATTAATGCAATAGTATTATGTATTTTTGAAACATATTCAGAAAAGCTGTTTAAAATATAAATAAAATGCACAAATCCCTTTAAGTGTTTCATTTACTATAACAATATATATTCACTGAAATTATTTATTTATTTATTTATTTTGTGGTTAATGCAGTTGATGCTTTTGAGATAATTAGAGCAAGAAAAGTTAGTGAAGGCATAAGTAGAAGCCTGACTTTATTATTCACAAATTTCATTTTCAATGCTTCTATATTGCCTTGCTAAAGCCAATGACCTCATGTTGACTTTTGACATCTAGCACTACATCTATAAGATTGACTCTTCTTTTCTGCTTAAGAGGATTCCCCTTTTTCTGATTTGTACTAAATTAGCTCTGGTCTCTTATTGCTCACCAAGTAGCTTTTGTATCAGAAAATTTCAGATATATAAATTACTTATGGTATAATGAGTTATGTACCACTATACTTTGTGTGGTAGCTTTGCACTTTAACTCAGAGCTCTTGGAAAGAGAAATATTTTATTCTCTAATAGCAAATGTCTAAATGTGTTATGTTAGCTAATATAAAAAGACGGGCACAAAAATTTTGGCTACGATATTTCTATGATATCTTCTTATTAATTATTCACAGATACATGACATTTATTATCCCTGCATAAGGATATCATATAGTCAAGAGTTTTGAGAATCATGTCAAGTAGATTGTCAGGGCTGAGACAATTGAGGTGCCTGATTTGGGCATAATGTTTAAAGAGATGCCAAAATACTCAATAGTAAGTTAAACATATTACATTGTAATATTCAATGCAAGAATATCCATAATGAACAAAATCTGTAAATTTTGAATAAGGACAGGATCAACATTACTGATATTTTCTCTTTAGCTTCAAGCTCCAAATGGCATTTATGCAGTAAAAGAAGTTACAAGAATGCAGTTCCCAGCAATGTAGGCTTTCCTTATCAAACAAGAAAAAGCTCAAATAGACAACCTAATCTACTATCTAAATAAGTTAGTAAAAGAAGGAAAAACAATGCCAGAAGTCAGCAGAAGGAAGCTAATGATAAAGATCAAAAATAAATAAAATACAGAAAAAAAAAAACAAAACCAGAAAATATCAACAAAACCAAGAGCTGTTTTTTTTTTTTTTTTTTTTTTTTTCCAAAGATAAACAAAACTGATAAGTCTTTAGTTTGGCTCATTAAGTTGAAAAGAAGGAGGACCCAAATAAATAAAATAATTAATTAAAGAGAAGTTACAGTCAGTATCACAGAGACATAAAAAAATAGAATACTATGAACAGTAATGAGGCGAAAAATTGGATAACAAAGAAGAAATTGATCAATTCCTAGAAACATGCAGTCTTTGAAGACTCAGTCAGGAATAAGTAAGTAATCTGAACAGATGGATCTAAGTACTGAAATTGTATCAGTAATAATAATAATAATAATAAAAAACTCCCATCAAAAAAATGTTCAGGACTTGATGGCTTCAGATGAGGATTCTACCAAACAGAAAAAGAAGAAATAATACCTATAATTTTCAAATTATTTAAAAAAACAGAATAGAGAGTAACACTTTCAAATTCATCCTATAAGGCTGTCATTACCTGATATCAAAACCAGACAATAGCAAATGTCTAAATGTGTTATGTTAGCTAATATAAAAGACGGGCACAAAAATTTTGGCTACGATATTTCTATGATATCTTCTTATTAATTATTCACAGATACATGACATTTATTATCCCTGCATAAGGATATCATATAGTCAAGAGTTTTGAGAATCATGTCAAGTAGATTGTCAGGGCTGAGACAATTGAGGTGCCTGATTTGGGCATAATGTTTAAAGAGATGCCAAAATACTCAATAGTAAGTTAAACATATTACACTGTAATATTCAATGCAAGAATATCCATAATGAACAAAATCTGTAAATTTTGAATAAGGACAGGATCAACATTACTGATATTTTCTCTTTAGCTTCAAGCTCCAAATGGCATTTATGCAGTAAAAGAAGTTACAAGAATGCAGTTCCCAGCAATGTAGGCTTTCCTTATCAAACAAGAAAAAGCTCAAATAGACAACCTAATCTACTATCTAAATAAGTTAGTAAAAGAAGGAAAAACAATGCCAGAAGTCAGCAGAAGGAAGCTAATGATAAAGATCAAAAATAAATAAAATACAGAAAAAAAAAAAAAAAAACCAGAAAATATCAACAAAACCAAGAGCTGTTTTTTTTTTTTTTTTTCCAAAGATAAACAAAACTGATACGTCTTTAGTTTGGCTCATTAAGTTGAAAAGAAGGAGGACCCAAATAAATAAAATAATTAATTAAAGAGAAGTTACAGTCAGTATCACAGAGACATAAAAAAATAGAATACTATGAACAGTAATGAGGCGAAAAATTGGATAACAAAGAAGAAATTGATCAATTCCTAGAAACATGCAGTCTTTGAAGACTCAGTCAGGAATAAGTAAGTAATCTGAACAGATGGATCTAAGTACTGAAATTGTATCAGTAATAATAATAATAATAATAAAAAACTCCCATCAAAAAAATGTTCAGGACTTGATGGCTTCAGATGAGGATTCTACCAAACAGAAAAAGAAGAAATAATACCTATAATTTTCAAATTATTTAAAAAAACAGAATAGAGAGTAACACTTTCAAATTCATCCTATAAGGCTGTCATTACCCTGATATCAAAACCAGACAAAACATAATACAAAAAAGAAAAATAATGGGCCAATATCTCTGATGTATATCGATGTAAACATACTCTAAAATATTAGCAAATCAAATTCAACAATATATTACATGATATTTATCACCGTCAAGTGGGATTTATCTCAGGGATGCAAGGATGGTTCAATATCTGGGAATCAATCAACATGACACATCAATAAAAGGACAGATACAAACCACAGGATCATTTCAATAAACAGAAAAAGCATTTGAAAAAGTCCAACATTTATTCATGATAAAAACTGTCATGAAAATTGTTGCAGAGGGAATATTTCAAAACCTAACAAAGATTATTTATTACATACTCACAGATAACACCATGCTCAATAGTGAAATACTAAAAGAGATTTTCCTCTAAAATTAGGAACAAGACAATGACGTCTACTTGTTCAATTTCTATTTAACATGGTATTGGTAGTTCTAACCACAGCAATGAGTCAGGCAAAAGAAATAAAAGTCATCCAAATTAAAAAGGAAGAAATAAGATTGACTCTATTTTCATATTACATGATACTATATGCAGATGCTATACTAAAATCTCCACAAAAAAGCATTAGGACTAATAAGCAAATTCAGAAAAATTACAGGATATAAGATTAATATATTAAAATCTATTGCATTTCTATATGCTAATAATGAATTTCTAGAAAGACAAAGTAGGGCTTCCTTGGTGGCTCAATAGTAAATAATCTGCCTGCCAGTGAAGGAGACAAAGGCCTGATACCTGATCTTAGATCTCAGAAGCCCTGGAACAACTAAGCCTGTGTGGAACAAATAAGCACAATAATTGCGCTTTTGCTCTGCAGCCCAAAGACTGTAACTTCTGCATCCAGGAGCTACAACCACTGAAGCCGTTGTGCCCAGAGCCTGTACTCCACCATAAGAGAAGCCACCACAATAAGAAACCTGTGCACTGTAACAAAGAGTAACCCCCACGGGTGGCAACTAAAGAAAAAGTCTTGCAGCAAAAGACTCAGCAGAGTAACACTTTCAAATTCATCCTATAAGGCTGTCATTACCCTGATATCAAAACCAGACAAAGCATAATACAAAAAAGAAAAATAATGGGCCAATATCTCTGATGTATATCGATGTAAACATACTCTAAAATATTAGCAAATCAAATTCAACAATATATTACATGATATTTATCACCGTCAAGTGGGATTTATCTCAGGGATGCAAGGATGGTTCAATATCTGGGAATCAATCAACATGACACATCAATAAAAGGACAGATACAAACCACAGGATCATTTCAATAAACAGAAAAAGCATTTGAAAAAGTCCAACATTTATTCATGATAAAAACTGTCATGAAAATTGTTGCAGAGGGAATATTTCAAAACCTAACAAAGATTATTTATTACATACTCACAGATAACACCATGCTCAATAGTGAAATACTAAAAGAGATTTTCCTCTAAAATTAGGAACAAGACAATGACGTCTACTTGTTCAATTTCTATTTAACATGGTATTGGTAGTTCTAACCACAGCAATGAGTCAGGCAAAAGAAATAAAAGTCATCCAAATTAAAAAGGAAGAAATAAGATTGACTCTATTTTCATATTACATGATACTATATGCAGATGCTATACTAAAATCTCCACAAAAAAGCATTAGGACTAATAAGCAAATTCAGAAAAATTACAGGATATAAGATTAATATATTAAAATCTATTGCATTTCTATATGCTAATAATGAATTTCTAGAAAGACAAAGTAGGGCTTCCTTGGTGGCTCAATAGTAAATAATCTGCCTGCCAGTGAAGGAGACAAAGGCCTGATACCTGATCTTAGATCTCAGAAGCCCTGGAACAACTAAGCCTGTGTGGAACAAATAAGCACAATAATTGCGCTTTTGCTCTGCAGCCCAAAGACTGTAACTTCTGCATCCAGGAGCTACAACCACTGAAGCCGTTGTGCCCAGAGCCTGTACTCCACCATAAGAGAAGCCACCACAATAAGAAACCTGTGCACTGTAACAAAGAGTAACCCCCACGGGTGGCAACTAAAGAAAAAGTCTTGCAGCAAAAAAGACTCAGCAGAGTCATAAATAAACAAAATAAACAGAGAAAGCAAGAAAACAATCCTCTTTAAAATTGCACCAAAAATCATAAAATAGCCAGGTATAAATTCAGCCAGAATTTATGCTTATGCTCTGAAAGCTATAAAACATTGATGAAGGAAATTGAAGATGACACAAAGAAATGTAACAATATTCTCTGTGCATGAACTGGAACAATTAATGCTTTTAAAACAGCCTCTTCTATCCTCCCTCCAGTGTCTATGTTGGAAGCTTTTCCCTATCCTTTCTTACCTGAATAAACTTTTCACTGCACGAAGCTCTGAGTGACCATCGCCGAGTCTTTTGATCCCCGTGTGAATTCTTCTCCATTGGAGATTAAGAATCTGACACCATTCACAGTAACCTTACTGTCATCTATCACCTATCAGTTGCAATTAATCAGCTCTGTTTATGGCAAATAAAGAAGCCATAGGCAATACAAAAATAAATTTGTGAGGTTTTGTTTGAATATATCTTTATTAAAAAAACAGGCAATGGGTCAGGCCAGATTTGGCTTTGGGTTGTAGTTTGATGACCCCTGTTTTAGAATAAAAGATGTGGGTTTTAAAAATAAGAGTAAAATGAAGGATCACTAGACATAGGAGATGTGGAGGACATTGCAAGGACTTCCCAGAGACTCCTCCTTCAAGGAAGGACCTGTGGCCATAGGTGCAGGGAGGGTTGTGGTCAGTGGACTTTAGCTGCCAGCCACTCAAGTGATTGTCCCAGCTACAGAGTGCCTCGGCTAAGGTCACCTCCTTCTCTGGATTGGTCAGTATCCTATAATGGATGGATGTAATGGTATGTGTGTCTGACCACCTCCACCCATCTGGGTATATTTTAAATGATCATTTAGTTCCAGAGCTGTACCTGGGGCGCAGTAGAGGCTGTCTTTTAAGACTGCACTGCAGATCAGTTTTTTCCTCTGCTCGGTCCTGCTCTTCACCCTCTGTTCTGCTAGCATTGATCCCAAAAGCACTCCTTAATACATACTTCACATACTAAACTCTGTCTCATGGGCTGTTTTCCTAGGAACTAGGATATGTGGAAAACAGGTATTTTGAAAGAAAGACTGAGATAAACCCACAGACAATCTGACCTTGTGGGAAAAAGAGAGAAGAGAATAAAGGGGAAAGCAAAAGAAGTTAAATAAATAAGAAAGCCATGCACAAAGATTTAAGAAGATACCACCACCATAAAATTATGAGATTCAGGGCTTCCCCTGGTGGTCCAGTGGATAAGGACACCGCCTTGCAGTGCAAGGGGCGCAGGTTCGATCCCTGGCCTGGGAAGATCCCACGTGCCGCGGAGCGGCTGGACTGATGTGGTCCAATCACCGCTCGGAGCTCTGGAGCGCATGCGCCCAGAGTAGGTGCTCTGCGACAACAGACGCCCGCAGGAGCCAGGGAACAAAGATGGATGAAAACAGAGAAAGGAAAAACCAATAGAAGTGGCCCACCGGCTCCCCTCCCTCCCCAACCCGACCCCCGCCCAAAATACATAGATAAATCAATAAATCTTAAAAAAAAAAAAAATTATGAGATCCAAATATAAATTGAATACATTTTATAGAATGAAGAACATAAAACATCTGAAGATATAGGTAAAGTAAGAGAGGACCTATGCAAGTAAGAATAATATTTTTCAATGGTAAGCTTTGAAAAAGAAAAGAAGAAATGGAAGGCATTAAAATATTAAAGGAATATTAACATATACTAAATTGTGGAAAACATTTAATTTTCAATAACAGCTTAATTTTCCTTTTAAGCTTCATTTTGTGGACAGACTTGACGGAGTATGAAATAGATTTGGGGGGCTTCAATTAGCATTTCCTGATTACTGATGAAATTAAGCCTCTTGTCATATAGCTGTTGACAACTTAGAAATCTTGTATTGTATATTGTTGGTTCAAGCTTCCTGCCCATTTTTTTGTGTATTTCTGCTACCTGTCTTTTCCCTTATTTGTATACACCGTATATATCTTATATGTAACTTCTTTGTTGTTTGTTTGAATTACAAATGGTTTCTGCCATTTTGATTTACTTTTCATTCTTTAGTAGCTTATTTTGATGAACAACCCAATTTATTGACCTTTTTCTTAATGGTTAGTGCTTCTTGTGTGTGTAATATTTAAGAAGTTTTGCCTTCTCTAAGTATTGAAAATCTCATTATTTTTTTCTTTCTTTACATTCCTTATACCTTTCCATCCTTGTCTCATTATGCTCAAAATGTTCCTCAGAAGAGTATTGAACAGAAGGATAGATCTTTATTTCATTCGTCACTTCAGGGGAAACTATTCAGTATTTTAGCGTTTTATCACCTATCAAGATGTTAGCTGATTTATAATTTTTTAAATTCTATCTCTAGACACTCTTTATCTGATTAAGAGTTTTTTTAATTTCATAATTTATCATCAAATGACTTCTTTGCACTGAGATAATAGATCCCCAGTATTCTCTCCATTCTTTCTCTATATTGAATTGCATTGATTTTTAAATACTAAATGACCTGACTATCTAAACTAAATCCCATTTATTTGTGTCATATTTTTGGTATTTACTGGTAATTTATTATTTTTTTAGGATTTTTATACTATATCCAGGAGAGCGATATGTTTATGTTATTTTCATTTAATCTCATTTCCTATTAGGATCTTGTATTTTGTAATATTTGGGCCTTGATTTCTAGTCTGCTGCTCCAATAAAAGAGGTTATCAACATTTGAAAAGATGTAAGACGTAGCAATGGTGAGGATAGAGGGGGTGAGTAAGTTTAGAACAGTGTAGTAGGCCCGCTGATCTCTGAAGCCTCTTTTAAAATCTGTGGTCATGAGTTGGAAGGTGAACAGGCAGCATAATTTTAAGTTTTCTCCAGCCACTGTCAAATAGCTAGTTGCAGTATAATATAGATAGAGTTGGGTGTGATGATAACAGATATAATACAAAAGAGAGAAAACCTTAGGTTGAGAACAGGGAGTGTCTTGAGAGGAGACTTTTGGAATAAAAAGAGAAGCTACAGAATAGTCTGATATAAACGTAGATAATATGAAAATATGATAAACATATGCTAAATTTTTACCCGCAGACACACAACATACAAAAAATCGAAAAGAAAAAGAAAAATCTAGCACAAAATCAAAAGACCTAATTAAGAAAATCATGTTTTACATATAGAGCAAATTAAGGTGTTTCATTATTTTAAGCAATTGGTGGCATGTTACAAATGGGAGCTGCAGTGGTCTTGAGGCTGAGAACATGTCCCTTAGAGAATCCCAATGTTAGGATACTGGAATAGTAATACATCATCCAGTTTTTTTTTTTTTTTTTTTTCATCCAGCTTTATAATAAGCAATAACTACATAGTTTTACTCAGATACTGTCATTCATAGATTTTCTAACTTTAAAGATTGAGAGGAAACAGAAGACTTCATCATAATGTCCTGTTTAGATGTACATAATATCTTTAAAGAAACTGATCGTCAAAGTTTGAGATGGAAGGGAGGATAAGAGGGCTGGGTCAAGATAATGAAGACTTTTCATTAGTAAATAGAAATGTATTTTTCTGCGCTGTGCTTAGTTGGCCAGATGAGTCCCATTCTTTGTGACCCCATGGACTGTAGCCCACCAGGCTCCTTGGTCCATGGGGATTCTCCAGGAAAGAATACTGAAGGGGGTTGCCATGACGTCTTCCCAGGGGGTCTTCCCAACCCAGGGATCAAACCCAGGTCTCTGTCATTGCAGGGGATTCTTTACCAATTGAACCACCTTATTGAGTTATTAAAAAGGCAATTAATAATGCAAATGGATGTATTGTCTAGTGATGCAATAGAGCTGGCCTGTACTGGATTGCTAGTACTAATTGCTAAAATTTCAGAAACTTTTCAAGTCAATTCTCTGATAACTGGAAATTAAATGATGGTGGGAAGATTCACAAAATATTGGAAATCAGCAAAGACAACAGATTGGGGCTTTGTTTTCTCCTCTGTGAACCCACTGTGAAAATTTTACTAGCATGTCCGTGGTATAATTATTGAGCAATTGTAAAGGTAGAGACACTTAGACTTTTTTTGTTGTTGTTTTTTTTAAAGATTTATTTATTTTTGGGCTGGGGTCGGGTTGGGGAGGGAGGGGAGCAGGCGGGCCACTTCTATTGGTCTTTCATTTGTCTGTTTTCATCCGTCTTTGTTCCTTGGCTCCTGTGGGCCTCCCATCGCGGTGGCGTCTGTCATTATTGAGCGCCGGCTCTGGGTGCATGCGCTCCAGAGCTCCGGCTAGGTAATTGGACACATCGGTCCAGCCACTCCGCGGCACGTGGGATCTTCTCAGACCAGGGATCGAACCGGCGCCCCTTGCACTGCAAGGCCGTGTCCTTACCCACTGGACCACCAGGGGAAGCCTGACACTTAGACTTTTTAAATAAGATGAATTTCTTACTTTCAACTTTTATGAGTGATAAATTAGGTATTATTGAAATGGATAAATCAGAAAATACAGCCTTAAGTTACTATAAAACAGAAAAAGAAATTCATAATATTTAAAAGAAATTGACTCAGGAGCTTGTACTTGGGATTAGGGTATATTGGGGTGAGAGATGCATTTTTGTTAAGACATCTGTTCTATATGATTTCTAATCATGTCACATTGGAATTTCTTTTAATAAGTCTAAACATTAATTATGTAATAAAACATTTAGACTTACGAATTAAACTTCAAGCCATTTTCCTAGAGATTAAGCACTCCCTGCCTCTGATTTTATTTTCCCATTATTGCTGCCGGTCATCATTTAGACATAAAAATTGAGAAATGTATGTAATATGAAATATAACTACAAATAGTGTCTATCCTCATTGTTACCTAAATCATTTCAGCAGGCTTAGTGTTTTCAATTCACCTGATAGCCATTTATCAATCCTAAAGGTGATGTTTCTGACATTCTTTGGGGGATTCTAATCTCTTCTGCTCCCTGTGGAGATCTCATTTGTCTTTCTAATGCAGAAGATGGGCTGTGGTTGAAGTGCAGCTGCCTTGAGGTAAGCAGAACAAAACACACACAGCAAAGGAGTCATCACCTTTCTGCCGATATGTTTCTGTAGGGGAAGAAGCAGATCTTGAAGTTCCAGCTGAAATTCAGTTTCGAGTGCTATGAGAACTGAATTGTATTTTTCTTTCTGTCCACTCTGTATTATTATTTCATTGCTTCCTTCACAAATTACCTGGCTTTCCCCCTCATTTTAATTTTTATTGTTATGAAACTGCACAGCCTATTTTTTTTATAGGGCATGTTCCAGGAAGATATTCATTTGCATGGGTTTCTCATTTTCATGTTGATTTCTATTCAAGTTTCAATGTAAACTTGATAACACAGCAGAATTTTACAGATAAACTCGAGATGAGCAAAGAAAAAAACTGGTTCAGATATGAGTCACAGTGTATCAAAATTATATGAAAAAGGAAAATGGGGGTTACTTTGGGGGTTACTTTACATTATAAATTTTGTGCCATCAATTTGTTTATGAGTATATGTGACAGGAGAAATGTTAGTACTTGAAAAAAAAATAATTGTAGGAAATATTTTTGAAGGGGACTTAAAACTTTACCTTTGGGGGGGTGGGGGAAGAAAAACCTCTCCATGTAAAAATACATTATTAAAAACTTCAAAATTATCTGTTTCCTAAAAGAGAAATAAAAATGTCTTAACTCACTTTTCAAATCTGTATCATAAGAAAATAATTTCAAGTCTGTATTCACAGTAAACTGTCACATGCAGTAGGAAAAATAGGTTTTATATTTGGTTGTCAAAATAGCTAAGCGGCAACTGTGAGGCAAGATTAAATTTTATCTTTCCTTGGTGTGCATTAACATAGCCAAAATTTATAAGCCAGGACTGTGGTGGAGGTATGACCTACCAATTTTTAGAGTTTAAAACCTGACTGTATAAGTGAAGAAAAATATTAAAGATAGGAGGCTTCTTAATCACAATTTAATCACTTTCCTTCAATTTAAATGTAATAAAATTGACATATCCACACAAATGCAATGTGATTAGTTCTATATTGTGGTATTATGGAGATAGAGGAGAGAAGCAGCTAACTTAAACTAAGCTGGTTTGAGGGGAAAAAAAATCTCTGCTACTAATCCAGGTAAAGAACAAAGGGAATACATGCCATGGAGAAGGAAATGTACATTAATAGTACATTAATAGGTACTTAGTGAGGAGTCTGTATCACTTATGGAACTGATAAGAGAAGTCCAGTGTCAGTTTCGAGTGCTATGAGAACTGAATTGTATTTTTCTTTCTGTCCACTCTGTATTATTATTTCATTGCTTCCTTCACAAATTACCTGGCTTTCCCCCTCATTTTAATTTTTATTGTTATGAAACTGCACAGCCTATTTTTTTTATAGGGCATGTTCCAGGAAGATATTCATTTGCATGGGTTTCTCATTTTCATGTTGATTTCTATTCAAGTTTCAATGTAAACTTGATAACACAGCAGAATTTTACAGATAAACTCGAGATGAGCAAAGAAAAAAACTGGTTCAGATATGAGTCACAGTGTATCAAAATTATATGAAAAAGGAAAATGGGGGTTACTTTGGGGGTTACTTTACATTATAAATTTTGTGCCATCAATTTGTTTATGAGTATATGTGACAGGAGAAATGTTAGTACTTGAAAAAAAAATAATTGTAGGAAATATTTTTGAAGGGGACTTAAAACTTTACCTTTGGGGGAGTGGGGGAAGAAAAACCTCTCCATGTAAAAATACATTATTAAAAACTTCAAAATTATCTGTTTCCTAAAAGAGAAATAAAAATGTCTTAACTCACTTTTCAAATCTGTATCATAAGAAAATAATTTCAAGTCTGTATTCACAGTAAACTGTCACATGCAGTAGGAAAAATAGGTTTTATATTTGGTTGTCAAAATAGCTAAGCGGCAACTGTGAGGCAAGATTAAATTTTATCTTTCCTTGGTGTGCATTAACATAGCCAAAATTTATAAGCCAGGACTGTGGTGGAGGTATGACCTACCAATTTTTAGAGTTTAAAACCTGACTGTATAAGTGAAGAAAAATATTAAAGATAGGAGGCTTCTTAATCACAATTTAATCACTTTCCTTCAATTTAAATGTAATAAAATTGACATATCCACACAAATGCAATGTGATTAGTTCTATATTGTGGTATTATGGAGATAGAGGAGAGAAGCAGCTAACTTAAACTAAGCTGGTTTGAGGGGAAAAAAAATCTCTGCTACTAATCCAGGTAAAGAACAAAGGGAATACATGCCATGGAGAAGGAAATGTACATTAATAGTACATTAATAGGTACTTAGTGAGGAGTCTATATCACTTATGGAACTGATAAGAGAAGTCCAATGACTTTGACAATAAAGCCATAATTATAGTGGCTGCTATTTTTGATATGAATTGGTCTCTGGCTCTGCTCTTTATCTGTTTTCACAATGTGCTGTGTATTTTCTTAGTTTTTTGGTATTTCCTTTTTTTAACTGACAAGATGGCTGCTTATGGCAGCTGGAAAATATGTTTCTATTATGAAGAAGTATGTTTCTAATATGAAGTCTGATAACAACAGACGAATACTTTCTGCAAAGTATTGGAATGCAAATTCTATAAACTGATTGGACATGTGCCCAAATCTGGATGCATCATGGTTGCCAGGGGAACTTTATTAGTCAACTGGATTTAGTTATGGATCCACTGGTATTGACAGATAGTTTGGGATTATCATGACTGACAAAGTCAAAGTGTCCCTTTGAATTTGTCAAGAGCATTAGCTTCCCATAAATCAGGTATATTTAATGGAAATTTGGACGTCCTGGTAGCGCAGGTACTACAGGAAGTTTCTACACTTACATGTTGCTCTCCTGATCCCCTTAGTCTCTGCTCTGTTTTGTTTTTAAATCTCTATTTATGAGATGTTATGATTTAATCTTTCTTGTTTCCCTTTAACAATGAAATGTTGTAATCCATAAAACATATTTTTAAAATAAGTCTTTATAATAAATAAATGGCTAGTTGATAGTAACTATGACTTGACTAAATGAAAGAATAAATATAAGCAGAAGAGAAAAATACAGGGTTTCTTCCATAACATGTGTGGATTTGGTGACCTCCAAAGACGTAGCAATTGGGTTGAAGACAATAACATCATGGATATACGTGTCAAGAATTACCAACTGACCCTGGGAAACTGAAATGAACAGCTACCCTAGTATCAAGACACCTCAGAGAAATATGTTCAAAGAATCAATGGGTTACTAGGTTGTAGAATTTAAAAGAAAAATCTGGACTCTCTCCATATATCTGTTGAATCATAAACATGTAAGTATTATGTGATTTTAAGAGAGCAATGAGTTTTCTGAAGATTATATGGAAAAGATCTATACTGTCTAACATCCAGAGCGTAGGCTTAAAGGCTTGTTACACATTTGGCTTTGTAGATGAACTGTGAGCTCGAGAAGAATGGTCAGAGAATTCCATAAGTCTGGCTCTGCCTGTGCTTTAAGGGTGAGAGTTCACAATGTGGTGTTTGAAGTTTCTACCCTCCCAAGATCAGCTAACTAAGACAGATTACAGGCAGAAACACCAGTATAAAAGGAAATAAAAGGAGTTATCTCAGGAAATAAGCAGTTATCAAGCAATTTCCTTTTTTGCTGGAGAAGTTAGCAAACCTGTCAAGATAAAGAAACTAAGTTGCTCTTGTTCCAAAACTGACAATGAAACACATGAAAAGTGTTGTTTTCTTTACGCTGTTGGCAGTAGAGCTAGTTGTAGTTGATTTTCCGGTTTGCAAGCTACATTCCAGATTTGCAAGTAGTGAAAGCATTTACTACTGGAGTTTCAGATACTGGTATTTATAAAATACTAACAGAGACATTGAAAAGCCAAGGGATATATGGTTTTCAATGATAAAACATGGTCTGGAATTCTACTGGAAAGCATTGGTGTTGTAAAATACTATAATATTTTTGAAAACATGTCCTTTTCTACATTTGTTTACTTCTGAAAGTTAGCTGATAAGTCTTGCTCGTGTTCTATAAAATCCTATTAGATGCTGCATACTTTTAAAATATATCAGATTTGGCCTTTCTCAAGATATATAGTTGATAGTAACTATGACTTGACTAAATGAAAGAATAAATATAAGCAGAAGAGAAAAATACAGGGTTTCTTCCATAACATGTGTGGATTTGGTGACCTCCAAAGACGTAGCAATTGGGTTGAAGACAATAACATCATGGATATACGTGTCAAGAATTACCAACTGACCCTGGGAAACTGAAATGAACAGCTACCCTAGTATCAAGACACCTCAGAGAAATATGTTCAAAGAATCAATGGGTTACTAGGTTGTAGAATTTAAAAGAAAAATCTGGACTCTCTCCATATATCTGTTGAATCATAAACATGTAAGTATTATGTGATTTTAAGAGAGCAATGAGTTTTCTGAAGATTATATGGAAAAGATCTATACTGTCTAACATCCAGAGCGTAGGCTTAAAGGCTTGTTACACATTTGGCTTTGTAGATGAACTGTGAGCTCGAGAAGAATGGTCAGAGAATTCCATAAGTCTGGCTCTGCCTGTGCTTTAAGGGTGAGAGTTCACAATGTGGTGTTTGAAGTTTCTACCCTCCCAAGATCAGCTAACTAAGACAGATTACAGGCAGAAACACCAGTATAAAAGGAAATAAAAGGAGTTATCTCAGGAAATAAGCAGTTATCAAGCAATTTCCTTTTTTGCTGGAGAAGTTAGCAAACCTGTCAAGATAAAGAAACTAAGTTGCTCTTGTTCCAAAACTGACAATGAAACACATGAAAAGTGTTGTTTTCTTTACGCTGTTGGCAGTAGAGCTAGTTGTAGTTGATTTTCCGGTTTGCAAGCTACATTCCAGATTTGCAAGTAGTGAAAGCATTTACTACTGGAGTTTCAGATACTGGTATTTATAAAATACTAACAGAGACATTGAAAAGCCAAGGGATATATGGTTTTCAATGATAAAACATGGTCTGGAATTCTACTGGAAAGCATTGGTGTTGTAAAATACTATAATATTTTTGAAAACATGTCCTTTTCTACATTTGTTTACTTCTGAAAGTTAGCTGATAAGTCTTGCTCGTGTTCTATAAAATCCTATTAGATGCTGCATACTTTTAAAATATATCAGATTTGGCCTTTCTCCAGATATATATATATTTTAATTCCAGTTTTAGTGCTAGAGATTTTCACAGACAATGTATGAGAGTTACGAGACAACTTGAAAATTTCAATGGAATTTTTTTCTGAGCCAAAAAGGGAGAAGGGATTGAAGATGACTCGGCTATGATCATTGGGAATGTTTTTATCTATACCTCTCTTAAAAATCTGTTTTTTCTTTCTAACCTGTGCTGTCACACTTGGCAGCCACTAGCTACAGGTGACTCTTGAACACCAGCAATGTGGGTAGTTAAAATGGAAATTATGATTTACACGTTGGGTTTTTTTTATATATGTATAAGCTTTTTTCTTTTTTTTCCCCACCATGCCTCTTTTATTTATACTTATTTTCATCCATCTTTTTATTCTTTGGCATGTATGGGCTTTCCATTGCAGTGGCCTCTTTCACTGCAGAGCACTGACTTTGGGCAAACCAGTCCAGCTGCTCCGCAGCACGTGGGATCTTCCCGGGCCAGGGATCAAACCAGTGCCCTTTGTACTGCAAGGCAGACTCTTTACCCACTGGACCACCAAGGAAACCCACAGCTTCAGTTTTGAAGGCTTAGTATTAATATTTTTATTTAATAATCATTTGATTTAATAAACTAAAATTAATTTGTATAATATACTTATTACTTACTGTATTAGATAAATATTATAATATTTATCAAATCAAAATGTTGAGATAATAATATTTTGCATTGATTGTGTTACAACAGAATATTAAAGTGATTTCACAAGTTTATTTCTGCCTATTTAATGTGCCTGTTAGAAATTTTTTTCAAAAGACAAGATCTGCACTTGGGGTTCACGTATCATTTCTATTGGATAATAGTGTTGTATACTTTACATCTTAACCTCTCAAATACAGAATGAGAAAATGCATTTGTGTGTCTCTGTGTTGGAATGGTTGGAATTATTAACAAGTTAGTAATCTTGTTGTTCTCCTCATTCTAAATGTAAAATACTTAACACCAGTGACATATTATGAAAGTACTTTAGCATCACTATACACAAAAAATGAATATTAAATAGGGGACATTATGAAGTGCAATAGCTATTTTTATCTCAAACAGATGGAATGTTTTGTAGAATAGAATAAATCTTGGAATATTTTCCCCTAACATTTATACAGTGCTCTCTTAAGAAGAGAGAGCAATTTAAAGTATACATTGCACATGTTAAAAGTATTATTTTAATGATAGCTTTCAAATATTGATACTGCTATCACATAAAATCTTCTGAACTCCAATAAACTGTGGAAATTTCCATAAAATCTATTTTATAGTGTTCCAAGTTTTAGTTATGTGGTATTTCCTGAATTTTGCATGCAATTCTAAATTATAAAATAAAAAAATACTGTCTTCAGTTTTATAATAATAAATCATTACATAATTCCTTCCAGCAAAGGAATCATTTGAAATGCTTACCAACTGCATCTTTGAGCCTTGTACTTTCATAAGTTGAATTCTCACCACAAAACTATTAATTGTCTATTATATTCTTTTTTTTTTTTTTTTTTTTTTAAATTTTCACAGACCAGGCAACATATACACAGAGAAACTGACTAACATATGCACAGATCGAAGAGTAGATTGGGGATTCAGTCTTGAAAGTCCTGTTCAAAGTCTCTACTTAATCATCATGATATAGTGTCTCTCTTAGCAGTGATCTTTTGATAATAGTTCATATGTAAACTATTTTGACAAATGATTTATTTGGACTATGTCTCAGGGACTAAAAATATTAGCAGATACATACGAAATATAGCTCATTGTAAATAAGTGTAAACTTTATAAATACATTTTTTAACCAAGTTAGACAGGGTAACATGTACTGAGCACTGACCATATGCCAGAGACAGTGATAGGAACTTTACATTACTTTGCTAAATCTAACAACAGGGACACCATTTGAAGGATTAGGAAACTGACAGTCCCAAGGGCTAACAGCACAAGCACTGATTATGCCTGAGGCCAAAATCCTGCTCTCTACTGCACAGAACTGGAAAGAAATTGCAAGATAAAATCTTTTAAACAACTTTTTGGCTGAAAAAAAACCATTTGAAGGATTAGAAAACTACACCAGTGACATATTATGAAAGTACTTTAGCATCACTATACACAAAAAATGAATATTAAATAGGGGACATTATGAAGTGCAATAGCTATTTTTATCTCAAACAGATGGAATGTTTTGTAGAATAGAATAAATCTTGGAATATTTTCCCCTAACATTTATACAGTGCTCTCTTAAGAAGAGAGAGCAATTTAAAGTATACATTGCACATGTTAAAAGTATTATTTTAATGATAGCTTTCAAATATTGATACTGCTATCACATAAAATCTTCTGAACTCCAATAAACTGTGGAAATTTCCATAAAATCTATTTTATAGTGTTCCAAGTTTTAGTTATGTGGTATTTCCTGAATTTTGCATGCAATTCTAAATTATAAAATAAAAAAATACTGTCTTCAGTTTTATAATAATAAATCATTACATAATTCCTTCCAGCAAAGGAATCATTTGAAATGCTTACCAACTGCATCTTTGAGCCTTGTACTTTCATAAGTTGAATTCTCACCACAAAACTATTAATTGTCTATTATATTCTTTTTTTTTTTTTTTTTTTTTTAAATTTTCACAGACCAGGCAACATATACACAGAGAAACTGACTAACATATGCACAGATCGAAGAGTAGATTGGGGATTCAGTCTTGAAAGTCCTGTTCAAAGTCTCTACTTAATCATCATGATATAGTGTCTCTCTTAGCAGTGATCTTTTGATAATAGTTCATATGTAAACTATTTTGACAAATGATTTATTTGGACTATGTCTCAGGGACTAAAAATATTAGCAGATACATACGAAATATAGCTCATTGTAAATAAGTGTAAACTTTATAAATACATTTTTTAACCAAGTTAGACAGGGTAACATGTACTGAGCACTGACCATATGCCAGAGACAGTGATAGGAACTTTACATTACTTTGCTAAATCTAACAACAGGGACACCATTTGAAGGATTAGGAAACTGACAGTCCCAAGGGCTAACAGCACAAGCACTGATTATGCCTGAGGCCAAAATCCTGCTCTCTACTGCACAGAACTGGAAAGAAATTGCAAGATAAAATCTTGGATGTTTAGAGATCACCAAACATAGAGGGGTTATGTGAAGTTAAAGGACTTGCTGCAAAATTTAACATGAAGTAAAGAAAGGACAAATCATTGGGTGTAAGAACAGAGAATGGGGTGAAAAAAAAATGAGTGAAAATGTGCAAATAGAAGATAAGCTACTTAAAAAAAATTAGTTCTTTCATTTAACCGCATTAAGTGGGGGGATAAAAAGTGTTCCAAGAGAAAATTAGGTGGTAAATATACAGGAATATAGGCAAAATTTTTATATATTACAGCATACCTTCCTTTGAAGTTATTCATTATAGAGTATCTTTATAAGTTACCTTTATACTGTATACTAGATCTTTATACTAGTTTATGGTGTTCACATTTGTTTTAACTAGATCATCTACAGTGCATTCTTGAATAGAGACTGCTTTTGATTCTTTAAAATATGTGCTCTGAGGCCCTAAGGCAGGTTTTCAGAACAAATAGGAATCATTTAGTTCTTGTTACTATTTGCTATTTTCCTGTGGGTTACAGGTAAACGTTCACTGAACCAAACTAACCGTATCGTTCTTATTCTAAAAAAAGATTCAGTCCATTTGGTAATTAGTGTGACAGGGGCTTTGGTGGTTAGTAGAGCAGGTAGTGAAGATATTTGTAGATTGTGTAGAGATTATAAAGCCACAAGAGCAGATCTCTTCACTTCACCCTTTCAGCCTGTGGTCTTTAGGACATTGTAAGTGAACTAACTACTCTCTGTAGCATAAAGCGTGAACCCAGATTAAAGTAGTGAGCAGCAGGCATGTGCAGCCATGTGTACTGGAGGGTTAATAATGTCAGAGAAAGAAAGCAAATGTTACTTATGAGGACCTCGCTGATTTTAGATGCTGACTACATGTAAATATGGTATCCTCATAAAAACTCTATAAAATAGTTATTATTATTCATAATACCTTTTTACATTTAGGAAACCAAGGTACAAAGAGATTAGATAATTTAAATACCCTACAGAAAAGAATCAATGGGATTACACTTCAAACCTAGTCTTTATTTCACAACTTTAGTTGATGCAAATCAGCATTTCCCCCAGGGGAGTACAATTTAACTGAAGACCGACACATTCTCACCTGTATATTGTTTAGCCTTTAGAAAACAATTATGGTTTCAAGTTTATGGCAGTTCTGTACTTGACATGTAGTCAACTTACAGCTACTGGTTTGGGTCTCATTTTTAAAAACACCATTGCCAAAACATAAAAGGGTTTATTTGGACTTTGTCTCAGAATAACTTAACAGAATTATCAGATACCTCAAAGATGAATAGCAGACCTGGGTCACCCAATCAAGTGTTCTATATTTTATTTTCTGAAAACACTGTTCTGTATGTACACTTAAAGCAACTGTCAGGAAGAAAGGCTCTCTAACTCTGCTGATTTTTTTTCCAATGGAATTTTATGAGATCATCACATTCTTCCATTTTATCCTCCCACTCACTCTATCCCTGGAGCTTGGGAAGGAGTAACACACAGGTGGTGACTCTGAGGACAGCTACCTGGACTTGTTCTGGCACCGCCCTTTCCTCACAGGAAGACAGCCGGCAGAGAGCATGCTCCCTCATATTTTTCCTAGAAGGCCAGCCCCTTGCATGAGGCAACCTTGCTGTGACTGGAGGGTGCCTGACTGGCCATATTTGGTCTCAGGTACCAGATGCATTTCAATCTCCTATGGGACTCTGTCTCCCAAAGTAAACTTGATCATTAATAAAGGTGATATTTTAGCCCCTGTGTTGTACTACTTTTTCTTTTTCTCTCTTGGTTCTTTGATTTATTGTTCAAAGCTCTCAACATGTGTAACAACTACTCTCTGTAGCATAAAGCGTGAACCCAGATTAAAGTAGTGAGCAGCAGGCATGTGCAGCCATGTGTACTGGAGGGTTAATAATGTCAGAGAAAGAAAGCAAATGTTACTTATGAGGACCTCGCTGATTTTAGATGCTGACTACATGTAAATATGGTATCCTCATAAAAACTCTATAAAATAGTTATTATTATTCATAATACCTTTTTACATTTAGGAAACCAAGGTACAAAGAGATTAGATAATTTAAATACCCTACAGAAAAGAATCAATGGGATTACACTTCAAACCTAGTCTTTATTTCACAACTTTAGTTGATGCAAATCAGCATTTCCCCCAGGGGAGTACAATTTAACTGAAGACCGACACATTCTCACCTGTATATTGTTTAGCCTTTAGAAAACAATTATGGTTTCAAGTTTATGGCAGTTCTGTACTTGACATGTAGTCAACTTACAGCTACTGGTTTGGGTCTCATTTTTAAAAACACCATTGCCAAAACATAAAAGGGTTTATTTGGACTTTGTCTCAGAATAACTTAACAGAATTATCAGATACCTCAAAGATGAATAGCAGACCTGGGTCACCCAATCAAGTGTTCTATATTTTATTTTCTGAAAACACTGTTCTGTATGTACACTTAAAGCAACTGTCAGGAAGAAAGGCTCTCTAACTCTGCTGATTTTTTTTCCAATGGAATTTTATGAGATCATCACATTCTTCCATTTTATCCTCCCACTCACTCTATCCCTGGAGCTTGGGAAGGAGTAACACACAGGTGGTGACTCTGAGGACAGCTACCTGGACTTGTTCTGGCACCGCCCTTTCCTCACGGGAAGACAGCCGGCAGAGAGCATGCTCCCTCATATTTTTCCTAGAAGGCCAGCCCCTTGCATGAGGCAACCTTGCTGTGACTGGAGGGTGCCTGACTGGCCATATTTGGTCTCAGGTACCAGATGCATTTCAATCTCCTATGGGACTCTGTCTCCCAAAGTAAACTTGATCATTAATAAAGGTGATATTTTAGCCCCTGTGTTGTACTACTTTTTCTTTTTCTCTCTTGGTTCAGAAACTGAAAGGATAATACACATGATATTTCTCTTATTGTTCAAAGCTCTCAACATTTGGTTTTAGTTTCTGAGAAAACTAAGGAATGAAAGAGGCAGTGGAATTTATAGGCTTAGCATGTGGAGAGGTTTTGTTGTGCGTGACTTTGGACTTCACTGGGTGGACAGCAAACTGTGATTTTAGCAGCTTGTCAATACTGATCATAGACTAGGTGGAATTTTACAGTTGTGAAGTTTAAGGTGAACACTGACATTTAATCTTGGCAAGTGTATGCGCTTATATTGACTCTGTCCACAGCCCCTGGCTATTTCTCTGGGGACCTCCATCCTCATGAAACAAGTATGGGATTCCTCATCTCATTCCCTGATAGCAAAAGTTGAAGGATATACAGTTTGTCTGATCTAAAATTGGAGTGAGGTTGAGAGACCTGAACAAGATTTCCACCTGGCTGTGCGTCAGGTTGCAGGCTGAGAGGCAACATACCTTTCTAAGAACTGTTAACTTTAGCTTAGCTTAGCTTAGTAAAACCCTTAGGTTACTTAATGGTAGAAGAAATCTATTTTAAGATAAACAGGAATAGTCTTTTTAAAAGTTCCTTGGACAGGTTTTTGAGAGAAAGATTAAAATGGCAAGAGGCTATGTTCCCATTTACTACAAAGCACTGAGGACCAAACTTTATTTTGTTAATGCTAAGCTTTGCCTGACTTTACAACATCACATGCCCCAATTTTGTCCTGCATTCAAGCCCAGGAGGAAAACTTGGGAAGGATCATTTTTGAATTCAAAGTGTAATGGTGCCGGTGTCATCTGCTTCCTTAGAGAACATGACTAAGAAGTTTTAAAAATTAAAGACAGAATTAAACACAATGATCTACAGAGCACACATCAGGGTCTTTGGCTTTCAGTCCATAAATACTCAGACTTCAGAATCATCAATAGGAGCTTCCATTCAGAAATCTGCTCAGGGTGATTTTGCAGTAAAACCAGGAGAAAGCTAGACCTAGGAAGCACACACCTTAGGCTAAACAATTCCCTAATAAGCGGCAATCACAGATATTTTTGTGGGGTACACACTAAAAATGCTTTCTTCCCCATATGGTATTTCATGAGTTTATTAATTAAATGATTTGCAATGCAGAGTGATCATCATCAACCCATAGTTCCCAGAAGGTGGTTTGAATCCACTGAATTGAACATATGCTTGTATCCTGTTGCTACTGTCACAAATTACCAAACCTTTAGTGGTTTAAAACCACAAAATTTTATAATATTATAGTTCTGGAGGTCAGAAGTCTGAAATGAGTCTAATGGGTTAAAATCAAGGTGTTGGTACACGTCTTCCTTGTGGATGGAGTCTTTAGGGCAGAATCTAAACCCGTGTCTTTTGCAGATTCTAGAGGAGGCCTGCATTTTTTGATTCATGGACCCTCCCTTCATCTTCAGACTGTACATCAGTCCAGTCTTTCCTTCCATTACCTCTAAAATTGGAGTGAGGTTGAGAGACCTGAACAAGATTTCCACCTGGCTGTGCGTCAGGTTGCAGGCTGAGAGGCAACATACCTTTCTAAGAACTGTTAACTTTAGCTTAGCTTAGCTTAGTAAAACCCTTAGGTTACTTAATGGTAGAAGAAATCTATTTTAAGATAAACAGGAATAGTCTTTTTAAAAGTTCCTTGGACAGGTTTTTGAGAGAAAGATTAAAATGGCAAGAGGCTATGTTCCCATTTACTACAAAGCACTGAGGACCAAACTTTATTTTGTTAATGCTAAGCTTTGCCTGACTTTACAACATCACATGCCCCAATTTTGTCCTGCATTCAAGCCCAGGAGGAAAACTTGGGAAGGATCATTTTTGAATTCAAAGTGTAATGGTGCCGGTGTCATCTGCTTCCTTAGAGAACATGACTAAGAAGTTTTAAAAATTAAAGACAGAATTAAACACAATGATCTACAGAGCACACAGCAGGTTCTTTGGCTTTCGCAGTCCATAAATACTCAGACTTCAGAATCATCAATAGGAGCTTCCATTCAGAAATCTGCTCAGGGTGATTTTGCAGTAAAACCAGGAGAAAGCTAGACCTAGGAAGCACACACCTTAGGCTAAACAATTCCCTAATAAGCGGCAATCACAGATATTTTTGTGGGGTACACACTAAAAATGCTTTCTTCCCCATATGGTATTTCATGAGTTTATTAATTAAATGATTTGCAATGCAGAGTGATCATCATCAACCCATAGTTCCCAGAAGGTGGTTTGAATCCACTGAATTGAACATATGCTTGTATCCTGTTGCTACTGTCACAAATTACCAAACCTTTAGTGGTTTAAAACCACAAAATTTTATAATATTATAGTTCTGGAGGTCAGAAGTCTGAAATGAGTCTAATGGGTTAAAATCAAGGTGTTGGTACACGTCTTCCTTGTGGATGGAGTCTTTAGGGCAGAATCTAAACCCGTGTCTTTTGCAGATTCTAGAGGAGGCCTGCATTTTTTGATTCATGGACCCTCCCTTCATCTTCAGACTGTACATCAGTCCAGTCTTTCCTTCCATTACCAGTTCTTTTCACCAGAAACCTCCTGCCTCCCGCTTACAAAAACTCTTGGGATTACTTTGAGTCTACTTGGGTAATCTAGGGTAATTGCCCAATTAAGTGAACTGTACATTCAGTTTTTTTTTTTTAGAAACATTGGGTTAAACAAAGTTAAACAAGAGTTTTAGGAATTCTCAATTATCTCAAGACTCTTAATAAAATATGAAAGTCCCTTTTCCATGTAAATAATAAGTTTACAGGTCCAAAAATTGGGACCTAAGATACAATTATCTTTAGGATCCTTATTTACCCTACCACAAGATCAAAAGTTGCCTCAAATAAAACAATGTGATTAGCTTGCCATACTTTGTTTTGTCATTTAGTTGCTAGGTTGTGTCTGATTCTTTGTGACCCCATGGACTGTAAGCTGCTAGGCTTCCCTGTTCGTGGGATTTCCCAGGCAAGAACACTGGAGTGGTTGCCATTTCCATGTTCACAATACTACTATTTGAGGAGAGATAAATGTCTTTATACATTTTGTGATTGGAGTATTAAAAGTCATAAATCTAATTGAAGAGACTTTGAGATATCAGTGAATATAGCTGGACATTACTTGGAACAGAAAATAGAATAAGAAAATCTTTTTCATTTCTGATTAAACAATGGCTTTGGATTTAATGTACTATCCTGAATCATTTCTGAAGTTTGGAGGTTGATAGGACACCAAATGCTTTCTTCCCAATATGGTCCCTTTTCCCATGGAAGTTTATTAATTAAATGATTTGCAATGCAGAGTGATCATCATCAACCCATAGTTCCCAGAAGGTGGTTTGAATCCACTGAATTGAACATATGCTTGTATCCTGTTGCTACTGTCACAAATTACCAAACCTTTAGTGGTTTAAAACCACAAAATTTTATAATATTATAGTTCTGGAGGTCAGAAGTCTGAAATGAGTCTAATGGGTTAAAATCAAGGTGTTGGTACACGTCTTCCTTGTGGATGGAGTCTTTAGGGCAGAATCTAAACCCGTGTCTTTTGCAGATTCTAGAGGAGGCCTGCATTTTTTGATTCATGGACCCTCCCTTCATCTTCAGACTGTACATCAGTCCAGTCTTTCCTTCCATTACCAGTTCTTTTCACCAGAAACCTCCTGCCTCCCGCTTACAAAAACTCTTGGGATTACTTTGAGTCTACTTGGGTAATCTGGGGTAATTGCCCAATTAAGTGAACTGTACATTCAGTTTTTTTTTTAGAAACATTGGGTTAAACAAAGTTAAACAAGAGTTTTAGGAATTCTCAATTATCTCAAGACTCTTAATAAAATATGAAAGTCCCTTTTCCATGTAAATAATAAGTTTACAGGTCCAAAAATTGGGACCTAAGATACAATTATCTTTAGGATCCTTATTTACCCTACCACAAGATCAAAAGTTGCCTCAAATAAAACAATGTGATTAGCTTGCCATACTTTGTTTTGTCATTTAGTTGCTAGGTTGTGTCTGATTCTTTGTGACCCCATGGACTGTAAGCTGCTAGGCTTCCCTGTTCGTGGGATTTCCCAGGCAAGAACACTGGAGTGGTTGCCATTTCCATGTTCACAATACTACTATTTGAGGAGAGATAAATGTCTTTATACATTTTGTGATTGGAGTATTAAAAGTCATAAATCTAATTGAAGAGACTTTGAGATATCAGTGAATATAGCTGGACATTACTTGGAACAGAAAATAGAATAAGAAAATCTTTTTCATTTCTGATTAAACAATGGCTTTGGATTTAATGTACTATCCTGAATCATTTCTGAAGTTTGGAGGTTGATAGAAAATTAGGGCTGAAATCCCTGGTGGCTCAGTGGGAAAGAACTTGCTTGCCAATGCAGGAGATGCAGGAGACCCAGGCTTGATCCCTGGGTTGGGAAGATCCCCTGGAGAAGGAAATGGAAACCCACTCCAGTATTCTTGCCTGGAGAACCCCATGAACAGAGGAGCTTGGCAGGCTAGAGTCCATGGGGATGCAAAAAACTGGACATGAATTACCAACTGAGTACACAGATAAACAGGAAGTGTGGAGAGACGAAGGTTCCCAAGGAAATAGTGAGCCATGGATGATATAACATGGATTCCCTCTCCTAAGGGACTTACATACACAAAGAATGATTAAAGAGTATGGATTATGGAGAAGGAAATAGCAACCCACCCCAGTATTCTTGCCTGGAAAAACCCTTGGACAGCCCATGGGATCATGAAAGAGTTGGACATGACTTAGCATCCAAACAGAAATTTTAAAATAAAAATTATTTTATTTATTTACTTTAAAAAAAAAAGAGTAAGGATTAACTCAATGTGTCGAGAGAACTAAAAGCTGGGAGATATTAGGAATGCTTTCTCTCCGAGTTCTAATATTTCTTTCCTTGTTTGAGATAGTTCAATTTGTATAATGATATTCTTTCCCCTCCCATTTACTCAATCCTCATCAACTGGAAAGATAGGATGATTTATCCAGATGGTGTATTTTGGAAGAATAAGTGGGAGTTTGGTTAAACATTAATCTTCTAAACTCTTTGGAAGCCCACTTGCTCCTAGAGAGCTGTGATATTCATTTTGTCCTAGGGCCTGTTCTCTCCATATGGTCAGAGGCCAGCACTAGTAAAATTTGGTAGATATGTCTTACTAAATCTAGTACTCAGTTAGTGTACCCACTGGGCTTATTTCTCAAAAAATCCAGCAAGTAAATTTATTTGGTGAGAACAAAACAGAGTGGACTGTAAGCTGCTAGGCTTCCTGTTCGTGGATTTCCCAGGCAAGAACACTGGAGTGGTTGCCATTTGTTCACAATACTACTATTTGAGGAGAGATAAATGTCTTTATACATTTTGTGATTGGAGTATTAAAAGTCATAAATCTAATTGAAGAGACTTTGAGATATCAGTGAATATAGCTGGACATTACTTGGAACAGAAAATAGAATAAGAAAATCTTTTTCATTTCTGATTAAACAATGGCTTTGGATTTAATGTACTATCCTGAATCATTTCTGAAGTTTGGAGGTTGATAGAAAATTAGGGCTGAAATCCCTGGTGGCTCAGTGGGAAAGAACTTGCTTGCCAATGCAGGAGATGCAGGAGACCCAGGCTTGATCCCTGGGTTGGGAAGATCCCCTGGAGAAGGAAATGGAAACCCACTCCAGTATTCTTGCCTGGAGAACCCCATGAACAGAGGAGCTTGGCAGGCTAGAGTCCATGGGGATGCAAAAAACTGGACATGAATTACCAACTGAGTACACAGATAAACAGGAAGTGTGGAGAGACGAAGGTTCCCAAGGAAATAGTGAGCCATGGATGATATAACATGGATTCCCTCTCCTAAGGGACTTACATACACAAAGAATGATTAAAGAGTATGGATTATGGAGAAGGAAATAGCAACCCACCCCAGTATTCTTGCCTGGAAAAACCCTTGGACAGCCCATGGGATCATGAAAGAGTTGGACATGACTTAGCATCCAAACAGAAATTTTAAAATAAAAATTATTTTATTTATTTACTTTAAAAAAAAAAGAGTAAGGATTAACTCAATGTGTCGAGAGAACTAAAAGCTGGGAGATATTAGGAATGCTTTCTCTCCGAGTTCTAATATTTCTTTCCTTGTTTGAGATAGTTCAATTTGTATAATGATATTCTTTCCCCTCCCATTTACTCAATCCTCATCAACTGGAAAGATAGGATGATTTATCCAGATGGTGTATTTTGGAAGAATAAGTGGGAGTTTGGTTAAACATTAATCTTCTAAACTCTTTGGAAGCCCACTTGCTCCTAGAGAGCTGTGATATTCATTTTGTCCTAGGGCCTGTTCTCTCCATATGGTCAGAGGCCAGCACTAGTAAAATTTGGTAGATATGTCTTACTAAATCTAGTACTCAGTTAGTGTACCCACTGGGCTTATTTCTCAATTTATAGAACATCCAGCAAGAATGAAGGATATCTATTTGGTCATCTTAGAGATCACAGAAACTGTGAGAACAAAACAGAGATTTAGCCCACTATTTCCATGTAGCATCTGTGTTTTAGCAAAGAGTTTTCTGAGATGTTCACTGTACATTCAGTTTTATTTTGGAAACACTCAGTTAAACAAAGTTAAACAAGAGGTTTAGGAATTCTCAAAGTCTTTGATATGATAATATGTACTATGACTCTGAAGCATATGGAGCTTTTGAAATTTTTTTGTTTTTCCATAGAACAATTTTGTTCCCTTGGGGTTTAAAAAATTATGTACAATATTTGAAAGCTTGATTATTGGGCTAAAGAATGCTTTCCAAATATATTTGACTTCATTTATATTTAAATGAAGCTTCTTCAATGACCTTGGAAAAGTCATATCAACTTTCAATTACATACCCTGAAGAATTTTTAACATGTATAGGTATACAGAATAGCTAAGATAACTAATGAAGACTATCATTATGAAAAAATACAGAGCTATATTTTCTGAATTATTGAAAATAATAAAAACAATTTAAAAACTGTGTATTAAGTCTGTAAAATATGAAGAAAACTTGGTTAATAAACTGCCCAGTACATTTAATCTCACACGTCACAAAACTCCAAATGAGAAAATGCACACTACATTTAACCTCATGAGCTAAAAAACCTCAAATGAGTTTCTGTGCATTGGCAATGACATGAGAAAAATGCTTTGTTGTTCATTTGCTAACTGCAGGAAGTTTCTTTCTTGTTTGAGATGTCATTGTATAATGATATCTTTCCTCCCATTTACTCAATCCTCATCAACTGGAAAGATAGGATGATTTATCCAGATGGTGTATTTTGGAAGAATAAGTGGGAGTTTGGTTAAACATTAATCTTCTAAACTCTTTGGAAGCCCACTTGCTCCTAGAGAGCTGTGATATTCATTTTGTCCTAGGGCCTGTTCTCTCCATATGGTCAGAGGCCAGCACTAGTAAAATTTGGTAGATATGTCTTACTAAATCTAGTACTCAGTTAGTGTACCCACTGGGCTTATTTCTCAATTTATAGAACATCCAGCAAGAATGAAGGATATCTATTTGGTCATCTTAGAGATCACAGAAACTGTGAGAACAAAACAGAGATTTAGCCCACTATTTCCATGTAGCATCTGTGTTTTAGCAAAGAGTTTTCTGAGATGTTCACTGTACATTCAGTTTTATTTTGGAAACACTCAGTTAAACAAAGTTAAACAAGAGGTTTAGGAATTCTCAAAGTCTTTGATATGATAATATGTACTATGACTCTGAAGCATATGGAGCTTTTGAAATTTTTTTGTTTTTCCATAGAACAATTTTGTTCCCTTGGGGTTTAAAAAATTATGTACAATATTTGAAAGCTTGATTATTGGGCTAAAGAATGCTTTCCAAATATATTTGACTTCATTTATATTTAAATGAAGCTTCTTCAATGACCTTGGAAAAGTCATATCAACTTTCAATTACATACCCTGAAGAATTTTTAACATGTATAGGTATACAGAATAGCTAAGATAACTAATGAAGACTATCATTATGAAAAAATACAGAGCTATATTTTCTGAATTATTGAAAATAATAAAAACAATTTAAAAACTGTGTATTAAGTCTGTAAAATATGAAGAAAACTTGGTTAATAAACTGCCCAGTACATTTAATCTCACACGTCACAAAACTCCAAATGAGAAAATGCACACTACATTTAACCTCATGAGCTAAAAAACCTCAAATGAGTTTCTGTGCATTGGCAATGACATGAGAAAAAAATGCTTTGTTGTTCATTTGCTAACTGCAGGAAGTTTCTTTCTGTTTAATAATGAAGGCAGTTGATGTCACATTTTCTCCTTTGCTTTTGGATTTCTTAAAACATCAACTCAAGAAGTTAGGAAAGCAAATCTTGGATGAATTTAAAGAAGATAGCATCAACAAAAATAAGACAGTAATAGAAACTAATATAACAGGAAAAATATCAAAAAGACAGGAGCAAATAGACAAGATTATCGTATCTAATACCTCATTATTTTAAAAAAAAACTAATGAACACATTAAATTCAATATTAAGAGAAAATATTAGTGACAAAAAGTAGCGAAGAGAATTTAAAAACACAAAATTATGTGAGAAATAGAACTAACTATTACAAGTGATTATCATAACAACTTTGCATCATTGAGCTTTAGAGATTACATGTAAATATTATTTCCTTGAAAATGTATTTTTTTAAATACTGTTTTTATTTTTTAAAATTAAAAATGGCAAAGGAATTCCTGAGTTAAAATTTTCCCTACCCTTAATTTCAAACACAATTTTTATTAGCAAGTTCATATCAAGAGAGATATGAGTCCTAATTTTCATAAGCTCTCTAGGTAATAAAATAGAGGATTCATTAATTCATTTACTATATATAATACAATTTTAAAACAAAAAAGATATCAAACTTTGAAAGGAAAATTCTAGAAAATATCACTGCTGAAATAAATATAAATTTCTATAAACACATTGACAAAAGAAATTCAAACATAACTCAAAAAAGAAATGATATATGACTAGATTTACTGGTAAGGAATAGAAAATCTGTTAAGTAAATCTCAATATTAAAGGAAAAAAATCATATAATCAATTTGACTGCAATGATATGACAGGTGAGAAAAGCAGTCGAACTATTCAAACCTCACTTGGGATTGATTAAATCAAAAGCAAAACTTTTTGTTGACTAGGATACAAGCCTTAAGATCCTTAACTTCTGAAAATTAAGTGCCCTCTTCCCTCCCTACCATTCTCTATTTACTTTTTTTTTTTTTTTCTATTTCTATAGCTCTTTCAAATTAATGGAAGAACTTGATACTTGAAGCAATTGATTTAATTTTGTAACTTGGCAAGAATTCCTTTTTTTTTCAGCAGTGTCTTGGCAGTAGTCAGTAAAATAAATCAAGAGAATAAATACAATGTATAACTGAATAAAATTCAAAACTTTGATACATAATTGAAGAGGACATATTGTCATACTTTACTACCTAAGAGAAACTCAAAAAGTTTGATGGTTGAAAGATTCATACTTAAAATGAATTCTATTTCTTAGTGGGAACAATTTTTTAAAAATTTAGTGACAAAAAGTAGCGAAGAGAATTTAAAAACACAAAATTATGTGAGAAATAGAACTAACTATTACAAGTGATTATCATAACAACTTTGCATCATTGAGCTTTAGAGATTACATGTAAATATTATTTCCTTGAAAATGTATTTTTTTAAATACTGTTTTTATTTTTTAAAATTAAAAATGGCAAAGGAATTCCTGAGTTAAAATTTTCCCTACCCTTAATTTCAAACACAATTTTTATTAGCAAGTTCATATCAAGAGAGATATGAGTCCTAATTTTCATAAGCTCTCTAGGTAATAAAATAGAGGATTCATTAATTCATTTACTATATATAATACAATTTTAAAACAAAAAAGATATCAAACTTTGAAAGGAAAATTCTAGAAAATATCACTGCTGAAATAAATATAAATTTCTATAAACACATTGACAAAAGAAATTCAAACATAACTCAAAAAAGAAATGATATATGACTAGATTTACTGGTAAGGAATAGAAAATCTGTTAAGTAAATCTCAATATTAAAGGAAAAAAATCATATAATCAATTTGACTGCAATGATATGACAGGTGAGAAAAGCAGTCGAACTATTCAAACCTCACTTGGGATTGATTAAATCAAAAGCAAAACTTTTTGTTGACTAGGATACAAGCCTTAAGATCCTTAACTTCTGAAAATTAAGTGCCCTCTTCCCTCCCTACCATTCTCTATTTACTTTTTTTTTTTTTTTTCTATTTCTATAGCTCTTTCAAATTAATGGAAGAACTTGATACTTGAAGCAATTGATTTAATTTTGTAACTTGGCAAGAATTCCTTTTTTTTTCAGCAGTGTCTTGGCAGTAGTCAGTAAAATAAATCAAGAGAATAAATACAATGTATAACTGAATAAAATTCAAAACTTTGATACATAATTGAAGAGGACATATTGTCATACTTTACTACCTAAGAGAAACTCAAAAAGTTTGATGGTTGAAAGATTCATACTTAAAAATGAATTCTATTTCTTAAGTTGGGAATAAATTGTTAGAATACGAGGATTTTTAAAAGTCAAAATTCATAATAGCCAAAAATTATCTAGAAGTAGTTTTTATAAATCTGTAAAACTTTGGGTGACAAAAACCTAATTTTTGCTTGTTTATATAAAGAATATAATCAATCACGTTTTTATAACTTTTTTTTTAAAGTTTTATTTTACTTTTAACTTTTACGGAGTTTTGTTGTTTACAGATATGCATGTTTCCAGATTAGTCATATGTATATCCCTGCCTTCCCACCCCTCCCAACCATAATACAGCACCCCTGAAGGATCCCCTTTTCTCACAGAGCAATGACTATAGCTATTTTCTTCACTTATGATAGTACAGGCCTTCATGCTACTTCCTTTACGCCTCCCACCCTCTGTTCCTTCCCCACAATGTCCATATGTCCACTGTCCATGTCTGTCTTTCCGTCGCTTCACTGCGTGTGCCATCATCATCATCCTTCTAGATTACATATATATGTGTTAGTATATTGTACTTGTCCTTCTCTTTCTGATGGACTTCACTTTTTATGATAGGTTCTAGATCCAGTCACCTCATTAGGGCTGATTCTTCTGCATTTTTTTTCACAGCTGTATAGCATTCCATTGTATATATGTACCAGAGCTTTTGGATCCATTTGTTCATTGATGGGCATCTAGGCTGCTTCCATGTTCTAGTTATTGTATAGAGAGCTGCAATGAACATTGGGGTACAAGTGCTTCTTTCAGATTTAAGTTCATCAGGGTATAAGCCTAAGAGTGGGATTCCTGGGTCATATGGTGCTTCTATTTTTAGTTTTTTAAGAAATCTCCATGCTGTCTTCCATAGAAGCTGTATTAATCTACATTCCCAGCAGCAACGCAGGAGGGTTCTCTTTTCTCCGCATCCTCTCAATGAGAGAACTGCAAAAATTGTAACTTGATTTTTGGTTCGAGTACAGTAAAATAAATCAAGAGAATAAATACAATGTATAACTGAATAAAATTCAAAACTTTGATACATAATTGAAGAGGACATATTGTCATACTTTACTACCTAAGAGAAACTCAAAAAGTTTGATGGTTGAAAGATTCATACTTAAAAATGAATTCTATTTCTTAAGTTGGGAATAAATTGTTAGAATACGAGGATTTTTAAAAGTCAAAATTCATAATAGCCAAAAATTATCTAGAAGTAGTTTTTATAAATCTGTAAAACTTTGGGTGACAAAAACCTAATTTTTGCTTGTTTATATAAAGAATATAATCAATCACGTTTTTATAACTTTTTTTTTAAAGTTTTATTTTACTTTTAACTTTTACGGAGTTTTGTTGTTTACAGATATGCATGTTTCCAGATTAGTCATATGTATATCCCTGCCTTCCCACCCCTCCCAACCATAATACAGCACCCCTGAAGGATCCCCTTTTCTCACAGAGCAATGACTATAGCTATTTTCTTCACTTATGATAGTACAGGCCTTCATGCTACTTCCTTTACGCCTCCTACCCTCTGTTCCTTCCCCACAATGTCCATATGTCCACTGTCCATGTCTGTCTTTCCGTCGCTTCACTGCGTGTGCCATCATCATCATCCTTCTAGATTACATATATATGTGTTAGTATATTGTACTTGTCCTTCTCTTTCTGATGGACTTCACTTTTTATGATAGGTTCTAGATCCAGTCACCTCATTAGGGCTGATTCTTCTGCATTTTTTTTCACAGCTGTATAGCATTCCATTGTATATATGTACCAGAGCTTTTGGATCCATTTGTTCATTGATGGGCATCTAGGCTGCTTCCATGTTCTAGTTATTGTATAGAGAGCTGCAATGAACATTGGGGTACAAGTGCTTCTTTCAGATTTAAGTTCATCAGGGTATAAGCCTAAGAGTGGGATTCCTGGGTCATATGGTGCTTCTATTTTTAGTTTTTTAAGAAATCTCCATGCTGTCTTCCATAGAAGCTGTATTAATCTACATTCCCAGCAGCAATGCAGGAGTGTTCTCTTTTCTCCACATCCTCTCCAGCATTTGTCGTCTGTCGATTTGTGGATGATGGCCATTCTGACGGGTGTGAGGTGGTATCTCATTGTAGTTTTGATTTGCATTTCTCTAATTATAAGAGAAGTTGAGCATCATTTCCTGTGTTTTGGGGCCATTTGTATGTCCTCTTTGGAGAGGTGTCTGTTTAGGTCCTTTTCCCATCTTTTTTTTTTGAAACCTTTATTTTGCTTTTAATTTTTACAGAGTTTTGTTGTTTACAGATATGTATGTTCCCAGATTATTCATATGTATATCCTCCCCTTCCCACCCCTTCCAACCATCACACAGCACCCCTGAAGGATCCCCTTTTCTCACAGAGCAATGAGTATAGCTATTTTCTTCACTTATGATAGTATAGGCCTTCATGCTACTTCCTTTATGACTCCCACCCTCTGTTCCTTCCCCACAATGTCCATATGTCCACTGTCCATGTCTGTCTTTCTGTCACTTCACTGCATGTGCCATCATCACCATCCTACTAGATTCCATAGATAAGTGTTAGTATACTGTAATTGTCCTTCTCTTTCTGACTGACTTCACTTTTGATGATATGTTCTAGATCCAGTCACCTCATTAGTGCTGATTCTTCTGCATTTCTTTTCACAGCTGTGTAGTATTCCATTGTATATATGTACCAGAGCTTTTGGATCCATTCGTTCGTCGATGGGCATCTAGGCTGCTTCCATGTTCTAGGTATTGTATAGAGAGCTGCAAGGAACATTGGGGTACAGGTGCTTCTTTTGGTTTTAATTTCATCAGGGCATAAGCCTAACAGTGGGATTGTTAGGTCATAGGCTGCTTCTATTTTTAGTTTTTTAAGAAATCTCCAGACTGTCTTCCATAGAGACTGTATCAATTTACATTCCCACCAGCAATGCAGGAGTGTTCCCTTTTCTCCACGCCCTCTCCAGCATTTATTGTCTGTTGAGTTGTTCACTTTTCCGGTGCTGAGTTGTCTGAGTTGCTTGTAGATTTTGAAGATTAATTCTTTGTCTGTTGTTTGTTTCATTTGCTATGATTTTCTACCATTCTGTGGGCTGTCCAGCTTTTTTGTGATTTCTTTTGCTGTACAAAAGCTTTTAAGTTTCATTAGGTCCCACATGTTCATTTGTCTTTTGAGTTCCATTATTCTAGTAGGTGGGTCAGAGAAGATCTTGCTTTGATTGATGTCCTCTTTGGAGAGGTGTCTGTTTAGGTCCTTTTCCCATCTTTTTTTTTTGAAACCTTTATTTTGCTTTTAATTTTTACAGAGTTTTGTTGTTTACAGATATGTATGTTCCCAGATTATTCATATGTATATCCTCCCCTTCCCACCCCTTCCAACCATCACACAGCACCCCTGAAGGATCCCCTTTTCTCACAGAGCAATGAGTATAGCTATTTTCTTCACTTATGATAGTATAGGCCTTCATGCTACTTCCTTTATGACTCCCACCCTCTGTTCCTTCCCCACAATGTCCATATGTCCACTGTCCATGTCTGTCTTTCTGTCACTTCACTGCATGTGCCATCATCACCATCCTACTAGATTCCATAGATAAGTGTTAGTATACTGTAATTGTCCTTCTCTTTCTGACTGACTTCACTTTTGATGATATGTTCTAGATCCAGTCACCTCATTAGTGCTGATTCTTCTGCATTTCTTTTCACAGCTGTGTAGTATTCCATTGTATATATGTACCAGAGCTTTTGGATCCATTCGTTCGTCGATGGGCATCTAGGCTGCTTCCATGTTCTAGGTATTGTATAGAGAGCTGCAAGGAACATTGGGGTACAGGTGCTTCTTTTGGTTTTAATTTCATCAGGGCATAAGCCTAACAGTGGGATTGTTAGGTCATAGGCTGCTTCTATTTTTAGTTTTTTAAGAAATCTCCAGACTGTCTTCCATAGAGACTGTATCAATTTACATTCCCACCAGCAATGCAGGAGTGTTCCCTTTTCTCCACGCCCTCTCCAGCATTTATTGTCTGTTGAGTTGTTCACTTTTCCGGTGCTGAGTTGTCTGAGTTGCTTGTAGATTTTGAAGATTAATTCTTTGTCTGTTGTTTGTTTCATTTGCTATGATTTTCTACCATTCTGTGGGCTGTCCAGCTTTTTTGTGATTTCTTTTGCTGTACAAAAGCTTTTAAGTTTCATTAGGTCCCACATGTTCATTTGTCTTTTGAGTTCCATTATTCTAGTAGGTGGGTCAGATCTTGCTTTGATTGATGTCCTGGAGGGTTTTGCCTATATTCTCCTCTAAGAGTTTGATGGTTTCTGGTCTTACATTTAGGTCTTTAATCCATTTTGAGTTGATCTTTGTGCATGGTGTCAGGGAATGTTCCAACTTCATTTTTTTGCATGGAGCTGTCCAATTTTCCCAGCACCATTTGTTGAAGAGGCTTTCTTTGTCCCATTTTATAGTTTCGCCTCCTTTGTCAAAAATAAGGTACTCATAGGTGCGTGGGTTTATCTCTGGGTTTTCTATCTTGTTCCATTGGTAGATATTTCTGTTTTTGTGCCAGTACCATACTGTCTTGACATAGTGAAAGCCATATATGAGAAGCCCACAGTGAACATTATCCTTAATGGTGAAAAACTCAAAGCATTCCCTCTAAGATCAGGAACAAGACAGGGGTGTCCACTTTCACCGCTCTTATTCAACATAGTCCTAGAAGTTCTTGCAACAGTAATAAGAGAAGAGAAAGAAATAAAAGGAATCCAGATTGGAAAGGAAGAAGTGAAAGACTATTTGCAGACAACATGATATTATACATAGAAAATCCCAAAGACACTATTGCAAAACTACTAGAGTTAATCAGCGAATTCAGCAAAGTCGCAGGACACAAAGTCAATACACAGAGATCACTGGCATTCCTATACACAACAATGAAAAATCAGAAAATTAAATCAACGAGGTAATCCCCTTCACCATTGCAGCCAAAAGAATCAAATATCTAGGAATAAACCTACCCAAAGAAACAAAAGAACTGTACACAGAAAATTACAAGACACTCACGAGAGAAATTAAAGAAGACTTAAACAGATGGAGAGATATTCCATGTTCCTGGGTTGGAAGAATCAATATTGTGAAAATGACCATACTACTAAATGTCATCTATAGATTCAATGTGATCCCTATCCAACAACCAATGACATTCTTCACAGAACTAGAGCAAAGAATAACACAGTTCATATGGAAACACAAAAGACCTCGAATAACCAAAGCAATCCTAAGGAAGAAGAACGGAGCTGGAGGGATCAGCCTCCCCAACTTTATAACTTTTGATATTGATATTGCTCATAAATACTTATATATACAATTAAAATATTAAAAAATCATTCTGAAATGATATATATCAAGGACAGAACAGTGAGTGTTTCTAGAAAAGGAGCATACAAGCTAGAGGTAAATTTTAAGGTGACAATGTAAATTTTTAAGAACTTTTAAAACAGAAATGATTTTTTATTCATTTCTATACATTTTTAAAAAATTGTATGTATGGTTTGTTTTTAAGATGAATTTTTAAGAGATATTTTAAGAAACTGTGCACTTCCTTCTGGCACTAGGAATAAAGGGTGGAACACCTAAATAGACATTTCTCCAAAGAAGGTATATTGATAGTCAAGAGACACATGGAAAGATTCTGAAAATTACTAATTATTAGAAAAAGGCAAATCAAAACTAAAATGGAGTACCATATTGCCCCAGTCAGAATGGCCGTCATCAAAAATATCTACAGACAATAAATGCTGGAGAGTGTGTAGAGAAAAGAGAATTGTCTTACCCTGTGAGTGGGAATGTAAGTTCATACAATCATTATAAAGAATCGTATGGGAGTCCCTTCACTATTCACCTAAGACCATCAAAACATTGTTAACTGACTATACCCCAATACAAAATAAAGAGTCTTTTTTTCTTTTTAAAAGAATAATACGGAGATTCTTTACAAAAAGAAAAAAAAAAAGAACAAAACAAAAAGCTTAAAAATAGAATTAATGATGCTGGGAAAGACTGAGGGCAGGAGAAGGGGCCAACAGAAGTTGAGATTAACTGGATGGTATCACTGACTCAACTGACATGAGGCTGATCAAACACTAGGAGGCAGTGAAGTACAGGGAAGCCTGGGGTGCTGCAGTCCATGGGGTCACAGTCTGACATGACTTGTCTACTGAACAACAACAAAGAATTAAGTTATGACCCAGCCATCTCATTCCGGGACATAAACCCAGAGAAAATCACAATTCCAAAAGATACATGGGCCTTCCCTGGTGGTACAGTGGATAAAGAGTCCCCCTTGCAGTGCAAGGGGCACCGGTTCCATGCCTGGCCCAGGAAAATTCCATGTATTGCGGAGCATCTGGATGGATGCATCCAATTATGAGCCAGTGCACTGGAGCGCATGAGCCCAGAGCTAGTGCTCTGTAATGAGAGAGGCCATGGCATTTGGAGACCCACACAGGCCAAAGAATAAAGATGGATGAAAATAAATTAATAAGTAAAACAATAAAAGAGTCCAAAATTTAAAAAATAAAGAATGTTTATAAAGGAAAAAAATGATACATGCACCCCAATGCTCATTAGAGCACTATCTTTACAATAGCCAGGACATGGAAGTAACGTAAATGTCCATCAACAAAAGAATGGATGAAAAAAGATGTAGAACACATACTTAGCCATAGGAAGAACGAAATTCTCCCACTTGCAGACACAGATGGGCCCAGAGTCATACAGCATGAAATAAGTCAGAAAGAGCCAAAAAAATTTGTATATTAATGCATATACTCATAATCCTGAAAAATAGTATAAATGAACCTATTTGCAAAGCAGAAATAGAGACACAGATGTATAGATCAAACATACGGACGCCAAGAGGGGAAGGCAGGTGGGATAAACTAGGAGATTGGAGTTGACATACAAACACTATTCTGTATAAAACAGATAACAAATGGAAACCTACTGCATAGCATAGGGGGAAAAAAAAGAAGGTATAATCCATTTGTAGGACATATACTGAGTTAACCTTAAAACTGCCTTCCAATATACATTGTTGTTTTTAGTTGCTAAGGCATGCCTGACTCTTTGCAACCCCGTGGACTATAGCCCACCAGGGTCCACGGGATTTTCCAGGCAAGAAAACTGGAGTAGGTTGCCATTTCCTCTCCAGGAGATCTTCCTCACTCCAGGATAGAACCTGCAACTCCTGCAAGACTTTTCTGCATTGTAGGTGGATTCTTTACTACTGAACCATCAGGGAAGACCATCCAATACACACTGTGGACAGACAAATACTGTTTGATTGTCCTTATATGAGATGCCTAGAAGAGTCAAATTCATACAGTCAGAAAGTACACTAGCATATACAGGGGCTTGATGGTGAAGGTGAGGAGGTAGAAAGGAGAGTTAGTGTTTAAAGGGGGAAGAGTTTCAATTTAGGAATTTGGGAGAAGGATGATACAGACAGTTGCATAACACTGTAAATGTACTTAGTGCCACTGTATTGTATACTTAACTATGGTTAAAATAATATGCTTTATATTATTTGGATTCACCATATGATAATATAAAAATTATAGAAACATATAAAAAATATAAAAAAGTGTTTCTAAAATCTTCTGTAATAATTCACACAAATTATAGCACTTAATGTTTTTCTTGATATTATCACCACTGACAAGGCACAACTGTGGACTGGTTTATTCCCCAGAAATTTAAGTGTTTGAACTCTATAATCTCTTTAAGTTTTCTTTTTAGCCTGGATAGATCAAGGTGAGATTTGCAATTGCAAAAGACAAAATACCTCACTTGTTTAATTTGTGGTTAATTCATTGATCTTGATATTCCTAGGATCACATTTGGATCAATAGTGACAGCAAAATTTAATTCTGAAAAAGTCCTTACTCTTGTAACCTAGGTTCTATAAAGTATAAGTAGTTTACAAATAGTACAAACCACATATAATAGCCCCAAGTTAACCATCTGTTAATTATTGATACCTCAGTCTGTGCTGCCTAAATATGCTTCGTAATGAGGGAAAAGTACATTTCCTATGGGATGTGATCTCAAATTCTCACATGAACTGCATGAAATTTCTTTTCATTTTTCAATGAAGGAACTATTACTTAAATAAAGGTTAAGTAACTTTTTCAAATACACACGGGTGGATTTTTTTAAAGAGCTCATAAATTGTACCAAGAAGTTAAATCCAGATAATCTGACTCTAAATTCGGGGGTGGTTCCACGAAATTTTACTAAATCAAAAATATATCAGTGGATGATCAGTGGATCAATGTCTTTAGTTAGATGCTGACCTACTTTGGAGGATCATAATGAAGAACAAAGTATATGTCAACTTATGCTGGGAAGTTGCCATAGTTTTGTCTTTTTGCTTGTTTGTTGTTTCTTTATTTCTTTCTCAGTGTCTTTGATCCATCACATTCGGTAGGAGACATGGCTTAGCAATAAAATCCGTGATGAACTGCTTGGGCTGATACAATCTAACCCATAAAGGGTTGAAGTACTGCTGCACTCTGGCAGCTTAAGTATTATAATGCTCCCTTCTCCCTGACATGATTTCCTTTAGCTTGAATGCAATCCCAAATTTGCTTGCTTTCTCTGTGTCTCTAGCTCTAACTTTCACTTTTCCTTTTTTTCTCATACATGTTCTATGACATCCATTCTCTCTGACGATGAATTGTGATGGAATATACACTTTGCAATTGATTTTTCAGAAAAAGTATGCCTAAAAGTCAACTACCTGCTGCGATACTTTAAACATCTCAAAACTGTCAAGATTAGGAGGCCACTGTAGGTCTCAATATTATTTTTAAAAGGTTAATGTTCACATTTTTTAAAGTTATCACTTAGTTTGATTTCTATTGTTAGTTTCATTTGTGGCTTTAGAACTACCATAGGCTTCATTGATATTATCCCATTGACATAACTTTCATTTATGATTATGGACTTGGCACTATCAAAATTTAGGTCTTATTTTCCTAAGACATTATATATTTTAATGAAATCTTATATATAACATTCCTCTCCAAATTTTTTATATCAGACACTAAATATTAAGAGGTTCTCAAAGCATATGAAAATGATCAAGACCAAGATCTGCTATATTCTCCATAATTCTAAACGATTGACAGTCATGTTGAGGAAATATACTTTGAAGATGTCATGGGTCTGATCTTAGGGAAACAATGACATCTCCATGTCCTTCCCCCCTTTTAAACCAGTCCACTTATTATACTTTTTATTTTTTTGCAAAAGATATAAAAATAGGTGGAGGTGAGGTTTTTACTTTTTTAAAGCAGAATCATTGTTGTCCTAAAACAAGAAATTGAAGTTGAATTAATAAACTCTACATATTTTCCATATGGTAGACTGAGATAATGCAGCAAGAAATCATACGAAAGTAATGGGAATCCCTTACTATGTGAACTTCCTATGTGAATAGCACTTTCATTTAGTATCAAGTAATCTTCATAGCAAACTCAGTTTTCACACTTCAGTATTATCATCATTGCCATTTTCCAGGAAATGATACAAGCTGTTGCTTGCCCAAGGGCAGGTAGCTAGTGATGTGCAGTCAAGAGGTAGATCCAACCATCTTGGACTATAAGGCCCTTACTTGCTATTAAGCTATAATGCCATGTGAGTTTTAGAATTTTCTAACTTTGATTGTCATTTTGCACATATCATGAATCCTATTTTTCAGTTTGTAAGACATACAGAACAATCAGAAGCCACAGAGTCATGATATCTTCATGATAACTAAATTAGAAGGTAATCAGGGAGATACATGATCATTTGCCATTTGATTTAAACATAAAAATAATGAAATACTATGATCTGTGTGACATCTAACAGTACAAATGAAATTATTATTAGATCAGCATACTGTGGTTTAAAGACAGAGCAGGTAGAGAAAACCACGTTATTATTGCCTTCTTCTAACAAGCATATGCTTTTCATATTTAATTTCATGTAATATCTTTTATTTTATTAGTGTTATTAAAACATGATTCCAAAAGCTAACTTTTTCACAAAAATTGCCCTAGTTTTCAAAAAAACACCTCCTTTTTCATATGGAAGAAAGATACAAATGATCTGGTGTGATTTCTCCTCACCTGACAGCTGTGGGTTTACCTTAATCTAAAACCCAGAGAAATGGTAGATATGAGTCAAAAATGCAGATATAATCACCCAGGTGTTTAAAGGGCTAGGCTGTCTTATTATACAGGTAGCCCCTTCTTTTCCTTAAGACAGCAACCATGAAAGCAACAGTAATTTACATTTCAAACTGAAGGGAAATAGGGGTCATAGACCTTTCCAAATGAAGGAAAAACTTGGGACAGGAAGATAACTATTTTTTACCTGCAAGTTTCTAAATTATTCTTTAAGATGAGGAAGTTGAAAAGCTTAGTTCTAGTTAGGATGTTGACCAAGCAGACTGGTGTCAGTTCAGATCCTGAGGTATTCAGGTGGAGAATGAGCCCAAAAGAATGTGTATGAGCTGGGAAAAAGGCATGGAGTAGGGAACTGGACAGAGTTGAATGGAAGAAAGCTCCACTCAATAGTGCATTCTGTCTATCATGAAGGGGTGTGGTATTCTGAATTTAGCAAAAAAACCCACAATACACAGGCATGTATGTTGGTATGTGAGATGTGAAGAAATTAATGATCTCTAAATTACCAAGTAAAAATAAGTGTAAGAAGGTAATATGATTATTAAAATGAATTTCCAGGCTTTAAAATTATATATATTTTTAAAAAGTATTCACTGAACTCTTGGATTTGTTTATCCATGTAGCCATGCATGTATATGCCCATTCATCCATTTAACAAAAGTTCTTTTGAAATGGTAGGATGCTGAGATTCTGCATGAATAAATTGATATGGTCCTTGCCATCACTAATTTTACATTCTTCAGGGAAAAACTAAATAATTTCAAGTAACTGAAGAGTTATAACTGAAATATATGTTATCAATGCCAAGGACAGGATACTGTGTGGAAAATAAAGAATTAGATCAGTGAAAGTCCAAGTGGTTTAAAGACAGAGCAGGTAGAAAACCACGTTATTATTGCCTTCTTCTAACAAGCATATGCTTTTCATATTTAATTTCATGTAATATCTTTTATTTTATTAGTGTTATTAAAACATGATTCCAAAAGCTAACTTTTTCACAAAAATTGCCCTAGTTTTCAAAAAAACACCTCCTTTTTCATATGGAAGAAAGATACAAATGATCTGGTGTGATTTCTCCTCACCTGACAGCTGTGGGTTTACCTTAATCTAAAACCCAGAGAAATGGTAGATATGAGTCAAAAATGCAGATATAATCACCCAGGTGTTTAAAGGGCTAGGCTGTCTTATTATACAGGTAGCCCCTTCTTTTCCTTAAGACAGCAACCATGAAAGCAACAGTAATTTACATTTCAAACTGAAGGGAAATAGGGGTCATAGACCTTTCCAAATGAAGGAAAAACTTGGGACAGGAAGATAACTATTTTTTACCTGCAAGTTTCTAAATTATTCTTTAAGATGAGGAAGTTGAAAAGCTTAGTTCTAGTTAGGATGTTGACCAAGCAGACTGGTGTCAGTTCAGATCCTGAGGTATTCAGGTGGAGAATGAGCCCAAAAGAATGTGTATGAGCTGGAAACAGGCATGGAGTAGGGAACTGGACAGAGTTGAATGGAAGAAAGCTCCACTCAATAGTGCATTCTGTCTATCATGAAGGGGTGTGGTATTCTGAATTTAGCAAAAAAACCCACAATACACAGGTATGTATGTTGGTATGTGAGATGTGAAGAAATTAATGATCTCTAAATTACCAAGTAAAAATAAGTGTAAGAAGGTAATATGATTATTAAAATGAATTTCCAGGCTTTAAAATTATATATATTTTTAAAAAGTATTCACTGAACTCTTGGATTTGTTTATCCATGTATCCATGCATGTATATGCCCATTCATCCATTTAACAAAAGTTCTTTTTGAAATGGTAGGATGCTGAGATTCTGCATGAATAAATTGATATGGTCCTTGCCATCACTAATTTTACATTCTTCAGGGGAAAAACTAAATAATTTCAAGTAACTGAAGAGTTATAACTGAAATATATGTTATCAATGCCAAGGACAGGATACTGTGTGAAAGAATTAGCAGTGAAACAACTTGAAGTCTGAGAGATCAGTGAATAGTTCTTTGAGCAAGTGTCACCTGAAAGAGAAGGCAGTAACCAAGAAATGGGACACAGGAAGTGAGCTTTCTTGTAAAGACCTTGATCATCTGCAGTGGATAGAGAAGATCCTTAGGGCTGAATTAGCAACATGGGGAGCTAAGTGACAGAAAACCATTTTGAAAAGATACCATTCAGGGCATTTTAGGACATTTTTTAGACTTACTGAACTTTGTTAGCCAAAATACTTCTTAGGAGGAAGACAGACCCCCAATCCACAAGAGGAAAAGTTGCATGGTGTTTCAGGAAAATATTCTAAATTCTCAGCTTTAATAAATGGTCTGCATAACTTAATGAATATAAAGATAGGGAAAAAGTTCTGATAACTTTTAGGCAGAAAAAGAGCTCCCCTCTGCTTAGATTGGGACAACCAAGCTTCCTTAAAGATTTCACTCAGCAACATTCAATGTGAGAAGAGAAAGTAGTAATGTGACCATAGTTCCAAATCATAGGAGATAATAACAAGGAATAGGAACTCAACCTCAAAGTAATCCAAGGATAAAGACAAAGCTGACATTTTCAAATACTAAGGTGGCTAAGGAACATAGAATCTATGAGTTTTTCTTAAAAAAAAAAAAAATATATATATATATTATATATATATACTATATGTAGTATTATATATATATATATATATTGGATAAGGAAGTATACTCAATTAAACGTTTCAGATAAGCAAACCAGAGAGCTGTAGTAGTTAAGTTAAAGAATCATAAAAATTGCCAACTCTTCCTAAGTGTCTACTATGTGATAAGTATGTCCCACGTGGTTCATAGATGTTACCTCATCTGTTCCTTATACATGTCTCCTAAGGTAATTTATGCCACTACCTGCTCTTATGAATAAGGGTAAATGAGACTCAGGAAGATTAGGACATTTCTCTCCAAGGTCAGGACTTGGCCAGTGTGAGACACCAGCAAGAGATAAAAGAGTGAGAAGAGAATGAAATCATGTGGCTCAAAGTCAGCCACAAAATTGTATTTTGATATGAAATTAGCTTTAAAAACATAACAACATTGAAACCTACAATGACCTCCCAATCTGGACAGTTCTTGGTATGCTTAGAGTTTAACTGCAGGTAGTTGAATTTTAGATAGTATATTTTTCTGAAAAATCAATTACAGAATTGATTAGATTGGTTCCCACTTTGCCATATTATTGTGGATTGGCTGTGTCTATCTATAGACTTTTAGGTGACCTCTTTATGCTGTCATCTGATCCATGTTTCAGTAAGCGTAATGTGCCCCTTTAGGTTTACAGATGATGAGATCTTCAATGTTACTAGCCTCAAGGGCTCAACACTATTTCTTTTCGGTTTACTTGAACCCTGTATGGTTTGTAAAATAGTCATTCTATTTACTTCTTATCAAATTATCCAGTTTGCTTGTTCTCTTTTCTACCAGAATCATTCCTGAACAATCCTATAATAAAACATTCAACTATACTTTAGGAAAGATTATGCAATCATATCAAATGATTATACCTTATTTTGCCAAATACATAGAAAAGACATTAATGCTTAGAACACAGTGAAGTGCTTAATTAGGTACATACTTATTGACTGTCTGTAGAACATTGAGGCTTTTAATTTAATTAAGACATTAAAATAATATGTGATTAGAGTTAGAGCTTATCATACTATTTCTGTGATACTGGATGAAAAATGATGAATATTTTGAAAGGCTTGCTGGAACAGTCATTCTTCAAAATTAGCATAGTTAATCACTGTGACATCATTTCATAAAGTCTGATTATTATAAAGGTCTAAAGCCAAAATAGAGGGCAGAGCCTTTAAGAAAGAAGTGTTCATACTCATCCAACCATACTAAAAGTACTACAGCAGACCCTTGAACAATTCGGTGGGGTAGAGATGCCAACCCTCCATGCAGTCAAAATCCCAGTACAACTTTACAGTTGGTTCTCCATACCAGCAGTTCCTGTATCCATGGAGTCAACCAACCACAGAGCAGGAATAAGGGTAAATGAACTCAGGAAGATTAGGACATTTCTCTCCAAGGTCAGGACTTGGCCAGTGTGAGACACCAGCAAGAGATAAAGAGTGAGAAGAGAATGAAATCATGTGGCTCAAAGTCAGCCACAAAATTGTATTTTGATATGAAATTAGCTTTAAAAACATAACAACATTGAAACCTACAATGACCTCCCAATCTGGACAGTTCTTGGTATGCTTAGAGTTTAACTGCAGGTAGTTGAATTTTAGATAGTATATTTTTCTGAAAAATCAATTACAGAATTGATTAGATTGGTTCCCACTTTGCCATATTATTGTGGATTGGCTGTGTCTATCTATAGACTTTTAGGTGACCTCTTTATGCTGTCATCTGATCCATGTTTCAGTAAGCGTAATGTGCCCCTTTAGGTTTACAGATGATGAGATCTTCAATGTTACTAGCCTCAAGGGCTCAACACTATTTCTTTTCGGTTTACTTGAACCCTGTATGGTTTGTAAAATAGTCATTCTATTTACTTCTTATCAAATTATCCAGTTTGCTTGTTCTCTTTTCTACCAGAATCATTCCTGAACAATCCTATAATAAAACATTCAACTATACTTTAGGAAAGATTATGCAATCATATCAAATGATTATACCTTATTTTGCCAAATACATAGAAAAGACATTAATGCTTAGAACACAGTGAAGTGCTTAATTAGGTACATACTTATTGACTGTCTGTAGAACATTGAGGCTTTTAATTTAATTAAGACATTAAAATAATATGTGATTAGAGTTAGAGCTTATCATACTATTTCTGTGATACTGGATGAAAAATGATGAATATTTTGAAAGGCTTGCTGGAACAGTCATTCTTCAAAATTAGCATAGTTAATCACTGTGACATCATTTCATAAAGTCTGATTATTATAAAGGTCTAAAGCCAAAATAGAGGGCAGAGCCTTTAAGAAAGAAGTGTTCATACTCATCCAACCATACTAAAAAGTACTACAGCAGACCCTTGAACAATTCGGTGGGGTAGAGATGCCAACCCTCCATGCAGTCAAAAATCCCAGTACAACTTTACAGTTGGTTCTCCATACCAGCAGTTCCTGTATCCATGGAGTCAACCAACCACAGAGCAGGAAGTACCGTAGTACACACTTAGTGAAGAGAATCTGTGAATGAGGGGGCCTGTACAGTTCAAACCTGTATTGTTCAAGGGTCACCTGTATTACCAGTAACTGCTTTTATCAACAGCTTCTCTTCACCTCTGATTCTGGAAGACCAAATATAAATGTGTGATGGAAAATTTTTCACTGTGGATAAACTAAGTGCTCATTTAAGAAGGGACTGGAGGCATTAGATACATTCATTAAAGGTATTTTTTTGAAAGCTGGTAAAACAGAGCAAGTACATGTTTTCTGGACTCTTATTCTTTCCAGTATATCCCATCACTCCACATCCCATATGGAGAGGACGCCAGTGAGAATGTGTACTGCTCTAGACTTGTTATAGATGGTAAGTTTGTTTTGTACATGTGCATTATAGACAGTTGCTAAGCCACACTGAGAGATGGCTCCTTAAAGAGAAAGCTCATAAAAGGGTCCACATAAGTCTGTGGTATCTTGACAAATTGAAACCAGGAATGCCACTTCCAGTCTAGCCCCAGAACCTTCCACGTGATCCCATAGTCTCCTTTTTTTTTCACTTGGTGTCTATACAGAGAATGCAGTAAAGAACATACAAGACTAGGGAATGGAGGAAACACTTGATTAAAGGATTTTGGATCACTGAATGGGTACATTAAGGGGATTTGCTTATGGCAACAAGTTATAGGTAATTTGGTTATTTTTACTACTACCTAGTGAAAAAAGATGCTGAATATTATATGATCATCTTCATGCTAGGAAGAATTGTTCTTAAATTTATCTTTGTGTTCATAAAACTCACAAGTGTTTGCCATGAGAACTTGGGAGTGGAAAATATTTAATTTAATCTCAGTAGATACATATTCTAAAAAGCCAAAATAAGTCTGATTATTATAAAGGTCTAAACCAAAATAGAGGCAGAGCCTTTAAGAAAGAAGTGTTCATACTCATCCAACCATACTAAAAGTACTACAGCAGACCCTTGAACAATTCGGTGGGGTAGAGATGCCAACCCTCCATGCAGTCAAAAATCCCAGTACAACTTTACAGTTGGTTCTCCATACCAGCAGTTCCTGTATCCATGGAGTCAACCAACCACAGAGCAGGAAGTACCGTAGTACACACTTAGTGAAGAGAATCTGTGAATGAGGGGGCCTGTACAGTTCAAACCTGTATTGTTCAAGGGTCACCTGTATTACCAGTAACTGCTTTTATCAACAGCTTCTCTTCACCTCTGATTCTGGAAGACCAAATATAAATGTGTGAGGGAAAAATTTTTTCACTGTGGATAAACTAAGTGCTCATTTAAGAAGGGACTGGAGGCATTAGATACATTCATTAAAGGTATTTTTTTGAAAGCTGGTAAAACAGAGCAAGTACATGTTTTCTGGACTCTTATTCTTTCCAGTATATCCCATCACTCCACATCCCATATGGAGAGGACGCCAGTGAGAATGTGTACTGCTCTAGACTTGTTATAGATGGTAAGTTTGTTTTGTACATGTGCATTATAGACAGTTGCTAAGCCACACTGAGAGATGGCTCCTTAAAGAGAAAGCTCATAAAAGGGTCCACATAAGTCTGTGGTATCTTGACAAATTGAAACCAGGAATGCCACTTCCAGTCTAGCCCCAGAACCTTCCACGTGATCCCATAGTCTCCTTTTTTTTTCACTTGGTGTCTATACAGAGAATGCAGTAAAGAACATACAAGACTAGGGAATGGAGGAAACACTTGATTAAAGGATTTTGGATCACTGAATGGGTACATTAAGGGGATTTGCTTATGGCAACAAGTTATAGGTAATTTGGTTATTTTTACTACTACCTAGTGAAAAAAGATGCTGAATATTATATGATCATCTTCATGCTAGGAAGAATTGTTCTTAAATTTATCTTTGTGTTCATAAAACTCACAAGTGTTTGCCATGAGAACTTCGGAGTGGAAAATATTTAATTTAATCTCAGTAGATACATATATTTTTCTTTATTGCCAATGTTTTAAAAATATTTACCTAAGAACCTATGTTTAAGTGTAAATTTATATAAATATAGATCAGTTACATAAAGAAATAGCACATACATTTCTATCACATAAAGAAAAATTGTTAACATGGTTGGTTTTCACATACATGGCAGATGTTAAAAATGAGATGATGTAACATTATTTAGTTTTCATCTATTTGTTTATCTTGTCACTGTTATTACTGAAAGCTCCATGTCAACTGACTATGTTGATATTTCCAGAATTTTTGATTCACATTTAGTTTATTAGCTTCAATGAAGCCCCTCACACTTCTTTGATCAGTTGAATGAACACTCTTAAACCTGTCACTAACATGAAGAATAAGATTATGGTTTTTGGTATGAGCTAAGAATTGCTTCTAGGAGGAATCTATAAATAATTTTCCCCCATTCCCTCAAAATCTTTTTATTTGTTTAATTCTATGGGTATAAAAGCTGAGACTCAGTGGTAGTAAGCAACATGCCTAAGCCACAAAGCTTATCAATGACAAAGTAAAAAACAAAAATCACCTAAGTCCTAGCTTTTAGTGTTCTTGTCTACTTCAAGATCTATCCATAGGGACAACCTGTGACTTCATTCTGTGCTGTTCTATGGTAGGTGATTAATTAATACTGGTTAATTGTTATAATGAATGTTGCTAACCCTAATTTTTATAACATGGAGTTTAACATATTTTTTGTTGAAATATGCCCATTGAGGGCCATATCCTTGGGATAGAAATTAATATGGGAGAAAATGTTTCTCTCTGCAATTATAAATACCCAAAATTAATTTCTCTAAATTATATCATATTTTATTGCTCACAGTTACACATAACAGGAAACACTTGATTAAAGGATTTTGGATCACTGAATGGGTACATTAAGGATTTGCTTATGGCAACAAGTTATAGGTAATTTGGTTATTTTTACTACTACCTAGTGAAAAAAGATGCTGAATATTATATGATCATCTTCATGCTAGGAAGAATTGTTCTTAAATTTATCTTTGTGTTCATAAAACTCACAAGTGTTTGCCATGAGAACTTGGGAGTGGAAAATATTTAATTTAATCTCAGTAGATACATATATTTTTCTTTATTGCCAATGTTTTAAAAATATTTACCTAAGAACCTATGTTTAAGTGTAAATTTATATAAATATAGATCAGTTACATAAAGAAATAGCACATACATTTCTATCACATAAAGAAAAATTGTTAACATGGTTGGTTTTCACATACATGGCAGATGTTAAAAATGAGATGATGTAACATTATTTAGTTTTCATCTATTTGTTTATCTTGTCACTGTTATTACTGAAAGCTCCATGTCAACTGACTATGTTGATATTTCCAGAATTTTTGATTCACATTTAGTTTATTAGCTTCAATGAAGCCCCTCACACTTCTTTGATCAGTTGAATGAACACTCTTAAACCTGTCACTAACATGAAGAATAAGATTATGGTTTTTGGTATGAGCTAAGAATTGCTTCTAGGAGGAATCTATAAATAATTTTCCCCCATTCCCTCAAAATCTTTTTATTTGTTTAATTCTATGGGTATAAAAGCTGAGACTCAGTGGTAGTAAGCAACATGCCTAAGCCACAAAGCTTATCAATGACAAAGTAAAAAACAAAAATCACCTAAGTCCTAGCTTTTAGTGTTCTTGTCTACTTCAAGATCTATCCATAGGGACAACCTGTGACTTCATTCTGTGCTGTTCTATGGTAGGTGATTAATTAATACTGGTTAATTGTTATAATGAATGTTGCTAACCCTAATTTTTATAACATGGAGTTTAACATATTTTTTGTTGAAATATGCCCATTGAGGGCCATATCCTTGGGATAGAAATTAATATGGGAGAAAATGTTTCTCTCTGCAATTATAAATACCCAAAATTAATTTCTCTAAATTATATCATATTTTTATTGCTCACAGTTACACATAACAGATTAAAAAGACAGGACCAGAAAGATAACCTACACTGGAATTTGGGCCAAGACAAATGAGAGCTGCCTATAGGACGTTTCCTGTGTATTACCTGATATGTTGGTCTCGGATTTTTGATAGAAGTTTAAATCTGACTCAAAACTAACTACTACCAGTAGTTGATTTTAGGAAAATAGCTGGTAAGATAACAATTCAAGTCATCCTCTACCATTACTAGATTATCCTAGAGCTTTTATTTTTTTAATTAGAGAGGACTGAGGAAGCCTTCATGGAAGGCAAGAAACCATTGCATAACGAGAGCCAGCTATGCCTAGGCATTTTCATGTTGCTTGCTGTGTGGACTATTTCAGTAATTTAAGAAGTTGGCATAAGCTACTGTCTTGCAACATAAGAAAAAAAGATTAACCAGAATTTCTGAATACTGACATTTCAAAAGTTACTCAATCAGGATGAAGACCTCTTCCTAGTCAATTCTGATTTTGCCCATGCATCTTGATGGATATTTGAGGTCCTACTGGTTGCTGTGTCAAGGACACAACTCCAATAATTCTAGCAGAGGTTGCCTGGTTAAGGGCTGAGACATGTTCGCTGACATCAGAGGTTATACTGTGCATGGTGAGAGTGGAATGCTGAATTAGCAATAATAGAGTGACCATTCTGAAAATTCTGAGCATCTGATTATGACCCTGGAAATGCCAGACCTTTGGATTATGGATCCCGTCCTGAAGTAAGTGTCACCACCAAAAATTAAGTTCCAAACCAAAATGAAATAATCCCATCAAAGAATAGAACCAAATCTCCTGAATTCTGAAAAGGACTTAACAGAAGTCCACATTCTTTGACGTTAAGATTGTATAACCAGGTATCCTTGTGTATGTCGTCTGCAGTGTTGAGCCTACACCCCAAATTCAGTAACAGATCAGTAGGATAAAAACAAAGGAAAAAACTAAGAAAATAATTTTCTTTCTTCAGAAAAATAAAGAGAAAGAGAAATCTTGAGTATGGTCAAGAGAAAAAAATATACTCGAATAAATCATATATTTTATACTTGACGCCTCATTAGGAATGACCCGAATACAAAGAGCAGCATCTTTAAGTTAGTATGAGAAAAGAAAATATGAAATAAGAATACTTCGACATCCATCTATTAAAATGAATTTTTTAAAAAGGGTAAAATAAAGACACATTCAAATAAACAAAAGTCTGCTGTTTTCCTAAGCATCTTGTTTTCCTAAGGTCTTTAAGTATTTTAGGATGTAGTTTTTCTTAAGCTGGCCTCCTCAGAAGGACAAACTTGAGATCGGGAATCAGATGCAGATGATTTATGCATGAGCACCAACTGGTGTAGGAGAATGGGACTGGCAAGGGAAGGATTTTCCCAAAGAAATCTATATCACCACTGGACAATAATAATAAGGAATATCATTAACAAATAAGTTGAATCTGGCAATCAAATTGATAGGTGATTTATAAAGTTGAGATGTCAAATTAAGTGCACTCAAGTATATATATATATATATTTTAGTCACACAAAGGTGAAAATAACATTCTAGTTTTGAGAAATCATTGTCCCATCAAAATTCTATAAAAAAATTAATATTCATTTAAGAATAATCTTCAGCAAATGCAGTTATTTTCATATTTTTTGATGCTAAAAATCTTTAACCAATTCATTTCATCCTTGATATTAAAATAAAATGTTTTTATACAACTTGCAATTAATTCTAGTATATAGCTTCTGAAATTTTCAATTCATCATTTTGTATTTTGTACTCTAATAAAGTGATACAAAGTCATTAGCCATTCAAAATTAAATGTGGGGCTTCCCTGGTGGTCCAGTGGGTAAGGACACCGCCTTGCAGTGCAAGGGGTGCCCGTTCAATCCCTGGCCTGGGAAGATCCCACGTGCTGCGGAGCAGCTGGACCCATGTGTCCAATTACCGAGCTGGAGCTCTGGAGCGCATGTGCCCAGAGCTCGTGCTCTGCGACTACAGAGGCCACTGTGATTGGGAGGCCCACAGGGGCCAAAGAACAAAGATGGATGAAAATAGAGAAATGAAAGACCAATAGAAGTAGCCTAACTGCTCCCCTCCCTCCCCACCCCACCCCCACCAAAATAAATAAATCTTTAAAAAAAAAGTTAAATGTGCTACTTTCATGTTTAATCATAACTATATATAAAATTCAAATAAAATAGGATATTATTCTCTAAAATACTCAGACCTCATTTTGTACTGTTGACATGTTTGCATCAGTTAGGCAAAAGAAGCCCATATCTAAAATATCATTTAATGTATATGATAGAATACACAGTATTACCAGGTAAAATAATAAGAAAATATCATAAGTATTAGCTCATAGCCCTTTCAGGAAATGATCAAATGGGTCTAGTTTAAGAATCTAGAAACTATACTTTTTTTATGATGATTATTATCACTGGTATCTCAACATAGAAGGACAAGCTTGAGATCGGGAATCAGATGCAGATGATTTATGCATGAGCACCAACTGGTGTAGGAGAATGGGACTGGCAAGGGAAGGATTTTCCCAAAGAAATCTATATCACCACTGGACAATAATAATAAGGAATATCATTAACAAATAAGTTGAATCTGGCAATCAAATTGATAGGTGATTTATAAAGTTGAGATGTCAAATTAAGTGCACTCAAGTATATATATATATATATTTTAGTCACACAAAGGTGAAAATAACATTCTAGTTTTGAGAAATCATTGTCCCATCAAAATTCTATAAAAAAATTAATATTCATTTAAGAATAATCTTCAGCAAATGCAGTTATTTTCATATTTTTTGATGCTAAAAATCTTTAACCAATTCATTTCATCCTTGATATTAAAATAAAATGTTTTTATACAACTTGCAATTAATTCTAGTATATAGCTTCTGAAATTTTCAATTCATCATTTTGTATTTTGTACTCTAATAAAGTGATACAAAGTCATTAGCCATTCAAAATTAAATGTGGGGCTTCCCTGGTGGTCCAGTGGGTAAGGACACCGCCTTGCAGTGCAAGGGGTGCCCGTTCAATCCCTGGCCTGGGAAGATCCCACGTGCTGGAGCAGCTGGACCCATGTGTCCAATTACCGAGCTGGAGCTCTGGGCGCATGTGCCCAGAGCTCGTGCTCTCGACTACAGAGGCCACTGCAATGGGAGGCCCACGGGGGCCAAAGAACAAAGATGGATGAAAATGGACAAATGAAAGACCAATAGAAGTAGCCTAACTGCTCCCTCCTCCCCACCCCCACCACCCCCAAAATAAATAAATCTTTAAAAAAAAAGTTAAATGTGCTACTTTCATGTTTAATCATAACTATATATAAAATTCAAATAAAATAGGATATTATTCTCTAAAATACTCAGACCTCATTTTGTACTGTTGACATGTTTGCATCAGTTAGGCAAAAGAAGCCCATATCTAAAATATCATTTAATGTATATGATAGAATACACAGTATTACCAGGTAAAATAATAAGAAAATATCATAAGTATTAGCTCATAGCCCTTTCAGGAAATGATCAAATGGGTCTAGTTTAAGAATCTAGAAACTATACTTTTTTTATGATGATTATTATCACTGGTATCTCAACATACTTGAGGGTTTTAACACTTAATATGTATGAATAGCATTTTTTCTGATTATATAACTAGCAAGTTTACTGTAAAAAAACCCAGAAAATATAGAAAAATTTAAATGGAACTAAATGTTTAATAATCTCAATATGCATAGCTGGTTCTTATCCTTATTTTACATATATACTTCCAGAATTTTAGTATATAATCATACTTCACTGTTAAAATTGGGATATACTAGATAGATTCTTTATAAAATTTATTTTATCATTGGATAACAAAATAAAATTCATATCCTGTTGAATCTTTAGTCTTTCTAGTCTTTTCTATGAGAAACAGTTTGTAATGAGAAACAGTTTGTAATGAGCATCTTTAGAGATACTATATGATCACACTAAATCTTTTTTACAGTACTTTTTATACAAATAAATTTCTTAAAAAAACTATAAAGCATTTTTAATACTTGTCCGCTCTGAAGTTTTCACTACTGTTTTATTATCTATTTGTACATTTTAGTATTAGAATCATGCTACTTACATTGTTGTTTATCTGTGTTAAATTTTAATATTTTGGAAAAAAAGAAGCCCTCATTAATCCTATTTTTAAATATGTTTTGTATCTTTTTAAGCTATGGCTTAATAAACTATCTAAAAGTATATTGTTTTTTCTGCTGATTTTAGTTGGTATAGTCAGTACATAAATGCATCAATTATTTTCATGTCATGACATCTTAATTTACATTTGTCAGTAAAGTTTAATGTTTAAGTTTCTTGTGAGGTTAATTCATCAACTGTTGACATGTTTGCATCAGTTAGGCAAAAGAAGCCCATATCTAAAATATCATTTAATGTATATGATAGAATACACAGTATTACCAGGTAAAATAATAAGAAAATATCATAAGTATTAGCTCATAGCCCTTTCAGGAAATGATCAAATGGGTCTAGTTTAAGAATCTAGAAACTATACTTTTTTTATGATGATTATTATCACTGGTATCTCAACATACTTGAGGGTTTTAACACTTAATATGTATGAATAGCATTTTTTCTGATTATATAACTAGCAAGTTTACTGTAAAAAAACCCAGAAAATATAGAAAAATTTAAATGGAACTAAATGTTTAATAATCTCAATATGCATAGCTGGTTCTTATCCTTATTTTACATATATACTTCCAGAATTTTAGTATATAATCATACTTCACTGTTAAAATTGGGATATACTAGATAGATTCTTTATAAAATTTATTTTATCATTGGATAACAAAATAAAATTCATATCCTGTTGAATCTTTAGTCTTTCTAGTCTTTTCTATGAGAAACAGTTTGTAATGAGAAACAGTTTGTAATGAGCATCTTTAGAGATACTATATGATCACACTAAATCTTTTTTACAGTACTTTTTATACAAATAAATTTCTTAAAAAAACTATAAAGCATTTTTAATACTTGTCCGCTCTGAAGTTTTCACTACTGTTTTATTATCTATTTGTACATTTTAGTATTAGAATCATGCTACTTACATTGTTGTTTATCTGTGTTAAATTTTAATATTTTGGAAAAAAAGAAGCCCTCATTAATCCTATTTTTAAATATGTTTTGTATCTTTTTAAGCTATGGCTTAATAAACTATCTAAAAGTATATTGTTTTTTCTGCTGATTTTAGTTGGTATAGTCAGTACATAAATGCATCAATTATTTTCATGTCATGACATCTTAATTTACATTTGTCAGTAAAGTTTAATGTTTAAGTTTCTTGTGAGGTTAATTCATCAAAAGTTGACATTTATTGCTATCATCAAAGAGCCTTATGCTAAATTTTAACTGATTGATATTGAAATATTGGAAAACTCTTGATTGAATTTTTAATAGCTTATAGGTTGATTCTTTCAGGTTAGTAAATGTCATGCTACCTATTAATATTAATGATGTTTCTTTCCAAATCTTTTCTTGGCTAACGTATGAGAACAATGTTAAATAATTAGAAGAGTTTCTATTGTCCTACTCTTGGCTTAAATTCTCGTATTTCACTTTAGTTATCCTCATATTGCCCTGGATTTACTATAGAATTTTGACATGTTTTCATTATGTTAGTAGGCTTTGTAATATTAAATAGTTTTCATGTCTGGAGGAAATGCTACATTTTCCAAGTGTACTTACTATATTGCTAAATTCTGCTTACCAATGATTTACTGAATTCTGTATATTTTTTATTTATGCTCTTTTTGTCTTAGGTATCAGGGATGTTTCAGCTTCAGAAAAGTTTTTCCACATGGACTTGGGGGTTGTTTACTTATTAAGAAGTGTTATACACATTAAAATGTATGAGAAATATAATGGATCATGCATTGTGTTGGGACTCACCAAAAAGGCAGATATATAGGAACTGGAGTAGGTGAGCTATGGAATGACAAGCAGGTAGTGGAATAAGGACTCATTCAGGTTCAGACCTGGGATTGAGATAGACCAGAAATGGGAACTTATGTAATTATCACATACAGAGGCTTTATATGAATAGAAGGCAACAATAACAGGTCAGAAAAGGGTAGAGCACTGGCATGGTATTGCAGGATGTAACTTCATAAGTGGACTGAAGCGTATCAGTTACTCAGAAAATTTTCAACCTGAATAACAAATAAGGAGTTTTGAACACTTGGCACTAAAAAAAAAGAAAAAAAAAATTACTGAAGTATGTGTGTGTGTGTGTACTAAGACACTTCAGTCGTGTCCAACTTTTTGTTACCTTGTGGAAGTATAACTGAGTATAAAAATGTTATAACACATTTAATGTATACAACTTAGTTAGGTCTTTTTTTTTTTTTTTTTGCAGCTTTCCTGGTGGGTCAGATGGTAAAGAATCTGACTACAATGTGGGAGACCTGGCTTTTGATCCCTGGGTTGGGAAGATTCCCTGGAGAAGGGCATGGCAACACACTCCAGTATTCTTTCCTGGAGAATTCCATGGACAGAGGAGCCTGGCTGCCTGCAGTCCTTGGAGTCATAAAGAGTCAGACACAAGTGAGCGAAACACAGGCAAAAATTAGTAAATGTCATGCTACCTATTAATATTAATGATGTTTCTTTCCAAATCTTTTCTTGGCTAACGATGAGAACAATGTTAAATAATTAGAAGAGTTTCTATTGTCCTACTCTTGGCTTAAATTCTCGTATTTCACTTTAGTTATCCTCATATTGCCCTGGATTTACTATAGAATTTTGACATGTTTTCATTATGTTAGTAGGCTTTGTAATATTAAATAGTTTTCATGTCTGGAGGAAATGCTACATTTTCCAAGTGTACTTACTATATTGCTAAATTCTGCTTACCAATGATTTACTGAATTCTGTATATTTTTTATTTATGCTCTTTTTGTCTTAGGTATCAGGGATGTTTCGGCTTCAGAAAAGTTTTTCCACATGGACTTGGGGGTTGTTTACTTATTAAGAAGTGTTATACACATTAAAATGTATGAGAAATATAATGGATCATGCATTGTGTTGGGACTCACCAAAAAGGCAGATATATAGGAACTGGAGTAGGTGAGCTATGGAATGACAAGCAGGTAGTGGAATAAGGACTCATTCAGGTTCAGACCTGGGATTGAGATAGACCAGAAATGGGAACTTATGTAATTATCACATACAGAGGCTTTATATGAATAGAAGGCAACAATAACAGGTCAGAAAAGGGTAGAGCACTGGCATGGTATTGCAGGATGTAACTTCATAAGTGGACTGAAGCGTATCAGTTACTCAGAAAATTTTCAACCTGAATAACAAATAAGGAGTTTTGAACACTTGGCACTAAAAAAAAAGAAAAAAAAATTACTGAAGTATGTGTGTGTGTGTGTACTAAGACACTTCAGTCGTGTCCAACTTTTTGTTACCTTGTGGAAGTATAACTGAGTATAAAAATGTTATAACACATTTAATGTATACAACTTAGTTAGGTCTTTTTTTTTTTTTTTGCAGCTTTCCTGGTGGGTCAGATGGTAAAGAATCTGACTACAATGTGGGAGACCTGGCTTTTGATCCCTGGGTTGGGAAGATTCCCTGGAGAAGGGCATGGCAACACACTCCAGTATTCTTTCCTGGAGAATTCCATGGACAGAGGAGCCTGGCTGCCTGCAGTCCTTGGAGTCATAAAGAGTCAGACACAAGTGAGCGACTAAGCACAGGCACAAGCACATATATTTTAAAATGTCTCATTAAGTAATCCAATTCGGAGACTGTAGGGTATTCTTTTTTTCATCCATCCTCGTAATTATCTACTTGTCAAATATCCTATCTTCCTTCACATAACCTTCTCAATTTTTTCTTTATACTAATATGTAAATATATTTAGTCTTATAATGAGATACATGACATCAATGAGAAGATACTAGTATGTCCTTAGCTTCTGTTTCTCCCAAAGTTCATCCAATCTATCAACAAATGCTTTTGGCTTGATCTTTTCAAAATATACCCAGAGTCAGGTGTCTAGCTTCTGAGTAGGATGTAGCAAGTTGAAAAAGGTATGGTTCTTATGAAAGGAAGAAAATAAAGAGAACCAAAAAAAAAAAAAGAAAAATGACTTTTGCTAAATCTTTCTGTAAGCTGAGATCACAGAGTAATCAACTAGTCTGAAATCTGAGTAAAGTCAAATATCTGCATGGAGTAACAAGACATTGGCTTAGCTGGGGCAGAGGACAGGAGGCATAAAATCCTGCCACGTTAAACAATTCAGCTAAGTGTGTGCTAACAAAACACAATAAAAGCCCTGAGAGGGTTACTCTGGTGGTCCAGTGGATAAGGACACCGCCTTGCAGTGCAAGGGGCGCCAGATCGATCCCTGGCCTGGGAAGATCCCACGTGCCGCGGAGCAGCTGGACCGATGTGTCCAATTACTGAGCCGAAGCTCTGGAGCACATACGCCCAGAGCCAGTGCTCTGAGACAACAGAGGCCACTGCGATGGGAGGCCCACATGGGCCAAAGAACAAAGATGGAAACTGAATAAATGAAAGACCAATAGAAGTGGCTCATCCACCCCCCTCCCTCCCCAACCCGCTTTGCCCCCTCCTCAAAAAAAAAAAAAGCCCTGAGAGTCTCAGATGTATGCAAATTTGTACTTCCTTGTTTGTTCCACTTCATGCATCTCACAGTGTACACCCAAAAAATATATCTATATCTATATGTTGAGGGGAGAAAAGGGTAGAAAACAACAGAAAGCTTCCTTTTCTGATGCAGAGAAGACATGAAGTACCTTACCATACAGTATCTTTCTCTCATATGAAACAAAAGAATTAATCCTCTGGAAGAAAGATTCGAAATTCTAGAAGCACAGGTAAAGAACCATTGCAATTAGAATAAGGGAACAGAAAACAAAATAAAACTCTGGGGGAAAAGCAAGAAAAGGACATTGGCCCATATAATTATCTCCTACCACTGGGGAGGAAAATAAGTAGAGAAAACTAGCCCCAAGGCAGAGGAAGGCAGAACCTAGGACTGAGAATGGACAAGGAGAAAGAGAACAATTGCCTTGAATCACAGCACAGGTGGACCTAGAGACTGTCACACTGAGTAAGGTAAGTCCAACACAGAAAGACAAGTATGATGCCATTTATATGTGGAATCTAAAAAGAAGGATACACATGAACTTATTTACAAAACAGAAATAGAGTCATGGATATGGAAAACAAAGTTTTGGTTACCAGGGGCTGGGGACCATTGGGATTGATATATGCATACCACTATATATAAAACAGATAACTAATAAGAACCTGCTGTATAGCACAAGGAACTTGATATTCAATATTGTAATGGCTTACATGGGAAAAGAATCTTAAAAAAAAAGAGTGGATATATATAAATATAACTGATTCACTGATATAACATATATATATATATATAACTGATTCAGTGGCTATATATATAACTGAATATATGTATAACTGATTCACTTTGCTGTTCAGTTATTACTAACACAACACTGTAAATCAACTATACTACAAAAATTTTTTTTTTCTAAAAAAAAAATATAAACCATTAAGAAGAGAGTAACAAGTACTACCAGTTTACTCCTGGGGAGGGGCAAATTCGAGGATATGCAGGAAAAGGTATTTAGTGAGTTTGGCATAAGCATATACACGTGAAACCATCACCATCACCAATTTTATGCCATAAACTAATCCATTATCTCCAAGTTTATACCTATTCTCTTTACCTTCCTCCCTCCTCCATTCCTTCATTACATATTGCAATAAGTTTAGCACATATTTATATATTATTTTTTGTGATAGAAGACATTGACATGAGATTCCCTTAGCAAATTTTCATGTATGTAATACAGTATTATTTATTACAGGAACTATGCTGTCTTATTCATCTCTTGATCTTGTGCAGCTGAACTTACATGTTTTCATCTCTCTATCTCTCCATTCCCTCAGGCCTTAGCAACAAGCATTGTACTATCTGTTTTCAAGAGTCTGACATCTGTTTTAGGTTTCTCATATAAATGGTAGCATATAGTAATTTGTTCTTCTGTTTCTGGCTTATTTTACTTTGTGTATTGTTTTCCAGGTTTATTCATATTGTTTTCTTTTTCTTTTTTTTTTTTAAACTTTTATTTTACTTTTAACTTTTACAGAGTTTTGTCGTTTACAGATATGCATGTTTCCAGATTAGTCATATGTATATCCCCCCACTTCCCACCCCTCCCAACCATCACACAGCACACCTGAAGGATCTCCTTTTCTCACAGAGCAATGACTAGAGCTATTTTCTTCATTTATGATAGTACAGACCTTCATACTACTTCGTTTACGCCTCCCACCCTCTCTTCCTTCCCCACAATGTCCATATGTCCACTGTCCATGTTTGTCTTTCTGTCGCTTCACTGCATGTGCCATCATCACCATCCTACTAGATTCCACATATATGTGTTAATATATTGTATTTGTCCTCTTTCTGACTGACTTCACTTTCATATTGTTTTCCTGCTTTTAAGGCTGAGCAGAATTTTCTTGCTTTTTGAGGCTGAAAAATATTTCTTTGTGTGTAAAAAATGACATTTTCTACCATCCTTTGGCTTTTTGTGCAATGAACTATCTACAAAAATTTTTTTCTAAAAAAATATAAACCATTAAGAAGAGAGTAACAAGTACTACCAGTTTACTCCTGGGAGGGCAAATTCGAGGATATGCAGGAAAAGGTATTTAGTGAGTTTGGCATAAGCATATACACGTGAAACCATCACCATCACCAATTTTATGCCATAAACTAATCCATTATCTCCAAGTTTATACCTATTCTCTTTACCTTCCTCCCTCCTCCATTCCTTCATTACATATTGCAATAAGTTTAGCACATATTTATATATTATTTTTTGTGATAGAAGACATTGACATGAGATTCCCTTAGCAAATTTTCATGTATGTAATACAGTATTATTTATTACAGGAACTATGCTGTCTTATTCATCTCTTGATCTTGTGCAGCTGAACTTACATGTTTTCATCTCTCTATCTCTCCATTCCCTCAGGCCTTAGCAACAAGCATTGTACTATCTGTTTTCAAGAGTCTGACATCTGTTTTAGGTTTCTCATATAAATGGTAGCATATAGTAATTTGTTCTTCTGTTTCTGGCTTATTTTACTTTGTGTATTGTTTTCCAGGTTTATTCATATTGTTTTCTTTTTCTTTTTTTTTTTAAACTTTTATTTTACTTTTAACTTTTACAGAGTTTTGTCGTTTACAGATATGCATGTTTCCAGATTAGTCATATGTATATCCCCCCACTTCCCACCCCTCCCAACCATCACACAGCACACCTGAAGGATCTCCTTTTCTCACAGAGCAATGACTAGAGCTATTTTCTTCATTTATGATAGTACAGACCTTCATACTACTTCGTTTACGCCTCCCACCCTCTCTTCCTTCCCCACAATGTCCATATGTCCACTGTCCATGTTTGTCTTTCTGTCGCTTCACTGCATGTGCCATCATCACCATCCTACTAGATTCCACATATATGTGTTAATATATTGTATTTGTCCTCTTTCTGACTGACTTCACTTTCATATTGTTTTCCTGCTTTTAAGGCTGAGCAGAATTTTCTTGCTTTTTGAGGCTGAAAAATATTTCTTTGTGTGTATATAACACTTTTTCTTTATCCATCATCCTTTGATAGACATTTAGGTTGCTACCATCCTTTGGCTATTGTGAATAATGGTGCAATGAACCGGGTGTTCAGATAAATCTCTTTAAGATACTGATTTCAATTCCTTTGCCTAAATACTCAGAAGTAGAATTGCTGGATCAGATGATAGTTGTATTTTTGATTTTTTGAGGAACCTAAAATAGTAAATGTGGATGAGGACGTGGAGAAAAGGAACTTTCATAAGTGTATGAGAATACACACTTATGAGAGTTGGTTGGTCAGAATATAAGCTGGTGGGCTTCCCCTGGTGGTCCAGTGAGTAAGGACACCGCCTTGCAGTGCAAGGGGCGCCAGTTCGATCCCTGGCCTGGGAAGATCCCACGTGCCGCGGAGCGGCTGGACCCATGTGTCCAATTACCGAGCCGGAACTCTGGGGCACATGCGCCCAGAGCCGGCACTCTGCGACGACAGAGGCCACCGCGATGGGAGGCCCACAGGAGCCAAAGAACAAAGATGGATGAAAATAGAGAAATGAAAGACCAATAGAAGTGGCCCGCCCGCTCCCCTCCCTCCCCAACCCAACCCCCGCCCAAAATAAATAAATAAATAAATCTTAAAAAAAATAAAAAATAAAAAGGATATAAGCTGGTATGGCCACTATAGAAAATAGTGCTTGAAAAAGTAAGCTTTCTCTCTCTCCATCCTTATCTCCTTCTCTCTCTTGCCCTCTCTCCTAATCCCCTTCTCTCTCTCTCTGTCACTCACTCTTTTCCTCTAATGGAGATAATTATATAATTACAGTTAATTATGCTCAAAAATATAATAGGTATATATTTTATACAGTATTAATCATCATTACATGGAATAAATTTGTCTCTAAAAATTCCTTCCTAAACTTGGGCTTTGACATATACCTTAAGGACACAGCAAAGAGCTCTTTAGAACACTAGACTCAATGACATGCTAAAGTCTAGCTAATTCTTTTATAATGGATATCTTTATTCATAAAATAGTTTCATCCAAAAGATGAAATTTACACAAATACATACTGTATCAAAAATTAAATATTTCTTTGTGTGTAACACTTTTCTTTATCCATCATCCTTTGATAGACATTTAGGTTGCTACCATCCTTTGGCTATTGTGAATAATGGTGCAATGAACCGGGTGTTCAGATAAATCTCTTTAAGATACTGATTTCAATTCCTTTGCCTAAATACTCAGAAGTAGAATTGCTGGATCAGACGATAGTTGTATTTTTGATTTTTTGAGGAACCTAAAATAGTAAATGTGGATGAGGACGTGGAGAAAAGGAACTTACATAAGTGTATGAGAATACACACTTATGAGAGTTGGTTGGTCAGAATATAAGCTGGTGGGCTTCCCCTGGTGGTCCAGTGAGTAAGGACACCGCCTTGCAGTGCAAGGGGCGCCAGTTCGATCCCTGGCCTGGGAAGATCCCACGTGCCGCGGAGCGGCTGGACCCATGTGTCCAATTACCGAGTGGGAGTTCTGGGGTACATGCGCCCAGAGCCGGCACTCTGCGACGACAGAGGCCACCGCGATGGGAGGCCAACAGGCCAAAGAACAAAGATGGATGAAAAATAGATGAATGAAAGACTAATAGAAGTGGCCTGCCTGCTCCCCTCCCTCCCCAACCCAACCCCCGCCCAAAATAAATAAATAAATAAATCTTAAAAAAAATAAAAAATAAAAAGGATATAAGCTGGTATGGCCACTATAGAAAATAGTGCTTGAAAAAGTAAGCTTTCTCTCTCTCCATCCTTATCTCCTTCTCTCTCTTGCCCTCTCTCCTAATCCCCTTCTCTCTCTCTCTGTCACTCACTCTTTTCCTCTAATGGAGATAATTATATAATTACAGTTAATTATGCTCAAAAATATAATAGGTATATATTTTATACAGTATTAATCATCATTACATGGAATAAATTTGTCTCTAAAAATTCCTTCCTAAACTTGGGCTTTGACATATACCTTAAGGACACAGCAAAGAGCTCTTTAGAACACTAGACTCAATGACATGCTAAAGTCTAGCTAATTCTTTTATAATGGATATCTTTATTCATAAAATAGTTTCATCCAAAAAAGATGAAATTTACACAAATACATACTGTATCAAAAATTAAATATAGTTTAAGAAAGCTTTAAACACCTAGAATTTCAAACATCTTTTTTTTTTTTCTTCCAATTACTTGGTAATGCTATTAGTTTAGGATTTTCTACAAGTTTTGAAAATTACTGTCTGAATTTATTCAGCCAAAGTGGCAAGCAAGCATTCTTTAAATCATGTGCAAAATATTTTAAGCTTTATGTTTTAACAAATTCTTCACTGGGAAGAAAGAAATTAATCTTGGGTTCTGCTATCATTTTAAGTCCAGTTATGAGGACAGTATGTTGCTTCAATCATTTAAAATAAGATTTTGTTGTTGTTGTTATATCTGTCTATTATACCTAGCAACCCAAGACGGTCATCTTACACAGCAGTCTGTCATTTGCACTGCATGTAGTAAACTCTTTCATTTTCCTGGAGAGTGCTGCCTCACTGTGGACAGATTAGGAATCACTGAAGCTTGACAAGGGATTTGCTTTGGTAGTATGTTTCATCAAATTTTATACAAATTTTTCTCAAATATATTATGAAGAACGATCCACTCACTTTACAAAAAATGTTGTAAAAGAGGGTATCTTCTTCTGGGAGAGCTGCTTATTTATAACTAGTAAACAGACCTTTTCTGATTTACAATATCTTATGAAATTTGCTTCACAAGCTGTCTCTAAGGCATCAAGGTAGAATGGTTGAAAGAAGTAATTTACGTAATCATAATCTCGTCTCAGTTTCATACGTTTAATCTGAACTACTAAGAATTCAGGATACTGGGTCTTCCCTGGTGGTCCAGTGGGTAAGGACACCGCCTTGCAGTGCAAGCGGCAGTGGTTCGATGCCTGGCCTGGGAAGATCCCACGTGCCGCGAAGCGTCTAGACCTATGTGTCCAACTACCGAGCCGGCACTCTGGAGCGCATGCACCCACAGCCTGTGCTCTGCGACGACAGAGGCCGCTGTGATAGGAGGCCCACACAGGCCAAAGAACAGAGATGGATGGATATAGATAAATGAAAGACCAATAGAAGTGCCCCCCCCCCCCCAAATTCAGGATACTGTCCACAGTGATCACGAACTCATCTTCACATTCAGTTTTTTTATACATTATCTTGATTGACTCCAAGGCTGCCAGTATTGAATCTGCATAGTGAAGATGATGAATTACATTATTATGACTTATTTCATCAGAATGACTCTACAAAAAAGTTGACAGTAGTAATAGAAATGGTGTTGATAATTCAACCAATAACAATGAGGCCATTATCAATTTACCTGTTCATTTTGGTATATCCATACTTTCATTTATGGCATTGATATAACTCCCTTCAAATTATAAAAGCAAGTTCCAGTAGACTAAATCACTTTTTTTAAAAACAGTAGAACTATGTTATTGTCATTGGTTTAAGTACTATCCTTAACAATCCACTCTTCAACAACCTTATTACATATATGAAAATACTCTTCATTATTAGGCTCTTTTTACTATTCTATAAATTTATAGGTCACAGAGTTCTTATTTTGAAATAGTCACTTATCATCTGGAGACTCATGTTTGGAATGACAGTTATTTTGGAAATAATTAAGTAGCTCCTATGATGTTTATGGTGAAATATTTTAAATATGCCTAGATAAATTAGTAAAATGTTACTTAGTAGTGATTTCTTGAGTCTGTGATACTTTGTAGCAAAAACAGAAATTCAACTTGATCTGGCTTTGACCCACAGCTGCAATGATTGAGTAAACTGAGATCTAGAAAGTGTGGAGCATAAGGGTTTAATCAGAATATGGAGAACGCTGGACCAAGTGTGACTGGAACTAGGGGTGTTCATGCCCCAGTGACTTTCCTGTGCCTTTGCCCTGCTACTTTCAATATACTGATTTCATTATTTTTCAGCCTGGATTATCTTGCTCTATGGGCCAGAATGTACCTCACCATGAGCTCTTGAATTCAGCAGTTAATTTTAGCCAAGAATAGAGACTCTCACAAACTCAGTTCTAAAAACCTTGGGGAATGATTCTCAAGGTGAAGTTTCAATTAGTGTTCTATGATAGGCCAGAACTCAGAGAACAGGTGACTCTGTGCTAATATGGCTATGTCCAAAAGACCCATCATGAATAGCATGCAGAAGGAAAGGGTTGATGGGGAGCTAACTGATAGATGTTTACTGTACCAGAATTAGATTTAATTATTCACTGAGGAGAGGGACATTAACTCCTTTAATTAACTCTCTTCGAGGCCAGTATCAGCAGATATCCTCTCTTTGGAGATTTAGGTCTCTTTATGGGAAAGCACTAAAGTTTTTTGATTGTTCAAAATCCAGAGCCTCTCCCTAATGTCTCTGAGTTCCTGGCAGATTATGCACTCCTGCTCCTAGGACTTTCCTATCCAAACACTCTTTTCAGTCTGTACAGGAAGCCCAGACCTCCACTTTTGACAGGAAGAAGGGGTCAGTATGCACAAATCTCTGTGTTTGTGTGTGGTGGAGGGGGGAGTGTGGGGACTGAATTTTATAGGTACAGGCAGAAGGGAAGACTCAAACTGCTGAGTACGAACTCACTGTTATATCAGCACCCCAGAACTATCTCCTCTCTCTCCCCTCAGTCAGTTCTGAGGAAATCCTTTTCTGTTCCCATGTGGAACATTGCTAGGTTTTCAATAAACCTCCACCTAACCAACACTTAGCCTCTCATTTTCTACCACGGGTACTCATGTATATTTTCTCAAAGCTTATTTCTTTTTCCAAAAAGGAATTCTGATTATTACAGTGTTCTCACCATCTCATTCCACTACAGACATCTACTTTTAACAGTTTTTGATGTGCTGTGTTAGTAATCTGGGTTCCAAGCTTATGTTTCCAATACATTTGATCAAAAAAACACCTGTGGACACATACCCATAACACATATTATATGTTTTATATATAAATACACATACATATAGCATACTGCATATGTTTTCAATATATGTATATATAAATATGTATGTATATATGTATAATGTATACATATATGTATACATATAATATCTACTGTGATATACTATAAATAAGGCTCTGAGAGTTCTGTAAATGTAGTAGAAGTGAGTGCAATGGGGCTTTAGCAGAACACAGTGTTAGTTATCAAGGAGTGATAAAAAATTTTATCAATAGCAATGCTAGCTGACACTTACATAGCCATTGTTATTAGTTAGGCATTGTTCTGCATGCTTCATGAACAATAATTATCTAATTCCTATAACCTCCTTTTAAGTAGCTATTTTTATGATTTCTCTTTCAGAGATGGAGGGATTAGAAAACAGAGAACTCAAATAATTCATTCTAGTCACACAGCTCATAATTGGGATTTAACCCCAGGCCATCTCACTCTGTGACTCTGTTCTTAAAGAAATATTAGAATCAATTTAAGAAGATGCTAGAACAGTGCTAATCACAGGAGTCTTTAGGGAGATGATAAGACAGGTAACCTGGTAGTGTTGCTCACTACAAGTGAAGATGCCATCCGAGGAGACTGGACTGCATTTCTTAGAGGGGTGACCTTGGTGCAGAAGTTTACAGGACAGGATTAGATTTGGGAAAGAATCAAGGTGGGTTGATGAAAATGATGATGGACCGATAGGTGTGTTTCTTCTATCATCTTCAGTTTTTCACCAAAAATATGAAAGACACATATTTAGAAGAGCTAGTAGGAATCTGTGGAAAATAGCAACTTGGTCATGGTAACACACTGATCAATGTAGGACCAAAAGATAGAACACACTTGAATTAGGTGTGGGCACAAAGAAAACCACAGTGAAATAAATACTTCCATCTTGCTCCAGGCTTCCCCCTACACATGCAAATAAATTTAGGAACTCACAGAAATTTTAGATGTTCAAATATATGTAAAGCATAATCTGGAACATATATCAGTAAGAAGGACAATGCATTTTGATATATGTGTACAATTCGACAATGTTGATCAGGATGACATGCCAGAAAACCCTTGTGAAGCAGTTTGTACATCAAGTCTACAAGGGCAAGTGTAAATACACAAGTAAACTACTGTGGAGCCTAACTAGAAAGTATGAGGCTTCATGAAGGATCAGTGGATCCCTTGAATTCATGCTATTAGTGAAACTAATTGGAAATGGGGAGTGGGGCAGAATAGGCAACATACAGAACCTCTTTTCCTTTGGGAAGCTGGATTTGCCATGGGTACTACTACAGGTTTCAGAAGTGAAATCCTGGTGACGAAGGATCCCAAGTGTGAACCTAAGTAGGTCATTCATTTTTGGTCGAGGTCTCCATAAAATACCCCATGGTTTTTAAGAAGCACATGGATTTGCCTCTGGCTGCTGAGACCTGACATGTGTGATTAACTGGAAGATCCCAGTTATAGCTTGCTACGCAGCTGTGGTGTGATTTGTGAAGCATTACGGAATTCATAGAAAGATGTATTACCCCAAAGTCAAAGAAGACTTGGTAGAAGAAAAGGTGTTTTACTTGAGTTTTTTTTTTAAAAATGAGTGTGATTTCAACAAACATGCATCCATAAGTTTTTCTGTTAAAGGAAACAAACAGAAACAAAATGACAGTCCCATTCACATCAAAAAGAATACAATACCTAGGAATAAATCTACCTAAGGAGGCAAAAGACCTGTTCTCAGATAATTATAAGATACTGATGAAACAAATCAAACATGACATAAAGAGATGGGCAGATACACCATGTTCTTGGATTGGAAGAATCAATAATGTCAAAATGACTATGATGAAGGCAAGAATATACAATGGAGAAAGGTAGTCTCTTCAGTAAGTGGTGCTGAGAAAGCTAGACACTTATACAAACAAATGAAATGAGAACACTCCCAAATACCATACACAAAAATAAACTCAAAATGGATTAAAGACTTAAATGCAAGGCCAGAAACTATAAAACTCTTAGAGGAAAACATAGGCAGTGCACTCTTTGAAGTAAATCACAGCAAGATCCTCTTTGACTGATATGCTATAGTAGTAGAAATAAAAACAAATACAAACAAATGGAACCTGATTAAACTTTAAAGCGTTTGCAAAGCAAAGGAAACAATAAACAAGATGAAAAGACAACTCTTAGAATGGGAGAAATAATTGTAAAGGAAGTAACTGACGAAGGATCAATCTCCAAAATATACAAGCAGCTCATGCAGCTCAATAATTAAAAAAAACAAAAACGACATAATGACAAAATGGACAGACCTAAATAGGTATTTCTCCAAAGAAGAATAAAAATGGCCAAAAATCACATGAAAATGCACACCTACACACACTAATATATATATATATACATATATATATGTATATATATATATAATAGATCACTAATAAAGACCTACTATATGGTACAGGAACCTCTACTCAATATTATATAATAACCTAAATGGGAAAAACATCTAAAAAAGCGTGATATATATACTAATATATGCATAACTGATTCATTTTGCTGTACATCTGAAACTATCATAGCACTGTCAATTATATTCCAATTAAAAAATGAAAAATGAAAGGAAAATGGGGGAGAAGTGGGGAAGAGTCAACTGATGAATTTAGTTAAAGCACAGGCTACAAATTAGGAAGGATGTGAAGAGTGATTCAGAGGAAAAACTACGTCCAGATGACATATCTTAAAGAGAATTTAAGTAATATTAGGATATTAAATAATGTTGATTTCTTATTAATTATGTATGAAGTAGTAACTGTTTTGAACTGGGAATAGTTCTATTGCATTGAAATAGATTATTTCAAATTCAACTCCTAAAATGGTTTGTTAAGTTTTGGAAATAGTAGCTATAAAATATCTTAAGAACTCACAGCATGGCTTAAGAATCAGCTGAATAAGTGTATTTTTTGAATCTTCTTATTTAGTTGAATGATTGATTCTTTTAGAACAGGAAGTTATGTGCCATCAAAAAGGCCACATACATAATATACAACATTTTTTATAATAGTCACATTTATCCTCTTTTAATTAATATTTTCACTTGGCAATTATGAAATACTATACACTGTGATCATTAACTGTGTTTTGAAAATTATATATGTTTTCCTTTGGAGTTCATACTTTACAATCCAGATTGCCAGCAATCCTACCATTTCTCTCAAAAGAATGCAGGAACTTTATTACATATGCACACTTATATAATAGCCCAAATGTATCGGTTTGCTTATAAAATTTTAGTTGATTAATTTTGGTATAATTTTTAGTATTTTTTAAAATACATATAGCATAAGATACCTATATATTAAGATACCCAGGTTATTGTAACATAAATTAACTGAGGAGCTATACTTGAAAATACAAGTATACAGTTTAATGAATTTTTTGCAAAGATAATATAGCTGTGTAACCACAACCCAGATTAAGAGACTGAAATTACGGAAACCCCAGGTCATCCTTGTTCTTTCTTAGTCGTTAGCTTCATCCCACAAGTATAACCGTTATTCTTACTTTATTGTCATGGATTGCCTTTTTTTTTTTTTTTTTGCATTTGGCCTGTGTATATACATAAAATCATATAGCACTTATTTTTTTGTCTGCTATCTCATTCAGCACAACCCTGTAAGTTTCACCCAAGCTGATGCATGTAACAACACAGTTTATTTTGATTCCTTTTTTTCCCTGTATGTTAGGACAGTGTGGGTGGAACAAATTGGTTGACTAGGACTGACATATACACAGCACCCTGTGTAAAACAGAGCGCTGATGGGAACCTGCTGCACAGCACAGGGGCTCATCTCCGTGCTCTGTGATGATCTAGAGGAGTGGGATGGGAAGGGGATGGGAAGAATGCCCAAGAGGGAGGAGGCATATGTAAACATATAGCGGATTCACTTCACTGGACAGCAGAAAACAACAAACTGTAAAGCAACTATACTCCAATAAAACCCAAACCAAAAAAAACATATACTAATGTCTACTTAGTTACAATGCCTATCTCTTTAATAATGTTGCCTGATTTTTTGATACTTAAAGTTGCTAAGAGCAGTCGTGCTTGTGTCATTTTATGTACAGATGCACTCATCTGTGTGTGTGTGTGTGTGTTTGTTTTTCTTTTCTTTTTTTGGCCACTTCTATTGGTCTTTCACTTATCTATTTTCATCCATCTTCGTTCTTTGGCCTGTGTGGGCCTTCCATCACAGTGGCCTCTGTCTCTGCAGAGCACCGGCTCTGGGTGCATGTGCTCCAGAGCACTGACTCAGTAGTTAGACACACCTGTCTAGCTGCTCCGCGGCACGTGGAATCTTCCCAGACCAGGCATCGAACCACTGCCCCTTGCACTGCAAGACAAGATGGTGTCCTTACTCACTGCACCACTAGGGAAGTCCTCATCTGTGTTTAATATATCAAGGAATGGAATTTTTGCAACATAGGGTATGCAAATATTCAGCCTTAGTTTAATCTGAATCTTTGTATCTGTGAAGGAGTAATTGGGTGCATGTGTGCTCTGTTGCTTCCATAATGTCTGACTCCTTGCGACCCCATGAACTGTAGTCTGCTCTGCTTCTCTGTCTATGAGATTCTGCAGGCAAGAATACTGGAATGAGTTGCCATGCCCTCCTTCAGGAGATCTTCCTGACCCCAGTTCAAATCTTGGTCTCCCCTCTCCTACACTGGCAGGTGGTTTTTTTTTTTTTTTAACTTAGTGTCACCTGGGAAACCTCCAGAGGTCATTAGGGATTGCATTTATTGTCACTCTGGTAGAAGAAAAATGGCTCTTTTGTTGATCTGGCAACATCACTGGCACTGTTGTATTTAGTACTTACTTTTAGGACATTACAGAAATGTTGTATGGAAATATGGCAGTAAAGCCATCAATGCATAATCATTCAATGAGCATTGTACATAAAGGAAGTAAGAGATTTAGAAATTAACTCAGAATATGCAAGCCATTATAAAATTCTACTTAAAAACTGAATCAAAAGGCAAAAGGTTTCAGTGGAATGAGCCAGAGGAACTCATCAGTTCCTCTGGTTTAGGAGTCAGAGGAACTAGTTGGATTCCTGGATTTGTCACTTTGTGTTGTGAACTCCAAAGAGTCTGGGATTTTACCTTCTTACGTGCTAACAATTTTTCCTGCCCAAGCAAGCTTCATGGATGCTCATATAAGACAAAGACAAAGGACAGTTTACTATTTAGAGTAATAGCATTGTCAGAGTATAATCATCCCCAGGTATCCTTGTGTGATTGGTCCCAGGAGCCCTGTGGATACCAAAAATCTGTAGATGCTCAAGTTACTTATAGAAAATGGCATATTTGCATAAAATCTATGTACATTTTCCCATATACTTTAAATAATCTCTGGATTAATTATAATAATCATGTAAATGCTAGTAAGTAGTTGCCAGCATGTGGCAAATTCACATTTTCTTTCTAGCTTCTGGAATGGTGTCCTTACTCACTGCACCACTAGGGAAGTCCTCATCTGTGTTTAATATATCAAGGAATGGAATTTTTGCAACATAGGGTATGCAAATATTCAGCCTTAGTTTAATCTGAATCTTTGTATCTGTGAAGGAGTAATTGGGTGCATGTGTGCTCTGTTGCTTCCATAATGTCTGACTCCTTGCGACCCCATGAACTGTAGTCTGCTCTGCTTCTCTGTCTATGAGATTCTGCAGGCAAGAATACTGGAATGAGTTGCCATGCCCTCCTTCAGGAGATCTTCCTGACCCCAGTTCAAATCTTGGTCTCCCTCTCCTACACTGGCAGGTGGTTTTTTTTTTTAACTTAGTGTCACCTGGGAAACCTCCAGAGGTCATTAGGGATTGCATTTATTGTCACTCTGGTAGAAGAAAAATGGCTCTTTTGTTGATCTGGCAACATCACTGGCACTGTTGTATTTAGTACTTACTTTTAGGACATTACAGAAATGTTGTATGGAAATATGGCAGTAAAGCCATCAATGCATAATCATTCAATGAGCATTGTACATAAAGGAAGTAAGAGATTTAGAAATTAACTCAGAATATGCAAGCCATTATAAAATTCTACTTAAAAACTGAATCAAAAGGCAAAAGGTTTCAGTGGAATGAGCCAGAGGAACTCATCAGTTCCTCTGGTTTAGGAGTCAGAGGAACTAGTTGGATTCCTGGATTTGTCACTTTGTGTTGTGAACTCCAAAGAGTCTGGGATTTTACCTTCTTACGTGCTAACAATTTTTCCTGCCCAAGCAAGCTTCATGGATGCTCATATAAGACAAAGACAAAGGACAGTTTACTATTTAGAGTAATAGCATTGTCAGAGTATAATCATCCCCAGGTATCCTTGTGTGATTGGTCCCAGGAGCCCTGTGGATACCAAAAATCTGTAGATGCTCAAGTTACTTATAGAAAATGGCATATTTGCATAAAATCTATGTACATTTTCCCATATACTTTAAATAATCTCTGGATTAATTATAATACATAATACAATGTAAATGCTAGTAAGTAGTTGCCAGCATGTGGCAAATTCACATTTTTCTTTTTCTAGCTTTCTGGAATTTTTTCCCCCAAGTATTTTTGATTCATGGTTGGTTGAATCCTCAGATGGGGAACCTAGGGATGTGAAAGGCTGATGGTGTAAGCATATCTGGACGAGTTCGGAGCCTTGTTCCCAGAGAGTGACGTGAAGACGGCGAGATGACACCTACGTACACGGTTGGTGGCAGTTCTCTGAGTTTAAGGAACCCATCTTTCATAAAGGGCAATAAACACATATGCTCTCTGCTGCAGGTGCACACAATCTGTCTTGTCTTCCATGGCTATGAGACAACCTGCCTTTTGCTTTAGAAAAAGACACTGTATCTCATAACTGTTACATATACAAATATCTTAGAAAAGGTAATTTGGAAAAAAAGATTATTCAGTGCATTAATCACAAGACAGGCAATAATGTAAGAGACACAGAGAGAATTATTTGCCAATAATAATGACTATTTTTAAACCATCTTGGCTCCTGGCAAATATTTCCACACACATACATTAGTCTGTCAGCTACTCTGATTCATCTTACTGACAGGAGTTGTGACAATCTCTGTTAAATTGCTCTTCTATAGTGTTTACTTGAGGCTAAAATTAATAGGTGGTAAAGAATTCACCTACCAATGCAGGAAACACAAGAGATATAGGTTCAATCTCTTGGTCAGAAAGATTCCCTGGAGGAAGGAATGGCAATCTACTCCAGTATTCTTGCTGGGATAATCCCATGAACAGAGGAGCCTGGCAGGCTACAGTCTATGGTGTTGCCAAAAGCGACTCAACACACATACGCAATCAATAGGACACCAAGCATCAGAATGAAATCGACTTATAGAAATGACCCTAAATTGTGTTCCCAGGATCTTTGAACCAACTAAGTATTAACCATGCTGGTCCCAGTGTCCTTTAGAAGAAAGAAATAAGAACTATGTTCAGAAATAGTCAAGATAGAACCCCAAATGTTCATATTTGAACTGTATAACTCCCATCTCTTTTCTCTTAATAACTAATCAGTTGGCAGCCATGATAAGATAAACTCATTTTGTGAAACCTTATGTTCAGAAATGCAATATGTGATTCAGGGTTTTTTTGTAAATGCTAGTAAGTAGTTGCCAGCATGTGGCAAATTCACATTTTCTTTTCTAGCTTTCTGGAATTTTTCCCCAAGTATTTTTGATTCATGGTTGGTTGAATCCTCAGATGGGGAACCTAGGGATGTGAAAGGCTGATGGTGTAAGCATATCTGGACGAGTTCGGAGCCTTGTTCCCAGAGAGTGACGTGAAGACGGCGAGATGACACCTACGTACACGGTTGGTGGCAGTTCTCTGAGTTTAAGGAACCCATCTTTCATAAAGGGCAATAAACACATATGCTCTCTGCTGCAGGTGCACACAATCTGTCTTGTCTTCCATGGCTATGAGACAACCTGCCTTTTGCTTTAGAAAAAGACACTGTATCTCATAACTGTTACATATACAAATATCTTAGAAAAGGTAATTTGGAAAAAAAGATTATTCAGTGCATTAATCACAAGACAGGCAATAATGTAAGAGACACAGAGAGAATTATTTGCCAATAATAATGACTATTTTTAAACCATCTTGGCTCCTGGCAAATATTTCCACACACATACATTAGTCTGTCAGCTACTCTGATTCATCTTACTGACAGGAGTTGTGACAATCTCTGTTAAATTGCTCTTCTATAGTGTTTACTTGAGGCTAAAATTAATAGGTGGTAAAGAATTCACCTACCAATGCAGGAAACACAAGAGATATAGGTTCAATCTCTTGGTCAGAAAGATTCCCTGGAGGAAGGAATGGCAATCTACTCCAGTATTCTTGCTGGGATAATCCCATGAACAGAGGAGCCTGGCAGGCTACAGTCTATGGTGTTGCCAAAAGCGACTCAACACACATACGCAATCAATAGGACACCAAGCATCAGAATGAAATCGACTTATAGAAATGACCCTAAATTGTGTTCCCAGGATCTTTGAACCAACTAAGTATTAACCATGCTGGTCCCAGTGTCCTTTAGAAGAAAGAAATAAGAACTATGTTCAGAAATAGTCAAGATAGAACCCCAAATGTTCATATTTGAACTGTATAACTCCCCATCTCTTTTCTCTTAATAACTAATCAGTTGGCAGCCATGATAAGATAAACTCATTTTGTGAAAATCTCATTTAATGAGAAACTACCTTACTAAATGACGTGCAATAAGAAGTAATAAGAAAGACAGAGTCAGAAATATATTGTGTCTACTTTGAGGAAGCTGCCCCAAGACTGAACAATACTAGAGCCCCGTGATACTAGGAACCATGGATCGTGTTTAGTTGCTCAGTCATATCTGACCCTTTGCAGCCCCATGGACTGCAGCCCCTGAGGTTCCTCTTGTCCATGGGGATTCTCCAGGCAAGAATACTGCAGTGGATTGCCATTTTTCTCCTGCATGGGACCTTTCCAACCCAGGGATCGAACCCATGTCTCTTGCATTACAGATTCTTTACCGTCTGAGCCACCAGGGAAGTCCGTTGAATTTCTTAATTATAATTTCATTGTCAAAAGAAGTTTACAATGAAAGGACATCTTCATGAGTCTGTAGAAGGTTGTAAAAGCTGAAAACACAACACAGTTTTAAAAACTACAATGTTGTGGGCACAGCCAATTGGTTCCATTGGAACAGGAGCAATGTAATGGAGAAATCTCAACAGTGGCTTGGGTGCCACTTGATCTCTCTGTGGACCAATAGGGGTCAAAGGTCTAATGCAGGATATTTCCTAGAGTGAATATGGGTGACGAGCCATACTTAGGCAGCTTCTCTCATCGCTAGACAAATGAGTCATTTTGGGTAGTGTTAAAAATAGGTTCAATCTCTTGGTCAGAAAGATTCCAGGAGGAAGGAATGGCAATCTACTCCAGTATTCTTGCTGGGATAATCCCATGAACAGAGGAGCCTGGCAGGCTACAGTCTATGGTGTTGCCAAAAGCGACTCAACACACATACGCAATCAATAGGACACCAAGCATCAGAATGAAATCGACTTATAGAAATGACCCTAAATTGTGTTCCCAGGATCTTTGAACCAACTAAGTATTAACCATGCTGGTCCCAGTGTCCTTTAGAAGAAAGAAATAAGAACTATGTTCAGAAATAGTCAAGATAGAACCCCAAATGTTCATATTTGAACTGTATAACTCCCCATCTCTTTTCTCTTAATAACTAATCAGTTGGCAGCCATGATAAGATAAACTCATTTTGTGAAAATCTCATTTAATGAGAAACTACCTTACTAAATGACGTGCAATAAGAAGTAATAAGAAAGACAGAGTCAGAAATATATTGTGTCTACTTTGAGGAAGCTGCCCCAAGACTGAACAATACTAGAGCCCCGTGATACTAGGAACCATGGATCGTGTTTAGTTGCTCAGTCATATCTGACCCTTTGCAGCCCCATGGACTGCAGCCCCTGAGGTTCCTCTTGTCCATGGGGATTCTCCAGGCAAGAATACTGCAGTGGATTGCCATTTTTCTCCTGCATGGGACCTTTCCAACCCAGGGATCGAACCCATGTCTCTTGCATTACAGATTCTTTACCGTCTGAGCCACCAGGGAAGTCCGTTGAATTTCTTAATTATAATTTCATTGTCAAAAGAAGTTTACAATGAAAGGACATCTTCATGAGTCTGTAGAAGGTTGTAAAAGCTGAAAACACAACACAGTTTTAAAAACTACAATGTTGTGGGCACAGCCAATTGGTTCCATTGGAACAGGAGCAATGTAATGGAGAAATCTCAACAGTGGCTTGGGTGCCACTTGATCTCTCTGTGGACCAATAGGGGTCAAAGGTCTAATGCAGGATATTTCCTAGAGTGAATATGGGTGACGAGCCATACTTAGGCAGCTTCTCTCATCGCTAGACAAATGAGTCATTTTGGGTAGTGTAAAATAACATAAAATAAACGAAGGATAAGTTAATGTGAGCTAGATAATTTAGAGAATACTACAAAGGCCAACTTTAAAGAATAATGAAATTTATAAGAAATAGAAAGTGGAATTTGTAAAACATTCAGAAGGTATATATAATGTATATAGAATGTATCATATGTGAGGAGAAAAGATTGGCTTTAGGAAAGCTGCTGCCATAACAATGGCCTAGCTTTTGCATCCTTGGGTCAGTGGCAAAACCTCATAGTTGATCCAGATACGAATTTAGGGAAGATTGCAGAATATTTATTTATTGACTATTAAATAAAATTTCCTTGTAAAATTGATTGTCAAGTATTACAGTAATTATTAGCTATCTAATATTTGAGCCCCCTTCCATCAAATAACTTTGCCCTAGGACGTGGGTTGCTCTTTTCCAGAACCCATAACCATACCCTTATCTCTAAATGGAGACTTGTGATTAGTTTCAGTCAATGGGAGGCAATGGGTACTGATGGGTGTCATTTTCAGACCACCGTGAAGTGTTTAAGAAGTGTGTATGCATTTCTCATTGTCTCTTATTTATTAGTTGAACAGAGGATCTCAAGGTCCTAGAAAAAGGCAGAGACACAGATGGAAACCTGGTCCCTGAAGGCTATGAAAGGACCATGTCAGAAAGAAGTAAGTACTATTGAGCTAAGCCACTGAGATTTTGGAGTTTATCTGTATAGCACTTAGTTAATACATCAGTGTATTTGTCTCAACATACCAGACAATTAAATATTAAGCATAACAGTATAACAGTATCAGAGGACTCTGTTTTTATTTTTCTTTAAAAAGAGTTTCTAAAATTTAACTTAGGGTGACTCAATATACAGAATTCCTTTTAATAATCCATTCTCTGAAAGTCAATGATCTAAAAATAGAAATAACTTTTTAGAAATAAATTTATGTAGAGAGGCCCAAACCCCTAAGAAACAGGCTTGGGTGCCACTTGATCTCTCTGTGGACCAATAGGGGTCAAAGGTCTAATGCAGGATATTTCCTAGAGTGAATATGGGTGACGAGCCATACTTAGGCAGCTTCTCTCATCGCTAGACAAATGAGTCATTTTGGGTAGTGTAAAATAACATAAAATAAACGAAGGATAAGTTAATGTGAGCTAGATAATTTAGAGAATACTACAAAGGCCAACTTTAAAGAATAATGAAATTTATAAGAAATAGAAAGTGGAATTTGTAAAACATTCAGAAGGTATATATAATGTATATAGAATGTATCATATGTGAGGAGAAAAGATTGGCTTTAGGAAAGCTGCTGCCATAACAATGGCCTAGCTTTTGCATCCTTGGGTCAGTGGCAAAACCTCATAGTTGATCCAGATACGAATTTAGGGAAGATTGCAGAATATTTATTTATTGACTATTAAATAAAATTTCCTTGTAAAATTGATTGTCAAGTATTACAGTAATTATTAGCTATCTAATATTTGAGCCCCCTTCCATCAAATAACTTTGCCCTAGGACGTGGGTTGCTCTTTTCCAGAACCCATAACCATACCCTTATCTCTAAATGGAGACTTGTGATTAGTTTCAGTCAATGGGAGGCAATGGGTACTGATGGGTGTCATTTTCAGACCACCGTGAAGTGTTTAAGAAGTGTGTATGCATTTCTCATTGTCTCTTATTTATTAGTTGAACAGAGGATCTCAAGGTCCTAGAAAAAGGCAGGGACACAGATGGAAACCTGGTCCCTGAAGGCTATGAAAGGACCATGTCAGAAAGAAGTAAGTACTATTGAGCTAAGCCACTGAGATTTTGGAGTTTATCTGTATAGCACTTAGTTAATACATCAGTGTATTTGTCTCAACATACCAGACAATTAAATATTAAGCATAACAGTATAACAGTATCAGAGGACTCTGTTTTTATTTTTCTTTAAAAAGAGTTTCTAAAATTTAACTTAGGGTGACTCAATATACAGAATTCCTTTTAATAATCCATTCTCTGAAAGTCAATGATCTAAAAATAGAAATAACTTTTTAGAAATAAATTTATGTAGAGAGGCAAAACCCCAAAAACAGAACAATAACAACAACCCATGTAGCCTAGGAAAACCAAATATTAGCATGAATATCTGTAGGATGGTTGGCATGTTGGGCTCTCCCTGGCAGTCCAGTGATTAAAACTTCACTTTCCAATGCTGGGGGTGAGGGTTCGATCCCTGGTTTATGCCACATGCCTCAGGGCCAAAACCACCAAGATATAAAATAGAAGCACATGGTCCACACATGCACACAAAAACCCCACAAAACAATGGTGTGCTGAAAAATGGTACGGGTCGACAATGCAGGGGAACTTAGTAAAACATGTTTATTTTGAACTCTACTGAAAGGTGATTTAGGAAGCATTCCCTTTTTATAGCCTCATTTTAGGCAGTGTACAGTGTCTTTGAGCAGACAATTTAGATGCTTCAGTAGATTTTATTGCTTCTTTATAAATGTGTCAAGTTGTCCTTTGCCTATAGCATCAACTAGAATGGATGGCAAGAGAATTGCCTCTAGTTGTGACTGCTGTGTTTCCTTATGACACCCCGGACCCTCAGAGCTAATGCTTCTCCCAAGCACTGTATCAACACTCACATTCAAAGATGACTCTGTTTTGTTATGTGATGGTATATCACCCTCATGATCATCATTGCAGGCACTTTATCCTTTGTTATAGTGTCCCTGTTTCCTGTACCCTCACTGCATAATTTATATTACTAGCAAACAGAAGTGATTTTAAAATGTAGGACTGTTTTATTTATTCCCTTTCTCTTTTTGCCACTAAAGTAGTGATAGGTACAACCTTTTAGTATATGAAAAGGCTTAAGTACTATTGAGCTAAGCCACTGAGATTTTGGAGTTTATCTGTATAGCACTTAGTTAATACATCAGTGTATTTGTCTCAACATACCAGACAATTAAATATTAAGCATAACAGTATAACAGTATCAGAGGACTCTGTTTTTATTTTTCTTTAAAAAGAGTTTCTAAAATTTAACTTAGGGTGACTCAATATACAGAATTCCTTTTAATAATCCATTCTCTGAAAGTCAATGATCTAAAAATAGAAATAACTTTTTAGAAATAAATTTATGTAGAGAGGCAAAACCCCAAAAACAGAACAATAACAACAACCCATGTAGCCTAGGAAAACCAAATATTAGCATGAATATCTGTAGGATGGTTGGCATGTTGGGCTCTCCCTGGCAGTCCAGTGATTAAAACTTCACTTTCCAATGCTGGGGGTGAGGGTTCGATCCCTGGTTTATGCCACATGCCTCAGGGCCAAAACCACCAAGATATAAAATAGAAGCACATGGTCCACACATGCACACAAAAACCCCACAAAACAATGGTGTGCTGAAAAATGGTACGGGTCGACAATGCAGGGGAACTTAGTAAAACATGTTTATTTTGAACTCTACTGAAAGGTGATTTAGGAAGCATTCCCTTTTTATAGCCTCATTTTAGGCAGTGTACAGTGTCTTTGAGCAGACAATTTAGATGCTTCAGTAGATTTTATTGCTTCTTTATAAATGTGTCAAGTTGTCCTTTGCCTATAGCATCAACTAGAATGGATGGCAAGAGAATTGCCTCTAGTTGTGACTGCTGTGTTTCCTTATGACACCCCGGACCCTCAGAGCTAATGCTTCTCCCAAGCACTGTATCAACACTCACATTCAAAGATGACTCTGTTTTGTTATGTGATGGTATATCACCCTCATGATCATCATTGCAGGCACTTTATCCTTTGTTATAGTGTCCCTGTTTCCTGTACCCTCACTGCATAATTTATATTACTAGCAAACAGAAGTGATTTTAAAATGTAGGACTGTTTTATTTATTCCCTTTCTCTTTTTGCCACTAAAGTAGTGATAGGTACAACCTTTTAGTATATGAAAAGGCTTGAGTATTTTTAGCTTAATTTGCCACATTAGATGCAGACTTCTAAACTTGTAGACTTGTAAATTTAAAACCTGCAATGTTTCCTCAATGTGGAAATGTAATATATGTGTTTAAGACCAAGTATGTCTTCATTAGGTACTAAAACTTAAATACATTCCAATTGTATAAGTATGAAGCAAAGGTTAAAAAATGTGACTTTTTATAGGTGTCTTTTAAATAATGACCACCTACTGATTAAAATCAATCTAAGTTTTGCTATACCAAATTGATCTTATGTGATCTAATAAAAAACTGTTGAAAGACACTGCAACCTTGCTATAATATCTTCTTAAATTATAAACACATATGTAGGATTTTACTCTCATTTTGTTGTTTTCTCCACATGTATCTTATGTTCCTTTTAATAAAAGATTTTAAGGAACTTTTTTAAAAGATCTCTTTAACAAACTTAATTGAATGTAGGTCCAAAGGGAAATGAAGATCAAAGAAAGGAAGAAAGTTATTATAACTATGCCTAACTCAAAACTTACAAAGATGAGAGTGCAGTTTGTGTCCAGACTTCCACAAAGCCAAGTCAAGGCCGACTTTGTCATTCCAAAAACACCAGTCTGAGAATTAACTCACATTCAAGTTCTCATTCTGCAGCTCCACAAGTTTGGGAAAATTACATTACTTCCTCAATCCTCAGTTTCCTCATGTGGAAAATAATGGGTTAAACTAGGTTACTTTTTTTTTTTTTCTTTAAAGTTTTTACAGAGTTTTGCTGTTTATAGACATGCATGTTCCAAGTGTCTTCTAGGTAGAAACTGGTCATTGTGTTTGCTAACAGAAACTTGTAACTTTCTTGGAAGTGAACTCATGAGAACTGTTGATCAGGAATTTGCTAGTATTTCTTTTCCTGGCTATTATGCTAATATCCCTGAGTCCCATATCCCCCAACCTACCTTCAAAACATATCAATAAATCTCAGAAGACTGAAACTTATGGAAAGGAGTTTTTAGATGAATTCTTTTCTATGAATACGGCTTATTTGAGCAAACAGACACCAACAACAAAACCATATTTGTTTGAATTGGCAGCAGAGGCAAATGAACAGTAATCCTTCATCAGGTTATTGGCAGTAGAGATAAATGGGGTATAACTCTACATGTGGTTTCATTGGTTAAGTGAAAATACCAAGATTCTTTTGTATACAGAAGGAAATCTAATTTAATTAGTTCTCAATCAGAAACAGAAGAAACTTGAAGCATAACATTTAGTTTCCATTCTTGCTTAAACAAGAAAAGTTCAGTTTTTAACTGCATTTCTTAAAGTATGGAGAAAATATTTTTTAGACATCTTATAAACTATTTTTACTTACAGATTATACCAAATACAAAAGACACTAGATGTATAAACAAGCTTTTCTTAAAGTGCCCCTAAGTAGAAACAAAGTAATTGTTTCCATATTCCTAGATATTCATCAAAATTCTCTTTTACCTCAGGTTTTTTAAAATGTTACTCTGACAAATTGAGTATTGGCCTTTATGAATAATTAGTCTATGTTTGTTTCGATTAAACTATGTTATTAGTGTTGTTAGCATAATGAGAATGATTTCTGTTAAGTAGTTGGGAGTAACTATGTGAGGCATCTGTGTTTCCTGGAAATTAGTAATACCGTGGCTTCTTTTTACCATGATTTTTCTCACTCTATATTCATTTTTGATCTGATGTTCTTCCTCCCCCTTGTATGACAGATTCCTCAGTTCCTCTCCAAATTCTCCTTCTGATTATTAACTCCTTAGAAATTAGGTTGAACATCTAGTTCCTTGTGCTTAAAAGCGACTTGGTAGTGATGCATATGCAAAGTACTAAGGCTTACTAAATTTTATACTTATTTATTCCCTTTAATGTTTCTATCTCTTGAGAACTATAAATCACTATATTGCAGTCTGACTATATGACAACATGCAGTCTGACTCTAAGACAACACTAAAAAACCTCCATTGCTTTACATACATGGAAAAGATTCAGAACATCCAAACTTTGAGGTGAAAATGTGTCCTGCTATTATTGCATTAATTGTGTACCTCAAGAAGGATGATTTACAGTTGTTGCTCTTCTAACTTTTAAATTATAAGATACTGTAATTTTCATTTGGTCTTTTATCAACTTAGTTTGGGATTATTTAGTGAGCTCTCCAATGTGTAGTGAATATATGAATTTTGATTTAACGTTTTCCAATTAATAGGCTTTAATATGTGAGTATGGAAATTCAAAGATGAATTATTCATATTCATATTACTCAAGCAGATAAAAGGCATATTCCCCAATGTATTGACAGCTTCATTGCTTATCTTCTACCTATGCATTTATGTTACTTAGATAACTTGTAGTATATGATTAAATGAATGCAATACATTTACTAGATAAGTTTGTTATAGCATATTCTAATAAAATTAATACATTCATCTCTTGAAATATTAATAAGCAACATAGCTATAACTTACAATAAATTCAGTGAGTTTATTTTGTTAATCCTTCATTTTTTGTTATCTTCAAGCATTCTTTCATCAAAAGAAACTAGTATGAAAAAAATTGACTTTGGGTTCTCTGATTTCTTTAAATGTGGTAAAACTCATGAGCATCATTGACAAAGTGAATACTACTGAAATTTAAATATTTCAATGGTGGCTTGAAAACTTATCTGAGTCACTTAATAAAATTTTTACATGGGAACAAATTGGAAATACAGTATTTGTGTCATATATATATATGTATGCATTTCATATTGTCTATGTAATTGTATCATTTAGCTTTTTTCTGCCTGTAGCTTGTAGACTAAAGAGATCAAGCAGTTGATGGCAGCATTTCTTTTAGGCTTAGACAATGTGTACAATTTGTATCAGTTTGATCACCCTTTCCTGGTCTATAGTATTTTGTTTTCTTTTGGTATTTTCTTTTAAAATATCTGAGAGTGATTCTTTGACATATTAACACAGAAGAAAGTTTACTTGCTTACAATGAGTCACAGAGAGACTAATAAGGTATCAAAACATAAGGATTAAAATTCTAATGATTGGATTTCAAACCTTAGGAAGGAAGTTAAGGGTGAATTCACCAGCCTCCGCAAAACTTACAGCACCTAAAATGCTAATATAACCTACAGTGGCTAATATATCCATCTACTTATGAGTCTCACCCAAAGGAGAATAGAAGTATGCAAACTTAAAGTCAATTAATGTTTAAAATAATCACACTCTATAGATTTAGAATATTTGAGGTGGGAGTTGCTTTATATGTTGTGAAAGAGAAAAAAACAGATGTGAATCTGATAGAATTACATAAGCAACTACTAATAAAACAACCCATATTTCCTCTATTTGGTAGTTTCTGAGTCTCTTTAACATTTGCAGCCTGAGCATGAACAGACAAGGTTTCCTAGGTTTATCTACTATATCTTAAAATGCAGTCCCAGATTCAAAATTTCTAGATTCACTGGAGTTTCTTGCTGATGTAAGGTATTTACATTTATCTCCTAAAGCCTGATATCATTAAGCTCATCTATCTTAGACTCTACTCTAATGGTATTGCATGGTAAACAGCAGGGTTGTGTTATATACAGCATGCTTTTGAATGCTAAGATATCTGAGTAACTCCAAGAGGGAACTGCCAAAGTACACAAGAATTAATGTTTCATTTACTGCACGGTAAATTCTCAGTGCAAACTGTTAAGCATTGATTGCAATTTGGTGTTAGGCCATGAATCAGTAATTACTTAACATTTTGGAATATCACTGAATCTGAATTTCTGTGTTAAAAATACTATAATTGAGCTAAATAGAAAACTATAACTGTTGTTTGTGTGTGCATGTATGTTTGTATGTATGTGCAAATTGTATTGTGATAACATCTTAATTCCTTGGGAAGCTTAAATTGTTTTAAGAAAATTATTTTGCTATGCATATATTTATTATTTTTTATTACACCAAGCTCACTACTTTTGGAGGGCCTAGATAAGCTAGATTACTTTTTTCTATTTGTGTTTTCCTATTTTAGGCATCTTAGAACAATGTACAATTTGTATCAGTTTGATCACCCTTTCCTGGTCTATAGTATTTTGTTTTCTTTTGGTATTTTCTTTTAAAATATCTGAGAGTGATTCTTTGACATATTAACACAGAAGAAAGTTTACTTGCTTACAATGAGTCACAGAGAGACTAATAAGGTATCAAAACATAAGGATTAAAATTCTAATGATTGGATTTCAAACCTTAGGAAGGAAGTTAAGGGTGAATTCACCAGCCTCCGCAAAACTTACAGCACCTAAAATGCTAATATAACCTACAGTGGCTAATATATCCATCTACTTATGAGTCTCACCCAAAGGAGAATAGAAGTATGCAAACTTAAAGTCAATTAATGTTTAAAATAATCACACTCTATAGATTTAGAATATTTGAGGTGGGAGTTGCTTTATATGTTGTGAAAGAAAAAAAAAAAACAGATGTGAATCTGATAGAATTACATAAGCAACTACTAATAAAACAACCCATATTTCCTCTATTTGGTAGTTTCTGAGTCTCTTTAACATTTGCAGCCTGAGCATGAACAGACAAGGTTTCCTAGGTTTATCTACTATATCTTAAAATGCAGTCCCAGATTCAAAATTTCTAGATTCACTGGAGTTTCTTGCTGATGTAAGGTATTTACATTTATCTCCTAAAGCCTGATATCATTAAGCTCATCTATCTTAGACTCTACTCTAATGGTATTGCATGGTAAACAGCAGGGTTGTGTTATATACAGCATGCTTTTGAATGCTAAGATATCTGAGTAACTCCAAGAGGGAACTGCCAAAGTACACAAGAATTAATGTTTCATTTACTGCACGGTAAATTCTCAGTGCAAACTGTTAAGCATTGATTGCAATTTGGTGTTAGGCCATGAATCAGTAATTACTTAACATTTTGGAATATCACTGAATCTGAATTTCTGTGTTAAAAATACTATAATTGAGCTAAATAGAAAACTATAACTGTTGTTTGTGTGTGCATGTATGTTTGTATGTATGTGCAAATTGTATTGTGATAACATCTTAATTCCTTGGGAAGCTTAAATTGTTTTAAGAAAATTATTTTGCTATGCATATATTTATTATTTTTTATTACACCAAGCTCACTACTTTTGGAGGGCCTAGATAAGCTAGATTACTTTTTTCTATTTGTGTTTTCCTATTTTAGGCACCTACAATTTGCTTATGTTAACAAATTAATCACCTTCCTTATTTGTGTGTTTGTCAAATTTCAAAAGTATGTTCTCTTACTTCCAGAAGAGAGGTTGTTTCAATCCAACCAGGACCACCTAATCCTTATTCCCCCAAAGGTACTTGCTTGTTTTCTGACCAAGAAAAAAAAAACATTTAAAATTTAAAAATAAGTATCAAATAACTATGTCTCTTAAACATAACATTTTTCTTTTGACAAATAACTTGCCCTTGACTTCTATGAAATAAATGGTTCATGCCTAAAGCTATAAAATCAAAGGTGATATTATTAACGAGGCTTTTTCCTTTCACAGTCTGACTAAATGAAACTAAATCATGGTAATGATTCTTGAATTTTGCTATCAAGTTGTAAAAGAAGCAAACAAAAAAATACCATGGATTTTTTTTTTATCTGCTCTAAGAGTAAGATTTCTTTAAATCAGAATGTGAGATAGAAAACCCTATAGAGATCTTAGTTTTCATTTTTAGGTGATTATTTTCCTCACACACTTAATATTTTTATTTATTTTCATGAGAATTGGTACAGCATTGGGGTATTCATATTCCTTACTGCAATAAAAAAATTAACTACCTTTGCTTATTGATCTAGACCATCTTCATCCATTTTATAAACTGGCAGGAGTAACCCTCCTCAGCTCAATTCTGGAGGGAGGCTCTTAAACATTACAGTGAGAAACACAGAAAGCACATTTCATTGTGTAACAGGATGGAAGAGACTTAGCCCCAGCAGAAAACAAGAGTGATTTGATTAAGATGCTATGGTCCTCTTAAAGTGTAATCTGAGGTGATAGCATGAACTGGGAAGCAGGTGCAGTTCCTACCACTTTCTACACTACATGGATGCCACTGATGCAAAATTTCCTTTCTGCATCAGTCCATGGGGTTGCAAATAATTGGACATGACTGAGTACATGGCACCAGTTATACATAAATAAGTTTTTAAGAAATGCTGAGCTCAACAAAAGTTAAGAATTATATACAGCTTTCTCTAGAGCAGGGATCTCTCAGAGCTTTTAATATTGTAATCTGTATTTTGCTTCTCTAAGAAGGGGCATAAATTCAGAGAGTTCGCAACATGTATTTGCACAATGAACTTTTCTTTCAGAAGCATCTCATTGGAATGATGTTTCTCTGAATCTCAACAATTGGGAAATGGTACAATAACCTTTTTTTCCACAAATAGTTACTTTAAGGACCTAACAGCTTTGGACAGCTCTTTTAAGTTGAATCACATTTATTCAAGTCTACTGACACATCTTAAAGTTCTCACAAATATGTTCCACTGATAATTCAAATTTTACCTGTCACTGATGCAGAAACTGAACAGTAGCGTATTTCTCTTCTAAATCTCATCATATTAATTTAGGAAAATGAAAGAAACTAATATAAATAAGTTTGAGGTAGTTTTGAATACATTCAATAAGTAAGTGCATTTAATAAGTGAAACTGCACATCGATTTATTAAGAAACAGATCCAATATTATGCTTAGTCTCTTAAGTGGAAAGTGCCCTTAGTCAGAGGATTCAGAACACAATTCCAATCACACTCTGATTTTGACACTGAACTTAATTAAAAGTTAACTATTTATAGTCTATGTGCTACAATTAGAGTCAATTCTACTTGTTTGATTTCATTGGTATTATATGAACATGGAAAGATGAAAGATTCATGGATATAGGACAACATCTGAAGATGTTGCTCCATTAACACTGTTCAGCATCTAAAATAGTAACTACATAAGTGCGTTATCCTATAAACTAATCCAACAATAAGTGGACAAAATCAGTTTCATTTAGGCATACAAATTTCCCGCATGGAATAAGTTGTTTATGAAACTGAATTAATGTATGACATTTAAAGCTACTGCTTGAATGATCTGATGAATGTAATGAAAGTTCTCAAGTATTTAAGATATCTTCATTTTACAGCTAACCAGGAAAATTTAGGCCAGAGTACAGGTAAGTATTCAGAAATCTTTGAATACAGATACGTAGAATTGTTTTGCTATATAGCAGAAATTAAGACAACATTGTAAATCAACTACACTTCCGTTTTTTAAAAAAAGCTGCTCTTTCTCCATCTTGGTCTCTGTTTCTGCCTCTGTTCCTATCTTTATCTCTGTCACATCTGCTTCCCTATCCAAATCTACAGCTACATGTGTATCCGCATGTAGTATCCCTCTCTCAGTCAAGATCTTGGGAAATGTAGTTATTTTCCTTTTAGGAGGTTTCTGTCTTTTTTGCAAATAACTCATTCATACTTATAAAACCTATTTTCAAGCAGGAATTATTTCTAATGTCTAACTTAAAAATATGAGTTTAATATCTTGATTTTCTTCTTTCCCAGGATATTACATTCTACCATAGATTAGGTACAAGCATATTCTATCAGGATTCATAATTAGAAATGAAATTGCTCCAGAATAGCTTTATCTGTGGCGAAATCATCTTACTTTTAGTTATGTGCTTGAACCGATGGAGCCTAAATCTGTGAGACACAAAACTGAGATTGGAGACTCAACACTTTCTATGGTTAAATTAAGCAGAATGTCATAAAAGCAAACACATTGTTGTCTGAAAAGTTAAGGAAGCTGAGTTTATAAAAATCCTAAATTCTGGTCAAGGGAGAGTCACTGTATCATGCTAGTATAAAAATTATACATTTCCAAAGAATTAGAATGCCAAGAAAACCACAACTCTAAATATATAACCACAATAACTTGACTTCTCTTTGATTAGTAAATCAAATTCTCTGAGTCTTAGAGTCATTATTAATAACTGCTATCACAGTAAGAATAAATACAGATGTGTTAATAGACGCTTTAAATTTTGTACTTAAGTGCGTTATCCTATAAACTAATCCAACAATAAGTGGACAAAATCAGTTTCATTTAGGCATACAAATTTCCCGCATGGAATAAGTTGTTTATGAAACTGAATTAATGTATGACATTTAAAGCTACTGCTTGAATGATCTGATGAATGTAATGAAAGTTCTCAAGTATTTAAGATATCTTCATTTTACAGCTAACCAGGAAAATTTAGGCCAGAGTACAGGTAAGTATTCAGAAATCTTTGAATACAGATACGTAGAATTGTTTTGCTATATAGCAGAAATTAAGACAACATTGTAAATCAACTACACTTCCGTTTTTTAAAAAAAGCTGCTCTTTCTCCATCTTGGTCTCTGTTTCTGCCTCTGTTCCTATCTTTATCTCTGTCACATCTGCTTCCCTATCCAAATCTACAGCTACATGTGTATCCGCATGTAGTATCCCTCTCTCAGTCAAGATCTTGGGAAATGTAGTTATTTTCCTTTTAGGAGGTTTCTGTCTTTTTTGCAAATAACTCATTCATACTTATAAAACCTATTTTCAAGCAGGAATTATTTCTAATGTCTAACTTAAAAATATGAGTTTAATATCTTGATTTTCTTCTTTCCCAGGATATTACATTCTACCATAGATTAGGTACAAGCATATTCTATCAGGATTCATAATTAGAAATGAAATTGCTCCAGAATAGCTTTATCTGTGGCGAAATCATCTTACTTTTAGTTATGTGCTTGAACCGATGGAGCCTAAATCTGTGAGACACAAAACTGAGATTGGAGACTCAACACTTTCTATGGTTAAATTAAGCAGAATGTCATAAAAGCAAACACATTGTTGTCTGAAAAGTTAAGGAAGCTGAGTTTATAAAAATCCTAAATTCTGGTCAAGGGAGAGTCACTGTATCATGCTAGTATAAAATTATACTTTTCCCAAAGAATTAGAATGCCAAGAAAACCACAACTCTAAATATATAACCACAATAACTTGACTTCTCTTTGATTAGTAAATCAAATTCTCTGAGTCTTAGAGTCATTATTAATAACTGCTATCACAGTAAGAATAAATACAGATGTGTTAATAGACGCTTTAAATTTTGTACTTAATATATAGCTAGAAAAGTAAAGGCTTAATATGCTTATTTATGTGTAAAGAAAATGTACTCTGAAAAACAGTTAACTCAGGATTGATTTTCCATGCAATTGCAGATTTTAAAGCTTTTCAGAATGTATGATTTGGCTGAATTTGTTTGGATTTATGTACATGAGTTTATGCTGTACATTCTCTTACAGGCTGAGGTTCTAAAATTCTAGATATATGAAACTGAATAAGAACTGTGTACTGAGTATTCAGAGAAAAAGCCTACCAATTGTCTGTCATATTTATTCGTGCTTTTTTTCTTCCTTGTGGGTGTCACCATGGAGTACTTTGAGTGGGGACAGCAGGAAGTCTGCCTAATTTCAACTTTGTGGGCTGAATTTATCTGATTTTTATATGCAATTATCTATACAAGATAATTGCTTAGTCTCAGTATTGCTCTGAGTTGACTTAATTTGGACAATAAAAGCAAGTAATTATTCAATTGTGTAGTTTTAGTAATATCAGTTTAATGCTTCTATAGACAAGAAATCAAGCATTAATTTTAGCTGTCTTGTTTAATATTTGCTTTCTTTATTCCTATATGAATCACTGTAGGTCCTCTCTAATAAATTTTATTTCAGCAAGTTATTGATTAGATTTGTAACCTTTCTGGAACTGAGTTCTTATTTTAATGTAAAATATCTCATCTGAGCTATATATTAATGTCATCACTGATCATCTATAATGTCTTCTATGGAGAATTTACATTTATGCCACATGTGTTGACAATTTATTGGAGAGAAAATCTATCCTATAATTATGAAACAACATGGGTGACCTATTTTTCTCTATTGATCCCAGTTAAATGTATCTTTGGTTGGTTGGTTAAACTTCAAGGTGGCTCTACATTTGATTCCACTGAAAGTACAATAAAGAATTACCAGCATGAAAATAATGAGATAAAAACACTCCTGTTTTTCAAATTAAAGATATTTTATTCCTAAACGACTGCTGCAGATAACTTTCTTAAAGTATTCATTGAGATAAACCACAACTCAAAATTCTTGACTTCTCTTTGAGTAACAAATTCTCTGAGTCTTAGAGTCATTATTAATAACTGCTATCACAGTAAGAATAAATACAGATGTGTTAATAGACGCTTTAAATTTTGTACTTAATATATAGCTAGAAAAGTAAAGGCTTAATATGCTTATTTATGTGTAAAGAAAATGTACTCTGAAAAACAGTTAACTCAGGATTGATTTTCCATGCAATTGCAGATTTTAAAGCTTTTCAGAATGTATGATTTGGCTGAATTTGTTTGGATTTATGTACATGAGTTTATGCTGTACACTCTCTTACAGGCTGAGGTTCTAAAATTCTAGATATATGAAACTGAATAAGAACTGTGTACTGAGTATTCAGAGAAAAAGCCTACCAATTGTCTGTCATATTTATTCGTGCTTTTTTTCTTCCTTGTGGGTGTCACCATGGAGTACTTTGAGTGGGGACAGCAGGAAGTCTGCCTAATTTCAACTTTGTGGGCTGAATTTATCTGATTTTTTTATATGCAATTATCTATACAAGATAATTGCTTAGTCTCAGTATTGCTCTGAGTTGACTTAATTTGGACAATAAAAGCAAGTAATTATTCAATTGTGTAGTTTTAGTAATATCAGTTTAATGCTTCTATAGACAAGAAATCAAGCATTAATTTTAGCTGTCTTGTTTAATATTTGCTTTCTTTATTCCTATATGAATCACTGTAGGTCCTCTCTAATAAATTTTATTTCAGCAAGTTATTGATTAGATTTGTAACCTTTCTGGAACTGAGTTCTTATTTTAATGTAAAATATCTCATCTGAGCTATATATTAATGTCATCACTGATCATCTATAATGTCCTCTATGGAGAATTTACATTTATGTGTTGACAATTTATTGGAGAGAAAATCTATCCTATAATTATGAAACAACATGGGTGACCTATTTTTCTCTATTGATCCCAGTTAAATGTATCTTTGGTTGGTTGGTTAAACTTCAAGGTGGCTCTACATTTGATTCCACTGAAAGTACAATAAAGAATTACCAGCATGAAAATAATGAGATAAAAACACTCCTGAATATATTTTATCCTAGAGGTTAATTTAAGTTTTGGGATGAGAAGTGGATTCTCTCATCTGTCAGGCTGAGGTAAGCTAGACTGCTGCAGATAACTTTCTTAAAGTATTCATTCAGTTTTAAAAACAGAACACAATCTCTAATTAAAGAGAGCAATGTTAATATAATCAAATGTAGGTTAAAAGAAAGGTGTCTGTGTGTATCTATTTCTCTAATTAAAATGTATAGTGCTACTACATATCTATGAAGTAGGAAAGTCTCAATCATTAGAGCCGAACATTATTCTCTGAATACTTTTAGACCAGCAATGTCTAAGATTGGCAAGACCCGTTTTAAGACAAAACTCTTCGTTTGGCTTTTAAATAAACTAGGATGAACTGGAAGCAGCATGTGACTTCAGTTCAAATTATATACTTACTGAGTACCTATAATGTGCAACAGCAAATCATTAGGTGACAGGGAAGGTTCTCTTAAGATGACCATTTTTTCCTGTTGGTAAAAATTATGTATATGGATTGTTAACGCCATTTCATTTTGACTATATAAAATAGCAGCTAAAAGAATGCACAGAATCGAACCATGGGCTATTGTAGGTAAATGAGACATTTAAATGAGAGCCATTTCAGAGAACCCTGGTGGCATAGATTGAACTAGTGGATAAAGCAGGGATGGCTCTTTCCCTCAGGGTGTGCTAATTAATTGACTGCGAACTCAAATAATGTTAACCAGAAATGGAAACTGGATTATAGGGTGTGTTGGAAATGAGGATTTCTGAAATAAAAAGATACTGTGTAGAAACTGTATTAAGGCAAAAAATAGAGCAGCTAATCTTCTGATTGGCTTCACTTCAGTTCAGTCACTCAGTCATGTCCAACTCTTTGTGACCCATGGACAGCAGTATGCCAGGCTTCCCTGTCCTTCACCATCTCCCTGAGTCTGTGCAAACTCCTGCCATTGACTCAGTGATGCCATTAAGATGAAAAGACTGAAAACCTTACATAAAATAACACCAATATCTACTAAAGGTTAACAGTGTGTGACAACTAAAATGTAAAGAACCTAAACAAACAAACAAAAAGAAGTACACAGGATAAAAGTATGAATTAGGGAGTTTAAAGCCAACTGTTTTCCCAACACTGTGATGGACACTGCTGTAGATCAATGGAAGAAGGACTGAAACAGAGGGGACTCAGATTAGGACATTCTTCTCAATGAGAGGTGGGCAGAGGGAGTGGGCCATGGAAGAGATGAGTGAGACATAGGAATGTTCAGTGAAAAGCATCCTGCAGGGTAGGAATAAATTCAGCGGGTAGAACATTCTCTAAGAAGATGAGGTAACAAACAGGAAAGGAGTCAAGACCTAAGAAAAGACTGAGAAATTGCTACTGACAAGGGCTGATGCTTAGGCCAAATTTAGAAATGGAAATATCTTCTCAGTTAAAGTCCAAGTCATCTGATTGTTTTCCTACATTATGCAATGGTGGTTCTGGGTTCGACCTGGTGAGGAAATCATGTACTCCAGTTTGGAAATTAGATACACAAGAGCTTGATAAGACTTCCTGATCAACTGTAAATTGCCTACTTCCTTATTTTTGTGACTCATCATTTCTTTAGATTGAGGACCTTCAAAACCAAAAAGATGGAGATGATCTGGTAGCTGGGAAGGACACTGTTAGGTTCTTCTCCAGAGTCAATCCCTGGCAGAGAGGTATATCCTCAAATGGCAAAGAAATAAACGCCAAATGAAAGAGAAGTAGGCTGAATGCTTCAGAGTTAGTATAATGAAAAAGAGGATTTCAAAGGATATAGGCTTGCAACTCTCTGGTACTTGGTCTCAGACTGTCACTAGCAGAGGACACACCCTTGTAGTGGGCCATTTGTCATTAGCACTGTGCCTCCAGATGCCCTGCCTATTTCAGGGGACCTCTAGGACAGCTGCAGTGTAGGCCCCTGGCTAACTCCCACCGCTCTGGGAGCCAGAGTATGGGCATAAGCCAAAATGAGTGATATTTCTGTCCAGGGCTCTGAATGTGGAACAAGTGATGCAAAATGCATGACAGACCTCAGAATGCACTTCAGTAAGAACAGCAGAAGTGGTATCTGGTGCTGTTACAGCTGGGAAGTGGTGTTTCACATCTGGTACCAGCCACTGTGCAAACATCAGCAGTGGGCAGCAGGTGACATTTGCCCTATTCCATATAGCAATTACACAGGATAAAAGTATGAATTAGGAGTTTAAAGCCAACTGTTTTCCCAACACTGTGATGGACACTGCTGTAGATCAATGGAAGAAGGACTGAAACAGAGGGGACTCAGATTAGGACATTCTTCTCAATGAGAGGTGGGCAGAGGGAGTGGGCCATGGAAGAGATGAGTGAGACATAGGAATGTTCAGTGAAAAGCATCCTGCAGGGTAGGAATAAATTCAGCGGGTAGAACATTCTCTAAGAAGATGAGGTAACAAACAGGAAAGGAGTCAAGACCTAAGAAAAGACTGAGAAATTGCTACTGACAAGGGCTGATGCTTAGGCCAAATTTAGAAATGGAAATATCTTCTCAGTTAAAGTCCAAGTCATCTGATTGTTTTCCTACATTCTGCAATGGTGGTTCTGGGTTCGACCTGGTGAGGAAATCATGTACTCCAGTTTGGAAATTAGATACACAAGAGCTTGATAAGACTTCCTGATCAACTGTAAATTGCCTACTTCCTTATTTTTGTGACTCATCATTTCTTTAGATTGAGGACCTTCAAAACCAAAAAGATGGAGATGATCTGGTAGCTGGGAAGGACACTGTTAGGTTCTTCTCCAGAGTCAATCCCTGGCAGAGAGGTATATCCTCAAATGGCAAAGAAATAAACGCCAAATGAAAGAGAAGTAGGCTGAATGCTTCAGAGTTAGTATAATGAAAAAGAGGATTTCAAAGGATATAGGCTTGCAACTCTCTGGTACTTGGTCTCAGACTGTCACTAGCAGAGGACACACCCTTGTAGTGGGCCATTTGTCATTAGCACTGTGCCTCCAGATGCCCTGCCTATTTCAGGGGACCTCTAGGACAGCTGCAGTGTAGGCCCCTGGCTAACTCCCACCGCTCTGGGAGCCAGAGTATGGGCATAAGCCAAAATGAGTGATATTTCTGTCCAGGGCTCTGAATGTGGAACAAGTGATGCAAAATGCATGACAGACCTCAGAATGCACTTCAGTAAGAACAGCAGAAGTGGTATCTGGTGCTGTTACAGCTGGGAAGTGGTGTTTCACATCTGGTACCAGCCACTGTGCAAACATCAGCAGTGGGCAGCAGGTGACATTTGCCCTATTCCATATAGATCATATTAATTTTAGCAGCAGTTCTTGCCCTGTGGACAACTTATATGCAGAGTACATCATATGAAATGCTGGGCTGGCTGAAGTCAAGCTAGAATCAAGATTGCCGGGAGAGGCTTCCCTGGTGGTCCAGTGGGTAAGGACACCGCCTTGCAGTGCAAGGGGAGCCAGTTTGATCCCTGGCCTGGGAAGATCTCACGTACCATGGAGCGGCTGGACCGATGTGTACAATTACCTAGCCGGAGCTCTGGAGCGCATGCGCCCAGAGCCAGCGCTCTGCCACAACAGAGGCCACAGAGATGGGAGGCCCACATGGGCCAAAGAACAAAGATGGATGAAACTGAATAAATGAAAGACCAATAGAAGTGGCCTGCCCGCCCCCTCTCTGCCCCCCCACAAAAAAAAACATTAAAAAAAAAAAAAGATTTCCAGGAGAAATATCAATAACCTCAGATATGCCGATGACACCACCCTTATGGCAGAAAAGGAACTAAAGAGCTTCTTGATGACAGTGAAATAAGAGAGTGAAAACGCTGGTCTAAAACTTAGCATTAAAAAAAGGAAGGTCATGGCAGCCTGTCCCATCATTTTATGGTAAATAGATGGGAAAAAATAACAGAAACAGTCACAGACTTTATTTTCTTGAACTCCAAAATCACTTTGGATGGTGACTGTAGCCATGAAATGAAATATGCTTGCTCCTTGGAAGAAAATCTATGACAAACCTAGAAAGTGTATTAAAAAGCAGAGATCTATATACAAAGATCTACAAAGATCTATATAGTTAAAGCTATAGTTTTCCCAGTAGTCGTGTACAGGTGTGAGAATTGGACAATAAAGAAGGGTGAGTGCCAAAGAACAGATGTTTTTGAATTGTGGTGCTGGAGAAGACTCTTGTGAGTCCCTTGGACTACGAGGAGATCAAATCAGTCAATCCTAAAGGAAATTAACCCTGAATATTCTTTGGAAGAACTGATACTGAAGCTGAAACTTCAATAGTTTAACCACATGATGTGAAGAGCTGATTCACAGGAAAAGACCCTGATGCTGGGAAAGATTGAAGACAGAAGGAGAAAGGGATGACAGAGGATGCGATGGTTGGATGGCATCATCGACTTGATGAACATGCATTTGAGCAAACTCTGGGAAATGGTGAAGAACAGGGAAGTTTGATGTGCTGCAGTCCATAGTGTCACAAAGACTCAGACATGACTGAGCAACTAACTGAACAACAACAGGTCCAGTAACACCGCCTTGCAGTGCAAGGAGCCAGTTTGCCGCCTGGGAAGATCCCACGTGCCACGGAGCGGCTGGACCGATGTGTCCAATTACCGTGCCGGAGCTCTGGGGCGCATGCGCCCAGAGCCAGTGCTCTGCGACAACAGAGGCCACAGAGATGGAAGGCCCCCACGCGCCAAAGAACAAAGATGGATGAAAATAGATAAATGAAAGACCAACAGAAGTGGCCTGCCCGCCCCCTCTCTGCCCCCCCACAAAAAAAAACATTAAAAAAAAAAAAGATTTCCAGGAGAAATATCAATAACCTCAGATATGCCGATGACACCACCCTTATGGCAGAAAAGGAACTAAAGAGCTTCTTGATGACAGTGAAATAAGAGAGTGAAAACGCTGGTCTAAAACTTAGCATTAAAAAAAGGAAGGTCATGGCAGCCTGTCCCATCATTTTATGGTAAATAGATGGGAAAAAATAACAGAAACAGTCACAGACTTTATTTTCTTGAACTCCAAAATCACTTTGGATGGTGACTGTAGCCATGAAATGAAATATGCTTGCTCCTTGGAAGAAAATCTATGACAAACCTAGAAAGTGTATTAAAAAGCAGAGATCTATATACAAAGATCTACAAAGATCTATATAGTTAAAGCTATAGTTTTCCCAGTAGTCGTGTACAGGTGTGAGAATTGGACAATAAAGAAGGGTGAGTGCCAAAGAACAGATGTTTTTGAATTGTGGTGCTGGAGAAGACTCTTGTGAGTCCCTTGGACTACGAGGAGATCAAATCAGTCAATCCTAAAGGAAATTAACCCTGAATATTCTTTGGAAGAACTGATACTGAAGCTGAAACTTCAATAGTTTAACCACATGATGTGAAGAGCTGATTCACAGGAAAAGACCCTGATGCTGGGAAAGATTGAAGACAGAAGGAGAAAGGGATGACAGAGGATGCGATGGTTGGATGGCATCATCGACTTGATGAACATGCATTTGAGCAAACTCTGGGAAATGGTGAAGAACAGGGAAGTTTGATGTGCTGCAGTCCATAGTGTCACAAAGACTCAGACATGACTGAGCAACTAACTGAACAACAACAAAAGACAACTTACGTTGTTTTCAGTTTTGCAAGTTTGGGTTTTTATCCTTTGTGTTGATTCTGTGAAACAGTGTGATGATCCTCGCAATAACTTCACCTAATATTAACCAGGGGAGGCTTCTTATATTTGAAATCAGGAATCCTAACTGATAAGCCATTTCATCAAAGAAGAAATTATTTGTTGCCATAATAGAGGAGGGAAGACCCATTTTGAGAAGAAAGCTGTAAAAGTGATGAGTTATATATAAGGAATCAAGAGATATCTCAATGTGGATATGGGCCTGGTATGAACTGTAGGTTTTAAATCCTATCTCTACCATATAACTGCCATTTGCAAATTAACCTCTTTATACTTCTTTCTTTATGAGATAATTATACCTACTTTGTATCATTATTAAGAGGATTCAGGGAATATAGTTACTGGAACACAATTACTACATAATATCTATATTATTGCTCTTTTTTCTTTGAATTTTCTTCACATACTGTTGCTGAATTATAATCATGCACATGATATGTACCAGCATTGCTTTTGGCACTACAGATAGAAGAGTAAGCATGAGAGTCCAAGACCCTCATGGAATTTACATCTGACAAAGAGAAGAGGATTTTCACACACAGTGATGACGAGAGGGGCAGATGCTGGAAGGCATCCAGGATGAGCAAGGAAACATGGAGGTCTGCAAGGCCAGTTCATATTTGGGGAACAGCAAGGGCAAAATGTGGCTTCTCCCTCATAAGGTTTGTGGGAGACACAGAAAACTATACCAACGCAAAGGAACCTGTATGAACATCACTGATACGTGATCATGTGCAACCCTTCCCCTCCCACTGCCCACTGATAGGCCTCTGGCATCACACAACTTCTTACCCTCCACAAGAAATTCTGAAATGGATTCTACTCAGACTGGGAAAAGTTAAGGTGATTTTGTGATAAAAAGTAGAAAGAAAAGTGTGAGGAGAGATTAAAAGTCTCAGTTGGAGGTTGAGTTTCATGGATTTGAGAGGATCATGAACAAAGAGGAAGCAGTACTATGGTGAATGCAGTGCTGGTGTGGGGCCATATGGTAGTGAGAGTCTGACACAATAAAGACCTTCAGTAGCTGCACAGAGCTGAGTCAGTAAATATGTCATACCTGCTATAAACTGATTTGAATTAATGGGATTTTACTTGGTAAAACTAAGAAAGAAATGTTGGGGTGTCCCCTGGTGATTCTTTCTCATGCTCAGCCCAATCTGGAAAGTTTTACTCAGGGTGGAGAGATGCAGCTCTCATGGGAAAACCTGGAAAACCATGACCCTGGTTACCTTATTTAACCATCATTCCCTTTTTCCTGCCAAATACACCATTCAAAAACCCTTTTTTTTGGTATGTCAAGCTCTGTGGATAGGGGAACTGTAGGTTTTAAATCCTATCTCTACCATATAACTGCCATTTGCAAATTAACCTCTTTATACTTCTTTCTTTATGAGATAATTATACCTACTTTGTATCATTATTAAGAGGATTCAGGGAATATAGTTACTGGAACACAATTACTACATAATATCTATATTATTGTTCTTTTTTCTTTGAATTTTCTTCACATACTGTTGCTGAATTATAATCATGCACATGATATGTACCAGCATTGCTTTTGGCACTACAGATAGAAGAGTAAGCATGAGAGTCCAAGACCCTCATGGAATTTACATCTGACAAAGAGAAGAGGATTTTCACACACAGTGATGACGAGAGGGGCAGATGCTGGAAGGCATCCAGGATGAGCAAGGAAACATGGAGGTCTGCAAGGCCAGTTCATATTTGGGGAACAGCAAGGGCAAAATGTGGCTTCTCCCTCATAAGGTTTGTGGGAGACACAGAAAACTATACCAACGCAAAGGAACCTGTATGAACATCACTGATACGTGATCATGTGCAACCCTTCCCCTCCCACTGCCCACTGATAGGCCTCTGGCATCACACAACTTCTTACCCTCCACAAGAAATTCTGAAATGGATTCTACTCAGACTGGGAAAAGTTAAGGTGATTTTGTGATAAAAAGTAGAAAGAAAAGTGTGAGGAGAGATTAAAAGTCTCAGTTGGAGGTTGAGTTTCATGGATTTGAGAGGATCATGAACAAAGAGGAAGCAGTACTATGGTGAATGCAGTGCTGGTGTGGGGCCATATGGTAGTGAGAGTCTGACACAATAAAGACCTTCAGTAGCTGCACAGAGCTGAGTCAGTAAATATGTCATACCTGCTATAAACTGATTTGAATTAATGGGATTTTACTTGGTAAAACTAAGAAAGAAATGTTGGGGTGTCCCCTGGTGATTCTTTCTCATGCTCAGCCCAATCTGGAAAGTTTTACTCAGGGGTGGAGAGATGCAGCTCTCATGGGAAAACCTGGAAAACCATGACCCTGGTTACCTTATTTAACCATCATTCCCTTTTTTTCCTGCCAAATACACCATATTCTGGGAAGACTTTTGGAGCTGTGTGTTTTTTTTTTTTTTTTCAGTCATATTTGAATTATTCTGAAATTACTTTTGATTGAATGAATTATTTCTCTACACGCACTGAGATGCCACTCTAGGTCACAGGTTATCTCTGAACCCTGAACAAGGTTGTGAAGCAAAGAGAGAGCCAGACAGAGAAATATGAACTTCATTCTGTATATAAGAACCCACTGAATGAGGCCATGCAAACATGAGATTTGGGGTTAGATAAATCTGTCTTCAAAAAAATTTCCAGCTACAGGATTGTACAAGGTGCTTAGGATCTCCACAAAATAAACATTACCTCAGGAATAGGACCAAATGCAATAACATTTATGGAGTACACTGTAATATCTGGCATCCAGGCATGATGTTTACTGGGATAAAAATGTGGATCTAGAAGTGAGGAAGAATTCAGCACTATGAATACTTGAAGAAATGATGGTTAAGGCTAAGAACTAGAACAGGGATCAGTTAATAGCCACAGTTTGTCTCTTGTTTTTGTAAATAAAATTTTGTTGGAACACAGCTATCTCCATTATTTTTATTTTTTTGCCTCTAAGTCATCATTTATTTTTCATACACTTTTATTCTTTGGCATGTATAGGCCTCCCATCACAGTGGCCTCTCTCATTGCAGGGCACAAGCTCAGGGTGCATGCACTCCAGAGCAATAGCTCTTAATTGGACACACTCGCGCAGCCGTTCCTTGGCATGTGGGATCTTCCCAGGCCAGAGATAGAATCAGTGCCCTTTGCACTGCAAGGTGGACTCTTTACCCACTGGACCACCAGGGAAATCCCTATCCCCATTCTTTTAAGTATTGTTAATGGGTCTAAAATAGCACAGTTGAGAAGCTGTGACAGAGGCCATATGTATCAGAAAATCTATAATATTTGTTATCTGATTCTTTATATAAAAGGTTTTGACCTCTGCACTAGAGAATGAATTGATTGAATAAGAAAATGTGAAGACAAACTGGAAGATTCCTTGGCCTGTGCATGATGATATTTTGCTTTCCTTTGGGAATATCACTAGTACTACTACCACATTTATAAAGAGAAGATAACAGGAACAACAAAACAGTCTATTAAAAGAAAGTGGAGATAGATGAAGTATCCTTTTATCAAGTCCTATTCCTTTTGCATCAAGGAAATACAAGTGAGGCAGGATGATCTTAACATTCGGCCCTAAGGAAGCTGAACAATGTCTAGCTGTAGGAGGAAATTCACAAAGATAAAATTCTAAAGATTTCCTGCAACTGAAGTCATAGATAAATCAGAAAAGGTTTATTAGTCAAAAAACTTTGGGGCAAAACTGTAATAATGCATCCATTGTCCTAATGAAAATATATAAAAGATAGGTGATATATAGTCTAACACTATGCTGTATATCTTAAGTTTCATTTATAAATTGGAAAAAATTTTAAACAATATATGGAGTACACTGTAATATCTGGCATCCAGGCATGATGTTTACTGGGATAAAAATGTGGATCTAGAAGTGAGGAAGAATTCAGCACTATGAATACTTGAAGAAATGATGGTTAAGGCTAAGAACTAGAACAGGGATCAGTTAATAGCCACAGTTTGTCTCTTGTTTTTGTAAATAAAATTTTGTTGGAACACAGCTATCTCCATTATTTTTATTTTTTTGCCTCTAAGTCATCATTTATTTTTCATACACTTTTATTCTTTGGCATGTATAGGCCTCCCATCACAGTGGCCTCTCTCATTGCAGGGCACAAGCTCAGGGTGCATGCACTCCAGAGCAATAGCTCTTAATTGGACACACTCGCGCAGCCGTTCCTTGGCATGTGGGATCTTCCCAGGCCAGAGATAGAATCAGTGCCCTTTGCACTGCAAGGTGGACTCTTTACCCACTGGACCACCAGGGAAATCCCTATCCCCATTCTTTTAAGTATTGTTAATGGGTCTAAAATAGCACAGTTGAGAAGCTGTGACAGAGGCCATATGTATCAGAAAATCTATAATATTTGTTATCTGATTCTTTATATAAAAAGGTTTTTGACCTCTGCACTAGAGAATGAATTGATTGAATAAGAAAATGTGAAGACAAACTGGAAGATTCCTTGGCCTGTGCATGATGATATTTTGCTTTCCTTTGGGAATATCACTAGTACTACTACCACATTTATAAAGAGAAGATAACAGGAACAACAAAACAGTCTATTAAAAGAAAGTGGAGATAGATGAAGTATCCTTTTATCAAGTCCTATTCCTTTTGCATCAAGGAAATACAAGTGAGGCAGGATGATCTTAACATTCGGCCCTAAGGAAGCTGAACAATGTCTAGCTGTAGGAGGAAATTCACAAAGATAAAATTCTAAAGATTTCCTGCAACTGAAGTCATAGATAAATCAGAAAAGGTTTATTAGTCAAAAAACTTTGGGGCAAAACTGTAATAATGCATCCATTGTCCTAATGAAAAATATATAAAAGATAGGTGATATATAGTCTAACACTATGCTGTATATCTTAAGTTTCATTTATAAATTGGAATGACAAACATCGGTTTGGGTGACAATGTTTTCATCTACCTCTCTATCTGGGATCCAGTTTAATCATATTATTTCTAACCTGGAAGACAGAAGCATAAATTGCAAAATAAAATTTGCAAAATTTCAAGCCATTGAACTAACTGTTCTACACATGGATGGCCACTAAATGACTGTACATCTAATACTGTACTTACAACTTTCCAATTAAGTTAAATGTGTTTGTTTTCCAGAGGACACCCTTGATGTTTTCATTTTGGCTTTAAGAGCCCTTAGATTTAAGGTCTGTGAACTGACGTTGGATCTCATTGGCATATCCTGACTGAGAATGTTGCCCCTGAATAATGTTTATTCATTTGGATATCTGCCTCTATGCAAATATTACAGGCCTTAAGAAAAATCAGCAGAGCATACTTAATACAAATTATTTTAGAGTCTAAATGCCACATAAGAAAGTCAGGTAAAGAAATAAAATTTTTATTTGGTGATTTTTGCTCATTTCATTGCCATTTCACATTTAGTTTTTAATTGTATTTTTATTTGAAAGACTTTTATTTGAAAGCCCATTACATTTGAAAGGAAGCGAATTTAATAATACTTTATTAAAAAGTTGACATGGCTTGAGCAAGTGATTTTTGTCTTTATTTTCCTAAATTCTTTTGATTATAAAATCTTTAAATCATTTTTCCTAAATATTTGGATGTTCAGTTAGTTCGGTTGCTCAGTCACGTCTGATTCTTTGTGACTCCATGGACTGCAGCACGCCAGGCCTCCCTGCCCTTCACCATCTCCTGGCATTTGTTCAAACTCATGTCCACTGACTCGGTGATGTCATCCAACCATATTTTTTGTCTTTTCGTTCTGCCTCTGATCAGCATCAGGGTCTTTTATCAAGCCTATCGGCCAGGATGATCTTAACATTCGGCCCTAAGGAAGCTGAACAATGTCTAGCTGTAGGAGGAAATTCACAAAGATAAAATTCTAAAGATTTCCTGCAACTGAAGTCATAGATAAATCAGAAAAGGTTTATTAGTCAAAAAACTTTGGGGCAAAACTGTAATAATGCATCCATTGTCCTAATGAAAAATATATAAAAGATAGGTGATATATAGTCTAACACTATGCTGTATATCTTAAGTTTCATTTATAAATTGGAATGACAAACATCGGTTTGGGTGACAATGTTTTCATCTACCTCTCTATCTGGGATCCAGTTTAATCATATTATTTCTAACCTGGAAGACAGAAGCATAAATTGCAAAATAAAATTTGCAAAATTTCAAGCCATTGAACTAACTGTTCTACACATGGATGGCCACTAAATGACTGTACATCTAATACTGTACTTACAACTTTCCAATTAAGTTAAATGTGTTTGTTTTCCAGAGGACACCCTTGATGTTTTCATTTTGGCTTTAAGAGCCCTTAGATTTAAGGTCTGTGAACTGACGTTGGATCTCATTGGCATATCCTGACTGAGAATGTTGCCCCTGAATAATGTTTATTCATTTGGATATCTGCCTCTATGCAAATATTACAGGCCTTAAGAAAAATCAGCAGAGCATACTTAATACAAATTATTTTAGAGTCTAAATGCCACATAAGAAAGTCAGGTAAAGAAATAAAATTTTTATTTGGTGATTTTTGCTCATTTCATTGCCATTTCACATTTAGTTTTTAATTGTATTTTTATTTGAAAGACTTTTATTTGAAAGCCCATTACATTTGAAAGGAAGCGAATTTAATAATACTTTATTAAAAAGTTGACATGGCTTGAGCAAGTGATTTTTGTCTTTATTTTCCTAAATTCTTTTGATTATAAAATCTTTAAATCATTTTTCCTAAATATTTGGATGTTCAGTTAGTTCGGTTGCTCAGTCACGTCTGATTCTTTGTGACTCCATGGACTGCAGCACGCCAGGCCTCCCTGCCCTTCACCATCTCCTGGCATTTGTTCAAACTCATGTCCACTGACTCAGTGATGTCATCCAACCATATGGTTCTCTGTTGTCCTCTTCTCGTTCTGCCTTCTGATCAGCATCAGGGTCTTTTCCAATGAGTCATCTCTTTGCCTCAGGTGACCAAAGCACTGGAACTTCAGTATCAGTCCTCACAATGAATATTCAGGAATATTCAAGTGTTATGCTTTTATATATGGGCTTCCCTGATGGCTCAGTGGTAAAGAACCCACCTGTCAGTGTAAGACTCCAGGGTTGGTAAGATCCTCTGGAGAAGGAAATAGCAACCAGCTCCAGTCTTGTTGCCTGGGAAATTCCATGGAAAGAGCAGCCTGGTGGTCTCCATGGTGGTCTCCCTAGAGTCCATGGGGTCTCAAGGAGTTGGACATGACTTAGCAAATGAGAACACACACACTCATGCTTTTACCTATGCATCTTAATTTGTTCAACATGAATGTTTTGGTTTTTGACTACTTGCTTAAGACCACAGATGAGAGTGAAAAAATATTGTGCATCTCTGCGAGATTTATAAAAATGCATTAATGAAGATTTTCCATGCAGTGCATTCTTGATTTTTCTGAAGTCCACAGCAGATGAGTTTCCAGATGATATTCTAGTTGAAGTTATAAAACTTACAAAAATTGAATACTAAATAAATCTAGCTTAAGGAGTCCAGGAAGAATATTCATCATGCTGCTCACACTCTCCAATCATCACATTCAGAATCCTTAAGCAATAATGTGAACTAACCATCTTCATTTGATTAAACAAAGATTACCTATTAACATGTCAAGACCAACGAAATGAAAGTCACATTCTCCAAAATGACTTGGTCTTAGTAATGAGCTGTATTGATTCTAGATGAAATTGATTCTGTTACATTTATAGGGGAAAATTGCTACCAATTTGAATACAAAGTGAAAACACTGGCCTCATTATTTCACATCTTAAACAGTGGGGGAAAGCAGGATATATGAAAAATATTTCTAAGAAAAAAAGTTACTTTTGAAAATGTATAAAACATCTAGTTTTGTAGGACATTGCTGAGCAGTCCTCCCATTCTTCTTCCTTTATTTATTAAAAATGACCCCAACTCTTGAATATAAAGTGCCTGAAGACATAACTGGTAAGCTAAATATACCATTTTGTGTAGTAGCAACATGATAGAAATGTATTTCAGACCTAATAGCCTTCTTAGTTTATCCTACTTTTATTTGTCTATGTATACCAGCTGCTGCAGCTTACATTTCTCTAAGGAAAGCATGAAGTGAAAAAAATTAATTTGAACGTATAAACTGTGAGCAGTTGAAGTTTAATTCAGGAATTTATAGACTCACCACTGGCAATAAGCTCTGAAAAGTACATCTAATATAGTGCATTATGACAGCATCATTCAATGTACTGTAGTTAAGGGCTTGTCAGCATTTCTATTTTAAACTCCTCTTTTCTGGTGTTTATGATTTGACCATTAAGAATTGCTGGGGCTTGAAAAAACAGTTTGTGAAGATTGAGTTCAGCAGCAAATTGTTTCATTTTCATTTTTGACTGGGAGAATGAACAGCAAAGTGGTATAAAAGAGTCAAATCAGGTCAACTGAGTTAGGACTTAACCTTGTAAAAGGAGGGGAGGAGAAATCTCGAGCATTAATGAAGATTTTCCATGCAGTGCATTCTTGATTTTTCTGAAGTCCACAGCAGATGAGTTTCCAGATGATATTCTAGTTGAAGTTATAAAACTTACAAAAATTGAATACTAAATAAATCTAGCTTAAGGAGTCCAGGAAGAATATTCATCATGCTGCTCACACTCTCCAATCATCACATTCAGAATCCTTAAGCAATAATGTGAACTAACCATCTTCATTTGATTAAACAAAGATTACCTATTAACATGTCAAGACCAACGAAATGAAAGTCACATTCTCCAAAATGACTTGGTCTTAGTAATGAGCTGTATTGATTCTAGATGAAATTGATTCTGTTACATTTATAGGGGAAAATTGCTACCAATTTGAATACAAAGTGAAAACACTGGCCTCATTATTTCACATCTTAAACAGTGGGGGAAAGCAGGATATATGAAAAATATTTCTAAGAAAAAAAGTTACTTTTGAAAATGTATAAAACATCTAGTTTTGTAGGACATTGCTGAGCAGTCCTCCCATTCTTCTTCCTTTATTTATTAAAAATGACCCCAACTCTTGAATATAAAGTGCCTGAAGACATAACTGGTAAGCTAAATATACCATTTTGTGTAGTAGCAACATGATAGAAATGTATTTCAGACCTAATAGCCTTCTTAGTTTATCCTACTTTTATTTGTCTATGTATACCAGCTGCTGCAGCTTACATTTCTCTAAGGAAAGCATGAAGTGAAAAAAATTAATTTGAACGTATAAACTGTGAGCAGTTGAAGTTTAATTCAGGAATTTATAGACTCACCACTGGCAATAAGCTCTGAAAAGTACATCTAATATAGTGCATTATGACAGCATCATTCAATGTACTGTAGTTAAGGGCTTGTCAGCATTTCTATTTTAAACTCCTCTTTTCTGGTGTTTATGATTTGACCATTAAGAATTGCTGGGGCTTGAAAAAACAGTTTGTGAAGATTGAGTTCAGCAGCAAATTGTTTCATTTTCATTTTTGACTGGGAGAATGAACAGCAAAGTGGTATAAAAGAGTCAAATCAGGTCAACTGAGTTAGGACTTAACCTTGTAAAAGGAGGGGAGGGAGAAATCTCCAGCTTAGGTTCTGATGTGGATTGTGAACTAGATGTTTCAAATATCTAGCCAGAAATGGGAGAATTTAACAAGAAATTGACTTTGGGATTAAAAGAAAAATCAATTGGAAATGAAGAAAATCAGTTTTTAAAGTCTTGTTGTTATATAATACATACTTAACAAGATATCACTTATTTAAGAGGAGAATGTCATTGTATGAAATACAGTGTTAAGCTTTTGGGGAATGGGTTCTATAAAAAATGACATGTTAATATCTGGCATGTCTAGGAATATCCTCTGTAGTGGTTGTATATAAGCTCCCATCGAGGTTTACTTGCCACCTCGGAGTGCTAACTCTAAGCTTACATTCCATCATTGAACCAGAGAAAACTAGAGACAAAATAAAAACCTTTTTGTGACCTTACTTTCATGACTAGAGCAACAAGAGAGGAGACTTGTGTGGTGGGAGCAGAAGTGACAGCCAACAGCTAGATATGACAGTATAGAAAGAGACATGAAATCAGTCCCTTAGCAATGGAGTATTACAGTCCATGGTTTCTATAAAAGACTGTTTTTATCCGTTTGTAGTCAATTGGATTCACTTTTCCTCTTTTTAGGAAAGTGCCGTGAGACTAACTCCTTAAATATGCAGTATATATTCATAAACCATTATCCTATAATGGAGCAGGAACCTATGGACCCATTCTAGAACAGACATCACTCCATCCCACCACTCCCACCCAACTCCCACCCTCAGCTGCCATATCCTTCACTGTGAGCAGTTATTTAAAAACTCACCACTGGCAATAAGCTCTGAAAAGTACATCTAATATAGTGCATTATGACAGCATCATTCAATGTACTGTAGTTAAGGGCTTGTCAGCATTTCTATTTTAAACTCCTCTTTTCTGGTGTTTATGATTTGACCATTAAGAATTGCTGGGGCTTGAAAAAACAGTTTGTGAAGATTGAGTTCAGCAGCAAATTGTTTCATTTTCATTTTTGACTGGGAGAATGAACAGCAAAGTGGTATAAAAGAGTCAAATCAGGTCAACTGAGTTAGGACTTAACCTTGTAAAAGGAGGGGAGGGAGAAATCTCCAGCTTAGGTTCTGATGTGGATTGTGAACTAGATGTTTCAAATATCTAGCCAGAAATGGGAGAATTTAACAAGAAATTGACTTTGGGATTAAAAGAAAAATCAATTGGAAATGAAGAAAATCAGTTTTTAAAGTCTTGTTGTTATATAATACATACTTAACAAGATATCACTTATTTAAGAGGAGAATGTCATTGTATGAAATACAGTGTTAAGCTTTTGGGGAATGGGTTCTATAAAAAATGACATGTTAATATCTGGCATGTCTAGGAATATCCTCTGTAGTGGTTGTATATAAGCTCCCATCGAGGTTTACTTGCCACCTCGGAGTGCTAACTCTAAGCTTACATTCCATCATTGAACCAGAGAAAACTAGAGACAAAATAAAAACCTTTTTGTGACCTTACTTTCATGACTAGAGCAACAAGAGAGGAGACTTGTGTGGTGGGAGCAGAAGTGACAGCCAACAGCTAGATATGACAGTATAGAAAGAGACATGAAATCAGTCCCTTAGCAATGGAGTATTACAGTCCATGGTTTCTATAAAAGACTGTTTTTATCCGTTTGTAGTCAATTGGATTCACTTTTCCTCTTTTTAGGAAAGTGCCGTGAGACTAACTCCTTAAATATGCAGTATATATTCATAAACCATTATCCTATAATGGAGCAGGAACCTATGGACCCATTCTAGAACAGACATCACTCCATCCCACCACTCCCACCCAACTCCCACCCTCAGCTGCCATATCCTTCACTCGCCTCTTGTCTGCAGAGAAACTGTAGCCTACAGATCTTCCCCAAATTTCAAAGAATAACTTTAATCAGAGATATGAGAAAAGAAAACTGTCAAGACAAAAAAATTATAATACTTTAACATTAAAGTAAAGAAGGTAATTTAGTTCTTCCTCAAGGACTACAGATAATATTCTTAGCTGTATCCTTTGAGCTACTTTGGAGATACTAAATACAACTAGGTGGCAAAAGTGAATGGCATGCTGCCCACAAGTACGCAGGCCCTAGAACAGATACCACCCAGAAGGCTGATGATGTTGACTCGATTACCTCACCACAAATTAATCAGAAAAATCTCTATAGCTTGCTCACAAGCCCTGCAAACCCCCTTCCTCACTGTATCTTTGAAAACCTGTCCATGAAAGCCTTGGGAGAGTCCAGGCCTTTAAAACACTAGCTACCTGGATTCTTTGCTTGACACCCTGTAGTAAATGCTGCTCTTTCCTTCACAAAACCCACTGTTAGTAGATTAACTTTACTGAGCAGGGGCGAGTGGATCCAAGTGTGGTGACAATTTCACCTCATGTCATTGGTTAACTGGTTCAGATTGAGCTGAATTAACTAGGATCACTTTTTAAGGGCTTAGAATTAGGAAAAAAGGAAAGAGAGGCAAAGCATACCATTTTGCAGAGAGAGAGAGAGGAGAGGGGGAAGGGAGCAGACATGCAAGAGAGATGTAAAGATAATAGCACAGAATCCTCATAGTTTTCTGACTTGTTCTTGTGGTCCAGCTCCATGTGTGTTTCTGAATTCTCTTGATGCTACAGTTACCGTTAAATTAAACCTATTCTTGTGTTAAACTTCTTAGCACCTATTATTAATACTTAAACCAGGATAAATGCACAAGTTAACAAAACCATGCCAACACAGTAGTAGTTATAATTCCCATTCATACAATCTTAATACTTGATTCATTTCTTTGATTTCTCATGCATTAAGCTTTTCCTTAAATATGCAGTATATATTCATAAACCATTATCCTATAATGGAGCAGGAACCTATGGACCCATTCTAGAACAGACATCACTCCATCCCACCACTCCCACCCAACTCCCACCCTCAGCTGCCATATCCTTCACTCGCCTCTTGTCTGCAGAGAAACTGTAGCCTACAGATCTTCCCCAAATTTCAAAGAATAACTTTAATCAGAGATATGAGAAAAGAAAACTGTCAAGACAAAAAAATTATAATACTTTAACATTAAAGTAAAGAAGGTAATTTAGTTCTTCCTCAAGGACTACAGATAATATTCTTAGCTGTATCCTTTGAGCTACTTTGGAGATACTAAATACAACTAGGTGGCAAAAGTGAATGGCATGCTGCCCACAAGTACGCAGGCCCTAGAACAGATACCACCCAGAAGGCTGATGATGTTGACTCCCGATTACCTCACCACAAATTAATCAGAAAAATCTCTATAGCTTGCTCACAAGCCCTGCAAACCCCCTTCCTCACTGTATCTTTGAAAACCTGTCCATGAAAGCCTTGGGAGAGTCCAGGCCTTTAAAACACTAGCTACCTGGATTCTTTGCTTGACACCCTGTAGTAAATGCTGCTCTTTCCTTCACAAAACCCACTGTTAGTAGATTAACTTTACTGAGCAGGGGCGAGTGGATCCAAGTGTGGTGACAATTTCACCTCATGTCATTGGTTAACTGGTTCAGATTGAGCTGAATTAACTAGGATCACTTTTTAAGGGCTTAGAATTAGGAAAAAAGGAAAGAGAGGCAAAGCATACCATTTTGCAGAGAGAGAGAGAGGAGAGGGGGAAGGGAGCAGACATGCAAGAGAGATGTAAAGATAATAGCACAGAATCCTCATAGTTTTCTGACTTGTTCTTGTGGTCCAGCTCCATGTGTGTTTCTGAATTCTCTTGATGCTACAGTTACCGTTAAATTAAACCTATTCTTGTGTTAAACTTCTTAGCACCTATTATTAATACTTAAACCAGGATAAATGCACAAGTTAACAAAACCATGCCAACACAGTAGTAGTTATAATTCCCATTCATACAATCTTAATACTTGATTCATTTCTTTGATTTCTCATGCATTAAGCTTTTCTACTGAAGATTAAATTAACTGTACTTTATTTTAATATTTCATTCAAATAGAATCCAGAGTTACTAAAGCCTATTTTTCATCACAAAATTTCTCATTTTCTTCCTCTGACTGGCTATTACTTTATTATTTTTTCTCCTTGCTATCTTTTCCTCTAAGATATGAACCCTAGAGACTTATTTACTTGAGATATAGAAGCTCTAGACTAAGTCTAGTCCTTGATTTTGGACTGTTGATGATAAAAGACAAACGTTAATACAGAAATAATAAAAATTTTAAATAGGATTAAATAATAAGGGATATTTTTTAAACTTGGGTGAAAAATTGGTCTTATTTCTAAGGAAACCAGATCTAGTTACCTTTTTAGGCCCCCTCTGTGGTAGTCCCTCAAGGCTGTAGTGTTTTTGAATCAGACTGCAAAGTGACTACAGCAACTCTAGCCTTTCTACCACATGGTACATCATCCCAAGGAACACAGAGACTCTTTCCCAGTAGCTCCCCCAAATATATGAGATTTCTTTGAATATGTTTCTCCTTACGAGGTCAGGTGACCATATGGGTCAAAAGGGATGAGATGTGTAAAGATGGCTTTACACCAGTAAAGGTCCACTCTTAAAACCAGGGTAAAGGAGAATCTCCCCCAAAATGCCTTTTGATAACAGGAGAGAAAGAACTTCTCAGAGAATAATCATAATATGGCTGGTGATGTAAAGAGGGAAAATGTATTGGGAAGACAACCAGAATATATCTGCAGTACTGTATATCTGCAGTCTTTTCCAGAAGAAAGGATAGTTTAGTGATTGTAGAATACATGGTATGAAATCTCCATTTGTATGAGACCAAGTATGGATGAGCCACAGAAGAAGATGCAGGGTATGGGAGCTCTAGTTGCAACACAGGTGGCATTTATACAAGAAGATAATAACAGTTACCGTTAAATTAAACCTATTCTTGTGTTAAACTTCTTAGCACCTATTATTAATACTTAAACCAGGATAAATGCACAAGTTAACAAAACCATGCCAACACAGTAGTAGTTATAATTCCCATTCATACAATCTTAATACTTGATTCATTTCTTTGATTTCTCATGCATTAAGCTTTTCTACTGAAGATTAAATTAACTGTACTTTATTTTAATATTTCATTCAAATAGAATCCAGAGTTACTAAAGCCTATTTTTCATCACAAAATTTCTCATTTTCTTCCTCTGACTGGCTATTACTTTATTATTTTTTCTCCTTGCTATCTTTTCCTCTAAGATATGAACCCTAGAGACTTATTTACTTGAGATATAGAAGCTCTAGACTAAGTCTAGTCCTTGATTTTGGACTGTTGATGATAAAAGACAAACGTTAATACAGAAATAATAAAAATTTTAAATAGGATTAAATAATAAGGGATATTTTTTAAACTTGGGTGAAAAATTGGTCTTATTTCTAAGGAAACCAGATCTAGTTACCTTTTTAGGCCCCCTCTGTGGTAGTCCCTCAAGGCTGTAGTGTTTTTGAATCAGACTGCAAAGTGACTACAGCAACTCTAGCCTTTCTACCACATGGTACATCATCCCAAGGAACACAGAGACTCTTTCCCAGTAGCTCCCCCAAATATATGAGATTTCTTTGAATATGTTTCTCCTTACGAGGTCAGGTGACCATATGGGTCAAAAGGGATGAGATGTGTAAAGATGGCTTTACACCAGTAAAGGTCCACTCTTAAAACCAGGGTAAAGGAGAATCTCCCCCAAAATGCCTTTTGATAACAGGAGAGAAAGAACTTCTCAGAGAATAATCATAATATGGCTGGTGATGTAAAGAGGGAAAATGTATTGGGAAGACAACCAGAATATATCTGCAGTACTGTATATCTGCAGTCTTTTCCAGAAGAAAGGATAGTTTAGTGATTGTAGAATACATGGTATGAAATCTCCATTTGTGTGAGACCAAGTATGGATGAGCCACAGAAGAAGATGCAGGGTATGGGAGCTCTAGTTGCAACACAGGTGGCATTTATACAAGAAGATAATAACAGTGATAGTGCAGACCACTAGAATCAAGGCACGAGGTGCATAGGACTGCTAAATCAGAACACAGTGGTAGCAATACATCCGGGAGAACATGAGCATCCCAAATCTGGATCTGAGCTCCATAGACCTCAATGCAATGAAGAAACCAATGCCCTAAAAAGGAGAGACTCTGAGAAGCATTTTTAAATAATCAGAACATTATAACTTACTAATAGGGAAAAGAACTATCATATACTTAAGAATGCAAGTCAAATTATACCAGATGACATGTGTCTTTACTTAGCTCCTCAATCACTCATTTCATAAGTTTTTGTTGTGGAATAATTTACTATGTGCCTGTCTCATGCTGGCTCCAGAATAAACAGACAAAAGGCAGACAGGACCCTGACCTCATGATGCTTACCTGTTTGTGGAACTTATAATTACACCATTTAAATATCCTAATAAACATCTGCCCAGGTTGCTCTGGAAGCAAATAAGAAGGGCAGCTAATTTACCCTGTAGATGGAGAGCTTAGACAGTAGGGATGCTGAGCAAAATCTTAAGGGATCACTAACAGACAGTTAGGTATGGAGAGCTGCCCAAAATGTTGTAGCTATAGGGGGTAATTTTTGTACATAACCTGACTTAAAAAAGGGAAAAAGAAACAGGTCAATCATCTTTCTATTTTCTCCCGTCAGTGACAGAACATAATAGCGTGTGTTCAGAGCATTTTAGAAAAGAAATAGATACGATCTTCCTGAGCTGTGGCCTGAGAATTCATAAATATCCTACAAAGATCCTTATGGAATCTGTGTACTCCTCCTGAATTGTATCCAAAAATGTAGTTGTATAAAGGAGTCTTTATCTAAACAAAAACCTTAACCCAGTTATCATATCTATAAAGGGGTTTATGACAGAAAAAGTTTAAGATAGAAAAATTCAAAAAAGAAAAAAGGAGCAGAGAATCTCTGATAAGGTTTCCAGGGGAAAACAAGGGAGAATAATTAGAGGTTCTAAAGAAGCTCTCTGTTTCTAGAGGCTCTCCTGGAAGTAACTGATGTCACCCATCTTAGTGGTCTCAACTGTAGCCCCTTTGATGCTGCCTCTTTATATCCTTTAAAAGCTGCAATTCTGCTCTTAGAACGCAGCTTTCTGTGATCTGACTCCAGGCTCCCCATCTACTTCCTGTATTGCCTCTCTAGGACTAGATTTTCTAGTGTTTTGCTGATAGAGAGAAAATTACCAACATCTCTTCTTGGCTGACGACTTTTAACTGCCATTGTAGTTCATTTTGTTCAGCCATGAAATGGAGATGGCTCCAATGTGCTCTCTGGTTGAGTGGCTTGTTCCTATGCAAATCTTCCAGGATCCCTGATGAGACTGGATACATCTCTCCACTGAACTCCAAGCAGTGGCCTCATAACACCTCCCATAATATCTATATTCTTGCTTACTCTGTTGTGTAGTCTTAGCATTTCATTCCTTCTGTTCTCTATGGAGATACAATGGACCCACATTTCACTGAGAGCTGGGAATTTAGAGTGCTGTCCTGACTCTCTTTGCATCTGGTAGCTTCACACCAGACCAACTAATTCCAGTCCTCTTTTTGTGTGTTCTATGTGTGACACAGAGAGCTTAGCAACTCTTCTGTCTAATCAGACATCCCAATGGGGAGTAAGATTCTGTCCTTCCTTCTTGAAGAAAATCCCAACAGTATTTTTCCTTAAAGTGACATTCCATTTTCTTTGAATAGAAGACTATTTTTTTTTGCTTGGAAGGAAAATCCAAATATTTTTCCTTAAAGTGTGTTCAGAGCATTTTAGAAAAGAAATAGATACGATCTTCCTGAGCTGTGGCCTGAGAATTCATAAATATCCTACAAAGATCCTTATGGAATCTGTGTACTCCTCCTGAATTGTATCCAAAAATGTAGTTGTATAAAGGAGTCTTTATCTAAACAAAACCTTAACCCAGTTATCATATCTATAAAGGGGTTTATGACAGAAAAAGTTTAAGATAGAAAAATTCAAAAAAGAAAAAAGGAGCAGAGAATCTCTGATAAGGTTTCCAGGGGAAAACAAGGGAGAATAATTAGAGGTTCTAAAGAAGCTCTCTGTTTCTAGAGGCTCTCCTGGAAGTAACTGATGTCACCCATCTTAGTGGTCTCAACTGTAGCCCCTTTGATGCTGCCTCTTTATATCCTTTAAAAGCTGCAATTCTGCTCTTAGAACGCAGCTTTCTGTGATCTGACTCCAGGCTCCCCATCTACTTCCTGTATTGCCTCTCTAGGACTAGATTTTCTAGTGTTTTGCTGATAGAGAGAAAATTACCAACATCTCTTCTTGGCTGACGACTTTTAACTGCCATTGTAGTTCATTTTGTTCAGCCATGAAATGGAGATGGCTCCAATGTGCTCTCTGGTTGAGTGGCTTGTTCCTATGCAAATCTTCCAGGATCCCTGATGAGACTGGATACATCTCTCCACTGAACTCCAAGCAGTGGCCTCATAACACCTCCCATAATATCTATATTCTTGCTTACTCTGTTGTGTAGTCTTAGCATTTCATTCCTTCTGTTCTCTATGGAGATACAATGGACCCACATTTCACTGAGAGCTGGGAATTTAGAGTGCTGTCCTGACTCTCTTTGCATCTGGTAGCTTCACACCAGACCAACTAATTCCAGTCCTCTTTTTGTGTGTTCTATGTGTGACACAGAGAGCTTAGCAACTCTTCTGTCTAATCAGACATCCCAATGGGGAGTAAGATTCTGTCCTTCCTTCTTGAAGAAAATCCCAACAGTATTTTTCCTTAAAGTGACATTCCAATTTCTTTTTGAATAGAAGACTATTTTTTTTTCTGCTCCCTAGAAAAAGGAAATAGTTTTGGTCCACAAACAATGCTCTCCTCTTTGGGGTAGTGATCCGGTAGATCTCAGTTCTCGCATCTCTCAATAGATCCAGTGGAGGTTGCTGGTTTTGATTGCTGGTGAATCCTTTAGAATAAGGCACACTCTGCTACTTTCAATGCACTGTTAAACCTACCTTGCCATCTCCAGTCCTCACAGTTGGACCCACTGTTTATCTTATCTGTAGATTTGGCCTCACTCAAATTCACTAATCAATCCAGAAGGAGAAACAAAATAGTACCTTTAGGCATGATGGAGTGGGGTATTTTATAACTAAGCCTCTTTACCATTTTGAAAACAGACACAGTGTAGATCCATGTGCTATCATTTCTGAGATGAAGATGCTTATTGCTGGTAATAATAAGGCTCTGAAGCAGTGGAGAAATGAAATATGATGATAGGCATATATTGCTTTGTGACATATGGGCTACAATGTCCTTATGAGCTGAGAGTGAGCAGTAGGTGGGTAGTGAACCTATTACTGTGCGGAAGGATGGGAGACAAAGTAGAAAACACTAAGTCTCTGCCTAGCTGGCACAGGGAATTGGATGAGTCGCAAGTCCTGCAAGATTCTGTGTTTTCTATTATTTTTCTATATACCTGAGGAGATTGTGGACTGTCAGGAAGCAAACATCCTTTTGGCAATTACTTTGAATATAACCACCAGTTTTATAAAACACATGTTACTGGGTTTTTGCTTTATCCTTTCAGAGAGATTGAAATCTGGCTTTCTCTCCTTAATCTACCCCTGAGTGGTGATAATTTGCAAGACTGTGGCTTGCTTTCCCTTCTAAAATAACTGTTTGCAATTAATTGGTAAATGACCATATTTTAAACTCAAGTGGAAAACTACCATTTAGTATCTCCTGTCTAAATGTTCTCCATTTACCATTTCTACTGTAAGAAACATCACTTTATGTCTTGGTAGAAAGCAGAGTTTGCTACCCACACTCAAGGCTAAAAACAATGCATGCTCACTTTTCTCAATGTCCCTTTGTAGCCAAAGCACAACCACCCAAACCAGGCCTTGCTTCTCCAATGTAACTGTTCTGAACTTTGATTGGAGAAAAGCAACATGGTGGTGGATGATGGCTAAGTCATTGGCAAAACTGAATTCTCTGGTCCAGCAGTTTCAGATTTTCTAGTGTGCCTTGAAGGGTCTGGAGGTAAGATTGATGGGTGGCCAGACAAGCTCAGCATCAGCTCAGCCAGTTTTCAGAAGCAGTGGCAGTCTTCGCCAGATGTCCTTTTGGTACTGGGTTTTTTTTTTTTTTTTTTCAATGGACTTGGTCATTGCTCAGTTTCCCTGGCCCCTGACCAATTTCTGAACTACAAATTTCCTGGTGATTCTGAGAACTATCCAAAATCCTATTCTGCTTCAATTTGTCCAGGACAATTTCTGACACTGGTAGCTAAGAAGATGAGTTGAAGTTTTTGTCTACTTAGCTTAAGAGGAATACCATGTTCTGGCTGGTGGGTGAATTTCTACTATTAGCTCATACAGTTGATTTCGCTTTCCAGTGATTTTCATATTTGGGGTTCTATTCCTTCCAGCCAATTTTATTGAGGAGAGATTATACACAAGAAATTATAGAAAGAGAAGAAATAAAATCAATATGGTGGTATTTATTAGCAGGAAACTTCTTTCAAGGAAATATTTTAAAAATATGATTATATTTATGGAGATGAAGGATGTATTATATTCTTTGTGGAGATAATCTTACAGGTATACACATATGTCAAAATGTACCAATGGTACATTTAATATGTGCAACCTATTATATGCCAGTCATACATAAATAAAGCTGTTAATATTTTAAGCTTGTAAATACTTCTTTATTAGCATAATAACTAATGTTTGAGTCTTTATATTATGTAAATCACACAAAGAAAATTCTTACAAGAGTCTGAAAAGCATACTAGATAATTGAAAGTTGTTAAGTGATGACTGTGACAGCATTTTTAATTGCTCAAACATATCACCTGGAGAATTAAAGAGTCTTTTCAATGAAGCAATTTTTTCAGAGAAAGAAAAAAGCAGACTATGCCAGAAAGGATCCTGCCTGGCACTTACAGCTGGGTTGTGATGATTTCTTATTTAACATTAACAATCTCACAAAGAAGGTCACCATATTACCATGCTAGATCAAGGTAAACACACAATCAATGTGCAGATGTACATGAAACACTCAGAAAAAAAACCCAAATACTACCCAAGTCCTAAAAATGACCGAAGATCTCACAGTCATGGCTCATATGAGTAACTTCTGCCTCTTTTTGAATCACAGTATAAGCCTCTCTTTTCCTCTCTCCACTTACACATGAGAATGACCACCCATGCTTCTTGACCACATTCATTCCAGAGCAAAGCCCCATTACTGTTTGACCCCTCTTCCAAATCACCTAACAGGAGCCCTGATCCCATAACAAGTCCTACTAACACTTTCTTTCTGAGCCACCCCACAGCCCCCCTAGTGCTCTTTCTCTGTCACTGCCAAGAGTTAATTCACACAAAGTTGTTCAATTACAGATATGCTTCTGGTGGTCTTTGATTCAAGAGTATTGGCAGTTTAAATGTAAATTGTGCTTAGTATTAAAATATTCATTGTTTCAAAAGCGTAAGTGTATAAATCTTTAATGTTTATTTTTCAGGAGAATTTTTCCTGCAAAGGTAGTATTTGCAGTGAGTACTATGTTCCATAAAATTTTTCCCAAATTAGAAAACTAATTTATAAAAATAACTACTTTTTTTGTTCGTCCAGTGGAAATCAGGATTTAAAAAACCTCACATTTTCCAAAGGGCTTTATATAACATACATTTTTTTCTGCTGCCCTCTTGTACCTCTATTAATTTCAGAGCCATAAAACCAAATTATGCTTGTCAGGACTACCTGCTATCCTGTTGCTTGAATGTCATATTGCTATTTAGATTTAAGTGTGATTTTCCAGTTATGAAGGGAATCCAGACCATTTTTCTTTTACATCCAAAAACTTACATTTGAAATAGATCTGAAGAGAATGTTATTTGCACAAAGGATAAACTCTTATTTCTATTGTAAAGAATCTAAAGAACTTTGCCAGCCTAACAAAACTGAATTTGATAAAGTTCATACTGGTGTTAGTATCATTTTTAGATCCTTCTGGTCTGGAGTGTAAGTTTATAAGAAATGACTTTCTTTGATAATCTTTCAAAATAAATGTTCAGGTGAGAATACAGATTTCTCATTGAAGGTAAATTTTAAGCTGAAGAAATACTCTTTCATCAGTCATCTTGCCAGTAGCTATGAGCTTTGTACGAATCCTAATAAATTTTACAGAAGCACAGAGTAGAAAGACTCTAAGTGAAAGCAAGAAGGTGGGGGGTCTTGCTTGTCATGCCTCAAATTGAGTGACTTATAATGCTCAGCGGAAAAAATAACAGACTTTTAAAACTTAGTTATTTATGATCAAAAATGAATGCTAGAAGCTTATACTAGAATGTCTTTAAAATATATAAAATATTTTCAAGTGAATTCAGATATAAAGTTGAAAAACTTATTAGATTAAAAAAAAATTTTTTTAATTTTTAATTTTTTTTTTGGCTGTTCTGGGTTTTCACTGCTGTCATTGTGTTTTCTCTAGTTGCAGGGAGTGGGGAGTTATTCTCTAGTTGAGGTGAGCAGGCTTCTTGTTGCAGTGACTTCTCTTGTTGTGGAACTTGGGCTCTAGGGCTCACAGGCTTCAGTAGTTGCGGCACGTGGGCTCCATACTTGCGGCTCCAAGGTTCTAGAGCACAGGCTCCATAGTTGTAGCAAAAGGGCATAGTTGCTCCGCAGCATGTGGGATCTTCCCAGATCAGGGATCGAATCCGTGTCTCCTACATTGGCAGGCAAACTCTTTACCACTGAGCTATCAGGGAAGCCCCATTAGATTTTTTAAGATACTGTTTTCATACATGTATGACATTTATCCTCACATATAAAATTGAAAAAAAAAGAGTATATTAGCCTATTTTCACAGGAAAAGTAATGTAAATAATCCAGGTATATTATTTTGAATAATACATATATATGCTTTGAGTCATAGTAAGTGAAATTTTTCCATAGCTACTAATCAAAGAGAGAAAGATATAAAGCTTTGGGAATGAGAAATGCCAGAGTCATTATTAATATGGTGCAAACAGGTTGATCATTAAAAGCTTTCATTAGTGACTCTTAGAGTAGCTAATGTACTGATTCAAAATTCTTTGTTTTCTGGAACTTTTTATTTTGTACTGGAGTATAACCAATTAAAAATGTCATGATAAGTTCAGTTGGACAGCCTGGAGGGATGGGGATTTGGGAGAGAACAGATCCATGTATATATATGACTGAGTTCCTTCATTGATAACCTGATTCAAAATTCTTAATGCACATCAGTGAATATTTCTACACTATAAATATTTGTTGTTGTTCAGTTGCTAAGTTGTGTTCAACACTTTTGAGACTCCATAGACTACAGTCCACTGGGCTCTTCTGTCCATGGGATTTCCCAGAGTGGGTTGCCATTTTCTTCTTCAAGGAATCTTTCCAACCCAGGGATCACACTCTGGTTTCTTGCATTGGCAGACAGATTCTTTACCACTGAGCCACCAGTGTGTGTGTGTGTTAGTTGCTCAGTAGTGTTCAAAGTTTTGTGAACCCATGGACCATAGCCAACCATGGAATTATCCATGCAAGAATGCTGGAGTGCCTGGAGAATACTAGCTACCAAAGGGTAGCTATTCCCTTGGGTTGGATATTCCCAACCCAAGCATAGAATCCAGGTCTCCTGTATTGCAGGTTCTGAGCCCCTGGGGAAGTTCATATGCTATTTAAAGGACATACAAATACCATATTGGATTAACAAAGTTCCCAGGATTCCCTCCATCCTCCAAAAAAGAAGACAAGGGAGAGCCTTAAAAGGAAACAAAAAATCAGTTTTGCCATCTGTTAATCAGTTAATACTCATGATATGACTAGAAGACTTTATAGTTATCTCTGTTTTCCCTTGGGTACCCTGAAAGGAATATATTATTTTTGACATGTACTAATTTTTTTGATATAGATAATTTATTCCTTAAAAAATTGTTTTAAATCTTTTGTATACTTTTTGGAAAGCACTGCTATACTAGGTGGTTGACTCAATTCTAGTAAGTCAATTTCACTTTTATTCATATTCCTTTTGAGAAAGAAACCTCTAATCATCACCATGAAAACTGTTAATAAAAAAGGAAAAATGTATTGATGAAATAATCATAAAATTTATACAGAATAATACTTTGAGCAATTATAGTTATTTAATGTATTCAGGCATCAGTTTGTGCAGTCTGTTATTAGAAATAGACACTGGTAACAATTGATTTTAAAAGAACACTGTTGACAGTAATAAACAACCAATTATCTTTTCTAATTTATCCTGAAACATCTGTCATTTACGAATTTGGGGGTACAGATATCTTTCACTTAGAGTTTCAGCAACAACAGTAATAATTTTCTTTACTTGGTGAAAACTGAGCACTCTACCTTTTCCAAGATATTAGGTACTAAATATATGTAATACTATGAGCAAATCTATTCTTTGAACAAAAATATGTTGGTGTGCCAGACTATTTTCCTGTTATGCTTTTGATATAGTTATTCTGATATATCAATATTTCTGTTAAATTTCTGGTGTACTTCATGTTCTTAACATGACTAACAAAAATTAACTTTTCTACATCTTGAAAACTCTTCAAGTAAATTTATTCATTATCTTTAAAGAACAACTTGTCTATTCACATGGCCTACAGAAGACAGAGATATCTTTTCTTTATAGTATTTATGTTTTCAGTGAGTAATTAATAAACAATTGTAAAAGAAATATGATCAAACTGTCATAATAAGTGAATGTATTCATATGTATCCAAAATGGCTAATTTCACTTACAAAAAAGGAAGAAAAATCTAAAAATAACAGTCACACAACTAGCTGAGTAACATTATACTAATTGCATCATTAATTACCATGAAAAAAATTGATTTGTTTTTATCCATTTTTAAAAACTATTTTCAACTACCTTATCCATGAATAGGCATAAATGGTCATAGAGAGTGATTAATTTGAGGAAACTGAAGCCTGAGTTATTCTGTTCAGTTGAGTGTTGGGGGTAAGCCTGGTTTGTGGCAGGCTGAGGATGAATCCCAGCACAGTTATCCCCTGGTACCTACATTAAAGAATCCCTAGGTTGTATAAAAAGGGAAGGGTTTTCCAGGAAATCATTAAATGTCATGTGTGTGCATGTATACTCAGTCCTTCAGTTGTGTCTGACTCTTTACAATCCTATGGACCGTAACCCGCCAGACTCCTATGTCCATGGGATTTACCAGGCAAGGATACTGGAGTGGGTTGTCATTTCCTCCTTCAAGGGATCTTCCCAACCCAGGGATCAAACCCACGTTGCCTGCATTTGCAGGCAGATTCTTTATCCCTGAGCCACCCTAAATGTCACAAACATCCTTAAATTGTAAGATACATTTAAATGTTCCTTCCACTATTTTGGGATAATTATAGTGATCGAATATTTGGTTTTAAATATAAATTTCTAGATAAGCCCAACTGAGTTCTATATCCACCTCAGACAGATATATCCATATCACAGACCAAGAGGAATTAATGTTTACCAGTTCTGAGAAAAAAAAAAATCTCTTGAAAATCAGACTTTGAAATTTAATGTTACAACTAAACAAGAGCAAACTGTGCATTAAACCTGGCCAAATTACATAATCATGATTGTAAATCATTACTGTCCATCATATCTCTTCCAAAGAATTATAAAAGAGCCCAAATCACCTCCTTCCCTTGAAGATACATCTGATTAAAAACGGAAGAGTTGGCATTTATTTATTCCTATACTTTGGCTAGAGAAGGAAGTCGTGCTAACATTTGTCAAGTAATAAATACAACTGTTCTGTTAGAAAAAATATAAGGAGATTTTAGTTAGGATTTAGCTATGAAGAAAAGACCAAATTTTATAAAAAATTCAAGAAAAGTACAGTATTTAATGTAAAGTATTATAATACTGTATTTAGCAGAAAATACAAGTAAGAAGAGTACTGCTTTGGCTGGTTTCTAAATCACATTTGGACATGGTATATTTGTCTCTTTACTAATTTGACAAAAACTGATTCATTTGCCTGGCCTAGAGAAGAAATTCATCACTAACGTTTGGCAAGTGATAAATAAGGTTGGGGGTGCTGCTGTCGGATTAAGAGGAAACATTAACATATGATAGAGAATATAAGTCACAGTAGGGAGGAAAGCAAAAGGAATAAGCCTGGGTATCCAAAAAAGAGATGAGAGAAAAAGGAGGGCAAAGAAATCATAAGTACTACATATGGAATGGAAACTTGGAATAGATGGTTCGAGACAAGATCAAAATGCTTTTCTCCCTGGATTACAATTTGACCATATCCTCAAGTTAGCAATCCTATATTACATAAAAAATTGGCCAAAACACATTTGTCTTTGATTATCACAATAGCACATGGTCAAGATTTGAGGAAATACTCAGTTCTTTAAGAAAAAAGGTTCGAGACAAGATCAATCTTTCATTTAAATGTTCCTTAAATTGTAAGATACATTTAAATGTTCCTTCCACTATTTTGGGATAATTATAGTGATCGAATATTTGGTTTTAAATATAAATTTCTAGATAAGCCCAACTGAGTTCTATATCCACCTCAGACAGATATATCCATATCACAGACCAAGAGGAATTAATGTTTACCAGTTCTGAGAAAAAAAATCTCTTGAAAATCAGACTTTGAAATTTAATGTTACAACTAAACAAGAGCAAACTGTGCATTAAACCTGGCCAAATTACATAATCATGATTGTAAATCATTACTGTCCATCATATCTCTTCCAAAGAATTATAAAAGAGCCCAAATCACCTCCTTCCCTTGAAGATACATCTGATTAAAAACGGAAGAGTTGGCATTTATTTATTCCTATACTTTGGCTAGAGAAGGAAGTCGTGCTAACATTTGTCAAGTAATAAATACAACTGTTCTGTTAGAAAAAATATAAGGAGATTTTAGTTAGGATTTAGCTATGAAGAAAAGACCAAATTTTATAAAAAATTCAAGAAAAGTACAGTATTTAATGTAAAGTATTATAATACTGTATTTAGCAGAAAATACAAGTAAGAAGAGTACTGCTTTGGCTGGTTTCTAAATCACATTTGGACATGGTATATTTGTCTCTTTACTAATTTGACAAAAACTGATTCATTTGCCTGGCCTAGAGAAGAAATTCATCACTAACGTTTGGCAAGTGATAAATAAGGTTGGGGGTGCTGCTGTCGGATTAAGAGGAAACATTAACATATGATAGAGAATATAAGTCACAGTAGGGAGGAAAGCAAAAGGAATAAGCCTGGGTATCCAAAAAAGAGATGAGAGAAAAAGGAGGGCAAAGAAATCATAAGTACTACATATGGAATGGAAACTTGGAATAGATGGTTCGAGACAAGATCAAAATGCTTTTCTCCCTGGATTACAATTTGACCATATCCTCAAGTTAGCAATCCTATATTACATAAAAAATTGGCCAAAACACATTTGTCTTTGATTATCACAATAGCACATGGTCAAGATTTGAGGAAATACTCAGTTCTTTCAAAAGACTATAAAACTCAAGTAACTAGCTTCACAGTAAAATGTAGCCATTACCAGCGAAGAGCTATCCTCCTCGTAAATCAGTTTTATGTATTTGTTTAGAATCTAATCTCATGAATAGAAAGAGTTTGACCTGAATTTTCTTTCATCTGTGACTTGGCTGACACAGTCGAGCAACTGTGGGAGATTATGACCAATATTTTCACGAAGTCTGGAGGCTAAAGTGATCTCTAAGGCACATAGAAGTAGACTGGAGGCATTATATTTACATTCTAGTCTTGATTTGCTTAGAAATGGTACAGGGAGGAAGTGTTAATCTTGAAGCAGACTTAACTCTTCTGGAAAGAAAGTTTGCAAATATGTGTCTGGAAAATTAAGTGCATACTGATTTAATTAATGGCATTGTTATGGTGTAAACTGTATCACCTCAAATTTATATGTTGAAGCCCTAACTTTCAATGTGACTATACTTAGATATGGAGCTTTAAAAGGATAATCAAGGTAAAATGATGTCATATGGGTGGAGGTCTAATTCAATAGAGTTCTTATAATAACAGGATTAGACACCAGAGAATGTTCTGTCTGCACTTATACAGAAACCCTTTTAAATACACACCAGAAGAAAGCTGTCTACAAGCCAGGAAGAGATGTCTCACAGAAACCAATCCTGATAGACCCTTGATTTTGAACCAGTAGCCTCCAGAACAGAGTGAAACTTAATTTCTGTTGTTTAAGGTATTCAGTCTTATTTATTTTTTTTAAGGGCAACCCAAGCAGACTAATACAGATACAGTACTTTAGGAGACATCACTGTTGTTTAAGGGTTATCTCAAAGGTCTTTATTCATGTGTCGGATTAAGAGGAAACATTAACATATGATAGAGAATATAAGTCACAGTAGGGAGGAAAGCAAAAGGAATAAGCCTGGGTATCCAAAAGAGATGAGAGAAAAAGGAGGGCAAAGAAATCATAAGTACTACATATGGAATGGAAACTTGGAATAGATGGTTCGAGACAAGATCAAAATGCTTTTCTCCCTGGATTACAATTTGACCATATCCTCAAGTTAGCAATCCTATATTACATAAAAAATTGGCCAAAACACATTTGTCTTTGATTATCACAATAGCACATGGTCAAGATTTGAGGAAATACTCAGTTCTTTCAAAAGACTATAAAACTCAAGTAACTAGCTTCACAGTAAAATGTAGCCATTACCAGCGAAGAGCTATCCTCCTCGTAAATCAGTTTTATGTATTTGTTTAGAATCTAATCTCATGAATAGAAAGAGTTTGACCTGAATTTTCTTTCATCTGTGACTTGGCTGACACAGTCGAGCAACTGTGGGAGATTATGACCAATATTTTCACGAAGTCTGGAGGCTAAAGTGATCTCTAAGGCACATAGAAGTAGACTGGAGGCATTATATTTACATTCTAGTCTTGATTTGCTTAGAAATGGTACAGGGAGGAAGTGTTAATCTTGAAGCAGACTTAACTCTTCTGGAAAGAAAGTTTGCAAATATGTGTCTGGAAAATTAAGTGCATACTGATTTAATTAATGGCATTGTTATGGTGTAAACTGTATCACCTCAAATTTATATGTTGAAGCCCTAACTTTCAATGTGACTATACTTAGATATGGAGCTTTAAAAGGATAATCAAGGTAAAATGATGTCATATGGGTGGAGGTCTAATTCAATAGAGTTCTTATAATAACAGGATTAGACACCAGAGAATGTTCTGTCTGCACTTATACAGAAACCCTTTTAAATACACACCAGAAGAAAGCTGTCTACAAGCCAGGAAGAGATGTCTCACAGAAACCAATCCTGATAGACCCTTGATTTTGAACCAGTAGCCTCCAGAACAGAGTGAAACTTAATTTCTGTTGTTTAAGGTATTCAGTCTTATTTATTTTTTTTAAGGGCAACCCAAGCAGACTAATACAGATACAGTACTTTAGGAGACATCACTAGAGTTAGAAAGTAACATTTGGGGTCATAGGGGGAACATACATGTTTGGCACTCTGCAAGGCTCTTTATTCATAGACATTGTTTTATTTAGTCCCTTTAATAATTATATGAAACAGTCAACCTCAAAGAACAAGGCTCAGAAAAAATGTAAAGTAACTTGGTCATGTTTTACTGGCAATAATTCAATGAATCTGATTTTAAATCAAGGTCTTCATGACCTGAAGGCTCTACATCTCTAGCATATTTGCTACTTTGTTAATCAGTCACAATCTACAACCACTGTAACACAACATTTTAGTTACCATAACCAAGTGCATGGAAGAAAAGGCACATCTGGAGAGGTTTTTGAAATTATAATTTTCAGGTCTGACAAATGCAGATGTTTAATTCAGTAGCTCTGGGATACATCCAAAAAGCAATTAGGACATTGTTTTTCAATTCCCTCATTTATAAAGTGATACCAAAATTTCCTTTCTTTTTCACAACTTCTCTTTAGAACTGGGATATCCAATATGGTAGCTACTGGCAACACATGGTTATGAGCAATTAAATGTGGCTTATCTGACTTGATCTATAAATATAAAATGTACATTAGATTGTGGAGACTTAGTACAAAAATTATAAAAATCACTAAGTTTTTGTTGGTTACCCTTAGACATAATTTTTAGATGTATCAAATAAAATATACTACTGAAATTAATTTCATTTGTACATTTTAATTTTTTTCTTATTATCATTGTTTTCCTCTTAAAGTCATTGCTTTATGATTAAATATCAATTCAAAACTAAGTGCCTCTTTAGAAGAGACATTTATAAAAGAGGGAAGTACTTTGTGGAAAGATAAAGGAAATGGCAATGCAGTGCTTATTTATGATATGTAACCATTCCAGTAGGTAGGCCATATATATTCAACAGTAAAAACTAGGTGAAATTTTCTTTAGTGGTGGTCTACTGTATGCCCTACTTTTTTTTTTTTTTTTCATGCTTGGAATTAGTGTGTCTGATGAAAATGGCTTTAGGAAATACTTGAAGAAACCACTAGCCCTAAAAGCAGAATTTGCTTGTTATAACATTATCTTTTTTATAACAGTATTATTTATATAGACATTCAATGCAAAATAAATTCAACATTTTCTGATTTTTCTACTATATGATAATTACATTATTTCTGACAGAAATAAGCATTCATCTGAAAACACACAGTGCTGAAGCAGAGAATTTCATATAAATCTCTTAGGTCACATTATACTATATATAGACTATAATACTGTATGCTGACTGTAAAAAAATCTTAGTTTTATGATTTTAAAGTTATATTTTTCTTACATCTATGACTTACAGAGTAATAAACTTCATTATTAATAGGACACATGCCCAGTTCCCATACTTCTCATTCTTACCTGGAGAACTTATATCTACCTTTTAGGTTCTTCTTTTGTAATGGACATTATGATTATTTACTTTGCATTTGTTTTATGAATTAATTGAAACAGTATGTTCATTTTGAAAGGAATTTGACAAAGAAAAATGCTGGTAATAAAGCTTACTGTCTTCCTTCTTTTTCCTTTGTCTTCTTGATTTGCCTTCTCTCCAAACATTTTATACTTGGTCCCAAAAATATGTCACATCTTTTAAAATAGATGGAGTGTTTTTATACATAGAAAACAAAATCCCTACTTCAAAGATTCTATCTGTTAGCCATGAGGTATGAAATACTCTAGACTTAGAATTTAATCAAATTAACAAGTACTTATTTAACTCACTGTTCCTTGGAAGAAAAGCCATGACAAACTTAGACAGCAAATTAAAAAGCAGAGGTATCACTTTGCCAACAGATGTCTATATAGTAGAGTCAAAGCTAAGATCATGTACAGATGTGAGAGTTGGACCATAAAGAAAGTTGAGTGCTGAAGAACTGATGTTTGTGAACCATTAGATTATCGTCTGAAGAGGGATGACTTCAGACTAAGGAGTGGTCTAGTTACAATGAAGTTACAATTTGAACCTATAATCCCCTTGGTAACTTAAGATAGATCAGATATGCCTACCTAAAACCTAAATACCTTTTAATTTTTTTATGGAATTATGCTATCTGAGCTAGATAAATGAAATGGATATAGACTATCAGTTTATTTTGTGTAATAATTATATTTCCTTTTCATTAAACTTCAATATTGAGGACCCACTGTGGTAGATTAATTGCACTAATGGTCCCAGTTAATGGCTTCCTGAGTCTGTGTCACTGGCAATTCTACTACACTATTTCCAGGTGAACAAGTCAAGGATGGCCTTTGTGAATGCAGTTTCGAGGCAGACCAGTAAACTGAGATACTTGGAAGCAAGCCAAAAACAGAGCTGTCTGACACTTAATTCAATGTAGAACCCTGAGGGAGTTACCTGTGCCAGCTGGTAGGCAGTAAAATGGTCCCTCTTGAGAGACCTTTGGACTGCAATGAGATCAAACCAGTCAATCTTAAAGGGAATCAACCCTGAGTATTCTTTGGAAGGATGGATGCTGAAACTGAGGGACCACGGAAGTCCAAGAGCTCAAAAACTGTTTGCAATTATTAAGTGTAGTATATGCAATGTAATCATTCAGTGATCCATTTCTCCTGAGCAGCAGTGCATACAACATAAACTGAGAAAGAATTAGAAATTATATGTTAATATATGTTGGCATATACACATTGTGTACAAAGATTATTTTGACTGTGAATTCTTATTACAAGATTTTCATAGAGAAATAGGAATGTTATATGATGTATAGCACATATTTTATCATGTAACCTGTGAATTGTCGTTTTCAAAGTTTTTTTTTTTTTTTTTTTTTTTGATGACTGAAGATCTCTGTGCCATTAAGGAGAATTTCACTTAAACCTAGTTGCTAAAATTCAGGATGAATTCCTTTTGTCTTATTAAGGAGATAGGACCAAGGGAACACAAATATGAATTCAATTTCTAATTGATTTGTGAACTAACCATTAGAAAATAGCATTTATTTGTTACTTGACATACTTTTATGAAGATACAGCATCACATATGATTATCTAACAGATTCTAAAAAATTGTCATGTAAAGAATTTTTTTTTTAATGGTCAATATTTATTTGTTAAACCTAGATTTCTTTTTTTTTTTTTTTGGCCACTTCTATTGGTCTTTCATTTATCTATTTTCATCCATCGTTGTTCTTTGGCCTCTGTGGGCCTCCCATCGTAGTGGCCTCTGTCACTGCAGAGCACAGGCCCTGGACTCAGCACTCCAGAGCTCTGGCTTCGGCAATTGGACACATCGGTCCAGCCGGTCTGCGGCATGGTGGGATCTTCCCAGGCCAGGGATCGAACCGGCAGCCCTTGCACTGCAAAGTGGTGTGCTTACTCAGTGGACCACAAGGAAAGCCCCTCAGAAATTTTAGCATGAATGCATTTGAGTAGTTCATTTAAGGAACATTTTGTAAAATACGATGTTAGCTTAGTTTACCTCTCAAAGAAAAAGAAGCTACGCTGTGGCAGATTTCTACTCTTAGAACTTATTTTAAAGCATTTTTAAATGTGCAGTACAGTTAAGTGGGAAAGTGTTTCATTATAATGTAAAGCCTGCCCTCTAGTGGTACTAGTGGTTATAAATTCAGGGAAAACCTGAATTTAATGGAAGATTTTAATACTCAGTGGTTTATCATTTTCTTTCTTTCAGAAGAAGTAGCACACTAAAAATAAAACTATTATAAACAAAATACATCAGCTTCCTTCAAATTTACATTGTATCTCTATTGCAGATGCCACTTACAGTTTAAAAATGTATTTTAAATGACTGGGAATATTTATTAAAATTTAAAACACTATTCGGTTTTCATTTGTGGCATTTCCCATTTTACTTGTCCCAGTTTACTTGGTATTGTGATGATCAGCAGTGAATAGGAAGTTACTTTTAGTGGCACATGTGATCTGTTGTTGGGTCGAATGGGACTAAGAATCTTGTATTAATAAGCTTGAGTCTATTTCACTGACTTATTTTGGTCTACTTCATCAGATTATTTTTTTAATTGGCTAATAGTGTCAAGTAGGGAATGGCAACCCACTGCAGTATTCTTCCTTGGAAAATTCCGTGGACAGATAAACCTCTTGGCCTACAGTTCATGGTGTCACAAAGTGTCAGACACGATTGAGCCCCTCCACCCCATAATAATGATTACAAATCTAATGGATATACAAAAATCTTGTTGGAAGATGCTTGTTTATAAAAATAAAAGAACAAAGGAAAACGCTTACTTTAACAGATTGGTCCATTAACACTCTTAACTGTAGTAAGTCCTCAATAGCTCAATCAAGTCCAACTTTTTCTGACCCTTTGGACTGTACTCCGCCAGGCTTCTCTGTCCATAGGATCTTTTCAGGCAAGAATATTGGAATGTGTTGCCATTTCCTCTTCCAGGGGCTCTTCCCCACCAAGGGATCAAACCCTCATCTAGGCGAATTCTTTACCTGCTAAGCCATCAAGGCAGCCCAGCTCACTGCAGAAGTGAGTCTAATTAAGCTGATTAATTCTTGAACAATTTGAGAGGGCACATGGAGAAGAGTGGTTCCATTTCCTTGTTAATTCTACCATAGAGATTTTAAAAAATAAACTGGTAGTTTGAGGTTCTAGGATACATTAAATATAATGATCTGTAACCCAAATTTGTTTCTGTTGTACTTTATGGGCTTAGTTCATTTTGTTTTCATAGGCATTTTGCAAAAATTTTATGCTTTTTTCCCTTGATGAAATACATATATATATATATATATATATTTTTTTTTTTTAAGAAGGAGCAATCTTTTTTCTAGACCTGTACTTAGAAAAATGATCTGTTTAAAAAACCCACAGTCTGCTCAGAGTCACATAACCAACATGGCAAAAAAAATTAAGGTTTGGCCTATAACTGGGATTTTTAAAAGATTCTTAGAACAAAAGCTAAGTAACTGTGTTTAGTGTACAGAAAATGATATGTGTAATTTTTGTCTTTTTTTGGTTTTCTTATCAAATTTAGAGACAAATACTACATCCACTTAAAGAGTAAAATTAGGACTTCCTTGGTTGCCCAGTGGATAGGAATCTTCCTGCCAACAGAGGGGATATTGGTTCAATCCCTAGCCTGGAAAGATTCCACATGCTGAAAAGCAACTACTCCTAACTGCCACGAGACTAAGAATCTTGTATTAATAAGCTTGAGTCTATTTCACTGACTTATTTTGGTCTACTTCATCAGATTATTTTTTTAATTGGCTAATAGTGTCAAGTAGGGAATGGCAACCCACTGCAGTATTCTTCCTTGGAAAATTCCGTGGACAGATAAACCTCTTGGCCTACAGTTCATGGTGTCACAAAGTGTCAGACACGACTGAGCCCCTCCACCCCATAATAATGATTACAAATCTAATGGATATACAAAAATCTTGTTGGAAGATGCTTGTTTATAAAAATAAAAGAACAAAGGAAAACGCTTACTTTAACAGATTGGTCCATTAACACTCTTAACTGTAGTAAGTCCTCAATAGCTCAATCAAGTCCAACTTTTTCTGACCCTTTGGACTGTACTCCGCCAGGCTTCTCTGTCCATAGGATCTTTTCAGGCAAGAATATTGGAATGTGTTGCCATTTCCTCTTCCAGGGGCTCTTCCCCACCAAGGGATCAAACCCTCATCTAGGCGAATTCTTTACCTGCTAAGCCATCAAGGCAGCCCAGCTCACTGCAGAAGTGAGTCTAATTAAGCTGATTAATTCTTGAACAATTTGAGAGGGCACATGGAGAAGAGTGGTTCCATTTCCTTGTTAATTCTACCATAGAGATTTTAAAAAATAAACTGGTAGTTTGAGGTTCTAGGATACATTAAATATAATGATCTGTAACCCAAATTTGTTTCTGTTGTACTTTATGGGCTTAGTTCATTTTGTTTTCATAGGCATTTTGCAAAAATTTTATGCTTTTTTCCCTTGATGAAATACATATATATATATATATTTTTTTTTTTTTTTTAAGAAGGAGCAATCTTTTTTCTAGACCTGTACTTAGAAAAATGATCTGTTTAAAAAACCCACAGTCTGCTCAGAGTCACATAACCAACATGGCAAAAAAAATTAAGGTTTGGCCTATAACTGGGATTTTTAAAAGATTCTTAGAACAAAAGCTAAGTAACTGTGTTTAGTGTACAGAAAATGATATGTGTAATTTTTGTCTTTTTTTGGTTTTCTTATCAAATTTAGAGACAAATACTACATCCACTTAAAGAGTAAAATTAGGACTTCCTTGGTTGCCCAGTGGATAGGAATCTTCCTGCCAACAGAGGGGATATTGGTTCAATCCCTAGCCTGGAAAGATTCCACATGCTGAAAAGCAACTACTCCTAACTGCCACGAGTACTGAACCCTCATGCTCTAAGGCCTGCATGCTGCAACCACTGAAGCCTGTGGGCCTAGACCTGTGCTCCGCCACAAGAGAAGCCACCACAGTGAGAAGTCCACAATGAAGAGTAGCCCCCACCTGCTGCAACCAGAGAAAGCTGGAGCAAAGCAATGAAAACCCAGTGCAGCCAAAAATAAAATAAAAATTTTAAAAAGGGAAAAGCAAAGAGAGTAAAGTTAAATGGATCTTTGTGGATTTATATACCATGAAACCACCACCGTGACTGATGTACTGTGTAGTTCCATCACTTCCTTCAAATTTCATTGTGCTGCTTTGCACTCTGTTCTTCTCTCTGACCCTGCCAGGCAACTGCTGATGTGCTATTCGTCATCATGGTTTACTTTCCATCTTCAAGAACTGTGTGGTTTCTCTTGGTTAAACATCTAGGAATGAAATGACTAGCTCCTATGTTAGGTGTCAGTGCAAGTTTTAGGAAACACCCCATCAGCAGAGATTTTCATTGTTTCTACATTTTTGCCTACACATTGTAGCCTTTAATTTTAAACATGCTAACATGCTCATAGTGGTTTATTTTTTTTTTTTCCATTTGCATTTTCTGATGACTAGTGAGGCTGAGATCATTTATCTGTGTTTATTTACCATCTGTTTATCAAGGAATTTTTCTATTTCAACTAAAGTGTTGACTATTATGGCTAGTTTATGTTTGAGATGACATTTAAAAAGAGGATTTAATTAGAAGTTAGATACTATGAAAAGGTGAATAATAGCTTTCCAAAGATGATCATGTCCTAATCCTCTGCCACTGTGAATGTTACCTTATGTGGCAAAAAGGACTTCACAGATATGATTAAGATTCTTGAGATGGAGAGACTAGGCTGGATAATCCATGTGAGCTGAATGTAAGTACAAGGATTCTTCTAGGAGGGAGACAAGAAATTGGAATCAGTAAGAGATGTGATGATGGAAGCAGACTGTTGGAGCAATACAAAGACGTGGCCCTGAGCTAAGGAATGCAGGCGACCTCTAGAAGGTAAAAAGGCAAAGAGCACATGGACTCTTTCTTAATGTCTCTAGAAGGAAAGCAGGATTTGTGATCTCTAGACATATTAGAGAATAAATGTGTGAATAAATGTGTGTTGGTTTAAAATTGCTTGTGGTAATTTGTTACAGCAGCAAAAGGAAACTAATACAGATATACACACCTGGTTTCAGAAAAAAGATTTGGTTGAAAATGTCATAGTTGGACATATAGATATATTGTTAAATGAGATCATCTGAAAAAGGAAGGGGGATAGACTGGATAATACATCCCAGGAATGAATCCTGGGCATGGAAACACTTAAAGTCTGGAGACATGCCTAGAAAGACCTGCAGAGAGACTAAAGAGCATCTTGAGAGGTAGAAGAAAACCAAACTCATAGTACTTGAAGACTTAACAAAGAGATAGTCATTGGCGCTATTAATAAGAGACTTGTGGGGGATGGTGAGATAAAACACTAAAATATTGGGTTCATGAGAAAATAGAGAAATTTAATTGTAGATAGAAATGTCTCAATAAATTTTGCTGTAATGGGAGGAGAGGGGCTGTCCTAGAGGGGAAAGTAATATCAAGAGATTATTTTTTACAGTGAGAGAAATAATAGCATATTTTTGTGCTGATAACACCATCAATTATAAGTGGAAAACAGACTACCAGAATAGTGAGTAGAGAAATGCCAGAACAGTGTTCTTCTACAGGCAGGAAGACAAATGGCTTTCTTTAGGAATATATTCAGCTCATCCCTTGAAATGGAGGAGAATGCAGAGTATGCAGACACAGATGTAGAAAGTGCGTAGATATCATAGTGGTAGAGAACTAAAGTTTTCTCTGATTGCTTCTGTGTTCTTGATGAAGAAATGCCGTCTATAGAGTCAGGAGTAGAGATATGAAAAGACTGAGGAGGAAGCATGTCTCCTTTGATATAATACTTCTCATATCATTTGCTGCAGAGTTTTTATATCCTTAAAACCTCTCTTATGAATATTTGATTTTTATAAACATTGTCTGTTTAGAGTAGCCTTACATTTACAATAAAATGGAGAGGGCAGTACAGATTCCCTGTATATCCCCATTCCCACACATGCATAGCCTCTGCCATAGTTAACATCACTCATCAAAATAGTACATTTATTTTAAACCAAGTATGAACCTACATTGACACAGCATAAACAAAGTTTATAATTTACTTTAGGGTTCACTTCTGGTGTTGTTTGTTCAATGAATTTGGACAAATACATAGTAACAATACATACAGAACAGTTTCACTAGGCTAAATATGGAGCTTGGAAGTCATAGTTGGACATATAGATATATTGTTAAATGAGATCATCTGAAAAAGGAAGGGGGATAGACTGGATAATACATCCCAGGAATGAATCCTGGGCATGGAAACACTTAAAGTCTGGAGACATGCCTAGAAAGACCTGCAGAGAGACTAAAGAGCATCTTGAGAGGTAGAAGAAAACCAAACTCATAGTACTTGAAGACTTAACAAAGAGATAGTCATTGGCGCTATTAATAAGAGACTTGTGGGGGATGGTGAGATAAAACACTAAAATATTGGGTTCATGAGAAAATAGAGAAATTTAATTGTAGATAGAAATGTCTCAATAAATTTTGCTGTAATGGGAGGAGAGGGGCTGTCCTAGAGGGGAAAGTAATATCAAGAGATTATTTTTTACAGTGAGAGAAATAATAGCATATTTTTGTGCTGATAACACCATCAATTATAAGTGGAAAACAGACTACCAGAATAGTGAGTAGAGAAATGCCAGAACAGTGTTCTTCTACAGGCAGGAAGACAAATGGCTTTCTTTAGGAATATATTCAGCTCATCCCTTGAAATGGAGGAGAATGCAGAGTATGCAGACACAGATGTAGAAAGTGCGTAGATATCATAGTGGTAGAGAACTAAAGTTTTCTCTGATTGCTTCTGTGTTCTTGATGAAGAAATGCCGTCTATAGAGTCAGGAGTAGAGATATGAAAAGACTGAGGAGGAAGCATGTCTCCTTTGATATAATACTTCTCATATCATTTGCTGCAGAGTTTTTATATCCTTAAAACCTCTCTTATGAATATTTGATTTTTATAAACATTGTCTGTTTAGAGTAGCCTTACATTTACAATAAAATGGAGAGGGCAGTACAGATTCCCTGTATATCCCCATTCCCACACATGCATAGCCTCTGCCATAGTTAACATCACTCATCAAAATAGTACATTTATTTTAAACCAAGTATGAACCTACATTGACACAGCATAAACAAAGTTTATAATTTACTTTAGGGTTCACTTCTGGTGTTGTTTGTTCAATGAATTTGGACAAATACATAGTAACATACATCCACCATTAGAGTACCATACAGAACAGTTTCACTAGGCTAAATATGGAGCTTCCAAGGTGGGCTATAGTCCATGGGGCTGCAAAGAGTTGGACACAACTGAGTGACTAAGCATGCATGCATGCCCCTGAAATATCATCTGTGCTCTGCCTACTCATCCCCACTTTTTGCCCTCATTCTAGCAAATATTGTTTCTTTTTTTTCCACCATAATTTTTCCTCTTCTAGAATGTCATCAAGTTGGATCATATAATATGCAACCATTTATACACATAAATTGACTTTTTTCCACTTACAAATATATACTGAAGTTTCCTCTATGTCTTTTTACAGCATGATAGCTCATTTCTTTTTAATGCTAAATAACATTTCATTGTATGGATTTTACCATTTTATGTGTCCATCACTGATTAACAAACATCTTGGTCACTCTCAAGCTTAAGTAATCATGAAAAAAAAAACCTGCTAGTAATATACTTGTGTTTATTTTTGTATGGAGATGCTTTAAACTCTTCTGGGTAAGCACCAATGAGCATAATTGCTAGATTCTATGTTAAAAGTACATTTAGTTTGGAAAAAAAAATCGTGTTAAACTGTGTTCCAAAGGGATTGCACCCTTTTGCATTCCTATCAGCAATGAATGAGATTCCCATTGAGCCACATCTCTCTGGCAAATGATGTCATCCATTCTTTGGATTGTGGCCATTCTGATAGGTATGCCATGGTATATCATTACTGTCCTAATTTATATTGACCTAATATGAGGGAGAGCCATCACATTTGATCTTTTCATATGCTATTTGCCCTAACTCTATCTTCTTTGTTGAGGTGTCCGTTGTGGTCTTTGGCCCATTTTAAAATTGTTCTATTGGTTTCTTGTTGTTGAGTTTGAAGTGTTTTTTTAAAAAATTTAGTAACCGTTTTTCTATATTTTATATTTTAATAGCAATTGTTTATTAGATGTGTCTTTTGACAAAGCTTTCTCCCAGTCTGTGGCTTGATATTTTCTGACACTGTCTTTTGCAGTATAGTTTTTAACATTAATGATGTCCAATTTTAATAATGATCTATTATTTCTTCCATGGTTCATGTTTCTGATGCTGTATCTAAGAAAGCATCACCATACCAGAAGTCACTTTTTTTTTTCTACATTATCTTCTAGAAGTTTCATAATTCTGTGTTTTAAATGTATGCCGATGACCCATTTTGAATTAATTTTTTGTATTTAATTTTAAAAGTTTTGAATTCTAGAGTTTCAGAATCTACTCAGTTGGAGTGCCTAATGTCATTCTTAGACTTGCCTCTGTTTTCCCCTTCTGATCTTTCATCTCTATCCCATCACTTTAGTTCCATTATTCTTCCTGCTTTCCTCTCCTTTAGATTGGATTCCATCACATTTTACTCTTGTGACCTATTTGCATAAACATATTTTATTTGGTACTTAATTACTTTGGAGACCTATTCACCATTTTAAAATAAAAGTTTAGAATGCTGTTTATGATCACATAAATGGCTAGAGATGAGCCATTTTCACTTATATTGGAACAAGATAAAGTAACTAGAAAAGAAGAAATTGATTAGAGAGCATATGTTTAGTACACAGTAAAATAATACCTATAAAATAGCAGCAATTATGAAAATTCTCTTTCTATGTAGAATTAAAGAATCTGGTATTCATGAGTAAAAGAAAATATGTCTAGGTTCTATTTGGCATAATGAGAATTGCCACTGCTATCTAAAGCATATTTGAATAAAATTTATCTTTTTGCTAATTATTAGAGGAGAAATGCAACATTTATTGCTTAAAAATAATTCAAGTCAGAATGATCAGATCCTCTTGATTCTATTTATATGCATTTGGTCAAAGGAGTATTAAGACAGATTTTACACAATGGAATTATTAGAAAAGAAAATAGTGTAATTACATAGTTTAAAACACTATGTATTTGGTATAAACTGTGCCCTGCTAGTATACTAAATGGAGATGAAATTTTGGGGAGGGTCGGATGTTTTAATCTATATTAATACTAATATTACAGAGGTAATAGCTCTCATATTTACACTATTTTTAATATATGATATTTTTCTTTTTTTTTAATAGCAATGGTTTATTAGATGTGTCTTTTGACAAAGCTTTCTCCCAGTCTGTGGCTTGATATTTTCTGACACTGTCTTTTGCAGTATAGTTTTTAACATTAATGATGTCCAATTTTAATAATGATCTATTATTTCTTCCATGGTTCATGTTTCTGATGCTGTATCTAAGAAAGCATCACCATACCAGAAGTCACTTTTTTTTTTCTACATTATCTTCTAGAAGTTTCATAATTCTGTGTTTTAAATGTATGCCGATGACCCATTTTGAATTAATTTTTTGTATTTAATTTTAAAAGTTTTGAATTCTAGAGTTTCAGAATCTACTCAGTTGGAGTGCCTAATGTCATTCTTAGACTTGCCTCTGTTTTCCCCTTCTGATCTTTCATCTCTATCCCATCACTTTAGTTCCATTATTCTTCCTGCTTTCCTCTCCTTTAGATTGGATTCCATCACATTTTACTCTTGTGACCTATTTGCATAAACATATTTTATTTGGTACTTAATTACTTTGGAGACCTATTCACCATTTTAAAATAAAAGTTTAGAATGCTGTTTATGATCACATAAATGGCTAGAGATGAGCCATTTTCACTTATATTGGAACAAGATAAAGTAACTAGAAAAGAAGAAATTGATTAGAGAGCATATGTTTAGTACACAGTAAAATAATACCTATAAAATAGCAGCAATTATGAAAATTCTCTTTCTATGTAGAATTAAAGAATCTGGTATTCATGAGTAAAAGAAAATATGTCTAGGTTCTATTTGGCATAATGAGAATTGCCACTGCTATCTAAAGCATATTTGAATAAAATTTATCTTTTTGCTAATTATTAGAGGAGAAATGCAACATTTATTGCTTAAAAATAATTCAAGTCAGAATGATCAGATCCTCTTGATTCTATTTATATGCATTTGGTCAAAGGAGTATTAAGACAGATTTTACACAATGGAATTATTAGAAAAGAAAATAGTGTAATTACATAGTTTAAAACACTATGTATTTGGTATAAACTGTGCCCTGCTAGTATACTAAATGGAGATGAAATTTTGGGGAGGGTCGGATGTTTTAATCTATATTAATACTAATATTACAGAGGTAATAGCTCTCATATTTACACTATTTTTAATATATGATATTTTTTATACTTAAGACTGTATTTACCTTGGTGAATACCAAAAAGGTATTCATTTTCAAAGTTCATTTTATTTAGACCATCTACAGAAGAAAAGTCACGGATTTATTAAAAGTGCATTATTATAATCAAATGCATTTGATTTTTTTTCCCACTCATTTGGTCAAATGAGTGGAAATTCTCATTATGCCAAATGGAACCTAATTCTCAAATTTATGATTTCACCTACATATTAACCAGGAAGAAGTTAAGGTAGATAGATCATATACATATATGGAAACAGCATGGATTAAGTTACTGGTTCAAGTAGTATGCAATGTTATTTGGTCCTAATTTTGAACAATAAGGAACATTTGTTGCACATAAACTGAATGTTATATCAATGTGAGTTTCTGTATCTAGTTTAACCTTAACTGTAAATAGTGTTTGGTTAGTCTTTTCACTATCGCTATTAGGAAACTACACTACAGGGTGCTTATGTTCTTCAGTATTATTCTTGAAATTTGTATATGCGTGGGTGATTAACTGTCCTTAGGGATGTTTGAAATAGTTTTTCATTGATGACATGAATGGTATGAAAATTCATGGTTTGGCTAGAAGATTTTACCCATTCCCCACTAGAAAGTCTAACATTCTCCCATGTAAAGATGCCCAACTAAATGGAGACTTTTCTGACCAATCTGACAAGAGGCTTTTGGTTGATCCTGCCATCAGAATATGGTTACCTCTACCTGAGACTGAAACTTCCTATCAAGGTGCTTCCTCAAACGTGTCAGGACAGAGTGAGATCTTCAGTAAGCCTACAGGAACAGATTGCTTAGCTATTTTGTGCTGGTGTTCTAGTCAATGTTTATATCTTTATCAGAATTTGGAATAAGACTTGCAGTTATTGTAACATGCCAGCTGGTGCTGAGATAGTAGAAGAGAAGATGCATAGCTCCTACCTACCTCTAACTGCCAGAGGCTACCAATATTTACCCAAAATACCCAAGAATTGCTCAACAGTCAATTGGCTGGGGGCCATTCAGCACAATCAGATGAGGAGAAAATCTTGAATGTGCTATGCAAATCAGTAACACTTGAGAAGCAGAGACAACTTTGAGAAAATCTTTTGTAACAATTTGCTTTGGAGATAGAACTCTTGAGCAAGTATCCTGAGAGAAGAAATCAATTAGTAATTAAAATGGAATATATTTTTAAATCACTGAAGAATTTCTGATCACATTTTCTCTGGACTAGAGCTCAAGTGAGGTTAGATAGAGCCAAACATTTACCAGTCTCATAATGATGTTCCACCTAGAGGGACAGTGTTTGATGTGATCACACATGTGGAAATGCAAGGGATATGTCATAGGAGGCACTGATCCTGGTCTATTCTTTTATTACTCATCTCAAATGGGTCCTATGTGCAAAACAGCAATCACTTCAGCTTACAAACTACTCTTCCATGTGACCAGTGCATGCTATCTCCTCTCTTCAACCATCAACACTGACTCCTATCCTACTCACTGACAAAATACATGCAATTGGAAGAGAATCTCCATATGATTCTAATCACATATAAAATCTACCTGCGTCTGTGCAAATACTCCTTGCTTTTTCCCCTGTTCCTCTGGTTTAATTTTCAGTGACCTTAGCTAAGTTTGTATCCTCTAGTTAAGCACAAGAATTCATCGTATTTTACATACTTAATTCCATTATTCTAGCAATTTTCTCCTCTTTGTTCAAAATAATATTTTTTCCATTCTTTTGGATTCTTCGTAAAGATGCCCAACTAAATGGAGACTTTTCTGACCAATCTGACAAGAGGCTTTTGGTTGATCCTGCCATCAGAATATGGTTACCTCTACCTGAGACTGAAACTTCCTATCAAGGTGCTTCCTCAAACGTGTCAGGACAGAGTGAGATCTTCAGTAAGCCTACAGGAACAGATTGCTTAGCTATTTTGTGCTGGTGTTCTAGTCAATGTTTATATCTTTATCAGAATTTGGAATAAGACTTGCAGTTATTGTAACATGCCAGCTGGTGCTGAGATAGTAGAAGAGAAGATGCATAGCTCCTACCTACCTCTAACTGCCAGAGGCTACCAATATTTACCCAAAATACCCAAGAATTGCTCAACAGTCAATTGGCTGGGGGCCATTCAGCACAATCAGATGAGGAGAAAATCTTGAATGTGCTATGCAAATCAGTAACACTTGAGAAGCAGAGACAACTTTGAGAAAATCTTTTGTAACAATTTGCTTTGGAGATAGAACTCTTGAGCAAGTATCCTGAGAGAAGAAATCAATTAGTAATTAAAATGGAATATATTTTTAAATCACTGAAGAATTTCTGATCACATTTTCTCTGGACTAGAGCTCAAGTGAGGTTAGATAGAGCCAAACATTTACCAGTCTCATAATGATGTTCCACCTAGAGGGACAGTGTTTGATGTGATCACACATGTGGAAATGCAAGGGATATGTCATAGGAGGCACTGATCCTGGTCTATTCTTTTATTACTCATCTCAAATGGGTCCTATGTGCAAAACAGCAATCACTTCAGCTTACAAACTACTCTTCCATGTGACCAGTGCATGCTATCTCCTCTCTTCAACCATCAACACTGACTCCTATCCTACTCACTGACAAAATACATGCAATTGGAAGAGAATCTCCATATGATTCTAATCACATATAAAATCTACCTGCGTCTGTGCAAATACTCCTTGCTTTTTCCCCTGTTCCTCTGGTTTAATTTTCAGTGACCTTAGCTAAGTTTGTATCCTCTAGTTAAGCACAAGAATTCATCGTATTTTACATACTTAATTCCATTATTCTAGCAATTTTCTCCTCTTTGTTCAAAATAATATTTTTTCCATTCTTTTGGATTCTTCACATCCATTCTTAGTTCTCCAATTCTAAAACCAAGACTTTCTTGATTCTGGTATTTAACACAATAGTCAAAGGCCAAGTTTCATTTATATGACCTTTTAGCTATGTTAAATACAATTGTTTGCTTTCCCCTTCTTGAAGAAAAATTTTCACCTAACTTATAGGAAACCAAGTGGCTTCCCCCAGTTGTCTCACTTTATAGGCCTCTAGTTCTCAATACATTTAAATAGATGATTTAAAATTAATAAATTCAAAATAGAACTCTTTCTTTGCACTTCTAAACCTGCTCTTTCCTCAGTCTTTTGCATGTATACTGTGGCAGCTTCATTATTCCAATTACCTAAGCAAATCCCAGTATCATCCTTGAAATGGGGACTTCAATGTAGCAAATAAACATACGGACATCAAGGGCAATGGAGGTGGTGTGGGATGGCCTGGATGGCATATATGCACTGCCATATATAAAACAGATAATAGAACAGACTGTATAGCACAGCAAATTCTACCCAATACTCTATGATGACATCACCGGAAAGGAAATTCAAAAAAGAGGGATGTATTTATACATTTGGCTAATTCACTTTGCAGTGTACTAGAGATTAACACAACTTTGTAAAGCAACTATATTTAAATTTAAAAAAAGCAGATAAACAATGAGGACCTATTGTATAGCACAGAGAACTGTATCTTATAATATCTTAGATAGATAGCAACCACAGTTTATGCTCTTAATTTCCACCAAATTTCATATATAATACCTTATAATAGCATATAATGGAAAACAATATGAAGAAACTTATATGCATGTTTATGTAACTGAATCATTTTGCTGTACACCAGAAACTAGTACAACATTATAAATCAACTAGACTCCAACAAATTTTAAAATAAAAAAAATATTATCCTTGACTCTTCTTTTCTAAATCCTGTTTAACCTCTCAAGAAGTTCTGTCTGCTGGCTCCAACTTCAAACTACACCTTGAACATTACTACAGTATTAATATCACCTCCTAGAAAAGACATCATGATGTCTTAATCACATTCCAGACTAATTTTCCATTCTTGGATTCTTCACATCCATTCTTAGTTCTCCAATTCTAAAACCAAGACTTTCTTGATTCTGGTATTTAACACAATAGTCAAAGGCCAAGTTTCATTTATATGACCTTTTAGCTATGTTAAATACAATTGTTTGCTTTCCCCTTCTTGAAGAAAAATTTTCACCTAACTTATAGGAAACCAAGTGGCTTCCCCCAGTTGTCTCACTTTATAGGCCTCTAGTTCTCAATACATTTAAATAGATGATTTAAAATTAATAAATTCAAAATAGAACTCTTTCTTTGCACTTCTAAACCTGCTCTTTCCTCAGTCTTTTGCATGTATACTGTGGCAGCTTCATTATTCCAATTACCTAAGCAAATCCCAGTATCATCCTTGAAATGGGGACTTCAATGTAGCAAATAAACATACGGACATCAAGGGCAATGGAGGTGGTGTGGGATGGCCTGGATGGCATATATGCACTGCCATATATAAAACAGATAATAGAACAGACTGTATAGCACAGCAAATTCTACCCAATACTCTATGATGACATCACCGGAAAGGAAATTCAAAAAAGAGGGATGTATTTATACATTTGGCTAATTCACTTTGCAGTGTACTAGAGATTAACACAACTTTGTAAAGCAACTATATTTAAATTTAAAAAAAGCAGATAAACAATGAGGACCTATTGTATAGCACAGAGAACTGTATCTTATAATATCTTAGATAGATAGCAACCACAGTTTATGCTCTTAATTTCCACCAAATTTCATATATAATACCTTATAATAGCATATAATGGAAAACAATATGAAGAAACTTATATGCATGTTTATGTAACTGAATCATTTTGCTGTACACCAGAAACTAGTACAACATTATAAATCAACTAGACTCCAACAAATTTTAAAATAAAAAAAATATTATCCTTGACTCTTCTTTTCTAAATCCTGTTTAACCTCTCAAGAAGTTCTGTCTGCTGGCTCCAACTTCAAACTACACCTTGAACATTACTACAGTATTAATATCACCTCCCTAGAAAAAGACATCATGATGTCTTAATCACTGTAATCACTGCACAGATTTCTAATTTTTACAATTTCTCATGTGTTTTGTATAGTCTACTCTCAGTATAGCAGTCAACTAGAATCCTCCATAGGATAGTATAGGATTATATCTCAACAACTTTCTACTTTATAAAAGGCTTCCTAGTGGTCTACATGACCTTTCATGACCTGATCATCCAATTTCTCTCTGCACATATCTCCTCTTGTTCATTTAGTCTCTCATTCTATCTGAGTCTCATAGGTCTTTTGACTCTTTCCCAATAACACTAGGCAGGAATTGTTCTTTTTTGTTCCCTTTGAAAGGGGTGAATAGGCAGACTTGGTAAGGAGGCCCATGGTTTCCAAGGAGGAGAAGGAGGGGGAGGGAAAACAAGCATTTTCTAGCCTAAAATGTTTGCTGTGATAAAGATCTACTCTGAAACTAACTTCATTGTCTTATGGATGCAAACTATTTTGCATTGGAATGTCTCATCTACTCTTGAAGCCTGGAGACAATCCTCTGGCTAATCTGATGTTAATGTTGTGGGAGTGGGTCTAGTAAGACCTTTATAACCTTAAAGTACTCTTTTTTATCTATAGTTAATAACCAACTGGAAAGTACAAGATGCCTTGCCTAAACTAGCTTCTGGGGGTGCTCTTCTATCCCCTTTCCAGTTCCTTTTAGCTGGAAGCTTTCTCTCTTTTTTTTCTTTAATAAAACTTTGTCTGCATGAAGCTCTGACTGACCAAAGCCAAGGCTTTTGATTCCAATATGAAATTCTCCTTTGTAGGTGAAGAATCCAATATCTTTCACTCATAGTATGCCATCTACCGTCATCTATCATCTTCATGTGAAAAACACTTTTGTGTTAAAACATACAGCTTACTCCCTTGACATTTTATTATTTTATTTGGCTTTTACAGACTTTTGTTGTTTAAAGTTTTGTATAATCACAAATTCATCATAGGCATATACTTGACCCTTCCCACCTGAGTCCCCCTCCCTATTCCCCCATCCCAACCCTCCAGGTTGTTGCCTGGCCTCAAGTAAGATACCTTAGTTTCACAGATCATTCTGTTACATTTCTGCATCCAAATGTTGTATTAATATCACCTCCTAGAAAAGACATCATGATGTCTTAATCACTGTAATCACTGCACAGATTTCTAATTTTACAATTTCTCATGTGTTTTGTATAGTCTACTCTCAGTATAGCAGTCAACTAGAATCCTCCATAGGATAGTATAGGATTATATCTCAACAACTTTCTACTTTATAAAAGGCTTCCTAGTGGTCTACATGACCTTTCATGACCTGATCATCCAATTTCTCTCTGCACATATCTCCTCTTGTTCATTTAGTCTCTCATTCTATCTGAGTCTCATAGGTCTTTTGACTCTTTCCCAATAACACTAGGCAGGAATTGTTCTTTTTTGTTCCCTTTGAAAGGGGTGAATAGGCAGACTTGGTAAGGAGGCCCATGGTTTCCAAGGAGGAGAAGGAGGGGGAGGGAAAACAAGCATTTTCTAGCCTAAAATGTTTGCTGTGATAAAGATCTACTCTGAAACTAACTTCATTGTCTTATGGATGCAAACTATTTTGCATTGGAATGTCTCATCTACTCTTGAAGCCTGGAGACAATCCTCTGGCTAATCTGATGTTAATGTTGTGGGAGTGGGTCTAGTAAGACCTTTATAACCTTAAAGTACTCTTTTTTATCTATAGTTAATAACCAACTGGAAAGTACAAGATGCCTTGCCTAAACTAGCTTCTGGGGGTGCTCTTCTATCCCCTTTCCAGTTCCTTTTAGCTGGAAGCTTTCTCTCTTTTTTTTCTTTAATAAAACTTTGTCTGCATGAAGCTCTGACTGACCAAAGCCAAGGCTTTTGATTCCAATATGAAATTCTCCTTTGTAGGTGAAGAATCCAATATCTTTCACTCATAGTATGCCATCTACCGTCATCTATCATCTTCATGTGAAAAACACTTTTGTGTTAAAACATACAGCTTACTCCCTTGACATTTTATTATTTTATTTGGCTTTTACAGACTTTTGTTGTTTAAAGTTTTGTATAATCACAAATTCATCATAGGCATATACTTGACCCTTCCCACCTGAGTCCCCCTCCCTATTCCCCCATCCCAACCCTCCAGGTTGTTGCCTGGCCTCAAGTAAGATACCTTAGTTTCACAGATCATTCACAATGGTTATCTCTTTTTCATACCATAATGCAGGTTCCCATGTTACTCTTTCCAAACCTCTCACTCACTCTTCCCTCCCACTTATGTCCATAGGTCTGTTCTCCATGTCTGTTTCTCCATCGTTGGTCCTTGACACTTTAAAGTGTTTGTTTAAGGATCACTCTTTCAGACTCTCTTTAGCCAATCTTAAAATTTGCAAACATACCCTAGACTTAGAAAACCATCCATCTCTCTTCCTTTTAAAAACTGTCTCCTTAAAGAAAAGAAAAATAAAAACAAAAAAACCTTACTCCCTAGCATTTAATACATTCTCACATACTTAGTTTTTTATTATTTATTTTATCATCTTTACCAAATTCAGGGACTTGAGATTCATAAGAAGAGGTTTTCTTTCACCTACTCTCTCTCTCTCCCTCTCACCTCCTATTCCTTCTTCCTTTTTTCTTCTTCAAGTACATTAATTTAATCTTTATATCTGTCTTCTGGTATAAATGTTCATCCTCTCCATTTTTTAATTAAGAAACTGAAGCATAGTGATGTTTATTCAGTTACTCCAAAACCCAGAGTTTATAAGGTATGGAGCTGAGATTCAAGCCTGAGTAGACTACAACCACAGTCCATGTTCTTAATTTCTACTGAATTTTGTTCACTGATGTAGAGTGATACGACAGATGTTTAAATATTTGTTCAGTGGAGTATCCCATACCATTCGGGTGGCATGTCCTGCTGTCTGCAGGTATAACCTGTTCTTATACATATAATGTGTGATTCTTCACTTGGATTCTACAAAGTAGTGATCATTAGGAAGAGAAAAACCACTGAACTCCAGCCATTTCAGAAGTCTTTTACTGAATTCAGAAGATCTAGACTTATATGTCATTATAGAAGTTACTAACACCACATAGCCACTGAGACATTGAAATGTAGCTGATTTGAGTTGAAATGTGGGTAAATGTAAGCAACACACTGTATTTCAAAATTTAGCATTAAAATGTAAATTATCTCATTAATGCATCCCTATTATGTATTGATAATATTTGGGGTTCATTGAATCAAATAAATGTTTATGTTAAAAATTAAATTTCCCTATTTCTTTTACTTTTTTGCTTAAAAGTTACACATGTTGCTCACATTATATTTCATTTCAACAATGATAATATAGACACTAGCTGGAAGGCAAAAGCTGCTTGTAAAGGCAGTGGTGTGGCCTATTAAGGCTTAGTCTGTCAGCAAGGATGACGACTGAGATTTTAGAGAAAAGATCAAGATGATTAGCTCACCCTTAATGACATTTTTAAGACAACAATTTCTCCAGTTCACTTCCATCCTTTACTCAGATGCCCTAGAAAGCATATCTTTGCTATTTATACTGTTGTTAACTATGTAAATGAAACTTAAGGAAACTGTTAATATATCATTGAAACAAATCTCTAGCAATATGGTATACTATGGTATAGCTGTTTCATCAAGCATAAAACTGAATTCTGTTATCTGACTAAACTTTAGTAAAGTTGATATTTAAATTGTTAATATCTCTACAGAGAAGAGATAGGGTCTCAATCTCTGGACTGTAAATAAACTAATTCTGGCCTGTATGTGTTTTCAGTGAAGTATATAGTAACTACTTCACATAATTTCTCTTTAGCATCACAAAGGGGAACATTAACATCATATTTGGCAAAGTAGATTGAGAATTTCTGCAAGACCATGTTCAGTGTATTTTCTAGAAAATATATGATCTGGTACAAGTGGTAATATTGAATTGATTTACAAAATAGTAAAGAAACTTTCAGAAGGTGAGATTTTTCTTGTCTGAATTATAAATACATGTCTGTTGTCTGGCAACTTTCCATGTCATAATATTTCAAACAAATTGCTTAGCTATCATTGTATAATGTGAGAAACATCAGATTCCTCTTCTATGGTACCTTTAAAACTTTAGACTACCTATCATTTCCTCATTGAAAATATTGTGTGCAGAAGTGTTATACTGAGATTGTGACAACAGAGGCCAGTAAAACACTATGTTTTGTAATTTCACAAGAGGAAATCATCTTGATAGTGTGGGAAGAAAAAATCCAGCATCGCCAACATGTATGCCTTATTCAGCTCTAGTTATATACCAAAATATTTTATTTTCATACGGAAGAGAAAATTAAAGTGCATTTTTAGGAAAAGAAGAGTTGGCACGAAACCTGAAGATCACTTGTGAACTTTAGCCATATAGTTAAAATTTAAACTTTCTGTTGCTAGTGAATGGTATTTTTTTCTTTTGTTTTGTTAACTGTTTAAAAATAGAGACTTTGGGGATATATGTACATTTAAATTTATATCCAATTTTCTTTTTTGCTACAACACTTGAATGCTAATAATAAAGGGTCTGGATCATGAACTGCTTTTATAGCAATACAATGAAATATGTGTACTTGCTTTTATAGCCTTTACTCAGATGCCCTAGAAAGCATATCTTTGCTATTTATACTGTTGTTAACTATGTAAATGAAACTTAAGGAAACTGTTAATATATCATTGAAACAAATCTCTAGCAATATGGTATACTATGGTATAGCTGTTTCATCAAGCATAAAACTGAATTCTGTTATCTGACTAAACTTTAGTAAAGTTGATATTTAAATTGTTAATATCTCTACAGAGAAGAGATAGGGTCTCAATCTCTGGACTGTAAATAAACTAATTCTGGCCTGTATGTGTTTTCAGTGAAGTATATAGTAACTACTTCACATAATTTCTCTTTAGCATCACAAAGGGGAACATTAACATCATATTTGGCAAAGTAGATTGAGAATTTCTGCAAGACCATGTTCAGTGTATTTTCTAGAAAATATATGATCTGGTACAAGTGGTAATATTGAATTGATTTACAAAATAGTAAAGAAACTTTCAGAAGGTGAGATTTTTCTTGTCTGAATTATAAATACATGTCTGTTGTCTGGCAACTTTCCATGTCATAATATTTCAAACAAATTGCTTAGCTATCATTGTATAATGTGAGAAACATCAGATTCCTCTTCTATGGTACCTTTAAAACTTTAGACTACCTATCATTTCCTCATTGAAAATATTGTGTGCAGAAGTGTTATACTGAGATTGTGACAACAGAGGCCAGTAAAACACTATGTTTTGTAATTTCACAAGAGGAAATCATCTTGATAGTGTGGGAAGAAAAAATCCAGCATCGCCAACATGTATGCCTTATTCAGCTCTAGTTATATACCAAAATATTTTATTTTCATACGGAAGAGAAAATTAAAGTGCATTTTTAGGAAAAGAAGAGTTGGCACGAAACCTGAAGATCACTTGTGAACTTTAGCCATATAGTTAAAATTTAAACTTTCTGTTGCTAGTGAATGGTATTTTTTTCTTTTGTTTTGTTAACTGTTTAAAAATAGAGACTTTGGGGATATATGTACATTTAAATTTATATCCAATTTTCTTTTTTGCTACAACACTTGAATGCTAATAATAAAGGGTCTGGTCATCTCCCATGAACTGCTTTTATAGCAATACAATGAAATATGTGTAGTTCATTTGCAGTACCTATTTTATGAGCCTGAGTGTAATCAATTAAAAGGAGGGGCATATTCTGAGTTCATGAACACTTTTTTCTAGCTCACAGATCTTCCCATCAAAGTAAAATTTTAATTGAATTTTGTTCATATTTTGGAAGGGTGAAGAGTGGATTAAAAAAAAAAAAAACCTATTAGCTCATTATAGACTTTTTTCAATATAAGTCATCATAGTAAAATACAGACTTATTTATTTTTGCCAACGTAAATTTTGGCAAAAAACCATTGAATCCTGCCTAGATTTGCTTTAAACAATATAAGCCTATTTTCTTCTCAGAAGTTCTAGACAGGTCAGTGAAACAACCTTTAAAGTATAACAGCTGACAAAAAGACTTTTAGGTAAAAGCATAAAAATCTGTTCAACACATGACAGAGGTAACTGCATGGGTAATAAGAAAACAGTGTTTTTTTTTTTTTTTTTTTTGGGATTTTTATATGCCTTCCTAAGTTCAAGAGTAATACAGTTTGCAATCACATATGTTAGAGAAATCAAGAATTCTATCCTTCTGCCAAATCTAATGGAACATCATGGTAATTTTAGTTACTTTAACTTTACTCAGATAGGTTATTTCATACTGGAGTTGGAGTTAGGCAATGACCTTACTCACAGCTTCATAGTAAACCGTATGATAATTTTTGGTGTTTGAAATGACTAGTTGTGATGTTTTCATAACACCGTCTTGCTTGTATATATAAAACACTAAGAACTTATTCCATTCAAATTCTTTGCTCTTAAATCACAGCAAACTATGAAGAGGCTATGTAGAAGCTTGAGTTTAGATTTATGTTAGAATGGAAATAAAGCAAAATTCAGTTGATTTCAGTATGAATAAATTTTAACCAATTGACTAAAGAATAAATGATTGAAAACATTTTAGCAAATATCTGTTTGCCTCAGTGTAGTTTAAAAATAGAGACTTTGGGGATATATGTACATTTAAATTTATATCCAATTTTCTTTTTTGCTACAACACTTGAATGCTAATAATAAAGGGTCTGGTCATCTCCCATGAACTGCTTTTATAGCAATACAATGAAATATGTGTAGTTCATTTGCAGTACCTATTTTATGAGCCTGAGTGTAATCAATTAAAAGGAGGGGCATATTCTGAGTTCATGAACACTTTTTTCTAGCTCACAGATCTTCCCATCAAAGTAAAATTTTAATTGAATTTTGTTCATATTTTGGAAGGGTGAAGAGTGGATTAAAAAAAAAAAAAAACCTATTAGCTCATTATAGACTTTTTTCAATATAAGTCATCATAGTAAAATACAGACTTATTTATTTTTGCCAACGTAAATTTTGGCAAAAAACCATTGAATCCTGCCTAGATTTGCTTTAAACAATATAAGCCTATTTTCTTCTCAGAAGTTCTAGACAGGTCAGTGAAACAACCTTTAAAGTATAACAGCTGACAAAAAGACTTTTAGGTAAAAGCATAAAAATCTGTTCAACACATGACAGAGGTAACTGCATGGGTAATAAGAAAACAGTGTTTTTTTTTTTTTTTTTTTAATTTGGTATTTTTATATGCCTTCCTAAGTTCAAGAGTAATACAGTTTGCAATCACATATGTTAGAGAAATCAAGAATTCTATCCTTCTGCCAAATCTAATGGAACATCATGGTAATTTTAGTTACTTTAACTTTACTCAGATAGGTTATTTCATACTGGAGTTGGAGTTAGGCAATGACCTTACTCACAGCTTCATAGTAAACCGTATGATAATTTTTGGTGTTTGAAATGACTAGTTGTGATGTTTTCATAACACCGTCTTGCTTGTATATATAAAACACTAAGAACTTATTCCATTCAAATTCTTTGCTCTTAAATCACAGCAAACTATGAAGAGGCTATGTAGAAGCTTGAGTTTAGATTTATGTTAGAATGGAAATAAAGCAAAATTCAGTTGATTTCAGTATGAATAAATTTTAACCAATTGACTAAAGAATAAATGATTGAAAACATTTTAGCAAATATCTGTTTGCCTCAGTGTAGTAATATAGTGGATCCTGTGACATCCTTTCTCACATGATATAAATGTTATTATGGTATATATTTTTGATTTGTGTTCATCTTTGTAAATTACTTCATATTATCTACATTCAGTTCATTTGTTCTTGATCCTCTTACTTTTCATGAAGTCAGAAAATTATGGAATCAGAAATAAGACATTTAAATAATCATCCATTTGATGGATGACTGACTTTATGTGAGTAATTTCCAGCATTTTCTAGAAAACAGCTAGAATATAACATGCTTTTTATGGCCCTCAATAGTGCAAGCCTCAGAGGTGTGCAAAACAGTATTTATTACCATTAAGATGTATCTGAATCAGAACCAGGCAAACTTGCATATCGTGTGATCCAGTAATTAACTTGAAGTCATTGCTAACAAATTTACATGACTTCATTTCAATCACATGAAAAAATATACACATATTTCATGGCAAAACTATGATTTAAATAGGGTTTCACTGGCACTAGAATACAATTCATTCAAGATCTCTAGGTCAAAAACTTGAAAGCCAGTTCAGAAAGTCACTTATTTACTGGTGAATTGAACTAGTCTTATGGTAGCATTTAGGATCTAGGGCTTTTATACAGTAAACTTTGTATTCATTGTGGTTTTTATTCTTGAGATTTCATCACTCTGTACATCTGTGTATATATTTCAAATACTTTAAAGACAAACAAAATGTAACAGTATGGTAATTTTAGTTACTTTAACTTTACTCAGATAGGTTATTTCATACTGGAGTTGGAGTTAGGCAATGACCTTACTCACAGCTTCATAGTAAACCGTATGATAATTTTTGGTGTTTGAAATGACTAGTTGTGATGTTTTCATAACACCGTCTTGCTTGTATATATAAAACACTAAGAACTTATTCCATTCAAATTCTTTGCTCTTAAATCACAGCAAACTATGAAGAGGCTATGTAGAAGCTTGAGTTTAGATTTATGTTAGAATGGAAATAAAGCAAAATTCAGTTGATTTCAGTATGAATAAATTTTAACCAATTGACTAAAGAATAAATGATTGAAAACATTTTAGCAAATATCTGTTTGCCTCAGTGTAGTAATATAGTGGATCCTGTGACATCCTTTCTCACATGATATAAATGTTATTATGGTATATATTTTTGATTTGTGTTCATCTTTGTAAATTACTTCATATTATCTACATTCAGTTCATTTGTTCTTGATCCTCTTACTTTTCATGAAGTCAGAAAATTATGGAATCAGAAATAAGACATTTAAATAATCATCCATTTGATGGATGACTGACTTTATGTGAGTAATTTCCAGCATTTTCTAGAAAACAGCTAGAATATAACATGCTTTTTATGGCCCTCAATAGTGCAAGCCTCAGAGGTGTGCAAAACAGTATTTATTACCATTAAGATGTATCTGAATCAGAACCAGGCAAACTTGCATATCGTGTGATCCAGTAATTAACTTGAAGTCATTGCTAACAAATTTACATGACTTCATTTCAATCACATGAAAAAATATACACATATTTCATGGCAAAACTATGATTTAAATAGGGTTTCACTGGCACTAGAATACAATTCATTCAAGATCTCTAGGTCAAAAACTTGAAAGCCAGTTCAGAAAGTCACTTATTTACTGGTGAATTGAACTAGTCTTATGGTAGCATTTAGGATCTAGGGCTTTTATACAGTAAACTTTGTATTCATTGTGGTTTTTATTCTTGAGATTTCATCACTCTGTACATCTGTGTATATATTTCAAATACTTTAAAGACAAACACATGAACAGTAGCATATTCCTAGTACAGAAAATAGTAGTATATATATATATTTTTTTTTAAAAATGAGTGAGAAGTTTATGCTACCTGGAACTTAAAAATAGAAATACATGAACAGAGAATAAGCTTATTCACCTGAAAATGCCAGTAGGGTGAATAGTTCAAGAAAACTATAATATAGCATTTTGATGTATTTGGAACCAAGATCAATAAAGAACTTTTTAAATGTTTCACTAGAGGCATTAATGAGGCTGTTATCATTGAGTAGTTTCTCTTGCTAACTCCCAAAGTGCTAATAACATAATAATATAGAATGAAATCCTAATAGAATAATAATTTCAGCCAGCAACCCAGAATAGAAACTTTTATTATGTGTGCTGTGGGGTCATTTGTGTAAATATTCCAAAGAATCAAGTGGTTGTTTGCATTAGTGTTATTAGAACTACAGGAGCCTTCAAAGGAAAGCAAATGCCACTTTATTTAAAACAGCTTCCACCATAATTCCACCTGACTGACCCTTTCACCTTTCTCAAAGCTTTGTTCAAACCTCATCCTTTCATTGAACCCTACCTGACAAGTTTATATGACTCTATCCCCTATCCCTCCAGTCCCATAACCTCTTAAATTCTGATTTCTATCTTCTTGTTCTACTATCCACTCCCTCCACCCATATCAATCTAAGACCGGGATTTCCAGAAAAGTATGACTTCTGTTAAATCTTGAATCTTTCAGCACAGTAACTATGGTACTAGGACATATTTGTATACTAAGTCACTCAGTCATGTCCAAATCTGTGTGACCCTATGGACTGTAGCCTGCCAGGAAAAATATACACATATTTCATGGCAAAACTATGATTTAAATAGGGTTTCACTGGCACTAGAATACAATTCATTCAAGATCTCTAGGTCAAAAACTTGAAAGCCAGTTCAGAAAGTCACTTATTTACTGGTGAATTGAACTAGTCTTATGGTAGCATTTAGGATCTAGGGCTTTTATACAGTAAACTTTGTATTCATTGTGGTTTTTATTCTTGAGATTTCATCACTCTGTACATCTGTGTATATATTTCAAATACTTTAAAGACAAACACATGAACAGTAGCATATTCCTAGTACAGAAAATAGTAGTATATATATATATATTTTTTTAAAAATGAGTGAGAAGTTTATGCTACCTGGAACTTAAAAATAGAAATACATGAACAGAGAATAAGCTTATTCACCTGAAAATGCCAGTAGGGTGAATAGTTCAAGAAAACTATAATATAGCATTTTGATGTATTTGGAACCAAGATCAATAAAGAACTTTTTAAATGTTTCACTAGAGGCATTAATGAGGCTGTTATCATTGAGTAGTTTCTCTTGCTAACTCCCAAAGTGCTAATAACATAATAATATAGAATGAAATCCTAATAGAATAATAATTTCAGCCAGCAACCCAGAATAGAAACTTTTATTATGTGTGCTGTGGGGTCATTTGTGTAAATATTCCAAAGAATCAAGTGGTTGTTTGCATTAGTGTTATTAGAACTACAGGAGCCTTCAAAGGAAAGCAAATGCCACTTTATTTAAAACAGCTTCCACCATAATTCCACCTGACTGACCCTTTCACCTTTCTCAAAGCTTTGTTCAAACCTCATCCTTTCATTGAACCCTACCTGACAAGTTTATATGACTCTATCCCCTATCCCTCCAGTCCCATAACCTCTTAAATTCTGATTTCTATCTTCTTGTTCTACTATCCACTCCCTCCACCCATATCAATCTAAGACCGGGATTTCCAGAAAAGTATGACTTCTGTTAAATCTTGAATCTTTCAGCACAGTAACTATGGTACTAGGACATATTTGTATACTAAGTCACTCAGTCATGTCCAAATCTGTGTGACCCTATGGACTGTAGCCTGCCAGGCTCCTCAGCCCATGGGATTCTCCAGGCAAGAATACTAGAGTGGGTTGCCATGCCCTCCTCCAGGGGATCGTCCCAGCATAGTTATGAGATGACTATTTTCCAGTCTGGATCTCTAACAATTTCTGTACTTCATTACGCCGTCACTCTATTTCAACTCTAATACGGTCTTCTAATATTATTAGTGATTTTCTTTTTCTTTCCATGACTGTAATATATCTCAGAAGCCAGTTACATTTTTAGAAGCCACACTGAGAAATATCAGTTACAAAATATATAGTTATTAAAGAAATCTCTAAATATAGGAAAAAACCTACTAGTAGAGAAAAAACAACTCCTCTGTTCTGTGATCAACAGTTATTTATTATAAACATCTGTGTCCCCTTCTACTAGTTTTTGATTCCAGCTATCTACTGATGGCTGATTTTATGTTGTGATTATTTAACATAACATTATAGCACAAATACTTCCTAAATTATCATGAGGTTTTCAACATTTTCATTTTTGATGGCTGTATATTATTGCATAAAATATAAAAGCTCTACTTTTCTTCCCCATTTTCTTATTTCTATTTGTAGTTAGCCCAGAGTGGTTGGAACCATTGCAGTCACCTTTACTTCTCTTCCTAGGGTCATTACACTTCTGAGAATTTTTGTAACTTCCAAGGATCAGGCATTAAAGCCAAAGGAGAAAAAGTGTTTATTCTTTGCCTTTTGGAGAAATCTATGTTTTAATTTCTTGCCAGAGTGTATAGAAGTGCCATTTATCTTATTCTTTTACTGTAGATATGTTTTTGAAATGTTTCAAAAATTTTGACAGGAATTCAGATAAAGAATATTCTACTCTGTCCCCTCACTGCATTTTAAAGATAATAAATCCCTTTTAGACATTCTAAATGTAATTTTATATTATTATTAATAATTGCTTTCTCTTTTTCTGTAGTGGAAATCAACATCGTCTCATTCCATGCTTATTGAAATATATCCCATATATAACAATCTCCAGTGATCTTTAAAAAAACCTTTCTATATAGCTACTGATTTACATGAAATCTTTCATTAACTTGTTATATAACTAAATACAACTCACATCTTATTATTTAGGTATTATGTCTCATATTTTAGTATAAAATAATAAATATGACAGCAATAAATATGTTATAGACTCAGGATAGCTTGTTTAAAGACATCAAACCTTCCTCAATTTCCTTTTAGTTTTGTAAGATAATTGGCCTTATATTTTTTAGTGTAATTACAAATTTACAAAACTCATCATACTTTCCCTCAGAGAGCTGATAATAAGATCATCCAGGTAAAACTATCTGGAAGATACTTCCACAGAAATGCTTAATATGACCCAGTTAAGCAGGACCCATTCCATCTGTGTTTGACCTGTTTATTCAACAGTGTCATATTAACAGTGCAATTACGTTGGCTTGGATGATTCATGGGACAAATTAAAGTCTTGAATAAAGTATTACTGCAGTCATTACCCTTCATTGTAAGTGAGCATTTTCACAGCATTATATAAGTATTATACAACACAAAGTTAATAGGGAAATGGTATTAACCATGTTTGTGCTTTGTTACTATTTATGTATACAGACTTCCATTGGTATTTTGACTGGTGAAATAAGTCTAATGTATTACAGAAACCACTACTACAGAGCAGTAACTTCTCATGCTGTGTCCAGGATTGATGTCCAATCCCCCAGGTCACTAATTCAGAATGAATGAATTTGCTGGCAAGTTCCAACTCTAGTCTGTCCAGTCATTTTATTTTATTTGTGTGTGTGTGTGTGGGTGGGGGGCGGGCTGGGGAGGGAGGGGGCAGGAAGGCCACTTTTATTGGTCTTTCATTTATCTATTTCTCATTTATCTTTGTTCTTTGGCCCGTGTGGGCCTCCCATCGCAGTGGCCTCTGTTGTTGCAGAGCACCAGCTCTGGACGCATGTGCTCCAGAGCTCCGGCTCGGTAATTGGACACATCAGTCCAGCCACTCCGTGGCACGTGGGATCTTCCCAGGCCAGGGATCGAACCAGCGCCCCTTGCACTGCAAGGTGGTTTCCTTACCCACTGGACCACCAGGGAAGCCCTTGTCCAGTCATTTTAGAATAAACATTATATGCAAGAGGCAATGTTTTGATCAAATATGGGTCATTATCAGAATTGCTCTTAATTAACAGACAAAGCATACCTATGATGTATATAGGTATACATGACAGAAATCCTGCTTACTTCCTGTTTATTGGCCACTTATTGATCACTGAAGCTGTGACATTCCTTGGTTATATCTTGACTGGCCTGTGGCAATAATGTGATTAGGCTGGCAATAATGGAATGCAATGAAATGCACTAGCTTGAAGATATGACACATTTCTAATTTTCTGAACCCTGGTTAAATATTTCTTATCAGTAAATAACTTTATTAAAGCTATCTTAAGATATACTAAACATTTAATAAACATGTATATATATATTTATAAAAAGTTTTACATTTCTGTAGTTATCTAGGTAAGAAATTCCTGAAGATGTTAATATGTCAAGAGCAATGCTTGACCACATAGAGAAACTCTCATGTTCATCCACTAGGGCTTTTCATTAATTGAAACTGTATTATTTTGGTTTTCAGTTTCCTAAAATGAACACCATTTTTAATAGAAATGAGGCTGGCTAGTCAATTAATACTCTGTTCAGCAATAAGAAGGCAGAAATATGCCATATATTCTTGCTTTATTAGAGCAGAAACCAAAGATTGCAGGTAGCCAAAATGAAGACTTGCTTTTTTTATTTTTGAAAGCTGTTTGCATATCAGTAGCCCACCCTAGTAATCTGGACTGGAGAATTCCATGGACAGAGGAGCATGGTGGGCTATAGTCCATGGGGTGGCAAAGAGATGGACACCACTGAGTGACTAGCACTTTCACTTTTTTCAGTTTCCAAAAATAAATAGCTAAGTCCAAGAATGGTTGTAAAGAACACAAGCATACTAGATAAATGCATCTGTGGTAAGATGTAGTATTTCTTTCAAATACTGAAGTTTAATCTTTATATAGGCAATTATAACTCTATTTAGTGTATATCTATGTGATACAGTCAAAAATAAAATTTATGAGATGAAAGGTTTCACATTTTTTAATGTTTTGATTTTGAATTTCACAGAAGCAATCTGTAACTCTTTGAGAGACAGGCCAAGTGGCTATGAGCTATATCAGATGGCAATTCCCTGAATATTACTAGACAAAAACAACATTTATTTCCTCTTCTCTCCCTTCAGAATTTAAAGTATCAGTTTTTTAAAAATGAATATATAGCCATATCTTATTTTGATATGGTTCACAGATACTGTATTTTTTACAAGTAGAAGCTTTGTAGCAACTCTGTGTTGATCATGCCTATTGGCATCTTTTTTTTGAACAGTATTTGCTTACTTCCTGTCTCTGTGTCACATAGTTGCTAATTCTTATAGTTGCTAATTCTTACAATATTTCAAACTTTCTCATTATTGTCATATTTATTACTTCCTTAGACCAAAATCCAATCCAGAGCCATTCCTAGTTCTCTTCAATTCTGTGAAGGTCAGAGAGGTGAAGAAGCTGCAGAAGAAAAGTCTGAAACTTCCTTAGACCAAAATCCAATAAACTATCTCTCATGTTCATCCACTAGGGCTTTTCATTAATTGAAACTGTATTATTTTGGTTTTCAGTTTCCTAAAATGAACACCATTTTAATAGAAATGAGGCTGGCTAGTCAATTAATACTCTGTTCAGCAATAAGAAGGCAGAAATATGCCATATATTCTTGCTTTATTAGAGCAGAAACCAAAGATTGCAGGTAGCCAAAATGAAGACTTGCTTTTTTTATTTTTGAAAGCTGTTTGCATATCAGTAGCCCACCCTAGTAATCTGGACTGGAGAATTCCATGGACAGAGGAGCATGGTGGGCTATAGTCCATGGGGTGGCAAAGAGATGGACACCACTGAGTGACTAGCACTTTCACTTTTTTCAGTTTCCAAAAATAAATAGCTAAGTCCAAGAATGGTTGTAAAGAACACAAGCATACTAGATAAATGCATCTGTGGTAAGATGTAGTATTTCTTTCAAATACTGAAGTTTAATCTTTATATAGGCAATTATAACTCTATTTAGTGTATATCTATGTGATACAGTCAAAAATAAAATTTATGAGATGAAAGGTTTCACATTTTTTAATGTTTTGATTTTGAATCTCACAGAAGCAATCTGTAACTCTTTGAGAGACAGGCCAAGTGGCTATGAGCTATATCAGATGGCAATTCCCTGAATATTACTAGACAAAAACAACATTTATTTCCTCTTCTCTCCCTTCAGAATTTAAAGTATCAGTTTTTAAATATGAATATATAGCCATATCTTATTTTGATATGGTTCACAGATACTGTATTTTTTACAAGTAGAAGCTTTGTAGCAACTCTGTGTTGATCATGCCTATTGGCATCTTTTTTTTGAACAGTATTTGCTTACTTCCTGTCTCTGTGTCACATAGTTGCTAATTCTTATAGTTGCTAATTCTTACAATATTTCAAACTTTCTCATTATTGTCATATTTATTACTTCCTTAGACCAAAATCCAATCCAGAGCCATTCCCTAGTTCTCTTCAATTCTGTGAAGGTCAGAGAGGTGAAGAAGCTGCAGAAGAAAAGTCTGAAACTCACAGAAACTCGCTCATGAAGTTTAAAGAAAGAAACTATCTCCATAACATCAAAGAGCAAGGTGAAACAGCAAATGCTGATATAGAATATGCAGCAAGTTATCCCGAGGATCTACCTAAGATAGTCATGAAGGTATCCATGGCAAATAACACATTTTTCAAGTAGACAAAACAGCCTTGTTTTTGAAGAAGATGCCATTTAGACTTTGATGGTGAGAAAAAGGAAATCAATGCTTGGCTTCAAAGCTTCAAAGACAGTCTGATTCTCTGTTTAGGAGCTAACATAGTTACTTAAAGTGTTTTTTAAGTTGAAGCTCATGCTCGTCTACCATTGTGAAAATCCTAGGACTCATAAGAACTATGCTAAATATACTCTGCCTGTGCTCTATAAATGGAATAAGAAAGCCTGGATGACAGCACATCTGTTATCAACATGGTCTACTGAATATTTCAATTCCATTGTTGATAACTTCTGCTCAGAAAAAAAGATATCTTGCAAAGTATTACTAATCATTGTCAATGTATTTGGTCACCAAGAACTTTGATGAAAAGGTAAAATGAGATTAATCTTGCTTTCATGCCTAGCACAACATCCATCCTTCAGTCCATGGATCAAGAGGTAATCAGCTTTCCACTTGATCAACTTTCAAGTCTGATTATTTAAGAAATACATTTTGTAAGACTATGACTGCCACAGATAGCAATTTTTCTGATTGATCTGGGAAATATCAATAGGAAACTGTCTGGAAGGGATTTACCATTTTAGCTGCTAGCAAGAATAGTTCTGATTCATAGGAACAAGTCAAATATGAATATTCATAAGAGTTTGGAAGAAGCTGATTCCAACTCTTATGGATGATTTTGAGGTGTTCTAGACTTTAATAACTAAAAATGTGGTAGGAATAGCAAGAGAACTAGAATTAGAGCCTAAAAATATTTCTGAATGACTGTAGTCTCAAGGTTCACATGAATGGATGAGGATTTGCTTCTGATGGGTGAGTTAAAAAAAAAAAAAAAAAGGAAAAGAAATAGTGGTCATTTGAGTTGAAAGTGCTCCTGGTAATGATGCTGTGATGACTGTTGAAATGACAACAAATGATTTAGAATATTACATAAACTTAGTTGATAAGACAGTGGCAGGGTTTGAGTGGATTGACTCCCTTTTAGAAAAACAGTCTAGTGTGAGTAAAATGTTATTGAACAGCATTTCAAGTTACAGAGAAATCATTCATGAAACGAAGAGGTCATCACTGCAGCAAAATCCATTGTCATCTTATTCTAAGAAACTGAAGCAGCCACCCCAACCTTCAGCAACCACTGTGATTGGTCAACAGCCATTAAACACTGAGGCAAAACCTTCCGCCAACAAAAATATCACAACTTGTTAAAGGCTCATGTGATGGGTAGCACTTCTTAGTAATAAAGTATTTTTAAATTAAGATCTGTACATTTTTTAGACGCAATGCTATTGCACACTTATCAAACCATGGTCTAGTATAGACATAACTTTTACATGTATTGAGAAATTTTAAAAATTGTGGGAAACTTAAGAAAAAAACTTTATCACTACATTTGCTTTATTTTAGTTGAGAGTAGGACCTGCAATATCTCTGAGTGGTGCCTATAGTGATCATTATATTTTAGAAAATATTCAGGATTTATTCTTATTTTGAAGTAAATTGTACTTGAAATATGTTATCCATGTAGACAATTTTACAGACCTGTTATGATGGCTGTTTTAAAGAAGACAGTAATCAGCACATAATGGTATGAATGTGGAATAACAGGAACACTTATACAAGGTTGATGGGAATAAAACAGTATGCTGGTCCCTCAAAACAAATGAAAATTGAACTACAATGCAATAAAGCAGTCCAACTCCTGGAGATATATATATATAAATAAAGAAAATGCAATCTGTATCTTGAAGAAATATCTGGATCTCTATGCTCGCTGAGGCATTATTTACAAGTGATAAGATATGGAAACAACTTATATATCCTTTAATGAATGGGGATAAAGAAACTGATATACATACACATTTGCACACACACAGAAGTAATACTCAGTCACAAAAGAAGGCAATCCTGCCATAACAACAGCATGGATAAGCCTAAAGGACATCATATTAAGTAAAATAAGATAGAGAAAGAAAGACAAATACAATATGGTATCACTTAATTTTTGCACACACACAGAAGTAATACAACAAATGATTTAAAAAAATTTTGATAAGACAGTGGCAGGGTTTGAGTGGATTGACTCCCTTTTAGAAAAACAGTCTAGTGTGAGTAAAATGTTATTGAACAGCATTTCAAGTTACAGAGAAATCATTCATGAAACGAAGAGGTCATCACTGCAGCAAAATCCATTGTCATCTTATTCTAAGAAACTGAAGCAGCCACCCCAACCTTCAGCAACCACTGTGATTGGTCAACAGCCATTAAACACTGAGGCAAAACCTTCCGCCAACAAAAATATCACAACTTGTTAAAGGCTCATGTGATGGGTAGCACTTCTTAGTAATAAAGTATTTTTAAATTAAGATCTGTACATTTTTTAGACGCAATGCTATTGCACACTTATCAAACCATGGTCTAGTATAGACATAACTTTTACATGTATTGAGAAATTTTAAAAATTGTGGGAAACTTAAGAAAAAAACTTTATCACTACATTTGCTTTATTTTAGTTGAGAGTAGGACCTGCAATATCTCTGAGTGGTGCCTATAGTGATCATTATATTTTAGAAAATATTCAGGATTTATTCTTATTTTGAAGTAAATTGTACTTGAAATATGTTATCCATGTAGACAATTTTACAGACCTGTTATGATGGCTGTTTTAAAGAAGACAGTAATCAGCACATAATGGTATGAATGTGGAATAACAGGAACACTTATACAAGGTTGATGGGAATAAAACAGTATGCTGGTCCCTCAAAAAAAAATTGAAAATTGAACTACAATGCAATAAAGCAGTCCAACTCCTGGAGATATATATATATAAATAAAGAAAATGCAATCTGTATCTTGAAGAAATATCTGGATCTCTATGCTCGCTGAGGCATTATTTACAAGTGATAAGATATGGAAACAACTTATATATCCTTTAATGAATGGGGATAAAGAAACTGATATACATACACATTTGCACACACACAGAAGTAATACTCAGTCACAAAAAAGAAGGCAATCCTGCCATCACAACAGCATGGATAAGCCTAAAGGACATCATATTAAGTAAAATAAGATAGAGAAAGAAAGACAAATACAATATGGTATCACTTATATGTAGCATCTGAAAAAAATACACACAAATGTATTTCATAGAAACAGATAGTACAACGGTGGCTGCAAGGGCCTGGGGGAAGGGTCCAAATTTAACACACTTTTGGTTATAAAATTAATAATTTCAGATCTCATATTCATTATTGTGACTATAGCTAATAATATGGTATTACATACTTGACATTTATTTAGGGTAGATCTTAAGCATTCTTACTACCAAGAAAAAGAATTAACTATATGATAGATATGTTAATTATCTTAATCTTGACAATCATTCTACTATGCATGTATGGACATGAGTTTGAGCAAGCTCTGGGAGATACTGAAGGACAGGGAAGCAGGTGTGCTGCAGGCCATGGGTTTGTAGAGGGTCGGTCATGACTTAGTGACTGAACAACAACATATGTATATCAAATTATCATATTGTACACTTTAATATATACAATTATATTTGTCAATTATTCCTCAATAAATTTGAAAAAATATATACATATAAATACATATATAATAAATACATATATATCTATTCAAACACACAGGCATTTATTTAGAGATATATAGTCCTATATTTTGTCTACATGTGCACTTTATTATATGTGATTATGCATCTATATGATAGATGGTATATGTGTTTGTGCATATTCATATCATATATATAAAATACAGCACGCATAATATACATAATACATTCTTCAGAAAAAGGATTGAGTTTTCACAGGAAAGTGGAGAGGCACTCCAGGAGCAATGCTTTCTGCTATGAACCCTTCTAGATGTGTTAAAGTTAGCTGTTTTGGTCTTCTTCTTAGAGGCAGTCAGAGGAGAAGGAATGATGGAGGTATGTCTGAGGTGTCATAAAGAAATGCCTTGAATCTTGCTTTCTTTTTGGCTCTTTTCTTTTTTCAATTGGAAATTCTTTCCTTGGCACTTACCATTAGTGCTTGCTTTGAACCAATAATAGCTACACTCAGAGGAGAAGGTGCCATAATGCCTTTTGCTGAAGTTGGAGCATGTTTGTGTTTTTATTCTGTTAACAATATCCTACCATACTCACTGCTGCTGCATTAGCACCAAAGCAACAGAGTAACTTCATCATCTCGGTTTTACTTTTACAGACCTGGGATATAGCACTTGCTTATGGATAAAGATATGCATTTAAAAGGTCGTTTTCCCTTTTATGTCAGCTATTTGATGCTTTGGTTTTACATATACTAAAAATATTTACACAGTTCCAATTAACTTATAAAGCAGATACAAGTACAGAAAAAGAATTAACTATATGATAGATATGTTAATTATCTTAATCTTGACAATCATTCTACTATGCATGTATGGACATGAGTTTGAGCAAGCTCTGGGAGATACTGAAGGACAGGGAAGCAGGTGTGCTGCAGGCCATGGGTTTGTAGAGGGTCGGTCATGACTTAGTGACTGAACAACAACATATGTATATCAAATTATCATATTGTACACTTTAATATATACAATTATATTTGTCAATTATTCCTCAATAAATTTGAAAAAATATATACATATAAATACATATATAATAAATACATATATATCTATTCAAACACACAGGCATTTATTTAGAGATATATAGTCCTATATTTTGTCTACATGTGCACTTTATTATATGTGATTATGCATCTATATGATAGATGGTATATGTGTTTGTGCATATTCATATCATATATATAAAATACAGCACGCATAATATACATAATACATTCTTCAGAAAAAGGATTGAGTTTTCACAGGAAAGTGGAGAGGCACTCCAGGAGCAATGCTTTCTGCTATGAACCCTTCTAGATGTGTTAAAGTTAGCTGTTTTGGTCTTCTTCTTAGAGGCAGTCAGAGGAGAAGGAATGATGGAGGTATGTCTGAGGTGTCATAAAGAAATGCCTTGAATCTTGCTTTCTTTTTGGCTCTTTTCTTTTTTCAATTGGAAATTCTTTCCTTGGCACTTACCATTAGTGCTTGCTTTGAACCAATAATAGCTACACTCAGAGGAGAAGGTGCCATAATGCCTTTTGCTGAAGTTGGAGCATGTTTGTGTTTTTATTCTGTTAACAATATCCTACCATACTCACTGCTGCTGCATTAGCACCAAAGCAACAGAGTAACTTCATCATCTCGGTTTTACTTTTACAGACCTGGGATATAGCACTTGCTTATGGATAAAGATATGCATTTAAAAGGTCGTTTTCCCTTTTATGTCAGCTATTTGATGCTTTGGTTTTACATATACTAAAAATATTTACACAGTTCCAATGAACTTATAAAGCAGATACAAGTACAGAAAAATTCTTTGTTCTCCTAAATTGAGCAATTATTAGGTTTACGTCTTTTAACAAAATTTTGATATAAAATACATTTTCTATAGAATAGGAACATTTCTCTTCTTGAATTCATTTTTCTCTACTTAAATTCCTTTTTTTGAGAAAAATGAATAAGGCTTATAAAAGCTTTTCAAATTAGTGCAACAAATTCTTCTGACTTCTAGTTTTGAGATACCAATTGCTTTATTACTTTACTTCCCATGAGTTTGAAAATCCTATTAAAATGAGCAAGGGAATATTAAAACATTAAGAAAGACTATTAATGTTCATTGTTTATAAAGGTGTGAGTATATCCTGCCTTGAAAATGTTAGTGGAAGTGGAGAAATGTCAGTGCAAATTAAATTATGTCCATTTAAAAATTTTTGATGTGTATAAATGAAAGGATAATAGAAATGTGCAAACATGCTTGTCCAAGATGTTTATATATAATTACTTACAATTTAACAAATTATAGGCAGACAAAAATGCTCATCACATTGATCAAATAATCTGTACCTTAAATGTACATTAATTTGCTTTTAAAGGACATCAGATAAAGACAATAGTAAACTCTTCAGTCATTTAAATATTTTAAGTGTATGCATTCAGTTAAATAAGCACTTAAATGTGCGTGCTGCATGTGTATGTGTGTGTTTCTAAGTCCAAAGATATGGACCAGAATTAATTTCTTTTAGCAGTTGAAGGGACAAATTGTAGAGTAGGCTTATAAGAAATTTGAAACTTTCTAAATGTATTCTCAAAAAAGAAACCTACGTTAATTTTATTAGATGCTAAAATAAATGTTTTCACTTAAAAATATACATGCATAAATCATTTAGTCTTGTTAGATAGTATGCATTTATTCATTAATTTGCTGCATTAGCACCAAAGCAACAGAGTAACTTCATCATCTCGGTTTTACTTTTACAGACCTGGGATATAGCACTTGCTTATGGATAAAGATATGCATTTAAAAGGTCGTTTTCCCTTTTATGTCAGCTATTTGATGCTTTGGTTTTACATATACTAAAAATATTTACACAGTTCCAATGAACTTATAAAGCAGATACAAGTACAGAAAAATTCTTTGTTCTCCTAAATTGAGCAATTATTAGGTTTACGTCTTTTAACAAAATTTTGATATAAAATACATTTTCTATAGAATAGGAACATTTCTCTTCTTGAATTCATTTTTCTCTATTTAAATTCCTTTTTTTGAGAAAAATGAATAAGGCTTATAAAAGCTTTTCAAATTAGTGCAACAAATTCTTCTGACTTCTAGTTTTGAGATACCAATTGCTTTATTACTTTACTTCCCATGAGTTTGAAAATCCTATTAAAATGAGCAAGGGAATATTAAAACATTAAGAAAGACTATTAATGTTCATTGTTTATAAAGGTGTGAGTATATCCTGCCTTGAAAAATGTTAGTGGAAGTGGAGAAATGTCAGTGCAAATTAAATTATGTCCATTTAAAAATTTTTGATGTGTATAAATGAAAGGATAATAGAAATGTGCAAACATGCTTGTCCAAGATGTTTATATATAATTACTTACAATTTAACAAATTATAGGCAGACAAAAATGCTCATCACATTGATCAAATAATCTGTACCTTAAATGTACATTAATTTGCTTTTAAAGGACATCAGATAAAGACAATAGTAAACTCTTCAGTCATTTAAATATTTTAAGTGTATGCATTCAGTTAAATAAGCACTTAAATGTGCGTGCTGCATGTGTATGTGTGTGTTTCTAAGTCCAAAGATATGGACCAGAATTAATTTCTTTTAGCAGTTGAAGGGACAAATTGTAGAGTAGGCTTATAAGAAATTTGAAACTTTCTAAATGTATTCTCAAAAAAGAAACCTACGTTAATTTTATTAGATGCTAAAATAAATGTTTTCACTTAAAAATATACATGCATAAATCATTTAGTCTTGTTAGATAGTATGCATTTATTCATTTAATTTATCCATATTTATTACAGATTTCCCTTGCCTGTTTGAGGCCTTACCACAGAAGGTCACAGGATCAAAAAATAAGACAGTGATAAGGATAAATTTGAGGACTCAGGGTTAGGAGAGGTCATTGTGCATGGGAGATTTGCAGAGATTAGTTGTGGTCATAAAGGTCAAAGATGGAGTTATTGTTTTCCATAAATATTTTTGAGAAGTTATTTTATTGATTTATTCTTTAGTCCTCTGTGAATTCTTTAGCCTTATCAGAGGTACTTAAATTCAGTGTTCAAACAGACGGCTTGGGTTATTCACATGGTTTCAGGGTTCTGACCTACCAAGTAAGGGAATGCAGAAGGGCAGAGAAAATTCATTTTTTCATTAGTTTCCCTGGAGTGCAGCTGCTCTGAAGAAGTCTTTGGTTTCTAGATCTTTAGGATGAATTCCTTAATGGCTTTCTGAGTACCAAACAGACCTCTCTAATGTACATCAAGCCAATTCTCTAGTGGCTCTAATACGGCATTTTTATAACTACATATGAAATGACAACTAGGGCTATCCTTTCAACTAAATTTTTCTGGCAGGACAATTAAAAGGCCGGCTCACCCTGTCATCTGACATTTTATGATCTGGGATGATAAAAACTACAATTCTTAACAGGCAATCTGAATTTTAACATAATTCTACCACTTTCTGGTTTTGAAAACTTGAGCAAATCATCCCTTTTCAGAGTGCTTATGTTTTTTGTCTATAAAATACAGATAACAATAATATTACCTCAATTAAGTTTTGTGGAGACTAAAATAAGGTGATATATGTAGAAAACTTAGAACTATGACCAGTATATAGTTAGTCCCTCAGTCATTTCTGATTCTTCGTGATCTCATAGATTGTAGCCTGGCAGCTCCTCTGTCCATGGAATTCTCCAGGGAAGAATAGTAGAGTGGGTTGCCATTTCCTCCTCTAGGGAATCTTCTCATCTCAGGGATTGAACCTGGGTCTCCTCCTTCCACCAAGGAAGCTCTGACTGGTATATAGTACAGTTTCAATAAAATGGTCAATCCCCTAGGTTCTCTACAAGGCTACAGACCTCAAAGTGAATATTTAAACATATTTTCATGTATTTTTAAAAGTATAATTTAATATCAGAAGAATAATTATATTCTTAAATGCAGATTTTCTCTCAATGAAAGTTCTCTTTTGCCAGCTATTCTATAGGGTAATTTGTCCTAATAAATATCAAGGATTAAGATCATCAAGGTGTGACTTTTAAAGAAAAATTATAGAGCATCTTTAATTGCTTTTGTTTTTAACTGTATAACATTATTAAGGTAATATTATCATTTATACTGCATAAGAAAATATAAATTATTTTGTGAGCAGTATATTATTCTCAGAATTTTGTTGCCATAAAGAGGTATTAGAAAAACATATCAAAATTAATCACACAAAAGCTACTACTCCAAAATAAAACTCAAACAGGCAATATCATCTTTCCTCAGTCCTAACTGTGCTTCATAGTGTTAGCCACATTTATGTATTTTTTATTTTGTTTTGTATGACACTATACATTCGTTCCTTTATTTTTACAATGCCTCTTTTCCACTCATTCCTTTTCCTCCTTCTCCTCTTGTAAAGTGACTTTTCCTCAATTCTGACCTCTCATAACATTATTCTTTTACTTCTACTTTCTGCCCGTGTGAGATGATTCTGTCTTTGAGATGCTATGTTTCCTTAATTATCTCTCCCCTAATTTTGAATCTCAATTTCTATACCAAGTTCTTTATGACATATTAACTATGGCTACAATGTAACCTGAAACTCATCGTGTCTGAATCCACATTCTTCACCCACTTCCAAAAATTAGTTCCCATTTTCTGTGAATGTCTTTACTTTTGTTAATGATACTTTCTAATCCATTCTAGCCCATGCACTAGTAACTACTCAGAGAGTAGTGAGGCTTAAGCTGTAAATAATGACCCCTTTTACAGGTATTTGCTCAAATTTTGCTCCTGCTTTTGCATTTGGTCAGTTATTGCCTCCTCTTGTCTCTTTATTCCTTTGTATAAATATTCTTCGTGATCTCATAGATTGTAGCCTGGCAGCTCCTCTGTCCATGGAATTCTCCAGGGAAGAATAGTAGAGTGGGTTGCCATTTCCTCCTCTAGGGAATCTTCTCATCTCAGGGATTGAACCTGGGTCTCCTCCTTCCACCAAGGAAGCTCTGACTGGTATATAGTACAGTTTCAATAAAATGGTCAATCCCCTAGGTTCTCTACAAGGCTACAGACCTCAAAGTGAATATTTAAACATATTTTCATGTATTTTTAAAAGTATAATTTAATATCAGAAGAATAATTATATTCTTAAATGCAGATTTTCTCTCAATGAAAGTTCTCTTTTGCCAGCTATTCTATAGGGTAATTTGTCCTAATAAATATCAAGGATTAAGATCATCAAGGTGTGACTTTTAAAGAAAAATTATAGAGCATCTTTAATTGCTTTTGTTTTTAACTGTATAACATTATTAAGGTAATATTATCATTTATACTGCATAAGAAAATATAAATTATTTTGTGAGCAGTATATTATTCTCAGAATTTTGTTGCCATAAAGAGGTATTAGAAAAACATATCAAAATTAATCACACAAAAGCTACTACTCCAAAATAAAACTCAAACAGGCAATATCATCTTTCCTCAGTCCTAACTGTGCTTCATAGTGTTAGCCACATTTATGTATTTTTTATTTTGTTTTGTATGACACTATACATTCGTTCCTTTATTTTTACAATGCCTCTTTTCCACTCATTCCTTTTCCTCCTTCTCCTCTTGTAAAGTGACTTTTCCTCAATTCTGACCTCTCATAACATTATTCTTTTACTTCTACTTTCTGCCCGTGTGAGATGATTCTGTCTTTGAGATGCTATGTTTCCTTAATTATCTCTCCCCTAATTTTGAATCTCAATTTCTATACCAAGTTCTTTATGACATATTAACTATGGCTACAATGTAACCTGAAACTCATCGTGTCTGAATCCACATTCTTCACCCACTTCCAAAAATTAGTTCCCATTTTCTGTGAATGTCTTTACTTTTGTTAATGATACTTTCTAATCCATTCTAGCCCATGCACTAGTAACTACTCAGAGAGTAGTGAGGCTTAAGCTGTAAATAATGACCCCTTTTACAGGTATTTGCTCAAATTTTGCTCCTGCTTTTGCATTTGGTCAGTTATTGCCTCCTCTTGTCTCTTTATTCCTTTGTATAAATATTATAATCGGTGGTGGGTTTCAGGTTTACTCTAATTTGGTAAATGATATGAATGATGTGCTTGATACATAATATGGGCTCAATAAATATTAGCTATCTTAAATTTCTTTGTACCTCTTCTCTTGTGTACTAATTCCCACTTTACTTTTACTCACCTTTCCCAATTCTTCTGTATTCACATACTTTACATGTTCCCTATATTTTACAGCATCTACCACTCAAGGTGGTGTTGAGTTTTGCCATCAACTTTGCTTTGGTACAACCTGTGTTGTTTGGACTATCAACAGATACCTTGATTGTCCAAGTTTCTAAATCCTAAAAACTGATAGAATATTTTATCCAGTAAGTTACCTTTAAATAAGTATTTATGCTTAAGTTTATCATCTCTGCATAGAATTCTAAGGAATTACTTTTCAAAAACATTATTATTGCTTTTGAAGGACATAAGGAATGCTGCACACTTCAGGAATGTAGTGTGAAATTGGAATTGCTATGAGGTACATGTAATCTGACAAAGAGGACATGGACATTCTTACATCTCCTCACGTGATGGGACCCCAGTGGTGACATCATCTATTGCCATCTGGGATAATTTCACAATGTGAGGAGTAGAACTAAAAAATTAATTATGTGGGGAACATGGATGAAATTTGAATTCTGCCCCATGACTTTCACTGATTTTTTAACAAAATACATTTAAGATTAGCCACCTCATGAATACTATGCCAAGGCAAAAAGATGTGACACTGAAAGATGAGACCCTCAGGTCAGTAAATGTACAATATACTACAGGGGAGGAACAGGGAAATAGCTCCAGGAAGAAAGAAGAGGCTGAGTCAAAGCAAAAATGACACTCAGTTGTGGCTGTTTCTGTTGGTAAAAGTAAAGTCTGTTGCTGTAAAGAACAATGTTTAACCCATTTTCTGTGAATGTCTTTACTTTTGTTAATGATACTTTCTAATCCATTCTAGCCCATGCACTAGTAACTACTCAGAGAGTAGTGAGGCTTAAGCTGTAAATAATGACCCCTTTTACAGGTATTTGCTCAAATTTTGCTCCTGCTTTTGCATTTGGTCAGTTATTGCCTCCTCTTGTCTCTTTATTCCTTTGTATAAATATTATAATCGGTGGTGGGTTTCAGGTTTACTCTAATTTGGTAAATGATATGAATGATGTGCTTGATACATAATATGGGCTCAATAAATATTAGCTATCTTAAATTTCTTTGTACCTCTTCTCTTGTGTACTAATTCCCACTTTACTTTTACTCACCTTTCCCAATTCTTCTGTATTCACATACTTTACATGTTCCCTATATTTTACAGCATCTACCACTCAAGGTGGTGTTGAGTTTTGCCATCAACTTTGCTTTGGTACAACCTGTGTTGTTTGGACTATCAACAGATACCTTGATTGTCCAAGTTTCTAAATCCTAAAACTGATAGAATATTTTATCCAGTAAGTTACCTTTAAATAAGTATTTATGCTTAAGTTTATCATCTCTGCATAGAATTCTAAGGAATTACTTTTCAAAAACATTATTATTGCTTTTGAAGGACATAAGGAATGCTGCACACTTCAGGAATGTAGTGTGAAATTGGAATTGCTATGAGGTACATGTAATCTGACAAAGAGGACATGGACATTCTTACATCTCCTCACGTGATGGGACCCCAGTGGTGACATCATCTATTGCCATCTGGGATAATTTCACAATGTGAGGAGTAGAACTAAAAAATTAATTATGTGGGGAACATGGATGAAATTTGAATTCTGCCCCATGACTTTCACTGATTTTTTAACAAAATACATTTAAGATTAGCCACCTCATGAATACTATGCCAAGGCAAAAAGATGTGACACTGAAAGATGAGACCCTCAGGTCAGTAAATGTACAATATACTACAGGGGAGGAACAGGGAAATAGCTCCAGGAAGAAAGAAGAGGCTGAGTCAAAGCAAAAATGACACTCAGTTGTGGCTGTTTCTGTTGGTAAAAGTAAAGTCTGTTGCTGTAAAGAACAATGCTTAATAGTAACCTGGAATGTTAGGTCCATGAATCAAGGTAAACTGGATGTGGTCAAAGAGGAAACGGCAAAAGTGAACATCGATATTTTAGGAATCACTGAATGAAAATGGACTGGAATGGGTGATTTTAATTCAGAGATCTCTTCAAAAAAACAGGGATATCAAGGGAACATTTCATGCAATGATGGGCACAATAAAGGACCTAATAAGAACAGGGGGCCAGAATAGACAGAAGAACTATAAAATAAGCTCTTAATGACCCAGATATCCATGATGAGATGGTCACTCACCTAGAGCAAAACATTCTGGAGTGTGACATCAAGTGAGCCTTAGAAAGCACTATTAAAAACAAAGCTAGTGGAGGTGATGAAATTTCAACAGAGCTATTTTAAATCCTAAAGATGATACTATTAAAGTGCTGCACTCAATATGCCAGCAAATCTGTAAAACTCAGCAGACCACAGGACTGAAAAAGGAGAGTTCTATTTCCAATCCTAAAGAAAGGCTGTGCCAAAGAATGTTCGAATTACCATAGGGTTGCACTCATTTCACATTTTAGCAAGATAATACTCAAAATCCTTCAATCTAGGCTCAGCAGCATGTAAACTGAGAACTTCCAGATATACAAGTTAGAGGTAGAGGAATCGGAGATCAAATTGTCAACATCCACTGGATTGATCATATAAAAAGCAAGCAAATTCAGAAATGGGACATGGACCCCCGAACCCCAGTGGTGACATCATCTATTGCCATCTGGGATAATTTCACAATGTGAGGAGTAGAACTAAAAAATTAATTATGTGGGGAACATGGATGAAATTTGAATTCTGCCCCATGACTTTCACTGATTTTTTAACAAAATACATTTAAGATTAGCCACCTCATGAATACTATGCCAAGGCAAAAAGATGTGACACTGAAAGATGAGACCCTCAGGTCAGTAAATGTACAATATACTACAGGGGAGGAACAGGGAAATAGCTCCAGGAAGAAAGAAGAGGCTGAGTCAAAGCAAAAATGACACTCAGTTGTGGCTGTTTCTGTTGGTAAAAGTAAAGTCTGTTGCTGTAAAGAACAATGCTTAATAGTAACCTGGAATGTTAGGTCCATGAATCAAGGTAAACTGGATGTGGTCAAAGAGGAAACGGCAAAAGTGAACATCGATATTTTAGGAATCACTGAATGAAAATGGACTGGAATGGGTGATTTTAATTCAGAGATCTCTTCAAAAAAACAGGGATATCAAGGGAACATTTCATGCAATGATGGGCACAATAAAGGACCTAATAAGAACAGGGGGCCAGAATAGACAGAAGAACTATAAAATAAGCTCTTAATGACCCAGATATCCATGATGAGATGGTCACTCACCTAGAGCAAAACATTCTGGAGTGTGACATCAAGTGAGCCTTAGAAAGCACTATTAAAAACAAAGCTAGTGGAGGTGATGAAATTTCAACAGAGCTATTTTAAATCCTAAAGATGATACTATTAAAGTGCTGCACTCAATATGCCAGCAAATCTGTAAAACTCAGCAGACCACAGGACTGAAAAAGGAGAGTTCTATTTCCAATCCTAAAGAAAGGCTGTGCCAAAGAATGTTCGAATTACCATAGGGTTGCACTCATTTCACATTTTAGCAAGATAATACTCAAAATCCTTCAATCTAGGCTCAGCAGCATGTAAACTGAGAACTTCCAGATATACAAGTTAGAGGTAGAGGAATCGGAGATCAAATTGTCAACATCCACTGGATTGATCATATACAAAGCAAGCAAATTCCTAAGAAACATCTACTTCTGCTTCATTGACTATGCTGAAACCTTTGTGTGGATCACAACAAACTGGAAAATTCTTTAAAAAAATGGGACCACCTAATCTGTCTCCTGAGAAACCCATATGCAGGACAAGAAGCAACAGTACTAGTGAACTGGAACAACAAACTGGTTCAAAATTGGGAAAAGAGTACATTAAAGCTGTATACTGTGACCCTGCTTATTTAATTCATATGCAGAGTACATCATTTGGAATGCTGGGCTGGATGAAGCTCAAGTTAGAATAATTTTTGCTGTGAAAAATATCAACAATCTCAGATATGCAGATGATACCACCCTAGTGGCAGAAAGTGAAGAGGACCTGAAGAGCCTCTTGATGAAGGTGAAAGAGGAGAGTGAAAAAGTTGGCTTAAAACTCAACATTCAAAAAACTAAGATAATGGCATCTAGTCCCATCACTTCATGGCAAATAGTTGGGCAAAACATGGAAACAGTGACAGATTTTATTTTCTTGGGCTCCCAAATAACTGTGGATGGTGACTGCAGCCATGAAATTACAAGACGTCTGCTCCTTGGAAGAAAAGCTGCGACAAACCTAGACAGTGTATTTAAAAGCAGAACCATCACTTTACTGACAAAGGTCCATACAGTCAAAGCTATGGTTTTTCCAGTAGACATATATGGTTGTGAGAAATGAAGGATAAGGAAGGGTGAGTGCCAAAAAATTGTTGCATTTCAGCTGTGGTGCTGGAGAAGACTCTTGAGAGTCTCCTGGACAACCAAGAGATCAAACCAATCAATCCTAAAGCAAATCAACCCTGAATGGTTCTTCAAATCATATGAAGCTGAAGCTCCAATACTCTGGATACTTAATAAGAGCTTACTCATTGGAAAAGACCCTGATGCTAGGAAAAAATGAGAGTCAAACAGAATGGGGTAAAGAGGATGAGACGGTTGGATGGCATCACTGCCCCAGTAGACATAAGTCTGAGCAAGGGAGACAGTGAAGGACAGAGAATCTGGCATGCTGCAGTTCATAAGGTAGTAGAGACTCGGATATGACTTGGTAACTGACCAACAACCCTTGTTATTAAATTCTTTTCATATATTTGTATTCATATTAAGTTGAAATAAAACTGATACCAACTAGAAACATATATATTTTAGGGCCTGGTATTCACACACTTGTGCAAGTCCCCTTCCATTCTGTCTCATTTGGCTCCTGATCTACTTTAAGTAAGAGAAGGCAGAAGGATTGAAGCTACGTCTGTTGAAGGTTAAACACTTGAGGAGACCTAGCATGCTATGCTTTTGTGTAGTCAACACAAAACTCACTGGCCAACATGTGAGAGCGCTGACCACCATGAGCTTCCCTCCACCATACTGGGAGGAAGTCAATCTACCCAACTGGAGCAACCACGAATGGACAACAGCCTCAGTTGAATTCCCAGTTGGCAGCCTATGCTAACTTTTCAAAAATGAGAGGCCATCAAAGAAGTGGATTATACAGCTCTAGGAAAGCCACCCTGCTGATGCCATATGGAACACAGATGAGCTGTTGTGCCCAAATTGCAGAATTGAGAGCAAATAAAAGGTTACTGCTTTAGTCACTAAGTTTTAAGGAAATCTGTTAAACAGCCATAGATAACAGAAATAGTTGGGCAAACAAAGTGACAGATTTTATTTTCTTGGGCTCCCAAATAACTGTGGATGGTGACTGCAGCCATGAAATTACAAGACGTCTGCTCCTTGGAAGAAAAGCTGCGACAAACCTAGACAGTGTATTTAAAAGCAGAACCATCACTTTACTGACAAAGGTCCATACAGTCAAAGCTATGGTTTTTCCAGTAGACATATATGGTTGTGAGAAATGAAGGATAAGGAAGGGTGAGTGCCAAAAAATTGTTGCATTTCAGCTGTGGTGCTGGAGAAGACTCTTGAGAGTCTCCTGGACAACCAAGAGATCAAACCAATCAATCCTAAAGCAAATCAACCCTGAATGGTTCTTCAAATCATATGAAGCTGAAGCTCCAATACTCTGGATACTTAATAAGAGCTTACTCATTGGAAAAGACCCTGATGCTAGGAAAAAATGAGAGTCAAACAGAATGGGGTAAAGAGGATGAGACGGTTGGATGGCATCACTGCCCCAGTAGACATAAGTCTGAGCAAGGGAGACAGTGAAGGACAGAGAATCTGGCATGCTGCAGTTCATAAGGTAGTAGAGACTCGGATATGACTTGGTAACTGACCAACAACCCTTGTTATTAAATTCTTTTCATATATTTGTATTCATATTAAGTTGAAATAAAACTGATACCAACTAGAAACATATATATTTTAGGGCCTGGTATTCACACACTTGTGCAAGTCCCCTTCCATTCTGTCTCATTTGGCTCCTGATCTACTTTAAGTAAGAGAAGGCAGAAGGATTGAAGCTACGTCTGTTGAAGGTTAAACACTTGAGGAGACCTAGCATGCTATGCTTTTGTGTAGTCAACACAAAACTCACTGGCCAACATGTGAGAGCGCTGACCACCATGAGCTTCCCTCCACCATACTGGGAGGAAGTCAATCTACCCAACTGGAGCAACCACGAATGGACAACAGCCTCAGTTGAATTCCCAGTTGGCAGCCTATGCTAACTTTTCAAAAATGAGAGGCCATCAAAGAAGTGGATTATACAGCTCTAGGAAAGCCACCCTGCTGATGCCATATGGAACACAGATGAGCTGTTGTGCCCAAATTGCAGAATTGAGAGCAAATAAAAGGTTACTGCTTTAGTCACTAAGTTTTAAGGAAATCTGTTAAACAGCCATAGATAACAGAAATAAATTTTTCTACATATTGAGGTATTTAAATTTATTAAGCTATGACTGCTAGAGTTAATGTGATTTCTTTGGAAATATATTTTAAATGTGTATTTGTGAAGTTTTCAAGTAGTGAGGCAAATTGTATTTTGTTATTATACCTTGCTGTGAGATTTATGCCTAATCACAATTCTAGATGTATGGAGTAATTTGTAGTTGTATGAACAGGAAACTGAAGTAGGAGCTTGCCTATTTAACTATTAGCTTGATATACAGCATAATTAACTAAATGGGAGCAATAAAACTACCTAGCCATGTAATAATTTATTTTGTGTTCATGCAGCATGTCCAAATTTTTCTGTTAACCTTTAACCTGCATATTATCACTCACATTATGGGTTTGTACAAACAGATGCTCATTTTATTTTAAATTACCTAAGGTATCTGGTTGATTATTTATGCAACTATATTAATAAGACATAGCTTCAGAACATTATTATCAAAAAAGAATAAAATAGCCACTAAAAATTTTAATATAACAAAGTTTTATACTTCAAAATGAAGATGTTAAACTAGATGACTAAATTATAGCAGTATTTAAAAGTGAATCATAAAATATATGTACATTAAATATAGAAATAAAAGGTACAGGATGGAGCAGATGACTCTTTATAGGGCTTATACAGTTACTTGAAAATAATCATTTTTGTCTAAGGTTGTGCAAGTGATGGCATTATCAGCCAATGTTCCCTAAGGATCAATCTGTTATTTTTGAATGCGGACATAGTGATGGGCAGTTAACCAGATTATGTCTATGATCGATTTCCTTTCAAATTCAAAGGATAGAAGTTTTAAAGTGTTTTTTGAAGAAAATAATGAACAAAGAACATTATTTTTCTGATCTGTGATGCATCCTTTTTCATTCATGTCTGTTCATGTAATAAGTAAAATGTAAATAGCTGGGACAAAGAATTAAAATAAAATAAGGTGACCTTATTTTAATCTTTATATATGTATAAACACACACACACACACACACACACACACATATATTTTTAGACCTGTATTCTAAACAGGTGACTTTTTCTTGATTGAAATGGGCCAGTAGGTTAGCATTTAGTAGGCTGTACCTTCTTTTTTTGAAAATGGTCCAGTTCTTCATACAAAATAACCAGTTTAGTAATCCAGAAATTTTGCTTCAAAATTTAGATGAGTTTACACCTGTGCAAACAGATATATTTGTATAAACCACTTAGCTTCTCCTTTAATTTGTTTCACTTAAAGAATATTTCTGAAACATAAACAAGCACAGCTGACAAGGGTAATAGTGATAAACATGTAAATCAGATTTGTGCCTTCTCACCATATTAATGTTCTTTCATTTTCCCCAAAGTTAGCAAGCATCTGCTTTTTTATATATTTTGTCTCTTCCAATAATTTTTTAACCTGTCGTTCTTAGTACTTTATTGGAAGAAAGTAGAACTAATAATTTGGTTTCATAGCATAATAAATTTCCAGTGATTGTAATTAAGAAGCTACTCTGATTCTTACTTGACATAGCTCTATAGAGACTTTGTTGATTGTGGCAAAAATAACTTTTTTTTCAATTTCCTTAATTTCTTGTGGTTTCTATTTAGAGAATGAGACTCTTAAAAACTGCCACGAAGGCTCTATTATGGTTCTGCTGGGGGTTTAACTTATTAGATTTGGACCTAACCTTATCAAACGAGCTTCTAACTAATGATTATACTCTGAAGACCACTTTTACACTAATTGGCTTTCCCTGTTTAATTGTTTTACAAAATTGATAATTTAGTAGAAATATAATAAGCCTTTAATATTTTAGATAATTTGGCTCCTCTGTGGTCTTTAGAGGGTTCTCACTTAATAGAAAATTGGAATGCACATTGTGAACATTTTCATTATGTCTGTTCATGTAATAAGTAAAATGTAATGTTTTAGGGGGCAAAGAACATTATTTTTCTGATCTGTGATGCATCCTTTTCATTCATGTCTGTTCATGTAATAAGTAAAATGTAAATAGCTGGGACAAGAATTAAAATAAAATAAGGTGACCTTATTTTAATCTTTATATATGTATAAACACACACACACACACACACACACACACATATATTTTTAGACCTGTATTCTAAACAGGTGACTTTTTCTTGATTGAAATGGGCCAGTAGGTTAGCATTTAGTAGGCTGTACCTTCTTTTTTTGAAAATGGTCCAGTTCTTCATACAAAATAACCAGTTTAGTAATCCAGAAATTTTGCTTCAAAATTTAGATGAGTTTACACCTGTGCAAACAGATATATTTGTATAAACCACTTAGCTTCTCCTTTAATTTGTTTCACTTAAAGAATATTTCTGAAACATAAACAAGCACAGCTGACAAGGGTAATAGTGATAAACATGTAAATCAGATTTGTGCCTTCTCACCATATTAATGTTCTTTCATTTTCCCCAAAGTTAGCAAGCATCTGCTTTTTTATATATTTTGTCTCTTCCAATAATTTTTTAACCTGTCGTTCTTAGTACTTTATTGGAAGAAAGTAGAACTAATAATTTGGTTTCATAGCATAATAAATTTCCAGTGATTGTAATTAAGAAGCTACTCTGATTCTTACTTGACATAGCTCTATAGAGACTTTGTTGATTGTGGCAAAAATAACTTTTTTTTCAATTTCCTTAATTTCTTGTGGTTTCTATTTAGAGAATGAGACTCTTAAAAACTGCCACGAAGGCTCTATTATGGTTCTGCTGGGGGTTTAACTTATTAGATTTGGACCTAACCTTATCAAACGAGCTTCTAACTAATGATTATACTCTGAAGACCACTTTTACACTAATTGGCTTTCCCTGTTTAATTGTTTTACAAAATTGATAATTTAGTAGAAATATAATAAGCCTTTAATATTTTAGATAATTTGGCTCCTCTGTGGTCTTTAGAGGGTTCTCACTTAATAGAAAATTGGAATGCACATTGTGAAATTTAGGTCTTGGTTTCAGCATATGATCTGCAAAAGGCTACAGCACAGCATAGACAAGGTTTCGATGATACTGTCACAGATGTTGAATGCTTATAAAGATTATTATATGCTTAAAGTTTGAACTGTATAAAATGCTGATTCAAAATTATTTGGAGGGAATTTTAAGCAATGCAAATTTCAGGAGGACTTTTTATAAATTCTTATTTTTCAATATGGCAAAAATCTATTTCTATGCTTTTACCCAGTTATATTTTAGTGTCATTATTTATTCAGTTTTACTTAGTGTAACTTAAAAGAATCTATTTACTAATTTCCAGAATAAGACATTTTACTGGTCCAGAGTAAAGGAAATAGTTGATGATTTTTAAGTTAACTTTAAAGTATTTGTTGATACTACTCATTTCTGACACTCAGATGGAGAGTGGCCCTTGTGGCTCTAATGTTTGTTGAAGAAGTTGTANTATCAGCTAAGTACTCACTGCATTGTTTCACAATGCTTTTCGTGTCTTTACCCACATTAGACCATGAGTACTAGACAGACAAAACCCTATACTAGTGAAGCAGCAAATGCCCAGGGGCTCTGAGACTGGGAAGCCAAAAACAAAGTAGACAATATGAAGTATGGTAAATATACCATGATCATATTTCTCTTTTGAAAGTATAAAATATAGAGAACTTTTTATTAGGATAGAAAAACAGAACCTAAAAATGATCATCCTACCAGTCTTATGAAATGAAAATTATGTTGTGTTCATGAAATAAATATTTTTATTAATTTGGTAATGGAATGAAAGAACTTAGGATGTTTATTCTTTTTCTGTTTTCTTTGGTTAAGTCTGGGAAAATATTTTTGTGATGGGGAAGGGGAGGCTGCTAGATTGACTTTCTTATATATGCACATGAAGATAAATTTTGAGGACAAAATGAAATAGCTCTTGCAACCATACTTATTTTAAGCATCTGTTAAGAGTAAAACATATTGGGAACTTCTGAAGACCACTTTTACACTAATTGGCTTTCCCTGTTTAATTGTTTTACAAAATTGATAATTTAGTAGAAATATAATAAGCCTTTAATATTTTAGATAATTTGGCTCCTCTGTGGTCTTTAGAGGGTTCTCACTTAATAGAAAATTGGAATGCACATTGTGAAATTTAGGTCTTGGTTTCAGCATATGATCTGCAAAAGGCTACAGCACAGCATAGACAAGGTTTCGATGATACTGTCACAGATGTTGAATGCTTATAAAGATTATTATATGCTTAAAGTTTGAACTGTATAAAATGCTGATTCAAAATTATTTGGAGGGAATTTTAAGCAATGCAAATTTCAGGAGGACTTTTTATAAATTCTTATTTTTCAATATGGCAAAAATCTATTTCTATGCTTTTACCCAGTTATATTTTAGTGTCATTATTTATTCAGTTTTACTTAGTGTAACTTAAAAGAATCTATTTACTAATTTCCAGAATAAGACATTTTACTGGTCCAGAGTAAAGGAAATAGTTGATGATTTTTAAGTTAACTTTAAAGTATTTGTTGATACTACTCATTTCTGACACTCAGATGGAGAGTGGCCCTTGTGGCTCTAATGTTTGTTGAAGAAGTTGTACTATCAGCTAAAAGTACTCACTGCATTGTTTCACAATGCTTTTCGTGTCTTTACCCACATTAGACCATGAGTACTAGACAGACAAAACCCTATACTAGTGAAGCAGCAAATGCCCAGGGGCTCTGAGACTGGGAAGCCAAAAACAAAGTAGACAATATGAAGTATGGTAAATATACCATGATCATATTTCTCTTTTGAAAGTATAAAATATAGAGAACTTTTTATTAGGATAGAAAAACAGAACCTAAAAATGATCATCCTACCAGTCTTATGAAATGAAAATTATGTTGTGTTCATGAAATAAATATTTTTATTAATTTGGTAATGGAATGAAAGAACTTAGGATGTTTATTCTTTTTCTGTTTTCTTTGGTTAAGTCTGGGAAAATATTTTTGTGATGGGGAAGGGGAGGCTGCTAGATTGACTTTCTTATATATGCACATGAAGATAAATTTTGAGGACAAAATGAAATAGCTCTTGCAACCATACTTATTTTAAGCATCTGTTAAGAGTAAAACATATTGGGAACTTCTAAAGGCAAAGCTATACTTGAAAAACCCAAAATAAGTGATTACATGCAATGACAATTTTAAAAAGGAAATTGTTGTACTGTATCATCTTAAGGTCAATTTTTGTTCCTTGCCAAATTGTACTATAATTTAGACACATTTTCTTCATTTAGACACTAATTCTACCTGTATGTGTTAATCTGAGTAAAAACTTGGTCTCCAAATACTTCAAAATAGCCCCAAATTTCATCACACCACTATCTAGGTATAATTGTGAGGAACACACCCATAGATATAATTTAGATGTAGTTTAGAATATTGTACAGCATGATCCACAGGGTACATCCCCCTAGATACACCATCTAATCTCAGTTCCCAGCAAATGCCATCAATAAAGCAGGAAGTGAAGTTAATTACAGGCTCTCATTCAACGTCCCTCTGCCACTGGTGGCCCATTATAATGAATCATTCTCCAAATTGAGAAGAGATTGACAGAAATTTTATAAACTTTTCACTTCCCAAGTCTTCCCAGTGTAATAAGTGCCTTCTGTACACTGGGAAAGTGATTAAATATCAATTTCATGGAAACCTGGGAATAATGTTTAAAAGACTAATGAGACACTATTTTTACTGCTTAGGTACTGTGACTCCCCCATGAGGTAGAAGAATGCCTGTCATTCTAATTAGTCATCATTTGGCCGGGTTTTATCTTTTCTTCTTCCTCTTTCTCTCTTAAAGGTCCCTAACTGGGTTACTAAGAACTTTAAACTTAGTTCCTCAGTGGCGGGAAAGTTCTTCTAAAATCAATATGATTGACATGTTATAATTCTTTTGATTGCTTACATTTAAAAGTGCCAATTTTATTTGAAAAATATCGTCTGTAATCAATCCATTTCCAACTGACCTTATTGCCGACATGAAAACTTGTTTTATTAAAAATTAATTTTTAAAAATACCTAAAGTTGGTTTCTTGTACCAAAATTATGATGATATCTTTATGTTTGGTATACGTTAAAATGATTATTCCAATTACTGTCTATTTGAGTAAAAGGAGCATAATATATTTTCTGTAGTTGTATCTGAAGCAAAACCAGTTTCTATAAAAATAAAGGCAGGCATATTCTTTCTCCAACATTACAATGAATTGACTATTTGCAATAGAGGAAATGTTTTTGTTTCAGGAAAATTGAGTTATACCTGAGCTAAGTTATACCATGATCATCCTGGAGAAGGTCAGAGACCAAAGAGCAATCTTTTCACGGACAAGGAACTTGTATTCACCCTGATGCCCAAAGAGATAGAACACAGTTTTACTCATAAGTGTTTTCCAAACAATTCCCAAATTTATATGTTATAGTAAGTATATCATTATTTAACTTCAGAGGGAGAAGAAACCTGAGAAGATATTTTCTTAATTCTTCATCCAAAATTCTATCTTCACTCTGCCTCACAATGTTTGAACACCATTTCCTTTTTCCGTTTAGCTTTTCAGTTTATTTTGAAACAAAGAAGGACTTGACACTTGGGCTTCTCAGGTGGTTCAGTGGTAAAGAATCCACCTGTCAAGCAGGAGGTGTGGGTTCCATCCCTGAGTTAGGAAGGTTCTCTGGAGAAGAAAATGGCAACCCACTCTGATATTCTTGCCCAGGCAATTCCATGAACAGAGGAGCCTGGTGGGGACTATATATGACTTGGCAACTAAACCACCACCACCAGGAACTGACATTTATCTTTACTAAAGTTCTTTTTATTAGGTAAGACCATTAATTGAATATGCAAAAATAATTTTTTATGCATATAATAATGCTATCTGAATATCAGCTGTGCCCTCCAGCTTTGTGCCAACCTCTACATATATTTGGATGCCAATGGTGTCTCAGTCTTGAATAAAACTTTGAAATGGATAAGTGATAAGATTTCTCCAAAATGACACTGAGACATTCTTAGGCCAGGACTTTCAATTAATTATTAATCTACTTAAGAGCATTTTTGGAACATCCCTGGTGATGCAGTAGTTAAGACTGTGCTGCCAATGCAGGGGCACTGGTTTGGGTTTGATTCCTGGTCAGGGAGGTAAGATCCTACATGCCCAGAGGTGTGCCCAAATAATTTAAATAAATAGATAAATAATAGAATACAAGGAGGAAAGCTTTAAAAAATATAAGCTTTTCTTCTAACTCTCGTTAATTTCTTGTACCAAAATTATGATGATATCTTTATGTTTGGTATACGTTAAAATGATTATTCCAATTACTGTCTATTTGAGTAAAAGGAGCATAATATATTTTCTGTAGTTGTATCTGAAGCAAAACCAGTTTCTATAAAAATAAAGGCAGGCATATTCTTTCTCCAACATTACAATGAATTGACTATTTGCAATAGAGGAAATGTTTTTGTTTCAGGAAAATTGAGTTATACCTGAGCTAAGTTATACCATGATCATCCTGGAGAAGGTCAGAGACCAAAGAGCAATCTTTTCACGGACAAGGAACTTGTATTCACCCTGATGCCCAAAGAGATAGAACACAGTTTTACTCATAAGTGTTTTCCAAACAATTCCCAAATTTATATGTTATAGTAAGTATATCATTATTTAACTTCAGAGGGAGAAGAAACCTGAGAAGATATTTTCTTAATTCTTCATCCAAAATTCTATCTTCACTCTGCCTCACAATGTTTGAACACCATTTCCTTTTTCCGTTTAGCTTTTCAGTTTATTTTGAAACAAAGAAGGACTTGACACTTGGGCTTCTCAGGTGGTTCAGTGGTAAAGAATCCACCTGTCAAGCAGGAGGTGTGGGTTCCATCCCTGAGTTAGGAAGGTTCTCTGGAGAAGAAAATGGCAACCCACTCTGATATTCTTGCCCAGGCAATTCCATGAACAGAGGAGCCTGGTGGGGACTATATATGACTTGGCAACTAAACCACCACCACCAGGAACTGACATTTATCTTTACTAAAGTTCTTTTTATTAGGTAAGACCATTAATTGAATATGCAAAAATAATTTTTTATGCATATAATAATGCTATCTGAATATCAGCTGTGCCCTCCAGCTTTGTGCCAACCTCTACATATATTTGGATGCCAATGGTGTCTCAGTCTTGAATAAAACTTTGAAATGGATAAGTGATAAGATTTCTCTCCAAAATGACACTGAGACATTCTTAGGCCAGGACTTTCAATTAATTATTAATCTACTTAAGAGCATTTTTGGAACATCCCTGGTGATGCAGTAGTTAAGACTGTGCTGCCAATGCAGGGGCACTGGTTTGGGTTTGATTCCTGGTCAGGGAGGTAAGATCCTACATGCCCAGAGGTGTGCCCAAATAATTTAAATAAATAGATAAATAATAGAATACAAGGAGGAAAGCTTTAAAAAATATATAATAAGGGAGCATTTTCTTCTAACTCTCGTTACTCCATTTTTTTCACACTTATTATAAAAGGCTTTGAAAGATATTTTGACAAAAATTCTAGATATGCGTGTCATAATCTCACTAAAAGACAAGATTGGACATTAGCGATATCTTGTGAAACTTTTTTTTTTTTTTTTAAATCGGGACATTTCTTTGTTTCCAACATTCTGGCTTCTTCTCTGTTCTTCATGTGTACTTAGACATAATTCAACAGAATTATCTGTACTTTTCTCTATACTTTCTTATGTGAATCATTCAGGAAAAGGGGCACTAATTCATTCAAAGGAGTTAATTCTTTTGCAGTTACTTTAGAGCTAAAATTTGCCTAAATGTTACTTTTCAAAGTTAAGCCTACATATTAACAACAACAACAACAACAAAAAACTCCAGAAAGCAAATGAATTAAGTTTTTCATTTTTATGTAGTATAAAACTAAATACTCTTTGAAAGTAGTATAATAAAAAAAAAGTCTCCAAAATAGTAAAACTAAATTTAAAATATTCAGAATTCTACTTATTGTAATCTATTTAAGATTTTCAGGTTTTTGCAGTTCAGGTTTTGGATACTTCAAGTAAAGTTATCAATAATTGATATATTAAGAATATATTAAGAATAATTTATATAATAAGAATGATAAGAAAAGACCAGGTCAGGCTTGAAATTAAATTATGTATATTCTAGACATAGTAAATAGACTGGATTTTATATTACGTATCTTGTCAAATGCGTTTTGTATTATAAAACATACCAATCCTGTTATAATATTTACCTCCTAGTAAAGATATTACATTAGACATGGTAAACCATTTTGAATTTTTCCCTCTTGGTTACTGATAATTACTGAAATATTATTCTCTGAATTGGCCCATTAGGTTAAATGTATGCAAAACACAGATTTTTACAACTCAGATGACTTGGTGCAGCTGCTATGTTGCCTTAAATTTACTACATGAGTGTCATCAGTTTAAATAAGATGTCTCATAGCATAACATTTTTTTTTTTTTTACTATATCTTTCTGTTTGTTTTCATATCATGTATGTGCTGTAACAATCTACTAAGCTATGCTGAATATTGAGATGTAAGACTGGAATTTGCTAACCAAATCTCTTCTTCCCTTGAGCAATTGAATATTACAATTATATAAAAGGTAGACAAATGTTTCACACATCTAAGATGGTCAGAACTATTGAAAAGCCTCTGTTTTCTGAGTCAGAGAAACTAAAGTACAGTGTATTTTTGGCAAGCTTATTTCCCAGTTGTGCATTGCATTGATTGTGGAAGAATGTGAGCATCATTTTAAATAAAAATCTTGAAAACTCATTTCAAATCCTTAGTTTTAGCATGCTCTTTGTCTGAATTAAACTCAAAATGAATATATGAAATACATTTTCAAAGATAATATGGAAAAATCAAATAATGACCTAAGCATGATTATGGTACTTGGAAAATGATCGTGTTATCTCTCCTATATGTATAATTCTAACCATCTTTTCCTCACAAAAGGAAACCATGCTATAAACTTTTCAGAATACTCAGGATTTTACAGATTTAGCTTACATATAGAGTCAATTAGCTGAATAAAATTTGCTTAATCAGGTACTGCCTAGGGGAAGAATTGCATTCTTATTGTTTTGAATCTGCATTACTGGTAATTTAGAGAGTTTAATAAGGGACCTATGTTTCAGTCTTTAAAAACTTACTTTCCTTTATTTGAAAATAAAGTACATTGACTTGATTGCTTTTCATGTTCATTATAGTGCTTGTGTGGAGATTTCTCAATAGAATATATGAATTTTTAATGCAGTATTTATAGACATAAGGTCATTGGTTAGGAAAAAGAATTTGGTAACTGACCAGATATAAACTAATGGATGAAGAGGAATATTTAAATGAAAGATCAATTTCACAAAGCAATCAATTCCATATGCCCTATAAATTTACAATAGTTATATTTATTACTTTGTAATTTCAATGGTATAGAAAAACAATTCAGACAAAATGACCAAGAAAATTAAAACACTTAAAAGGGTAGAAACGTTTTTGCATATGTGAAAGTTATTCTTGTGTATCTTCAGCTTTAGTTGTTTATTTCAGAGATGATGAAGTCACATGCTTTTCATTAAGTATTAAGTGAATTGTATTTTTGTGAAAATTTCTAACATGTAATAAATGAGAAGAGTAGGGGAACAAGGTGGTAGATATTTGGACAGTGGCAGAGTGGCAATTTGACACCTCCTTTTGTCTGTGCACTATTGGAAGACATAACCAAGATGTTCTATCACCTTAGTATCCTTTGACTTACTAGCAAGTGCACACTATATGATGAACAGATGTACTAGCAAGTCATTGATTGTTTGGCATTGCATTGATTGTGGAAGAATGTGAGCATCATTTTAAATAAAAATCTTGAAAACTCATTTCAAATCCTTAGTTTTAGCATGCTCTTTGTCTGAATTAAACTCAAAATGAATATATGAAATACATTTTCAAAGATAATATGGAAAAATCAAATAATGACCTAAGCATGATTATGGTACTTGGAAAATGATCGTGTTATCTCTCCTATATGTATAATTCTAACCATCTTTTCCTCACAAAAGGAAACCATGCTATAAACTTTTCAGAATACTCAGGATTTTACAGATTTAGCTTACATATAGAGTCAATTAGCTGAATAAAATTTGCTTAATCAGGTACTGCCTAGGGGAAGAATTGCATTCTTATTGTTTTGAATCTGCATTACTGGTAATTTAGAGAGTTTAATAAGGGACCTATGTTTCAGTCTTTAAAAACTTACTTTCCTTTATTTGAAAATAAAGTACATTGACTTGATTGCTTTTCATGTTCATTATAGTGCTTGTGTGGAGATTTCTCAATAGAATATATGAATTTTTAATGCAGTATTTATAGACATAAGGTCATTGGTTAGGAAAAAGAATTTGGTAACTGACCAGATATAAACTAATGGATGAAGAGGAATATTTAAATGAAAGATCAATTTCACAAAGCAATCAATTCCATATGCCCTATAAATTTACAATAGTTATATTTATTACTTTGTAATTTCAATGGTATAGAAAAACAATTCAGACAAAATGACCAAGAAAATTAAAACACTTAAAAGGGTAGAAACGTTTTTGCATATGTGAAAGTTATTCTTGTGTATCTTCAGCTTTAGTTGTTTATTTCAGAGATGATGAAGTCACATGCTTTTCATTAAGTATTAAGTGAATTGTATTTTTGTGAAAATTTCTAACATGTAATAAATGAGAAGAGTAGGGGAACAAGGTGGTAGATATTTGGACAGTGGCAGAGTGGCAATTTGACACCTCCTTTTGTCTGTGCACTATTGGAAGACATAACCAAGATGTTCTATCACCTTAGTATCCTTTGACTTACTAGCAAGTGCACACTATATGATGAACAGATGTTCAGCTTAGCAGGCAGTTCCACTAAAGACCTGAAATCCTGATCCTTTCTAGAAAATGTATAGCATCTGGCATGTCTGAAATAGAACTGTTCTCATTTATTCATCCATGGAATGATATTCCTGTGTGCTTAGGTGCTGTGACTCACTTTTTTTCAGGGATGACTTAACTCAGTTTTTCTCATGAGAAATAACTTATAAAAACTGTCAGGAAAAATACATGAAATGAGAAAACAGCATCATGTGCTAAGACCTTGGTTGGCAACAGTATTACCCCTATTTTGATTTTGAGTTGATAACCCAAAATGAAATAATATGACTATCAGGATGTCATATTTTATTTTGGACATGTCCAGTATATAGGCTATGTAACAAGTTGAATTTCAAAGAATTGTTCTTTTTATTGATGAGTTTATCTCTTGTATATTATCCATCTTCATTATAGTCCACTAAAAACTGTTTTTTCTGTTTAAAATGTCTCTTAGCTACATATATATATAGAACTATGTATTTTATAATTATGTTTTCTTTGTAAATTAAGCTCCAATATTTAAAATGTTCCAAGTTTCTGTTGCAACACCCTGCTTTTACTTATACCCTTTTATCCCATTGGCCTGTGATTCAGTTGTACAGGATTAGTCCATTAATTTGTGGAACATATTGGTCAATATTAGGTAGTGATTAAAAATTATCATAAGATTTTATATTTTTAGAAGTAGCGTCATCAGGATTTGTAAAAGTAAATTTTTTAAAAAAGCGTCCCAATGCCTTTGAGAGCCTCTTCAAATATTTTAGACATACATAGATACATTTCTTTCAGATGTCCAGCATATTCAGTTTGGGGGAAAATGAATTAGGAGAGCAAGGTACTCAGAGAGATAGGGAATTAGAATGCCACAGTCAAGACCTGGGAGTCAATTCAATAAAACCGATGGAAGGTGTTGAGATGTGATTGGTATTTTTGTCAAATGAAAAATAAAAATTCACTCAAATTGTAATGAAACAATACCTACAAAATCAAACAAATTTCAAGGTAGCTCAAGAGAAGTAGAAATAAATAAATAAACATAAGAAAAAAAGACAAGGAAGGAAACTAATAACATGCAATGTGATTTAAATACCTTATTTGAAATACTGAAAATAGAGGAGCATCTATAGGAAACAATAGCAGTGAGAGTTGACTGAGAAGTCTTCAGTGGGAAAAGGGAGAGAGTAAAAAGATTTGAAAGGTTATCTACTGTTTTCTGCAGAGAAATAAAACTTATAAAACTGTCAGGAAAAATACATGAAATGAGAAAACAGCATCATGTGCTAAGACCTTGGTTGGCAACAGTATTACCCCTATTTTGATTTTGAGTTGATAACCCAAAATGAAATAATATGACTATCAGGATGTCATATTTTATTTTGGACATGTCCAGTATATAGGCTATGTAACAAGTTGAATTTCAAAGAATTGTTCTTTTTATTGATGAGTTTATCTCTTGTATATTATCCATCTTCATTATAGTCCACTAAAAACTGTTTTTTCTGTTTAAAATGTCTCTTAGCTACATATATATATAGAACTATGTATTTTATAATTATGTTTTCTTTGTAAATTAAGCTCCAATATTTAAAATGTTCCAAGTTTCTGTTGCAACACCCTGCTTTTACTTATACCCTTTTATCCCATTGGCCTGTGATTCAGTTGTACAGGATTAGTCCATTAATTTGTGGAACATATTGGTCAATATTAGGTAGTGATTAAAAATTATCATAAGATTTTATATTTTTAGAAGTAGCGTCATCAGGATTTGTAAAAGTAAATTTTTTAAAAAAGCGTCCCAATGCCTTTGAGAGCCTCTTCAAATATTTTAGACATACATAGATACATTTCTTTCAGATGTCCAGCATATTCAGTTTGGGGGAAAATGAATTAGGAGAGCAAGGTACTCAGAGAGATAGGGAATTAGAATGCCACAGTCAAGACCTGGGAGTCAATTCAATAAAACCGATGGAAGGTGTTGAGATGTGATTGGTATTTTTGTCAAATGAAAAATAAAAATTCACTCAAATTGTAATGAAACAATACCTACAAAATCAAACAAATTTCAAGGTAGCTCAAGAGAAGTAGAAATAAATAAATAAACATAAGAAAAAAAGACAAGGAAGGAAACTAATAACATGCAATGTGATTTAAATACCTTATTTGAAATACTGAAAATAGAGGAGCATCTATAGGAAACAATAGCAGTGAGAGTTGACTGAGAAGTCTTCAGTGAGGAAGAGAGTAAAAAAAGATTTGAAGGTTATCTACTGTCATCAGATGAAATACCCCAGCAGTTTGTAGAATATTTACAAGTCAGGTTTTCCTATAATATAACTGTGACCAAACATTAAGTGCTTACCTACTCTATTTTATGTTCTCCTTTCTAAGTGAACATGGGAGACAGTTACCTGTAGGATAGGATACATTCCAAAACACTTGCTTAGGATCAAGTGTAACTGTCAGTGAAATCAACTCTGGCTTAACTAAAATTAAATTTATTGCCTCTCACATAGGGACCCATATTGGGATTCCAGCACTGGGATGATCTGCACTAGTATCAATTGGATATTTTTATCTATCTTTTTCTTTATCAGACTCACAAGTTGGATTTTGAGTGGGCTTTCAGTTCCAGTCAACATGTCTATAATTGCAACTCACAGGAAGAAGAGGAGTGAAAGGAATCAGATACACCCCCTCTTTTTTGAGATATTTTCTAGAAGTGCATACATCATTTGTTTTCACAGCCCATTGGCAGAAGCTTGATTACTTACATGCCCCATAACTTCAATGAGGACTGGACAACATAGCATTATTTGCAAGGAGTTCACATTCCTACCTAACAACAAGGAGGTGTTACCAAAGAGAGCCTAGTACTTGGAAGACAGATAGTAGCATCTCACATTTCACATCACACGTGCATTTCACAAATATCTGTCAATAATTAGCAAAAAAAAAAAAAATTAGGGAGAAACAAAACAGGCATCAGCTTTAAGAGTGCAACTGGAGATAATCACACATGGATTGAAACTTGTGAAAATAAGATTATTAAGGATTTTTGTATTCATTTTTACATAAATACAAAATTCAGAATATAAAAATGGCATCTTTTTAAAAATCCTGAAGCACTGAAATTGCCAATTGCCACTGAAAGATATACTCTGTGTATGATTCACTTGGAACACTTATACAGAACTAGTTTTAAGAAGGAGATTAGAAATTGGCACATCTCTGTCCCAATCTTAATTAGAATTTTCAAATATTTTTATGAGCAAATGAGTTTGAATAAGCCATGATTTTTTCCCAAGTACAACTTTGTCACATTAAATACAGACATAACATTAGAAAGCTACTATAGTCCATCAAAAAGAATGAATAAACCATGAAGCTGCAATATAATTCTGTGCCCTTTTCAGAAACCTCATTTCTGAAGGCAGTCCAGACCCTGAATAGTTATACAATGGTAGTGAGATTGGTCTATTTATGATACTTACACTATTCTAACTTAGTATTTTTTTATGAATTGTCTTCCTAACTTTTAAGGGAATAACTTGTTTGACTACTCTTACGGGCAATATTCTATCAGACAGAATCTTGTCTTTTGCAAATGCAAATAGTCTTAAGGGTAGTCATTCTCAGTGGTAAAGACAAATGGGCACACCTCTATTCAAACCACCTGAAGAGGGTACTTAGACGTCATGTTTTCTCTCCCTCTCCATATTTTGATATATATATATATACCACCAAGAGTGTGTGTGGGGTTGGGGGCTCACACTATCGACTATCCATCAATCATCCTTCTATCATCTGCATTCATATCTCTCTGTGTCCCAAACTGGCTATTACTTGAAATATTTGCTTCTAATTTTTCCTCTAATTTCTTGTCTGCATTTTCCTCAAATAAACCTCAGTCTTATCCAACCTCACTCTTACTTAAGTAAAATATCATCATACCAGACAATTGATGCGCTCCTCATCATATTCTTACTCTCCACCTCTCAGATAATATAGTCTAGAAGACCAAAGTCATTGTCCCTTAGCCTAATGCTGCATTGGCCAGTTCCTTCCCCAAGGGTATCCATACTTGGATGCAAGGTTCTGTGTCTCCTCTCTATCACTTCCTATGTATAATTCACAGAACTAGGCTGCAATGAACTTAATAATGTATAGCCAAATGAGGCAAAAATCAATAGTGGGCAGATGGCAAAAGTCAGTTGGAAAAATAGACAGAAAATCAAAGCCAAATTACCAGAGACTGAATATAGCATTTGATTTATTTAAGAAACAAAGCTATATCAGGGTAGGGAGGATTTATTATGCCTCTCTCATTATCTCATCTTTCTTTGCAGCACTCTTATACACATTTTCTTTAAAGTTCAGGAAAACTGCTAAGAAAAACAAAATAAAAAGGTATATCTTGACAAAATTAATACAGTAATGTTTTTTCATATTTGGATATGTTTTTCTTCTTAAAATATTTCAGAGTAAAAGAAAACTGTTTAGTTAAAGTGATCACAGTCCAGATTGTATTATTGTTATATATTAGGGAAATATTGATACATATTAGGGAAATTTATACATTTTATGCATTCATTAAATATAATGTTATTTTGTGTATTTTATAGCTTTTAATCTTTTCATATTACTTCCATCAAAAGTTAAAAGTTAAGAACTGTTACTTGCTACTAAGTTTGTAGAGCTTTCTGGGCATAATGATGCCAAGGAACAATTGTCATCTTTTGAAATAAAAAAGCATAGTTTAAAATGTGAATTGTAGAGGAATAGTGTATATTTAACCACAGATACTGTCCTGCCTGCTAATGCAGGAGATGCAAAAGATATGGGTTTAATCTCCAAGTCAGAATGGCCCCCTGCAGTAGGATATGGCAACTGACTCCACTATTTTTTTTTTTTTTTAATTTTTGGTCTCTTTTATTGGCTTTTGTTTATTTTTTTCATCCCTCTTTATCCTTTGGCCTGCGTGGGCCTCTCATCACAGCAGCCTCTCTGATTGTAGAGCACCGGCTTGGGGTGCATGTGCTCCAGGGCCTCTACTGGCTTGTAACTGGGCACACCAGTCCAGCCTTTCCATGGCATGTGGAATCTTCCTGGGCCAGGGATCGAACTGGTGCCCCTTGCACTGCAAGGAGGATTCTTTACCCACTGGACCAGCAGGGAAGACTCTGACTCCAGTATTTTTACCTGGAAAATTCCATTGACAGAGGAGCCTGGTTGGCTATAGTCCATGGGATCACAAAGAGTTGGACATGACTGAGTACACACGCGTGCACACAGACTGTACTGGAAGTCAAGACAGTGTGCTGTGGCACAAAACAAGTGTATCACTAGAAGGGTAAGGAGGCTGCGTAAGGCAGATGACTCTGTCAGATGAACTCAGTTGTAAGAGAATTCTCAGCATAAACTCAATAAAAGAGCTTCAGATACCCTTTCCCAGTAGGTCCTACCTTCCTTGTGCTATTCTGTGAACCTGAACTGAGGTTCTGATCCTAATCTCAGTCTTTAAACAAGCTTCTGTTTTCCCTAATCTTTTCATTTTTCTGGATACTCTATTTTATCATGGAAATAATTTTGGTAGCCTGGTTCTGGTGTCCCATATCTTAATAATTCTGCTGACAGTGCTCCATCTCTTTGTTATGATCAACACCTGATAACTTGATCTGGTTACCTGATTCTCTCCCCTGTGGATTGTTTGACACACCTGATTCTGCCACTCTGATTAACCCTGCCATTGGGATCAGTTCCACAGAAAGGGTCTTACCTCCTCCCATTGACATTGTGCTAGTGAGGCAGAAATAATGGATAATGTTTTAAATGCTGCTGACAAGGCAAAGGACATTGATAATGACAGTAGAGAAGTTAACTTTCTGAAGAGCAAGAAATTACTTGGAAGAAGGCTGATTCAGCCTTTGATTCACTAATTAATTTTTGGAAAAGACAGAAGTGTCACAGAGCCCAGGAGGTCATGCAGCTGAACATTCTTCATTTTAGTTCAATAACAAAGAGGTAAATGGAAAGAAAAACTTGATATCAGAGACCTCTCCAGTAAAGTAAGCTCTGCTTATCTCCTGGAGCTAGTATTTCACAGCAGCCTCTCTGATTGTAGAGCACCGGCTTGGGGTGCATGTGCTCCAGGGCCTCTACTGGCTTGTAACTGGGCACACCAGTCCAGCCTTTCCATGGCATGTGGAATCTTCCTGGGCCAGGGATCGAACTGGTGCCCCTTGCACTGCAAGGAGGATTCTTTACCCACTGGACCAGCAGGGAAGACTCTGACTCCAGTATTTTTACCTGGAAAATTCCATTGACAGAGGAGCCTGGTTGGCTATAGTCCATGGGATCACAAAGAGTTGGACATGACTGAGTACACACGCGTGCACACAGACTGTACTGGAAGTCAAGACAGTGTGCTGTGGCACAAAACAAGTGTATCACTAGAAGGGTAAGGAGGCTGCGTAAGGCAGATGACTCTGTCAGATGAACTCAGTTGTAAGAGAATTCTCAGCATAAACTCAATAAAAGAGCTTCAGATACCCTTTCCCAGTAGGTCCTACCTTCCTTGTGCTATTCTGTGAACCTGAACTGAGGTTCTGATCCTAATCTCAGTCTTTAAACAAGCTTCTGTTTTCCCTAATCTTTTCATTTTTCTGGATACTCTATTTTATCATGGAAATAATTTTGGTAGCCTGGTTCTGGTGTCCCATATCTTAATAATTCTGCTGACAGTGCTCCATCTCTTTGTTATGATCAACACCTGATAACTTGATCTGGTTACCTGATTCTCTCCCCTGTGGATTGTTTGACACACCTGATTCTGCCACTCTGATTAACCCTGCCATTGGGATCAGTTCCACAGAAAGGGTCTTACCTCCTCCCATTGACATTGTGCTAGTGAGGCAGAAATAATGGATAATGTTTTAAATGCTGCTGACAAGGCAAAGGACATTGATAATGACAGTAGAGAAGTTAACTTTCTGAAGAGCAAGAAATTACTTGGAAGAAGGCTGATTCAGCCTTTGATTCACTAATTAATTTTTGGAAAAGACAGAAGTGTCACAGAGCCCAGGAGGTCATGCAGCTGAACATTCTTCATTTTAGTTCAATAACAAAGAGGTAAATGGAAAGAAAAACTTGATATCAGAGACCTTTCCAGTAAAGTAAGCTCTGCTTATCTCCTGGAGCTAGTATTTAGTGAGCTGTAAATTCAAAAAAAAAAAATAACCAGTGACAGAGAACAAAAACTGATGTTTATTATTATGCCCCTTGGCCAAAGTATGCCATGTTTACTATGGTGGACGAGTTGATATAATATCCTTGAATTATGTCTTTGCTCAAGAAAAAATTTTATATTAACAGTACATAAAGATTTAATCCTTTCAGGTTTTTATTATCCTCTTAGAACTCTCAAGGTTGATACAAAATATTTACCAATGCTTAAGTCAAAGATATTTTAATATGTACTTTCAAAAAATTCCATAGAATGAATAATTATTTGCTTAAATTTTACATGTCAACTATTACCATGGTTATTAGAAATGTATAATGTTCATTTTATTGATATGTGTAGAATCAAAATTTCATTTATAAACTATTCTAAAATTTAATTATTGAATGTTATCTAAGACTTCCCCTTTTTATATTTTATTTTAATACGACAGGTTTATCACCGTACAAAGCTATTAATATTATATTTTCCAATTTTTAAATGATTTTAAATACTCTTATCTCAGTCTTCAAAAGTTTGTCAGAATTTTAACTTCATTCTGTGCCAATAAAGTCTACTGTTCTCTTTTCTTATCTTATGGGACATTGTTGACAATAAAATTTTTGGTTTCATTTCTAATGGAAGTCGTTTACAACCCAATTTTAGAATAGTAGCTAAAAGGTCATTGAAAACACAGACTAAGGTTTTTGCTATAGCTTAAAAAGAAAGACAAGTGTATATTCAAAGAGAGTTTATAAACGTTTTTGGGGGAAAAAAAGGTAGAACCAAATGAATAAATTTTAGTGGTCACTATATTGGGAAAACTTGGTATTGATAAGAATAAAAATGCAGCTTTATTACCGCCTTGTTAAAGACATCATGGGTTTGTAAAATGATAAAGATATGTCACTGATAACTGCAGCAATCAAAAAAAGGCCCATTAAAGTTTCATGAGAAATACAAAATCTGTATCTATGAAATTTTTGTTAAAATTCATTGTTGTTCAGTTGCTTGTGAGTTGTGTCTGATTCTTTGCGACCCCGTGGACTGCGGTATGCCAGGCTTCCCTGTCCTTCCATATAAATGGGTTAAAATTCATATTCATGTGGAATAAAATACAAAAAAGGCAAATATCAACCAGTAGAAAGCCAATATTGCTCATTCCTGTTAACACCGCACAGAAGAGGCAAGTCCTGGACCTATGATTTCTGATAGGGGCTGACTGTGGGTTGGCATGGCCTGAGAGGACTCACACTCCAAACTTATCACATAAGTAAAACTGAGGCAGACATTTTTTCCAAGCATTTTATAAAGAAAAAAGATCTTAGATTTTTAGCAAATTTCATAAAGAAATTAGGAATACAGTGAAATTAAAAAAGGAGGAGGAAAGGATTGTGTGCATACAGTTCATAGATCACTATGGGAGTCAGAAGAATAGCAAAAATATGGAAAACTGACAAATCCAGCTTGTACCTGCATAAAAGATTCCGGGGAACAACATTTGGAATATGTTGAATGCTGATTAATCCAGACCTTCTACTAATGTCCATCTTTGTATTACTTGATCACTTGCTCACTGCATTTCTATGAAGTGGTTGCTCTTCTCCACATCTGAGGAAACTGAGAGTTTGAGATGGTAAACAACATATCCAAGGAGCTTAATGATAATTCTTACTAGAAAAAGGTCAAGTATCTATTCCTGTTTTTTTTTTAATTAAAAGCTTCTGTTCCTAATCCATGTAATAAAGAACTTCATCTATGCTATGCTGCCTCTCAGATTAAGGTTTCTTCCCTTAGTGAAGAGGCATTAATGGACTATATGTATGTGTGTGTGTATATATATATATATGTATATATACATATATGAATACAAATATGCCCAAGTTAATTGAATTATAAAGTACAAATAATTCTTACTGTGTAATATGAGTTCAGTCATTTTCAATCAGTGTTTTCATTGTCTTCATAAACTCTCAAATACCTTCTAGGTTGCTATGGATGGAATAGATTTTCTGAGTCTAATCTAACTCAACACAAAAGTCAATATTCTGATTCTAGGATAAGCAGATTTAGAAATATATGATTCAAACAGAGCATTGTTTGAATAAGGACTATTTTTTTTAAGCCTAAAATAAATTGAACTTAATTTAGTCATGGAGTGAGTTTCTATAGATTATTTTTCTGCTGATAATTCACTTTACTAGAGAACCAAAGTTGAGTATGATACTAAAAAGAAATGTAATAATAACTGAAGCCTACAGGTAAGTCTAGAAAAGGCATGGAACTGCTATTTACCGAAAAGACTGGAAGCAGAAGAGAAAGCTGTATTACGACTAGATAACAAAAGTATATAATTGATAGAGAAAAATGCAGGTTATCTCCACAATAGGGTAGCCTGGGGAAAAAGAATGAAAGACTGCTTTACCAGATTCCAAAGGCTATCTCTGATGATTAAAGCACAAGATGACTGACAAAAAGAAAAAGAAGATTCAAGATTGCAAGGATGGCTTTTTCCCCTTGGGTTTACTTTGAAAATGAGGAAAATCTCTATTAGAACTAATCAAATCATATTTAAAGACCTGTGTTTCACTAGGGGAATATTTATATAAGAATTTTATCTTTTATTTAATACTTGCAAGCTTAAGCATTCCCTTTATAGATATGATTTTCATGTGTAAGATACATTTATGCATAAAATTTATATTCATTAGTCACTAAACATTTCAGATTTGTAAATGCATTTATAATAATTACATTTGCTTTTATAATATCCTCATGCAATATGTAGGAGACGAACTAATCAAAGTGTTGCCCTGCTCTGGTCACCACTGCAACGACCACCATGTCCATGTTTTGATGACATTGCCACTGTTTACAGACTGCTTCTAAGTACAATTACTAATACATTTACGAGAGTTAAGTTGGAGGCATCCACACAGGAAACACTGGAATTTAAACTGACTTTTAACAGAAATAGGTGAGAATTCTGTTTTTCTCAACATGTCCTCGATGATTTATCTCATTATAATAATCAGGATAAACTAACATTAGTAGGTAAATCAATAAACACAGCCACATAAATCCAAAGTTTATAATTATTAAGTCTGTGATAAAGGATAACAACATATGACTCAGCAACTAAACAGCAACATATGGACAAATAGTTTGTCTCAGGAACTCCCTGCAGCCACTCTGAGAAGTAAGGTCAGAGAGTGTCATTCCCACTTTATAGATGTGGAAATTGAGGCTTAGAGATATAATCTACCTCATTCACATAGCCAGAAGATAGGGGAGCCAGGATTGAAAGTGTGGCTGAATTTAGCCTCCAGAGCTCACTGCAGGCAACTCCTAAGTTCACACATCATGAGAGCTTAGCTTGTTGAGCAATTTGAATTTTCAATAATAAATTCTTAAGAGTTGCTGATTTTCATTGAAATATAACCATGAGCAGTGTCATTGTGTGGTAGTTGAGAGTCCATATTCTAGTGCTAAACTACATGGGTTCAAATCTGGCTTATCTAGTTACCTTATCGATTGCATTGTTTGACCTCTCTGTGCCTCATTTTCCTTATCTAAAAATGGTGATTAAATGGTACCTATCTCAAAAATTATAAGGATTAAATGAACAGCTAATGTAGTTAGTGCTTCACACAGGGCACACTGGTCACTAAGGATATGATTATAGCATCAAGTTGTATTTGCTACATTAAACTGCTGTTGATACAAAACAGCTGGAATATAATATTAAATTGTCCTAGCTGCTGTAGACTTAGGAGATTTATACTTTATGAAAAGAAGTAGAAATTTAAAAGTAGTAGCATTATATATATATAAAAAAGAAGTCTCTAATAGATTACACATAAGGTAGACACACAATCTTTTCCTAAGAGGGTTCAAAGTAAGAAATTTAAGAGTAAAATAACAGAAAGTTAAGCCTGTACTTTAAGTTTTTAGAATCAATAAGCTGGCCCTGCTCTGGACCACTGGTCCATGTTTTGATGACATTGCCACTGTTTACAGACTGCTTCTAAGTACAATTACTAATACATTTACGAGAGTTAAGTTGGAGGCATCCACACAGGAAACACTGGAATTTAAACTGACTTTTAACAGAAATAGGTGAGAATTCTGTTTTTCTCAACATGTCCTCGATGATTTATCTCATTATAATAATCAGGATAAACTAACATTAGTAGGTAAATCAATAAACACAGCCACATAAATCCAAAGTTTATAATTATTAAGTCTGTGATAAAGGATAACAACATATGACTCAGCAACTAAACAGCAACATATGGACAAATAGTTTGTCTCAGGAACTCCCTGCAGCCACTCTGAGAAGTAAGGTCAGAGAGTGTCATTCCCACTTTATAGATGTGGAAATTGAGGCTTAGAGATATAATCTACCTCATTCACATAGCCAGAAGATAGGGGAGCCAGGATTGAAAGTGTGGCTGAATTTAGCCTCCAGAGCTCACTGCAGGCAACTCCTAAGTTCACACATCATGAGAGCTTAGCTTGTTGAGCAATTTGAATTTTCAATAATAAATTCTTAAGAGTTGCTGATTTTCATTGAAATATAACCATGAGCAGTGTCATTGTGTGGTAGTTGAGAGTCCATATTCTAGTGCTAAACTACATGGGTTCAAATCTGGCTTATCTAGTTACCTTATCGATTGCATTGTTTGACCTCTCTGTGCCTCATTTTCCTTATCTAAAAATGGTGATTAAATGGTACCTATCTCAAAAATTATAAGGATTAAATGAACAGCTAATGTAGTTAGTGCTTCACACAGGGCACACTGGTCACTAAGGATATGATTATAGCATCAAGTTGTATTTGCTACATTAAACTGCTGTTGATACAAAACAGCTGGAATATAATATTAAATTGTCCTAGCTGCTGTAGACTTAGGAGATTTATACTTTATGAAAAGAAGTAGAAATTTAAAAGTAGTAGCATTATATATATATAAAAAAGAAGTCTCTAATAGATTACACATAAGGTAGACACACAATCTTTTCCTAAGAGGGTTCAAAGTAAGAAATTTAAGAGTAAAATAACAGAAAGTTAAGCCTGTACTTTAAGTTTTTAGAATCAATAAGTATTCAAATGGAAAAAGCATCTAGTGAAATGACAAACAGATATCCAAGCTTATTCTCTGACATAATAATCACACATTTTACCTTGTGTTCCTGATTTAAACTCAAACTTTTTAAGAAATATACACATATTTAATGTAGTTTGTGATAGTCACTTGTTAAGAGCTGTTGAATGATAATTTGAATCTGTTCTTATTTCTGTCATTATAAACTTCTTTTTGAAGTGGAATTAGTGAATTTATATGCTGTGCTTGTATGGCCTCTATTATCTGTCAAATTTAGGGGCATAAGGTGCGCATAACAAAGTAAAAATGCTTATTTGCAGGCTAGCTTCTCCACACAGTATAATCATTCGCAACAATTCTGGTTTACTTCCTTTTCATAAAGGATCATTGCACATTTATAAAAATATTCTAATGATGCTTTTTATTTAGAATAAAATCAGAATAAAGCTTTATGTAGTAGAAAACAGTTCTTGGCAATAATTTAGGACAATTTTCATCCTGACATGGAACATCAAATCACCTTTGGATTAGATTTAAATACCTAGGCTCCACTAATGATGAACTTAGTGTTCTTTTGCTAATTCACAAAACTTCTAAAAAGGATCAGGAGTAAAGAACAGAATCCATAACCTCATCACAGGGCCCAGTAGATGGATAAAGTACATGTTTCATGTTTAAATTTCTTTATTAAGATAAGCAAATCTGACTTATAATAATCACACATTTTACTTTGTGGTCCTGATTTAAACTCAAATTTCTTTTAGACCTTATATCCAAATAATTACATTTTTCCTATTACTTCCTGGTTATTTACACATTATTAAATATTATTCTATACTACCTTTCTTATTTTCCCTTCGTATTGCATAAGTCCTTCAGATCACTGAACTTTTGTCATCTAAAAGCTTGTATAAGAAGAATCAACACATAATTAGCTCAGTGATAAAAGGCTGTGGTCTTCAAAACACATTTCAAAAGATGAGTCTAACCTCTTCATCAATATGAATTCAAGAATTTAAGGAGAAAACTCTCAGAGATGCCTCACTTACCTCTTTCTTATGTCCTGGGGAAGATTATCACTGTTTTACATTGTGTAAGTGCTTTACAGTTGGAAACTGCGTCCATGCACAGTCTCTTAACTCTTCAAAGACAGGAAGACTAAGAGCTAGCTGTGACATACCTGGTGTGCAAGAGATGCGGTGCATCTTCCAGGCTGGCAGAATGATGTCCCTGCAGGCTGGTGCACAGCTAGCTGTCCTGTTCAGGCCCATGGCTACAGGATGATGCTAGGCTGCAGCTCTCCCTTCAAAGTAAAGATACAGGGGCTTTAGACCTTTAGAAAACAGAAGTGGAATCTGAAAGCAAAGTGGGTGTCAAGCTTGAGCCGCAACACCTGATTTCTACCCAGAGCAAGGAACCACTGCAAACATTCATAAGAGGCTGCTCTGGGAATATTGGCTATATTAGGTGTGTCGTAGCTCGAAACTGATGAGGCTAGCATCCATTTAAAGTGATATCCAAGCTAATTCTCTGTCCTTTGACCCCCAACATACTTCTCAGCATTATCCTTTGTGTGGTCATTATTGGCTATTTTCATCCCCTTTGCACTTTGCTGTTTCCAGCTTATTGTCCTTCCTTCCATGTCCTTTCTCTTCTAGAAATCCATTTCCTGGCCCTCTTGCTGTTTTCACGATGTTAAAATCCGTATCTGGAGAAATCTTATTTTCATTTACGAGAGGTTAATATTCTTCTGCTCTGGACAACCACAATTCAGTGGATGTTTAGGTACATAATTACTACATTTCTTGTTAAAAACTATATCTTGAAAACATTATTTTCTTGTTTTTAATTATAGCCCATAATATACAGTAAATGCAGTATTTGGGAAAAAAAGCTTTCTAGAAGCAAGCAGCTTGAAGTTCAAATCCAGATTCTGTCACTTACCAGCAACCTGACATTCAGTAAAAACTTAGTATCAAAACTTCCACTTCCATTCCAGAGAAAATGTATGATACATTTTCTCTTAAAACTGTGTATTATAATACCTAACTTGCAAGTCTGTTAAAAATTGTGCACCAATGTTTGCAAAATATACATAGAATTATTGAGAACAGTCTTTTCATTTATTCCCTCTATCTCTATTCTTTCCTTATTTTTCTGCAAATCAAGTAATTGTGCACACAATTACTCTAGAATTATCAAGCGTAAAGTAGCAACAGATCTCTTGATCTATAAGCAATTGCTTGAAATAGCATTAATATCCTATAAAGAGCAAGCCATTTTAGTCATCATAATTAGAGTGAAAACACTGTCCATACCTTCCACTAGGAAAACTAAAGCTGATTTTTTCCAACTGGGGCATTTTGATTTTTAATTTGATTGATTTCAGAGTGACTTTTATTTATCCATGATTTCTGTTCTTAGAACTATGTAAGTAATGTAGTAACAGAGGCTGAAAAGCTTTGAGGAAAACTTAACATGAAAACTTTGCCCCAATTTATTTAGTAAATAATCTGACTGAAAATAAACCTTCAGGTACTCATTCTAAGGTGTACATGCACTGGATAGTCTCTGTCCTTTATTTATTTATTTATTTTAAAATTTTGGCCTCTTTTATTGGTTTTTATTTATTTATTTTTATCTGTCTTTATTCTTCGGCCTGTGTGGGCCTCCCATTGCAGTGGCCACTTGTTGCAGAGCACGGGTTCTGGGTGCATGCGCTCCAGAGTGCTGGCTTGTAATTGAACACAACCATCCAGCCACTCCACCGCACGTGGGATTTTCCCTAGCCCGGGATCCAACCAGTGGCCCCTGAATGGCAAGGTGGACTTTTTACCCAGTGGGTCCTTGGTTTTGCTAAGCAATATAATCAGAAGCTTATGTCTGGAATTTGCTAAGTCTACACATCCTAAATAATGACCACACTTACGGTTGTATGACATCTAAATATGTTGTTTCTCATAGAGTTTAATTTCATTTTAGGGAAAGTTCAATAATCACAACCGAACTTCATTACTATCTAAGTAGCATAAAATGCTGAAGTGTCTTAGGGAGTTATTTTTAAGAAGCCCTACACAACACGTTGGTGAAAAAATAGTCAAATAATTGAGTGACTTCACTATTCCTTACCCTTATTAGGTCGTAAGAATACTGTCTAAATGAAATAGAGACTGGAGCTTTTAAGACTAATGGAAAGACTTGATGATAAATGTTTTAAGTTTAAATTTGATGAAAGCCTTTTTAACGAATAAATATAGCCAAATATAGCCAATATAGCCATAAATATAGCTTTCTTATGGCCAAGTAAATAGCCCAGATACATTTATTTATTCATTGAAAATAAAATGAAATTAGTAACTTAATAATACTCATCAGTATCTATTTTAATGTTAATTTTAAAGTAAGAATTTGCACAATCATAGCACTTCCTCACCAATTTATACTTAAAGGCCATGAGATGTGAATTCCAAATATCTCAGAAATTAAGAAAAAAATGGAAAAAGGAAGAGCAAGGAAGGGGGCCAACTTTATGTTCCTGTGATTTATTTGCTTTTCCACCTGAGGTTAGATAAGGTATCCTATAATGAAGTGCTTCTCCCTTACTGGGGCTGAGGAAGCCTCATTTAGCCAACATACATTAGTCTTTAATCCATCACAAGCATTATGTATACAAACATGAGCATTTGTCCCTGCTCTTATGTCCTGGTGGGGAAGACAGATGTGTAGACACATTATTATAATTCAATTCATTTAAACAGTGCAAGAGAAGAAAGAGTCTAGTATGCTGGGACATCATAATCCTTAAAATTAAATCAAACTCAGCCTTTGTAAATGCACAACTGTAATAGATAAATTTAGGTAATAACAACTACACAGAAAATCAAATGACATTTCTGGGTCATATAGTAATTCTATTTTTTGTTTTTTAAGAAACCTCTCATTTTTTCCACAGGGACTGTACCAATTTATGTTCCACATATATATATATATATATATATACACACACACACACACATATATATATATATACACACACATCATACATACATATATATCTACACACATATATATATATATATATATATATATATATATATACATACATATATAAAATAGACGTTTAAATATCTTCTTTTATATTTGAAGTAAAAAACATACAACTCACAATAAAACAGTTGGATCTACTTATAAGTGGAAAAATGAAGCTAGGATTAATTGTTAAGAAAGAGAAAGTTGTATCACTTTGACTTTCCTTTTTAAATTTTTTATTGAAGTATAGTTGCTAAACAATAGTGTATGTTATAGGTGTACAATGTAGTGATTAACAGTTTTAAAGGTTATATTCCATTCATATTTACTATAAAATGTTGACTCTATTCCCCAATGCACTCCAGTATTTTTGCCTGAAGAATCCCTTTGGAGAGAGAAGCCTGGTGGGTTGCAGGTCTTCTGGTCACAAAGAGTCAGACATGACTGAGCGACTAAGCATACACCCACAGGACAGAATACTCCTGGGCTAAAAGAGCTCAAGTGATGTAAATTTCAATGTAATTTACTATATACACCAGTCATAGGAAATTAAATAAATGTAAAAGCATAGCAGCTTGGGACATTTAGAAAACAGAGTTTGTTTTAGGGATATTTATATTTTGTGTACCTGTATATTTAGTGACCTATTGTAGACATCTGAAAATTAACCAGATTTCTTAATTTGCTAGTTATGGTGGTCCCATGCCTGCCTTTCTTGGAATTACCTATGATTTTACTAATAATACGACTAATAAAGTACTAATAATAATATTAATAAAGTACTCTCACATCACCTTTAGAAGATATTATCTTCCTTTAGTTTCATCACCTTTAGAAAATAATATTATCTTTCTTTAGTTCTTTTAAATAAAAATATTTTATAATAAAGTCCCTATATGGAGTTTTCTTAGGATGTGATACTTCTTTTGAGTTTCCAACTTATATTTCTCTTATACTAAACTTCTCTTGAGTTAAAGAGTCATTTGGTAGAATAGTTTCCTCCCTTTCAAAAGGAATGTCTATGACTATATTACATATCTATAGATGTTTCAGAAGTGTGCCTAGGTATTCCCTTGAATGTCTAATGCTAAACTGATGATGCTTCTTTTGTCTGCATAAGTCACTTTATAAATTTTGTGTCAATGATTTTCTATACAGAATAATCACCTGTCCTACTTATAGTTCTAGATTTTGCCACCTGTTTATATGAAGGGATGCTACTATGAATAAAAAAATAATATTTAAGGTGACCTCATTCTTCACTCTTGCATGTATGTAAAAATGTTGAATAGTAGAGGAAGGAAGAGTTTATGAATTTGGACTTAGAGTCATACTTGCTCATTTATAGAACTTGTTCATTTATACAAAATTAAATGACACATGAGAATTTTGATTCTAAACCCAAAGAATTTACAAAAAGAAAGAAAAAAAGGAGCAAAAAAGACATTTAATCTAGCAAAAGTCAGAGAATTCAAAAGCATTGAAAAGGGAAAGATAATTGAATATGATAATACAAACAACACACAATAGTGTTGGTAGTAATAATAAAAAGAAATATATAAATTTCTCTACTAACAGAAAAAATTCTAAGAGCAAAATAGCAACTTAATCTGAAGTATGCTAAAAATTTGATAAAGGTAAATATTATAAATGTAAAAGCATAGACATTTAGAAAACAGAGTTTGTTTTAGGGATATTTATATTTTGTGTACCTGTATATTTAGTGACCTATTGTAGACATCTGAAAATTAACCAGATTTCTTAATTTGCTAGTTATGGTGGTCCCATGCCTGCCTTTCTTGGAATTACCTATGATTTTACTAATAATACGACTAATAAAGTACTAATAATAATATTAATAAAGTACTCTCACATCACCTTTAGAAGATATTATCTTCCTTTAGTTTCATCACCTTTAGAAAATAATATTATCTTTCTTTAGTTCTTTTAAATAAAAATATTTTATAATAAAGTCCCTATATGGAGTTTTCTTAGGATGTGATACTTCTTTTGAGTTTCCAACTTATATTTCTCTTATACTAAACTTCTCTTGAGTTAAAGAGTCATTTGGTAGAATAGTTTCCTCCCTTTCAAAAGGAATGTCTATGACTATATTACATATCTATAGATGTTTCAGAAGTGTGCCTAGGTATTCCCTTGAATGTCTAATGCTAAACTGATGATGCTTCTTTTGTCTGCATAAGTCACTTTATAAATTTTGTGTCAATGATTTTCTATACAGAATAATCACCTGTCCTACTTATAGTTCTAGATTTTGCCACCTGTTTATATGAAGGGATGCTACTATGAATAAAAAAATAATATTTAAGGTGACCTCATTCTTCACTCTTGCATGTATGTAAAAATGTTGAATAGTAGAGGAAGGAAGAGTTTATGAATTTGGACTTAGAGTCATACTTGCTCATTTATAGAACTTGTTCATTTATACAAAATTAAATGACACATGAGAATTTTGATTCTAAACCCAAAGAATTTACAAAAAGAAAGAAAAAAAGGAGCAAAAAAGACATTTAATCTAGCAAAAGTCAGAGAATTCAAAAGCATTGAAAAGGGAAAGATAATTGAATATGATAATACAAACAACACACAATAGTGTTGGTAGTAATAATAAAAAGAAATATATAAATTTCTCTACTAACAGAAAAAATTCTAAGAGCAAAATAGCAACTTAATCTGAATGCTATGCATAAAGAAATTAGATAAAGCCAGAATTACTTAAAATAAATATTTAACTGAAATATATTGTGTAAGTGTACATAAAATTAGTCCAGTTTGTCAGTACTGAAATGAACCAAAAAAGGTTCTAAATTTCAAGATAAGATAAAAAATGGAACAAAGGCTTTTTTGCAATGACAGAAACTACAGTTCATCAAAATATATAACTTTTCTGATCATTTACTCATCGAGAACTATTGAATTGTATACAAAAATGTCAAATACATGAACTAGACAAAACTACATAGAGGTGGAAATCAATCACAGTTTTCTTTAGTATAATATTAACAACAATAAAAATAAAAATATAAAGAAATACATAAATAATAAGATTTATTTTATTTACACAGTTAATGTGACAGAGAAAATGGAGGGATAGAAACAAATATATTGGGCTTCCCTGGTGGTCCAGTGGGTAAGGACACCACTTTGCAGTGCAAGGGGCGTTGGTTCGATCCCTGGCCTGGGAAGATCCCACGTGTGGCAGAGCGGCTGGACTGATGTGTCCAATTACTGAGCCAGAGCTCTGGAGCGCATGCTCCCAGAGCCGGTGCTCTGTGACGACAGACGCCACCGCGATGGGAGGCCCACACGGGTCAAAGAACAAAGATGGATGAAACTAGACAGATGAAAGACCAGTGGAAGTTGCCCGCCCACCCCCCTCCCTCCCCACCCCCGCCAAAATAAATAAATAAATAATTGTTTAATAAAAAAAAAAAAGAAAAATATATTTATGATTTCTGTGTACATATAACTATTTACATGGAGAAAGGAGGAACTAAAGAAGAGGAGCTAAAGAACCTCTTGATAAGGTTGAAGGAGGAGAGTGAAAGAGCCAGCTTAAAACTAAATATTAAAAACAAAACAAAACAAAAACAAAACTAAGATCATGACACTGAGTCCCATCACTTCATGGCAAACTGAAAGGGAAAAGGTGGATGCACTGACAGATTTCCTCTTCTTGGGCTCTAAAATCACTAAGGATGCGAACTGCAGTCATGAAATTAGGACGCAACTGCTTCTTGACAGGAAAGCTATGATCAACCCATGTCAAAAAGCAAAGATATCACTTTGCTGACTAAAGTCCTTATAGTCAAGCCTCCAGTCTTTGCAGTATTCATGGAAATGTGAGAGCTGGACCATAAAGAAGGCAGAGCACTGAAGAATTGATGCCTTTGAACTGTGGTGCTGGAGAAAAATCTTGAGAGTTCCTTGGACTGTAAGGAGATCAAACCAGTCAATCCTAAAGGAAACCAGCCCTGAATATTTACTGGAAGGACTGATGCTGAAGCTGAAGCTCTAATACTTTGGCCACCTGATACGAAGATCTGACTCAATGGAAAAGACCTTGATGCTGGGAAAGATTGAAGGCAGAGGAGAAGAAGATGACAGAGGATGAGATTATTGAATGGCATCACCAATGCAATGGACATGAACTTGGGCAAACTCTGGGAGATGCGGAGGGGGAGGGAATCCTGGCGTGCTGCAGTTCATGGGGTCATGAAGAATTGAATATGACTTGGCGACTGAACAATGGAGAGAGAGTGCACACTGAACATTCTGAATCTGAGATACCTTCAACTCACTTCAAAGGTTAAGTTTAAAAGAATTATAGATAATTTCAAAATTTATAATAGAACTAACAGGATGTAGGCTTTCAGAATCTGCAGAATTTATGCCAAAAGATCTGCCTTTAGAATTCAGGGCCATCTTTATCTAAATCTCCAAAAAGCAGAGAAAGATGAATTACTATCTAGACTGCAGATGTTCCTAAAGTAGAACAGATACAGATTTCCTAAATTAAGTTTCCCAAATATTAACAATGATGCTAGAAGTCTGAGTCCAGTCAGTGAAACAAAATTCATGCTAAGTAGCTTGGTAAAGAAGCATTGGGATGGCGAGCTAATTCACATATTGAAACATTAAAAACAAACAGAAAATGGTGAGACAGTTCACATGGAAGATGTGATGTTATCAGGGTTTGGGAACATGGAAGAGACTGAGACAGGAGGTAGCGGGACCACAGAAGGAGTCTGCTAAACAATCGCTTATGGTGGCCCCTTACACCGCCAGTCAGAGAAAAGGGGAAAGCATAAGCTGGTCACTCACTTCTCTCTCTCTAGTCTCACATCGGCATGTCACTGGGTCACTCTCTCCAGCAACTATTTAGTTAATGAGCCTAGGACACTTAGTTTGCTGGGTTAGGCCCATATGATTTGCAGTAGGGTAGAGGGTTAAGGGACTAGATTATGTCAACAGGCAAGTGACAAGCATATTTCACCTATTTACTGGAGGAGCTTAGAGATTCACTTTCATTCTCTATTGTATTCAAAGAAACAGCTAACACAAGTGTTTTTGTTATTAAACAAAATGACTGAAAACTTATAATATCAATAAGCATTCTTATGGGTAAAAAAACAAAATTATTCCAGTTTGGAGGCAAACATTGTATACAAGAAATCAGAATGGTATGCTGTGCTGAACAAGCAAGATTTGTGATATAATCTTAACATATATATCCCCTGTCCTTTTAGATGTTATTCAACTGGGATAATCCTATCCTGAATGAGACTGAAGATAGATTTCATGCTTGTTTCTCAGTGGTTAACTGAAGGGTCTACATTTACTTTAAGTAAACAACCTCACACTTCGAATTGGAAATTTGAATACCCAATTCCATGAAGTAATCAAAACTTCAAATTTAACATAGAATGAATTCTATCCTCTGCCAGCTCTGACCCACTTCAGGCTGAGAAGTTGCCTAGGGCCTCTCTCTTCTGGTCATTACCTTCCACCAATTCACTTCCACCTTGCCAGCAAGTGATTCTTCACTCCTCCAAAAAATAGAAGGGAAGTACTTGGAAGAAAACAGAGAATGGATCTTGTCAGTTTTGATTTAACTGGCTGACTCTAACCTAATAGGTCTAAAACCTGTTTCTTCCCTTTTGTCAACTATTCAGTTTTCCCCATAAATTCGTATCTCCTCCATTACTCCAAATACTTTTCTACTTCCAAGTAACATACATGTAACTCTTGTGTCAACGTTTAGGCATGAAGATGACTTCAACTTTTGCCAGGGGAAAGCAGGCTCTATCTTTCGGGCACACACCTTATATTCACAGGAGACGTGGAGTGCATGGAAACCTCAAATCAGGATAATGACACAAAATTGCTAACTGTAGTATCAGAGAACTAAAGAACCAAGCTTGAGAATCAGGTAGCTGATCAGGAAGATTGTAAGAAGACAACTCAAGCATGTCACATAAGATGCATATTTTCCTTAAAAAAGCATAACTATTTCTATATCCCTTGAGTCACCTTGTTCAAATTCATAATTCTTAGAGAGAGATGATTTGTTAAATTTAGGTCTTACGCCTGCTCTTTGACTTTACCTAGTTTCAAAGAGAATCAGAACTTTAGGAACCCTTCCTCTTATATAAGCATTTAAGTTTACTGTCCCACAAAGTCTGCACATAATGTGGACCTTTATAAATGGTGGTGAAAGAGAAAGTCCCACTGTGTAAGAGCTTAACACGTTTCTGCTTAAATCCTATTTCCTACTGTTGTATTAGGAAAAGCAGGCCACTGGGCCAAACAGGAAAGCCCTGAGAAAGAGATTCCAACTCTTACTAAGAGACACTGTTAAATACAAAGGAAAAAGTCTTCCTTTATAGCCTATCACATGCATGCTAAAAAACTGTTCCATGGCCCCATTCGATCTTCCACTAGAAGTTTCCAAACATGTATTTCATATTAAGCACTATGTTACACATTAGAGATTTAATTATAAATATTATAGAAAATGCTTAGTCTTAAGAACAATCCACTCTGTGGAGACAGAGGCCAAATGGAGTGACTGATATATTACATGTTATATGCTATGGTAAGAATATGCACAGTGCTGTTATAACATTGAAAATAACATTGAAGGAGGAGTGAACCCAATTTTTTAGGAAAAAAATGAACAAAAGTTATGATCTCTGGAAACGATTATATAAAGTTTTTAAATTAGAAGAAAATCAGGACCTATTATTATTCTACTAGAAACTACTAACGTTTCTTGCCAATTCATAAAGAAAAAAGAAAGAAAAACAAACAAAATGGCATAAAGACTAACAATGAAAAAGGAGAGCCATTATGATTTACAGATGATAAAATTGTATATGTAGAAAATCCAAAAAGATCTACCAATAAACTTAAAATTAGTGTTTCAATTGAAAACATTTGACTTCCCTGGTGGCTTAGATGGTAAAGAATCTGCCTGTAATGCAGGAGATATAAGGGGCTGGGGGGTTTGATTCCTGGATCAGGAAGATCCCATGGAGAAGGGAATGGCAACCCACTCCAGTATTCTTGGCTGGAGAATCTGATGTACTGAGGATCCTGGTGGGCTAAAGTCCACAGCTGCAAAGAGTAGGGCATGACTGGAGCGACTCAGCACACATGCACACATGCAATGCAGGACAAAACACCTGGGTTTGACTCCTGGGTAGGGAAGATCCCCTGGGGAAGGGAATGGCTATCCACTCCAGTATTCTTGCTTGGAGAATTCCATGGACAGAGGAGCCCAGTGAGCTACAGTCCAGGGTGTCTCAAAGAGTCAGACATGACTGAGCTACTTTCATTTCACTTTATGAACACAAGTTTATTATATTGAATTTAGTTGAGTTTTTACACTACCAAGAATTATTTGGACAATAACATTTTGAAGAAATACCATTTAAAATCATATAAGAAGGGCTTCCCTGGTGGTCCAGTGGGTAAGGACAACGTCTTGCAGTGCAAGGGTCGCTGGTTCCATCCCTGGCCTGGGAAGATCCCACATGCTGTGGAGCAGCTGGACCGATGTGTCCAATCACCGAGCCGGAGCTCTGGGGCGCATGCGCACAGAGCCAGTGCTCTGCGAGAACAGAGGCCACCGCGATGGCAGGCCCACACGGGCCAAAGAACAAAGATGGATGAAAATGAACAAATGAAAGATCAATAGAAGTGGTTCGCTTGCTCCCCTCCCTCCCCACCCCACCCCCACCAAAATAAATAAAATAAATAAATAAATAAAATCATATAAGACGACATCAAACACCTAGTATACATCTGATGAAAGATGTGTAAGAATTCAATACTAAAACCTGCTAAACATTGATAAGATCTTAATTGTTACAGCCTAATGATACATTAAGTGATGAGATGAGAGAGAAACTGAATAAATAACTTGTCTAGGACAAAAAAATCCCTCATAATTGGTTATTCAAAACGAGGTATATCTCTTATCTAAGAGCTTTCTCTTGCCCAAAGCAGGTTTTCACCTTTCTTTCCCACTCCAGCTTCTCCACCATCATCCTAGTTTACTTATAAATTCTTATATGAACTATTATAGTTGTCTTCTTGTTGGTTAAGTTCAGATTCCACATGTGTCAAACATAACCTTCTTTGAATACATAACTCTTCCGGGTCAAAATGTGCTGATGGGTTTCTATTACTCCTGGGCCACAACCTGAACCCCTTAGGGCAGCATGGATTAACCTCAGTGCAACCTGGTGCTTCTCCCCACACAGTTGGTCTTTTGCCTAGTGCTTCTCTCTATTTCTCTCTTCTCCCTCTTCTCCTTACAATCCCTTGATAACAGAGAGAATTTTTGCCAATCTTTGAAATCACATTTGAATTCTCCTTTCTCAATTTTTTTCATCCTCCCTCATAACTTACTATGGTAAACTCTTCTATTATTTTATTCTGTTCATTAAATATGCTTTGCATTTTATTAGAGACTGGCAATATTTGATTGTTTTACATGTCTGCTTCTTCATGCATTATGAACTGTTTAAAAGGAAGATACTAAGCCTCTACAGGGCCTGGCATTAGGGAAAGGATTCGCAAGCATATGAAAAATATTTTATTCGAATTATTCTTTAACGTCTTGCAGTGCGGCTGGTTCCATCCCTGGCCTGGGAAGATCCCACATGCTGTGGAGCAGCTGGACCGATGTGTCCAATCACCGAGCCGGAGCTCTGGGGCGCATGCGCACAGAGCCAGTGCTCTGCGAGAACAGAGGCCACCGCGATGGCAGGCCCACACGGGCCAAAGAACAAAGATGGATGAAAATGAACAAATGAAAGATCAATAGAAGTGGTTCGCTTGCTCCCCCCCCACCCCACCCCCACCAAAATAAATAAAATAAATAAATAAATAAAATCATATAAGACGACATCAAACACCTAGTATACATCTGATGAAAGATGTGTAAGAATTCAATACTAAAACCTGCTAAACATTGATAAGATCTTAATTGTTACAGCCTAATGATACATTAAGTGATGAGATGAGAGAGAAACTGAATAAATAACTTGTCTAGGACAAAAAAATCCCTCATAATTGGTTATTCAAAACGAGGTATATCTCTTATCTAAGAGCTTTCTCTTGCCCAAAGCAGGTTTTCACCTTTCTTTCCCACTCCAGCTTCTCCACCATCATCCTAGTTTACTTATAAATTCTTATATGAACTATTATAGTTGTCTTCTTGTTGGTTAAGTTCAGATTCCACATGTGTCAAACATAACCTTCTTTGAATACATAACTCTTCCGGGTCAAAATGTGCTGATGGGTTTCTATTACTCCTGGGCCACAACCTGAACCCCTTAGGGCAGCATGGATTAACCTCAGTGCAACCTGGTGCTTCTCCCCACACAGTTGGTCTTTTGCCTAGTGCTTCTCTCTATTTCTCTCTTCTCCCTCTTCTCCTTACAATCCCTTGATAACAGAGAGAATTTTTGCCAATCTTTGAAATCACATTTGAATTCTCCTTTCTCAATTTTTTTCATCCTCCCTCATAACTTACTGTGGTAAACTCTTCTATTATTTTATTCTGTTCATTAAATATGCTTTGCATTTTATTAGAGACTGGCAATATTTGATTGTTTTACATGTCTGCTTCTTCATGCATTATGAACTGTTTAAAAGGAAGATACTAAGCCTCTACAGGGCCTGGCATTAGGGAAAGGATTCGCAAGCATATGAAAAATATTTTATTCAGAATACTTTAATTCTTTAAGGCAGGTAAATAGAAGCACAAAATGTGATACTTTGTAAAGTTTATTCTAAATAATTCATAGACGAAAGTTTCTATCCCACAACCAGAAACTAGTATTTACTTTTAGTTGACTAAAAATCTTTTTTAATCTGTATTATTTATCTTTTAAAGATGGAATTATGATTTGTATATTAAAACTCCTCTTTGGCCCACATGGGATTTGACATTAATTTTTAATGTTTCTTTCATATGTTAGAATTATTACATAGAGATACCTTCTATTAAGATTTTTGAACTACCATGTGGCTTCTGTCACAAAAAGTCTATAGAAATAAATCAAAATATGAAATTATGATTTTAAGCAAGACATTATGTATACATGATTCCAAACTATGTCTAGACTAAAACATATTCTAAAAAAACATTTCTTCTATCATTTTATACAAATGGTAACAAAATGAAAGATCCATTAAGCTAATATACATTAGATAAAACAAATGTAAATATTTCCAAAACAATGCAATACTTCCAAAATACATTGTGCTTTATTAATTAAGTTATAATATAAAAGAAAATAAAGTGAAACTTTACATTTGCAATGTTTATGTCTTAGGCTTTTATTGCAATATACCTAAAGTTAATGGAAAACTTTTAACTTAGGGATGATAAGTATAGTTTGTCTGGGGAGCTGAATTTAATTATAAAATTTTATTTTGAAATTGAGAAAATATAACATTTAATTATTTCTTTATATGTACTACTTTTTGAGGTACAAGTGAAGACAACTTTTACTTGTAAACAATATCTGCCCATTTTATAAAAATTATATACTGATTTTGGTGCTATGTTTTTAATCACTATGCATTTATATTTTTATTGCTTCAAATAACACTTTGGAATGCTAAATATATAATTCTGTATTTTTCTCTCATTGTATATTTATGCCTTATAAACCTGAAGGCAGGGTGTGTACACCAATTATCAGAAATTATAAATATTGGATTTGGGATGCTACTTGATAAAGCTAAGAAATAAAGCATACCTGGCCAGTCCACTCTCCTATTAATATTCAAAAGGGGATAAGGATGGGGGGAGGAATAGTTAAGGAGTCTGGGATCAACGTGTATACCCTGCTATATTTAAAACGGATAACTAATGAAGTCCTACTGGATAGTATAGGAAACTTTGCTCAATATTATGGGACAGCCTGGATGGTAGGGGAATTTTGGAGAGAATGGATATATGTATATATAAGGCTGAGTCACTTTGCTGTCCAATTGAAACTATCACAACATTGTTAAGTGACTGTACTTGTGCCAAATTGGACACTGTAACATATGTTAGAATTATTACATAGAGATACCTTCTATTAAGATTTTTGAACTACCATGTGGCTTCTGTCACAAAAAGTCTATAGAAATAAATCAAAATATGAAATTATGATTTTAAGCAAGACATTATGTATACATGATTCCAAACTATGTCTAGACTAAAACATATTCTAAAAAAACATTTCTTCTATCATTTTATACAAATGGTAACAAAATGAAAGATCCATTAAGCTAATATACATTAGATAAAACAAATGTAAATATTTCCAAAACAATGCAATACTTCCAAAATACATTGTGCTTTATTAATTAAGTTATAATATAAAAGAAAATAAAGTGAAACTTTACATTTGCAATGTTTATGTCTTAGGCTTTTATTGCAATATACCTAAAGTTAATGGAAAACTTTTAACTTAGGGATGATAAGTATAGTTTGTCTGGGGAGCTGAATTTAATTATAAAATTTTATTTTGAAATTGAGAAAATATAACATTTAATTATTTCTTTATATGTACTACTTTTTGAGGTACAAGTGAAGACAACTTTTTACTTGTAAACAATATCTGCCCATTTTATAAAAATTATATACTGATTTTGGTGCTATGTTTTTAATCACTATGCATTTATATTTTTATTGCTTCAAATAACACTTTGGAATGCTAAATATATAATTCTGTATTTTTCTCTCATTGTATATTTATGCCTTATAAACCTGAAGGCAGGGTGTGTACACCAATTATCAGAAATTATAAATATTGGATTTGGGATGCTACTTGATAAAGCTAAGAAATAAAGCATACCTGGCCAGTCCACTCTCCTATTAATATTCAAAAGGGGATAAGGATGGGGGGAGGAATAGTTAAGGAGTCTGGGATCAACGTGTATACCCTGCTATATTTAAAACGGATAACTAATGAAGTCCTACTGGATAGTATAGGAAACTTTGCTCAATATTATGGGACAGCCTGGATGGTAGGGGAATTTTGGAGAGAATGGATATATGTATATATAAGGCTGAGTCACTTTGCTGTCCAATTGAAACTATCACAACATTGTTAAGTGACTGTACTCCCATGTAAGATAAAACTTTTTAAATTATTTTTTTAAAGGAAATAATTACAAATGAAAATAACTTGTACTTGTTAGCTCTGCCTGACTTCTGCTGGGAAACCAATCTGAAATCAACTGAAGTAAATGGGAGTTTGGCCTGAAACAGAGGTTGAAGCAGAAAAAGAAACCTAAATCTGAATCTTAAGATGAGAATTTTTTCTTCATCTAAAGAAACCAGAAGTGACATGACAGAGATAGCCATTAGATTCTACAATGTATCATACTTTGAAAATACTTCATCTTTCTTTTTTAATAAAGAAGTTTCTAATCTGAACAATGACCTAAGTGAGAAGATTTTTGGTTGCTATTTGCCTAAAAACAACTCAGTGAAGGGAGAATTTAGAGTCTTCCTAATAAAAATCTAAACTGAAAACAAATATTGCAAAACTGTTTATCACTTTTACTTAGCTTTCATTTGCTAGGGACAGTTTAATGTACTGTCAAAGAAATTTTATTAGAAGAATGTAATTTACACATCTGTTCAAATCTAAGTGGTTTTCCATAATTATGGGTTCCAATGTTACTATTATCTTGTCATATTTCTTCTTCAGGATGTTTTAAGCCTAGTAACTAAAGTGTAAGAATGAAAAAGAAAACCCTTAAAATTATTTAAAGGTGACTACGACAGTGATTAGTGAAACTGAGTTGGTAACCTAATTAACTAATTGATTGTGTCAAGAATTGTCCATCTGATCTTCACATACCTAGAGTTATTATTCAGTATAAAGTAATGAATTCTTGAAACATTTCATTTAAAGAAAATAGTTATTATTAAATAATTAATTATATCTATGAACTGAAAAACAGAAACAGAGCTATCTGTTATTTTTTCTGTGGTAGAGATGATGGTAACTCACTTGAACAAAGTTCTCAAAACCCCACAAAAGCAAATACTGAAACATATTCAAAAATGTACCTTGCACAAAAAAACTAAAATTTTCAGCATGGATAGTATAGGAAACTTTGCTCAATATTATGGGACAGCCTGGATGGTAGGGAATTTTGGAGAGAATGGATATATGTATATATAAGGCTGAGTCACTTTGCTGTCCAATTGAAACTATCACAACATTGTTAAGTGACTGTACTCCCATGTAAGATAAAACTTTTTAAATTATTTTTTTAAAGGAAATAATTACAAATGAAAATAACTTGTACTTGTTAGCTCTGCCTGACTTCTGCTGGGAAACCAATCTGAAATCAACTGAAGTAAATGGGAGTTTGGCCTGAAACAGAGGTTGAAGCAGAAAAAGAAACCTAAATCTGAATCTTAAGATGAGAATTTTTTCTTCATCTAAAGAAACCAGAAGTGACATGACAGAGATAGCCATTAGATTCTACAATGTATCATACTTTGAAAATACTTCATCTTTCTTTTTTAATAAAGAAGTTTCTAATCTGAACAATGACCTAAGTGAGAAGATTTTTGGTTGCTATTTGCCTAAAAACAACTCAGTGAAGGGAGAATTTAGAGTCTTCCTAATAAAAATCTAAACTGAAAACAAATATTGCAAAACTGTTTATCACTTTTACTTAGCTTTCATTTGCTAGGGACAATTTAATGTACTGTCAAAGAAATTTTATTAGAAGAATGTAATTTACACATCTGTTCAAATCTAAGTGGTTTTCCATAATTATGGGTTCCAATGTTACTATTATCTTGTCATATTTCTTCTTCAGGATGTTTTAAGCCTAGTAACTAAAGTGTAAGAATGAAAAAGAAAACCCTTAAAATTATTTAAAGGTGACTACGACAGTGATTAGTGAAACTGAGTTGGTAACCTAATTAACTAATTGATTGTGTCAAGAATTGTCCATCTGATCTTCACATACCTAGAGTTATTATTCAGTATAAAGTAATGAATTCTTGAAACATTTCATTTAAAGAAAATAGTTATTATTAAATAATTAATTATATCTATGAACTGAAAAACAGAAACAGAGCTATCTGTTATTTTTTCTGTGGTAGAGATGATGGTAACTCACTTGAACAAAGTTCTCAAAACCCCACAAAAGCAAATACTGAAACATATTCAAAAATGTACCTTGCACAAAAAAACTAAGATATTTTTCCTAGCAGGAACATTCCCCTAACAAACAAGATCCTCACTTGTTTTTATGCTGTACTAGTTTACATATATGTTATCAAATTATAGTTTATTATTTGTTACACATATACAAATGATTGTATCTATACTATAGTACTTTCTCAGAGTAATGCTTTCTTAAACAGTCTAGACAGGACCTTTCTACTTCAATACTGGCTAAAATACAAATATAATGGATGTTTGACAGCAAAATGCATGTGGGAAAGTCCTCACATAAAGAATTTACAAATGACAAAAATGAGTTTCATTGTTTTAAAGCCACTTATGTAAAATATTAGTTACAAAAACCGATATGAGGGATGAATATTTGGGAAGGATTTTTGTAGAGAGTTGTCTTAGGATATGGATTCCTTAGGAGAAGAAGGAGCTCTATACCCTTTTGCTCAGGTTGGTAGTGCAATGGGACAACTCAGATTTCTGAAATACACTTCTGGAAGTTGTGAAACACAGAAGTCAAGCACCTGACTTCCACAGATATCTGGAGGATACATGATGGAGTACTCTAAAAGTGGAGAGAGCAACTTTTTGGGGATCAATTGGAGATGACTATTGTATTGACTGGGATTTGTAATCCTGGACTCAGCCTTTTCAAGGCAAACGATGTATTAATGTAAAGTCTTAGCTGTGCAATAGGTACTGGGTGTGTGTGTGAGAGAACAACCATGGTTCCTATTAGGTCTTACTATTTAATAAGACACTGGAAGAGTGCAAGAGTTATAACCACAAGAAGGAGAACACCAGATCCCTAGCAGCTAAAGGTAGTTGAAAGTGATGACCTAAAAGGGATTCATACTCCACGTCAAATGATCTACAGGTTGACATTCCCAGCAAATGAATCTAAAAGAGCCCACAAGACAGCCATCAGAGGTGTCCACGTGCATGCACACACGCACATGTACACACACACACACTTAAAGTCAGCACATTATGCAACAAATTCAAGCAAAATCTTTCCTACTTTAACTTCTATGCATCTTGCCCCATACACATCTCATCTTGCCTCTTATATACACCTTTGGTCTCAATAAGAAATTGGTTTAAAAAAAAGACAAAAGAAGCCAGGCTTTCTTAAGAATTCAGGTGAAAGTAGGCTCAAAATAAGGAAAAGGAAATAAAAATGTTTAAGTCCAACTTGTATTGAATATATTTTGTACCAGACATCCAAATGTCTTATTCAAGTCTGTGCTTGTCAGTGAGAGGGACAAAAGCATCATGTATTAACTAAGAGTGGGCAGAAGAGCCTTTGCTGTTTTGGAGTGATGGTAACTGAATCATCCACCAAGTCAGAGCCCTCAGCCTGCATCCCATAAAAGGATAGTATCTATTCCACAAGGATGTCATAAAAATTAAATGTATGAGTGCTTGTAAGGAGCTTGTAAATAAGCTTGGCACAGAGTACATCCTCAAAAATTTAGTTATTTTTACCATGCAATAAACTTCTGAGTTAATTCCACATAGAACAGATCTTTCTTCTGATAAAAATGATCAAGTAGTAATTTTCATATGACAAAATTGGCTTATCTGGAAGGGTTTATAAATATTAGCTTCTTGCATAATAGTCAGTGAAATGTGAAAACATGTAGAATATTTACTATACATCTTAAAAAATAGCTAGTGCCTTAGAAACAAACTCAATTATTGCTTCAATAACAATACCTCAGATACAATCCCCAAAAACATTAAATTTCATTTGAATTACAATTGGGTATTTTCCTGGACTCAGCCTTTTCAAGGCAAACGATGTATTAATGTAAAGTCTTAGCTGTGCAATAGGTACTGGGTGTGTGTGTGAGAGAACAACCATGGTTCCTATTAGGTCTTACTATTTAATAAGACACTGGAAGAGTGCAAGAGTTATAACCACAAGAAGGAGAACACCAGATCCCTAGCAGCTAAAGGTAGTTGAAAGTGATGACCTAAAAGGGATTCATACTCCACGTCAAATGATCTACAGGTTGACATTCCCAGCAAATGAATCTAAAAGAGCCCACAAGACAGCCATCAGAGGTGTCCACGTGCATGCACACACGCACATGTACACACACACACACTTAAAGTCAGCACATTATGCAACAAATTCAAGCAAAATCTTTCCTACTTTAACTTCTATGCATCTTGCCCCATACACATCTCATCTTGCCTCTTATATACACCTTTGGTCTCAATAAGAAATTGGTTTAAAAAAAAGACAAAAGAAGCCAGGCTTTCTTAAGAATTCAGGTGAAAGTAGGCTCAAAATAAGGAAAAGGAAATAAAAATGTTTAAGTCCAACTTGTATTGAATATATTTTGTACCAGACATCCAAATGTCTTATTCAAGTCTGTGCTTGTCAGTGAGAGGGACAAAAGCATCATGTATTAACTAAGAGTGGGCAGAAGAGCCTTTGCTGTTTTGGAGTGATGGTAACTGAATCATCCACCAAGTCAGAGCCCTCAGCCTGCATCCCATAAAAGGATAGTATCTATTCCACAAGGATGTCATAAAAATTAAATGTATGAGTGCTTGTAAGGAGCTTGTAAATAAGCTTGGCACAGAGTACATCCTCAAAAATTTAGTTATTTTTACCATGCAATAAACTTCTGAGTTAATTCCACATAGAACAGATCTTTCTTCTGATAAAAATGATCAAGTAGTAATTTTCATATGACAAAATTGGCTTATCTGGAAGGGTTTATAAATATTAGCTTCTTGCATAATAGTCAGTGAAATGTGAAAACATGTAGAATATTTACTATACATCTTAAAAAATAGCTAGTGCCTTAGAAACAAACTCAATTATTGCTTCAATAACAATACCTCAGATACAATCCCCAAAAACATTAAATTTCATTTGAATTACAATATCATAGGTGGTTTTATCTCTGTTATTTAATATATATATTTCTAGGTCCTCTGCTTGATTATAATATAGACTAGTCAATCTTTAACTTTGAATATTATTATAGTTAGAATTTTTGTTTTCCCTTATATTTTAATGTTCTGTAAAAATGGTTTCAGTACATTTTGTTATTTGTTAAGTTATTAGATATAACTGATAGGATATAAAATATATATGCTGGATAGATTTACCTAAAACTTTATTTTTCTTCATTGACTCACAATGACATATCTTAAACGATTCTAATTTCTGTCACTATAGCACACCCTTATGCTGTATAAACTTATCATCATTAGACCTTTGAATACTGAAGAGTCCCAAATAATATAATTTTTCTTTGGATTCTGAGGTGAATATTTTAAACTTCATTTACATTAATTCAAATACTCACCTATCCAATTAGTACAAAGACTCTTAACTTCCAGAATTGGAAATGAGGAACACCATTTGCACTTGATTTTAGAATGTATGCCAAAAATAATTAGCTTCTGTAACAGAGAATGACTCTGAATTTATTGTCAGACATGACTATACCATAGAAAAGTACTGCCAAAGCGAAAGGAATTCTAATGTTTCAAGGACAGAAAGCTTTGTTTCAGCTCTCGAAAGTAAAGTCGGGATACGCTTTAAGATTTTGACTTTACTACTGGTGATTTAATATGGTCTCAGACATTCCACAGAATGGAGGTCAACAGAAAATTCAATCAGCAATGCCATCACATTTCAGATGTAGGAGCAACCATGGACATCAAAGTCTAAATGAGATGCTTCCTTTGAGGCACTTGATCTCTGGACATCTCTATTCTTCACTATTTCTATTTTATTCTTTACTTATGATCATACGTGTCTACTGTTAAATAAGGTATTTACCCAGTTTTTAAACCTGGGGGCTATCTATTGACATATTATTCAAATTCACATTTAATGCTTATTCCTAAAATTTATTCTCTTCATTACTTTTTTGTGTGTTTAAATTTGTTTTCTAAATCTCTATACATACTCAGCTAGTGCCTTAGAAACAAACTCAATTATTGCTTCAATAACAAAAACATTAAATTTTATTTGAATTACAATATCATAGGTGGTTTTATCTCTGTTATTTAATATATATATTTCTAGGTCCTCTGCTTGATTATAATATAGACTAGTCAATCTTTAACTTTGAATATTATTATAGTTAGAATTTTTGTTTTCCCTTATATTTTAATGTTCTGTAAAAATGGTTTCAGTACATTTTGTTATTTGTTAAGTTATTAGATATAACTGATAGGATATAAAATATATATGCTGGATAGATTTACCTAAAACTTTATTTTTCTTCATTGACTCACAATGACATATCTTAAACGATTCTAATTTCTGTCACTATAGCACACCCTTATGCTGTATAAACTTATCATCATTAGACCTTTGAATACTGAAGAGTCCCAAATAATATAATTTTTCTTTGGATTCTGAGGTGAATATTTTAAACTTCATTTACATTAATTCAAATACTCACCTATCCAATTAGTACAAAGACTCTTAACTTCCAGAATTGGAAATGAGGAACACCATTTGCACTTGATTTTAGAATGTATGCCAAAAATAATTAGCTTCTGTAACAGAGAATGACTCTGAATTTATTGTCAGACATGACTATACCATAGAAAAGTACTGCCAAAGCGAAAGGAATTCTAATGTTTCAAGGACAGAAAGCTTTGTTTCAGCTCTCGAAAGTAAAGTCGGGATACGCTTTAAGATTTTGACTTTACTACTGGTGATTTAATATGGTCTCAGACATTCCACAGAATGGAGGTCAACAGAAAATTCAATCAGCAATGCCATCACATTTCAGATGTAGGAGCAACCATGGACATCAAAGTCTAAATGAGATGCTTCCTTTGAGGCACTTGATCTCTGGACATCTCTATTCTTCACTATTTCTATTTTATTCTTTACTTATGATCATACGTGTCTACTGTTAAATAAGGTATTTACCCAGTTTTTAAACCTGGGGGCTATCTATTGACATATTATTCAAATTCACATTTAATGCTTATTCCTAAAATTTATTCTCTTCATTACTTTTTTGTGTGTTTAAATTTGTTTTCTACAAATTAAGTTTCTGTGAGGAAACTTAGCCCTTCATGGATCATAGCCTCATCATTGTGAAGGTGCTTGCAAAACTCAGTGAAGGTAAGATCCATGACATGCAGAGCCTCACAAAACAGTGAAGAGTTCTGACAAAATGTGTCCACTGGAAAAAGGAATGGCTAACCATTCCAGAATTCTTGCTGGATAACCTAATGAACAGTGTGAAAAGGCATAGATATGACACTGCAAGATGAGCCCCCCACCCAAGTCAGAAGATGTCGAGCATGCTACTGGGGAAAAGTGGAGGGCAAATAATAGTAGCTCCAGGAGGAATGAAGCAGGTAGGCCAAAGTGGAAATGATGCTCAGTTGTGGATGTGTCTAGTGGTAAAAACAAAGTCCAACACTGTAAAGAATAATATAGGAAACCGGAATGATAGGTCCATGAATCAAGGTAAGTTGGATGTGGTCAAGAGGACACAGCAAGAGTGAACATCGACATGTTTTTTTTCCTGGTGGGGAGGGGATGGGGTGGGGAGGGTGTTGGGGGGTGGGCGGTCCATTTCTATTGGTCTTTCATTTCTCTATTTTCATTCATCTTTGTTCTTTGGCCCATGTGGGCCTCCCATTGTGGTGGCCTCTGTTGTCACAGAGCACTGGCTCTGGGTTCATGTGCTCCAGAGCTCTGGCTTGGTAATTGGACACATTGGTCCAGCCGCTCCGCGGCACGTGGGATCTTCCCAGGCCAGGGATCGAACCGGCGACCCTTGCACTGCAAGGTGGTGTCCTTACCCACTGGACCACCAGGGAAGCCCTGAACATCCACATTTTAAGAATTGGTAAAGTAAAATGGATGGGAATAGGCAAATTTAATTCAGATGACCATTATGAATACTACTGTGGGCAAGAATACCTTAGAAAAAATGGAGTAATCTTCATAGTCAATGAAAGAGCCCAAAATGCAGTAGTTGGGTGAAATATGAAAAATGACAAAATAATCTCAGTTTGTTTCCAGGGCATCAATATCACAGTGATCCAAGTCTATGCCATAACCACTGGTGCCAAAAAAGCTGAAGTTAACTGGTTCTATGAAGACTACATCACCTTCTAGAACTAACAGAAAAAGGATATTGGAATGGAAAAGAAAGGAAGTCAGCAGATACCTAGAGTAACAAGCAAGTTTGACCACAGAGTACAAAATGAAGCTAGGCAAAAGAGAACACATTGGTTATAGCAAACGCCCTTTTCCAACAACACAAGAGACGACTGTACACAAGGACATCACCAGATGATTAGTACCAAAATAACTGACTGATTATATTCTTTGAAGCTGAAGATGGAGAAGCTCTATACAGTTAGCAAAGTCATGGAGCTGACTGTGGCTCAGATCACCAGCTCTTTATCGCAAAATGCAGGCTTAAATTGATGAAAGTATGGAATACCAGGCTATTCAGGTATGACCTAAATCAAATCCCTTATGATTATACAGTGGAAATGATTGTATAATCATACAAGGGATGTCTGGTACATAGACTGCCTGAATAACTATGGACAGAAATCTGTAAGATTGTACAGGAAGCAGTGACCAACACATTCCCAAGGAAAAATAAATGTGAGAAGGCAAAATGGTTGTCTGAGGAGTCTTTAAAAATAGCTATGGAAAGAAGAGAAGTGAAAAGCAAGAGAGAAAGATATTACTAAATGAATGCAGAGTTTCTGAGAATAGTAAAGAGAGATAAAAGGCTTTCTTTAATTAATAATGCAAAGTAAAGAGGAAAGACTAGAGATGGCTTCAAGAAAATTGGAGATACCAAGGTAACTCTTCATGCAAGGATTGGCATGATAAATGACAGAAACTGTAAGGACCTAACAGAGGCAGAAGAGATTAAGAAAAGTGGCAAGAATACACAGAACTATACAAAAAACAGTTTAATGACCCAGATTACCACGATGGTGTAATCACTCACCCAGAGCCATACATCCTGGATTATAAAGTCAAGGCCTTAGGAAGCATCACAAAGAACAGAGCTAGTGGAGGTTATATAATTCCAGTTGAGATATTTCAAATACTAAAAATGCAGTAGTTGGGTGAAATATGAAAAATGACAAAATAATCTCAGTTTGTTTCCAGGGCATCAATATCACAGTGATCCAAGTCTATGCCATAACCACTGGTGCCAAAAAAGCTGAAGTTAACTGGTTCTATGAAGACTACATCACCTTCTAGAACTAACAGAAAAAGGATATTGGAATGGAAAAGAAAGGAAGTCAGCAGATACCTAGAGTAACAAGCAAGTTTGACCACAGAGTACAAAATGAAGCTAGGCAAAAGAGAACACATTGGTTATAGCAAACGCCCTTTTCCAACAACACAAGAGACGACTGTACACAAGGACATCACCAGATGATTAGTACCAAAATAACTGACTGATTATATTCTTTGAAGCTGAAGATGGAGAAGCTCTATACAGTTAGCAAAGTCATGGAGCTGACTGTGGCTCAGATCACCAGCTCTTTATCGCAAAATGCAGGCTTAAATTGATGAAAGTATGGAATACCAGGCTATTCAGGTATGACCTAAATCAAATCCCTTATGATTATACAGTGGAAATGATTGTATAATCATACAAGGGATGTCTGGTACATAGACTGCCTGAATAACTATGGACAGAAATCTGTAAGATTGTACAGGAAGCAGTGACCAACACATTCCCAAGGAAAAATAAATGTGAGAAGGCAAAATGGTTGTCTGAGGAGTCTTTAAAAATAGCTATGGAAAGAAGAGAAGTGAAAAGCAAGAGAGAAAGATATTACTAAATGAATGCAGAGTTTCTGAGAATAGTAAAGAGAGATAAAAGGCTTTCTTTAATTAATAATGCAAAGTAAAGAGGAAAGACTAGAGATGGCTTCAAGAAAATTGGAGATACCAAGGTAACTCTTCATGCAAGGATTGGCATGATAAATGACAGAAACTGTAAGGACCTAACAGAGGCAGAAGAGATTAAGAAAAGTGGCAAGAATACACAGAACTATACAAAAAACAGTTTAATGACCCAGATTACCACGATGGTGTAATCACTCACCCAGAGCCATACATCCTGGATTATAAAGTCAAGGCCTTAGGAAGCATCACAAAGAACAGAGCTAGTGGAGGTTATATAATTCCAGTTGAGATATTTCAAATACTAAAAGATAATACTGTTAAAGCACTGTACTGCTGTACTCAATATGCCAGCAAATTTGGGAAAGCCAGGAGCAGTCATAGGACTGGAAAAGGTTAATTTTCATTCCAATCTAAAAGAAAGGCAAAGAATGTTCAAACTACTGGACAACTGCACTCTTTTTGAATGCTAGTAGGCTTATTTTCAAACTCCTTCAAGCTGGGCTTCAGCAGTATGTAAATTGAGAATTTCCAGATCTATAAGCAGGGTTTTGAAAAGACAGAGGAATCTAGAGATCAAATTGCCAACATCCAATGGATCATAAAGAAAGGAAAGGAACTCCATAAATAACATCTACTTCTGCTTCATTGACTATGCTAAAGCCTTTGACTGAGTGGATCACAGCAAACTGTGGAAAATTCTTATAGAGATGGGAATACCAGACCACCTTACCTGCCTCCCAAGAAATGCATATGTGAGTCAAGAAGCAGCAGTTAGAGCAAAACGTGGAAGAACTGACTGGCTAAAAATTCAGAAAAAAGTATGACAATGCTATATAATGTGACCTTATTTATTTAACTTATAGTAGAATTGAAATGTCAGGCTTGCTGAATCACAAACTGGAATCAAGGTTGCCAGAAGAAATATCAACAACCTAAGATATGAAGATGATAGCACTGTAACAGCAGAAATTGAGGAGGAACTAAAGAGCCTCATAATGAGTGTGAAAGAGGAGAGTTAAAAAAGTTGGCTTAAAACTCAGCATTCTAAAAACTAAGATCATAGCATTGGTCCTGTCACTTCATGAAAAATAGAAGGGGAAAAAGTAGACGCTGTGACAGATTTTATTTTCTTGGGTATCAAAATCACTGTAAATGGTGACTGCAGTTGTTATGGACAAGCAAAGACATGTTCATTTCTCACAAGAAAAATTTAAAAAAGATATCCGGGCTGAACAGACAATTGTCTCCTTACGCTAACGATAAGTGCTGCCTACAAGCCTCACTTCTCTGAAACCTAGAAAAATAGGTAGCTAGTTACTGATAAAAATCCTGGGCGTTTTTGCAATCAATGGGAAAGCCAGGAGTCAGCCTTAGGAAGCATCACAAAGAACAGAGCTGGAATAACGTGTTTCAAATACTAAAAGATAATACTGTTAAAGCACTGTACTGCTGTACTCAATATGCCAGCAAATTTGGGAAAGCCAGGAGCAGTCATAGGACTGGAAAAGGTTAATTTTCATTCCAATCTAAAAGAAAGGCAAAGAATGTTCAAACTACTGGACAACTGCACTCTTTTTGAATGCTAGTAGGCTTATTTTCAAACTCCTTCAAGCTGGGCTTCAGCAGTATGTAAATTGAGAATTTCCAGATCTATAAGCAGGGTTTTGAAAAGACAGAGGAATCTAGAGATCAAATTGCCAACATCCAATGGATCATAAAGAAAGGAAAGGAACTCCATAAATAACATCTACTTCTGCTTCATTGACTATGCTAAAGCCTTTGACTGAGTGGATCACAGCAAACTGTGGAAAATTCTTATAGAGATGGGAATACCAGACCACCTTACCTGCCTCCCAAGAAATGCATATGTGAGTCAAGAAGCAGCAGTTAGAGCAAAACGTGGAAGAACTGACTGGCTAAAAATTCAGAAAAAAGTATGACAATGCTATATAATGTGACCTTATTTATTTAACTTATAGTAGAATTGAAATGTCAGGCTTGCTGAATCACAAACTGGAATCAAGGTTGCCAGAAGAAATATCAACAACCTAAGATATGAAGATGATAGCACTGTAACAGCAGAAATTGAGGAGGAACTAAAGAGCCTCATAATGAGTGTGAAAGAGGAGAGTTAAAAAAGTTGGCTTAAAACTCAGCATTCTAAAAACTAAGATCATAGCATTGGTCCTGTCACTTCATGAAAAATAGAAGGGGAAAAAGTAGACGCTGTGACAGATTTTATTTTCTTGGGTATCAAAATCACTGTAAATGGTGACTGCAGTTGTTATGGACAAGCAAAGACATGTTCATTTCTCACAAGAAAAATTTAAAAAAGATATCCGGGCTGAACAGACAATTGTCTCCTTACGCTAACGATAAGTGCTGCCTACAAGCCTCACTTCTCTGAAACCTACTCTGAGGAAAAATAGGTAGCTAGTTACTGATAAAAAACCTGGGCCGGAATAGCGCCACTCATAAGATTAGCAGTTTCAAATTATTACCTTTAGCAAACATCAATAGAGGTGCTAATACAGAGCCCTAAACCTCTTCCTCTTACCCCTTTTCAATGCTAATGAAACACGGCTTTTACAATTCTGGTTCCCTTGGTAACTAAGAATTGTAAGAATATTTTGTATAAACAAATGTTTCCCCTTGAAAACAAAGGTTTTGGTGGAGGAGCAAAGGGCTCTACCTCTTTTGCATCTCTAGAGAGACAAAAAGCTTCTTCATGATTATTAATTAGCTTGAGATTTCTAGTTGGAAAAAAATATAAAAAGGTAAAGCAAGATTGTGTGGTAGCCTCGCCCAGGGAGATCGGCTGCACCAATGTGAGGTCGAGACTCTCCAGCTCTGGGGTAAGAACATCTGTTTGCATTTGATTGAGTTCTGATTATTTCTGATTACTTGTGCTTGCCTTTATTTGATGATTAATAAACCCACTCTTGGTTTGACAATACTTGAGACCACGATACTTTATTGTCGAGGTCCAAGGCTCACACCCTGAGGGGACCACGCGGTGTTCACGTAAAGGTCTCTGGGCTATTTAATATAGTTTCTCTTAGGGGGAACTAATGAGAATAGTAATCATAGTAAACTCTGACCCGGTGCCCACGACACAGTCATGAAATTAAAGGCACTTGTTCCTTGGAAGGAAAGCTATGACAAACCTAGACAGCATATTAAAAAGTAAAGATACCACAATGCTAACAAAGGTCTGCATAGTTAAAATTATGGTTTTTCCAGTGGTCATACATGGATGTGATAGTCTGACCATGAAAAAGGCTGAGTGTCAAAATACAGACACTTTTGAATTGTGGTGCTGAAGAAGACTCTTGAGAATTCCTTGGACACCAAAGAGATCAAATGAGACAATCCTAAAGGAAATCAACACTGACTATTCATTGGAAGGACTGGTGCTGTACTTTAGACACCTGATGTGAAATGCTGACTCATTGGGAAAAACCCAGATGCTGGGAAAGATTGAAGTGCTGCCTACAAGCCTCACTTCTCTGAAACCTACTCTGAGGAAAAATAGGTAGCTAGTTACTGATAAAAAACCTGGGCCGGAATAGCGCCACTCATAAGATTAGCAGTTTCAAATTATTACCTTTAGCAAACATCAATAGAGGTGCTAATACAGAGCCCTAAACCTCTTCCTCTTACCCCTTTTCAATGCTAATGAAACACGGCTTTTACAATTCTGGTTCCCTTGGTAACTAAGAATTGTAAGAATGTTTTTTGTATAAACAAATGTTTCCCCTTGAAAACAAAGGTTTTGGTGGAGGAGCAAAGGGCTCTACCTCTTTTGCATCTCTAGAGAGACAAAAAGCTTCTTCATGATTATTAATTAGCTTGAGATTTCTAGTTGGAAAAAAATATAAAAAGGTAAAGCAAGATTGTGTGGTAGCCTCGCCCAGGGAGATCGGCTGCACCAATGTGAGGTCGAGACTCTCCAGCTCTGGGGTAAGAACATCTGTTTGCATTTGATTGAGTTCTGATTATTTCTGATTACTTGTGCTTGCCTTTATTTGATGATTAATAAACCCACTCTTGGTTTGACAATACTTGAGACCACGATACTTTATTGTCGAGGTCCAAGGCTCACACCCTGAGGGGACCACGCGGTGTTCACGTAAAGGTCTCTGGGCTATTTAATATAGTTTCTCTTAGGGAGAACTAATGAGAATAGTAATCATAGTAAACTCTGACCCGGTGCCCACGACACAGTCATGAAATTAAAGGCACTTGTTCCTTGGAAGGAAAGCTATGACAAACCTAGACAGCATATTAAAAAGTAAAGATACCACAATGCTAACAAAGGTCTGCATAGTTAAAATTATGGTTTTTCCAGTGGTCATACATGGATGTGATAGTCTGACCATGAAAAAGGCTGAGTGTCAAAATACAGACACTTTTGAATTGTGGTGCTGAAGAAGACTCTTGAGAATTCCTTGGACACCAAAGAGATCAAATGAGACAATCCTAAAGGAAATCAACACTGACTATTCATTGGAAGGACTGGTGCTGTACTTTAGCCACCTGATGTGAAATGCTGACTCATTGGGAAAAACCCAGATGCTGGGAAAGATTGAAGGCAAAAGGAGAAGAGGGTGGTTCTGGATGAGATAGCATCACAGAACCAATAGACGTGGATTTGAGCAAACTCTGGGAGCTATTGGACAACAGGAAAGACTGGCATGCTGCAGTCCATGGGGTCACAAAGAGTTAGACATGACTAAGTGATTGAACAACATGAACAAAATTTATGGTTTCCCTATTGGCTCAGTGGTAAAAATCTGCCTGCCAATGTGGAGGTATGGGAGTCTAGGGCTCTATCCCTGGGTTTAAAAGATCTCTTGAAATAGGAAATGGCAACCCACTCCAGTATTTTTGCCTGGGTTATCCCATTGACAGACGAGACTTGTAGGTTACAATCCATTGTGACTCAAAGAGTTGGACACAACTGAGCATGCACACAAGAAAACTTATTGATATGTACATTTGCTCATCCCCCAAACTCATAGGATCTCTTGTAGTATATTAGACATTTACCAGCATACTAAACCAGGAGAAATATTTCAAAATTATACTATATACTCTCCTTCAGAGAGGTAGGAACACTGAGTATGTGAGTTCTAGAACAAATGTGAATAGATCATATTCTAGGACGTTCAAGATGGTTCTTTTATTACTCAGGGTATCCAGTGCTCTCAAGCAGAAGCCACTCAGAACCTGAATTGATCAACCATTCGCCTCTATTCTTTAGGTCAGATGTGAGTAGGACTGTGAGAAAGAATCTGTCATGCCTCTTGTTAACTCCCAGTGGTGTTCTCACAATCTATGGCCTTTATTGACTTACACAATTATATATAACATTTTAACTTCTGTCTTCACCTTCACACAGCATTCTTCCTTGTCTGTGTTAAATTTCTCCTTTTTATAGGAAAAACTAATTTTGAATTCTAGGTCGACCTGACTTTAGTATGACCCCAACTTAACTAACTATATGTATAACACCTTTATTTCTGAATTCACATCCTGCACTGGAGGCTAGAACTTCAACATATGAATTTGGAGCGAGACATAATTCAATCTATAACACGTGTAAAGAGATACTTGAAGTACTATACATACAGACTTGGAATGATCTGAATGGATATGATGGATTGATTTTAGCAAAGAAGTCTTCGGGATTTAGAGAAAAGAGAAGAATGCTGTGTGTAGAACTTTTGGAAGTGCTTGGAGTGGAAGGGCTAGCAGGCATTCAGAGAAGTGACCAGATTTCTTCGGGAGTGTCAGAGGTGAGGGTCAGATGAGGATAATCCAAATGAGAATGATACAGAGCCACAGAATCACAGAAGGAGAGTATTGTGTCTGAGCAGAATGTTTCCTGAAGGAAGAAGTAACCAGCGCCAATGGTTGCAGCTGCCCTGCGGCTCTTAGCCAGGTTTGCATTCAGAATTCTCTTTGTATAATGAGAACATTCTCTTACGGAGAACAATAGCTTGTCTGACATCTTTAAGAGCAACTGTCAGAGTTGGGATTGGCAGTGAGAACTCACAAGTCAGAAATAAGCCAAGTTCCTGGCTGTCTAGTCTATAGATACCACCTGTCTGTTTTCACTGGGAGAAAGAGTGAGAGAACACACATTTGTCTCTATAGGATTTTAACTTGGGAAATGTTTTGGATTGCTTATTCAATCTTTCTGCTATATTTTAGGGCCAAAAAGTTTTCTGGATGTATTTCACAGCAAATCAGGATCTACAAATTCCTGTGGTATGATCCTGTTATGACACCATTGTTTAGGGAAAGTAGTGTAGCAGATGGAAAACCTACCATGTTGAATATGATGTATCCTAGTCTCTGATTCTCACCCCCAGTGTATGAACTTGAATAGCCATCACACCCTCTGAATTCCAATCTCTTAGTGTATAAAACTCACCTTAGAGTAGAAAAATGGTTAAGATCCATGACCATCCTTGCTATAATCTCCCCTCCTTATACTTCCTAAATTAAGTAAACATGGACAGAGAGGGTCTTTGTAAAAGAGGCTCTACCTTAGGTATTCACACACACATTATTTGTTTAATTAGGTTTAGTTTTGAGGGGATTCTCTACAACATAAATTTGTGGAGCACAATTTAAAATTGACAGACAGTTGTGCACTCAAACCAAAATATTTTTCTGAGTTATCCCAGCACGTGTCATGAAAGCAGAGTTCACAATAAAAACAGAGAGAACACCTTATTAAGCCAATAAACAGGGAGAGATAAGACTGCATAACTTTCCCCCAACACTTGGCACTATCAATGTATTACAGATATTGCATGCTTCTTTAAATAGCAACACTTGGAAGGATTGTCTACCTAGACACTTGAAGCAAAGGTCTAAATAATCTGTGAAAGATAATTGTAACTATCCTCTTTAATGAGAAATATATACATATAGAATTTAATGCATATTGATCTAAGATATATGTGCTTATATATACCCATATTGGTATATGTGAATGTTTACATTTTTCATATGTATATATGAAAATATAACATCCATAAATGCTATGAAGTAGGTTTTTACGTAAACATTTGTAACAGGATATTACAGTTAACCAAATATTAATTTTTATTTTGGATAGCCTAATTTACTTTAAAAAATCATAATTCATAAGAAAAATCTGTATAGCAATGTTAATATCTGGTCATTTCAAATAATTTATAACAAATAAATGTATTAATGCTCAAGAAGTATAATCTGATTTGTATCAGCTTTTTCCCTAAAAACAGAATTTGTGTGTCACAGAGTTGAAGGAGAGTGGATGAAGATATTTGAAGAAAAGGAAATAGAACCTAGGAAGGAAACAAAAGCTCATGGGCCACAGTGCAACAGGTACTATGTCTTGCTCCCAGGCAGTGACCCCAGTGGCATAGCCAACTGCAAGGGAAGTGGTTTTATAGAGATGCATGCTAAGTATTGGGTACTGGGGTTTCTAGCTACTACAGATACTTTTATGTCCTAGAGATAAGATAAATGCAATTGATCCCTAGTTCACAGGGTCTGTGAAGATACTGATACTGGGTATCTTGGTTACAGCTACTGCATACTGAGGACTAATGATCAAAATACACAGACTGAACTCAGCTTTGCTTAAATAAGAGGCAGACAGATTTTGAAATGCTGGAGCAAGTTGATGGAAATGTACTGGAGGAAGCTAGTGGAAGGTGAGTTAATGTGATTAGACCACCTGATCAAATTTTAATAAAATGGATATTTACAGAGTTGTTGTGGAGTCACTCAGTGACTGTTTTGCAATTCCATGAACTTTAACCTGCCAGGATCCTCTGTCCATGGGATTCCCCAGGCAAGAGTACTACTGGAGTGGGTTGCCATGCCATTTCCTTCTTCAGGGGATCTTCCCAACTCAGGGATTGAACCCACATCTCCTGTACCACAGGCAGATTTCGACCACTGAGCCACCAACAAGTAGCAAAATAAAAATTAAATAATACTCTTTCTTTCATAGTAGAAAGTTATAATTGTAACTATCCTCTTTAATGAGAAATATATACATATAGATTTATCTAAAGATATATGTGCTTATATATACCCATATTGGTATATGTGAATGTTTACATTTTTCATATGTATATATGAAAATATAACATCCATAAATGCTATGAAGTAGGTTTTTACGTAAACATTTGTAACAGGATATTACAGTTAACCAAATATTAATTTTTATTTTGGATAGCCTAATTTACTTTAAAAAATCATAATTCATAAGAAAAATCTGTATAGCAATGTTAATATCTGGTCATTTCAAATAATTTATAACAAATAAATGTATTAATGCTCAAGAAGTATAATCTGATTTGTATCAGCTTTTTCCCAAAAAACAGAATTTGTGTGTCACAGAGTTGAAGGAGAGTGGATGAAGATATTTGAAGAAAAGGAAATAGAACCTAGGAAGGAAACAAAAGCTCATGGGCCACAGTGCAACAGGTACTATGTCTTGCTCCCAGGCAGTGACCCCAGTGGCATAGCCAACTGCAAGGGAAGTGGTTTTATAGAGATGCATGCTAAGTATTGGGTACTGGGGTTTCTAGCTACTACAGATACTTTTATGTCCTAGAGATAAGATAAATGCAATTGATCCCTAGTTCACAGGGTCTGTGAAGATACTGATACTGGGTATCTTGGTTACAGCTACTGCATACTGAGGACTAATGATCAAAATACACAGACTGAACTCAGCTTTGCTTAAATAAGAGGCAGACAGATTTTGAAATGCTGGAGCAAGTTGATGGAAATGTACTGGAGGAAGCTAGTGGAAGGTGAGTTAATGTGATTAGACCACCTGATCAAATTTTAATAAAATGGATATTTACAGAGTTGTTGTGGAGTCACTCAGTGACTGTTTTGCAATTCCATGAACTTTAACCTGCCAGGATCCTCTGTCCATGGGATTCCCCAGGCAAGAGTACTACTGGAGTGGGTTGCCATGCCATTTCCTTCTTCAGGGGATCTTCCCAACTCAGGGATTGAACCCACATCTCCTGTACCACAGGCAGATTTCGACCACTGAGCCACCAACAAGTAGCAAAATAAAAATTAAATAATACTCTTTCTTTCATATTAGGAAAAGAGAGAATTTGGTATATTGAACATTTTATAAGCTTTTATTTGATATATCTGTCTTTAGAACAGATTAGACCCACTGAATTTGAAGAAATGAAATGCTGAATGCACCAGACTTTTGCAGATGTCTGTTCTTTTTTTTTTTTGGTTGAGGGAACTACATATGTAGGAGTAGAAAATAGGTGCATATAGAAAACAAAAGAAAAAATCCACTGGAAACATAAAATACTCTACACATTTTGGCATGAATTTCTATGTAACACTTGGAAAGAATGTCAGTGAAAATTTAACAGACATTCTTTGAGTATTGTATAGTATCTCTTTAAGAAGAATTTACCACAGTCAATTCACCACAAGTGGGGTTTGGGGGATATTCCTAGGGATGCCACTGGGGCTGTAGGATTCAGTAAACAAAGTTATTCCAGCCTTAAAGGCATACAGTTATGCAATGTTACTAGCTCTCACAAAGATGAGTGTACTTTGTAGGATGAATATATGAGAAAGAAGCTTAACCCAGTGCTACACATATTCCCCTGACATCTTTGATGAGGATCTCTCCACTTCCCGTCGCAGTGTTTGGAAAACCTGAGGCAAAGTGTGAAGGGTTTCTGTGGAGAAAACCTTTGCAATGGTTTGAAGGTTTGTGTGCCTGCTTCGTTGTTTATCTTGTCCCACACTTTGTGACCCCACACACTGTACGTAGACTGCCAGGCTCCTCTGATCATGGGATTCACCATGCAAGAATACTAGGACAGGGAGCTATGCCCTCTTTCAGGGGATATTTCTGACTTGGAGATTGAATCTGGGTCCCCTGTATTGCAGGTGGATTCTTTATCAACTGAGTCTTCCGTTTGTCTCCTTTCAAAATTTCAGAACTTGTATGTTTAAGTCCTAATCCCACTGTGATGGTGTTTTGAGATGGGGCCTTTCAAGAGGTGACTAGGTCATCAGGGTGGAGTCTTCATAAATGAGAGTAGTGCTTTTATTAAAGGAGATACTTAGGGAGACTGTGACAGACATGCAGGCACCACTATATTATAAATGGATAAGCAACAAGGACCTACTTTATAGCACAAGAAACTCTGCTTAATGTTATATAGCAGCCTGGAATGGGGGGTTTGCAGGAGAATGTATGTATGGCTGAGTCCCTTTGCTGTTCATCTGAAACTATCACAACATTGTTTACTGACTATACTCCAATATAAAATAATATTTTTTTTGTTTTAGAGTCCAGAGACATATCTAACTTTCTTTCTCCCACATGCAAACACAAGTCAGCCCTCTGCAACCACGAATAGGAGTCTCACCAGAGCCTGACGCCTCTGACAGTATGATCTCAGACTTCAGCTTCTAGAGCCATGAGAAAAAGATGCTGGTTGATTAAGACACCCCACCTGTGGTAATTTGTTATAGCACCATGAACGAAGGCAAAGTTTTCTTCTGTTTTACATGTGTTCATCAAAATTCCTTTATAGTAGGGCTGGCAAGTGTTCCTGCAATAAAAATCTACTCAAATTTATTCACACAGACTAGTATTTTTTTCCTTAGTTGCTCAATTTTCCTGAAGTGCTGAAGGTCCTATAAAGGGAATTGTGACACCAGTGCCATGGTCCAGCCCATTCGTGTTTTAAGAAATGTATCAGTCAATACGTAGTCATTAGGCATCTATTCTATGCAAGACATTCTATTAGCAAAACAGAATGATGCAGTCCTTATTCTGCAGGAAATTATCTGCATGCAGAGAAGTGATACAGGTCATCAGAAAATATAATTAATAATGAGTCAATATCATTATAATTGTCATACCCTTTATAATAATGACAAAGAACTTTATGGAGCACTTACAATATTCAGACCTGCTTCCAAGTGTTCCTAAGCACAGATCCTGTCATCTAAGCTCCACGTGCATTCCAAGAGTCATTGCTGTCATAATATCCTTTTTACAAGCAAGTAAATAGTGATAGAAAGACCAAGGAAACTTCAGAATCAACAACAATAAGTGTAATTATTAAGGAAGAAATTTTCAGTGGAGAGAGCTCTTTTGGATTAGGGAGAGGTAGAAGAAAGTTTGATCCAGGGCTGAAGGTGTAGGTAGGTTTCTGAAAGCAGGTGAGGGAGGCAAAGGAGAGAGGTCAGGAGGAGGAGTACATTTTAACCTGAAAGAAGTAGCTTGGAAAGTTGTAAAAAAGTCAGAAAATTCAAGGTGATCTCAGGGTTACTGAGTGTACCTGAACAACTAGAGAAGAGGGATCTTGGAGGTGGTGTGTTGAGAGATACTCAGTGCTCATCTTTGCAATTTATTTTATGGGGTTGTCTTGAAGAGTTAAAGAGTTTAGAAATTATTTTGGTGGTTTAGATGTGGATTGATAAGCATGGAATTAGTATGGAGCTAGCAGGTCTGGAAATGAGGCAGCAGATGTGAGGGAGCTTTGCAGGGGATAATCAATAGGCTTTCAAAACTAATTAGATGTGAGAGCTGTGCTGGATCTGCTTGTGGAGATTGAATTGCTTAAGGAGTGGCCACGGGATGGAGCTCGCCATTAACTAGCATGGATTTATCGCAGCCTGAGCGTTTTGGTAAGAGAGATCACAGACGAAACACAGGGCAGAATTCTACAAAGGCCTATGAAAATAAGGCCCTTTAACAGCAATAAATAAGAAGCAATGAAAATAAAATTTTAAATAAATACACTTTTCTACATTTCTACCCCCAAAGCACATCTCCTGAAACAAATTAAGAACAAGCATTTGAACAGAAATATATTTGTAACTGGACTAAGGATCATTAAACACAGATTGATAGATACATTGATTCCTTTGGTCTGGCAATTTTTATTTAGGAATTTAGCATAAATATTAGCATGAAGAACAACTCTGTGTGTATGTATATGTGTATATATGAAGATATATTTGATATCTGTCCCTTACAGTGCTACTTTAATATAAAAAGAAGATATAAATTGGAGTCTAGGTTACCAATATTTAAAAATTGTTTAAATTATTGATAAAAATTATAATATGATAATTAAAATCATGTTTTCAAGAATATTTAGTGGCAGATTCTATACATATGAGATATCATGAAATTGAAAGAGTACCAACATTACATAAAGCATGATTTATGTTAAATATGCATATGTATTGATACAGGAGTACATATACATACAAGTATGCATACATCAATGAGATCTGAAAGCTGTTTATACATCAAATTATGTAAATGAATTATTTCTGGGTTTCTGGATTATGGGAAAGTTTTTAGTTTTGGTTTCTTCTTATTATTTTTTTCTAAATTTTGTCCCATAAAAATCACTAATATAGGGCTTCCCCTGGTGGTCCAGTGGGTAAGGACACCACCTTGCAGTGCCCCGATCCTGAATTTATGTGTTGAGAGATACTCAGTGCTCATCTTTGCAATTTATTTTATGGGGTTGTCTTGAAGAGTTAAAGAGTTTAGAAATTATTTTGGTGGTTTAGATGTGGATTGATAAGCATGGAATTAGTATGGAGCTAGCAGGTCTGGAAATGAGGCAGCAGATGTGAGGGAGCTTTGCAGGGGATAATCAATAGGCTTTCAAAACTAATTAGATGTGAGAGCTGTGCTGGATCTGCTTGTGGAGATTGAATTGCTTAAGGAGTGGCCACGGGATGGAGCTCGCCATTAACTAGCATGGATTTATCGCAGCCTGAGCGTTTTGGTAAGAGAGATCACAGACGAAACACAGGGCAGAATTCTACAAAGGCCTATGAAAATAAGGCCCTTTAACAGCAATAAATAAGAAGCAATGAAAATAAAATTTTAAATAAATACACTTTTCTACATTTCTACCCCCAAAGCACATCTCCTGAAACAAATTAAGAACAAGCATTTGAACAGAAATATATTTGTAACTGGACTAAGGATCATTAAACACAGATTGATAGATACATTGATTCCTTTGGTCTGGCAATTTTTATTTAGGAATTTAGCATAAATATTAGCATGAAGAACAACTCTGTGTGTATGTATATGTGTATATATGAAGATATATTTGATATCTGTCCCTTACAGTGCTACTTTAATATAAAAAGAAGATATAAATTGGAGTCTAGGTTACCAATATTTAAAAATTGTTTAAATTATTGATAAAAATTATAATATGATAATTAAAATCATGTTTTCAAGAATATTTAGTGGCAGATTCTATACATATGAGATATCATGAAATTGAAAGAGTACCAACATTACATAAAGCATGATTTATGTTAAATATGCATATGTATTGATACAGGAGTACATATACATACAAGTATGCATACATCAATGAGATCTGAAAGCTGTTTATACATCAAATTATGTAAATGAATTATTTCTGGGTTTCTGGATTATGGGAAAGTTTTTAGTTTTGGTTTCTTCTTATTATTTTTTTCTAAATTTTGTCCCATAAAAATCACTAATATAGGGCTTCCCCTGGTGGTCCAGTGGGTAAGGACACCACCTTGCAGTGCAAGGGGCGCCAGTTTGATCCCTGGCCTGGGAAGATCCCACGTGCCAGGGAGCAGCTGGACCGATGTGTCCAATCACCGAGCCGGAGCTCTGGAGGCATGCGCCCAGAGTCGGCACTCTGCGACGATAGACGCCACCGTGATGGGAGGCCCACAGGAGCCAAAGAACAGAGACGGATGAAAATAGACAAATGAAAGACCAATAGAAGTGGCCCGCCTGCTCCCCTCCCTCCCCAACCCGACCCCCGCCCAAAATAAATAAATAAATAAATCTTTAAAAAAAAAAACTACTAATATAAAGTATATTTAAAAAATACACTGTATCAATACTAAATTACTGCTATACTTCAGTTTAAAAATTTGCTTACAAATATTGCTGAAGCCTGGAACATTTAATGAAGTTGAAGCATATCACCGGAGTTTGCATAGTCATGGCCTCATAAATTTTAATGTGGCACCTCTACCCTGTCTACCCTGAGCTTTTGGACTCTTGCACATGAATCTACCCAAGGTAGGAGCTGGTCGAGTCATTTGCGGTGGTAAAGCAAGTCTTTTCTGAGCCTCTGTTACATACTAAGTTCAGCAATAGAGTTAGCTTTGAGGAACTGCTTATGGCCTGCTTTTTGTTGTTGTTTCTTTTGTGAAAGCAGTTTAAGGGCCTAGGAGGTTAGAAAGACTAAAGTTACCAAATTCTGTTCTTTGCTTTCCATCACAGATTGGATGAGATGCTAAAAATAGTTAGGAAAAATAAGTCCCATTGATCTACAATTACATGTCAACTTTAGTTTATATTTAATGATTATAGCCTTTGTGATACTGGATCTAGTTTCAGTTTAAAATAGGCTATCATTTTTTGTATATTCACTATGCCAACCTCTGTCTCTCTATCTAGTCATTTAATCTTCTCCACATTAATTTCAAGCAACTATAGTGACCCTATTCTTATAAAATATTGATAACTTAGAACTGATAAATAACGTGCTCAAAAATCATGCTGCACGGGACAAAGGACAAAGATGGATGAAAATAGATAAATGAAAGACCAATAGAAGTGGCCTGCCCACCCTCCTCCCTCCCCAACCCGCCCCACCCGCCAAAAAAAAAAAAGTAATGCTGCAACTAGGCAAAAAGAGAGGAGCTCTGATTGGATTCACGTGTACCTGCCTCCAAAGACTTTTTTGGTCTATGCCAGGCAGGATTTCTTCTATACCCTCTGGATATTCTTCCATTAGCATCTTTCACTAGGTTCCATTTTCCTTCCTAATTTATAGATATTTCTTTAAATTATGTATTATGTCTTTTTCTATGGGCTTTATTGAACCAAATCATTGGCATTCCTTTGATAATCACTAATGAGGTGAAGAAACTCCTACAAGTTACACTGTTGCTCTACAGTAAACTCCACTTGTGACCAATTACATCTTTTAGTTTAAACATTGTGGTGGACAGTCACTAAGGTGTCCCTGATGATCCCTGCCTTCTGATGTTCACAACTTTGTGTGGGTGTGACCTTGTACTGCGTGGTCATGACGATGAAAACTATGCATAATGTTACATTAAGAAACTAGTTTAGGAACTATCTCCAGGATGTTAATTCTAAGTGTCCTAATTTTCCAAAAGTTCGTTCATTTTATTTCTCACTACACAAACGATCTATGCTGAGGTTGCTGGGTGGTACAACAGAGGGTTTTTAGGGTTCGGAACACGTCTCTCTTGTCTTTCTATGATAAGACAGAACCTCATACTAGATAGGCTGGAAGATATTTCCATGGGCTGAGTACATCCCCCATGTGGTAACTGCTAGAAAAGAAAGGCCATGCACAGGACCCTTCACTCAGTCTGTTCTCCTTGTGTGTCCTTCAAGCCTACTGCAGCAAACAATGCTTTATTATAGCACTTGGGTGCCACTGTCAGTATTTTAAATAATAAAGGATTATGACAGATTACTTTTCTTCAAATTTGGGGGAGTTTTATGAATATGTCCAAGTGAGAAATGCTACAGTCAGACAGTTGGGTACATGGTCTTTCCTTAACCAAAGAAAAGGTACTTATGAACATCTCAAGGTAAAAGTGCTTGGTGAAAGTCTAAGACCTAGAAAAGATTTCAAAACTAGTCCTATTATTAGCATGATGTGGGTGATCTACTTCCAGAGATAAAGCAGGATGAGGTACAAAGCAAGAACAGTTCAGAGAACTCAAGACTCCCAGGATAAGAACATCCTATCTCTTCAGTTTCTGGGCTTGTGCTCATGAAAGTCATTTAGTCATTGTACAATACTCATCTAAAATTATTGTGTTGGTTTTTGTATTACTGATAACTAAATCAGCATCCTCATCTTGAGATTGGGAGCACTTAGACTTGAAGGGCTCTGGGCTGGACTCTGGTCCAATTGCAACTTTGAAGAGCTCTGGGTTGGACTCTGGTCCAATTGCTTGTGGTTCTTTGACCACAGACAGGCTATGCTCCCTGACTTCAAATTTTATTTTCTGTTAAACAGGTAGCACAGGCAATGCTCTCAACTGTTCAAATATTTAACAGTTTCCTAGAAGTATAGGAGAATAAAATTATATTTTCTACAACACACTTTGCATAAGAAATTATTCAAATCCTGAGGAAAAAGCAAAGCAAAACTAAACAAACAAAACAGACAATCAGGTATGGAGACTCGATGATAAGATATACAAAGGCAGACTTCGGATCTGACTTGTAGGATCATAATCAGAGCAATCATTTTATTGTAATTTGAATGGTGGGCAATAATTAGACATAAAGATTAGAGACGAGGCATGCCAATAGAAGAGACTGGCAAAATAGTCTATAGTCAGAGATACACTTTATTAGGAGTCACAGATAGCTATTACTATAACATTCAGGCAAGAGGCTATACCCTGTGGAGTAGGGTAGATGAGCAAGAATAAATAAAGATTAAAAATGGAATATGGGCTTTATTCTGTAAACATTAGAGAGATTTGCAAGATTTTTAGAGTCAGAATGATCTATCAAAGCAAAATATTTGGTCATTTGGCTATAAAATTAAAGTTTAATGGAAATGGGAAAGTATATTGTGAGAGTTAAATATTCTCAAAGTTAATGAGCAAATCTATTAGAGAAGCTGCATTTATGATAAAAAAAAAAGCTGAATGGTTTTATTGGTATTCAACAGAATCAAAACCTCAAGGCATTTTGGGAGTTGGGGACAGATGGCATTGCTGAAGGGAACAGACCCAAAGTTTGAACATACAGGAATAGATCATGCTAGAAATAGGTCAGGAGATAAAGGAAACCTTGAGTGCTTTGGCGATTTACGATAATTATGGTTTTGTAAATCTTGATTCTAAAGAAATGATGACAATCAAATTTTCCAATGGTGTCTCATTTAGCTCATTTTTTTTATGAAAGTCATTTAGTCATTGTACAATACTCATCTAAAATTATTGTGTTGGTTTTGTATTACTGATAACTAAATCAGCATCCTCATCTTGAGATTGGGAGCACTTAGACTTGAAGGGCTCTGGGCTGGACTCTGGTCCAATTGCAACTTTGAAGAGCTCTGGGTTGGACTCTGGTCCAATTGCTTGTGGTTCTTTGACCACAGACAGGCTATGCTCCCTGACTTCAAATTTTATTTTCTGTTAAACAGGTAGCACAGGCAATGCTCTCAACTGTTCAAATATTTAACAGTTTCCTAGAAGTATAGGAGAATAAAATTATATTTTCTACAACACACTTTGCATAAGAAATTATTCAAATCCTGAGGAAAAAGCAAAGCAAAACTAAACAAACAAAACAGACAATCAGGTATGGAGACTCGATGATAAGATATACAAAGGCAGACTTCGGATCTGACTTGTAGGATCATAATCAGAGCAATCATTTTATTGTAATTTGAATGGTGGGCAATAATTAGACATAAAGATTAGAGACGAGGCATGCCAATAGAAGAGACTGGCAAAATAGTCTATAGTCAGAGATACACTTTATTAGGAGTCACAGATAGCTATTACTATAACATTCAGGCAAGAGGCTATACCCTGTGGAGTAGGGTAGATGAGCAAGAATAAATAAAGATTAAAAATGGAATATGGGCTTTATTCTGTAAACATTAGAGAGATTTGCAAGATTTTTAGAGTCAGAATGATCTATCAAAGCAAAATATTTGGTCATTTGGCTATAAAATTAAAGTTTAATGGAAATGGGAAAGTATATTGTGAGAGTTAAATATTCTCAAAGTTAATGAGCAAATCTATTAGAGAAGCTGCATTTATGATAAAAAAAAAAGCTGAATGGTTTTATTGGTATTCAACAGAATCAAAACCTCAAGGCATTTTGGGAGTTGGGGACAGATGGCATTGCTGAAGGGAACAGACCCAAAGTTTGAACATACAGGAATAGATCATGCTAGAAATAGGTCAGGAGATAAAGGAAACCTTGAGTGCTTTGGCGATTTACAGATAATTATGGTTTTGTAAATCTTGATTCTAAAGAAATGATGACAATCAAATTTTCCAATGGTGTCTCATGTGAGAGCTTGGATAAAAGCTAAGATAAAATTTGGGCCACACACAAAAAATGTAAGCTAGTATGCTAGGTCAAATTTTCATTGTGTTAAGTGAGTTACTATAATTATAGCTCATATTGAGATTCACAATGCAATTGTTCAGCTAATGGATCTTTATAAAAGGAAAAGAAGAATACCCAAAAAATGTTTAACAGTTTCCTAGAGCACTGTTTTTTTCTTTTTGGTAAGTCAGGGATGGTGATATTTTTCATTGGAAATAATGGGTTTCCTAAGATGGATAAATACGTTCTCTTTTCATGCTAAAAGTCAGAAAGACAACACTGACAGAGAAAGACTGAGTCTGAACAAATAACAAAGTATAGACTATACGGGTAAGGGTAATGAAGGGATGCAGGGAAAGAATAAAGTCAGGTACTGTGGGATGGAAGAAAGGCAGCAATGGAAGATCCCTGTGCATCACTCACAGTGCAAGAGGTATACAGAGAGTCAGAGAGAGAAAGAGGAGGGAACAGAAACATCTTAAGGCAAAAAATCTATGAGACAAAGGTTGCAAACTCAAGAAATGACTATATTGTGCTGCGACCCTTACTGAAGCATCTGGCAGTCCTCTTGAAATGAGGATGGAGGCCCTTAGAGACAGTGATCAACTCAGGTCATGGTATCGACAAGGGCTAACCAACGTCAGAAGATGGAAGACCAAGAGCAAAAGAACAGATAATAAATGGAACAGACAGGGCTGTAACCTCTTAGGCTTGTAAATTATCATGAACGCTCAAGAGAGAGGAATAACTCTAAGACTCCAATAAATAATTTCTTCTTTTCTTGAAGACATCTGTGATTCACTGTGTGTCTGTTATTCAGTGATTTATCAAATTTGGTCATTTTAAATAATAAAAAGTAATTTCTTTTATAGTCATCCTCAGATAATGGTTATAGGGCCCTGTGTTGTCTAGTAACCACTGTATCCCTAGCATCTGACAAAAGCTTGGACTATGGCAGATAATAAATATTTTTGAATTAGTGAACGAGTGGGTGAGTGAATGACTAAGTTTCAAATTCAATGTAGACAGAAATCATGTAAGAGAATTTCTTAGTCCAAGTGGATCCTAATGAACATCATGTGCTCATAATAGTGTCAAAGTTAGGAAATAAACCATCCCTAATTAAGTCTACTTCAATCTACCAATTTGGGCCACACACAAAAATGTAAGCTAGTATGCTAGGTCAAATTTTCATTGTGTAGTTACTATAATTATAGCTCATATTGAGATTCACAATGCAATTGTTCAGCTAATGGATCTTTATAAAAGGAAAAGAAGAATACCCAAAAAATGTTTAACAGTTTCCTAGAGCACTGTTTTTTTCTTTTTGGTAAGTCAGGGATGGTGATATTTTTCATTGGAAATAATGGGTTTCCTAAGATGGATAAATACGTTCTCTTTTCATGCTAAAAGTCAGAAAGACAACACTGACAGAGAAAGACTGAGTCTGAACAAATAACAAAGTATAGACTATACGGGTAAGGGTAATGAAGGGATGCAGGGAAAGAATAAAGTCAGGTACTGTGGGATGGAAGAAAGGCAGCAATGGAAGATCCCTGTGCATCACTCACAGTGCAAGAGGTATACAGAGAGTCAGAGAGAGAAAGAGGAGGGAACAGAAACATCTTAAGGCAAAAAATCTATGAGACAAAGGTTGCAAACTCAAGAAATGACTATATTGTGCTGCGACCCTTACTGAAGCATCTGGCAGTCCTCTTGAAATGAGGATGGAGGCCCTTAGAGACAGTGATCAACTCAGGTCATGGTATCGACAAGGGCTAACCAACGTCAGAAGATGGAAGACCAAGAGCAAAAGAACAGATAATAAATGGAACAGACAGGGCTGTAACCTCTTAGGCTTGTAAATTATCATGAACGCTCAAGAGAGAGGAATAACTCTAAGACTCCAATAAATAATTTCTTCTTTTCTTGAAGACATCTGTGATTCACTGTGTGTCTGTTATTCAGTGATTTATCAAATTTGGTCATTTTAAATAATAAAAAGTAATTTCTTTTATAGTCATCCTCAGATAATGGTTATAGGGCCCTGTGTTGTCTAGTAACCACTGTATCCCTAGCATCTGACAAAAGCTTGGACTATGGCAGATAATAAATATTTTTGAATTAGTGAACGAGTGGGTGAGTGAATGACTAAGTTTCAAATTCAATGTAGACAGAAATCATGTAAGAGAATTTCTTAGTCCAAGTGGATCCTAATGAACATCATGTGCTCATAATAGTGTCAAAGTTAGGAAATAAACCATCCCTAATTAAGTCTACTTCAATCTACCAATGCGGCAAATCAGTCAGTCTCTGACAGCTACAGATGCAGGAAGTATAGTTCTCTTCTGAAATGTGTATAATTCAACACTGACTTGTCTACCTGATGAGATATAAAACACTGCAACTCATTACAATACTGTTTGCAACCTTCTTTCAAAATACAGTAAACACTAAATGATTTTGAAGTAATGAATGTATAGGTTTAAAACAAATACTAGAAACATCATTGTTTCTATAATGTCCTGAGGTATGTTTTCTATGATGAATAGAAATATATTTACCTCTGTTATTTGCATCATCTGCTATTAGAACAACACTAATATACCTTCTAAAAGATAACCGATGAATAGGTATTGGATAGTGATCAAATAGACAAGGCTCTGTACATGGTTAAAATTAAAGTGATTTGAATTTCACATCAATCATTTTGTCTATTCTAATATATTTTTCTGAAACCTTTTATTTTCTTTTTCTTAGCTATATCCCCAGAATACATTCCTTAATATTAATAGAAACAAATTTTTATTGAATATTCTATAAGGGCTCTTAATGCACTAGAGTTTTTGGCTCTACATTTTTATATATATATATTTAAGCCAGCTGTATGAAGTTCCATTTTTGTGCATAGAACTACTTTTAGCACAGTAGATTGCCAAACTCCACTGACTTTTTTTTTCATGCTGCCTGCTCTGTATTTATTATTCTCCTCAGAGTTTTCAAATTTAACAAATTCACAGATGCTTTCTCTGTCTAGTCTCATTTATGTAGATTTTTATAATGGTAAATATGTCTCCTGACCCACTCAACACTTCCCTTCTCACAGCTCTGGTAAACTCTCAGTGTTTAAAGCTTCTGTTCTTCCACTCAGAAACTTGCCTTACTGTAATCATTTCATTACATGATGTTTGAAAACTGTTCTTAACCATGATAGCATGCAGGTTAATTGGACTATTGTTTACACAGAATTTTATGATCTCAATCCACTCATTTGTTTTTTATTAACAAGACGTCTTAATCCCCCTATTTGAGAAGAAGTCAATATCATTTTAAGTTTTATGATTGGCAGTACTTGGAAGGACACCTCATTGATTTTTAGAGATCAGTTTGGACATATACTTGACAGTTCTGGAAACTAATATCTTAGCAATGAAACTGTTTTTGGACCATAGCCTACCAAGTTTCTTGAAGACTGCGTTATTCTTTAATAAGAAGCATTAGCTGTATTTTCTACTGATAAATTTCATATTTTCTTCCTCTAATTTCCCCAGGTACTTAACTTTAAAGGAAAAATACAAACTATTAAAAATTATGTTATCTGTTATGTTGAAAATATAGAAATATGAATGTTTTATATGTTTATGAGTAGCTTGATTTTAACATGATGATCTATTATCATTTCAATTTTTCTACTTTTAAAACAAAACATTTTTATTGATATGATGCTTAAGGATGTTATTAGAGAATGACTGTAGAATTGAAATATAATACCAGCATTTTTAGTGCTAGCAGATTTGAAAGGTTTTATTCTTGGGATCAATGAGTCACATGGTAAATTCCATTTGTTATTCATCCTGATGACTTTTTTATATTGTAAATTCCATGTATGTATGAATATTTTTTGATCTGTGGAAAAATTAAACACTTTTATTAAATCTATTGTCAATATGTAATTCAGCACAGTCAATTCCACTCAGGAATTACTGTTTATGATGATAAATTGAGAGAATTAGCCATGACACTTTTGGGACAAATTTCGTGTTTGGTACAAAATGATCAATGTTGGGATCCAAATGCTACCAAGGTTATCAAATTTCCCCTCTTTGATGAAAATTTGTTTTGTTTATTGTCTCATTGACTTATATTACCTTGTTCTTCCTTTTATAGCTGATGTAGTATTCAATAATAATTTTCTACAAAATTCACTTTTCTAAAGATCTTGATACTTTTATAAACCTAAGTGAGAAACAATTCTTGGATTTTATGAATCTGAGTACAAGTTCAACCCATATTATCTAGTTTATCTTTTAGCATCCAGAAATTATACTTGCAATATCAATCAGGACTGAAATCTCAGCATTCTGATAGAGAGTAGACTGATAGCAAATCTACAGAGAAACTACCAGAATGAATAGAAAATATATTTTGCCCATGATTCTCAAAATGCAAATTTTGACATGAATTTTCACTTTACAAACATATCTAGCATTTTAGTTTATTTCCAAAGGAAATTAAAATGTCAGCAACCTGATATATTGTTTGCCTTTTAGAAGATGGGAATCCATTTTTCAATAATTGACATATATATTCTTTAATGTTTTACTATTACAGATTGAAATTCTATTTTCTATACCATAGATTATGAACCTGCTTTAGTCTAAAGGTAATATTATGTTAATTTTCCTTGGGCTAACTTCTATAAATGGCTTTTGTTCTATAAAATGCCAACTTGATTCTCATATATTATTTTGCAACTTTTGAAGTAATATTATATTTAAGTTATACAGAATCTACTGGAACAGTGGGAAAACGCTCTAAAGTTATTTTCTTTAGGAATCTTACTTCTCATAAACATTCTCTTAACAGCCATCAGATCAAAACTCAGTCTAGAACATACAAATCAAAAATGGAAGAAATACAGTTAGTAAGTACTTAACTAGAAGATTAATGAAAGAGTATACTCCTTGCCAAATGAAATAGTAAAATTGTTTTAAGTTCATAGACAAATGACTCATATAAAGTACTGCACATGTAGAAATAATTTTACAGGAGTTAACAAGTAATAATTTAATCATAACATGCCACACTTGGCAACATTGAAAATATACTTGGAATAAAAATATCCAAAACTGATCATACTGAAAACTATCAACATAACCAATACTGAGTAGAAGGATGAGTTATCAAATTTCCCTCTTTGATGAAAATTTGTTTTGTTTATTGTCTCATTGACTTATATTACCTTGTTCTTCCTTTTATAGCTGATGTAGTATTCAATAATAATTTTCTACAAAATTCACTTTTCTAAAGATCTTGATACTTTTATAAACCTAAGTGAGAAACAATTCTTGGATTTTATGAATCTGAGTACAAGTTCAACCCATATTATCTAGTTTATCTTTTAGCATCCAGAAATTATACTTGCAATATCAATCAGGACTGAAATCTCAGCATTCTGATAGAGAGTAGACTGATAGCAAATCTACAGAGAAACTACCAGAATGAATAGAAAATATATTTTGCCCATGATTCTCAAAATGCAAATTTTGACATGAATTTTCACTTTACAAACATATCTAGCATTTTAGTTTATTTCCAAAGGAAATTAAAATGTCAGCAACCTGATATATTGTTTGCCTTTTAGAAGATGGGAATCCATTTTTCAATAATTGACATATATATTCTTTAATGTTTTACTATTACAGATTGAAATTCTATTTTCTATACCATAGATTATGAACCTGCTTTAGTCTAAAGGTAATATTATGTTAATTTTCCTTGGGCTAACTTCTATAAATGGCTTTTGTTCTATAAAATGCCAACTTGATTCTCATATATTATTTTGCAACTTTTGAAGTAATATTATATTTAAGTTATACAGAATCTACTGGAACAGTGGGAAAACGCTCTAAAGTTATTTTCTTTAGGAATCTTACTTCTCATAAACATTCTCTTAACAGCCATCAGATCAAAACTCAGTCTAGAACATACAAATCAAAAATGGAAGAAATACAGTTAGTAAGTACTTAACTAGAAGATTAATGAAAGAGTATACTCCTTGCCAAATGAAATAGTAAAATTGTTTTAAGTTCATAGACAAATGACTCATATAAAGTACTGCACATGTAGAAATAATTTTACAGGAGTTAACAAGTAATAATTTAATCATAACATGCCACACTTGGCAACATTGAAAATATACTTGGAATAAAAATATCCAAAACTGATCATACTGAAAACTATCAACATAACCATAATACTGAGTAGAAGGATGATTTTATGTTGTGGAATTTATTGAACGTGAGATTATGCGGAATATACAGAGGCTAATTTCAGGAACACTCAAGTAAAAAAAATTCATCTGTGCTGTTCATCTATGAGCTGGAAAGACCAGAATATCTGTTAAAAGAATGTGAGAGGTAATAATGAGAATATTTAATGTTTCATTAAAATTGGTCATATTTAGATGTGTACTAATGATAGTAATATGACAAAATTAATTTCACAACTACAAAATTTAAATATGGTTGTACAACATGCACAAAGCTCTGAATGGAATGATTTAATAACATAGACATGAGTGTACTTTTTAAAAATTTGAAAAATAGTTATTCTAATTATATAATTAATAATAATTACCTCAAACTTCAAAAGGAGTTCATTATTTATCACACTGAAATAACTTAGAATGGGACCTCATATACAAGATATATATTATATTAATGTTACATATTATACTGTTATATTATATATATCTTATAAGTACCGCATATATTAAAATTGTTGTTGTTTATTTTGCAAAGACTTTAAAATTTATATAATTTTTAGACGGTAGCTGCCATTGTGAAATCAGCTACTCTAACTAATAAGAATTTAAAAATCAATCCCTTCAATGAAAATTGTGAAGGTCTATAAAAAGGGAATAACGACTTTGGCTTCACATAACATATGCAAAGTGTCTATTCCATATATGGTTTGTACAGATATTTCTCTGTTGGAGATCTCCCTCCTGAGAAGTTTTAAAGGAAATACTATTTGAGGAAGGAGAGATTTTCCATAATTGCCAACGTTTCTAAGAAGCTTTCATTTTGACCTTATATATGGAGCATGGGTTTTATCTAAACTTACTTCTAATGCTCACAAAGGGTCCTAGGACTTTTGGCCAGAAATCTCTGTCGAAGATGACTTGTTTCCAACCGAAAGAACACCAGTGGATAAGGTGCTTTCCTTCTAAATTTCATGGATGATGAGTTTTTCAGAATATCCTTAACAATTGAGCTTCTTTAGGAATGGAGGAATTTCAGAATTCAGACTTCTAGCCAAGGAAGTCTCTCACACACTTGCTTTCACACAAAGAGATGGACTCCCCCCGATTGACACAGCTCTCTTCCAGCTACAAAAGGTGCTGCAGAGAGGAGAACAGCTTTAAGAATACCACCATAGAATGAATATGTACAGACTGGTGACAGCATTAATCATTAATCCTGTTAAATCTTTGGACTCCCCTCAGTGATTTGAGGAAAGAAAATAAAAGCATGTGTCAGAATGCTGCTGCTTCTGTACTAGGGACATCTGGACCCTAGCTTGAGAGCCTGAGCTAGAACATTGAAAACCATTATGCCTCTGAAAAGCACAAAATATCATAAAGACTTCAGTTTTTAGGTTTTATTTTTCCTTAAAATGAAACTTACTTTCATCAAACCAATAAATAAAAAAGTAAAATGGTTTAACTGATATTTATTACCAAAAATAATATTCTTTATTTTTAATGATTCTATTTGCAAATGAAATCAAAACCAGTATGTATTTAAATTTTTACTGCATTTTTAAAAGATCTACCCTGACTTCCTATAAATGTACTCTACTGCCTAAAATGAAATGTAACCTCTGATTTATGTGTGTGTGTATATATATATATATATCTTATCATCTTGGTGTTCCAGCTGTACTTGGTTGTTTGGGAGTTGGGGATGATTCTAAGTGTTCCCAGAGCTAGGCTTAATGTGAAGTCTTTTCCATATATATGAAAGTTATTCATGTCCAAAAAACAGGAAGTATCTCTATTGGAAACACAATCCAGCTAGTGATAGAGGATCTGGGAAGGACTAGGGTAAATGAATGGGTTAACGAGTGAGTCCCAAACCTGGGGCAAATTCCAATTACATAGGAGGGGTTTGGGGAGTACAAGGACCCTTAATCTCAGTGCCTTAATCCTAAACTGAAAATGACAGGAGGGTTGGGAGGAAGGGCTATTAGATTTAGAAAGTAAAAGTTTTTTATGGACTCTCTGTCGAAGATGACTTGTTTCCAACCGAAAGAACACCAGTGGATAAGGTGCTTTCCTTCTAAATTTCATGGATGATGAGTTTTTCAGAATATCCTTAACAATTGAGCTTCTTTAGGAATGGAGGAATTTCAGAATTCAGACTTCTAGCCAAGGAAGTCTCTCACACACTTGCTTTCACACAAAGAGATGGACTCCCCCCGATTGACACAGCTCTCTTCCAGCTACAAAAGGTGCTGCAGAGAGGAGAACAGCTTTAAGAATACCACCATAGAATGAATATGTACAGACTGGTGACAGCATTAATCATTAATCCTGTTAAATCTTTGGACTCCCCTCAGTGATTTGAGGAAAGAAAATAAAAGCATGTGTCAGAATGCTGCTGCTTCTGTACTAGGGACATCTGGACCCTAGCTTGAGAGCCTGAGCTAGAACATTGAAAACCATTATGCCTCTGAAAAGCACAAAATATCATAAAGACTTCAGTTTTTAGGTTTTATTTTTCCTTAAAATGAAACTTACTTTCATCAAACCAATAAATAAAAAAGTAAAATGGTTTAACTGATATTTATTACCAAAAATAATATTCTTTATTTTTAATGATTCTATTTGCAAATGAAATCAAAACCAGTATGTATTTAAATTTTTACTGCATTTTTAAAAGATCTACCCTGACTTCCTATAAATGTACTCTACTGCCTAAAATGAAATGTAACCTCTGATTTATGTGTGTGTGTATATATATATATATATCTTATCATCTTGGTGTTCCAGCTGTACTTGGTTGTTTGGGAGTTGGGGATGATTCTAAGTGTTCCCAGAGCTAGGCTTAATGTGAAGTCTTTTCCATATATATGAAAGTTATTCATGTCCAAAAAACAGGAAGTATCTCTATTGGAAACACAATCCAGCTAGTGATAGAGGATCTGGGAAGGACTAGGGTAAATGAATGGGTTAACGAGTGAGTCCCAAACCTGGGGCAAATTCCAATTACATAGGAGGGGTTTGGGGAGTACAAGGACCCTTAATCTCAGTGCCTTAATCCTAAACTGAAAATGACAGGAGGGTTGGGAGGAAGGGCTATTAGATTTAGAAAGTAAAAAGTATTATCTATGGCCATACCATCCTGAATCTGATCTTAGAAGCTAAGCAGAGTTGGTCCTGTTAGTACTTGGATGGGAGAAAATAAAAAAGTAGAGGGCATCCCATTAACTTTCAATCTCAATTAAATGATGAGTGATTTTTTTTTTTTTTAGTACAAATTTGACCTATGTAAAATTTGGGACATAGATATATTAAAAAGTTTTCCCGTCATTTTTCTGCAGTTCAAAGCTAACTGGAACTCTGGTGTTTTATTCAGCAACCCTAAGGGGTTAGGGACTAAGAAAGAAAAACAAAAACAATTTCTGACTACTTTTAGGACACCGGGCTTCCTAATCACCTAATGCTATGGTATCCTCCTATGAAACGAAATAATTAGACAAGGTTGACCAGCACTTAGTGAAGAAAAACAAGGCCATTTATGACAATGTGTGAGCATATATTAAACTGAAAAGAACTACTCCAGATTTCTAACTGCAAGTTTCTTATCCTCAACAACTTGATCTGTACCACTACATGATTCCTAGTAAACTGCTGAGTTTCTTCCTATATCTCTAAGAACTATAAGCAATTCTTGTTCAACAGTCTTAGACTAACGGTGACTACACTAGCAATAGTAATTTGAACATATCTTTCCTTCCAGTTTTTAGCACAATGTTGTGAAAGGATTTCCACACTCCAAAAAGAAAAAAAACCTTTATTGAGCTGAATTCTACATTTAATTAAAATTTTCTTAAAACATGTATCTTGCATAGCAATTATTCATTCAATTTGTTCTTGTTCTTCAAAACTCTCTTTTTCCAGGAGGAGAATTGTATACGTGGACTCAAAGGAGATAAGTGATCTGAATGTACCTTTCCATGGCTACAACTGAGGTGTAACTGTGACCCAACCTAAACACAAAGACACAGATAAAGATAACACTGTAGGGGCTTCCTTGGTGGTCCAGTGGGTGGAAAATCCACCTTGCAGTGCAAGCAGTGCCAGTTCCTTCCCTGGCCTGGGAGGATCCCACCTGCCACGGAGTGACTGGATGGTCAATTGCCAGTCAGTGCTCTGGAGCGCATGCACCCAGAGCCAGTGCTCTGCAGCAAGAGAGGCCACTGCGATGGGAGGCACACACAGGCCAAAGAGTTAATGGATGAGAATAAGTAAATGAAAAACCAATAAAAGTGGCCAAAATATTAAAAAAAAAAAAAAAGATAACACTGTACAAAAGAGAGAGCGTTTAGGTGGACAAAGCCTGTGTTCTGAATGGGCATGGAGAACAGAGCTGCCCCCCTGAAATTCATCTGACCAGTCTCACAGGAGAAACTCCTATCTTATTGGCATCATTAAGTTATAGGCATTCTTGGTTACAGCAGTCTAACATATACATTGTATATTACTTTATATCAAGGTTTGACTAACTACCCGTGGTTTTCCTTGAACTATTTTCCAAAGTTCTTGCTGTAATCTGCCTAGGTAAGAAGTCCCAAGATAATCATATGGTTTAGTTGTTGAAGAATATGGAGTCTGAAACCAGATTTATCCTGGATTAGAATTAGAGTTCTATATAATAATTGGGCTTGAAGTTATTTTACTTCTGAATGCCTTTCTTTTTCCACTTGTAAAATAGTGATATTACTGATAACAATACCTGCTTCCTAGAACTGTTGAAACAATCCAATGAGCTGATGCACAGAAAGCTAACAGTACATTTTCTGAAACATAGTAAATCCTCAATATGTCAATAATGATAATGACTATCAACTTTTTCAAGGAGTAGTATCTACCGATAATAATAGTAAAATAATAACCTTCCAACTTTGCTATCATTTAATTAAAATTTTCTTAAAACATGTATCTTGCATAGCAATTATTCATTCAATTTGTTCTTGTTCTTCAAAACTCTCTTTTTCCAGGAGGAGAATTGTATACGTGGACTCAAAGGAGATAAGTGATCTGAATGTACCTTTCCATGGCTACAACTGAGGTGTAACTGTGACCCAACCTAAACACAAAGACACAGATAAAGATAACACTGTAGGGGCTTCCTTGGTGGTCCAGTGGGTGGAAAATCCACCTTGCAGTGCAAGCAGTGCCAGTTCCTTCCCTGGCCTGGGAGGATCCCACCTGCCACGGAGTGACTGGATGGTCAATTGCCAGTCAGTGCTCTGGGCGCATGCACCCAGAGCCAGTGCTCTGCAGCAAGAGAGGCCACTGCGATGGGAGGCACACACAGGCCAAAGAGTTAATGGATGAGAATAAGTAAATGAAAAACCAATAAAAGTGGCCAAAATATTAAAAAAAAAAAAAAAGATAACACTGTACAAAAGAGAGAGCGTTTAGGTGGACAAAGCCTGTGTTCTGAATGGGCATGGAGAACAGAGCTGCCCCCCTGAAATTCATCTGACCAGTCTCACAGGAGAAACTCCTATCTTATTGGCATCATTAAGTTATAGGCATTCTTGGTTACAGCAGTCTAACATATACATTGTATATTACTTTATATCAAGGTTTGACTAACTACCCGTGGTTTTCCTTGAACTATTTTCCAAAGTTCTTGCTGTAATCTGCCTAGGTAAGAAGTCCCAAGATAATCATATGGTTTAGTTGTTGAAGAATATGGAGTCTGAAACCAGATTTATCCTGGATTAGAATTAGAGTTCTATATAATAATTGGGCTTGAAGTTATTTTACTTCTGAATGCCTTTCTTTTTCCACTTGTAAAATAGTGATATTACTGATAACAATACCTGCTTCCTAGAACTGTTGAAACAATCCAATGAGCTGATGCACAGAAAGCTAACAGTACATTTTCTGAAACATAGTAAATCCTCAATATGTCAATAATGATAATGACTATCAACTTTTTCAAGGAGTAGTATCTACCGATAATAATAGTAAAATAATAACTTATACATACTGAGTACTGACAATACATGAGATGCTTTTCCTAGTACCTTGCAGGGATTAACATACTTACTTTTTCCTCATTCAGTAGATATTTAAGTGACTAATGGGTGCAGGTTCTGTTCTTGGTGCTATATACAGAAAGCTGTGACAAAACACATCCTATAGTGTTACCTTTTCTTCTACTGAACTAAACAGAACATTAAGAAATAGTTGAATGTTTTAAGAATTAATGATATGTAGAGAAATAAAGCAGATCATATAAGGCACTTATTGGAATCATTTTCATACAAGCCTGGTCAAGAGAAGTTGTCCCCCAGAAAGCAACATTTGTGGAGGGTTCTGACAGAAATGCAGAGTAAACAGCAAGATATAGAGGAGAAATGCTCCTGGCAAAAACAGCAGGATGTTCCAGTCTAAAGAAACATCAGTTCAGTTTGCTTATGGAGCACCAAGAAGGCCAGTGTGGTGTGGCTGGAGCTATAGGGGAAGGAATGGAAGCAAGGAAGGGTCCTACCCAAACTCAGAGTGAGCATGGCCCTACTCATACCTTGATTTCAGACTTCTGTTTTCATGAACGGTGAGACAACACATTACTGATTTTTTCAGCTGCCTGGTTTGTGGCACTTTGTTGGAACTAAACTCCTCTGGTCTGTGTGCTCTGTGTTTTAGCTCAAATGGAGAAGATAAACTCCTGGACTCAATAATAGAGTAGGTAAAATATACTCCTCCTCTACTTTCAGAGTAGTGGATGAGAGCAGTTTTTAAAAACTGCATATAGATTTTAACTGTGGATAACAAATCACATCTTGAATAACATGAGAGCTTAGCATTTTTCTTTTTAATAGCTAACATCTACTGAATTTTTACCACATGCTGCATGCATCATGCTATGTTCCCTAACTTGTATTGCTTTTAAAACTCTGGAATTAGATACCATTTATGTCTTTCCACTTTTACATGTGAGACATTAAGTGACTTGCTTTGTCCATTTTGGTGGCAGCCTTTGACCCTCGGCAAATCTGACCCATCATTGCTGTGCATAATCTATGCTCTCTGCTTCATTTGATCTCAGAAGCACCATTTGAGGAGTGACATTTCCAGTGGACAATGAGGTCCCCTTGGCTATTAATTTCATACTTCTAAAACTTGTTTTCTGCAGTCTTTTCTGTTTATTTGTTACCTGTCTTTAATTGCTTTGCTTGTTGTTTGCTTTCAGTTCCATCAGCTATCTTGATGTCTGTTTAATACTTTATTAGCATTCCAACAATCTTTCTGCCAGTACTAAATGGGCTCATTTTCTCGCCAACAGTTCGGTACACTGACCATGCACTGCAACCTGTGTGGTTTGAGAAACTGAATCACTTGTGCTGTTATCTATGTCTATTATCAAGTGTTATTTACATGGCAAGCTGCAATCTTGATTTACAATGGTAGCATTCATCGACTACATTTGACTGAACCTTAACTCCACATACTTTGCCTACAAATTTTCAGAGTCCTATTAGTGTGGTAGGCTCATGACAATTTTTGCTGCCCTATTGATGTTGTTTTCACTAAGTGGCTGTATAGAGCTTAACCTCACAGAAATGTTTATTGTTTTCTGCCAAAACAAAATTACCCTTTATCTCTTAGCAACGTTTACCTCTCCTGCTGCTTTCTAAAGCACAAGGCTACGAGACCACTGGTTTCCATTCACGGCCAGATAAATTTGTCATTCATTCACAAACATGAATTTCCATCAAAGTCTAACTCAAGCTAATAGAAAAGGCAGAGACCACTAAGACATTACAATGGCTTTTTCATAAAGTCTCTCGTCTGTTTTAATAACTGGCATTCCTACCTAGGTATCCACATCAGTGCTCTGCACCTAGACTGTGTCAGAATCACCTCTGGAGCATCTAAAAGTGTGCATGTGGCCAAGAGTTTTTCATTTTGTTGTTCCAGGGCAGTGGAGTGGGGGTGGATGTTGGCAAATTTGTTTGTAAATTCTAATCAGTGATGAATCTAATGCGGTAGATACCATTTATGTCTTTCCACTTTTACATGTGAGACATTAAGTGACTTGCTTTGTCCATTTTGGTGGCAGCCTTTGACCCTCGGCAAATCTGACCCATCATTGCTGTGCATAATCTATGCTCTCTGCTTCATTTGATCTCAGAAGCACCATTTGAGGAGTGACATTTCCAGTGGACAATGAGGTCCCCTTGGCTATTAATTTCATACTTCTAAAACTTGTTTTCTGCAGTCTTTTCTGTTTATTTGTTACCTGTCTTTAATTGCTTTGCTTGTTGTTTGCTTTCAGTTCCATCAGCTATCTTGATGTCTGTTTAATACTTTATTAGCATTCCAACAATCTTTCTGCCAGTACTAAATGGGCTCATTTTCTCGCCAACAGTTCGGTACACTGACCATGCACTGCAACCTGTGTGGTTTGAGAAACTGAATCACTTGTGCTGTTATCTATGTCTATTATCAAGTGTTATTTACATGGCAAGCTGCAATCTTGATTTACAATGGTAGCATTCATCGACTACATTTGACTGAACCTTAACTCCACATACTTTGCCTACAAATTTTCAGAGTCCTATTAGTGTGGTAGGCTCATGACAATTTTTGCTGCCCTATTGATGTTGTTTTCACTAAGTGGCTGTATAGAGCTTAACCTCACAGAAATGTTTATTGTTTTCTGCCAAAACAAAATTACCCTTTATCTCTTAGCAACGTTTACCTCTCCTGCTGCTTTCTAAAGCACAAGGCTACGAGACCACTGGTTTCCATTCACGGCCAGATAAATTTGTCATTCATTCACAAACATGAATTTCCATCAAAGTCTAACTCAAGCTAATAGAAAAGGCAGAGGCCACTAAGACATTACAATGGCTTTTTCATAAAGTCTCTGCGTCTGTTTTAATAACTGGCATTCCTACCTAGGTATCCACATCAGTGCTCTGCACCTAGACTGTGTCAGAATCACCTCTGGAGCATCTAAAAGTGTGCATGTGGCCAAGAGTTTTTCATTTTGTTGTTCCAGGGCAGTGGAGTGGGGGTGGATGTTGGCAAATTTGTTTGTAAATTCTAATCAGTGATGAATCTAATGCGAAGTTGAGGAGATTCCCTATCCATAGTATGGAGGCAAATTGTCTGCTCCATTCTGGGAAACTAGTGCACAGACAATATTTAGGGAGGGTTTCAACCTCATATCAATCATTTTAGGCCATGTATTCTCTCTCACCTTGCCCTGCCTATATCCTCAAGACATGAGCTTTTTATCTAGGGAGAAAAAGGGAACTAATAATTCTGAAGATGAGTAAGAAACTCTGTTATTTCATGAATTAAATATCCAGCCTATTAGGTTGATTGTTTACTATCCCACTTTCCTTTACCTATGGCCTCTCTAGGCCTCTCCAGGCCTCTCCAAAGACTTTATCATCACAGGGCAATGTCTTCAGTTTCTCTTAATGTGGAGATGACAATGAACAGGATTTTTTTCTTTCTAAAGAATAAAGTTCATACTATTTAAAGTATTTCAAATACATAATATAGGCCAATTCATGTGTCTACTATTCCATCTGACTTGAGCAGAAGATTAAATAATCATTTTTAGAGTAAAACTGAACAAAATACCATCCTATCTAATGTTACAATTTCAATTTGATAAAATATAGTCTGTGCAATTTTATCCGGCTTATATATACTATGTTTTCAGCAATTACAATAAACCTTGATAACTGAAAAATAGGAGAGATGTACCAAATACATGGGTTGAAAGATTCAGCTAGTTAAAGATACCAATTGTCTCCAAATCTATATAGATTTAATATAATTTCTGACAAGATCAGATCATGGATTTTAGAAAACATTGTAGAGTAAATTTAATTATGACACTGGCATTGTTAGAGGGATAGATACATAGTTTTCTGATTTATTTTTCTTTCTACAACCATGGTGAAGATATCTTTTTTCTCTGAATAGCTTTGTTTTGGAATTTGTAATCAGCTTGATCTAGTGGTATTGTGAATATTAAAATGTTTAGCTCTTAGGGTCAATTATATTATTTGGTAGCCTTTTCTTTCAATATTTTAAATAATCAAGTGATTATTTCAATGTGACTAATTTTTCTATCTGAATATAATTGTTTTTTGTTCATTGTTAATGTATATTTGTGATAAATTATAATTATATATTATTACTGGCCATATAATGTGAAGTTATAATTAAAATGTGAAAATTTTTATTACAGGAACATGTAAATTTGGTTTTATAAATTATTATCTGGGTAACATTGGAAATATCTACTTGAATTAATAGGGCTTCCCTGATGGCTCAGTGGTAAAGCAACTGCCTGCAATGCAAGAGACATGGGTTTAACCCCTGGATTGAGAAGATGCCCTAGAGAAGGTAATTGCAACTCATTCCAGTATTCTTGCCTGAGAAACACTATGCACAGAGAAGTCTAACAGGCTACTCTCTATAGGGTTGCAAAAGAGTCAAAGATGACTTAGTGATTGAACAACAAATTTAATTAATAAAATTCTAGATTTACAAGATTCTAAAAACTTTTCCCACTCTCTACTCTAAGGAGTTAACATTTAACTTAGGTCAAAATAATCTGTAAATTCAACAAATAATATCACCTTTCCATCCTTTACTTTCCATTTAGTTAACTGCTAGATATTGGATTTTGTGTATAACGGCAATTCCAATCATGCTCTTTAAGACTCTGCTTTCAAAATAATGAGAATATGGTCACTGTGCAAGCTAATTGCTTGGAAAAGTTGCTTCAGTGCAGATTCTCTGGACCCACCTCATGCTTACTGATGCCAAGTGTCTGGGAATGGACTGCCAATTCCATGTTTCTGAAAGATCTTCACACAGTTCTTAACTGTCCTGAATGTTGAGACTTACTCTATGAATACTCTTGCTGTAGACTATACACAAAATATTTTCTACTCTGTAGATTCTATCATACTTACTAGTGAAATTATGCACCCTAAAGGCAACTTGACAACTGCTACTCAAGTGTCCTTTGTTCAAACTATGGCTCATTTGTAACTTCCATGCATGCTTGTCAAATATCATACTAAGAACACAAGATGAATTGCACATGATTTTAACTACAAATGGCCATGTCTTTTACTTTGGTCATTTATTTGCGCTCATTTGTATCTAAACCAAACCATTTTTCAGAAGTAAGAATACAAAAAAAGCATAAAGTCTAGAAGAAAGCAGTGAATAAGCTGAGATTGCTTTTCTTGATGTACAACCTTTCACAGAGGGCACTAAGAGTTTATGTATTCTAGTAAGAAAGTGTATATTACTTTCCTTTCTCCCTGTACATTTTCATTTCCCTGTATTATCTATACCAGGTTTTGTGTGACTGTGCTATTACATGGATTCTTAAGGGATAAAGTAGAATGCTTTGGATTCTGTGGCTTCATTTGTCCATCTTCATACATTGTGCCTTGTTTGTATGTGTGCAAATACCTACCTAAACACAGGCTCAATACTGACTTCTAGTTTCAATGTTTAAAGGATATTATATCAACAAATTTAATTAATAAAATTCTAGATTTACAAGATTCTAAAAACTTTTCCCACTCTCTACTCTAAGGAGTTAACATTTAACTTAGGTCAAAATAATCTGTAAATTCAACAAATAATATCACCTTTCCATCCTTTACTTTCCATTTAGTTAACTGCTAGATATTGGATTTTGTGTATAACGGCAATTCCAATCATGCTCTTTAAGACTCTGCTTTCAAAATAATGAGAATATGGTCACTGTGCAAGCTAATTGCTTGGAAAAGTTGCTTCAGTGCAGATTCTCTGGACCCACCTCATGCTTACTGATGCCAAGTGTCTGGGAATGGACTGCCAATTCCATGTTTCTGAAAGATCTTCACACAGTTCTTAACTGTCCTGAATGTTGAGACTTACTCTATGAATACTCTTGCTGTAGACTATACACAAAATATTTTCTACTCTGTAGATTCTATCATACTTACTAGTGAAATTATGCACCCTAAAGGCAACTTGACAACTGCTACTCAAGTGTCCTTTGTTCAAACTATGGCTCATTTGTAACTTCCATGCATGCTTGTCAAATATCATACTAAGAACACAAGATGAATTGCACATGATTTTAACTACAAATGGCCATGTCTTTTACTTTGGTCATTTATTTGTGCTCATTTGTATCTAAACCAAACCATTTTTCAGAAGTAAGAATACAAAAAAAAGCATAAAGTCTAGAAGAAAGCAGTGAATAAGCTGAGATTGCTTTTCTTGATGTACAACCTTTCACAGAGGGCACTAAGAGTTTATGTATTCTAGTAAGAAAGTGTATATTACTTTCCTTTCTCCCTGTACATTTTCATTTCCCTGTATTATCTATACCAGGTTTTGTGTGACTTTGCTATTACATGGATTCTTAAGGGATAAAGTAGAATGCTTTGGATTCTGTGGCTTCATTTGTCCATCTTCATACATTGTGCCTTGTTTGTATGTGTGCAAATACCTACCTAAACACAGGCTCAATACTGACTTCTAGTTTCAATGTTTAAAGGATATTATATCAATAAATTGGTATAAAATTGCAGAAGATTCACCATAGCTATATTCTGAAATGGGGTAACAACATTAACAACTGTATCACCTTATTTTACAACTGGATTAAGCAATTAATTAAAGATCACCATTCCTTCCCTTCCATATACGATGATGTTTTCCTATCTACCTGTGCAACAGACTGAGTCATTCCATAATTGTTCAAGACCTTGATTCCTCATTTTAAACAAGTCTTTCAAGATTTACTATCCTCCTGTGATCTCAATTCTCATTACTGACTGAATCATTTCAACACTGAAATATACCTTGTTATCCTCCATTATATATATATGTATATACATATATATATACACACACATACATACACATACATATATATATATATAAGCAAAAACAAGTCCCCAAATCTACTTTGACAAAGTTGACATCTCCTAACATATAAAACCTTTCTGCTTTCCACATGTAAATTTCTTAAAAAAGCAGTTTAGAATGGCTTTTGCTTATTCATTTTCCTTTCACTCTAAAATGGACTCTGATTTCTACTCAAATTGCTGTAAGAACTGCTCCTTCATCAGTTCTTAATGACTAATGGATTTAAATGACCCCATATTTTAATCTCCAGCCATAAACTTGCTAATGACATGCAAATGTGTGTATCTGCCTATTGATTTGATATTCACTAGAATGCTTCTCAATGATAAAAATTGTGTTCAAAACTTTATTAAAGTTTTCCTCTTTTCTATCAGATTTACCTTCTTTCTCTTTTTCTTTGCTTAGCTTTATTGTATCAAAATAAGTGACAACTCTGTCATGCAGGCACTCAAAAGAGGTATTTATGAATCATTCTCATCACTTCTCTAATAGTCTATTCTCTGTCTTTTCAAATTCCCAACATCTAATCCATGACATGAAAAGTAAAAGTGAAAAGTGTTAGACTCTCAGTTCTGTCTGACTCTCTGCAGCCCTGTGGACTGTAATCTTCTCTATCCATGGAATTCTCCAGGCAAGAATACTAGAGTAGTTTGCCATTCCCTTCTCCAGAAACTCGTTTCAATGTTTAAAGGATATTATATCAATAAATTGGTATAAAATTGCAGAAGATTCACCATAGCTATATTCTGAAATGGGGTAACAACATTAACAACTGTATCACCTTATTTTACAACTGGATTAAGCAATTAATTAAAGATCACCATTCCTTCCCTTCCATATACGATGATGTTTTCCTATCTACCTGTGCAACAGACTGAGTCATTCCATAATTGTTCAAGACCTTGATTCCTCATTTTAAACAAGTCTTTCAAGATTTACTATCCTCCTGTGATCTCAATTCTCATTACTGACTGAATCATTTCAACACTGAAATATACCTTGTTATCCTCCATTATATATATATGTATATACATATATATATACACACACATACATACACATACATATATATATATATAAGCAAAAACAAGTCCCCAAATCTACTTTGACAAAGTTGACATCTCCTAACATATAAAACCTTTCTGCTTTCCACATGTAAATTTCTTAAAAAAGCAGTTTAGAATGGCTTTTGCTTATTCATTTTCCTTTCACTCTAAAATGGACTCTGATTTCTACTCAAATTGCTGTAAGAACTGCTCCTTCATCAGTTCTTAATGACTAATGGATTTAAATGACCCCATATTTTAATCTCCAGCCATAAACTTGCTAATGACATGCAAATGTGTGTATCTGCCTATTGATTTGATATTCACTAGAATGCTTCTCAATGATAAAAATTGTGTTCAAAACTTTATTAAAGTTTTCCTCTTTTCTATCAGATTTACCTTCTTTCTCTTTTTCTTTGCTTAGCTTTATTGTATCAAAATAAGTGACAACTCTGTCATGCAGGCACTCAAAAGAGGTATTTATGAATCATTCTCATCACTTCTCTAATAGTCTATTCTCTGTCTTTTCAAATTCCCAACATCTAATCCATGACATGAAAAGTAAAAGTGAAAAGTGTTAGACTCTCAGTTCTGTCTGACTCTCTGCAGCCCTGTGGACTGTAATCTTCTCTATCCATGGAATTCTCCAGGCAAGAATACTAGAGTAGTTTGCCATTCCCTTCTCCAGAACATCTTCCTGATCCAGAGATTGAACCCTTGTTTCCTGTACTGTAGGCAGAGTCTTTACCTCGGAGTCACCAAGGAACAATTTTATGACACCAACATTTCTTGAGTTGTATACTTGTTTTCAGCTTTGTTGGCATCACTCTAATTCAAACCAGTATCATTTTTGTCCAGTCTCCTGAATATGAATCCTGTTTGGTCTCCTGCTTTATTCTTGTCCTCAAATATGTCATTCTTCATAAATTTTAAAATGATATTTTATAGCTGGACATTTAATTCTGTCATCATCCTATTGAGAACTAAATTTAATGCCATTCAAATGATTTTTTTCAAGGAACTAACTCTGACTCTGAAGGAACAGGCTTGAATAGTTCCCCAACTTCATTTCCAGACATTCTTTCCCTAACACTGTCTTTCTTCTAGTTCCTTGAACTTACACATGAATTCTTATCCCAGGCATTCACACGTGCTATGGATTATCTGGAATGTCCTTAAGCTGCCTAACTTTTCACCAAATTGCAGTTTAAATTCCATTTCCCAGGACTCACACCTCAATTCCCTTATTTAAACTTACGAAACCATACTTATTTAAAATAGGTGTTTTTTTCAAATTACTATTATTATTCTTATATTTATATGTACGTATCCATTTATAATTTAATAAATGCATGCATGCTAAGTCATTTCAGTCATGCCTGACTCTTTGCAAACCTATGGACTGTGGCCTGCCATGCTCCTCTGTCCCTCTGTCTCTGGGATTCTCCAGGAATGAATACTGGAGTAGATTAACATGCCCTTCCTCTTTTCTTGCTTTTTTTTAGCTTTATTGTATCAAAATAAGTGACAACTCTGTCATGCAGGCACTCAAAAGAGGTATTTATGAATCATTCTCATCACTTCTCTAATAGTCTATTCTCTGTCTTTTCAAATTCCCAACATCTAATCCATGACATGAAAAGTAAAAGTGAAAAGTGTTAGACTCTCAGTTCTGTCTGACTCTCTGCAGCCCTGTGGACTGTAATCTTCTCTATCCATGGAATTCTCCAGGCAAGAATACTAGAGTAGTTTGCCATTCCCTTCTCCAGAACATCTTCCTGATCCAGAGATTGAACCCTTGTTTCCTGTACTGTAGGCAGAGTCTTTACCTCGGAGTCACCAAGGAACAATTTTATGACACCAACATTTCTTGAGTTGTATACTTGTTTTCAGCTTTGTTGGCATCACTCTAATTCAAACCAGTATCATTTTTGTCCAGTCTCCTGAATATGAATCCTGTTTGGTCTCCCTGCTTTATTCTTGTCCTCAAATATGTCATTCTTCATAAATTTTAAAATGATATTTTATAGCTGGACATTTAATTCTGTCATCATCCTATTGAGAACTAAATTTAATGCCATTCAAATGATTTTTTTTTTCAAGGAACTAACTCTGACTCTGAAGGAACAGGCTTGAATAGTTCCCCAACTTCATTTCCAGACATTCTTTCCCTAACACTGTCTTTCTTCTAGTTCCTTGAACTTACACATGAATTCTTATCCCAGGCATTCACACGTGCTATGGATTATCTGGAATGTCCTTAAGCTGCCTAACTTTTCACCAAATTGCAGTTTAAATTCCATTTCCCAGGACTCACACCTCAATTCCCTTATTTAAACTTACGAAACCATACTTATTTAAAATAGGTGTTTTTTTCAAATTACTATTATTATTCTTATATTTATATGTACGTATCCATTTATAATTTAATAAATGCATGCATGCTAAGTCATTTCAGTCATGCCTGACTCTTTGCAAACCTATGGACTGTGGCCTGCCATGCTCCTCTGTCCCTCTGTCTCTGGGATTCTCCAGGAATGAATACTGGAGTAGATTAACATGCCCTTCTCCAGGGGATCTTCCCAATCCAAGGACTGAACCGGTGTATCTTACATCTGCATTGGCAGGTGGGTTCTTTACCAGTAGAGCCACCTAGGACACCCTAAGAAATATATACTTTGTACAATTAAATATGTCATTTATTTACAATTTTTTGTCTCTCTTGCTAGAGTCGAAGTTTCATAAGAACATAGCCAGTATTTTTTAAATATTGTATACCTAGCATTTGCTGTAGTTCTAGAAATATAAAGTTTTAAATAATTATTGTTTGTTGGATAAATAAATGGATTAAATGAATAAACAACTAAGATAAACTTTACTTCCTTCTTTCAACATCTCAAAATAGCATATGATGATGCATCTATGACATGTGTTGCGTGATATAAAGCCAAATAATATACAACAGTTAAGAATTCTGAATTTGTTTTTGCAAATTAATGTAACCTCATTATAAATTACTTAGAGCTATCCATTTACAAAATAATGCTACAGTGAGAAAGGAAAGCACTGAAAAATGATTCCAATTTTAGAAAAGAACATTTTGAATGAGAACATTAACATTTGCAAAGACATTTATTTTCAATTTTTAGCAAGATGACTAAATGGCAATATGTGCTTTTGCTTTGTGTACAAAGGTGTAGATGGTTGATTCTACTTATGTGCTGCAGTGAGTGTATTACACACTAAAAAAGTAATATGTTGAATCCAACTGCTCCCGTTTCTCCATCTCAGTTCAGGATATGAAGTAATAAGACTCAGAATTTGCTTAATGACACTGGAATGTCCTTAAGCTGCCTAACTTTTCACCAAATTGCAGTTTAAATTCCATTTCCCAGGACTCACACCTCAATTCCCTTATTTAAACTTACGAAACCATACTTATTTAAAATAGGTGTTTTTTTCAAATTACTATTATTATTCTTATATTTATATGTACGTATCCATTTATAATTTAATAAATGCATGCATGCTAAGTCATTTCAGTCATGCCTGACTCTTTGCAAACCTATGGACTGTGGCCTGCCATGCTCCTCTGTCCCTCTGTCTCTGGGATTCTCCAGGAATGAATACTGGAGTAGATTAACATGCCCTTCTCCAGGGGATCTTCCCAATCCAAGGACTGAACCGGTGTATCTTACATCTGCATTGGCAGGTGGGTTCTTTACCAGTAGAGCCACCTAGGACACCCTAAGAAATATATACTTTGTACAATTAAATATGTCATTTATTTACAATTTTTTGTCTCTCTTGCTAGAGTCGAAGTTTCATAAGAACATAGCCAGTATTTTTTAAATATTGTATACCTAGCATTTGCTGTAGTTCTAGAAATATAAAGTTTTAAATAATTATTGTTTGTTGGATAAATAAATGGATTAAATGAATAAACAACTAAGATAAACTTTACTTCCTTCTTTCAACATCTCAAAATAGCATATGATGATGCATCTATGACATGTGTTGCGTGATATAAAGCCAAATAATATACAACAGTTAAGAATTCTGAATTTGTTTTTGCAAATTAATGTAACCTCATTATAAATTACTTAGAGCTATCCATTTACAAAATAATGCTACAGTGAGAAAGGAAAGCACTGAAAAATGATTCCAATTTTAGAAAAGAACATTTTGAATGAGAACATTAACATTTGCAAAGACATTTATTTTCAATTTTTAGCAAGATGACTAAATGGCAATATGTGCTTTTGCTTTGTGTACAAAGGTGTAGATGGTTGATTCTACTTATGTGCTGCAGTGAGTGTATTACACACTAAAAAAGTAATATGTTGAATCCAACTGCTCCCGTTTTCTCCATCTCAGTTCAGGATATGAAGTAATAAGACTCAGAATTTGCTTAATGACACTGGGACTTCTGCTTAGTATAAGGTATAAATTTTCATCTTGGCATTGTGTAAGGTGGTGCACCCTACTTGGTTAGTGACAATTCTCTGAGAACAAAATGATTAAAAGGATTTTTCAAGGTGGCAAGTTCAAGGTTGTTTTCACGGGCATCTGATGCTAATTCAAGTACTTTGGTCCACTAACACAGTCTGCCTACATATATATATATTTATATAACGATTGCTGATAACTGTTGGACCAGTCTAATCAAACTGGTTAGACTAACCAGTTAACCAATCTAACTGTTGGACTGTCTAATCAAAAGTATTTACAGTCATGTAAATAAGTGGTTGAATTCCATCAAACTAGTGGTTTTAAGGGCCCAATATAAACCCCTAACTCCTGAAGATGAGTTAAAGAATTAACTCAAGTACCATCTCAAGGGGGGAATGTAAAAGGCAATGCAAAATGATTTACTAGATCTACTTAATGATTCATTTCTTGTTTTTTGGAATACCTGTTAGTGACACACCTAATAGACTAAATTGCTTTCTGATAGCTTTGACTATTTTCTGTTAGTCTTTATTGATTGTAACCTATACTGAAACTATCTGTGACTCATAAAAAAGCCCCTAGACTATCATGTTGAGCAGGAATGCATAACTGTAGTAGAAAGTCCCTGGGATATCATGGTACCCCTAGGTTGTTGTGGTGATTGTATGTTTTTCTTGATCACTGTTTCCTGGTCATAAGACTGGCCTTTCCAGTAGGACTAATCTTTGCTTGAGACAATGGAATGTGCAGGTGTGCGAGTACAAATTCCAATCAAAGGGGAGGGTCTCACACCATTGACTCTACTAGCCCTCAAAATCGCCTTTCGCCTCAAGTCGGGGTCCTAGCAGGAAACCTTGTTCCTCACAGGTGGTCTCTGGTGCTAAATGGCAATATGTGCTTTTGCTTTGTGTACAAAGGTGTAGATGGTTGATTCTACTTATGTGCTGCAGTGAGTGTATTACACACTAAAAAAGTAATATGTTGAATCCAACTGCTCCCGTTTCTCCATCTCAGTTCAGGATATGAAGTAATAAGACTCAGAATTTGCTTAATGACACTGGGACTTCTGCTTAGTATAAGGTATAAATTTTCATCTTGGCATTGTGTAAGGTGGTGCACCCTACTTGGTTAGTGACAATTCTCTGAGAACAAAATGATTAAAAGGATTTTTCAAGGTGGCAAGTTCAAGGTTGTTTTCACGGGCATCTGATGCTAATTCAAGTACTTTGGTCCACTAACACAGTCTGCCTACATATATATATATTTATATAACGATTGCTGATAACTGTTGGACCAGTCTAATCAAACTGGTTAGACTAACCAGTTAACCAATCTAACTGTTGGACTGTCTAATCAAAAGTATTTACAGTCATGTAAATAAGTGGTTGAATTCCATCAAACTAGTGGTTTTAAGGGCCCAATATAAACCCCTAACTCCTGAAGATGAGTTAAAGAATTAACTCAAGTACCATCTCAAGGGGGGAATGTAAAAGGCAATGCAAAATGATTTACTAGATCTACTTAATGATTCATTTCTTGTTTTTTGGAATACCTGTTAGTGACACACCTAATAGACTAAATTGCTTTCTGATAGCTTTGACTATTTTCTGTTAGTCTTTATTGATTGTAACCTATACTGAAACTATCTGTGACTCATAAAAAAGCCCCTAGACTATCATGTTGAGCAGGAATGCATAACTGTAGTAGAAAGTCCCTGGGATATCATGGTACCCCTAGGTTGTTGTGGTGATTGTATGTTTTTCTTGATCACTGTTTCCTGGTCATAAGACTGGCCTTTCCAGTAGGACTAATCTTTGCTTGAGACAATGGAATGTGCAGGTGTGCGAGTACAAATTCCAATCAAAGGGGAGGGTCTCACACCATTGACTCTACTAGCCCTCAAAAATCGCCTTTCGCCTCAAGTCGGGGTCCTAGCAGGAAACCTTGTTCCTCACAGGTGGTCTCTGGTGCCAGGCTAATAAACCTCTTTTCCAGTTACTACGAGTGGAGTTGGGTGCTTCACTGAGTGCGCCTCACAACATTTTAAACCCTGAACTCAAGTTAAACATCCTGAGGCATTTTCCAGGATTTATACTTTAACCTCTGTATGTTTTGAAGCTTTTATTATACACCTTAGTTTTCTCTGTTAAAAAAGGCCAAACAAGTACTTGGATTTGAAAGATCCCCTGGAGGAGGGCATGGCAATCACTTCAGTATTCTTCCCTGGAGAATCACCAAGGACAAAGGAGTTTGGGGAGCTGCAGTCCATAAGGTCACAAAGAGTCGAACACAGTCGACTGAGCAACTAACACATGCATATTATACTAATGAATACTCCTATCACTGGTCCCATCTCTATCATCATTCTGATTCCTACTACTATTAAGATAATAACTATAATTTTTATGTTATTTTAATCATGAGCAAGTTGTGAGTCTAAATATTTTCTATGTATGTTACTTATTCCTCACATATTGAAAAGGTAGGCATTTTCAATGAATGTGTATTTCAGATATTGTAACTTAGAGAATTAGTTTTTTTCCGTATTTAGAGCTGAAGTCTTTCTGATGCTTAAGTCTGAGTTATAATAACTGAATTGCTTGGTCTACTAAGTTCCAAGAGGCCAGAGTTATACAAGTGGGTGTCAGTATTCTGATAGCAGAGACCACTAACATGAACTCACGTTTCTTAAATCTTGCTGTAAGATCAAGTAGGGGCACTTACTAGAAAGGTATAATCTCAAGCCTCACTCAAACTTCCTGAATCAAAATTTGCATTTTAATAAGTTTTGTAGATGAAAGTAAATGTCTGATAGCTTTGACTATTTTCTGTTAGTCTTTATTGATTGTAACCTATACTGAAACTATCTGTGACTCATAAAAAAGCCCCTAGACTATCATGTTGAGCAGGAATGCATAACTGTAGTAGAAAGTCCCTGGGATATCATGGTACCCCTAGGTTGTTGTGGTGATTGTATGTTTTTCTTGATCACTGTTTCCTGGTCATAAGACTGGCCTTTCCAGTAGGACTAATCTTTGCTTGAGACAATGGAATGTGCAGGTGTGCGAGTACAAATTCCAATCAAAGGGGAGGGTCTCACACCATTGACTCTACTAGCCCTCAAAAATCGCCTTTCGCCTCAAGTCGGGGTCCTAGCAGGAAACCTTGTTCCTCACAGGTGGTCTCTGGTGCCAGGCTAATAAACCTCTTTTCCAGTTACTACGAGTGGAGTTGGGTGCTTCACTGAGTGCGCCTCACAACATTTTAAACCCTGAACTCAAGTTAAACATCCTGAGGCATTTTCCAGGATTTATACTTTAACCTCTGTATGTTTTGAAGCTTTTATTATACACCTTAGTTTTCTCTGTTAAAAAAGGCCAAACAAGTACTTGGATTTGAAAGATCCCCTGGAGGAGGGCATGGCAATCACTTCAGTATTCTTCCCTGGAGAATCACCAAGGACAAAGGAGTTTGGGGAGCTGCAGTCCATAAGGTCACAAAGAGTCGAACACAGTCGACTGAGCAACTAACACATGCATATTATACTAATGAATACTCCTATCACTGGTCCCATCTCTATCATCATTCTGATTCCTACTACTATTAAGATAATAACTATAATTTTTATGTTATTTTAATCATGAGCAAGTTGTGAGTCTAAATATTTTCTATGTATGTTACTTATTCCTCACATATTGAAAAGGTAGGCATTTTCAATGAATGTGTATTTCAGATATTGTAACTTAGAGAATTAGTTTTTTTCCGTATTTAGAGCTGAAGTCTTTCTGATGCTTAAGTCTGAGTTATAATAACTGAATTGCTTGGTCTACTAAGTTCCAAGAGGCCAGAGTTATACAAGTGGGTGTCAGTATTCTGATAGCAGAGACCACTAACATGAACTCACGTTTCTTAAATCTTGCTGTAAGATCAAGTAGGGGCACTTACTAGAAAGGTATAATCTCAAGCCTCACTCAAACTTCCTGAATCAAAATTTGCATTTTAATAAGTTTTGTAGATGAAAGTAAATGTCTATCTTTTTAAAAGTCTTTTTAACTGAATATTTTGAAAACTATACCCAATTGTTTACTGAAATTAGTTGCTGTATTTATGTGATTTTCTCAATAGGCTATCATGAATTTGATTTACTGACTCTTTTGACTTATGTATTCAATAGTCCTTATTTGTACACCTATTTTGTGTAAGATATTTAAATATTTTACAGGATACTAAGATAAAAGTTTTCATCCCAGTAAATGAAATAAATGTGAAAAGTTATTTCAGGTGCCATTTAATAAATACCATCAGTTAAAGTTTAGATACAGGCATTCTGGGAATTCACCAAAGAAAACTTCATAAAGGAAATAGTTCTTACCAACAAATAAATGAAATCTATTGGGAGAATATTTTCTTTGTGTACTTATTTCCTCTGCTAGCATTCTTTAATCTCTATTCTTAATTTACATAGCCCAAACGAGCAAGAGGTTCATTGAACAAAAACACTGTATTGTTTTTGAAATCCATTTTCAACTTCTGTGAAAATGGGAACATTTATATGATATCTTTCTTACGTGGAAGCTCTCTTACTCTTAACTACTTTTAGATACAACTTCTAAATTTTTCTGAAATTAGAATTCTGGAATATTTTTCAGATTCCAAAAATCTTAAAACTCTTGGCAGTTAAAGGTTGACTTTTCATGTCATCTTTCCTTTAGAAAATAGCACAAAATTCAAATAGAATAAGAGAATAAGATTCTACTGAAAACCTAAAGTATTTAATTCTTAGAACTTCACATATTGAAAAGGTAGGCATTTTCAATGAATGTGTATTTCAGATATTGTAACTTAGAGAATTAGTTTTTTCCGTATTTAGAGCTGAAGTCTTTCTGATGCTTAAGTCTGAGTTATAATAACTGAATTGCTTGGTCTACTAAGTTCCAAGAGGCCAGAGTTATACAAGTGGGTGTCAGTATTCTGATAGCAGAGACCACTAACATGAACTCACGTTTCTTAAATCTTGCTGTAAGATCAAGTAGGGGCACTTACTAGAAAGGTATAATCTCAAGCCTCACTCAAACTTCCTGAATCAAAATTTGCATTTTAATAAGTTTTGTAGATGAAAGTAAATGTCTATCTTTTTAAAAGTCTTTTTAACTGAATATTTTGAAAACTATACCCAATTGTTTACTGAAATTAGTTGCTGTATTTATGTGATTTTCTCAATAGGCTATCATGAATTTGATTTACTGACTCTTTTGACTTATGTATTCAATAGTCCTTATTTGTACACCTATTTTGTGTAAGATATTTAAATATTTTACAGGATACTAAGATAAAAGTTTTCATCCCAGTAAATGAAATAAATGTGAAAAGTTATTTCAGGTGCCATTTAATAAATACCATCAGTTAAAGTTTAGATACAGGCATTCTGGGAATTCACCAAAGAAAACTTCATAAAGGAAATAGTTCTTACCAACAAATAAATGAAATCTATTGGGAGAATATTTTCTTTGTGTACTTATTTCCTCTGCTAGCATTCTTTAATCTCTATTCTTAATTTACATAGCCCAAACGAGCAAGAGGTTCATTGAACAAAAACACTGTATTGTTTTTGAAATCCATTTTCAACTTCTGTGAAAATGGGAACATTTATATGATATCTTTCTTACGTGGAAGCTCTCTTACTCTTAACTACTTTTAGATACAACTTCTAAATTTTTCTGAAATTAGAATTCTGGAATATTTTTCAGATTCCAAAAATCTTAAAACTCTTGGCAGTTAAAGGTTGACTTTTCATGTCATCTTTCCTTTAGAAAATAGCACAAAATTCAAATAGAATAAGAGAATAAGATTCTACTGAAAACCTAAAGTATTTAATTCTTAGAACTTCACATTAACTAGATAATCCAGATTGAGTAGCAATAGTCATCACTTGGTGAATTTGGTGCTACTGATAGATGGTCTTTTACATATTTATATATTCTCAGAGCAGAGAAACTGCTTACTGCCTGCATAAACATTTCTAAGTCTCTTCTTTAAACATCCTATGAAACAATCAGGAAACAAATACTGTGACATTTGGGTATATTACAAATCTTAAAACATGGATTTTTGTGTATGGTGTCAGGGTATGTTCCAACTTCATTTTCTTGCATGTAGCTGTCCAATTTTCCCAGCACCATTTGTTGAAGAGACTGTCTTTGTCCCATTTTATATGTTCACCTCCTTTGTCAAAAATAAGGTACCCATAGGTGCGTGGCTTTATCTCTGGGTTCTCGATCTTGTTCCATTGGTCGATATTTCTGTTTTTGTGCCAGTACCATACTGTCTTGATGACTGTTGCTTTGTAGTAGAGTCTGAAGTTGGGGAGGCTGATCCCCCCAGCTCCATTCTTCTTCCTGAGGATTGCTTTGGCTATTCGAGGTCTTTTGTGTTTCCATATGAACTGTGTTATTCGTTGGTCTAGTTCTGTGAAGAATGTTATTGGAAGTTGGATAGGGATCGCATTGAATCTATAGATGACATTTGGTAGTATGGTCATTTTCACAATATTGATTCTCCCGACCCAGGAACACGGAATATTTCTCCATCTGTTTAACTCTTCTTTAATGTCTCTCATGAGTGTCTTGTAATTTTCTGTGTACAGTTCTTTTGTTTCTTTGGGTAGGTTTATTCCTAGATATTTGATTCTTTTGGTTGCGATGGTAAAGGGGATTGCCTCTTTGATTTCATTTTCTGATTTTTCATTGTTTGTGTATAGGAATGCCAGTGATTTCTGTATATTGATTTTGTATCCTGCGACTTTGCTGAATTCGCTGATTAACTCTAGTAGTTTTGTAACCGTGTCTTTGGGATTTTCTATGTATAATATCATGTCATCTGCAAATAGAGAGAGTTTGACTTCTTCTTTTCCAATCTGGATTCCTTTGATTTCTTTCTCTTCTCTTATTGCTATTAACTCAAAATGGATTAAAGACTTAAATGTAAGGCCAGAAACCATCAAACTCTTAGAGGAGAATATAGGCAAAACACTCAAGGACATCAATCAAAGCAAGATCTTCTCTGACCCACCTACTAGAATAGTGGAACTAAAAAGACAAATGAACATGTGGGACCTCATGAAACTTAAAAGCTTTTGCACAGCTAAAGAAATTACAAAAAAGCTGAACAGACAGCCCACAGAGTGGGAGAAAATCATAGCAAATGAAACAACAGACAAAGAATTAATCTCCAAAATCTACAAGCAACTGAGACAACTGAGCACTGGAAAAACGAACAACCCAATCAAAAAATGGGAAAAGGACCTAAACAGACACCTCTCCAACGATGACATACAGATGGCCCAAAAACACATGAAACGATGCTCAACTTCACTAATAATTAGAGAAATGCAAATCAAAACTACAATGAGATATCACCTCACACCCGTCAGAATGGCCATCATCCACAAATCGACAGACAATAAATGCTGAAGAGGCTGCGGAGAAAAGGGAACACTTCTGCATTGCTGGTGGGAGTGTAAATTGATACAGCCTCTATGGAAGACAGTCTGGAGATTTCTTAAAAAACTAAAAATAGAAGCACCGTATGACCCAGCAATCCCACTGTTGGATAGGCCCATTGAATCTATAGATGACATTTGGTAGTATGGTCATTTTCACAATATTGATTCTCCCGACCCAGGAACACGGAATATTTCTCCATCTGTTTAACTCTTCTTTAATGTCTCTCATGAGTGTCTTGTAATTTTCTGTGTACAGTTCTTTTGTTTCTTTGGGTAGGTTTATTCCTAGATATTTGATTCTTTTGGTTGCGATGGTAAAGGGGATTGCCTCTTTGATTTCATTTTCTGATTTTTCATTGTTTGTGTATAGGAATGCCAGTGATTTCTGTATATTGATTTTGTATCCTGCGACTTTGCTGAATTCGCTGATTAACTCTAGTAGTTTTGTAACCGTGTCTTTGGGATTTTCTATGTATAATATCATGTCATCTGCAAATAGAGAGAGTTTGACTTCTTCTTTTCCAATCTGGATTCCTTTGATTTCTTTCTCTTCTCTTATTGCTATTAACTCAAAATGGATTAAAGACTTAAATGTAAGGCCAGAAACCATCAAACTCTTAGAGGAGAATATAGGCAAAACACTCAAGGACATCAATCAAAGCAAGATCTTCTCTGACCCACCTACTAGAATAGTGGAACTAAAAAGACAAATGAACATGTGGGACCTCATGAAACTTAAAAGCTTTTGCACAGCTAAAGAAATTACAAAAAAGCTGAACAGACAGCCCACAGAGTGGGAGAAAATCATAGCAAATGAAACAACAGACAAAGAATTAATCTCCAAAATCTACAAGCAACTGAGACAACTGAGCACTGGAAAAACGAACAACCCAATCAAAAAATGGGAAAAGGACCTAAACAGACACCTCTCCAACGATGACATACAGATGGCCCAAAAACACATGAAACGATGCTCAACTTCACTAATAATTAGAGAAATGCAAATCAAAACTACAATGAGATATCACCTCACACCCGTCAGAATGGCCATCATCCACAAATCGACAGACAATAAATGCTGGAGAGGCTGTGGAGAAAAGGGAACACTTCTGCATTGCTGGTGGGAGTGTAAATTGATACAGCCTCTATGGAAGACAGTCTGGAGATTTCTTAAAAAACTAAAAATAGAAGCACCATATGACCCAGCAATCCCACTCTTAGGCTTATACCGTGACGAAATCAAAACTGAAAGAAGCACCTGTACCCCAATGTTCATTGCAGCTCTCTATACAATAGCTAGAACATGGAAGCAACCTAGATGCCCATCGACGAACGAATGGATCCAAAAGCTCTGGTACATATATACAATGGAATACTACACAGCTGTAAAGAGAAATGCAGAAGAATCAACCCTAATGAGGTGGCTGGATCTAGAATGTATCATCAAAAGTGAAGTCAGTCAGAAAGAGAAGGACAAATACAGTATATTAACACATATATATGGAATCTAGTAGGATGGTGATGATGGCACATGCAGTGAAGCGACAGAAAGACAGACATGGACAGTGGACATATGGACATTGTGGGGAAGGAACAGTGGGTGAGAGGCGTAAAGGAAGTAGCATGAAGGCCTGTACTATCATAAGTGAAGAAAATAGCTCTAGTCATTGCTCTGTGAGAAAAGGGGATCCTTCAGGGGTGCTGTGTGATGGTCAGGAGGGGAGGGAAGGGGGGGATATACATGTGACTAATCTGAGAACATGCATGTCTGTGAACAACAAAACTCTGTAAAAGTTAAAAGTAAAATAAAGGTTTAAAAAAAAAAAAAAACATGGATTTTAAAAATTCAGTGATTTCACTCGAGATGAGTTTAGATAAACAGAAGCTTCATAGGGGACACTGAATTTGATCTTTTTCTTCAAATGCATCAGATTTATTATAGGAACAGTATACATTTTAAAGGAGGAGGCAAAGATTAAGAAGCAGGGAAGAAATAGAAAGTTTAGAGAGAGTGGGTATAACTGGATCAGCATTTCTATGGCAAAGACAAACAGACACCTCTCCAACGATGACATACAGATGGCCCAAAAACACATGAAACGATGCTCAACTTCACTAATAATTAGAGAAATGCAAATCAAAACTACAATGAGATATCACCTCACACCCGTCAGAATGGCCATCATCCACAAATCGACAGACAATAAATGCTGGAGAGGCTGTGGAGAAAAGGGAACACTTCTGCATTGCTGGTGGGAGTGTAAATTGATACAGCCTCTATGGAAGACAGTCTGGAGATTTCTTAAAAAACTAAAAATAGAAGCACCATATGACCCAGCAATCCCACTCTTAGGCTTATACCGTGACGAAATCAAAACTGAAAGAAGCACCTGTACCCCAATGTTCATTGCAGCTCTCTATACAATAGCTAGAACATGGAAGCAACCTAGATGCCCATCGACGAACGAATGGATCCAAAAGCTCTGGTACATATATACAATGGAATACTACACAGCTGTAAAGAGAAATGCAGAAGAATCAACCCTAATGAGGTGGCTGGATCTAGAATGTATCATCAAAAGTGAAGTCAGTCAGAAAGAGAAGGACAAATACAGTATATTAACACATATATATGGAATCTAGTAGGATGGTGATGATGGCACATGCAGTGAAGCGACAGAAAGACAGACATGGACAGTGGACATATGGACATTGTGGGGAAGGAACAGTGGGTGAGAGGCGTAAAGGAAGTAGCATGAAGGCCTGTACTATCATAAGTGAAGAAAATAGCTCTAGTCATTGCTCTGTGAGAAAAGGGGATCCTTCAGGGGTGCTGTGTGATGGTCAGGAGGGGAGGGAAGGGGGGGATATACATGTGACTAATCTGAGAACATGCATGTCTGTGAACAACAAAACTCTGTAAAAGTTAAAAGTAAAATAAAGGTTTAAAAAAAAAAAAAACATGGATTTTAAAAATTCAGTGATTTCACTCGAGATGAGTTTAGATAAACAGAAGCTTCATAGGGGACACTGAATTTGATCTTTTTCTTCAAATGCATCAGATTTATTATAGGAACAGTATACATTTTAAAGGAGGAGGCAAAGATTAAGAAGCAGGGAAGAAATAGAAAGTTTAGAGAGAGTGGGTATAACTGGATCAGCATTTCTATGGCAAAGACAAATAGATACCTAGCCTCATCACAGCAAAATACTGATGGAGACATGTCATTGTTTTAAAAGACTTTTTAGCAGAAAATTACAATCTATCTTCATTAACATAGTATCATTTGTGACTTTAAACTTAACATTAATGTTTATTATGTAATAATTATGTTACCACTACATATTTTTTTCCAACAACTTTTCAACATTTACCTATATTAATACATGTAGGTAAAATTCATTTTTGTGATTTATAACTCTTTGATGTATTATTTATCCACCATTAGAGGCTCTGACTTTATTTACAACTGTTTTGTTATAATAGTATTAAAATAAACACTGTGTCACATGTGCCAAAGTTTGTACCTGGGGAATCTGAATTAGAAGACATGAAATTTATTAGATGTTTACCAAATCTAACACATTTCACTTTCAAATTGCTCTAAGAAAACATTTTCACACTTTGTAGTATCACCAATGTATATGTTTGCGTATGTCCATACCTTTTCCATATTTAATATCATTATTCAAAAAAAGTACAGAACAATGGGTGGATATATATATGACTAATCTGGGATCATACATATCTGTAAACAACAAAACTCTGTAAAAACAAAAAGTAAAATAAAAATTTTTTAAACTTTTATAAAAAAATAAATATAGAACAAAGAGGACTGGTATCATCTGATTTTGAGATATACTATAAAGACTATACTATAAATCTCCAGTAATCAAGACAGTGTGGTACTGTCAAAGATATTAGACAAATAGATCAGTGAAACAGGACCTGGAAATAGACATCTACCATATATGTACTCAACTAATCTTTGACAGAGGAACAAAGGTAATACAATAGAGCAAAGATATTCGTGTCTACCAATGATAATGAAGTAACTGGACATCACATGAAAAATTTACTGTAGAAAAGAAGCTTCATAGGGGACACTGAATTTGATCTTTTTCTTCAAATGCATCAGATTTATTATAGGAACAGTATACATTTTAAAGGAGGAGGCAAAGATTAAGAAGCAGGGAAGAAATAGAAAGTTTAGAGAGAGTGGGTATAACTGGATCAGCATTTCTATGGCAAAGACAAATAGATACCTAGCCTCATCACAGCAAAATACTGATGGAGACATGTCATTGTTTTAAAAGACTTTTTAGCAGAAAATTACAATCTATCTTCATTAACATAGTATCATTTGTGACTTTAAACTTAACATTAATGTTTATTATGTAATAATTATGTTACCACTACATATTTTTTTCCAACAACTTTTCAACATTTACCTATATTAATACATGTAGGTAAAATTCATTTTTGTGATTTATAACTCTTTGATGTATTATTTATCCACCATTAGAGGCTCTGACTTTATTTACAACTGTTTTGTTATAATAGTATTAAAATAAACACTGTGTCACATGTGCCAAAGTTTGTACCTGGGGAATCTGAATTAGAAGACATGAAATTTATTAGATGTTTACCAAATCTAACACATTTCACTTTCAAATTGCTCTAAGAAAACATTTTCACACTTTGTAGTATCACCAATGTATATGTTTGCGTATGTCCATACCTTTTCCATATTTAATATCATTATTCAAAAAAAGTACAGAACAATGGGTGGATATATATATGACTAATCTGGGATCATACATATCTGTAAACAACAAAACTCTGTAAAAACAAAAAGTAAAATAAAAATTTTTTAAACTTTTATAAAAAAATAAATATAGAACAAAGAGGACTGGTATCATCTGATTTTGAGATATACTATAAAGACTATACTATAAATCTCCAGTAATCAAGACAGTGTGGTACTGTCAAAGATATTAGACAAATAGATCAGTGAAACAGGACCTGGAAATAGACATCTACCATATATGTACTCAACTAATCTTTGACAGAGGAACAAAGGTAATACAATAGAGCAAAGATATTCGTGTCTACCAATGATAATGAAGTAACTGGACATCACATGAAAAAATTTACTGTAGAAAAAGAACCAACATTCTTTATGAAAATTAGCTCAGAATGGAATGGATCAGAGACCTAAATATAAAACACAAAGCTATAAATCTTCTAGAAGAAAATGTAGAAGAAAATCTAGATGACCTGGAGCATCAGAATAACCTAATAGACACAAAAGCAAAGCTCAAGTCTATGAAATAACTGATAAGCAAGACTTCATTAAAACTAAAAACTTCTGCTCAGGAAAGACAGCAACAAAAGAGTAAGAATATAAAGCCACGTGGCTCGAGAAAATATTTGCAAAAGACACACATACTAAATTAGTGTTATCCAAATGGAAGAAAACAAATACCCTGCTTAAAAAGGGACCAAAAGCCCTGAATAGGTACCTCACCAAGGAAGATAAACAGATAGCAAATAGCTTATGAAAAGATTCTCAGTATCATATGCTATGAGAGAATCACAAATTAAAACAGAAAAGCTTCACTATATACCTATTAGAATGGCAAAAATCTCAAACACTGATATCAATAAATGCTGGTAAGGACTTGGAACAACTTTTATTTATTGTTCTTGAGAACAGTACAGCCAAGTTTGAAGACAGTTTGTCAGTTTCTTACAAAACAAACATACTCTTACTATAAGAACAAGCAATCTTAGACCTTTCATATTTACTCAAGTAAGTTGTAACTTTTGTCTGTGCAAAAATCAGCATGTAGTTATTTATGGGATCAGACATATCTGTAAACAACAAAACTCTGTAAAAACAAAAAGTAAAATAAAAATTTTTTAAACTTTTATAAAAAAATAAATATAGAACAAAGAGGACTGGTATCATCTGATTTTGAGATATACTATAAAGACTATACTATAAATCTCCAGTAATCAAGACAGTGTGGTACTGTCAAAGATATTAGACAAATAGATCAGTGAAACAGGACCTGGAAATAGACATCTACCATATATGTACTCAACTAATCTTTGACAGAGGAACAAAGGTAATACAATAGAGCAAAGATATTCGTGTCTACCAATGATAATGAAGTAACTGGACATCACATGAAAAAATTTACTGTAGAAAAAGAACCAACATTCTTTATGAAAATTAGCTCAGAATGGAATGGATCAGAGACCTAAATATAAAACACAAAGCTATAAATCTTCTAGAAGAAAATGTAGAAGAAAATCTAGATGACCTGGAGCATCAGAATAACCTAATAGACACAAAAGCAAAGCTCAAGTCTATGAAATAACTGATAAGCAAGACTTCATTAAAACTAAAAACTTCTGCTCAGGAAAGACAGCAACAAAAGAGTAAGAATATAAAGCCACGTGGCTCGAGAAAATATTTGCAAAAGACACACATACTAAATTAGTGTTATCCAAATGGAAGAAAACAAATACCCTGCTTAAAAAGGGACCAAAAGCCCTGAATAGGTACCTCACCAAGGAAGATAAACAGATAGCAAATAGCTTATGAAAAGATTCTCAGTATCATATGCTATGAGAGAATCACAAATTAAAACAGAAAAGCTTCACTATATACCTATTAGAATGGCAAAAATCTCAAACACTGATATCAATAAATGCTGGTAAGGACTTGGAACAACTTTTATTTATTGTTCTTGAGAACAGTACAGCCAAGTTTGAAGACAGTTTGTCAGTTTCTTACAAAACAAACATACTCTTACTATAAGAACAAGCAATCTTAGACCTTTCATATTTACTCAAGTAAGTTGTAACTTTTGTCTGTGCAAAAATCAGCATGTAGTTATTTATGGGAGCTTTATTCTTAAGTACCAAAACTTGGAAACAATCAAGATGTTTTTCAGTAAGTGAATGGACAAATAAACTATGCTACATTCAGACAATGGACTATGATTTAGCACTAAAAAGAAGACTTTCAAGTCATAAAAAGACAAGCATTTCACAAAGTTAAAAAAAAAAAAAAACAGCTGAAGAGGTGTATACTGTGTAAATCCAACTATTCAATATTGTGGAAAGAAAAAATTATGGAGACATTAAGAATAACTGGTTGCCAGGGGTTGGGAATGGAGAGATAAATAGGTAGAACACAGGATTTTGAGGGCATTCAAACTATTGTTTTCGATATTTTAATGGTGTATATATATCTCCTTATTTATTTGTCAAAATGCATGGGATATACAACACCAAGAGTGAATCCTAATGTAAAGTATACATTTAGCATGGGTCAATGTAGGTTCACCAATTGTAAGAAAAAAATATGTCATTGTCAATAGATAGGTAGGCTCTGCCTACGAAGCATAGGCTATACAGAAACACTGCAATTTGCATTCAATTTTACTTTGAACTTAAATTTTCTCTTAAAAAATATAATATAAAAATCAAAAATAAGAAAAATAATGAACACACCGAAATATATGAATAGCAATTACTTAATATTATGATGTATCCAGTTTGTATTCAGAATACCTACTTGTTTGATAAAATTTACATATTTTTCTTTTTGTAGATCACTTACTGAATAAGATATGATCATCTCTTTTATACTGTAGGTTCTCTTTCTATCTTTGCACCATTTTGTTTTGTCACAACTGGTTAGTGAAGCAATCCTGTTCTTTGCTTAAGACTTTGGCCTATTTTGGATTTTGTTGATTATATCTCAATGACATTATTTAATACATTTTTACGTTCTTTGTATTTCCTATAAATAGGAAGCAGAATTTAGAGATTTGGTTAGATTTATGTTCCATGTCTCTGTGCTTGTGTGTTTATATATATTTTTTCATGTTCACTGTTATTCATTTTGTTTACTTTGGCATAACTACTACATGTGTGGTGTTGTATCTTTCCTTCAGAATACACATAGTATCTAGATGTCTGTATTTATGACAATAGCAGTTGTGTGTGATAATTGAATAGATCCATTAATTCAGAGCAAAAAGAAAGTCATTCTAATTAAATCATCACTACTTTGTCTATTAGATAGAATATTTTTCTAAAAAGAAGATTCCTTTGTCTTGTCATTTAGTATTTGGTTACTCTGGGGAATAGATACTGTGGGAAAGATGGGGTAAGTGACTAGTTGTTTTCTTTTATATATCAGTTTCAAAATAATGAAAACCATCCTTCAACTGTAACTGACTGAGGGATGGTATTTCTTTTTTGTCTTCTAGTCTTATTATGAACTCACAGGTTTTAAACATATTTTGTTAATTTCTATTCATTGCAGCTAATACTAATGCTCTTGTTTTAGTTGTGATCTATTGGTCCCTTACTACAAGTGATAATGTAATTATAATAAAATTGCTCACTAAATTCTGCTTCTTCCTGTTCACTCTCTTCCCGAACATCTGATTTGAAGTAATTAAGTTTAATTCATAGTTAATAAAGATAAGATTGTTAGCAGGTATATTCCATCCTCTATTCTCCCTCGAGTTTGCTAGTATTATTTCAAACTAGTTTAGCATCAATTTTGAATAAACCCCACCACCTAAATGTTCTCCAAATTTTTTCTTTCATTTCCTAGAAATCATACATTTGGAATATTTTAAACTATTATGTCATGAATATACCATATGCTCAATTTTAAATCGTATTGATTGAATATATTATCTTATTTTAGTTTCATATTTAATGAAATGGAATAATTAAATGAATTTATTGATTTACTATTTTACTCGCATCTTATTTTTCAACTCCCAGAAGATTTTGTAATTAGCTGTATAATCTAGATGTTGATTATTTCTATCAATTGTTTCAAGGAAATAGAGCTCAAAATTTGGTCACAATAAGATTTACAACAGACGGGAACTGAGCAGTTGTCTACCATTATGGAAAAATGAACATGCTGGGAACTTGAAGGTCTGATGGATTCTAAAAGGCATTTCCTACTACTAAAACATATTCCCAGTTTCCAGACATATTTTTAAAACTACTGTCTAGATAAAAATCTTGGCTGAATTATCTGCATGTTATTATTAATAATTACATATGCATAAACATTCATAATTTTTCTTATATTATTTCACTAATCATTACAGAAGGCCTTTAACTCTATTTTTGCTTAAATACTCATTTATATGTGCATTTTACTTCAGAATACACTTTTAGGAAATTATATATTTTCTATATTTCCTATCTTATAGGAACTTATATATTGAAATAAATTTTTACTCATTTAGCAAATAGCTATCAAACTCTTTTTTGATAAAGTAGGCACTAACTTAAACCAACCCAGAAGATCAAAACAAGAGCAACAGAATATGAAAATAACTTTGAGTTTGATACAAAATTTCTCTAAACTGCTAAATGGATTACAATTACTCTATATGCTATAGAAAGTGGGAATTTTCATAACCTTAGCCTCACTCTTACTAATCACAGTAAGAATAAATAGTATGCATATTGTTCTTAAAATTGATTAAAAAGTAATAAATGTATAAAATGGAAATATTTTATCTGTTGGCTACTTGAAACTATAAGGAAAGATATTCTTACCTTCCCTTTTCATTAAGTATTTCATATTATTGCTGTTGTTAACCATAAATATGGGTGCAACTTGGAAGTTGATCTTTGTGAACTTTTTTAATCATGAAATTTTTTTCTGTCAGTTATGTGAGAAAAAGTATTTATTTATTTATATTGACATATTTATCAAGCACCTCTTAGGTACCTTGATTTATACAGGCACTTTTGTTAAAACAATAACCCCACCACCTAAATGTTCTCCAAATTTTTCTTTCATTTCCTAGAAATCATACATTTGGAATATTTTAAACTATTATGTCATGAATATACCATGAAAGATTTTGTATTTAAAGTTTTTTGTAATAATTAAATGAATTTATTGATTTACTATTTTACTGCATCTTATTTTTCAACTCCCAGAAGATTTTGTAATTAGCTGTATAATCTAGATGTTGATTATTTCTATCAATTGTTTCAAGGAAATAGAGCTCAAAATTTGGTCACAATAAGATTTACAACAGACGGGAACTGAGCAGTTGTCTACCATTATGGAAAAATGAACATGCTGGGAACTTGAAGGTCTGATGGATTCTAAAAGGCATTTCCTACTACTAAAACATATTCCCAGTTTCCAGACATATTTTTAAAACTACTGTCTAGATAAAAATCTTGGCTGAATTATCTGCATGTTATTATTAATAATTACATATGCATAAACATTCATAATTTTTCTTATATTATTTCACTAATCATTACAGAAGGCCTTTAACTCTATTTTTGCTTAAATACTCATTTATATGTGCATTTTACTTCAGAATACACTTTTAGGAAATTATATATTTTCTATATTTCCTATCTTATAGGAACTTATATATTGAAATAAATTTTTACTCATTTAGCAAATAGCTATCAAACTCTTTTTTGATAAAGTAGGCACTAACTTAAACTAACCCAGAAGATCAAAACAAGAGCAACAGAATATGAAAATAACTTTGAGTTTGATACAAAATTTCTCTAAACTGCTAAATGGATTACAATTACTCTATATGCTATAGAAAGTGGGAATTTTCATAACCTTAGCCTCACTCTTACTAATCACAGTAAGAATAAATAGTATGCATATTGTTCTTAAAATTGATTAAAAAGTAATAAATGTATAAAATGGAAATATTTTATCTGTTGGCTACTTGAAACTATAAGGAAAGATATTCTTACCTTCCCTTTTCATTAAGTATTTCATATTATTGCTGTTGTTAACCATAAATATGGGTGCAACTTGGAAGTTGATCTTTGTGAACTTTTTTAATCATGAAATTTTTTTCTGTCAGTTATGTGAGAAAAAGTATTTATTTATTTATATTGACATATTTATCAAGCACCTCTTAGGTACCTTGATTTATACAGGCACTTTTGTTAAAACAATAAGTCAGATAAAATGCATGTCTTTCAATACTTTATAGTCTAGTAGAAAAGACATGCAAACAGGCCTTTCTGATGCAGAAAGGAATGTGACAACTGAACCTTTCTTATATAAGATTTGATTATGAAACAATCAAAGAGATGGGAAGTGAAATTCCAGACACCTGGCTGGGCTTAAGTATTCCTATAATATGACTTGATTTTATAGCAAGGAATCTGCTCTTAAAACCCAAAATATAGGTCGCCCTTATTTGGCAACCGTACATCTGTGAGTGTAATATTGTGTTGGCAAAGAGAAAAATAATATATCTCATTCCACCTTTAACATTTTTGTTTTTCTGGCCAAAAATTTAAAGAGTTTACAGAGCTATTGATCTAGGAATCATAATGCAAACATTACTCTGGCAAATGCAAATTCATATAACATTTTTCAGAAAGTTTGGAAGTTCTATACATGTGATTAAATGTTTTTCATATTTACAACGAATTATGAATTAGACTTGTTTGAAATATACAGTGACACAGATAGCAAAAAAACATTGCTAGTAAGATTTGCATCACAATGTATGTACAATTTTAAAGAAACATTTTAAAACACTAACAGGGATTGTGATATACATCACAGTTTTACTAAATTGAAAATACAATTATATACTTGGATTTTCTATCTTACAAGAAATTGACTACATACTATTTTATGATCCTCGGGAAAACTTTCATCATCCATGACTATATTTGTCTAGAATCATTTTTATGCTCAGTCAAGTCTACTTAAAATTATACTAAAAATCCCACTGCTAAATGGATTACAATTACTCTATATGCTATAGAAAGTGGAATTTTCATAACCTTAGCCTCACTCTTACTAATCACAGTAAGAATAAATAGTATGCATATTGTTCTTAAAATTGATTAAAAAGTAATAAATGTATAAAATGGAAATATTTTATCTGTTGGCTACTTGAAACTATAAGGAAAGATATTCTTACCTTCCCTTTTCATTAAGTATTTCATATTATTGCTGTTGTTAACCATAAATATGGGTGCAACTTGGAAGTTGATCTTTGTGAACTTTTTTAATCATGAAATTTTTTTCTGTCAGTTATGTGAGAAAAAGTATTTATTTATTTATATTGACATATTTATCAAGCACCTCTTAGGTACCTTGATTTATACAGGCACTTTTGTTAAAACAATAAGTCAGATAAAATGCATGTCTTTCAATACTTTATAGTCTAGTAGAAAAGACATGCAAACAGGCCTTTCTGATGCAGAAAGGAATGTGACAACTGAACCTTTCTTATATAAGATTTGATTATGAAACAATCAAAGAGATGGGAAGTGAAATTCCAGACACCTGGCTGGGCTTAAGTATTCCTATAATATGACTTGATTTTATAGCAAGGAATCTGCTCTTAAAACCCAAAATATAGGTCGCCCTTATTTGGCAACCGTACATCTGTGAGTGTAATATTGTGTTGGCAAAGAGAAAAATAATATATCTCATTCCACCTTTAACATTTTTGTTTTTCTGGCCAAAAATTTAAAGAGTTTACAGAGCTATTGATCTAGGAATCATAATGCAAACATTACTCTGGCAAATGCAAATTCATATAACATTTTTCAGAAAGTTTGGAAGTTCTATACATGTGATTAAATGTTTTTCATATTTACAACGAATTATGAATTAGACTTGTTTGAAATATACAGTGACACAGATAGCAAAAAAACATTGCTAGTAAGATTTGCATCACAATGTATGTACAATTTTAAAGAAACATTTTAAAACACTAACAGGGATTGTGATATACATCACAGTTTTACTAAATTGAAAATACAATTATATACTTGGATTTTCTATCTTACAAGAAATTGACTACATACTATTTTATGATCCTCGGGAAAACTTTCATCATCCATGACTATATTTGTCTAGAATCATTTTTATGCTCAGTCAAGTCTACTTAAAATTATACTAAAAATCCCAAAGACCTTTTCCAGAGAGTAGAATAAAGAGGTATATAAACTGTGTATTTTGAAAACTAAAACACTAAAAAAAAAACCAAAAAAACCCAGAATGAACAACAAAGAAATGCTGCAGAATTGCTCTGGGGAAGCTCCAATAACTGTAATTAGGTAAATTAGTTTATATCAGTGTATCTGTATCATATCAGAGTATGTGTCTAGTGTTTTTGTGTGCTTGAGAGCTACCTAAAACATTACAATATAGGTTAATAACACTGCCCTATTTTGTATGTACGTAAAGACCGATAAAGTCATAAAATAACTAGGTTAGAAGTGGTCTTACATTTAGTTCATCAATATTTTTGTGAGGTATTATAGTCAATTTGCCATTTGACAGATATCCTATTCCACATTTTACTACATCAGAGTAAATTTTGATAGTAAGAGAAAAAGTAATTTTGAGAGAATGAATACGGTAGCATTAATTTAAAGGTTTAGTAATAACACAGTAGACCCTCACACAGAGAAGGCCTGTGATTTAATTTCATTGCTTCCTAACGTAGTCATCAGTACTCATGTTTGAAACACAGATCTGAATGCTCAGAGATTTTAGAGAAGCTGTAGCTTTACTTCAGGATACAAGGTGGTGCTGTTTCATTTTACAAACAAAACCTGCTGTTACCCAAAGCTGAGCAAAGCTAGGATGAGGACATCATGTTTTATAAAGAGAGCAAGAATACAGAAGCCAGTTCCATACCTGTGCATGCCAGTTATGATTTTATTTAAGGGAAAAATAGATAAATTATATCTATATGTGCTGCACAATGTGAATACAGAGACAATAACAATATTCGACCAAGGATGAAATGTTCATTTTTACAGTAGCTTTATAGCATTCACAGTGGCTGCAAAGGCCCTGGCCTTAAGAGAATGAAAATGTGTGCTTTATGAAAGATGAGTGAAAGCTAAGGTTTCTTTCTAGTTCTTACTGACTTTCTATTCTGACAACCAACTGTTTTACTGGTTTTGTAAATGAGAATCTAAGCTCATCTTTTAAATTAGAATCTACCAACTTACATTAATGAAGACCAAAGACTCCATGTTTTCTATCTACTCACGTGATAATCACCATTGTCAACTTACACTATGAATTTAAGTACTACAAAAAGTGAGACTTTTTAAAAAAATATCACTGTATATCTGAATTATTACCTTGTATGAAGAATGTAAATGAAAATTTGGGGTCCTGTTTCAATGTCAGATTTTCTGTGTGACATCAGTCAAGTGATGTAACCTTTCTAAATTTTAGTCTCATTTTCAAAGATTCTTAATAGGAACATTGTCACAGTAGTTCTTGGGATATTTATAATGTTTGTAAAACACACTAAAAAGATCTTTTTAAAAATCACAGGCATGTTTGTTTACTCAAAATTGGTATTGTAGAGAAATTTTGTTGTTTCACGAATGTTGATATCATTGGCAGTTTTTTGCAAAAGATGATTGAGATATATAACAGTCTTTTTATAAAATAATGTGTTTCTTTATTTTTCAGTCTATTTATCTTATTTAGGAATTTTGGCTATGAAAAAGAAAAATTAACTCAAAACCTCCGTTGAGGGCTTGTGAAATGTAATTGTAGACTTTACTGATTTTTTTTCACTGACTCTTTTTAGCCTGACATATTAGTAATTTAAATGTCAGCATTCATGTTAATTTACTTTTCTTTTTCTATTTCTGCATTTTCTTTACTAAAAGCTGACTTGTATTTTCAAATAATAGGGAAGAAAGAACTGCATTATTCACTATTTTGGCATAAACTAGACATTTAAATAATGCTTTATATTCAGCTTTACTGACAGAATAAATAGTAGACTCATTTATCAATAATATTATATTACATGACATTATTTATTCCATGGAGCAAAGAAATATTATTAACATAACCTTGAAAATAAGTTTACGCCAACAGAATTTAAGTCAGTGAGGACGAGGAAGGCAAGTTAGTTCATTTAGCAACAAACACCCAATAATAAAAATGTTTAATAGATAGTAACTAACAAAGCTTGACCTGCTTAAAGAATGTCCCTTAACTTTTGGTATTTCCCTAAGACTTCATGTCTACACATTATGACACAGATATTAGAGATTTCTTCTTCAGAAAAGTAACTCTTGTGTAACATTATTATGTAGTGATATATTAAAAAAAAAAAAAAAATAGCTAACCACTTACTGTTGTGTGGCCCGGAGCAAATAAGCGTCTTTTGGGGTCAGTTTCTTATATATCAATAAAGTGGGGATAATACTTACTTCTCTCATAGTTAGATATATCAGTTATCTCATAAAATCATCCATGAATGAAGTGAAGCTAAGTTGCTTCACTTGTCTCTGACTCTTTGCCACCCTATGGAAAATGCAGCCCACAAACTTCCTTGGTCCATGAAATTCTCCATGCAAGAATACTAGAGTGGGTGGCCATTTCCTCCTCCAGGGAATCTTGTCAACAGTGTTTATCAATAATAAACACTCAGTAAGAATTAGCTAATTATTAATGTCTATTTTCCAGTAAATGTGTTATATATCTCTTCATAAATATTCAAAATAATTATTAAACTTTACTAATTCCTGTCATATATATGAAAGGGATCAAATGTTTAAAAGTGAATTCACTGCTTTCAAAGAATAGAGAATAGGAAAATGGAGAGAGGGGAATAGATTTTACAATAGAAATATTTAACCAACACTCTCATTCAGGTGACCAAGGTCAACGTCAATAGTGCTGTCATTTTGATAGTAAGAATCCTTAATACGGTAACGACACCTTTCAGCTGACTTGTATTTTCAGCATTCATGTTAATTTACTTTTCTTTTTCTATTTCTGCATTTTCTTTACTAAAAGCTGACTTGTATTTTCAAATAATAGGGAAGAAAGAACTGCATTATTCACTATTTTGGCATAAACTAGACATTTAAATAATGCTTTATATTCAGCTTTACTGACAGAATAAATAGTAGACTCATTTATCAATAATATTATATTACATGACATTATTTATTCCATGGAGCAAAGAAATATTATTAACATAACCTTGAAAATAAGTTTACGCCAACAGAATTTAAGTCAGTGAGGACGAGGAAGGCAAGTTAGTTCATTTAGCAACAAACACCCAATAATAAAAATGTTTAATAGATAGTAACTAACAAAGCTTGACCTGCTTAAAGAATGTCCCTTAACTTTTGGTATTTCCCTAAGACTTCATGTCTACACATTATGACACAGATATTAGAGATTTCTTCTTCAGAAAAGTAACTCTTGTGTAACATTATTATGTAGTGATATATTAAAAAAAAAAAAAAATAGCTAACCACTTACTGTTGTGTGGCCCGGAGCAAATAAGCGTCTTTTGGGGTCAGTTTCTTATATATCAATAAAGTGGGGATAATACTTACTTCTCTCATAGTTAGATATATCAGTTATCTCATAAAATCATCCATGAATGAAGTGAAGCTAAGTTGCTTCACTTGTCTCTGACTCTTTGCCACCCTATGGAAAATGCAGCCCACAAACTTCCTTGGTCCATGAAATTCTCCATGCAAGAATACTAGAGTGGGTGGCCATTTCCTCCTCCAGGGAATCTTGTCAACAGTGTTTATCAATAATAAACACTCAGTAAGAATTAGCTAATTATTAATGTCTATTTTCCAGTAAATGTGTTATATATCTCTTCATAAATATTCAAAATAATTATTAAACTTTACTAATTCCTGTCATATATATGAAAGGGATCAAATGTTTAAAAGTGAATTCACTGCTTTCAAAGAATAGAGAATAGGAAAATGGAGAGAGGGGAATAGATTTTACAATAGAAATATTTAACCAACACTCTCATTCAGGTGACCAAGGTCAACGTCAATAGTGCTGTCATTTTGATAGTAAGAATCCTTAATACGGTAAGATCAAATGACACCTTTCAGTTGTGTTCTATTCTCTCAAAACATAACCCCAGTCTAATCAGAAGATAAACATTAAGACAAATACTAATTCAGGGATCGTTTACAAAATTTCAAATGAGTACTTCTCAAGACTCAACATCATTACAAAAAATAAATGCCTGAGAAAATGTCACACCCAAGAGGAGCCTTAAGGAGGCACAGCAATTAATTACAAAGAAATAGAAGTACATGAATCTAAGACAGACTCTAATAAAATCGCTAACTTGAGAGATAGCACTTGTTCATCATAACAAACACCCAGAAATTGTAGTCGCTAACAGGTAATATCATTTCACATCCTCTCTACTTCATGAAGAATTACACACATGAATATGGGTAGATTGCAGACAGAATAGGTTATTTTATTAAAATGAGGTGGTGGTACGTAAACTATTAGTAAACACCCAATTTCATATGAATTCAACAGGAGCAACAAACAGGAAAAACAAAAGAACTGATGTTCTTCAGATAAACGTTTCTTTGTCATATTATTCACAAAAGATCAAACAAGGATTAGGGACTTATGAAACATACTACAAGATTGAATCATTATGTCTTTTTTTTAATTCTTATGGTTCATTTTTTTACAGTATCAATTTACTTTGGTTATAAATGACGAGGTAATTAAATGCAGGATAGAACTTATTAACAGACCTATAAACCTCGGCTGCTCTGATAACATGCTGGGATAACTCCATGAAATTCTCCATGCAAGAATACTAGAGTGGGTGGCCATTTCCTCCTCCAGGGAATCTTGTCAACAGTGTTTATCAATAATAAACACTCAGTAAGAATTAGCTAATTATTAATGTCTATTTTCCAGTAAATGTGTTATATATCTCTTCATAAATATTCAAAATAATTATTAAACTTTACTAATTCCTGTCATATATATGAAAGGGATCAAATGTTTAAAAGTGAATTCACTGCTTTCAAAGAATAGAGAATAGGAAAATGGAGAGAGGGGAATAGATTTTACAATAGAAATATTTAACCAACACTCTCATTCAGGTGACCAAGGTCAACGTCAATAGTGCTGTCATTTTGATAGTAAGAATCCTTAATACGGTAAGATCAAATGACACCTTTCAGTTGTGTTCTATTCTCTCAAAACATAACCCCAGTCTAATCAGAAGATAAACATTAAGACAAATACTAATTCAGGGATCGTTTACAAAATTTCAAATGAGTACTTCTCAAGACTCAACATCATTACAAAAAATAAATGCCTGAGAAAATGTCACACCCAAGAGGAGCCTTAAGGAGGCACAGCAATTAATTACAAAGAAATAGAAGTACATGAATCTAAGACAGACTCTAATAAAATCGCTAACTTGAGAGATAGCACTTGTTCATCATAACAAACACCCAGAAATTGTAGTCGCTAACAGGTAATATCATTTCACATCCTCTCTACTTCATGAAGAATTACACACATGAATATGGGTAGATTGCAGACAGAATAGGTTATTTTATTAAAATGAGGTGGTGGTACGTAAACTATTAGTAAACACCCAATTTCATATGAATTCAACAGGAGCAACAAACAGGAAAAACAAAAGAACTGATGTTCTTCAGATAAACGTTTCTTTGTCATATTATTCACAAAAGATCAAACAAGGATTAGGGACTTATGAAACATACTACAAGATTGAATCATTATGTCTTTTTTTTAATTCTTATGGTTCATTTTTTTACAGTATCAATTTACTTTGGTTATAAATGACGAGGTAATTAAATGCAGGATAGAACTTATTAACAGACCTATAAACCTCGCTGCCTGATACATCTGGGTAACTGATTCTCATTCTTACTTCATTACCCTGAGTCAAGGAATGTACTTACATCAGGCTGTGTAAGCCTGGAGGGGGTGATAAATGGGATCCCAGCTGACGCTGTGTGCATGGGACCTCACCTTATTATTGTATTTTATATAATGTAAGTTCTAAGATTGATGTGGAGCACTTGGCCCAAAGAAAATTGTCCCTAGTGCCTATCAACTAGCTTGAATTGAGGCTTAGGTATATAAGCCTCTGTACAAAGACAGGGTTAAGAGGTGGACAGAAAACATCTGAAGTGCCTATATCTAATCAGAAATTACTATTGACAAAGTCTTGTGAAGATTTTGAGGTTCAGATTTTTGTCTTTCCTTCCGTTGACTCTGGAACACTTTGATCTTCATTGTGTACTCTCATTTGCTAACTTTCTTCAGCATTCTATAGATCATTAGCTTTGTGGGATTAGTCTTTCTGTAATCTTGTTTCTAATGTTGACATAGGATAATAAATTTGAAATACAGTATAATTTTCACACTTTCTCCTTTTCTTGTAAAGTTGTACAAATCAGAATACTGTATTTTATTGCTCTGGTTTAAGGCATTATTTCAGTTTCATAAGCATATGTATCATTACTTTGATTCCTCTTGTCAGCTTCTATATTGCTGATTTTATATTTTTGTTTATTTGTTGATTGACGTTGACCTTTAGGAATATATTTTTCACAAAGGGCTCATAGGTATTGCGTTACCTGATTAATTTCATATTTGATGAAATCTCTCTTGCTTTCATAATTCAGTAGTATCTGGTCAGTCTCCAAAGAGTCTTGGGTTCCTTTTTATTTCTCTCAAACTTTATATACATAAATTTATTATCTTCTAGTATTGAATGCTATGAAGGGAAGTCTCAAATAAGCTTTATTTTTTTCTTCTTGTAAGTGTGTTTATTTATCTTCCAGGATGACTAAAATCCTTTCTTTATCCTGATTTTCAATAATATAATTTGGATATGACTCACTGAAGGCTGTCCTAGATCAAGCTTTTCCTGGAAAACGGCGCGCCACCCTGTCTGCAGATGCCATCTTCCTTCATTTCGGACATTTTTTTCTAGTACTGCATTATTAAATAATTTCACTTTCTCTTCGTTGTGTTCTTTACTTTAGGGAGACATGCTATCCTGAGGTTGGATTATTTTAATTGTACAACCATTACTACCTGCTTTCACTGTGATTATCTCTGGACTTATGTCCATATCATAATTTCCATTTCATTTTTCTCTTGGTTTACAGTTCCTCTGTTTCTGAATTTGCTCATTGTTGCCTCCCTCTCTTTTATTTGGCATTTTACCTCCTATTCCTTATTTTTTTAAAAAATATAATTCTCTTTAATTTCTAACATTTTATCTTTTATAAAAAACTGATTTGCGGGCTTCCCTAGTGGTCAAGTGGGTAAATGGTCCACCTTGCAATGCAAGGGGCACCGGTTCGATTCCCAGCCTGGGAAGATCCCATGTGCTACAGAGCAACTTAACTCATGTGTCCAATTACCAGTCAGCGCTCTGGAATGCATGTGCTCATAGCTGGTGCTCTGCTGTAAGAGAGGCCACTGCGATGGGAAGCCCGCACATGCCAAAGAATAAAAATATCGATGAAAATAAATAGATAAATAAAAAAACTGATTTCATGTTTTTAATCAGTATTCCACAGCAACAAGCTCAAAGTTTTCATTTGATCTGATTCAGGCTTTTCCCTGGTGGCTCTGTGGTAAAGAATCTGCCTGCCATGCAGAAGACCCAGGTTTGATTGTTGGGCTGCAAAGATCCCCTGAAAGCATGGCAGCCCACGCCAGTACCTTGCCTGGAGAATTTCTTGGACAGAGGAGCCTGAAGGGCTACAATCCTTAGGGTCGCACAGAGAATTGGACATGACTGAAGTAACTAAGCAGCAGTAGCAGATTCAATAATAATAATAATAATGATGATAATAATAGAGAAACCTCTAACACACAATAGATGAAACTAAAGAAAAGCGTTCCATTTACTTAACAGTTTAGGATGGATGTTCCTGGTTTGTTGATGATTCTCCATAGAATTGAGAACTTGGTCTCAAGAGGACTTGGGATCTTTAACATATAGATTTTAAGGTCATCTAGTTATTATCATCCTTATCTGATGGAAGGAGAAAATGCAAATACCCAGGGTCAGAGGATTTCCCTTGAGAAAGAGAGGACTACATTCCAACAGTACACAGTTTCCATCACAACTTCTACTCCTTGGCTTACATTTCTCTAGATTGAATAGTTTTATACATATAGATATAGATATAGATAGATCTGTATATGTATATATACACCCCCCCACACATATGTATACATATATGTGTGTGGGTATATACAAAAAATATAAATATAATTTAAATTTTAGCTTCATTGGTAGTAATGCGTCCTAAGGCCCACTTGACCTCATATTCTAGGATGTCTGGCTCTAGGTGAGTGATCACACCATCGTGGTTATCTGGTCATCACGACAATTTTTGTGCAATTCTTCTGTGCTTTCTTGCCACCTCTTCTTAATCTCTTCTGCCTCTAGTAAGTCTTTACTGTTTCTGTCCTTTATCATATTTTGCTTATTATCTATTTATTTTACTGACGGAAAATAGTACTCATCTGGCTTTTATAAATTACTGTGAGTATTTACTGGTGCTCTGCTGTAAGAGAGGCCACTGCGATGGGAAGCCCGCACATGCCAAAGAATAAAAATATCGATGAAAATAAATAGATAAATAAAAAAACTGATTTCATGTTTTTAATCAGTATTCCACAGCAACAAGCTCAAAGTTTTCATTTGATCTGATTCAGGCTTTTCCCTGGTGGCTCTGTGGTAAAGAATCTGCCTGCCATGCAGAAGACCCAGGTTTGATTGTTGGGCTGCAAAGATCCCCTGAAAGCATGGCAGCCCACGCCAGTACCTTGCCTGGAGAATTTCTTGGACAGAGGAGCCTGAAGGGCTACAATCCTTAGGGTCGCACAGAGAATTGGACATGACTGAAGTAACTAAGCAGCAGTAGCAGATTCAATAATAATAATAATAATGATGATAATAATAGAGAAACCTCTAACACACAATAGATGAAACTAAAGAAAAGCGTTCCATTTACTTAACAGTTTAGGATGGATGTTCCTGGTTTGTTGATGATTCTCCATAGAATTGAGAACTTGGTCTCAAGAGGACTTGGGATCTTTAACATATAGATTTTAAGGTCATCTAGTTATTATCATCCTTATCTGATGGAAGGAGAAAATGCAAATACCCAGGGTCAGAGGTTTTCCCCTTGAGAAAGAGAGGACTACATTCCAACAGTACACAGTTTCCATCACAACTTCTACTCCTTGGCTTACATTTCTCTAGATTGAATAGTTTTATACATATAGATATAGATATAGATAGATCTGTATATGTATATATACACCCCACACATATGTATACATATATGTGTGTGGGTATATACAAAAAATATAAATATAATTTAAATTTTAGCTTCATTGGTAGTAATGCGTCCTAAGGCCCACTTGACCTCATATTCTAGGATGTCTGGCTCTAGGTGAGTGATCACACCATCGTGGTTATCTGGTCATCACGACAATTTTTGTGCAATTCTTCTGTGCTTTCTTGCCACCTCTTCTTAATCTCTTCTGCCTCTAGTAAGTCTTTACTGTTTCTGTCCTTTATCATATTTTGCTTATTATCTATTTATTTTACTGACGGAAAATAGTACTCATCTGGCTTTTATAAATTACTGTGGTCTTCGACCAGATAATTTTTACTGTTTCTAAATTAGTTTTATTATTATTTCTAGACTATAAGAGTTGATACTGTTGGGTTTCCCTGGTGGTTCAGTGGGTAAAGACACTGCCTTACGTGCAAGGGGCACTGGTTTGATCACTGGCATGGGAAGATCCCACATGCCCGCAGAGTGGCTGGACTGATGTGTCCAACTACTGAGCCAGCACTCTGGAGTGCATGTGCCCAGAACCGTTGCTCTGCAACGAGAGAGGCCACTGTGATGGAAGACCCACACAGCACACAGGCCAAAGAACAAAGATGGGTGATAAAATAAATGAAAGAAAAATAGAAGTGACCAAAAATGCTTAAAAAAAAAAAAAAAAGAGTTGATACTCTTGCTTGCCATTGTGGTACAAGTGATATTTAGAATACTGTCTTAATAATAAACTATCAAATCATTGCTATATATCTTAACCAATGAGTGTTACATGAATAGTCATAAACTTGCAGATAAAAGTCCCTTTTTGGTGTTTTCTTTAGTCTCTATTTGGATTTCTTTCTTTGAGGAATTAAGTGTCCATGAGTGACATGAAGTATGCCTGGGTCCTCTCTTGCAAACAACAATGTAGGGAAGTTTTTTACCAGTCATCTGGCTTTCCAGTAGAAGTTAACACTCTTGAGATGAATTCCATTTTCCACATTGGAAAACAACTGGAAATAATTTCTAGCTTTTGTGCCAATTATTGTTCTAGAAATGTAGATAATGATTAAAGAGAACTATATTTTATTATAATAGTTTTATAACTTTGTGTTCTCAAACTTGTAAAAGCAAAGGAAGTCCTTTATTATTTTAGCAAATTCATGAACCTTTTTTCTCTTATTCTAAATGAAATGGTTCAGCATAAAAAAACATACCTAGCTTGCTTTAAAATGTTGAAACTATGTTTCTAAATATAAGCTTACATTTAAATATCAAAATTCTAATCCAGTTTAAAAATATTATTATTTTCAGTACTTATAAGCATCAAAGAAAAATGAGGCAACTTGTAAAAAGAGTTTCCTTTGGAGTGACAGAAAACATGAAACCTTTAGTTAATTTAGAAAGCGAAGTCTTTGAGAAAGAACCTATAATGAAACTTCAGCTTCAGTTATACATAGTGCTGCAATTCTGTGTGTCTGGAACACAAGCCCTGAGCTTGGATTTATGATTGCCATGTGCAATGTATTCCTTACACACTATTTTTTTCTTTTTGCTCCAGTTTCATTTTTATAGACTGTCATATACTATATATGAACTCATTTTTACACTAAACCCTTTGGCAAACTCACCTCAGTATTTAAGGGATTGCCTGTCTATTTGAGAATTTGGCTCGGAACAACAATAGGGCAAATGGTAGGAAGACGGCAAAAATCTGCTTTCTAGACTAACAGCCAATGAGCAGAAAATAGACGTGCACACACAAGTTAGGCTGAGCATCTAAAATAAGATATGCTTAATTATAAACTATGTAAATCTCTAATTTGCATTGAACCAATTGGTTTGGTTGAGATTTCACGTCTGTGAGGCAAGAGGGTTTGTGTGGGGCTCTGAATTGAAAGAGGACCATTTTAAGCATAAAGAAGCTTAAGCACATGTTTGCAGCTAAGATGGCGCCTACAGGAACAGGCAGGGCGTGATCTAAATTCTTAATTGATGGTCAAAATTTCTGATTGGTTCCCTTGGTTTCCGTGCTCGTGAATGATTGCTTGGCCTTTAGCTTGATTGGTGTAATCTATAGGAAGTCCCGTACAAAACCCCCTTCACTTGCCTATAAAAGCTGTGGATCTTCGTTAATAAAGCGGAACTACTTCGATGGAACCCCTGTCGCGTCTGTTTGTCCCCTGCCTCAGCCAGGGGGCTGTGGGGCGGACAGTTCAATATTTGCCTTTCTCCGAGATCTCCCGGTTCAGCCGGGGTAATCCCGCTGCCTTCCCTTTCTGCGGAAGGTCCCGCAGGTTTGCTGTGCATGTCCAGTACTATGGAAGGCCTACACCCCAGGACTTGCTTTTCCTTTAGAAACCTTCACAGTGACGTTATTCAAGACTTGTCATGCGTTGTTGATCATTTGCTGTAAATTTAAATTATTATTTTCAGTACTTATAAGCATCAAAGAAAAATGAGGCAACTTGTAAAGAGTTTCCTTTGGAGTGACAGAAAACATGAAACCTTTAGTTAATTTAGAAAGCGAAGTCTTTGAGAAAGAACCTATAATGAAACTTCAGCTTCAGTTATACATAGTGCTGCAATTCTGTGTGTCTGGAACACAAGCCCTGAGCTTGGATTTATGATTGCCATGTGCAATGTATTCCTTACACACTATTTTTTTCTTTTTGCTCCAGTTTCATTTTTATAGACTGTCATATACTATATATGAACTCATTTTTACACTAAACCCTTTGGCAAACTCACCTCAGTATTTAAGGGATTGCCTGTCTATTTGAGAATTTGGCTCGGAACAACAATAGGGCAAATGGTAGGAAGACGGCAAAAATCTGCTTTCTAGACTAACAGCCAATGAGCAGAAAATAGACGTGCACACACAAGTTAGGCTGAGCATCTAAAATAAGATATGCTTAATTATAAACTATGTAAATCTCTAATTTGCATTGAACCAATTGGTTTGGTTGAGATTTCACGTCTGTGAGGCAAGAGGGTTTGTGTGGGGCTCTGAATTGAAAGAGGACCATTTTAAGCATAAAGAAGCTTAAGCACATGTTTGCAGCTAAGATGGCGCCTACAGGAACAGGCAGGGCGTGATCTAAATTCTTAATTGATGGTCAAAATTTCTGATTGGTTCCCTTGGTTTCCGTGCTCGTGAATGATTGCTTGGCCTTTAGCTTGATTGGTGTAATCTATAGGAAGTCCCGTACAAAACCCCCTTCACTTGCCTATAAAAGCTGTGGATCTTCGTTAATAAAGCGGAACTACTTCGATGGAACCCCTGTCGCGTCTGTTTGTCCCCTGCCTCAGCCAGGGGGCTGTGGGGCGGACAGTTCAATATTTGCCTTTCTCCGAGATCTCCCGGTTCAGCCGGGGGTAATCCCCGCTGCCTTCCCTTTCTGCGGAAGGTCCCCGCAGGTTTGCTGTGCATGTCCAGTACTATGGAAGGCCTACACCCCAGGACTTGCTTTTCCTTTAGAAACCTTCACAGTGACGTTATTCAAGACTTGTCATGCGTTGTTGATCATTTGCTGCTTTTGTGGTTTTGACTACTTAAAATAACATCATTCTGCCACCAGTGGTTTGCCAAATTGGGTTAAATTCTCTCTGAATTCTTTAATTATAATCATACACGTGGATATTTATATGATAGCCACATTCTCATCACCTGGAAGCTAGCATTCATAATGTAATTGGTAGAAATAAATTATGTAAAACTCAACTTATGGCATCTCTACAAATATGTTTCTCCCACAGTCTTGTTCATCTCAGCTGATGGCAATAGCTCTTTCTCTCCAATATCACATTCAAGTAATTCAAAATTCTGTTGACTGTATTTTCAAAATACAAACAGAATCTGCACACTTAATTATCACTCCAATACCACTATCCTAGGCCATTGCATAATGTCCTAGTCAGTCTCCGTGTTCTCATCCTTGCTCTGAGGCTCAGTCCACACTATAGAACCCTCTTGCATTTGAAAACATGTTATATTGTGTCACTCAGAAGGCCCTCTCACACATAGAGGAATTAGCTCCTTTTAGTTTTGTACTTTAAACACTAAAGGTTTTTCTCCAATAAGGAAAAATTTAGATACTTATTTAATATATATACAAATTACCATACAAAGTTGTGTTTTAAAGCAATAGCTAAGGAAGCAGACCATTTTTAATTCAAATTCAATTTCTACTATTATCATCAACTCTGATGTAAGAAATTTGATTAATATTTCCAAATATTAACTTTTGTTATATAAAATATGATGAAAACAATATTGTACCATTTTATATGATGGTAATAATCACTAGACTTGGCATATTAGAGTCTAATTAGGAAAAAAAAAACACGCAAACACTTAAAAATATGTAGTAGGGCACTTAATTCTGGGAGTTAGTTACAAAGGTGATATGAATTTGGGGAAGTCCTAAGTGGGGAGGATGAAATAACCCAAAGATCAGCGCGAGCAGGACACTCCTGTAACATTAGACTGGAGGGATGAAAAGATGGCACTCCTAGAAACCAGAAGTCATCCTTTCTAAGTTGGAAACACAATGGGCCAGAGAGAAACAAGCTTGAATCACAGAGAAGCCACAGTTGAATAAACTGCCCAGCAAAGATGAGGGCACCAGCAACTGTTTTTTCCTTCCCGCTGTCTTCCAAGATTTCACCAGTGTCTTCTCTGTTCAACAAAGTGAGAAGCTAACTAACAAGGGATCCTGGGAAAAACTTCAGAAGAGGTGAAATCTTCCATGAAGAACAGGAGAGAAGAGCAGACTGGGTGCAAATAGACCTAGGACTGGCACAATCTGTTACCAAAGTCTTAAAAGCAACGTGTGTAATCTAGAGGATACTTATGTGTTTATGCAGAGATGGCAAATAGCCATGGCATAGAAAATAGACTATCTGGGAACACAGAAGAAAGGAAAATTGTTATTATGGCCTAGGGTTAATAGATGTCAAAATTATCACTCCAATACCACTATCCTAGGCCATTGCATAATGTCCTAGTCAGTCTCCGTGTTCTCATCCTTGCTCTGAGGCTCAGTCCACACTATAGAACCCTCTTGCATTTGAAAACATGTTATATTGTGTCACTCAGAAGGCCCTCTCACACATAGAGGAATTAGCTCCTTTTAGTTTTGTACTTTAAACACTAAAGGTTTTTCTCCAATAAGGAAAAATTTAGATACTTATTTAATATATATACAAATTACCATACAAAGTTGTGTTTTAAAGCAATAGCTAAGGAAGCAGACCATTTTTAATTCAAATTCAATTTCTACTATTATCATCAACTCTGATGTAAGAAATTTGATTAATATTTCCAAATATTAACTTTTGTTATATAAAATATGATGAAAACAATATTGTACCATTTTATATGATGGTAATAATCACTAGACTTGGCATATTAGAGTCTAATTAGGAAAAAAAAAACACGCAAACACTTAAAAATATGTAGTAGGGCACTTAATTCTGGGAGTTAGTTACAAAGGTGATATGAATTTGGGGAAGTCCTAAGTGGGGAGGATGAAATAACCCAAAGATCAGCGAGAGCAGGACACTCCTGTAACATTAGACTGGAGGGATGAAAAGATGGCACTCCTAGAAACCAGAAGTCATCCTTTCTAAGTTGGAAACACAATGGGCCAGAGAGAAACAAGCTTGAATCACAGAGAAGCCACAGTTGAATAAACTGCCCAGCAAAGATGAGGGCACCAGCAACTGTTTTTTCCTTCCCGCTGTCTTCCAAGATTTCACCAGTGTCTTCTCTGTTCAACAAAGTGAGAAGCTAACTAACAAGGGATCCTGGGAAAAACTTCAGAAGAGGTGAAATCTTCCATGAAGAACAGGAGAGAAGAGCAGACTGGGTGCAAATAGACCTAGGACTGGCACAATCTGTTACCAAAGTCTTAAAAGCAACGTGTGTAATCTAGAGGATACTTATGTGTTTATGCAGAGATGGCAAATAGCCATGGCATAGAAAATAGACTATCTGGGAACACAGAAGAAAGGAAAATTGTTATTATGGCCTAGGGTTAATAGATGTCAAAATTAACACTGACTTAAATGCCAAGGTAAGTATTTCTAGTGAATTACTAATACTGGTCTGTGCTATTTATTACGTATACACCTTAAATATAATGAGCTATTATATAATAACCTATATATATATATATATACATATATATACACATATGTATATATAATAAACTTTTGAATGAAAAAAGGATATATATAGCTGCCCATTAATGGAGGATATGAGAAAATAAATTGTGAAAAAAAATGTAAAGTAAGGGATTTCCCTAGGGGTTCAGTGTTGAAGAATCAGCCTGCCAACTCAGACACAGGTTATACAGGTTCCATCTCTGAGCTGGGAGGATCCCCTGGAGAAGGAAATCACAACCTGCTCCAGTATTGTTGCCTGGGAAATCCCATGGAGAGAGAAGCCTAATGGAGTCCCAAAAGAGTTCGACACGACTTAGTGACAAACAACATTTGAGGTACTTTATTGATTTACAAATGTGGAGAAGCCACTGAGATAGCTGAGGTATAAAAGTGAAGACAAAAAAAAATTAAACAGCCTAAATCCAGATGTATAAATGAAGAGCAAAGCTGCTGATTCTTGTGCATTCAAGGTCACCACTCATTCTGATGACTTTCATTCAGAATCAGTGAAGATAATAAATCCTGCAGAATCTTGAACTGATAACTATTCTATTGCCTAATATACATTTTCATATGCTAAAGAAAATGAACTTGGGATGTAAAAACATATCTTGTATTTTTTGCTAATTGTGAATCACATTGTATCATAATATTTTATTTCCATTAAACAAGATGAAAATTCATTTGAAATATTTAAATATTCTAGTTTGGAATTAACCTTCCCGCTGTCTTCCAAGATTTCACCAGTGTCTTCTCTGTTCAACAAAGTGAGAAGCTAACTAACAAGGGATCCTGGGAAAAACTTCAGAAGAGGTGAAATCTTCCATGAAGAACAGGAGAGAAGAGCAGACTGGGTGCAAATAGACCTAGGACTGGCACAATCTGTTACCAAAGTCTTAAAAGCAACGTGTGTAATCTAGAGGATACTTATGTGTTTATGCAGAGATGGCAAATAGCCATGGCATAGAAAATAGACTATCTGGGAACACAGAAGAAAGGAAAATTGTTATTATGGCCTAGGGTTAATAGATGTCAAAATTAACACTGACTTAAATGCCAAGGTAAGTATTTCTAGTGAATTACTAATACTGGTCTGTGCTATTTATTACGTATACACCTTAAATATAATGAGCTATTATATAATAACCTATATATATATATATATACATATATATACACATATGTATATATAATAAACTTTTGAATGAAAAAAGGATATATATAGCTGCCCATTAATGGAGGATATGAGAAAATAAATTGTGAAAAAAAATGTAAAGTAAGGGATTTCCCTAGGGGTTCAGTGTTGAAGAATCAGCCTGCCAACTCAGACACAGGTTATACAGGTTCCATCTCTGAGCTGGGAGGATCCCCTGGAGAAGGAAATCACAACCTGCTCCAGTATTGTTGCCTGGGAAATCCCATGGAGAGAGAAGCCTAATGGAGTCCCAAAAGAGTTCGACACGACTTAGTGACAAACAACATTTGAGGTACTTTATTGATTTACAAATGTGGAGAAGCCACTGAGATAGCTGAGGTATAAAAGTGAAGACAAAAAAAAATTAAACAGCCTAAATCCAGATGTATAAATGAAGAGCAAAGCTGCTGATTCTTGTGCATTCAAGGTCACCACTCATTCTGATGACTTTCATTCAGAATCAGTGAAGATAATAAATCCTGCAGAATCTTGAACTGATAACTATTCTATTGCCTAATATACATTTTCATATGCTAAAGAAAATGAACTTGGGATGTAAAAACATATCTTGTATTTTTTGCTAATTGTGAATCACATTGTATCATAATATTTTATTTCCATTAAACAAGATGAAAATTCATTTGAAATATTTAAATATTCTAGTTTGGAATTAAGCTTGCCCTTGTTATACTACAATGACTTAACTTTGTAGGTTCCTCAGAATAGAAACACCAGTGAACCAGTATTTTCTTTTTTTTTTTGGTACTCAAGAGTCATACACAACTCTTCAAGACAATTATGGGGGGTGGGGGAGTTCTATAGCATAGAAACTCAGTGTCAACGGAATTAGGAACCAAATGCTTTTATGTATACAGTAAATTTTTGCATTGACACATTTTGTGCCTTTATGGAGAAAACATCAGGTGGATCACAAATGTTTTAGATTAGCTTGGATGATTCAGTAGATGTACCCAGTTATTATAATTAGCAACATTTAGTCTGAGGCTTACAGAAAGAAAAAATACAAAACTAATGCTCTAGGTTAGAAATGAAATTAAAAATAGGAAATAAATATTTACTTAATGTAGAGTCAATGTTCTAGCAGTTACATGGGATCGTTTATTATTAGAGATGAAGCTTTTAAAGTAAGGCTACACAAAGCATATGAATTTCAAGTAAAAATTCTTTGAGATTAAAATAGTTGTAATTATAATAAAGGTCTTCTCTGCTATATTTGCATTCTAAAGGATTAGAAATATGGCTATCATCCTACACTGATTTGGAAGTTGACTTGGAAGTCCTATATTTTTGTCAAACAGCTTGCAAATGAACTTTGCAATCATGTAAAGTGCAAGGCAATAATAAGTGGAAATAATTATCACTGCTCACTTATTTTCAGTGAATACGCCCACATTTGTCTCCTTCAGGGTTACATAGAAAAAACATTGACAAGTATATAACTCTTTCTTTCAACCTAAACTGAAAGGCTCTATTATTGCTGACCTTTCTTTTATTTTTTCTTTCTTGAAAATTATAAAAGACCACTTATAACAGACTAAATCCAGATGTATAAATGAAGAGCAAAGCTGCTGATTCTTGTGCATTCAAGGTCACCACTCATTCTGATGACTTTCATTCAGAATCAGTGAAGATAATAAATCCTGCAGAATCTTGAACTGATAACTATTCTATTGCCTAATATACATTTTCATATGCTAAAGAAAATGAACTTGGGATGTAAAAACATATCTTGTATTTTTTGCTAATTGTGAATCACATTGTATCATAATATTTTATTTCCATTAAACAAGATGAAAATTCATTTGAAATATTTAAATATTCTAGTTTGGAATTAAGCTTGCCCTTGTTATACTACAATGACTTAACTTTGTAGGTTCCTCAGAATAGAAACACCAGTGAACCAGTATTTTCTTTTTTTTTTTGGTACTCAAGAGTCATACACAACTCTTCAAGACAATTATGGGGGGTGGGGGAGTTCTATAGCATAGAAACTCAGTGTCAACGGAATTAGGAACCAAATGCTTTTATGTATACAGTAAATTTTTGCATTGACACATTTTGTGCCTTTATGGAGAAAACATCAGGTGGATCACAAATGTTTTAGATTAGCTTGGATGATTCAGTAGATGTACCCAGTTATTATAATTAGCAACATTTAGTCTGAGGCTTACAGAAAGAAAAAATACAAAACTAATGCTCTAGGTTAGAAATGAAATTAAAAATAGGAAATAAATATTTACTTAATGTAGAGTCAATGTTCTAGCAGTTACATGGGATCGTTTATTATTAGAGATGAAGCTTTTAAAGTAAGGCTACACAAAGCATATGAATTTCAAGTAAAAATTCTTTGAGATTAAAATAGTTGTAATTATAATAAAGGTCTTCTCTGCTATATTTGCATTCTAAAGGATTAGAAATATGGCTATCATCCTACACTGATTTGGAAGTTGACTTGGAAGTCCTATATTTTTGTCAAACAGCTTGCAAATGAACTTTGCAATCATGTAAAGTGCAAGGCAATAATAAGTGGAAATAATTATCACTGCTCACTTATTTTCAGTGAATACGCCCACATTTGTCTCCTTCAGGGTTACATAGAAAAAACATTGACAAGTATATAACTCTTTCTTTCAACCTAAACTGAAAGGCTCTATTATTGCTGACCTTTCTTTTATTTTTTCTTTCTTGAAAATTATAAAAAGACCACTTGAATTTCTCAGTACATTTAGTGTTGCCTAAATAAGAATATATCACTCTATGAAGTGTGAGGAAATTTCCAAAACATTGATCAGTTTATAGTCTTTAGGTAAAATGTGTCCCTTTTAAATATCTTTCTAAATCTGTTTCCTCTAGAATATGTAATGTGAAGTGAAATTTCTTGTTATAAAGTGCCACTAATTACATGCCACCATAACTGTGCATTTTGTTTTATTGTATTCCTTAGGTTTAAATGGTCTCTAATGTGTTCAAAGTTAATATTTGATGAAAACTTGTTAATATTTAAATAGTTTGCCTGATGCAGTCATTTCTACTAAAAATGGCAGTATATCAGATGATCATCTTTTGCGTAAATAAAGAGAAAATCTCTAATGGCTTTTTCTTAGGTCAACTGGTTTGCTATGTTCAGGACTTTAGATTTTTCAGGTCACAAGTATGATATGAATTTGAATATGTTTACAATCTTCACCTTTTCCTTTTGAATGTGATTTTTATTATCTTTTAGAGATTTTAATTTGCTGTCAGCCTACAATTTTTTAATAGTAAAAATTTACTTTTCCTGAGTTTACCAATAAAATATAAAATATAATTTTATATTCTGATTTATATGGATTCCAATCATTTATTAAGGCAGCAATGTGTCAGTAACTCACTAGAGTGCTCCATGACTTTTTAGAGAAGAGTTATGATTTTAATAAGATAATGCAAGGAAAATTTAAATTGTTTTCCATTGTAAAGGTAGAACATTGTGATTTAGAGCAATTAAGGATCCCTATGAGAGAGAACTTCATCTATAGAGCAAGGAGTATAGTCATATGGTCCACATGAAAGATCTGAGCATCAGAAAGTCTGAAATTCCTTGGACTCTGATTTACTTAGGTTCTTTGGAATCATGTTTCATAATTTGCTGTTAAAAATAAGTTGGCTAGTGTTTTTTTTTTTTTTTTTTTTTTTTTAGTGTCAAATATCAAATTTGTTTTCATCCTTTACCTAATACACAGCCAGATTGGGGTGGAGGGAATAGATGACACTTGCCATATAAATCTTTCTCTATTTTTGTTTTCACTTTTGGAGTACTTAAGTTTTCTGAAGAAACAAAAAGGAATAATCAAATGGACCTCTTTTGCCTCTTTGCAACTAGCTAGGGTTTGAAATTTGAGAGTAAACATCTCTCTTGACTTTCATAGCTAATCCACTTTCTGGTATCTCCTTAGACTAGGGGCGCTCCTCTTATAAAGCATAGTGATGCATCAGTAATATATTTACATTTTATATTTCTAAAGAATTTTCACTTGAAAATCCATATCAATATCGTAAATATACATGAAGAGCTTGACAGAAAAAAGCCTGCTGTTTTGAATAGTAATTTTCAAAGCACTCTTTTGTACATTATTCCATTTGTTACTAAAAGTTATAGAATGTCTCATGAATATAGATTAGAAAAGATGTACTTTACAGAGGAAGAAATTGAAAACTCAAGAGAATTTTTTTTTTAAATAGATGGAATACTCTTAGAAATGTGTTGTTTTGGTTTTGGATTGAAGACATTGCACCAGATATTTACTAGCTCATAGTTCTTAGAAATCCCTGTGAAACTGATCCTGCTGGCCCATGATGTGAATTTTCTCTCCTTGAGAATTTTTTATCACCTGTGGAAATATTAACTTTCCTCTAGAATTCCACAACTGGAAAGAATCTCTCCTTTTCCTCCTGGCTTTTTTCATCATTAAGATTTTTGCCTCCTATTTTAGGAATGAGGAATTATTTCTATATATGTTCCCCCTAGACTGTGATGTCCAAGACCAGGATTGATTTATTTCTTGTCTTTCACAACATCTAGAAACTGATTTTTTTTATAGTACTTTATATGTATTGTATTTGCTCATTTAATAAAACATGCCACTATGATTTTGAACATCTCTAAGAAAGGAAACTAATGGGAGATTTTGGATGAAATAAACATAGCAAAAGCATAAAAGGATGATCAAAAATCTAGTAGTAAATGCTTTACCAAATTCTCTAACAATCTAGGCAAAAAGACCAGTATCTAAACTGAAAAGAAGTTTGTAGGAATATAAGGTAAACAGTTATAGTAAGAACAAATGGAAAAGTCTTTACCTAAGGACTTAAATGGAAGTCTTTATTAAAGGCCAGTTGAAAAATCTACATTTGAACATGTCCAATGGTGATGTGATGTGGGATACTTTATGGAAGCTGACTGACTTTATTTGGACTATAAAATCTACAGAGAAAAAAGATATTTCTGTGATGTGTTCATTCCATTAAATAGATGGAATGAGCGGAAAATGGCTCTTACATGACATGCTGAGAGCTCTTAAGGAAAAACTACATGCTAGAACTGGTATGAAATCCTCCTAATTGGGCTACATTTTGGTGATGGGAAATTAGAGTTAAGAAGCATATTGTTACATTTATTTATGTCTTGTAAGTCATTTTTTAAAAATGTAGTACCATTAGAAATACAAAGTTTCTTAACTCCTAAAATAATAAACAGGCAAACATCTATCCTTGAGGATATTTGTCTATAGCAAGAAGATAAAGGGACTGATAGCACTGCTTTGGTCATAGTCATGCATATTCCTAAGATTTCCTAATCATAACCTTATGGTCTATACATATTACATATGTGAAAATGTTCCTGAATGTCTCACTTGCACCCTGAATGACTGCATAATGATTGAGTTACAGCATTATGTAGTAATCTTGTCTCATTTAAATCAAGTAGATCAGAGGACTTATCCATGACCTAAGCAAAGGCAAACCCACCTTTAAAAGTCTAAAATAACTTGAAGTTTGGCACTATAGATATTCCACAGTATTAATTCAAAATTTCTTCTACTCTTTCAGATAGATCCCTTTATTCCAATGACACTCAATGGTTAGTATAGTTGGAAAATTTTCAGGGAAATCTGGAATCTTTTTCTGAAGTCTTTACAATATGTTGTAGCTCAAGAATGTTAAACTTTACTATTTATTTGATATCACAGTCATCAGTACATTCAAGAGTTCATATATTTATTATCATCAGAGAGATTAGACAGTGCCTTTTAGAAAGATTTGTAGAGAATATGGAAACAGTAATGGGAGATTTTGGATGAAATAAACATAGCAAAAGCATAAAAGGATGATCAAAAATCTAGTAGTAAATGCTTTACCAAATTCTCTAACAATCTAGGCAAAAAGACCAGTATCTAAACTGAAAAGAAGTTTGTAGGAATATAAGGTAAACAGTTATAGTAAGAACAAATGGAAAAGTCTTTACCTAAGGACTTAAATGGAAGTCTTTATTAAAGGCCAGTTGAAAAATCTACATTTGAACATGTCCAATGGTGATGTGATGTGGGATACTTTATGGAAGCTGACTGACTTTATTTGGACTATAAAATCTACAGAGAAAAAAGATATTTCTGTGATGTGTTCATTCCATTAAATAGATGGAATGAGCGGAAAATGGCTCTTACATGACATGCTGAGAGCTCTTAAGGAAAAACTACATGCTAGAACTGGTATGAAATCCTCCTAATTGGGCTACATTTTGGTGATGGGAAATTAGAGTTAAGAAGCATATTGTTACATTTATTTATGTCTTGTAAGTCATTTTTTAAAAATGTAGTACCATTAGAAATACAAAGTTTCTTAACTCCTAAAATAATAAACAGGCAAACATCTATCCTTGAGGATATTTGTCTATAGCAAGAAGATAAAGGGACTGATAGCACTGCTTTGGCCATAGTCATGCATATTCCTAAGATTTCCTAATCATAACCTTATGGTCTATACATATTACATATGTGAAAATGTTCCTGAATGTCTCACTTGCACCCTGAATGACTGCATAATGATTGAGTTACAGCATTATGTAGTAATCTTGTCTCATTTAAATCAAGTAGATCAGAGGACTTATCCATGACCTAAGCAAAGGCAAACCCACCTTTAAAAGTCTAAAATAACTTGAAGTTTGGCACTATAGATATTCCACAGTATTAATTCAAAATTTCTTCTACTCTTTCAGATAGATCCCTTTATTCCAATGACACTCAATGGTTAGTATAGTTGGAAAATTTTCAGGGAAATCTGGAATCTTTTTCTGAAGTCTTTACAATATGTTGTAGCTCAAGAATGTTAAACTTTACTATTTATTTGATATCACAGTCATCAGTACATTCAAGAGTTCATATATTTATTATCATCAGAGAGATTAGAAGTCCTTAGCTGCCTTTTAGCAAATATTATGTCTCTCTCTTTTTCTGCAAAGTTCAGAGGTTTTTAAGACACTTCATTATTCCCATGACATTATTACAACAGTTCTTAAACATTCCAAAAAAGAATATTGATAACACCAAGAGGCATCTGGTCATAAGCAGATGTCTTCTAGGCAACATAATTTGCGTGTTGAGAATCCTCAGGGAAGACCAACATATGATTCACATCTAAAGGCTTTCCTAAATATCTGGTAGAAATTGACATAAAGATTACCATTTATATGAAACAAGTGTTTACTATTTTAAACATTATAGTTGACATGCTATTTAAAAAGCATGATAGAACAAAAGCATTTAAAAAACCTGTTAGTGTTTTAAAACTATTTAGCATTAAATCAAGACAGTCTTTTTAGTGGTTTGGCATTCATTCATGTATGTCAGTTATTTCAAAAGATGTCTAATCTGTAGTTTGTATAGTTTATACATAATTTAAGTTAATTCATCTGAATTAATTTCCAATCACTAGCACTTGAACAAAAGTACTTTACAGTGACTCAAATATATACTAGTGATTTATAGTTATTTGTATTCACATATAATTATGATTTTAAGTGTTTGATATGGTTCCTTCATCTGGTAAATTGTTTATTAATATTCAAAGTGATAGCATGAAACACAAAATATTAAATAAGGCATCAAAAATCACAGACTTTTGAACTTTCTTTAGGGGCTTACTAGTACAAAATAATGTAGAGAAGTTTTTAACACATCAGACTGCTAAACAAATACCAGTCTTTGCTGGGGTACTGGCAAGGATAGGGAATTCACTACCTGACAAGACATTCTACTTCATTACTGTATAGCTTTAATATTAGGTAATCCTTACATTAAATAAAATTGCAAAGATATTTTATGCAGAGGTTATTTGGCTATAAGATTATAACTGCATTACTTCTTCTTGATACTATTACTGTTAAGTGCTAGGCACCAGGTCAAACAATTATGGGCCTTTGATGGGTATGGGCCATTGAGGATTTCCTTACTGCATGACCTAAAGTTCTAATGTGCATGTGAAATCTCCAAAAGTAGAAAATGGCATGTTTCATCTATTAGACTGTGTCTGACCCAAAGTCACAGCTAGTAGATCATCTTCTTCCACAAAATAGCAATTGGGGGAATACTAGGAAATAGAGTTATTCTGTTCCTGGAGTCCCTTGTTCCTGCCTACTTTCTCCTAAGGTTGGAGATGCATTTGGGTCTGGGGTGGATGGCTTTGTTGGCTATCAGCCAGCATCAGTCTTAATTGAAAGATGTCCGTTTTAATGAATTGTTTTAATAAGGCACAGCCATGCCTCAAAGTGAAAATGTTAGTTGCTCCAACATGTCTGACTCTTGTTATCCCAAGGACTATAGCCCACGAGGCTACTCTCTCCATGAAATTCTCCAGACAAGAATACTGTAGTGGGTTGCCATTTCTTTCTCTCGGGGCTCTTTCCAACCCAGAGATTAACCCCGGGTTTCCTATTGCTGGCAGATTTTTTACCATATGAGTCACCAGAGAAGCCTCATCTTTTTAAATATGTTCACTACTTTGCATGAATATCCTTAGTGTCTTAATGCAAATATTGAAGACAGAAGGAAGGAATATAAAAGAGATATTTTGGACCAATCACTAGCACTTGAACAAAAGTACTTTACAGTGACTCAAATATATACTAGTGATTTATAGTTATTTGTATTCACATATAATTATGATTTTAAGTGTTTGATATGGTTCCTTCATCTGGTAAATTGTTTATTAATATTCAAAGTGATAGCATGAAACACAAAATATTAAATAAGGCATCAAAAATCACAGACTTTTGAACTTTCTTTAGGGGCTTACTAGTACAAAATAATGTAGAGAAGTTTTTAACACATCAGACTGCTAAACAAATACCAGTCTTTGCTGGGGTACTGGCAAGGATAGGGAATTCACTACCTGACAAGACATTCTACTTCATTACTGTATAGCTTTAATATTAGGTAATCCTTACATTAAATAAAATTGCAAAGATATTTTATGCAGAGGTTATTTGGCTATAAGATTATAACTGCATTACTTCTTCTTGATACTATTACTGTTAAGTGCTAGGCACCAGGTCAAACAATTATGGGCCTTTGATGGGTATGGGCCATTGAGGATTTCCTTACTGCATGACCTAAAGTTCTAATGTGCATGTGAAATCTCCAAAAGTAGAAAATGGCATGTTTCATCTATTAGACTGTGTCTGACCCAAAGTCACAGCTAGTAGATCATCTTCTTCCACAAAATAGCAATTGGGGGAATACTAGGAAATAGAGTTATTCTGTTCCTGGAGTCCCTTGTTCCTGCCTACTTTCTCCTAAGGTTGGAGATGCATTTGGGTCTGGGGTGGATGGCTTTGTTGGCTATCAGCCAGCATCAGTCTTAATTGAAAGATGTCCGTTTTAATGAATTGTTTTAATAAGGCACAGCCATGCCTCAAAGTGAAAATGTTAGTTGCTCCAACATGTCTGACTCTTGTTATCCCAAGGACTATAGCCCACGAGGCTACTCTCTCCATGAAATTCTCCAGACAAGAATACTGTAGTGGGTTGCCATTTCTTTCTCTCGGGGCTCTTTCCAACCCAGAGATTAACCCCGGGTTTCCTATTGCTGGCAGATTTTTTACCATATGAGTCACCAGAGAAGCCTCATCTTTTTAAATATGTTCACTACTTTGCATGAATATCCTTAGTGTCTTAATGCAAATATTGAAGACAGAAGGAAGGAATATAAAAGAGATATTTTGGAGTAGGAAAAAAAAAAAATTCCTAATGGCTCTCTTCTCCTGTCACATTCAGAAACAAACTAGCCATCTTTTTCTGTTTTAATAAGAATGTATTCTGTTTGAAAAGATTTTACTGGTGGTATATTTTACTGAATTAATACAAAATTGTAAATTATATAATGAGGAAAATGTCATGCATTTTTTAACTTTTAAATTTTATGTAGAATTTCTAGGAAGAAAATATGAAATGAATCAAATAGGTTTGGCTCAATGTTATAAAATCCTCACAATGATTTTATCTAAAGTATTTACTTGCTAAGAGGAATGCTTTAACAGATTTTATGATAAAATGTTTATTTCATTTTAAAATAGAAGCTGAATACTATCAGGCTTATTATTCATCACAGTAGATAGAAATTTACTGACCCTGAAAAGGATTATTTTGTGAATGTATATTTGTAATTATTTGGTTTAAAAAGTTCATTCCAGTAAGCACACATGGGAAGCTTATGGCTCCCATTCGTAAATAGGTGACATAACTTATTGTAATGCTCAATTATCTCTGGTCCATGAATTGTTCAATTATGCAAGCACTCATCGGTCGTAATAAATACTCATTAAGGTGTGCATCTTTGCCAAAAATACAAATTTTCTGTATTTTTACTACATATGAATGCAGTAAACTCCAGAGAAATGGATGAACAGTACCAATAAAACTTCTGAAATCTAGATATTATTTGAAAAATTAGACGCCCATTAAATAGCAATAAAATGGGTTTGTTTAGGAAAATGCATAAAATTATCTTGTTATGTACATTCCCTGATCGAGAGTAATAAATGAAACCTCATATTAGCATCCAAGTCCTATTTTTTTTTAAAGGAGAAGTGGTCAAGGGTGAAAGAAATAAGCGTATCACTCAAGTCCTAAGTTAGAATAATAAATAACACACAGGCTTGCCCTATAAGTTCTTCAAACTAAAAAAAGAGGAGAGTTCATGCATCTCATTTAAACTTCAAAGCAAGTTTCTCTGTTTTATGTTTAAACCAAAGCTTTCAAGAATGGAGGCCAGGTTTCCTTTACAATTTAAAATTCAAAGAGCACCACTTTGAAATTTAATAGAGCAGTGTTTGCTAAAGTAAACATTTTAGTCACAGTGACGGCAGATGCCTCCATGCATCCACAGTCTTTTCTGCAAGTATTAAATCAGTGCTTCAAACCATTGGAATGTCTCTTCCCCAACAACCATTCAAAAAAGATACAGATTTCATGGACAGCAGAGTTCCCCTTCTCCAAACAAAATGCACCTTTAAGCATTAAAGTAATTTTGAGACTTAGAAACTACCAATGGCACTTTCTAAAGCTCTGTTTTAGGAAAATCTAATAGGAAAACTGAAAAAGAGGATCACAGATTTTTGTTAAAGACTTTTACTATCGCCTGGAAAACCCCATCTTCAACCACATTTGCATGGTGAAAATAAAGGCCCAGAGAAGGAAGAGAGAGAAGTCGGTTAGACAAGCATTTATGGTGACAAACACGTGGTATGAGAAGCCTTTTGTATTGTCATAAAATGGGTTACTAACACTGTGTAGATGCAAGGCACTGTTTCTTTTACAATGCATACCTAATCCAATTACAGAGAAAGAAGGGTGGAAATTCTCTTCTTATTGAGAGCTAAACCAGCTTACTAAACCATGTAATTTTTTTCCAGTAAGCCTAGAACATAAACATGTATATGTATTAACTTTTATCCATGCATTGACTACAACATGTTATCAAACATCTTTTCTATTCCTGGTGACTACTCATTGTTTTAAATTTTCCAATTATATGTTATTCAGAATATATTTAGATAGAACAAGAAAGTGCAAAATTAATGGTAAAAGAATTTAGAAATCCAGTGGTCTAGAAAACACATTAGAAAAATGTTATTGTTCTACTTCCATTAGTTTATTTTTCAGGATCTTTATCCATATACTATATAATCCAAATCAATTTGCTAAGTTATAAAACTATTAACAGATTTTCCAAATCACAATTAGAATTTTTCTTACTACTTTAATTATGTCTAGCTAAAACATATTTTGATTATTTTTTATGAAATACTGTATTTAGAAACACATATATAGTATAATATCCATATTTTAATGATGGTCTATAAATAAGAATAGGAACAACCTCTTTTCTATTTATATTCATTTGTATTAAGACTAATAAAGATAAACTTCCTAATTTTTCGTGTTAGTTGCATAACCCTTGACTTCTCAGTTACAAGTATGCCTTGATCTCTAGAAATGTTAACTCCTTTCAACCCATGGTGTGTTTAAATACATTGTCTATAATGACATATGAACTTTTCTTCAAATGAAATTCAACTGTAAGAGCAAAAAAAAAAAGGAGCCATATTTCTAAATATGCAAGAGGCAAATTCAAATGCATTCTTCTGTTTGTTGTGCTATCAACTGAATATGTTTTTTCCCCCTGGCACAATAATTGTAGCATTACAGTTTTCTGGCAACAAATGGCTGCTGGGGGTCACCAAATGTCTCTGATTTGCTACAGCGTTTAATCTTCCACAAAAGCTGTTTACTGCTTCGTATACACTGAACGCCAGGAATGTTATCCTTTAAATCATGCCTAACTGCTAATTAATGGATGTATAAATGTCTAACAGCCAAGTCTTTAAAGTAGAACCATGAGTGAATGAATACAGCAGACATTCTGCACATAACTAAAATAGACTTCTGATGAACCATAAACTCTGATTTTTCAATAAGCTATTGTTGTGCTGTGTATCTAACCATGATTTTTGCAATTAAGTCTTTTTCTTATCCATGCATTGACTACAACATGTTATCAAACATCTTTTTTTTTATTCCTGGTGACTACTCATTGTTTTAAATTTTCCAATTATATGTTATTCAGAATATATTTAGATAGAACAAGAAAGTGCAAAATTAATGGTAAAAGAATTTAGAAATCCAGTGGTCTAGAAAACACATTAGAAAAATGTTATTGTTCTACTTCCATTAGTTTATTTTTCAGGATCTTTATCCATATACTATATAATCCAAATCAATTTGCTAAGTTATAAAACTATTAACAGATTTTCCAAATCACAATTAGAATTTTTCTTACTACTTTAATTATGTCTAGCTAAAACATATTTTGATTATTTTTTATGAAATACTGTATTTAGAAACACATATATAGTATAATATCCATATTTTAATGATGGTCTATAAATAAGAATAGGAACAACCTCTTTTCTATTTATATTCATTTGTATTAAGACTAATAAAGATAAACTTCCTAATTTTTCGTGTTAGTTGCATAACCCTTGACTTCTCAGTTACAAGTATGCCTTGATCTCTAGAAATGTTAACTCCTTTCAACCCATGGTGTGTTTAAATACATTGTCTATAATGACATATGAACTTTTCTTCAAATGAAATTCAACTGTAAGAGCAAAAAAAAAAAAAGGAGCCATATTTCTAAATATGCAAGAGGCAAATTCAAATGCATTCTTCTGTTTGTTGTGCTATCAACTGAATATGTTTTTTCCCCCTGGCACAATAATTGTAGCATTACAGTTTTCTGGCAACAAATGGCTGCTGGGGGTCACCAAATGTCTCTGATTTGCTACAGCGTTTAATCTTCCACAAAAGCTGTTTACTGCTTCGTATACACTGAACGCCAGGAATGTTATCCTTTAAATCATGCCTAACTGCTAATTAATGGATGTATAAATGTCTAACAGCCAAGTCTTTAAAGTAGAACCATGAGTGAATGAATACAGCAGACATTCTGCACATAACTAAAATAGACTTCTGATGAACCATAAACTCTGATTTTTCAATAAGCTATTGTTGTGCTGTGTATCTAACCAGATTGAAGTATATTTGAGAAATTTGCTTTAAAGCCATTTGAAAGTGAAAATACATTAGTAGTTCCAGAAGGTCTCAGCCGTGCATTATTAGGTTACAGGGCTGCATTTCTGTCTCTTCTGTGTTTCTCTTGGATGTCTACATTTTGGAAGCAAAAGAAAGGCTCAAGGTTCTGAACTGAATGCCCAGAGTTGACATCATGTCATTCTAAGATTTTTGTCACCATACGTTCTTAAGCTTTCTTTTCTAAAAGAAACAGAACTTACTTTCGAAGTTATTTCTTGTATATCATTTTTTCTTGATTATGTGCAGCCATCATTGGCTGTAACACAATAATTTAAAGAAATCACCTACGTAATATTTACTGCATTCACTGTGTGTCAGGCACCATACTAAGCACTTTCACATGCATTAGTTCATGTAGCCCTAAAAACTATGCTTCCTACTATAAAGGAGTTTTAAGTAATCTTCAGAATCCAGATGAAGGTCAGTGGGTTAGGAATTTAGAAATTTGCTCTGGGTTTCCCAGTTTGCTAAAGCAATCATAATTGTAAACAAACTAAGCCTTAGCTGATACCAGGTCCTTTCGCCACGAGGTTCTATACAATGTCACTCTCCCATTAGTCTTGATTTTATGTATATGGTAATACTTTACCAAGTTTTTACATTACAACCAGAAAAAACTGCTAGAATATAAAGAGTAAATACTCCCGGCTAGCAAAGGGAGGGAAAAGACATGAATAAACCGACAAATGCAGAAGAAACGAATCGAAAGGGGATGACTCCAACTTTCCAAAGTAGTTCAGAAATCTTGATTAGCCTCTCATTTTAGGGATTATCTTCAAATTCAGACAGTGATAGAAAGGTAAATTAAATGTAACAGACAAAATCTAGAGTGCCATTCTCTACCTGCTGAAGCATGAAGGGCAAAAAGACTCTGACATCATTAAATAGGGACTAAAATTCCACCTCTAACATGTCTTAATTATTTGCCCCTAGGAAATTTCATTTGCTTCTCAAGCCTTCTCCTTATCTTTCAAACAAAACTTCTAAAATTATTGTGGGAATTATAATAAGCATATATCTACCAGATAAATGAAATAAATAATTTAGAATCAAAAACTCTGATTTCAGGTCTGGCTCTGCCAGAGATTACTGATGCACTATCAGTCAAGTTACCGAAGCAATCTTTTCTCCAACAGCAGAAAGGCATTAGCTCATTTTATATAGGATGCTGTAGGATTCAATGACATAGTATTTGTAAAGTCATCCATAAAAGGAAAAGTTAACAATTATCATTACTTGTTTATTGATCTTGTCCTCCAAGCCATCTTAAATGCCTTCCTTTTAAGCTACCAGGCATCCCATAGCTACTCTTCCTATTTTCTAAAATTTTATATATATATATATATATATGTATGTATGTATGTATACACACGCACACACACACATATATATACCATTCTGCTAATAATTCTCAGTCCATTAATAGAATGACTGTGACTTAATTATGCAAGGATATTTTTTCACCTGAAATGTATTTTTATTTGGCAAAATTTAGCCAGAGGTGCAAAATAAAGTTAAAAAAAGGAAACAACTGAGGGAAGGTGAGTACAATGAAAATAATTCTGCTCTGTGAAATGGTATAACTCACAAGGCTAGTTCTGTGGAAGAGGAACAAGACAGGCACATGTCACTGTACATCAAACCAAGAAAGGACATCTGAGAAATGACAGAGAGGAAAACACCACATTTGAAGCTGGCAATAGCAGCAGCAGTTCTAAATGTGAATAACGTATGAAATGGTATATGTTTGTGTGTGTGTGTGTGTGTGTGCACGCATGCGTTGTGAGTTTCTGTTAGCTTGGAATAAGAACAGCTCCATCTGAGTGAATTCCTTTAGTCTGAGAGGCACAGTCTTTCTTTACAAATACACGGAAAGCTCTTGACGGGGTGTTTTATATTAAATTAATACTTATTAAATTTGAAAAAGGACTTTGAAACTTTTGGCAAAACACGTACCACATGACAGCAAACATGTTTACATGCATAAAATAGGAACCTTAATATGGACGGTAGCTTCAACATCATCTAGTACGGGACCCACCCAGGTAAGGACAGGTAACCTTTCATGACTTGTGTGTTGAAAATCTCCAAGAAAGGGAATTTGTTATTCAAGTGGCAAGCATTATTCTGATGTAAAAATCCAACTGAAATTTATTCTGAGCTAAATTTTGCCTTCTCAGAACATGACTTTGATCCCAGTTATCTGGAATCTATTTTCCATGACGCTGTTTGCCACATTGTAGAACAGATGCCACTCCCCATTTAATCTTCTCTCCTTTCCAAGTAGTCCTTTCAACAATGTATCAAGTGATCATCCCCAAACTGTTTGCATAGTCTCTTATCAAGGCTCAAGGCTAGTCCTAGTTTATTAATACCCCTGTCTAGCGACGCAGTACAAACATAGCATTTAATATTTGGACTCTTTGGTGCAGCTTACAAAGAGATCATTCTAACCTGTGATTGGGGCTCCAGATTTTATGGATGCAGGCTGAAATGGCTTTAGTTTCATTACCAGTTAAATAAGATTCTTGAGTCATATTGCTTTTGTCATCAGGTAAAACTTTGGTATTTTTCACATTAACCATTAATTTGATAGAACTACCACATCTAGTCTTTAAGCAACTGATTTTTAACATAAATATGTTACTTGCTATTTATTCATAAAAATTTTATCCCAGTGACTCCAGTCAGTTGAGATAAATCTGAATCCTGTTCTGTCATCTGTTGAATACATTCTGTCATCTGCCAATCTGATAAAATGGCTTATTTAAAAGTAACAAAAAACATCTTGCTGGTGTTTATGACGTGTTTTCTCTGGTGCATAGTGTTCCCTTTAGAAATCATATCCATAGAGAAGCAGAAGTGTTCAATTAAATGCAGTGAATAGTTATTAAACATCTGCTTTAGATGTGAAATGGAGATGCCTACCATTGAGGAATGTCGATATAGTTGGTCAGTCAGAAATGCAAACAATGACTCTAAAATGTAGGAAATTTAAAAATAAAACTATCAATATAAAATTCTACAGAGGCAGAGAACAAAGAACAGTTGATTAAGCTGAAGTGAGTATTCACAGAGGCTGTCTTAGAAGAATGAGTAAGCAACTCATATACACAAAAAGTTAAGAAAGTAACTTTCCAGGTAGAAACAGTTCAAGAAAATAAAAATGTCATGGCATAATGCATTAGGCAAACTTTTTCAAATTACTATCCATAGATAACCTGGAGTATATCACATAGTCATACATATATATATATATATATATATATATATATATATATATATATGGAAACTGATTCCTAGATATTTCCCCCAAGTAACTAAAACTACCTCTAGATGGTGACAGAGAAACACTTTGCTGTTTATTATGCATACGATGATTTGATTGATACTTTTGAACTGGGGTGCTAGAGAAAAATCTTGAGAGTCCCTTGGACAGCAAGGAGATGAAAGCAGTCAATCTTAAAGGAAATCAATCCTGAAATATTCATTGGAAGGACTGAAGCAGATTTGTGATATAGAAGGCAAAAATTAGTTCAACTTTTGAAATGTTGAAAATCTTCACTCTTGTTTATAGAAAGATAGCCAGCAAACAACTGGCAACATGAATCTGAAGTTTAGGAGATGTTTCACAATTGGAGAACTAGATTTGAGACCCATCATCAGATGATGGTTGATTCCAAGAAACTAGGATCAAGGAAGTTGCCTGGCAACAGTAACTGAGGTGAGAAAGAAAACAGTGGCTGGTACACAGTTGAGTGGCGGTCATTTTTAAATAAATTGTTCTTCTATTTATTCATAAAATTTTATCCCAGTGACTCCAGTCAGTTGAGATAAATCTGAATCCTGTTCTGTCATCTGTTGAATACATTCTGTCATCTGCCAATCTGATAAAATGGCTTATTTAAAAGTAACAAAAAACATCTTGCTGGTGTTTATGACGTGTTTTCTCTGGTGCATAGTGTTCCCTTTAGAAATCATATCCATAGAGAAGCAGAAGTGTTCAATTAAATGCAGTGAATAGTTATTAAACATCTGCTTTAGATGTGAAATGGAGATGCCTACCATTGAGGAATGTCGATATAGTTGGTCAGTCAGAAATGCAAACAATGACTCTAAAATGTAGGAAATTTAAAAATAAAACTATCAATATAAAATTCTACAGAGGCAGAGAACAAAGAACAGTTGATTAAGCTGAAGTGAGTATTCACAGAGGCTGTCTTAGAAGAATGAGTAAGCAACTCATATACACAAAAAGTTAAGAAAGTAACTTTCCAGGTAGAAACAGTTCAAGAAAATAAAAATGTCATGGCATAATGCATTAGGCAAACTTTTTCAAATTACTATCCATAGATAACCTGGAGTATATCACATAGTCATACATATATATATATATATATATATATATATATATATATATATATGGAAACTGATTCCTAGATATTTCCCCCAAGTAACTAAAACTACCTCTAGATGGTGACAGAGAAACACTTTGCTGTTTATTATGCATACGATGATTTGATTGATACTTTTGAACTGGGGTGCTAGAGAAAAATCTTGAGAGTCCCTTGGACAGCAAGGAGATGAAAGCAGTCAATCTTAAAGGAAATCAATCCTGAAATATTCATTGGAAGGACTGAAGCAGATTTGTGATATAGAAGGCAAAAATTAGTTCAACTTTTGAAATGTTGAAAATCTTCACTCTTGTTTATAGAAAGATAGCCAGCAAACAACTGGCAACATGAATCTGAAGTTTAGGAGATGTTTCACAATTGGAGAACTAGATTTGAGACCCATCATCAGATGATGGTTGATTCCAAGAAACTAGGATCAAGGAAGTTGCCTGGCAACAGTAACTGAGGTGAGAAAGAAAACAGTGGCTGGTACACAGTTGATGTCACTGCTGACAAACAGGGTCAAAATGAAGACTTTAAGGCAGAAGCCTAAGAAGAAACAATGCAGGGGCAAAAGAAGAAACACAAGTAATCATGGTAATGAAAACTGTGAGTGGGAAGAGTTTAAAGAACAATGGTCAGGAGGGTATATTACAGATAAAACAAATTTAACACTGGTTGTGCCCTTAACAATTTAAGATAAAATGAATCTTAAGATGAAATATTTAAGGTGAAAAGTCATTTATTGTTTTTTAAATAATTTTCTAACATTTAGCTGATCATTTAATCTACAATACTAGTTTTCAACAACTCATTTTTAAGATATTTTAAACTTTTATTTCAGGAGTAAATCAGTATCATCTTTATTTCACAAATGTATCAAATAGTAGGATAATTTATGTTCTCACAAATAGGTGAGGTCTTATGGTCTCTGTTCAATAAAGTAGAGCATAGAAAAATCACTGTTTCACTTTTAGAAATATTTCCTTTACTTTTCAGGTCACTAAAATATACAAGAGAACTGAAAAGATGCCACTTTCCATTATAAACAGTGATAACTTTAGGGCTGCTAACAGACAACCCCATTCTTTGTCCCAGAACCTGGTAGGACTGCATTTTCTCCCTCCCTTTGAAGTTAGGTATGATCATGTAACACACTTTGGTCAATAAATGTTAATGAAGTGACAGATTTCACCTCTGGACAGAAGTCTTTGTCACTGTGCAATTCACCATATACATTTCCCTACTACAGCATCCAACGAAGTTCTAGATGCCTAATACATCATCTGACTGGAGTTGAGACTAGTTCCAGGCAAGCAATGACAGGTATGCGGGCAAACAAACCTTTATTGTTTTTGAGTTACTCATTACTTCAACGTGACCTAATACATCCTAATACAAAACCTGTTATATGTTGAGTGCTCTAGTGAGAATTCTAGCCTAATGTTACCCATGGTTCTCACTGCATTCTGAAGTTTAGGAGATGTTTCAATTGGACTGTTTGGCCTTGATTTTCCAAGAAACTAGGATCAAGGAAGTTGCCTGGCAACAGTAACTGAGGTGAGAAAGAAAACAGTGGCTGGTACACAGTTGATGTCACTGCTGACAAACAGGGTCAAAATGAAGACTTTAAGGCAGAAGCCTAAGAAGAAACAATGCAGGGGCAAAAGAAGAAACACAAGTAATCATGGTAATGAAAACTGTGAGTGGGAAGAGTTTAAAGAACAATGGTCAGGAGGGTATATTACAGATAAAACAAATTTAACACTGGTTGTGCCCTTAACAATTTAAGATAAAATGAATCTTAAGATGAAATATTTAAGGTGAAAAGTCATTTATTGTTTTTTAAATAATTTTCTAACATTTAGCTGATCATTTAATCTACAATACTAGTTTTCAACAACTCATTTTTAAGATATTTTAAACTTTTATTTCAGGAGTAAATCAGTATCATCTTTATTTCACAAATGTATCAAATAGTAGGATAATTTATGTTCTCACAAATAGGTGAGGTCTTATGGTCTCTGTTCAATAAAGTAGAGCATAGAAAAATCACTGTTTCACTTTTAGAAATATTTCCTTTACTTTTCAGGTCACTAAAATATACAAGAGAACTGAAAAGATGCCACTTTCCATTATAAACAGTGATAACTTTAGGGCTGCTAACAGACAACCCCATTCTTTGTCCCAGAACCTGGTAGGACTGCATTTTCTCCCTCCCTTTGAAGTTAGGTATGATCATGTAGGTCAATAAATGTTAATGAAGTGACAGATTTCACCTCTGGACAGAAGTCTTTGTCACTGTGCAATTCACCATATACATTTCCCTACTACAGCATCCAACGAAGTTCTAGATGCCTAATACATCATCTGACTGGAGTTGAGACTAGTTCCAGGCAAGCAATGACAGGTATGCGGGCAAACAAACCTTTATTGTTTTTGAGTTACTCATTACTTCAACGTGACCTAATACATCCTAATACAAAACCTGTTATATGTTGAGTGCTCTAGTGAGAATTCTAGCTTGCCTATCATCAGCAGTCCCTACTCCTTATGGTTCTCACTGCATGATTCCAGAGGTCAGACATGGTGGGAAGGTAAAGAGTTTTGTAAAGATAGTAGGGTCATCATTAAAAATTACTGCTTGTGAATCACAGATAAGTGGAGCATACTTTTTCTTAGTAAGGATCTTTTAGATCAGTTGCAAAGTTAGATCAGAAAAGTGACTATAATTCTGTAATTCGTTAACATGTATTAGGTTAACCGAAAAGATTCATTCCAAACAGTGTTGAAACGTTCCTTTCATCTCAGAATTTCTCTGGAATCAAAACAGACAAGGCTGGAGACATAATTGGCCATGTATTCGGCAGTGAAAATCCTCTGGTATGTTTTTCATTGTGAATTCTGACATCTTTCTTATACATGCCAGATAGTGCCTTATTTCAAGACTATATATTCAAACAAATATTGTACAGTCCAGAGTCACATGTCAGTCACTCTGTAAAAACCGTGTTTGAGTTGTTTTTCCTGTTTTGATGATATGTATGCACTGACTAACTCATGTTGGATGGACTCATTTCTCTTAATCGGGTATAAAATTGCAAGAATAATAAATTTTCCAAGTGGAAAAGCTATCTCACAGAAGAGACGTGTGCTCTCCACTGCCTGAACAAGTGGTCTGTGGATCCTTTTCTAGCAGAAACTGTAACACACTGTTGTTCTTATGCTTGTTTCTTGTTCATTACATCTGCTGTACTGTAATTTTAGTACATTGACTTTCCTCATCTCTATTTTCTGTATGATTGCTTACTTCTTAGACTTTCCTCAATTTGAAATGAAAGATGTGTCCAGTAGGATGGAAAGTACATAGTCCAGTTACCCAAAGTCATGGTTAGAAAAAAATATATATGTACATGTGGATATATAATGCATATGCAAATGCATGCTATATATATATACATTTTATAATATTGTTTCTAAGGAATATTAGAAAGAATACATATATTCATTTTTAATGAAATAATAAGCCTAGAAAATATGCATGTGTAATTTACTTCTTATCTGCCACTATCTACTAAACAGGGTACAGAAGGAAATGGAAAATTGAGTATCGTAAGTATAAATATTAGATTAGACAGATTAATTATCTGCATATTTATTTTTTCTTTCTCTCTTATCTATCCATCCTTTTGGAAATATATCAATCACCAGTAACCTGGTGGAACATTAACTATTGCATTTGTGGAGCTTCCCTTAATGCTTTACAAACAAAATTCTGAGTGGGGGAAATGGTATACTTGGTAAACATAAAAGACTTTATTAAGATTTTAGATGACAATAATTTTGTTCTAATTCAGCTATATTTTCTTTCTGTAGTTAATTCATATAGAGAAGTTCTCTTTTAAAAAGAGAAAACTGAAATGTAGGATATTTGCAGGAACGCCCGGACAATTTTCTGATGAGTGACTGACATTTGACAAAACAAGACTTCTCATGCATTGTACAACCCTAGAAGTGTGACTAGTTTGAGACTTGATATAATATAAAGAGGTTGTATGCCTCTTGATTGAATTTCAGACTATATACAAATATTGTCACATGTCAGTCACTCTGTAAAACCGTGTTTGAGTTGTTTTTCCTGTTTTGATGATATGTATGCACTGACTAACTCATGTTGGATGGACTCATTTCTCTTAATCGGGTATAAAATTGCAAGAATAATAAATTTTCCAAGTGGAAAAGCTATCTCACAGAAGAGACGTGTGCTCTCCACTGCCTGAACAAGTGGTCTGTGGATCCTTTTCTAGCAGAAACTGTAACACACTGTTGTTCTTATGCTTGTTTCTTGTTCATTACATCTGCTGTACTGTAATTTTAGTACATTGACTTTCCTCATCTCTATTTTCTGTATGATTGCTTACTTCTTAGACTTTCCTCAATTTGAAATGAAAGATGTGTCCAGTAGGATGGAAAGTACATAGTCCAGTTACCCAAAGTCATGGTTAGAAAAAAATATATATGTACATGTGGATATATAATGCATATGCAAATGCATGCTATATATATATACATTTTATAATATTGTTTCTAAGGAATATTAGAAAGAATACATATATTCATTTTTAATGAAATAATAAGCCTAGAAAATATGCATGTGTAATTTACTTCTTATCTGCCACTATCTACTAAACAGGGTACAGAAGGAAATGGAAAATTGAGTATCGTAAGTATAAATATTAGATTAGACAGATTAATTATCTGCATATTTATTTTTTCTTTCTCTCTTATCTATCCATCCTTTTGGAAATATATCAATCACCAGTAACCTGGTGGAACATTAACTATTGCATTTGTGGAGCTTCCCTTAATGCTTTACAAACAAAATTCTGAGTGGGGGAAATGGTATACTTGGTAAACATAAAAGACTTTATTAAGATTTTAGATGACAATAATTTTGTTCTAATTCAGCTATATTTTCTTTCTGTAGTTAATTCATATAGAGAAGTTCTCTTTTAAAAAGAGAAAACTGAAATGTAGGATATTTGCAGGAACGCCCGGACAATTTTCTGATGAGTGACTGACATTTGACAAAACAAGACTTCTCATGCATTGTACAACCCTAGAAGTGTGACTAGTTTGAGACTTGATATAATATAAAGAGGTTGTATGCCTCTTAACAGATTTCATAATATGAAATATTAATATTTACCAAAATATACTTTCACTGATATTCATCATTAGATATAAAAGTATCAAACTTTAATCTCAAGTCTAATTAATATATATACTGTGAGAAAATGTGTATGCTTTAAAAATGATCATTTATTCTATTTACATTGTGATTGACGCTTACCTGAATTCACAGGGAAAACATACTTTATACATTAATATATTTTATTCTGTGGAATTGATAGAGAATATTTGTTAATAAACCTATAATAATTTAACTCAAAATTATTATTATTTATATAATTTAATTCAGCAGAACTTTTTCACATAGGAAACTGATCAAATTCTCCCTCCTCCTCTGAAACACAGGTACTTAAATTCTGGAAACAGGTGAGAGAATACTCATGGATATTCAGTTTCCACACCAGAGAATCAGGGCCAACTATTTTCAGTACACACAAAGGACTGCATGTTAATAAACTTGGTAGAGAAATAAATCTTCAGAGGCAGATGACTTTAATTTGCTGAACTTACTTATTTGCTAATAATTTACAGTATAAAATTTTGATGAAGTTTAGCCAAAGCTTTCTATTTTCACTAGTCTTTCTCATAGTAAGAGAAGATCATTAAAGTTCTCTCAGATTTTGTAAATTGTAACTTCTCTCTCAAATAGAGCTCCAATAATTTTTTGTTGTTATTTGATAAACAACAATGTGCTTTTAAAGTTTCTCTATGATTAATATTAGCAGACATCATCAATCTCATATACTTTCTAGTATCTGTAAGATAAAGCTACAGAGGAATATCATGGCCTTTAAAAATCAATTTGCTCTTTGCTTTGGGGATAGTTACTTTATGCAATTTGATCACGGAAAATTTATTGTTAAAGGAAAGTCAGCTTGCCAGTTGTTTGTAATCTGGATCACACTGTTGTCTTGTATTTTTATGTAATAATGTTTACTGATTTCTATTTTTTAATTTGAAAAGATCTTATTGTGAACAAGAATTTTATTCAAACTAACCACCATGTATTTGGTATGTCTGGATTTCTTCACAGAGCACATTTTCACCAAAATTTAAAGGCTGATTTTTCTTAAGGGTAAGTTCTATTAATAAGAGAAAAAACTTATTTAAGCATTGAGTACTGATACTTATAACTCTCATAATGGGATATGCCTTTAGGTAAGATCAAACCTCAGAATACTTCATGTTCCTAAGAGAAATTATGCTATTCCCTCTTGATAAAGAGGAGACTTATTATATAATTACCTGTTATTGTGTACATTAATGTGGAAAATTATATTTGACTTGATCATGGTCCTCACTAAAGGATGACAGAATGTTTTCTACTGTGATGGATAGGACTGTGAATATTAAATGAACAGAAGAAATAAAGCCAAGGATAGGCTTCATAAAGACATCAGGTAGTACAACAAGTAAAGAAAGGTATCAGGGTATCAACAAAAAAAATTCAACATAAATTTTGTATCACTTAAGCAAGTTCAGTTCTTTGCCAGGGCATAATAATAGGAAGCAAGTCTAGTGTTTTTATGAATAATTTTCTATTAGTCAAAAAGAGGTTGACCTTTTGAAAGTCTTAGCAAGAGTAAGTTCTACATCAGTGGAAAAGATAATAATTTATGCTCAAAGAGTGGGGTGATACATCAAATACTAATGATGACATTCACTACTCGAATTTCTTATGAGTGCCAAGCACCAATGGAGACTTTAAATACTGTCTCTAGTTTTCTTAACAACATTGGAATGACAATTACCTATATTTCACAGATGAGGGACATAAATTTAAAGAAGCTAAATAAATGACTATGTGGTAGATCTGTGATTATTAGGATTTAGGTCTATCTGACTCCAGACGAGAGCCAGCTAGAGAATTACAGACACCTGCCTATGCTGATAACAGTAGCAGTCGTATGGCTCTATTCACTCATGATCATGACTGTATCTCTTGAGACTATATGTTTGTACAAAATTCTATTTTTTTAAGTTTGAAAAGATCAGCTTGCCAGTTGTTTGTAATCTGGATCACACTGTTGTCTTGTATTTTTATGTAATAATGTTTACTGATTTCTATTTTTTAATTTGAAAAGATCTTATTGTGAACAAGAATTTTATTCAAACTAACCACCATGTATTTGGTATGTCTGGATTTCTTCACAGAGCACATTTTCACCAAAATTTAAAGGCTGATTTTTCTTAAGGGTAAGTTCTATTAATAAGAGAAAAAACTTATTTAAGCATTGAGTACTGATACTTATAACTCTCATAATGGGATATGCCTTTAGGTAAGATCAAACCTCAGAATACTTCATGTTCCTAAGAGAAATTATGCTATTCCCTCTTGATAAAGAGGGAGACTTATTATATAATTACCTGTTATTGTGTACATTAATGTGGAAAATTATATTTGACTTGATCATGGTCCTCACTAAAGGATGACAGAATGTTTTCTACTGTGATGGATAGGACTGTGAATATTAAATGAACAGAAGAAATAAAGCCAAGGATAGGCTTCATAAAGACATCAGGTAGTACAACAAGTAAAGAAAGGTATCAGGGTATCAACAAAAAAAATTCAACATAAATTTTGTATCACTTAAGCAAGTTCAGTTCTTTGCCAGGGCATAATAATAGGAAGCAAGTCTAGTGTTTTTATGAATAATTTTCTATTAGTCAAAAAGAGGTTGACCTTTTGAAAGTCTTAGCAAGAGTAAGTTCTACATCAGTGGAAAAGATAATAATTTATGCTCAAAGAGTGGGGTGATACATCAAATACTAATGATGACATTCACTACTCGAATTTCTTATGAGTGCCAAGCACCAATGGAGACTTTAAATACTGTCTCTAGTTTTCTTAACAACATTGGAATGACAATTACCTATATTTCACAGATGAGGGACATAAATTTAAAGAAGCTAAATAAATGACTATGTGGTAGATCTGTGATTATTAGGATTTAGGTCTATCTGACTCCAGACGAGAGCAAGCTAGAGAATTACAGACACCTGCCTATGCTGAAAACAGTAGCAGTTTTATGGCTCTATTCACTCATGATCATGACTGTATCTCTTGAGACTACTGAAATAATATTAACTTATAATATTTCATCATTAGTCGTGTATATATTTGTTAAATCATTAATCTCAATTTTAGGTTTATAATGTACTGAGAGTTGAATGTTACCAATTCAGCTTCTTTATTACCTGGTGACTGACTTTGCATCCAAACAGACAATAATGTTCCAACATCCCAGAAAACCTAAGTACACTCCTTTGATTACCAACAGTATCAGAGGGGAAAATGTTCCCCCAACACCCTTTCACCCTTGCTATGATAATCCCTGTATTTTTGCTGGATAGCTCGCCAGACAGATTTTACTCCACTAGAACTGTTAAAGTCATGTCCAGCCAATGGGAGGAGGTAAAACAGGATAATGTCACAGCCAATGTGATGAGGTCAAGCAGGATAAACTCTATGCTGTGTTCACTCATGAAAGGGGCTGGTCCTACTCAATTTCCCTTTCTCACTGACTGGGATGCAACTACAGTGAGCCTTTTGGACAACATATACCAAGGAAACACTCTAGCAATGTTAGTACATCATCAATAACTTGTGTGGAAAATGAAATCAAATGGGTAACAAATGGGTATCAAATGAAAGGCAGGCATACTGGAAATTTTGAATGAATTCAAGTGAGCATATCTAGGGGTTGACCATGAAAGTTAAATTCCACAGGAATGGAGATAACTAGAGTTGTGTGCATAGAGAACCTTTGAAGTTCAACTACTGGAGAGATGCAATCATTACAAAGACTACTTGGTACATTTGGAATAAAATGAGAACCATATTTAAGATATTAATGGCAATGACACAAAATTACTGGTATCAGCAATGTAGATGGGCCAGAAAATTATTTGGGTAAGAATGTAAGCATCTCTTATGAGTAAACATTTTTAGTAAAAATTGAATGTGCAACAAGTCTAAAGTGACAGTGAAGAAGTTTACTTCCTACTATTTTTAAATGCATGCTTGATGAGGAAGGAGGTCAAATTATAATATAAAGCCAGGACAATATTAAGCCAAGACAGTTTTGTTGAAGATATGATTTAATGTACTTCTGAGGGGTTCCCTGGTGGTCCAGTGGGTAAAGAGTCTGCCTTGAAGTACAAGGAGTACAGGTTCTATTCCTGGTCCAGGAAGATCCCACGTGCTGCTGAGTGGCTGTACCCCTGTGTCCAATTATGAGTCAGTTCTCTGGCTCACATGCTCCCAGAGATGGTGCTCTGCAACAAGAGAGACCACTGCAATGGGAGGCCCACGCTGGTCAAAGAGTAAAGATGGATGAAAGTAAATAAATTTTTTTTAAAAAAGGCTGATGAAAGAGGCCAGAATTAAAAAATAAAGAATATAATTGAGAAAACCTTTCATAATGTACTTATGAAAAATGAGAGGATGAGAAACAAGATGAGTGAGAAGTGGAATGTATATAGAGTTACAGAAATATGCTGGTGAGCTGAAAATAAATGGTAATGACTCTTAGAAAAAAATAACACTGATGTTCAGGATGAGAATTTATGGAAGACTAAAAACTGTTATGTGAAGATGTATACCTGACAGTGCAGAGCAAGGAAGGCCAATATTTCTTTTCCCCTGCTTATGTGGATTGACTTGTGTTCTCCCAGATTCCTATGCTGGAGTTCTAACTCCCACTGTGATATTTGGAAATGAGATCTCTGGGGTACAATAAGGCTTCAATGATGTCATAAGAGTAGGGGTCTCATGTGATATTTGAAAAGGCAGGCATACTGGAAATTTTGAATGAATTCAAGTGAGCATATCTAGGGTGACATAAAGTTAAATTCCACAGGAATGGAGATAACTAGAGTTGTGTGCATAGAGAACCTTTGAAGTTCAACTACTGAGAGATGCAATCATTACAAAGACTACTTGGTACATTTGGAATAAAATGAGAACCATATTTAAGATATTAATGGCAATGACACAAAATTACTGGTATCAGCAATGTAGATGGGCCAGAAAATTATTTGGGTAAGAATGTAAGCATCTCTTATGAGTAAACATTTTTAGTAAAAATTGAATGTGCAACAAGTCTAAAGTGACAGTGAAGAAGTTTACTTCCTACTATTTTTAAATGCATGCTTGATGAGGAAGGAGGTCAAATTATAATATAAAGCCAGGACAATATTAAGCCAAGACAGTTTTGTTGAAGATATGATTTAATGTACTTCTGAGGGGTTCCCTGGTGGTCCAGTGGGTAAAGAGTCTGCCTTGAAGTACAAGGAGTACAGGTTCTATTCCTGGTCCAGGAAGATCCCACGTGCTGCTGAGTGGCTGTACCCCTGTGTCCAATTATGAGTCAGTTCTCTGGCTCACATGCTCCCAGAGATGGTGCTCTGCAACAAGAGAGACCACTGCAATGGGAGGCCCACGCTGGTCAAAGAGTAAAGATGGATGAAAGTAAATAAATTTTTTTTAAAAAAGGCTGATGAAAGAGGCCAGAATTAAAAAATAAAGAATATAATTGAGAAAACCTTTCATAATGTACTTATGAAAAATGAGAGGATGAGAAACAAGATGAGTGAGAAGTGGAATGTATATAGAGTTACAGAAATATGCTGGTGAGCTGAAAATAAATGGTAATGACTCTTAGAAAAAAATAACACTGATGTTCAGGATGAGAATTTATGGAAGACTAAAAACTGTTATGTGAAGATGTATACCTGACAGTGCAGAGCAAGGAAGGCCAATATTTCTTTTCCCCTGCTTATGTGGATTGACTTGTGTTCTCCCAGATTCCTATGCTGGAGTTCTAACTCCCACTGTGATATTTGGAAATGAGATCTCTGGGGTACAATAAGGCTTCAATGATGTCATAAGAGTAGGGGTCTCATGATAAGATTATCGCTTTTAGAAAAAGAGACACTAGACAGCATGTTTCTTCTTTGCCACCTGAGGACATGGCAAGATGATGGCCATCTGCAAGCCAGAAAATGAGACCTTATCTCTCAAAAACAGCAGCTGCTTTTGAGAAAAGCAGCTCTGGCTGAGCTCCCACCTAAAAGACAGCACCAAATGCCAACCACATGAATAAAGTCATTTTGGACCATCCAGTTATTCTATTATCCCAACCAACATGATGTGAAGCAGAGTGGAGAGCCAAATCATAGAACCACTTTTTAAGAAAAGAAACAGTTGATAGTTTAAGCTAGTTGTTGATGTTATTTTAATATGTGGCTGGTGTAACCAAAACATAGACCATGGTAGGGAGGAAGAGATTGGGTTTAAAGGTGAGACAGTCTCTAACAGGGTAAGAAAGGAAGAAAAAATATCTATGAATAATTAGGATGTTCATATAATTTTAGTGTGCAAGTGGGATACTTTCAAAAGAAGAAGAATGAATATTTGGTCAAGATGAACAGCAGTAGATGGTGAATGCTAAATGAAAGGAAAGGGGCAGGATCAGGGAGACTGGTTTCATTATCTTATGGTTAAAAAGCATTACCTTACCAAGATACAGTTTTTACATACTGAAAAAAAAGTGTACTATTGAGGAGCATAAGATTATTTCATAGGGATTTGAAAGTTATCCAAACGTTGGTTAAAAAGTTTATAGAATAATCCAGTACATCAGCTATCATTAAAACACTGGCTATTACAAAAAAAAATTTTACTAAAAGAAATATGCTGGTGAGCTGAAAATAAATGGTAATGACTCTTAGAAAAAAATAACACTGATGTTCAGGATGAGAATTTATGGAAGACTAAAAACTGTTATGTGAAGATGTATACCTGACAGTGCAGAGCAAGGAAGGCCAATATTTCTTTTCCCCTGCTTATGTGGATTGACTTGTGTTCTCCCAGATTCCTATGCTGGAGTTCTAACTCCCACTGTGATATTTGGAAATGAGATCTCTGGGGTACAATAAGGCTTCAATGATGTCATAAGAGTAGGGGTCTCATGATAAGATTATCGCTTTTAGAAAAAGAGACACTAGACAGCATGTTTCTTCTTTGCCACCTGAGGACATGGCAAGATGATGGCCATCTGCAAGCCAGAAAATGAGACCTTATCTCTCAAAAACAGCAGCTGCTTTTGAAAAAAGCAGCTCTGGCTGAGCTCCCACCTAAAAGACAGCACCAAATGCCAACCACATGAATAAAGTCATTTTGGACCATCCAGTTATTCTATTATCCCGACCAACATGATGTGAAGCAGAGTGGAGAGCCAAATCATAGAACCACTTTTTAAGAAAAGAAACAGTTGATAGTTTAAGCTAGTTGTTGATGTTATTTTAATATGTGGCTGGTGTAACCAAAACATAGACCATGGTAGGGAGGAAGAGATTGGGTTTAAAGGTGAGACAGTCTCTAACAGGGTAAGAAAGGAAGAAAAAATATCTATGAATAATTAGGATGTTCATATAATTTTAGTGTGCAAGTGGGATACTTTCAAAAGAAGAAGAATGAATATTTGGTCAAGATGAACAGCAGTAGATGGTGAATGCTAAATGAAAGGAAAGGGGCAGGATCAGGGAGACTGGTTTCATTATCTTATGGTTAAAAAGCATTACCTTACCAAGATACAGTTTTTACATACTGAAAAAAAAGTGTACTATTGAGGAGCATAAGATTATTTCATAGGGATTTGAAAGTTATCCAAACGTTGGTTAAAAAGTTTATAGAATAATCCAGTACATCAGCTATCATTAAAACACTGGCTATTACAGAGAATTTGGTAGTTCTTTTGAGGTTGCCTAAGAGGAGTTATAACTAGAAACAGAAAAACACTAGTCCTTTCTCTTGTACAATACAGCAACTCAGAATGGATGCCAAAAGACCACTTACAGTAAACCTTCAACATGTTCCCCTTTCACTAATGGATAAGCACTGAGCTGAGCTTGCTTTATAACACTGTCTTTTTTTAAAAATGCATGACTATTTTTAACCTGTGTAAAACAAAATTATACTGGGAGTTAAAAGCTATGTCCTTGATTTGACCACAATGAAAGTAAATGATATGTATATACGTATTGGTATGTGGACTAAAGATTTCAGTTAATAAGCAGAGATTAAGTCTAAGTCTTTTATAAAGTTTTTAAAGTAGTTGAGAAAGTTTATTAGGGATGTTCTTGAATAAGGCTTTATGTTATTCTAAATTTTTTCACTTTCAACTTGGCTCGATAAACTTCATTATTTTTAGAGTTTCAGACTTTTTAATTGTTAGAAAGATTATTGATCCAGTTGTAAGTTTTGCAGCTTGATTAGCCTGGTCAAAGGATATAAATGAAAGGTTACAGAGAGTTGAAGTCTAAAGAACGAGGTTCCACAATCAGATTTGTTACTATCCATGTAAGCTTTACAGGCATTTAGTCTATAGACACACATAGTCCTATTGTGAGCAAGTTTAATGCCCAAATTCAAACACACACACACACACACACACACACACACACAAAGCTAAAGTTTGGCAACAAAATTCACTGACTTTTTTGATTCCTCTGAATTTTAAAATGACTGTATTTTAGTAATATTTGTCAAGGCTACTATGAAACCTTGACACCAATGGGAAAATTCACTTTGAAATCTGAAATTCCACTGCCAACACTCTATCACCTCTTGTCCTTCCAGGATGGCCACTCATATATATGCTCAACACTTGCACTTTGACCTCATTAAAATGTCTATCTAGTTCCTTGACGCTGCATTCTACTTGTCACATAAACTCCGTCTTATTTTTCCACTGAACTGAGAGCTTCTTTGATATACTATTTCAGATTCACTTTTCTCCAGATTCACTTCCCTTTTCCAGATTTTCAGTTTATCCTTCATGCAGCATGTACCCTACCATCTTCATTGGCAATCTTTACTTCTACAATAGGCTTATTGGTAAAAACAGTGAAACATGGCATCTTTGCAATGTAAACTTGGTTCTTAAAACTCCCTCAAACTGGACCATAAATATCACTGAGCAAACCTTTCATATATTTTTATTTTTCAAATTTTACTTTTCTTCTGAAACTCGCTGAATTATACTGGGAGTTAAAAGCTATGTCCTTGATTTGACCACAATGAAAGTAAATGATATGTATATACGTATTGGTATGTGGACTAAAGATTTCAGTTAATAAGCAGAGATTAAGTCTAAGTCTTTTATAAAGTTTTTAAAGTAGTTGAGAAAGTTTATTAGGGATGTTCTTGAATAAGGCTTTATGTTATTCTAAATTTTTTCACTTTCAACTTGGCTCGATAAACTTCATTATTTTTAGAGTTTCAGACTTTTTAATTGTTAGAAAGATTATTGATCCAGTTGTAAGTTTTGCAGCTTGATTAGCCTGGTCAAAGGATATAAATGAAAGGTTACAGAGAGTTGAAGTCTAAAGAACGAGGTTCCACAATCAGATTTGTTACTATCCATGTAAGCTTTACAGGCATTTAGTCTATAGACACACATAGTCCTATTGTGAGCAAGTTTAATGCCCAAATTCAAACACACACACACACACTCACACACACACACACACACACACACACACAAAGCTAAAGTTTGGCAACAAAATTCACTGACTTTTTTGATTCCTCTGAATTTTAAAATGACTGTATTTTAGTAATATTTGTCAAGGCTACTATGAAACCTTGACACCAATGGGAAAATTCACTTTGAAATCTGAAATTCCACTGCCAACACTCTATCACCTCTTGTCCTTCCAGGATGGCCACTCATATATATGCTCAACACTTGCACTTTGACCTCATTAAAATGTCTATCTAGTTCCTTGACGCTGCATTCTACTTGTCACATAAACTCCGTCTTATTTTTCCACTGAACTGAGAGCTTCTTTGATATACTATTTCAGATTCACTTTTCTCCAGATTCACTTCCCTTTTCCAGATTTTCAGTTTATCCTTCATGCAGCATGTACCCTACCATCTTCATTGGCAATCTTTACTTCTACAATAGGCTTATTGGTAAAAACAGTGAAACATGGCATCTTTGCAATGTAAACTTGGTTCTTAAAACTCCCTCAAACTGGACCATAAATATCACTGAGCAAACCTTTCATATATTAACTTGTTTTTCTAATTTTTCAATGGCTGCTCCAGAATTTTACTTTTCTTCTGAAACTCGCTGATTTATCACAGGCACTGGCTCAGGAGTAAACTTTTTCTGTTATACACACCCATCTTTTAATCATTTTTGAAGTTAAGGCAGAAATCATAATGATTCCCCCTCCTTTCTTTGCAGTGACTCCTTCTGTTTCCAAGAATAAAACCTAAGAGCACTGAATCTCCATAAAAACCAGCAGTAGACATCGGTCCTAAACAGGGTCAAATCAATTCTGTCTTCTGGGAATTTGCAGTTGAGATAGCAATTCAATCCATGTAGGTGTTTATAAATACAACAAATATATCCAGAAATTATATTCTTTTATGTGAACTTTAGGACTCAGTGGAAAAGACTCCGATGATGGGAAAGATTGAGGACAGGAGGAGAAGAGGGTGACAGAGGATGAGATGTTTGGATGGCATCACTGGCAGAATACACATGAATTTGAGCAAAGTGTGGTAGATAGTGAAGGAGAGGGAAGCATGGTATACTGCAGTCCATGGGGTTGCAAAGAATTGGACAAGACTGAACAACTGAACGACAACAACAAAGAACAGGAAAAGCTGATTTGCAATGCAGAATGTATAGAAAAGAAAAGAGATAGAAATTAATAAGTTTGTGTTCAGAATCTTCCCATTTTTGGTCCTATACTTGATGAGTCTAGCATGATTTGTCTGGTGACTCAGGTGGCAAAGAATCTGCCTACAATGTGAGAGACCTACATTCAATCCTTGGGTCAGGAAGATCCATAGAGAAGGGAATGGCATCCCACTCTAATATTTTTGAGTGGAAAATCCCAGAAACAGAGGAGGCTACAGTTTATAGGGTCTCAAAGAGTTGGACACAACTGAGCAACTAACATTTTCACTTTCACATTTTCACTTAATGAACCTACATTGCACTTCGTCAATGGACTTCAGGCCTGTTTTCTAAGAAATACTACACTTTATGTAAGTTAGTTAAAAATTATTTCTATCAAAAAACTTCGTCAATGGACTTCAGGCCTAAATATCACTGAGCAAACCTTTCATATATTAACTTGTTTTTCTAATTTTTCAATGGCTGCTCCAGAATTTTACTTTTCTTCTGAAACTCGCTGATTTATCACAGGCACTGGCTCAGGAGTAAACTTTTTCTGTTATACACACCCATCTTTTAATCATTTTTGAAGTTAAGGCAGAAATCATAATGATTCCCCCTCCTTTCTTTGCAGTGACTCCTTCTGTTTCCAAGAATAAAACCTAAGAGCACTGAATCTCCATAAAAACCAGCAGTAGACATCGGTCCTAAACAGGGTCAAATCAATTCTGTCTTCTGGGAATTTGCAGTTGAGATAGCAATTCAATCCATGTAGGTGTTTATAAATACAACAAATATATCCAGAAATTATATTCTTTTATGTGAACTTTAGGACTCAGTGGAAAAGACTCCGATGATGGGAAAGATTGAGGACAGGAGGAGAAGAGGGTGACAGAGGATGAGATGTTTGGATGGCATCACTGGCAGAATACACATGAATTTGAGCAAAGTGTGGTAGATAGTGAAGGAGAGGGAAGCATGGTATACTGCAGTCCATGGGGTTGCAAAGAATTGGACAAGACTGAACAACTGAACGACAACAACAAAGAACAGGAAAAGCTGATTTGCAATGCAGAATGTATAGAAAAGAAAAGAGATAGAAATTAATAAGTTTGTGTTCAGAATCTTCCCATTTTTGGTCCTATACTTGATGAGTCTAGCATGATTTGTCTGGTGACTCAGGTGGCAAAGAATCTGCCTACAATGTGAGAGACCTACATTCAATCCTTGGGTCAGGAAGATCCATAGAGAAGGGAATGGCATCCCACTCTAATATTTTTGAGTGGAAAATCCCAGAAACAGAGGAGGCTACAGTTTATAGGGTCTCAAAGAGTTGGACACAACTGAGCAACTAACATTTTCACTTTCACATTTTCACTTAATGAACCTACATTGCACTTCGTCAATGGACTTCAGGCCTGTTTTCTAAGAAATACTACACTTTATGTAAGTTAGTTAAAAATTATTTCTATCATGTGTAAATAAAATGTTATTTTTTATGTTTCATGTATTCCTTGATTTTTTTCAGCTTTGTTGATGTATAATTGACAAATGAAATTGCAGGATATATTTAAATCACAATGATTCAGTATATGTATATATTATAAAAGGAATTCTGCATCAAATAAACATTTTTAAATAAGGCACATGTACCTTTCAGGAAACAAATTTGAATATGTGACATTTAGAGGGTATTGACAAGTTCTGTAATAGATGTTCACTTTTACTAATGATGCTTCTCCCATGTCAATAGGTGAATAGGTGGGTAAAATAATGGGAATATTTTAATTTTTATGAAATCACACTCCAAAATGCAACCATTTGGAAGTATCTTTTTTCAAATATCCTACCAACAAGGGAAAAAGTTCATTTTTAACTATTTGCCAGTACCATGAGATAAAATGATATCTCCTTGCCATTGTATTTATTTATATGAGTATGTATCATTTACATTTCAATTATATATATTCTTTACATAAGTGAGTATAATGACAAAGATGTCATTTTGTCTATTATTTTGTTCTTTAACTGGCATTTTGGAATACTATAAATTTAAGTCATTAAATTTGTAATATATAGTTTTTTATAGTTTCTTAGAACTAAATATTATCTATGATATGAATAACAATTTTTTGATTTTAACTATTTTAATTTGACTATGGTAGTGATATTTCCTTTTATGTTTAGGATACATTGTCCTTTTTAAGATAATAATAAAGGAATTTTTTTTCTAATAATTACCTAAATGATCTTCCATTTAGATATATGAATAACATACGTGTAGTATTGTTGCAGGGAGGAAACCAGTTCTGATTCCATGTTGGAAGCTGTTTCTTTGACTTGCTTTCCATTGTTTTTATTATTATGACCAGGGTTAATGGCTTGCCTCGAGGACCCTGCCCCTCTGCTTGAATGTTAAAGTGGCTTTATTCATAACCCTGTCCACCTGTGGATGGCAAGAAGAAGAAATTAACACATCCTCTGCCTGAGGCTTGCCATTCTAAGAGAGGTTCTCAGATTAAATGGCCTTTTTACTTTGCTTCCCCACCTCCCCTATCTCTGATCTATAAAAGAACCTGGTATTCAGACACCAATAAGATTATTTTGAGGTGCTAGCCTGTCATCTCGGTCAGCTACTTTCCAAATAAAGCCATTTTCCGTGCCTCAACACCTTGTCTCTCTGATTCACTGTCCTGTCCTGTGACAAGTAGAGTGAGCTAGGACATGGTAACAGTATTTTAAATAAAATGGTATAAATAAAAGATCAATTTTAACAATATATTTCCAAATTATCTCAGAACCATTTTTAATTGGATTGATTTTTCCTCACTGATCTGAAGTGCCATTGCTATCAGGCATTAAATACTTGTATATGTTGGAACTTCTTTTTTTTTTTTTGGCCATTTCTATAGGTCTTTCATTTATTTATTTTCATCTGTCTTTGTTCGTTGGCTTGTGTGGGCCTCCCATCGCAGTGGCCTAGCTCCTTGCAGAGCACCGGCTCTGGGCTCACACTCAAAACTCCAGCTCCGTATGCTGTGAGGCACTCCCATTTCTGCAGTGTGTCCTTACCAAGTGAGTATAATGACAAAGATGTCATTTTGTCTATTATTTTGTTCTTTAACTGGCATTTTGGAATACTATAAATTTAAGTCATTAAATTTGTAATATATAGTTTTTTATAGTTTCTTAGAACTAAATATTATCTATGATATGAATAACAATTTTTTGATTTTAACTATTTTAATTTGACTATGGTAGTGATATTTCCTTTTATGTTTAGGATACATTGTCCTTTTTAAGATAATAATAAAGGAATTTTTTTTCTAATAATTACCTAAATGATCTTCCATTTAGATATATGAATAACATACATGTAGTATTGTTGCAGGGAGGAAACCAGTTCTGATTCCATGTTGGAAGCTGTTTCTTTGACTTGCTTTCCATTGTTTTTATTATTATGACCAGGGTTAATGGCTTGCCTCGAGGACCCTGCCCCTCTGCTTGAATGTTAAAGTGGCTTTATTCATAACCCTGTCCACCTGTGGATGGCAAGAAGAAGAAATTAACACATCCTCTGCCTGAGGCTTGCCATTCTAAGAGAGGTTCTCAGATTAAATGGCCTTTTTACTTTGCTTCCCCACCTCCCCCCATTTCTAATCTATAAAAGAACCTGGTATTCAGACACCAATAAGATTATTTTGAGGTGCTAGCCTGTCATCTCGGTCAGCTACTTTCCAAATAAAGCCATTTTCCGTGCCTCAACACCTTGTCTCTCTGATTCACTGTCCTGTCCTGTGACAAGTAGAGTGAGCTAGGACATGGTAACAGTATTTTAAATAAAATGGTATAAATAAAAGATCAATTTTAACAATATATTTCCAAATTATCTCAGAACCATTTTTAATTGGATTGATTTTTCCTCACTGATCTGAAGTGCCATTGCTATCAGGCATTAAATACTTGTATATGTTGGAACTTCTTTTTTTTTTTTTGGCCACTTCTATAGGTCTTTCATTTATTTATTTTCATCTGTCTTTGTTCGTTGGCTTGTGTGGGCCTCCCATCGCAGTGGCCTAGCTCCTTGCAGAGCACCGGCTCTGGGCTCACACACTCCAAAACTCCAGCTCCGTAGCTGGACACATTGGTCCAGCCGCTCGGAGGCACGTGGGAGCCAGGGATCATACTGGTGCCCTTGCACTGCATGGCTGTGTCCTTACCCATTGGACCACCAGGGAAGCCCTGGAACTTGTTTCTTGATCTCATTTTGTTTCCTTCTGATCCTGAGTCCATACCTCATTGTCTTAATTATTAATTTTTTTAAATCTATTTTTGGCTATTCTGGGTTTTCACTGCTGCTTCAGCCTCTTCTATAGTTGCAGGGAGTGGGGGTTACTCTCTAGCTGAGGTGAGCAGGCTTCTTGTTGCAGTGACTTCTCTTGTGGAAATTCAGACTGTAGGGCACAGGGGCTTCAATAGTTGTGGCACATGGACTCAATAGTTGTGGTTTTGAGGCTCTAGAGCACAGGCTCAGTAATTGTGGCTTACGGGCTTAGTTCCTCTACAGAAGGTGGGATCGTCCCAGATCAGGGGTTGAACCTGTGTCTCCTGCATTGGCAGGCAACCTCTTCATGACTGAGCTACCAGGGAAGTCTCCATTGTCTTAATTATCACAGAATTGAATGTCTTGGAATCTCATAGTACAAACTCATTTATATTTTGATTTCTTAAAAAAATTCTCTTGATCTGCATCAAGCATTTTACCTTTAAAAACAAACAAACAAAAAACTCTTGCTAGTGTTTTAATTAGGATAGAATTACATTTGTGTATTTTTGAGATTTATGCTCTTTGGCATACATTCTGATCACCTGATTAAATTATTAGACAGAGGGCTTCCCTGGTGGTCCGGTGAATGGACACCTGCAGTGCAGGGGGCACCGGTTCAACCCCTGGTCCAGGAGGATCCTGCATGTGGAGGAGTGGCTGGAAGAGTGTGTCCAATTATGAGTCGGGTCTCTGGAGCAAATGCACCCAGAGTTGGTGCTCTGCGATGAGGGAGGTCTCTGCAATGGGAAGAGGCCCACACAGGCCAAGGGAGTGGGGGTAGATGAAAATAAACAAGCAAAAAAAAAAAAAAAAAAACCAAAGAATTCAATGGGAGAGGTCAAGGAAAAAGAAAAACACACACACACAACTAAAATTGATAATGAAATTCAGGAAATTTCCCACTTGTGGAGGGATAGTGTTCTAAATACTATTAACCAAATGGATGAAACTTAGAATGAAAAAAAAAAACTTACTAGGGACAATTTTTATTCCTAAAAATTCTCACTTAGTTTACTTTTGGGATTTTATTATATGTATACTAGTTTCTTCTGTCTCTAATTCTTCCCAGGTGGCTCAGTGTTAAGTAATTCAACTGACAATGCAAGAGATGCCAAAAAGATGGGTTTAATCCCAGGGTTGGGAAGATTCCTTGGAGTAGAAAATGGCAATCCCTCACCAGCATTCTTGCTGGGAAAACTTCCATGGATGGAGGAGCTAAAAATTATCTCATTTTTAACTGGCATTTTTTTCTCCATTTATAGTCATCGTTAATACATTTATTTTCATTAATTGATATTTTGTAAAGGTTCTTCCCAAGTGATTTTATGTTTTGTTTTGTTTTTGCCAAGCAAATCAGGTATATTGCTGGTCCTAATATGTTAGGAGGCATAACTTTTTCTTAAGGCATTTCCCTTAGTTTAGGTATTATCAAGTCTAAACTCTGATCTTTAGGAGATAAAATGAATTATCAAGGAAATCTTCCCCCACACCTCAGTCTCCTGGAAACTACACAGAGACACATGAATACTTAGATGCTTAAAGACAGATACTAACTTTTTATTGAAATTGTGATCCTTTCAGGGTGCAGCTTTATGTCATAAGTCTCAATCCCAACTCCCATACAAAGACTGTATTCCTTGTCTCCCTGTGGGAACTACATTTTTTCAATCCCCAAATCACTGAGCTAAGTATCCTCTCACACCCAAAGAAGCTATGAATTATCATTGTCTTTTGACACACAAAGATTTCTCTTTTTTTGTCTGTAAATTCAGCAGCTACTTTTATGCTATTTTAGCAGGAGGGATTTAGTGTACCATGAACTGTCATTTCAAGAATCAAATTTTTTTTTCTTTTAAAACTGTTTAAAGTCAGAACTTATATAATACATGACATAAATTATCTCCTGAATAAATTCAACTATATAAATTTTTTTTTTTCAGTCTGCAATCTAGATATCTCATTTCTTTTATTCAGTTATAAACTTCCTGACTTCATGGTATTTTACTTATTAAAAAAAAAAAAAGGCTAGGCTTGCTAATAGAGAAACAGTTGATGTGACTCTATTTCTATGTATTTTAATTAGAGAAAAATTTTAGTCACAATTAAAGAGTTTAGAGGTAGAAAGGGATGTTTCATAGATATTTTATGATACTGATGGATAAGCCATGCCTACTGACTAGATATTTGCTTGGATGCTTTTGAAATCGACTTATAACCACTGTTAAAAAATCTCCAAAGATTTGCTCTCTTCAACAGTATTTCTACTTGGTTAGCAGGCTTTTTTCACTCTTTACATTATCAAATTTAAAAGCAAAATACTAGAAACTTTATCCACTTCTTAATCCATCAAAACTGCCCCAGGAGGGGAAAAAACCTTTTTAAAATAGGCTATAATAATTTTCACTCAATTTTGTGATAGGAATAGAACACAAATTAGACACCAAAAAATCCCTTTCAACTTTTGAGCACAATTTTAAAGTTTTATTCTGCATATGAAATTTGCCAAGGTCTGTGGCTGAGTTTCAGATACACACTTCCCTTCTTGGCAGTAGATAATTTGGAAATCAGAAGTCTGCACATTCGAGATATTTCCAGGCTTAGAGTGTCAAAAAGACAAGATGGCATATGGTGAAGTAAAAGGGATTTCTCACATTCAGGAACACATTTCAATTTCCAAAACATAAAAATAAATAAGTGTTTTTTCAAATTCATAAAAAAAATAATGAGAATTTTGCCCAAATATTATAGACATATCAAAGTTAAGCAGCAAGATGTTTGAGTCTGTCACTTCCTGCAATCTTTCCACTAAATGGATAAGTTCAAATTTCAGGATTGTTATATTAACTTTGGCATAAAAATGCTTCCTTTCTTTGGCAAAGATGACAGTATTCCCCCTCAAAGAAAAATTATAGTCTAATTAAAGTATACACTTTGATGTTTTTATACCAACGTTTTCCTGGGGAGTTTCTTCAATACTCCACTTGCTAATTTTAAGTTCAATGGATCAGAGTGTGAAGGGATTGACTCGGTGGAGAGAATAAAAATTATATAATACATGACATAAATTATCTCCTGAATAAATTCAACTATATAAATTTTTTTTCAGTCTGCAATCTAGATATCTCATTTCTTTTATTCAGTTATAAACTTCCTGACTTCATGGTATTTTACTTATTAAAAAAAAAAGGCTAGGCTTGCTAATAGAGAAACAGTTGATGTGACTCTATTTCTATGTATTTTAATTAGAGAAAAATTTTAGTCACAATTAAAGAGTTTAGAGGTAGAAAGGGATGTTTCATAGATATTTTATGATACTGATGGATAAGCCATGCCTACTGACTAGATATTTGCTTGGATGCTTTTGAAATCGACTTATAACCACTGTTAAAAAATCTCCAAAGATTTGCTCTCTTCAACAGTATTTCTACTTGGTTAGCAGGCTTTTTTCACTCTTTACATTATCAAATTTAAAAGCAAAATACTAGAAACTTTATCCACTTCTTAATCCATCAAAACTGCCCCAGGAGGGGAAAAAAACCTTTTAAAGTAGGCTATAATAATTTTCACTCAATTTTGTGATAGGAATAGAACACAAATTAGACACCAAAAAATCCCTTTCAACTTTTGAGCACAATTTTAAAGTTTTATTCTGCATATGAAATTTGCCAAGGTCTGTGGCTGAGTTTCAGATACACACTTCCCTTCTTGGCAGTAGATAATTTGGAAATCAGAAGTCTGCACATTCGAGATATTTCCAGGCTTAGAGTGTCAAAAAGACAAGATGGCATATGGTGAAGTAAAAGGGATTTCTCACATTCAGGAACACATTTCAATTTCCAAAACATAAAAATAAATAAGTGTTTTTTCAAATTCATAAAAAAAATAATGAGAATTTTGCCCAAATATTATAGACATATCAAAGTTAAGCAGCAAGATGTTTGAGTCTGTCACTTCCTGCAATCTTTCCACTAAATGGATAAGTTCAAATTTCAGGATTGTTATATTAACTTTGGCATAAAAATGCTTCCTTTCTTTGGCAAAGATGACAGTATTCCCCCTCAAAGAAAAATTATAGTCTAATTAAAGTATACACTTTGATGTTTTTATACCAACGTTTTCCTGGGGAGTTTCTTCAATACTCCACTTGCTAATTTTAAGTTCAATGGATCAGAGTGTGAAGGGATTGACTCGGTGGAGAGAATCAAGATTATTTATTCTGTTTATTTACCTTGTTCAGTTTTTTCATCCTGTTATAAAGCCAGAAGTTGAGTCTTGCTACTCTAGTTCTTTTATTTATTGGTTTTGTGAGCATATTCATAAATGTTAATACTGTAAGGGTTGAAGAATAAATACAAAGTTACAAATACACCAATCAGCATTGTTACCTCTTTCTGATTAATTATTTATTAGCAGAAGTAGAAAATATTTACTAAAGAGCAGAAAATTGAGCATGGTTATCAATTTTCACTGTTATTATTATGCATTATCAATTATTTCATTAGTGTACTTAACAAATACTTCCCTCTTAATCAGAGAATGAATGACTTGATGATTGTGCTGGGCTGATCTGGGGGGGATTAGGCAGAGAAATCCTGCAACTTTAACAAGAAAGTTTTATGAAATTGCCCATATGAGTCGTTCGTTATTTAGATTTATACATGGGATATGTGTGTGACAGCTTCTTCAGAATATGAGCACAAGTCTAAACACATTTGGAAAACGACATAACATAATCAAAGAAAGTAGCATATTGTAAAAACTCATTTTATAACCAAGTTTTCCAAACTGTCAGATTATAGAAAGCATTTGTACGTGGGTAGAATAGGATTTTTCCCACATTTATTTTAAGGTAATAAGAAATCAACTGCAAATTTTTTAAATCTCTCACTTTTGTAATCTATTAAATATGGAATTTGAGTCCCATTGTGGCTCCTAATATTAAGGCACTAGTACTCTAGATTCTGAAATGTATGCAGATTTTGTTAAAGACAAAAATATATTGTTAACCTCTTCAAATTCATGTATGAGGGGGGAAGGGTAAAATAAATATGCATGTCTGATTAATAAATATTTAGTCCCTTAATCGATGTGAGCTGACACAAATTGCATATTCTTTTATAATTAATACGTTATGTACATTGGGTTTTGGTAGGAATCACCCCAAGTCATTATTTCCCTTGGTTTCACAGTCAAAATATGTCTAACTTATATTTGAGATTATAAACTAGAAGCAGAAAAAATCAAATCTTCATTAGGTATGTGCATCACTAAGGGCTACCAAATATCTAGCACTGTTGTTTGAGCTTGCTGTGTCCCTTTAATGTTGATTTTTATGTCTAACTTTAAAGTTTTCACAGGTAACACTGCAGAGAAATAATATGCTTCAATTTTATACTCAGGTTACATGTTACTGACAGACTCTTTCCCATAAGAACCCACCCTTCCCTGTTGATAGCTAGCAAAATAAGTGTTTGCAACATCATCCACTTCCAAATACTTAACTAGTCTCCACTTCAAGATAACTTGCCATTGTTTAAAATTTTCTCACAATGTCCGATGTGAAGGATAAGGGCTTTACCACTTACGTTTTCACCTATTTCACCAGATGGAGGACATTTAGTGGCATATGACTGTTGTTACTTTGTCTCCAATTCATGTCTCACTCTTTTGTGACCCCTATGGACAGAAGCTCTCCAGGCTCTTCTGTCCATGGGGCTTCCCAGGCAAGAATAGTTGAGTGGGTTGCAATTTCCTTTTCTAAGGTATCTTCCCCACCCAGGGATCAAATGTGTGTCAGGAGACACACATTATTTACTGTTGAGCCACCAGGAAAGCCCTGACATGTCTTTGGTATACTTCAAATATCAAGTGAACTAATAAATACTACATTTTAAGGCATATTAGCAAACACTCTCTGAAAGTTTGACTCAGTTAATTCTGTTAATGCCTGACAATATCCTTTCAAATTTTGCCTTAACCAACATTTGATAATGACCTCTCCACTCTAAAACATGCATATATTCCCTGTCTATCTATCTCTCATCTATTTCTACAAGGCTAACAGGTATAAAGTTAAGGAATGATGTAAGTTCAAGGGATTTTCATTGCAAGTACAATACTTTGGGTAAGTGGGGACTTGGGTAGCTTAAGAATAGCTGAAATCTGAAAGAGGAGAAACAGAAATGGTGCAAAGACAAAAAGAGAAAGGTAAGAACAACAGTAAACAGCAATACAGAGCAGATTTGGTGAAGCTATTATTGCTATAACCGAGACAGACATTGGCTTTTCACCTTTGTCCCAAATAACTGATGACATTTTACATCTTTTCTGACAATGCACTCTGTAAACTAGCACAAGAAAAAGGCAATGCCATTTTCATAATATGTGCCTGGGAGTAGAGAATGTAGAAGCACACAAATAATACACCATAATTAAATCTGGGTAGTGTGATAATGGTTTTAAATCAATTATCTTATTCAATTCTCATAAGAGCTCTTTGAACTGGCTTCTATTGTTACCATGGAAGTATCTTGTCCTAGCTCGCAAAGCTAAAGTCTGAATTTCTAAATTATTCGATATTCCTGAAATATTTATTCCCTTTATTTTCAGATTTGAATATTCTCTCTCTTCTCTTCTCTATGTTTCTCTTTGTCTATATCTATGGATACATCCATTCATCCTTAGATCTGTGCTGAGGAATTCACATGTGAGCTAAGTCACTTCAGCCATGTTCAACTCTTTGCAAGCCTATGGACTGCAGACCACCAGGCTCCATGCCTATAGGATTCTCCAGGCAAGCATACTAGAGTGGACTGCCATGCCCTCCTCCAGGGGATCTTCCTGCCCCAGGGATATGTAAAAAAGTATGCCAAAAATAAAGAGCTATAATTACTCTAAATCTAAGCACTTGAGGTTCATTTAAATAAAATGTTACTTGTTTATAGTGAATTCTTTGATTGATATCCACTATTCATTTCCCCTTAGATGATTAGCCTAAGGCAAGTATGGTAGCCTAAATACACCATATTTACCAATGATTGATTTCTAGTTGGATAGAATTTAAGCCATTTAGGTCAATGAGAAACCTAGCAAAAAATACATTTTGCAGGACTTTGGTTAAAAATGAACAAGTATTTCTCACTCCTACTTCGTAAAAATAAAGATTCTTCCCTCAAACTGCTAAAAACTAACTTTGAATGAAATCAACACTTGTCTGGAAAAGGAAAGACACAAGAGACTGTGATATAAATATAGATGGAGAGACAGAGATTAGAGAAATAGGGAAAGAAGTAGTTTAGAACTGACATTTAAAAGTCACTCTGTCAAGTTTAAACATAATAAATGATTATTAGGCTGATTTATAGGGTAAGGACATAGAATACTTAATAAGAGGGCATGGGTCCCTGTGGAAGCAATATTTAGCTGAGAATAAATCCATTACAAACTTTAGGCTTTAAGACTGAGTTCTAAACTAAAACTGCTTGAATGACTATTAGGTTAAACCTGGATACCATTATTGGCAAGTCTCTCACTACTCAATGCTTTTGAGAGTCAGTAAAGATGTTAGTAGCAGTTACTACAATAAAATAAAATTAAATGAATATCCCATATTATAAGTGAGTTGTGACTACTCACATCCTATAGCATTTCAAACATATATCATTATTTATGTCTCTAATGCTATGTATCTCATTTATTTATGAGTTGATAAAATTGCTATTGGTTAGAGAACAAATTTATATTGAAGGATCACAAACAGCGAAATGTTAGGGCAATGATTATTTATTGACACCTTTACAATGTGTAGCCTACTGCTAAATTTAATGGTTAAATATTTTAATCAAAGGAAGAAGTATTATAAGTCATTTACCTCCTATCACAATGGGCAAAACGATCTAGATGACTTTTTCGCCCCCCCCCCAATCATGCCTCTTTTTTTATATATTCATTTTCATCTATCTTTTATTCTTTGGCATGTGTGGGTCTCCCATTACAGTGGCCTCTAGCAATGCAGAGCACTGGCTCTGGGTGCATGCGCTCCAGAGCACTGGCTCACAATTGGACACACCAGTCCAGCTGCTCCACAGCATGCGGGTCTTCCAAGGACAGGGATCGAACCAGTGACCCTTGCACTGCACTGTGGACTCTCTACCCACTGAACCACCAGGAAGCCCTAGATGGTCTTTTGATTAATTTAGTTTCATTCTTCCACAGGATATTAAGCAAAAAAATGAAGTTTAGATTCACAAAGAAAGATCTATGGATCCTGATTATTGCCTGACCTCACATATTTCCTTAATAAATTCTTTGTTTGTTTGGTTTTTTTTATAAAAAAGCAAATTTAAGACTTTTCCCTTTGGGTTAATTTTCCTTTATTTCTTATTCTCTGATCGCATCTTCTTCTAAATGTTTCCTTCCTTCCAGAGCATCCAGTGCATTCTATTATAACAGACTACATCATCCTGGACACTACTACTGTGGCTTTCCAACTTTCCCACTAAAATGGAAGCTGTTTGATGAGAGGTTCCTGTTAAACTCTTTATCCCTAACACATCTCACAGGGTCTAGCATATGGGACAAACTCAATAAATATTTGTTGAATATGAGAACTAAGGCCATAATTGTAATTTTGTTTCCATATACTTCGCTATTTTAAGATAAGCTTCAAAAATATTACCTAACTCAACTTCTTAAATAGAATAAACACTATACAACTATAGAGTGACAAATCCTATATAATCATTATTTATGTCTCTAATGCTATGTATCTCATTTATTTATGAGTTGATAAAATTGCTATTGGTTAGAGAACAAATTTATATTGAAGGATCACAAACAGCGAAATGTTAGGGCAATGATTATTTATTGACACCTTTACAATGTGTAGCCTACTGCTAAATTTAATGGTTAAATATTTTAATCAAAGGAAGAAGTATTATAAGTCATTTACCTCCTATCACAATGGGCAAAACGATCTAGATGACTTTTTCGCCCCCCCCCCAATCATGCCTCTTTTTTTATATATTCATTTTCATCTATCTTTTATTCTTTGGCATGTGTGGGTCTCCCATTACAGTGGCCTCTAGCAATGCAGAGCACTGGCTCTGGGTGCATGCGCTCCAGAGCACTGGCTCACAATTGGACACACCAGTCCAGCTGCTCCACAGCATGCGGGTCTTCCAAGGACAGGGATCGAACCAGTGACCCTTGCACTGCACTGTGGACTCTCTACCCACTGAACCACCAGGGAAGCCCTAGATGGTCTTTTGATTAATTTAGTTTCATTCTTCCACAGGATATTAAGCAAAAAAATGAAGTTTAGATTCACAAAGAAAGATCTATGGATCCTGATTATTGCCTGACCTCACATATTTCCTTAATAAATTCTTTGTTTGTTTGGTTTTTTTTATAAAAAAGCAAATTTAAGACTTTTCCCTTTGGGTTAATTTTCCTTTATTTCTTATTCTCTGATCGCATCTTCTTCTAAATGTTTCCTTCCTTCCAGAGCATCCAGTGCATTCTATTATAACAGACTACATCATCCTGGGCACTACTACTGTGGCTTTCCAACTTTCCCACTAAAATGGAAGCTGTTTGATGAGAGGTTCCTGTTAAACTCTTTATCCCTAACACATCTCACAGGGTCTAGCATATGGGACAAACTCAATAAATATTTGTTGAATATGAGAACTAAGGCCATAATTGTAATTTTGTTTCCATATACTTCGCTATTTTAAGATAAGCTTCAAAAATATTACCTAACTCAACTTCTTAAATAGAATAAACACTATACAACTATAGAGTGCCAAATATATTCCTGGGTCATGAAGATCCTTGGATTAGGAAATACCAGTTACTGCCAGGAAAATTCCATGGACAAAGAAGCCTGGCAGACAATAGTTCATAGAGTAGCGAAGAGCCAGACACTTATACAGATTTGTGTGTGAAGTGACTTCACACATAAATATATTCCTAAAGCTTATTTTAAAATATTTCATAAAATATGTCAATGCATGAAAATGTTAGAGTAGATCTGATTCTCTCATTCCCTATTTTTAAAATGGGAAAAAAGAGACATCATTGTCTAATGAAAGAACTATCATATATTTTAAACATTGGGAAATCAATCAATATTTACTCAAACAAATAGTATCCTGTAGCTACCAGGACAGAAGGAAGAGACAAAAGATCAAGCTTATGGACAGTAACCTAAAAACCTGAAATACATGCATCATTTCTTAGACATTGCCATTATAAGTTCAACTCAAATTATTTATGGGTCTGTACTCGTGATTGATATTCTTGAGAAAGTAAATTTCTTCTGAAGTTAGGAGAAATGTTCTTCTGTGACTGACAAACCAAAATCAAGTAGCTTGTTATGTATGTTTGGTGAAGAGGAGGAATAATTTCCCTAAAGTTCACAGATCAGAGCAAAAACAAAGTCAAAACCAAAACCAGACTCTACCCATTTTAGTCATTTTAAGTCTTAAACTGGGCTTCCCCTGGTGGTCCAGTGGGTAAAGACACCGCCTTGCAGTGCAAGGGGCTCCGGTTCGAGCCCTGGCCTGGGAAGATCCCACGTGCCGCGGAGCGGCTGGACTGATGTGTCCAATCACCGAGCCGGAGCTCTGGAGCGCATGCGCCCTGAGCCGGTGCTCTGCAACGACAGACGCCACCGCGATGGGAGGCCCACCGGAGCCAAAGAACGAAGACGAATGAAAATAGAGAAACCAAAGACCAATAGAAGTGGCCTGCCCACTCCCTTCCCTCCCCAACCTGACCCCCGCCCAAAGTAAATAAATAAAAAATAATAATAATAAAGTCTTAAACTTTATATATGTCTTTTTTCAAAAACCTTTTAGTAAGAGAAGAAAGCAATTGGTATGGACTTAACCGTTGGATTGACAATTCAAAGTAGAGTATGTATTGAAAACATTTATCCTTTTTCAACTTAGATTAACTAATCTCCAGGAAAGTTGAGTTTCTCTTGTAAGTCTATCAGAAGAAAGAAAAAAGTGGAAATATTATCATCTAATTCAACAAATAAAATTTGCTACTATAGAAGATTGATTATAAACATGTTTGGAGATTCTAAACAAAACATAATCATTGAAATAACAAAATATTAATAACTACAGGAGAGGTTAGAATCCAGAAACTTGGAGGAGGATGGTCTTCTAGACACAGACTGGAGGCAGTTTCTATGGGGGAGCACCTGACCACGCAGGGGACTGGAAGGAATGGCCGCAGGAGTGAAGGGACACCACTGTGCTAGTAGGGCCAGCAGCAACAGGATAAGGGAAAGTCTACGGTGTTCTCCAGTTGTATGCTCTCCCCTCCTATGTACCTCCTGATAAAAAAAAAAAAATTGAAATCCCATCTTACAAAGTGAAAAAAAAAAGTAAGAGAGACAAGAGTATAGATGCTGAGAGACAGCAGTTTCACCCCCAGTACATCTAACATGGCATATTATGAAATTGATTTGCTTCTACATCAGGGTTTACATTTCTGGAACTGGCATTTTAATCTGATATTGTTAATTACACATTACTTTGTGAAATACTGTTAGTGTTCATAGAATGCCAGTAATGTTTATATAAATTTAATTTTTATTTTGGTTAAAACATTACCTAGAGCATTCCTAATATTTGATTAGGTGATAGTTTCATAGTAAATTTGTGTTTCTTTGGCTCTAGTAAATATACCATTATAGATTTTGTGGTCTCTTTTTAAATCTTCCATTAAGGTGGGGGATAATATCTATAATATCTATAGGGGGATAATATGTACAATATCTATAATATCTATAGGCCTCCCATGACAGATATTAGTCACAGGATAAAATAGACATGAGGGCATGGAATGGATCAGCCTAAATTCATCATGACCACTGAAAGACAAAAAAGTAAACAACCTACTAGTGATGTGCCAAGAGCTTGATCACTGAGAAGAAAGCAATTGGTATGGACTTAACCGTTGGATTGACAATTCAAAGTAGAGTATGTATTGAAAACATTTATCCTTTTCAACTTAGATTAACTAATCTCCAGGAAAGTTGAGTTTCTCTTGTAAGTCTATCAGAAGAAAGAAAAAAGTGGAAATATTATCATCTAATTCAACAAATAAAATTTGCTACTATAGAAGATTGATTATAAACATGTTTGGAGATTCTAAACAAAACATAATCATTGAAATAACAAAATATTAATAACTACAGGAGAGGTTAGAATCCAGAAACTTGGAGGAGGATGGTCTTCTAGACACAGACTGGAGGCAGTTTCTATGGGGGAGCACCTGACCACGCAGGGGACTGGAAGGAATGGCCGCAGGAGTGAAGGGACACCACTGTGCTAGTAGGGCCAGCAGCAACAGGATAAGGGAAAGTCTACGGTGTTCTCCAGTTGTATGCTCTCCCCTCCTATGTACCTCCTGATAAAAAAAAAAAAATTGAAATCCCATCTTACAAAGTGAAAAAAAAAAGTAAGAGAGACAAGAGTATAGATGCTGAGAGACAGCAGTTTCACCCCCAGTACATCTAACATGGCATATTATGAAATTGATTTGCTTCTACATCAGGGTTTACATTTCTGGAACTGGCATTTTAATCTGATATTGTTAATTACACATTACTTTGTGAAATACTGTTAGTGTTCATAGAATGCCAGTAATGTTTATATAAATTTAATTTTTATTTTGGTTAAAACATTACCTAGAGCATTCCTAATATTTGATTAGGTGATAGTTTCATAGTAAATTTGTGTTTCTTTGGCTCTAGTAAATATACCATTATAGATTTTGTGGTCTCTTTTTAAATCTTCCATTAAGGTGGGGGATAATATCTATAATATCTATAGGGGGATAATATGTACAATATCTATAATATCTATAGGCCTCCCATGACAGATATTAGTCACAGGATAAAATAGACATGAGGGCATGGAATGGATCAGCCTAAATTCATCATGACCACTGAAAGACAAAAAAGTAAACAACCTACTAGTGATGTGCCAAGAGCTTGATCACTGAGACTGAAGGATGGCATTTTAATGAATATGTATAAAGGTTCTGCTCAAATTCATATATTTCAAATCAACAGCAATCAGTCAATTACATACATGATATTGACTTGCTTCACATACTCCCCTTGAGAAAGCTAGAATCATACAAATGAAACTGATGCAAATGAAATGGATTTGAAGAATAGTAATGTAAATCTTATTTGTAAATAAGCAAACTGTTTATCTTTCTTCTGTACAGAGCCATGCAGTTTTAATCAAAAATCCAAATCTAAAATAGGCACAAATAACGACTAAGCAAATATGGAGGCAAACAAATAGCAAGAACAAAAGCCCTGAGTTCAATAAAATGAAAAGGGAATGGATACAAAATCTTGTCTTTTGACCCATCATTATGCAACACATTTTCTAAAATAAGATGATATATATTCTGAAGTCAGTTGTAAAAAATGACTCCTCAAAATACAAGAAACAGTGGTAACATTCCTAGAAAAACTACAGATACAGGAACACATACAACTTAATTGAAAAAATGCCAAATGACCAAACCAAAAAAGAGCAAACGCCCTAAGCTCTTTTTTTACATTTTTTCAAAGAACCTAACAATATCCAATAGGTGTATGAACAGATGCACCATAGCACCAATCATCTAGCAAATGCAAATCAAAACCACTGAGAGGTATCAGTTCATATCTGATAGGAAGTCTATTGTTATTAAGACAAGAGATAAATATACTGGTGAAAATATTGAGGAAAGCTAAACTTTGTACATTACTGGTGGAAACATTCACAAGTATAAACATTCTGGAAAACAGTATGAAGTTTCTAAAGAAACTAAAAATAAAACTTCCATATGATATAGAAATTCCACTTCTGGTAAAGTCAAGGAAAACAAAACCACTAACTCAAAGAGACATCTGTATTCCCATGATTATTGCAGCACTATTCAGAATAGCCAAGGTATGGAAATAACCTGTGACCACTGACAACTAAATTGGTAAAGAAAACGTCATGCAGACACACACCCACACATATTCACACACAAAATAGAACATTATTCAGCTTTAAAAAAGGAAACAAATGTTGTTATTCTAGACAACAAGGGTGAATTTGGAGGATAAGAGGCTAAGTGAAATTCACGTACATGTGAATATAGGTGAATATGTGAGCATAAATACTACACATATTTTAATGAGATCATTTTAATAACGAGATTAATTTCAAAATATCTTTGATTAAAAACTGTAGACTGGTCTGGGAACATACATATCTGTAGACAACAAAACTCTGTAAAAGTTAAAAGTAAAATAAAAGTTTAAAAAAAAACTATAATGTTATACATACAGTCATTTGCTAATTGTAAATACCTTTGTAAAATTTTTAGTCCGACAAAAGGTAAAATTAATGTTCTAGAGATCATTATGGTTACCTCAAATGTACTTTGATGTGAGACACTATTAATTAATGATGTCTTTGTCACTATAAAGCAAAATTTAGCAGTTGTCAATTAGTAGGATTGTACTTTATGAATTCTATTTTTTACTCAATTTAGCAAAGTAGACATTTAAATTTATCCACTACTAAGGGAAATTATGTTTTCACTATAAGAAGGAAAGTAAGTGTTAACATTCAAAAGATGAAACATGCAATTGAATAGTCAAGTGGTGTTTCCTCAGGTAGTATATAAGTTTTCATTGTGGGTTTTTTTAAACAGCTTTTTTTATGTGTTGTCTATCAGGCAGAGAGGGAGATTCCTTGGGTCTTGGATTGCTTGCTCCTAATGGACCATAGTGGTATCTTTTAAATAGCATTATTTAATATTAATTAGTATTTTAACTAAATTAATATCAATTACCTTCTTGTTTGGGTTGCTACATAAAGCTATCTTAAAACTCAATATTGAAAAAAATTCAGATCATGGCATCCAGCTCCATCACTTCATGGCAAACACAAGGGGAAATACTGGTGACTGCAGTCATTAAATTAAAAGACGCTTGCTCCTTGGAAGCAAGGAGCTCCTTGGAATCTATGACAAACCAAGACAGCATATTATAAAAGCTGAGATAGCACTTTGCTGACAAAGCTCTTTATAGTCGTAAGTATGGCTTTTCCAGTACTCATGTATGGATGTAAGAGTTAGACCATAAAGAAATCTGAGTGCCAAAAAAATTGATCCTTTTAAACTGCGCTGTTGGAGGAGACTCTTGAGAGTCCCCTGGACTACAAGCAGATCAATCCAGTCAATCCTAAAGGAAATCAACCCTGAATATTCATTGGAACAATTGATGGTGAAGCTGAAGCTAAAATACTCTGGCCACCTAATGCAAAGAGTCGACTCATTGGAAAATATCACAATGCTGGGAAAGACTGAAAGTAAAAGAAGAAAGAGGGCAGCAGAGGATGAGATAGTTAGAAAGCATCAGTGACTCAATGGACATGAATCTGAGGAAACTTCAGGGGATGATAAAGGACAGAGGAGACTGTTGTGCTTCAGTCCATAGGGTCTCAAAGAATCAGGTATGACTTAACAATTCAACAGCAACAACTGCATTTTGTGAACATTATGAATTTGGAAATGACCTCAGATCATATAGTTCTATAATTTTTTTAATGTTTATTTTACTTTTAACTTTTACAGAGTTTTGTTTACAGATATGTATGTTCTCAGATTAGTCATATATATATATCCCCCCCCATCCCACTCCTCCAGACTGTCATAAAGCACCTGTGAAGGATCTGCTTTTCTCACAGAGAAAATCACTATAGCTATTTTCTTCACATATGACAGATTTCTAAGCTTCACCGCACTATCCACTTCAACTATTGATTCTGAGCAGACAGCAGCCTGCATGATGGCTTCTAGAGACAGAAGGTTGGAGATACTTTGTTCATAGTTTCACTTATTGGCAGCTTTTCAAGAGACTGTATTTTGTTCAGAAGAAGAGGAACTAAACGGCCTCTTGATGAGGGTGAAAGAGTAGAGGGAAAAAGTTCACTTAAAACTCAACATTCAACAAGCAAAGATCACAGCAGTTGGTCCCATCACTTCATGACAAATAGATGAAGAAACAATGGAAAAAATGACAGACTTTATTTTCTTGGTCTCCAAAATCACTGTGAATGGTGACTTTAGCCATGAAATTAAAAGATGCTTGCTCTTTGGAAGAAAAGCTATGAAAAGACTGGACAGCGTATTCAAAAGCAGAGACATTACTTTGTCAACAAAGGTCTGTATCTATGGTTTTTCCAGTAGTCATATATGGATTTGAGAAATTAGACCATGAAGAAGGTTGAGCACCAAAGAACTGATGCCTTCAAACTGTGGTGTTAGAGAAGACTCTTGAGAGACTCTGGATTGCAAGATCAAAGCAGTCAATTCTAAAGGAAATCAACCCTGACTATTCTTTGGAAGGACTGATTGAAGCTGATGCTCCAAAACTTTGGCCACCTGATGAGAAGAGACAACTTGATAGAAAAGACCCTGATGCCAGGAAAAATAGAAGGCCAAAAGAAAACGGGATGATAGAAGACGAGATGGTTGGATGGCATCACGGACTCAATGGAAATGAATCTGAGCAAGATCTAAGAGAGGGTGAAGGAAGGGGAAGCCTGGCCTGCTGCAGTCAGTCATGGAGTTGCAAACAATTGGACATGACTGATCGACTGAACTGAACTGTACTCTAATTTGGTTAAAGGCTCTTCTTTTTTGTCCCTGTGTACACTAATGACCACACTCCAACAACTAGATCTACATTTGAAACCCTTCATCCATGATTCCTAACTAATGACCTGTTCCCTACTTTGATATCTCCTCTGTTTTGTTACTTGGAAATTTTATTTTTTCTTAAACTTTTGTTAAGTATTTATGTTTATATCATTTTATCTGACATTTATATTTGGTATTACAAGTGGTAGGAAGTGGTGATGTGCATTATCAGCCTAGTCCACTCTATGGAAAAAGGTGCTGTATATTGAAGGCATATATGAGATAGCAGTTGCCGCTGTTAATAAAATTAAAATATAAAATAATATCTTATTTATTTCAAAATCTCAGAACAACCTATCTCTGCTTGCTAATATTTTGGGGATACTAACAGATACTTTGTCACTCTGGATAAAAGAAAAACAAAACTAGTCTATACTAATTTGTTATTTAGAAAACATTTCTAGGGTTCATTTAAAAAACATTTAATTCAATGTGCATATACTTTGCATGCCAACATCTATCAGGAATTTGAGGTGTATGAAAATATAAATATGCTGATTTCATGACATTTAAATCATATCAACAATACAGTCCCAAACATACGAGTTATACCACCAGCCATAAGATGAAAGAAATTGAAGTACAGAGCAGTTATCTATCAGACTTGTTAGTGGTCAAAAATTTTTGAGGAATAGACAAGATTTGCTGATTGAAATTTCTAAGCCATTTTGTGCCTCTAAGACTTTTGCATCTCTTAAGTCTTTCCTTTCAGAGCTTCCCAGGGTAGTGGTAAAGACTTTGCCTGCCAGTGCAGGAGACACAAGAGACACTGGTTCAATCCCTGGATCAGGAAGACCCTCTGGAGAAGGAAAGGGCAACTCATGCCAATATTCTTGCCTGGAAATGCTCATGGACAGTTAACTGGTGGGCTACAGTCCATGTGGCCACAGAGAGACAGACACAATTGAGCACAGACACACAGCCTTCACTTTTCTAGTAATCACAAGGAATAAAGAAAATAATTTCAGAACTTAATGGGCATGGAAAACTCTAAGAGAGGGTGAAGGAAGGGGAAGCCTGGCCTGCTGCAGTCAGTCATGGAGTTGCAAACAATTGGACATGACTGATCGACTGAACTGAACTGTACTCTAATTTGGTTAAAGGCTCTTCTTTTTTGTCCCTGTGTACACTAATGACCACACTCCAACAACTAGATCTACATTTGAAACCCTTCATCCATGATTCCTAACTAATGACCTGTTCCCTACTTTGATATCTCCTCTGTTTTGTTACTTGGAAATTTTATTTTTTCTTAAACTTTTGTTAAGTATTTATGTTTATATCATTTTATCTGACATTTATATTTGGTATTACAAGTGGTAGGAAGTGGTGATGTGCATTATCAGCCTAGTCCACTCTATGGAAAAAGGTGCTGTATATTGAAGGCATATATGAGATAGCAGTTGCCGCTGTTAATAAAATTAAAATATAAAATAATATCTTATTTATTTCAAAATCTCAGAACAACCTATCTCTGCTTGCTAATATTTTGGGGATACTAACAGATACTTTGTCACTCTGGATAAAAGAAAAACAAAACTAGTCTATACTAATTTGTTATTTAGAAAACATTTCTAGGGTTCATTTAAAAAACATTTAATTCAATGTGCATATACTTTGCATGCCAACATCTATCAGGAATTTGAGGTGTATGAAAATATAAATATGCTGATTTCATGACATTTAAATCATATCAACAATACAGTCCCAAACATACGAGTTATACCACCAGCCATAAGATGAAAGAAATTGAAGTACAGAGCAGTTATCTATCAGACTTGTTAGTGGTCAAAAATTTTTGAGGAATAGACAAGATTTGCTGATTGAAATTTCTAAGCCATTTTGTGCCTCTAAGACTTTTGCATCTCTTAAGTCTTTCCTTTCAGAGCTTCCCAGGGTAGTGGTAAAGACTTTGCCTGCCAGTGCAGGAGACACAAGAGACACTGGTTCAATCCCTGGATCAGGAAGACCCTCTGGAGAAGGAAAGGGCAACTCATGCCAATATTCTTGCCTGGAAATGCTCATGGACAGTTAACTGGTGGGCTACAGTCCATGTGGCCACAGAGAGACAGACACAATTGAGCACAGACACACAGCCTTCACTTTTCTAGTAATCACAAGGAATAAAGAAAATAATTTCAGAACTTAATGGGCATGGAAAATTGGCCTATTAGGAATATAAACAATTATAATAACAAACATTTTTCTGAGTGCTTACTATATTACAGGCAGTTCATTGGAAATCATATTTGTAATTACTAGTACATTTTGAATAAGCAACATATTTTCTACACTGTACACTAGAATAAATGAAATTGTGTTTGTCCTTTTTATAAATATGGATATATCCTTCCATCTATTTTCTCATAAATACGATTATCAAATTATTTAACCAAAGAAATTTTCATTGAGTTTTAATAATAGAAGGACCCTAGAAATACAGTAGAGATACATGTTAACTTTCTCCTAGCATGAGGGGATGCTAAAAGCAATTAAGAATTTAAACTATGAAATAGAAAGATTGTCTATTTTATACTGATATTTTATACTGATAAAGATATGAAAATTTCAAATCCAAATAAAATCTTAACCTCATTTGAACTTAAGCTTTGAAATAAAATGCAGGCTATGTGTATATTAAATTTCACAGATTTTGGCTAACAACCATACAATAGTCTAGGACTACCTTAATATTAATAATACAACTGGCATATGGTTAGAGCTCTGATATGATAACATTTTGCTTAGGTTCAGGAAAAGTAATGCTTGTTTGACCTACTGCCATGAAAGACTTTTGTTTGTTTGCTTTATTTTGATTTCTAACTGAACTTAAATATTTTCATTGAGTGAGCTGGTTCCAGAGAAGGAAAGATTAATCATGCCTGGTTAGTCTTTTTTTTTTGTAGTGCATTAATTATGAGTGAATTAATAAAGTTGTATAGAAGAGTATATAACATACTCCTGATGAAGGAATATATTGTATTTATACTTGGGAAATGAATCACTGTGAATATTAAATATTTCTCTTCATTTGTTAAGAAAAACAATCAAAATGATCATCTAGAAAGAAATTCATCTGAAATTCAGAAAAACCTGAATTCCAGAGCTAAAACTAAAACTTATACTCATTGACCAATGATATTTTCATTCATCTAATATGGTGAGTTCACACATATAAAGTGCAAAATATGATCTCTTTAAAGATTGATGTGTTTTGCTTCTATAATGCACTAACAGGATAATATTAACATTTAAGTGGAGCAGAGGCAATAGATTCACCTTGATGTTTTTATTTGCTTAGCTAAAAATGTATGTTTAAGATAGTTAGTTGAAGAAAAGAATCAATGAAACATGAAAATGTTGAAATAAAAAAGAGTGATATGTAGCTCTTTCTTGACTGAAAGTTCTACTATAAACAAATGAATTTCACTTACAAATTGTTAAAGGTAATCTTTATTCTTCTTCTTTAAAAGGTCTCTATCCTTTAATATCTCCAGAATGAAAAGCAAAATAAAAGTCTTATATTTAGTTTTGTCATTAGATGCAAAAAAATGATTGAATGATATATATAATAAACAAGAAACTTCAAACAATACTCTTTAACATGATTTGGGTCATAGGAACATGTGACAGAACTTTATTTCCACTATCAATAGTCACCCATATTTCAAACCATCCCTTCTTAATTTACAATGACCAGAATGAGGAAACTGCTTTTTCTCAGGACAAGAGAAGTTAAAAAATCATGAAATTCAACTTTCTAACTATATGGCAGAGTAGAGAGAGGATTGCAGGCTTCCCTGGCGAGTCACTAGTAAAGAATCCTCCCACCAATAAGGAGATGTTGAGTCCATCCCTGAGTAGGGACGATCCCCAGAGGAAGGAAATGGTGACCCATTCCATCATTCTTGCCTGGGAAATCCCATGGACAGAGAAATCTGCCAGGCTACTGGCACAAGTACTGGTCACAACTTAGTCACTAAGTAACAACTAGAATGGATTAGTATCTATCTTTCTACCACACTGAGCATACATATATTTTCCAATCAAATTATATAAAGTAACTTTCATTAGCTCACTTTTATGGTTTTTTTTTTTTTTCTCTCTTTAAAATTCTATAGCAGTATGTTGTCGTACAGAACCAGAGTTCTGAAAGGGATGGAGTTAGCTAGAAAAGCTAAATGTGCAAAAGGTGCAGCCTGTCTTTCCTTTATCTCACGCTAGTGTGAGCTACTATTGCTGGTGGGATTTGTTACATTTGTGACTGTCAACCAGTGACCTTGTCAGTTGGAAAGAAGCTAGGACTGTTTATAACCTGGGTATTCATATCTTTAGGACCTTTGCAGATGGGCCACACATTGATTTCAAACACAATTCCTTGTTTAATTTCTACAGGACAATGATACAATCTACTACTTCCTAAAAAACGAAGGCTATTTCCTAGTAAAGCGTGAGTGTGAAGGTTAGTTCTCAGAAAAACAAAGGTAGTACACTCTTAAGAGTTTCTGAAGTTTCTAATTCTGTGGAAATTCTACCTGTTAAATAGCATTATGGAATACTGTGAGCTATGCTTTGAAATCTCAAGTTTTCAAGAAAAACTTTTTAAAGTGAATAAATTAATGTAGCTTTGAATAATAAATGATTTTTAGCTGCTACTAATTTCACTGTGTATCTCTTTGTATTGGCAACCTGAGCTCATTATTAATTTTTAAAAATATTTTGTCAGAGAGAAACACACATATGGTAGTAAAACTACAGTGAATAAAGTTAAAATAAAATGATACCATTTGTGTATGGGTTATGCAAAGGAATATCACAGTAAAATTCTAAATGAGAAATTAACATAACATACACTTCATCTAATTAAGGCAGAGGTAGAAGAGGAAATTGAAAAAGGCTTCCCTGGCGAGTCACTAGTAAAGAATCCTCCCACCAATAAGGAGATGTTGAGTCCATCCCTGAGTAGGGACGATCCCCAGAGGAAGGAAATGGTGACCCATTCCATCATTCTTGCCTGGGAAATCCCATGGACAGAGAAATCTGCCAGGCTACTGGCACAAGTACTGGTCACAACTTAGTCACTAAGTAACAACTAGAATGGATTAGTATCTATCTTTCTACCACACTGAGCATACATATATTTTCCAATCAAATTATATAAAGTAACTTTCATTAGCTCACTTTTATGGTTTTTTTTTTTTTTTCTCTCTTTAAAATTCTATAGCAGTATGTTGTCGTTCAGAACCAGAGTTCTGAAAGGGATGGAGTTAGCTAGAAAAGCTAAATGTGCAAAAGGTGCAGCCTGTCTTTCCTTTATCTCACGCTAGTGTGAGCTACTATTGCTGGTGGGATTTGTTACATTTGTGACTGTCAACCAGTGACCTTGTCAGTTGGAAAGAAGCTAGGACTGTTTATAACCTGGGTATTCATATCTTTAGGACCTTTGCAGATGGGCCACACATTGATTTCAAACACAATTCCTTGTTTAATTTCTACAGGACAATGATACAATCTACTACTTCCTAAAAAACGAAGGCTATTTCCTAGTAAAGCGTGAGTGTGAAGGTTAGTTCTCAGAAAAACAAAGGTAGTACACTCTTAAGAGTTTCTGAAGTTTCTAATTCTGTGGAAATTCTACCTGTTAAATAGCATTATGGAATACTGTGAGCTATGCTTTGAAATCTCAAGTTTTCAAGAAAAACTTTTTAAAGTGAATAAATTAATGTAGCTTTGAATAATAAATGATTTTTAGCTGCTACTAATTTCACTGTGTATCTCTTTGTATTGGCAACCTGAGCTCATTATTAATTTTTAAAAATATTTTGTCAGAGAGAAACACACATATGGTAGTAAAACTACAGTGAATAAAGTTAAAATAAAATGATACCATTTGTGTATGGGTTATGCAAAGGAATATCACAGTAAAATTCTAAATGAGAAATTAACATAACATACACTTCATACTGGAAGACTACATCATTACCAAAAGGGTTTTCCAACATCAAGAAATATTATGATATAATTAACAATATTCGATGGCCAAACTTCACCAGGGCTCTTTATGAGGCTGTTGTGTCAGACAAGAATTTAGCAGTGAGGGGCTTAGGAATATTTCAGTCCAGCAAGGGCTCCCATATGACTAAGAGACATATAAATTGGGTGAAACAAATTTACACCTGGAAGAAAACTCATGTTCAGGTTAAAGAAGAAAATCAAACTGGTCAGAATACCCAATCCAGAGAGTATGTTGATAGGTAAAAATATCTTTGCTCTGTAACCAAAACAAACTCATCTTGTTACTTTCAAGGAATCTATCTACTAGCAGGATAAGCAGAAAATGAATATCAAAAATAAGAAGTAAAATGCTTTCTATGCTATATTTCTTTAGTATGTATTTCTATATATGCATAAAATTACAAAAATAAAAATAAAAAGTAGGGTGGGATAGGGGGATATACACATGAATAATCTGGTATCATACGTATCTGTAAACAACAAAACTCTATAAAAGTAAAAAGTAAAAAGAAATAAAGAAAAAGGAATACTTCCATTAAAAAAAAAAGTAAAGAGGGGTGCTTAGGGTAAGGATGGTAAATAATGTAGTAGGATAGTGGGAGGTCATACTAGGCTTCATGGAAAACATGACAAAGGTTCAAATGCAATGAACGAGGAAATGGTTTGGAAGATATTTGGGAGATGAGTGTTTCAGATAAAGGAAACAGTAAGCTGGGAACATTCTTCTAGCACATATTTTAAAATAATGTTACAAACTCTGTGTGACTGATGTAGGCAAGAGTAAACATCCACATTTTAAAAATCAGTAAACTAAAATAAATAAGAATGGGCGAATTTAATTCAGATAACCATCTACTACTGTGGGCAAGAATCCCTTAGAAGAAACAGAGTAGCCCTCATAGTCAACAAAGGAGAGCAAAATTCAGTACTTGAGCACAATCTTAAAAATTACAGGATGATTTCAGTTCACTTCCAAGGCAAACAATTCAATATCACTGTAATACAAGTCTATGCCCCCAAACACTATTGCTAAAGGCATTGAAGTGAATGGTTCTATGAAGACCTACAAGATCTACTGGAAGTAACACCAAAGAAGATGTCCTTTTCATCGCTGGAGACTGGAACGCAAAATAAGAAGTCAAGAGATACCTGGAGAAATGGGCAAGCCTGTCCTTAGAATACAAAATGAAGCAGGGCAAAGATAGAGTTTTGCCAAGGGAATGCAGTGGTCACAGCAAACACCCTCTTCCAACAATACAAGGGACAATTCTACACATGGACATCACTAGATGGTTAATACCAAAATCATATTGATGATATTCTTTGCAGTCAAAGATGGAGAAAGTTTCGACAATCAGCAAAAACCAGACTGGGAGATGACTGTGACTCAGATCATGAACTACTTGTTGTAAAATTCAGACTTAAACAAAGTAGGAAAAATCATTAGGTCATTCATGTATGGGCTAAATCAAATTCCTTACAATTATACAATGGAAGTTACAAATAGATTCAGAGATTAGACCTGATAGTCAGAGTGCCTGAAGAACTATAGACCAATGTTTGTAACATTGTCCAAGAGGTAATGTTCAAAACCATCCCCAAGAGAAAGAAATGCAAGAAGGTAAATGGTAGTCTGAGGAGGCCTTACAAATAGTTGACAAAGAAGAGAGTGAAAGGCTAAGGAGAAAAGAAAAGTTACGCCCACTTGAATGCAGAGTTCCAGAGAATAGCAAGGAGAGATAAGAAAGATTTCCTAAGTGAACAAAGCAGAGAAATAGAGGAAAACAATGGAATGGGAAAGACTGGAGACACTTTCAAGAAAATTAGAGATAACAAGGAAACATTTCATGCAAATATGTGCACAATAAAGGACAAACATGGCATGGACCTAATAGAAGCAGAAGAGATGAAAAAGAAGTGGAAAGAATGTACAAAAGAATTACACAAAAATTTTAATGAGCCAAATGACCATGATGGTGTGATCACTTACCTAGAGCCAGACATCCTAGAATGTTAAGTCAAGTCATTCTTAGGAAGCATCACTATGAGCAAAGCTAGTGGAGATAATGGAATTACCTCCAGCTCAACTATTTCAAATATTAAAAATCGATGCTGTTACTGTGGCACTCAATGTGCAGGTGAATTTTAAAAACTCAGCATTAGCCACAGGACTGGAAAAAGTCAGTTTTTATTTCAATCCCAAAGAATACCAATACCAAAGAATGTTCAAACCACTGCACAATTGTATTCATTTCACATGCCAAAGCAAAAGGTGCCCTTTTCCAGACATACAAGGACATGAAAAAATAGAGTTTTGCCAAGGGAATGCAGTGGTCACAGCAAACACCCTCTTCCAACAATACAAGGGACAATTCTACACATGGACATCACTAGATGGTTAATACCAAAATCATATTGATGATATTCTTTGCAGTCAAAGATGGAGAAAGTTTCGACAATCAGAAAAAACCAGACTGGGAGATGACTGTGACTCAGATCATGAACTACTTGTTGTAAAATTCAGACTTAAACAAAGTAGGAAAAATCATTAGGTCATTCATGTATGGGCTAAATCAAATTCCTTACAATTATACAATGGAAGTTACAAATAGATTCAGAGATTAGACCTGATAGTCAGAGTGCCTGAAGAACTATAGACCAATGTTTGTAACATTGTCCAAGAGGTAATGTTCAAAACCATCCCCAAGAGAAAGAAATGCAAGAAGGTAAATGGTAGTCTGAGGAGGCCTTACAAATAGTTGACAAAGAAGAGAGTGAAAGGCTAAGGAGAAAAGAAAAGTTACGCCCACTTGAATGCAGAGTTCCAGAGAATAGCAAGGAGAGATAAGAAAGATTTCCTAAGTGAACAAAGCAGAGAAATAGAGGAAAACAATGGAATGGGAAAGACTGGAGACACTTTCAAGAAAATTAGAGATAACAAGGAAACATTTCATGCAAATATGTGCACAATAAAGGACAAACATGGCATGGACCTAATAGAAGCAGAAGAGATGAAAAAGAAGTGGAAAGAATGTACAAAAGAATTACACAAAAATTTTAATGAGCCAAATGACCATGATGGTGTGATCACTTACCTAGAGCCAGACATCCTAGAATGTTAAGTCAAGTCATTCTTAGGAAGCATCACTATGAGCAAAGCTAGTGGAGATAATGGAATTACCTCCAGCTCAACTATTTCAAATATTAAAAATCGATGCTGTTACTGTGGCACTCAATGTGCAGGTGAATTTTAAAAACTCAGCATTAGCCACAGGACTGGAAAAAGTCAGTTTTTATTTCAATCCCAAAGAATACCAATACCAAAGAATGTTCAAACCACTGCACAATTGTATTCATTTCACATGCTAGCAAAGCAATGTTCAAAATCCTCCAAACTGGGTTTCAACAGTATATAAACCAAGAACTTCCAGATGTACAAGCTGGATTTAGAAAAGGCAGAGGAACCAAAGATAAATTGCCAACATCCATTGCATCATAGAAAAAAAAAAGAGAATTTCAGAGAAACATCTACTGCTCCATTGACTATGATAAAGCCTTTGACTGCATGGATCACAACAAACCATGAGAAATTCTTAAAGAGATGGGAATACCAGCCCACCTTATCTGCCTCCTGCAAAAAAAAAATTGCATGTAGAACAAGAAGCAACAGAACATGACACGAAACAATGCACTGGTTCCAAATTGGGCAAGGAGTGCATCAAAGCTGTATATTGTCACCCTGTTTATTTAACCTCTATGCAGAGAACATCATGCAAAATGCCAGTCTGTCTTAGAACTGTGGAGAGGACTCTTGAGAGTCCGTAGTACAGCAAGGAGGTCAAGTCAGTCTATCCTAAAGGAAATAAAAACTGACTATTCATTGAAAGGAGTGACTTTGAAACTGAAACTCCAATACTTTTACTACCTGATGGGAAGAGTCAACTCACTAGAAAACCCCTGATTTTAGGAAATATTGAAGGCAAAAGGAGTAGGGGGTGGCAGAGGATGGATGGTTAGAGAGCATCACCAACTCAATGGACATGAATCTGAGCAAACTCTGGGGAATGGTAAAGGACAGGGAAGCCTGACCTGCTGTAGTCCATGGGGCTGCAAAGTGTCAAACATGACTAAGCAACTGAACTGAGTGAACTGCGTGAGTCAGATTGTGACATATAAGCAAAATGGTCAGAGAAGACAGTCAATTTAAATTGGACTTTAAAGACTTATTTTGAGTAAAATATTGAGCTACCGTAGAGTGTTATGTAGGAGTGAAATTGTCTTTATATTTCAAATGGCTCATTCTGGCCACTGCACTAAGTATAAATTGTGGTAAGGAGGGCTTGGGTTGAAAAAGAAAAATCCACCATGTAATATTTACAGTGTTCCAGGTGAAATATGATGGTGACTAAAAACTAGAGTGGTATTAACAGATGTGGTGGAAAACAGTAGAATACCTATTTTGAAGATAGAACTAGCAGGACTTCTTCACAGACAAAATGTGTGGTGCAAGAGAAAGAAAAAGACTAAAGAATTGAACTGAATTGATTAGACATCCAGGTAGAACTTCTTACTAGCCTGTGGAATGTATAAATAGACCCGAGTTTGGATAGAGCTCTGTGCCACAGATATACATTTTGATGTTTCAACATATTGATGGTATTTTAAGATTGGGGTACTTAGCGAGATCACTAAGAGAACAAGACTAAGCCCAAAGCACTCAGGCACTAAGAGACAACTATGCTAGGAGAGTTAGCCAATCGCTTCTTAATTTAGGCAATAAGGAATCAGAGAGAGAAAATGGCAGAAGTGGATTTCTAAAGTTTGGCACACATTTGCAAAACTAGCAACAGTTTATTCATATTATGGATCTACCTAACTACTGTCTTTTATCTCCCTTTATGAATAACATTGACTGCAGTTTTCATTCCTCTTTGTGTGTCTTCAGCAATGAATAAGGAAGAGTAGTAGAAGCAGGGAGCAAGTTTCATTGAGAAGCAAAACACTTTTATTCTGTGTTAATATGGCCTGATGGGAGCAAAGAATGTGTTTGAAAGGATAAGGACAGAGATTCTAGATAAGTAATAAGATATAAGATGTGTAAGAACAAATGCTTTAGGTCTATCAGCAAGAATAAGTATCCATTAATTTGCATACTATAATATTTTTAGGCATGGATTTAAGTAATAGAAAGTAAGATAATATATATTAATGTGCTGGTTTTGATAGAAAAATAACTATCATACCTTTGTTGTTGACATGAAAAGTAAAAACACTTCTCCTAATTTAACACAAACACTCTTCATGAGGCTTTCATGGAGTTCTTGAAACACTCAAATAGCATTTAATAAAAATCTAATTCATCTTCCCTAATGCCATTCAATAAAATTGTCATTTGGTAAGCTCATCATTAATTACTCAACTGGCAGAAATAATTATTTTTAGATATTCCCCTTTGGGCAGTTCAGCAAAAAGAAAGCAAAAACTGCCTCCGCAGAATAAGCAACTGGAGGTTTTCTTGGAGTCAGCCTTTAAAGGTGACTTTTGATCTGTTGTTAAGACACACTCCTCCAGAGAAAGAGCATATGGTATTTTCCCTCACCCTTCGCTTACTTTACAAGTCATTTATAGAAAAATGAGGCTCCACCACAGCATAATTTCATCCTGGATGTGTGTTCTTTCTTTCTTTATTTTGTTAAAGGACTACATCAATAATGACACTAGTGCAATGGGATTTTTACTTTCCCTTTACAGAGCAAAGATGTTGCTGATTATACAAATCTGAAAATGAAAACTCCTAGATAACAAATTTAAAGGATTCAGGACTTTAGAAGGGAAGTATACAAGCTGTAAATTGAAATGCCTTAGAATATGCTTCTGGATATGCACATCTAAAACTCATGCATGGGGCTGAGTTTCAATTTAAAGCTAATTTTCTCTTCTTTTTACCATCAGTACTTGACTTGGATAACACATACTTGCAAATGAAAGCTATAAAGTCACTGGAGCACTGTTGTGTGTCCCCAATTTAGATGAACTGTCTCCTGATCAACTTACCTTTGTACTTTCACTTACAGAGCTCTAGATAGAAAGACAAATTGCTGGCAACCACATTTTATGTAGTATGTGAGCAGTCTATACAATTAATTTTTGGAGTGCTGTGTTTTCATTTCAATGACATTTAAAAAGTATTCCCTTAATTCATGTCTTAGACCACATTACATCAAATACTGCCAGCTCCTGTAGCATCTAACTTGTAAAATAATGATCAAATAATACTTATGTTCACATCAAAGAGAAACAATAGATTAAATAGAAAAAAAAGAGTGGGAGAATTGAGCCATATCCTGGACCTAGATAGTATCAGCTTACTAAAAACCACCTCCAATGAAGCAGTCAGCATAACAACCCATATTTTGAACAGCAATATTATTTCAGAATAAAATATCATCTCAAGTGTTCACATTTTTAATTTCATTGGGTTTGCAGATTTTTTAAAAGATTTTTAAGACATAAATTATTAATGTAATAGTTTTATTTAGGCAATATAAAAATATAATTTGATGAAATATGGCAGAGTGAAACTGGATTACTAAAGTCCTGAAACTAACATCCAGTGAAATGTGCACACTCACACAAAATTAGGATACATGTGCAAAATCCACTAATGGCAACCAAACAGGGAAACAGGTTCAAATTTATGCCACAAATTCCAGAAACAAAGAAGTCAATAAAATCTCACACTATTGTGGAAAGTGTTGGTGGTGTTCTGTCAGACTCTTTGTGAGCCCATAGACTATAGTCCCCCAGGCTCCTCTGTCTACGGAATTTCCAAGGTAAGAATACTGGAGTCGGCTGCCATTTCCTTCTCCAAGGAGTCTTCCTGACCCAGGAATTGAACCCACATCTACTGTATCAGAGGTGGGTTCTTTACCACTGGGCCGCTAGAGAAGTTTTCTGGAGTACCTAACTCTGTCATCCAAATCCAGTAATCGAAGGGAACGTGATCAATCCAAACAAAAAACAAAAAAACAAACATAAATTATCAGTAATGCATCATGGCTCAGGGAGAATGAATATGTAGATGGAACACAGGAGGATCGAAAGAGGAGGTGGGGAGGGAGAGGGAAAACAAGAGGAAAGGGAAGAGGAGGGAAGGAAGAGAGAGGAAAGAAAGAGATGGGAAAAGACTATGAATATAGAAGTCCCTTAACATATAATAGAATCTGAAGAGTCTAGTAGAGGTGGGAAAAATTACAATGGGTTCAAAATTTCAAAGGATTCATGGTAAAAATCAGAGATGATGTAGAACTTGAAGATTGTCCTGTCCCAAGGAAAAAAGATACTGTCACCTTCCAATGAAGTGTAATCTTGTTAGAGGTAGTTTTTTTTTTTTTTTTTCAAGTTTATCTACCCAATAATCACTAAATATTTGAAATTCTCTAAAAAATTGTTGCCAGTCCTAGCTGATTCTATGTGCTGTGTTGTACTAAACTGCTTCTGTCCTGTCCAACTCTTTCCGATCCTATAGACTCTAGCTCATGAAGCTCCTCCGTCCAAAGGATTCTGCAGGCAAGGATGCTGGTGTGGGTTGCCGGCCCTTCTCCAGGGGATCTTCCTAACCCAGGGATAGAACCCATGTCTCTTATGTCTCCTACACTGACAGGTTCTTTACCACTAGCATCATCTGAGAAGCCCATAACTGCATAAAAATTATGAAAATATATTATGAAAGGAAAGAAGCAGAGAAGGAAGGGAGGGAGAGATAAAGGAAATCCAGCAAAAGACAAAGAATTTTGTTTGTTTATAAGCTTCCTGAGAGTATCTCTTACCTTAGAAGATTTTAACAAGGACCTCATTCAATAGAGGAAGGATTTAATGGCACATTAAGAAAATAGAGAATGAGATTTTTGATCTATGGAAACAAACTGAAGACCAAATGAATACCATTAATTAAACATATGAAAGAACTGGATTAAAAAAAAAACAGATCAGAAATTGAGGATGAAACTCAAATAATTGCCACAGAAGAAAATCATGAGATTATTTTGAATGCAGAGGGAAATAAAAAAGACAAAGACAGTAAAGCAGTTCAGAAGATACAAAGGACAGGAAGAATGTATCAGACTGTAAGCCTAAGTGCTGTTGCTGCTCTTGAATATTCAACAAGTAGAACAGTGAAAATATATTCACTGAGAGTATAGTAAAAAGTATTTTGAAGAAATGAAAAACTTAGATATTGTAAAAAGTCACACAATGTTTTATGAAAAACCAGTACAAAGTAGTTTACATTAAGACATGTTTTAGTTATTGAATTCCAAAAATAACTGCAGAATTTTCATGCACACAGAAAGATAACAAGTGGATAAAAGAGGAAAAAAATCACGTTTGCCTCAGACTTTCAAATGTAAGCTTTAATATTAGAAAAAAATGCCAAGAAATATCTATAAAATTCCAAGAAGGAAATATTAAAAATATGCTCAAATTGTAATTCAATTTCAAAGGTGATTTATAAAGACAGTAGACACTTATTATCAGGCATGAAAGAGCACAAGGAAATTCCTTATAGTCCTCTAGAAAAAAACTACTTGTGTCCCAATGCAGCAAAACCAGAAGATGTGTCAAAATTCAGAAATCAGCACTAGTGTATAGAAATGGAAAAACAGAGTAAGCAGTGATCCCCCATTTAGCTTAAACAAGTGAAGGATTTATGCCTACAGAAAAGAAAGCAAGTCATAAAAACATGATAAATCAAAATAAAGACAGAGCATCTTAAAGCAGATAGTGATGGAAATAAAGAGAACAACATGCAAGTGCTGATTTCTCACCCTTTGTAGTAGGAAGCCATTTTGATAACATAAAACTGAAACTTAGAGTGAAAAACGAACAGCTCCAGCTCTAAATCGTCTATCACAATCACTTCTTTTTAACTTGAAAGGAATATTTTAGTCATTGCAGTCCTTTGTTTTTAAACAAGGAAACATTTATCTGAAACTTCAGTTTCTCTCCAATTCGTTTTTATCCTAGCAATTTAAGCAATATTAAATGCAACATTTTAAATGGATCATCACTGTGAGAAAATGAAATTTATTGATTTATAAAATTATTTAATATTTCAGTCAGCTTAAAAAAACTGGATGATGCTCTGTTTCACTTTCTTTCTTGATATTGGATTTTGAATGCAGAGGGAAATAAAAAAGACAAAGACAGTAAAGCAGTTCAGAAGATACAAAGGACAGGAAGAATGTATCAGACTGTAAGCCTAAGTGCTGTTGCTGCTCTTGAATATTCAACAAGTAGAACAGTGAAAATATATTCACTGAGAGTATAGTAAAAAGTATTTTGAAGAAATGAAAAACTTAGATATTGTAAAAAGTCACACAATGTTTTATGAAAAACCAGTACAAAGTAGTTTACATTAAGACATGTTTTAGTTATTGAATTCCAAAAATAACTGCAGAATTTTCATGCACACAGAAAGATAACAAGTGGATAAAAGAGGAAAAAAATCACGTTTGCCTCAGACTTTCAAATGTAAGCTTTAATATTAGAAAAAAATGCCAAGAAATATCTATAAAATTCCAAGAAGGAAATATTAAAAATATGCTCAAATTGTAATTCAATTTCAAAGGTGATTTATAAAGACAGTAGACACTTATTATCAGGCATGAAAGAGCACAAGGAAATTCCTTATAGTCCTCTAGAAAAAAACTACTTGTGTCCCAATGCAGCAAAACCAGAAGATGTGTCAAAATTCAGAAATCAGCACTAGTGTATAGAAATGGAAAAACAGAGTAAGCAGTGATCCCCCATTTAGCTTAAACAAGTGAAGGATTTATGCCTACAGAAAAGAAAGCAAGTCATAAAAACATGATAAATCAAAATAAAGACAGAGCATCTTAAAGCAGATAGTGATGGAAATAAAGAGAACAACATGCAAGTGCTGATTTCTCACCCTTTGTAGTAGGAAGCCATTTTGATAACATAAAACTGAAACTTAGAGTGAAAAACGAACAGCTCCAGCTCTAAATCGTCTATCACAATCACTTCTTTTTAACTTGAAAGGAATATTTTAGTCATTGCAGTCCTTTGTTTTTAAACAAGGAAACATTTATCTGAAACTTCAGTTTCTCTCCAATTCGTTTTTATCCTAGCAATTTAAGCAATATTAAATGCAACATTTTAAATGGATCATCACTGTGAGAAAATGAAATTTATTGATTTATAAAATTATTTAATATTTCAGTACACATGCTTAAAAAAAAAACTGGATGATGCTCTGTTTCACTTTCTTTCTTGATATTGGATTTTTTAAAAAAAGTGTTTAAATCAGTTGTACTGATTAACTAAAAATAAACATTGTGATCTTATATAAATACTATAAAATCATTTCTGAAAATGAAAAGAAGCCTACAAAATATTTATTTCTGTGCAACTTGCCTCTTGCGCATTACTGGTGACTCAGTGGTAAAGAATCCTCCTACCAATGCAGGAGGTGGGAGTTTGATTTCTGGATCAGGAATATCTCCTGGAGAAGAAAATGGTAACCCACTCCAATATTCTTGCCTGGGGAATTCCATGGACAGAGAAGCCCAGCTGGCTACAGTTCATGGGGTCACAAAGAGTCAGACAGGACTTAGCAACTGAACAACAACAACATGCCTCTAGGTGGCACAATTTGTAGACATTGGTCTAGGTGATAAAAGAGGACTTTTCCGTTTCTTCCCCACAGAATTTTTAGGTTGAGATATCATAGGGATGTGCTCTTTCACCTTAGTCTTACCTGGTGAAAATGCCTAGTAAGTTTTTTTTTTTCTTCTTTTTTTTCCCAGATATGGCAAAATCACTCCATTTTTGTGTTTAAATGCTATAACCAAGGCCATTTTGACTCTACCAAGATTTCCAGATTCTTTGCGTCTTACTTTCTGAAAGTCTTCTGTATGTATTATATAAATTATACATATTTAATATCTACACAGTAGATCAGTAGCTAGGGCCATTCTGGTCCATTACTTGACTTTATCAAGCTAGTACCAGAACTGAAGGGAGTCACTAGTAACCTGATAGAAATCAAGAGGACAGGGAAGGAAAGCAATATTCATACTTAAAAATGTATGTATATGGTAAAATAATTACTTTGAGATTGAAAACTTGCAAAGCAGGGCAAATATTCAAATCTCTCCCCTCCTAATTGAAAAATTCACTGCTTGACAGTGAGCTGTTGTATCTTGTCAGCTACAGCAGTGACCTTTAGACCTAATGCTGACATCAATACACCACAACAAGCCCTCTGTTAGAAAGCAAACACAGATCTATCTGCACTTCAACAATTTTCAGTGAATATTGCATGAAGACACTTTAATCCTTATCTTTGAATGTCTAGAAATTGTACTTCAAAAAACTTCATAGTAACTACTTTATATACTTAAACTTGGCTTTTTGTTTTGGGTAGAAGAGTGGTTTCTTAAGAATACTTTTAAGAGAATTGCCTTCTTCAGATCTTATTGGATACTTTCTAAATGCCTGAATTATTGTTTCTATTTAAAGCAATTTTATCCAAAATAAATGAATGAAAAGGGTCCCAGAACTCCTACCTGTGTGTTACTGGCATCTTTCAAATTCTATTCCCATCTTGCATTCCTTACACAAAATTATCAGGGGGAGCAAGTTAGTATGTGTGCTGGCTGGGATGAAGAGATGAAAAAGAGAGACTATAAACTAGAATCATAATTCAGAACATCTAAGACTCACTGCGTTAACCATACTTACTTCCCTCTTGCCTTTCCTCTGTCCTTCCCTCTCTCCTCTCCTCCTTCCTCCCCTCATTCCTCTATCCCTCCTCTCTATTCATTTTTTCTAATTTATTTTATAAACTTTTATTGGCACTGTGCCCAGATGTGCTAAGAGCTAAGATCAAAGGAATCAGCGTAGTCCACCCAATTCTGGGTATGTTTTGCTGAAAGTCAAAGACTACAAGGCTTTGAGATCTGTGATTCTGTAATTGAGGTAAAGGAACATCTTTTAGAAAGGAATTGTTGACATATATTCAAATATATATATATATATACACACACACACACACACACATATATGTCAAATATTAGACTTAATTTTCAACTAATATTATTTCCATCCTTTGAGCACCTACAATGTGTTTTCAACTTACTCATTCTCTCCTCTAAGCTTTCAACATACTCTTCTTCTCTGGAATGTACCTTTATACTGTTTCTGGATAGAAAAATTCCTAATTTACTTCAACACACATCTCAATCATGAAAATATCTTTAAGTTCAGTAGGCCACGTTAAATTTGTCATCAATAAACAAAGCATTTATATATGATTGACACAATTCTGCAGTTAACCTATACTGAATTATTTGTATTTTAGTTTTAATTCTCCTGACTGAAATGTAATCACCAAGAGAGAAGACGCTTATGTTGTTATAATACTCAAGAGAATGTAATACGTCATAGAATTTTTTTTTTAAAGATTTATTTATTTATTTTATTTTTGGGCGGGGGTCGGGTTGGGGAGGGAGAGGGGCTGGCGGGCCACTTCTATTGGTCTTTCATTTCTCTATTTTCATTTGTCTTTGTTTTCGGCTCCTGTGGGCCTCCCATCGCGGTGGTGTCTGTCGTTGCAGAGCGCCGTCTCTGGGCGCATGCGCTCCAGAGCTCCGGCTCGGTAATTGGACACATCAGTCCAGCCGCTCCGCTGCACGTGGGATCTTGCAACGCCCCGAGGGCCCATCTATTCCCATCTTGCATTCCTTACACAAAATTATCAGGGGAGCAAGTTAGTATGTGCTGGCTGGGATGAAAAAACAAACGAATCATAATTCAGAACATCTAAGACTCACTGCGTTAACCATACTTACTTCCCTCTTGCCTTTCCTCTGTCCTTCCCTCTCTCCTCTCCTCCTTCCTCCCCTCATTCCTCTATCCCTCCTCTCTATTCATTTTTTCTAATTTATTTTATAAACTTTTATTGGCACTGTGCCCAGATGTGCTAAGAGCTAAGATCAAAGGAATCAGCGTAGTCCACCCAATTCTGGGTATGTTTTGCTGAAAGTCAAAGACTACAAGGCTTTGAGATCTGTGATTCTGTAATTGAGGTAAAGGAACATCTTTTAGAAAGGAATTGTTGACATATATTCAAATATATATATATATATACACACACACACACACACACATATATGTCAAATATTAGACTTAATTTTCAACTAATATTATTTCCATCCTTTGAGCACCTACAATGTGTTTTCAACTTACTCATTCTCTCCTCTAAGCTTTCAACATACTCTTCTTCTCTGGAATGTACCTTTATACTGTTTCTGGATAGAAAAATTCCTAATTTACTTCAACACACATCTCAATCATGAAAATATCTTTAAGTTCAGTAGGCCACGTTAAATTTGTCATCAATAAACAAAGCATTTATATATGATTGACACAATTCTGCAGTTAACCTATACTGAATTATTTGTATTTTAGTTTTAATTCTCCTGACTGAAATGTAATCACCAAGAGAGAAGACGCTTATGTTGTTATAATACTCAAGAGAATGTAATACGTCATAGAATTTTTTTTTTAAAGATTTATTTATTTATTTTATTTTTGGGCGGGGGTCGGGTTGGGGAGGGAGGGCGGCGGGCGGGCCACTTCTACTGGTATTTTATTTCTCTATTTTCATTTGTCTTTGTTTTCGGCTCCTGTGGGCCTCCCATCGCGGTGGTGTCTGTCGTTGCAGAGCGCCGTCTCTGGGCGCATGCGCTCCAGAGCTCCGGCTCGGTAATTGGACACATCAGTCCAGCCGCTCCGCTGCACGTGGGATCTTCCCAGGCCAGGAATCGAACCGGCGCCCCTTGCACTGCAAGGCGGTATCCTTACCCACTGGACCACCAGGGGAAGGGGAAGCCCCATCGTAGAATTCTGAAAACTACCTATTCATTGAAAAAGTTCCTAAGTATTTCTTCATTAGATATTTAATATTCTAAATACATTTATAAAAAGGTATTGGAAGTAGAGTTGTCACATTTAGAAAGAAAAACAGGACATTCAGTTAAATTTGAATTTCAGATAAAGAATGAATTTATTTTGTATATAAGTGGTCCCAAATATTGCATGAGGAATACTTACACTACAGAAAATTATTTGTTGTTTATCTGAAATTCAAACTCAGCTGTGTAACCTGCATTTTATCTGGCAAACCATGTTTAAGGGAAAAAAAAATTTCAACTTGTCTTAGATATTTCTGTGGGTAGGTTAGAAGCACAGTACATAGATACAGTCATAATATTCAAAAGACAAATATACAGGGTCATTGTTCTTGGAGGGAAGGACGTTTTTCTTTTTTTAACATGTATGTATGCACTCGGGTGTATATGTGGCATGTATGTGCCTGTGAACAGAGGAAGAGCAAGGGCACCCAGCACTACTCTCAGGCTGCAAGGCACATAGAATAGCAATAGGGAGCATTGATTCATATGCAGAGGCACATGCATGCAGCTCAGACATAATCAGATGCTAAAATATTATTTCTTGAAAAAGTCATGATCCATTATTGTAGAAAAAGACACATAAGCCTTCCATAAGCTACCTTTCATTAAAAAAGATATAACTATTTCAGATTAATTTCAGTGTATTTTCTTTCCTTTAATTATTATTTGACTATTTTGCCAAACCATGGCTAAAAACATGGATTATTTTTTTATTATTGCATTTGGACTTTGTCAAAAGTGTTGGGTTCAGGGAAATATTCTCTGCCAAGTTCCTCTATGTTCATGCCAAGTAATTTTCAATTGGTTTATAAGCCCATGTGTATTTTAAATGAAATGAATACATACATTTTGGATTCCTTTACCCTTAACTCACCCAGATGGTTCAGAAGACATCCAATAAACCTTTGATACATGTTATAAGAAATAGATTGCTTAAAGGTTTTGGAAGGCAAGAAGCAAGTCACCTCATTTGCAAAGAGTAAGTGGACCCAAATGTTTTAACTTCATGTGTATGATGATAGTAGAATTGCATTCTCTAGAGGTTGGAATATAATTCTGAATTGAAATTCACTGAGGTAGATTTAGTGTTCAAAGCTAGTACTATGATGTATTAGTATGTACATGTCTTGGATTATACTTACTTTATTAACCTAAGTGATATGCATATTCTACTACTAACCTCAAGCACTTCCCATCAACATATCAAGATATTGAAAGTGGTATTACATTCTTGTTTAATACTAGTTTCTTTTCGTATGTGAATCTCCTTTTATAATTCATGGGAAGTCAGTGATGCAGATTTAACTAGAAAGCATAAGGAAATATGTATTCCTAATGTGCACACCTGTGCAGAGCATTTCAAATCTAAAATATGACGAACAATGTGCAATAATAAAACATTTTTGTTTTTATCAATTCTAGATGTGAAATTCTGAAAACTCAATTGTGTACAGTATATAATTATTTTCTATACTTGAGCATACATCAAATTTTAGCCCCTATAAATTAGTGAAAACTCATTCTCAGTCAAGGTAATAATCCACACTTTTTTCCCAGGGCTGGGTCAAATATTTGGGGGTGAGGAAACTTATAGTGGCAAGACTTTTGGAAAACTATTTTTCTTCTCCATCTTGCATCCGGGAAGAAGGCCAGTATCTGCTGTTTGGTCTTCCATCCACAGTTTACTACTGAGTTATTTCTTATTCACGTATCCACATTCATTTGGTCCTTGTGAAATTCTGTGTTATGTCTACCACCTTGAAGGATATGGAAATCTTGTTTCTACCATGGTACTCTAGGGCATAGAAATCTTTCATTCCTGCCCTACACATTCTGAGGTCTTTCTCAAAAAATCAAGACACTTATGTGCCAACACGTATGTGCTAATATTTCTCTTACTTTTGTTCTTTTTTCTCTCTAGATTGAGTGTGTGTGTGTGTGAGTGTGTGTGTGTGCACCCGCACACTTGTGCATTTGCTTTCTGCGATGATCTTTCCCAGGAAGACACAATCTAGCTCTCTGTTGATGTTTTATGAGATGCTCTATCTAAGCCAGCAGATCTCTGCATCTCTGAAGGCTAAGGTTTTTGTAAATCAAAGCCAGGAAAAACACAACCACTAACTGGACTCAATATTTGAATTAGTTTGCGGATTGCATAGTAGAAAAAAAATGTTATTTTGAGAAGCAAGGTATCTCAACAGCTTTAACCTTCACTTTTAGAAGGAATTTATTTCCACTATTTAGTAATATATAAAAACTATGTAGAGAATGCTTTAACAGTAAAATAGTACTAAAACTATTGACTTAAAAATCTATAAATTCAAGGTCAAAGAAAAAAGGTTTGAATAGATCGTATCCCAAAGTATAAAAAACTATATTACCATGAAATAGAGATAGTCTCAAATTAGCCTAAGACCTAATGAATGCTAAGAAGTGGGAGGTTGGTCTAGGGGTGGGTGTGGTGGGGAAGGTTCAGTTTGTCATGATCAGATTTGTTTTCCTTATAATGATTTCTGATTATTTAAGAAGGAAAATAGGTTATCCAAATGCCTACTACTAGGTGGTGGTAGTGGCAAAAAACACCTTCTGTAAAGAATGAGATGTTAAGATAGCATCACTGACTCAACAGCCATGAATTTGAGCTAACTCCAGGAGATAGTGAAGAACAGGAAAGCCTGATATGCTACAGTCCATGGGATTGCAAAGAGTCAGAAAGGACTTAATGACTGAACAAGTGGTAAAGAATCTGTCTGTGAATGCAGGAGATTCAGGAGACACACAGGTTCAACCCCTGGGTCAGGAAGATCCCTTAGAGAAGAAAATTCATCGCCTACACATTCTAAAATTTTGTTGTAACTGTTTTTCTACCACCTTGAAGGATATGGAAATCTTGTTTCTACCATGGTACTCTAGGGCATAGAAATCTTTCATTCCTGCCCTACACATTCTGAGGTCTTTCTCAAAAAATCAAGACACTTATGTGCCAACACGTATGTGCTAATATTTCTCTTACTTTTGTTCTTTTTTCTCTAGATTGAGTGTGTGTGTGTGTGAGTGTGTGTGTGTGCACCCGCACACTTGTGCATTTGCTTTCTGCGATGATCTTTCCCAGGAAGACACAATCTAGCTCTCTGTTGATGTTTTATGAGATGCTCTATCTAAGCCAGCAGATCTCTGCATCTCTGAAGGCTAAGGTTTTTGTAAATCAAAGCCAGGAAAAACACAACCACTAACTGGACTCAATATTTGAATTAGTTTTGGGATTGCATAGTAGAAAAAAAATGTTATTTTGAGAAGCAAGGTATCTCAACAGCTTTAACCTTCACTTTTAGAAGGAATTTATTTCCACTATTTAGTAATATATAAAAACTATGTAGAGAATGCTTTAACAGTAAAATAGTACTAAAACTATTGACTTAAAAATCTATAAATTCAAGGTCAAAGAAAAAAGGTTTGAATAGATCGTATCCCAAAGTATAAAAAACTATATTACCATGAAATAGAGATAGTCTCAAATTAGCCTAAGACCTAATGAATGCTAAGAAGTGGGAGGTTGGTCTAGGGGTGGGTGTGGTGGGGAAGGTTCAGTTTGTCATGATCAGATTTGTTTTCCTTATAATGATTTCTGATTATTTAAGAAGGAAAATAGGTTATCCAAATGCCTACTACTAGGTGGTGGTAGTGGCAAAAAACACCTTCTGTAAAGAATGAGATGTTAAGATAGCATCACTGACTCAACAGCCATGAATTTGAGCTAACTCCAGGAGATAGTGAAGAACAGGAAAGCCTGATATGCTACAGTCCATGGGATTGCAAAGAGTCAGAAAGGACTTAATGACTGAACAAGTGGTAAAGAATCTGTCTGTGAATGCAGGAGATTCAGGAGACACACAGGTTCAACCCCTGGGTCAGGAAGATCCCTTAGAGAAGAAAATGGCAACCCATTCCAGTATTCTTAGCTGGAAAATTCCATGGACAGAGGAACCTGGCAGGCTACAGTCCATGGGGTCACAAAAAGGTGGACATAAATGAACAGCTGTGTACACCACATCCACTACATAGATTGCAAATAAACTGGGAAATTAAAGATAAATCGGAATACATTCAAGATAAGGAAATTGGGAAAGTATCTGTCAAAATCTATTATTTAAATTTAATGAGCTTTATAATTTGAGGGCCCTTTCAGTTAGTAGTGATTTAGGACTGTTTAAGATCGAAGTTGCATCCTTAAGTGCAAACTGAAATACCTTCAGGATACAGGCAAGTGACTTAAATGTGAAGAGGACAAATCTTAATCCCATAGGAGTAATCCCCCACCCCCCATAGGAGTTTATAGGAACTAGAATGTACTTCTTGTTCTGTGAAAAGTCTAATCATTCATGCCAAACAAAACAAATATGCAAACAACATAGGTGACTTTCAGGTCACTGCCAAAGCAAGCATACATCTTAGAAATGACGTGGAAGAACTTGCAAATGAATTATGAAATAAACGGATTGCTTTGTAAACTATAAATCTAGGCATGAAACTAAGAAGGAAATTCCAAACCTCTTAATTTCATTATATTAAAATAGATAAACTTTTGTGTGTTATCTCCCTTCTTAAAGAGTCTGAAGCTCTTTCCTTAGATTTCTCCATCGGTTTTTTCAAATGTTAATAGCACTAGGCAGAAAGAAGCAGGAACTATAAACTTTTTAAATGTGATACTCACTGTATGAAACAGGTGATGTTATTAAGTTTGGAAAGCTGGCTGCAATAAAGGGGGAAAACTGTTTAAAACTATTTAATAGATGGTGGGATACTGAGATGGGATATCATCGCTCACATAGCTTGGCTTTCTGACAAATTTGAAATTACAGGTTGCATAGGCACCATCCTGCCTCAGCTTTGTCATTGCTATTTCTACTGTGTATCATTGGAAATGAGTTTTAAAATTACCAATCTTATTTCAGTGGATTGTTACATTTTTCTACGTTGCACTTTAATATGTTTTCGCATCTGAGCTACTCAACTGTATGCAACCTTATTTGCACTTTACACATGAGGAAACTGAGGTTTTGGAAATTTAACTGGTTTCCTCAAATTTAGGCATCTGATCAAGAGTAGAAAGAAAGCACAAATCTGATTTTTTTCTATGTTAGACTATGAGTGTTTTCAAACATGCCCTGTGACACTAGCAGGGATGTATCTGTATTACATTGTCTTTCTTCCAACTATTTTTTCAACTATTTAATTTCATTGGTCTTTTCCAGGTATCTGCAAAGGAGACAAGATTTGTCTCATCCTACATATATTGGAAAGAGAAATTTGGGACATTTAAGTCACTACAAATCAAACAGTGAATTAGGCCAGACTCAACAGAAGATGGTTTCTTGGCTCCTCTCTGGAAGTTTCTTAACTATCCTGAGCTTGCAAGAAAGCAGGAGCTCTTCATTTAGCTTGATATAATTATTCTGAGTTCTTTCACCCATGGACCAAATGGCTCTGTAGTTTACATGCTCTTTTACTTGCAGTTGATGGTTTTAATTATAGCTTTCATCACATCTTTTGACTTTTAACCACCTGTCATTCCTTCGTAAGATTCTTTTTTTCCAATTGGCCATTGATGGTAATGTTGCAGCCACTTTAGTTCAGACATGCGCTTTTGTTCCGTTTATGATGACAAATCCTACACTTCTAACATGTTAGGGTGGAATTCAGTGGAGTTAATCATATCCCCAGCAAAATGTAATTCTGAACTCCTGAGATGAAAATAGCGTTATAATTTTCTATAATTTTGTGTTTGCTCTCTCATTACTTTTGAGATTTAAACAGATTTAGTTTAGATGACCTGAAGTTCAAGGTTTTCCTAAGTGAACTGAATGAATTATCTCTGCTTTCCACTTAGCAATGGTTTTTAAACTGACAATGAAATGGGATGACAGTCTTCTAAGAGTAGGAAGTCAGACATGATGCTTGTCAGCACCATGACACATTCCTTGATGTGTTTTGTATTTTTTTCCTGGTTCTTTGTTCATGGAAGTCAAATCACAAAATAATCCTACAGGATATTGAGGTCAACCAGGATTGTATTAGCAGATCTCACATTTCAAGTTTTTGATGAGAAAACATAAAACAAAGGAAATACAATTATTTCTTAAGCAAAAAATAGTCTTTTCCTTATGTACTACCTATGTGTTTGTGTGGAATTGGAAATGCTGATTTTTGCAAACAGTCAGCAATTTTTTCTAGGTTTCTCTGTGGGGTCTTCATGTGACAGAACAAAGACATCAGAACCAGCCATAGATTTATCTAGTGAATATACTCCTACTCTGAAAAGCTACCTGACCTCTTTTAGTTTCATCTGAGAAACTGAGGCATTAATACCTATCTTGTAAGAATTATGAAGATAATATGTGACCATGTCCATTGCAGCTTCTCACTACAAATCAAACAGTGAATTAGGCCAGACTCAACAGAAGATGGTTTCTTGGCTCCTCTCTGAAAGTTTCTTAACTATCCTGAGCTTGCAAGAAAGCAGGAGCTCTTCATTTAGCTTGATATAATTATTCTGAGTTCTTTCACCCATGGACCAAATGGCTCTGTAGTTTACATGCTCTTTTACTTGCAGTTGATGGTTTTAATTATAGCTTTCATCACATCTTTTGACTTTTAACCACCTGTCATTCCTTCGTAAGATTCTTTTTTTCCAATTGGCCATTGATGGTAATGTTGCAGCCACTTTAGTTCAGACATGCGCTTTTGTTCCGTTTATGATGACAAATCCTACACTTCTAACATGTTAGGGTGGAATTCAGTGGAGTTAATCATATCCCCAGCAAAATGTAATTCTGAACTCCCTGAGATGAAAATAGCGTTATAATTTTCTATAATTTTGTGTTTGCTCTCTCATTACTTTTGAGATTTAAACAGATTTAGTTTAGATGACCTGAAGTTCAAGGTTTTCCTAAGTGAACTGAATGAATTATCTCTGCTTTCCACTTAGCAATGGTTTTTAAACTGACAATGAAATGGGATGACAGTCTTCTAAGAGTAGGAAGTCAGACATGATGCTTGTTAGCACCATGACACATTCCTTGATGTGTTTTGTATTTTTTTCCTGGTTCTTTGTTCATGGAAGTCAAATCACAAAATAATCCTACAGGATATTGAGGTCAACCAGGATTGTATTAGCAGATCTCACATTTCAAGTTTTTGATGAGAAAACATAAAACAAAGGAAATACAATTATTTCTTAAGCAAAAAATAGTCTTTTCCTTATGTACTACCTATGTGTTTGTGTGGAATTGGAAATGCTGATTTTTGCAAACAGTCAGCAATTTTTTCTAGGTTTCTCTGTGGGGTCTTCATGTGACAGAACAAAGACATCAGAACCAGCCATAGATTTATCTAGTGAATATACTCCTACTCTGAAAAGCTACCTGACCTCTTTTAGTTTCATCTGAGAAACTGAGGCATTAATACCTATCTTGTAAGAATTATGAAGATAATATGTGACCATGTCCATTGCAGCTTCTCAATAAAATTAATGGTTATTACTGATAAGATTTGCATTTATATATTGGCAGTGGTTATTTAAGCTAATTTAAGCAAAATTTACAAAGCCTCAGAATAATCAGGAAGGGAAGTACATTTTTTTTAAGTGTCCTAATTATCTCACATTATTTTCACTCCTAGCCACATCAGCCTGACAATAGAGCAAAGCTGTATAACACAAGACCCTACTGAGTTTCTGAAACATGAACCATCTACATCTTTCCATTCTGGTTCTCAAAAGTCAGCAGTTTTGCATGGTCTCATCAAAGGTCACAATTTACATTTTCTTCTATCACAGCCATGTTCTGTCTGCCACTTCTGGGTGACATTTCATCACCACCAAGACAGCCTCTGCCACTCCTGAGACCAACCTCCAGACTTCTTAAACAATCAGATCACCCAGGTGAATTTCTCTTACATTTCTAATGTTGGAAGGATTTTGTGTAGATAGACACTGAGTTCAAGTAGTAGAATATATTTTCCCCATATCCCATCCCACCCCAATGAATTATGTTATAGTCCAAAAAAATAGAACTGATTTTTTTCTTAAACTGACATAAAGTGACAAAGTTCTTTCCTTTCACCTATTTTTATTACAGCACTTTTTCTCTGTAGGACCCGAGACAAATCCAAAAAACAACCTGATATGCATCATTACTATAATAAACATTTCTGTTTATGCCAGCCTTCATCTATTGCTCAACTTGTAAACCCTAACTCTACTTGTCCTCTGACTAACTTCCTTCTTTATTCATTAATAATGTCTGGAAAATTGGTCAATCATTAGTCTCCATAAAAATACAGTCAATGATCTCATAAACAGAAAAATGCCAATTGACTTGCTTTACAATCTGTGTCCTTCCCTCTCAATATATTTTTAGATTTGGATAAATTCTCCAAGGTGTGAAGTATGAGTTCTCTACATTATTGAGGCTATTAAGATATGTGAAGGATGCCAGGTTTGTCATATAAATGTTGTCAGTGCTTATCTGAAGCACTGCAGGTCAATGTAGATTTGCATTATTGACTAAAGAGATAAACATCCATTATGGCAGAACTATTATTACTAGTTCAAGTCATGCTTTTGCAATTCTATTTTTGATGTTAGTTTTATGTTTTACTCATCGGGTCTTGAATTACAAATGAATCACATTTCCCAGACTACTAAATTCTTATTCAAAATATTTATCATCTATCATCATAAGAGAAGGAAGTTTTTTTAAGTGTCCTAATTATCTCACATTATTTTCACTCCTAGCCACATCAGCCTGACAATAGAGCAAAGCTGTATAACACAAGACCCTACTGAGTTTCTGAAACATGAACCATCTACATCTTTCCATTCTGGTTCTCAAAAGTCAGCAGTTTTGCATGGTCTCATCAAAGGTCACAATTTACATTTTCTTCTATCACAGCCATGTTCTGTCTGCCACTTCTGGGTGACATTTCATCACCACCAAGACAGCCTCTGCCACTCCTGAGACCAACCTCCAGACTTCTTAAACAATCAGATCACCCAGGTGAATTTCTCTTACATTTCTAATGTTGGAAGGATTTTGTGTAGATAGACACTGAGTTCAAGTAGTAGAATATATTTTCCCCATATCCCATCCCACCCCAATGAATTATGTTATAGTCCAAAAAAATAGAACTGATTTTTTTTTCTTAAACTGACATAAAGTGACAAAGTTCTTTCCTTTCACCTATTTTTATTACAGCACTTTTTCTCTGTAGGACCCGAGACAAATCCAAAAAACAACCTGATATGCATCATTACTATAATAAACATTTCTGTTTATGCCAGCCTTCATCTATTGCTCAACTTGTAAACCCTAACTCTACTTGTCCTCTGACTAACTTCCTTCTTTATTCATTAATAATGTCTGGAAAATTGGTCAATCATTAGTCTCCATAAAAATACAGTCAATGATCTCATAAACAGAAAAATGCCAATTGACTTGCTTTACAATCTGTGTCCTTCCCTCTCAATATATTTTTAGATTTGGATAAATTCTCCAAGGTGTGAAGTATGAGTTCTCTACATTATTGAGGCTATTAAGATATGTGAAGGATGCCAGGTTTGTCATATAAATGTTGTCAGTGCTTATCTGAAGCACTGCAGGTCAATGTAGATTTGCATTATTGACTAAAGAGATAAACATCCATTATGGCAGAACTATTATTACTAGTTCAAGTCATGCTTTTGCAATTCTATTTTTGATGTTAGTTTTATGTTTTACTCATCGGGTCTTGAATTACAAATGAATCACATTTCCCAGACTACTAAATTCTTATTCAAAATATTTATCATCTATCATCATAAGAGATGGAAGATTAAGTTAATTTTAAATGTACCCTTCTTTGATGTAGACTGAAAGTATTTTCTAACTTCTGAGGTTCAACTATGGAGGCTATTATATTTGGCTAGTCATACGATCTCTTTAACTATACCTGTGGAATTTTATCAGTTGAGTCAGATCTACTTGCAGTCTAAGTGATTTTGCATGGACCCATCATTTATTAGAGGACATCAGAGGGTTTCTAAGGACACAAAAGCATTTTCTTCCCAAGTAGAATTGAACTGCGGGTCTAGTCAGGAGAATCTTTTTGCATTAAAGTAGTTATGTTACTTTCTAATCATCCATGAATTACTAAAAACATCTTCGAAAGATTTGAAAAGTAGGGTTCTTTACTATCATCTTGTGCACTAATATTGAAATTAAAGATAGGCTTAGATAAGAGATCTTATTTTCTTTTTAAATAAATGTGCCTTTTCCATTAGATTATTGTCTCTATAGTTGTCCCACTGAGCTGTAAATTATTCCCATTATTTTATCATGTGCTTCATTTCTGTCGTCCTGGTAACAAAGTATAATTGCCTTTTTAATATTTATGTATTTTATTCAAATGATTCTTTTTAACTAAAGGAAAAATGAACTCTAACAGTTGAAGGGCATGCCAATTCTAATCTCTGTTAAAGCTTCCTTTTATTTCCTTTGTTTTTTTTTTGGCCTTTCTCTTGTATTAGTTCTATCACATGAACTTCAGTATAGACATTTGCATAATTTAAAAATATTTATATAAATACTTCAACAGTAAAACTAAATACATTTATTTACTAAATGTAACATGATAATCAAATGTTCCAAATTATATTAAATATCATTGCTAGTAAGTTAGCGATTCTCATTAAGGCATACATTTTTTTGAAGAAAGCTCATTCTGACCCCTTATTATTATCTATTATCCTGCTGCAGTGTTCAAATAATGATCACATTTTTTTTAATAATGGATAGCTCACTCATTGACTGCTTTAAAGTGGTTTGTCAGTCACTTAAGCTTGTTTAAAAAACTATCAGTTTGCACAATTTTAAAACTAATTACATTAAGACATCACTTTTTTCTTTAATAACTTTTGCTTTCAATGTCTAAATATAATTTGGGGGATTATATGTGAATATGGTGGGAATAGTATAGTTAAGTGGTGATATGGCACATTTTCATCTCATTCTACTGCTGTCATAACTTCAAAAGGAAAAGAAAACTTGTAGGAAATATCATACTTAATTTGGAGATAAACAGATTGTGAAGCACAGCTTTTACTTTTTGAGAAGGAAACTGTTACATGAGCAAAAGAAATAAAAGACTTCCTAAAATTTTATTAAACAGTATAATCTTAATCGTTGACTATAAACTCAGTGCATATGAATTTATAATTGCTTTGAGATCAAGCATATTTTAAAAAATACATATAATGCAACATAGAGACAAAAGACAAGATTAAAAAGTACTATATACTGTTAGATATAAAAACTAAATAATAATACCAATAGATAGTTACAAGTTTGAAAAATGGCCAATTCCTGTGGTTTAGACATCAGTTTTAGGGAGAATGTCGCAAGAGTTACTACCATCTTTGATTCTGGTCTACTGCATTGTACAAAAAGTTTGTAAACATTATTCAACACATCACAAAATTTATGCAATATAATTTAAGTTTGGCAGTTATTTTGTCGTCCTGGTAACAAAGTATAATTGCCTTTTTAATATTTATGTATTTTATTCAAATGATTCTTTTTAACTAAAGGAAAAATGAACTCTAACAGTTGAAGGGCATGCCAATTCTAATCTCTGTTAAAGCTTCCTTTTATTTCCTTTGTTTTTTTTTTGGCCTTTCTCTTGTATTAGTTCTATCACATGAACTTCAGTATAGACATTTGCATAATTTAAAAATATTTATATAAATACTTCAACAGTAAAACTAAATACATTTATTTACTAAATGTAACATGATAATCAAATGTTCCAAATTATATTAAATATCATTGCTAGTAAGTTAGCGATTCTCATTAAGGCATACTTTTTTTTGAAGAAAGCTCATTCTGACCCCTTATTATTATCTATTATCCTGCTGCAGTGTTCAAATAATGATCACATTTTTTTTAATAATGGATAGCTCACTCATTGACTGCTTTAAAGTGGTTTGTCAGTCACTTAAGCTTGTTTAAAAAACTATCAGTTTGCACAATTTTAAAACTAATTACATTAAGACATCACTTTTTTCTTTAATAACTTTTGCTTTCAATGTCTAAATATAATTTGGGGGATTATATGTGAATATGGTGGGAATAGTATAGTTAAGTGATGATATGGCACATTTTCATCTCATTCTACTGCTGTCATAACTTCAAAAGGAAAAGAAAACTTGTAGGAAATATCATACTTAATTTGGAGATAAACAGATTGTGAAGCACAGCTTTTACTTTTTGAGAAGGAAACTGTTACATGAGCAAAAGAAATAAAAGACTTCCTAAAATTTTATTAAACAGTATAATCTTAATCGTTGACTATAAACTCAGTGCATATGAATTTATAATTGCTTTGAGATCAAGCATATTTTAAAAAATACATATAATGCAACATAGAGACAAAAGACAAGATTAAAAAGTACTATATACTGTTAGATATAAAAACTAAATAATAATACCAATAGATAGTTACAAGTTTGAAAAATGGCCAATTCCTGTGGTTTAGACATCAGTTTTAGGGAGAATGTCGCAAGAGTTACTACCATCTTTGATTCTGGTCTACTGCATTGTACAAAAAGTTTGTAAACATTATTCAACACATCACAAAATTTATGCAATATAATTTAAGTTTGGCAGTTATTTTCAAGCTGGTTTTATAAGATTAAACCACAATGTCTTCAAATCGTATCCTCTATCTTTTAATTTTGTCTTAGGTTATTTGTAAGTGATTGAAATTTTTGATAGCTTTAAACCAGTATGAATTATCATATCTGGTTCATTACAAGAACAACAGCGCTACTTTAAAGACTAATTTTTTTCCTAACAAATTATTATTTAGAGCAGTTTTAAGTTCTCAGCAAAATGGAAAAGGTGGTACAGAGATTTTTTTATATAGCCTGTGCCCCCACATTTGCATAGCCTCCATCATTATCAACATCACCCACCTGCGTAGTCCATTCGCTCAAACTGATAAACCAACATTGACACATCATTATCACCCAGAGTCCATGGTTTACATTAGGGTTCACTCTTGGTGTTTGCATTCTTTGGCCTTGGACAAATGTGTAATGACATGTAGCCACCATTACAGAATTACACTGCTTAAAATTCCTGGTGCTTTGTTTATTCAGCCCTTCCTCCTAGTCCCTGAGAACCACTATCTCCACAGTTATACCTTTTCCAGAATACCATATAGTTGGAATCGTACAGAATGCAGCCTTTTCAGATTGACTTTTCTCATTTAGTTGTATGCATGCAAGCTTCATCCATGTCATTTCATGGATTGAGGATTCATTTATTCTTAGCATTGAAGAATAATATTGACTGGATATAGCACAGTTAATTATTCATTCACTACTGAATGACATCTTGGATATTTCCAAGTTTTGTCAATCATGAATAAAGCTGCTACAAGCTATTTATGATAGCTAAAATATGAATTAAACTTATTTTCATCAGTAAATGAATGGATCAACATATGTGATATACACACACAACAGAGTATTACTTAACATCAAAAAAGGAATGAAAGTCTGACATATGCTAAAATGTGAATGAACCTTAAGGACATCATGCCAAGTAAGATAAACCAGTCAGAAAAGACATACATTGTATGGTTCCCTTTATAAGAAGTATCTAGAGTAGTCAAACTCATAGACATGTGTGTAGAAAGCAGAAGAGCAGTTTCCATGAGATAGGGGGAGAAAGAATGGAAGCTATTAAGTGGGTACAAATTTTCAATTTGAGAATAAGATGAAAATTTTGGTGATTGATGGCAGTGGTCCTTTACAATGGTATGAATGTATTCATGCCAATGAACTATATATGTGAATATAGTTAACATGATAAATATTATGTCATGCATATTTTACCATAATACAGCTTTGCAAGCCTGTTCAATAATAAATATGCTACAAATATATGTGTACATGTTTTTATGCTGATATACATTTTCAGCTCTTCTGAGTAAACACCAAGAAGTGAAATTGCTGCACTCTATGACGAGTATGTTTATAAGACACTACTATTTCCATTCCTACTAACAACATGAACAAATTCATGTTTTTCCTACATACTTTTCAGCATTTCATGTGGTCAATATTATGGACTTTGGTCACTCAAATTTTGTGCTTGAATATGCATTTTTTTAATAACATGTGACTTTGGAATTTTTATATGTACTTATTTGTGACATCTATATCTTCTTTGGTCAAGAGTCTGTTACAAAGTCTTTGGTCTTTTTTTAAAGGGGTTGTCTGTGATCTTGCTGAGTTTTCACTAACACTTCTATCACAGATATCTTTTGCAGTACTTTCTCCAAGTCTATGGCTTACCTTTTTCATCCTTTTGACGATGTCTTATGCAAAATAGAAATTTCTAATATAATGAAGTCCTGCTTATTCCTTTTTCATGGATTGGATTGAGCCTTTGACGTTGCATCTAAAAGGTTACCACCAAATCCAAGGTCATCTAGATTTTCTCCTGTGTAATTATCTTCAAGACATTATGAATTTTTGCATTCCATATTTTATTTATATATCTTCAGCTAAATTTTGTAAAGGCTGTGAAATTTATGCATAGATTCTTTTTTTTTTTTTTTGCATGTGGAAGTCGAGTTATTCCTGAACCATTTGTTGATTCTATATCTTCTACATTGCATTGCCTTTGGTCCCTCAGAGACTGGGACATATTAGAATAATTTTCTGGTATATTCAGGTGGCAGAGATAGCACAATGACTATATAACACTTTAGCATTCAGAGGAGACTGTATATTTGAGTTTTAATCAAAGGAAAGTGGGCGGGTGTCTGCTTGTGCTTATGTGATATCTACTGCTATTATGGGTACAAATTTTCAATTTGAGAATAAGATGAAAATTTTGGTGATTGATGGCAGTGGTCCTTTACAATGGTATGAATGTATTCATGCCAATGAACTATATATGTGAATATAGTTAACATGATAAATATTATGTCATGCATATTTTACCATAATACAGCTTTGCAAGCCTGTTCAATAATAAATATGCTACAAATATATGTGTACATGTTTTTATGCTGATATACATTTTCAGCTCTTCTGAGTAAACACCAAGAAGTGAAATTGCTGCACTCTATGACGAGTATGTTTATAAGACACTACTATTTCCATTCCTACTAACAACATGAACAAATTCATGTTTTTCCTACATACTTTTCAGCATTTCATGTGGTCAATATTATGGACTTTGGTCACTCAAATTTTGTGCTTGAATATGCATTTTTTTAATAACATGTGACTTTGGAATTTTTATATGTACTTATTTGTGACATCTATATCTTCTTTGGTCAAGAGTCTGTTACAAAGTCTTTGGTCTTTTTTTAAAGGGGTTGTCTGTGATCTTGCTGAGTTTTCACTAACACTTCTATCACAGATATCTTTTGCAGTACTTTCTCCAAGTCTATGGCTTACCTTTTTCATCCTTTTGACGATGTCTTATGCAAAATAGAAATTTCTAATATAATGAAGTCCTGCTTATTCCTTTTTCATGGATTGGATTGAGCCTTTGACGTTGCATCTAAAAGGTTACCACCAAATCCAAGGTCATCTAGATTTTCTCCTGTGTAATTATCTTCAAGACATTATGAATTTTTGCATTCCATATTTTATTTATATATCTTCAGCTAAATTTTGTAAAGGCTGTGAAATTTATGCATAGATTCTTTTTTTTTTTTTTTGCATGTGGAAGTCGAGTTATTCCTGAACCATTTGTTGATTCTATATCTTCTACATTGCATTGCCTTTGGTCCCTCAGAGACTGGGACATATTAGAATAATTTTCTGGTATATTCAGGTGGCAGAGATAGCACAATGACTATATAACACTTTAGCATTCAGAGGAGACTGTATATTTGAGTTTTAATCAAAGGAAAGTGGGCGGGTGTCTGCTTGTGCTTATGTGATATCTACTGCTGGGCATCTCTCACAATGTTGTATTTCTTCTCTATTCCAATTCATGGACCCATCCAGCAGCAAAAATACTTAATAGGTTATCAGAGTCCCTGGTTAACATTTAGAGGAGAGCTGCCTTGACCACTATCTGACCTGCCTTAGAATATGATAAAAAATAATTAAATTTCTATTGTATTAGACGACTGAAATTATCAAACATCGCAGCTAGTATTATTTCCCCTGAAAAGTATAGCGTAATGTCATTCAATACCTTCTCTAAGATCTCCAACAAACAGTAATTGCCTTGGAAAGCAATTCATTGGACTAAAAATGGGTTAAAAATTATGGCATTTAACAATGACAATTTGTTTTTCTCATACAAAATTAAGTAGTAATGATGTTTTAATAGCATTAAGCATATGGCTATATAAGTGTCATTGAGAATATCTGTCACTAATTAGCATTTTGGGCAATAATCTATTTTGTGTTTGATACATAATATTTAGCATTATCATTATGACAGTTTCTTCAGACTCTAATTACCTTTTAAAAATCTTTTTTCAGTAAACAAATCAAGAATGAAATGGATTTTTGTCCAGTTAAAAATATCTTTCACTTTAATAACTTAAATTTCTAAGTAATCATTTACTATTACTATTGCATGAAATATTCCCTGAAATTAGTGGAAATACATACATGTACAAGTAATTAAATACAGAGAGTATATTTCTGAGGTTAAGCATATCATACAGGATTAGAATGCAAAATTAGAAAGTCAAGAGATACCTGTAGTAACAGGCAAGTTTGGCCTTGATGCACAAAATGAAGCAGGGCAAAGGCTAACAGAGTTTTTACAAGAGAGTGCACTGGCCATAATAAACACTCTCTTCCAACACAGAATATGACTCTACACAAGGATATCAGCAGATGGTCAGTACAGAAACCTGAACCATTTGTTGATTCTATATCTTCTACATTGCATTGCCTTTGGTCCCTCAGAGACTGGGACATATTAGAATAATTTTCTGGTATATTCAGGTGGCAGAGATAGCACAATGACTATATAACACTTTAGCATTCAGAGGAGACTGTATATTTGAGTTTTAATCAAAGGAAAGTGGGCGGGTGTCTGCTTGTGCTTATGTGATATCTACTGCTGGGCATCTCTCACAATGTTGTATTTCTTCTCTATTCCAATTCATGGACCCATCCAGCAGCAAAAATACTTAATAGGTTATCAGAGTCCCTGGTTAACATTTAGAGGAGAGCTGCCTTGACCACTATCTGACCTGCCTTAGAATATGATAAAAAATAATTAAATTTCTATTGTATTAGACGACTGAAATTATCAAACATCGCAGCTAGTATTATTTCCCCTGAAAAGTATAGCGTAATGTCATTCAATACCTTCTCTAAGATCTCCAACAAACAGTAATTGCCTTGGAAAGCAATTCATTGGACTAAAAATGGGTTAAAAATTATGGCATTTAACAATGACAATTTGTTTTTCTCATACAAAATTAAGTAGTAATGATGTTTTAATAGCATTAAGCATATGGCTATATAAGTGTCATTGAGAATATCTGTCACTAATTAGCATTTTGGGCAATAATCTATTTTGTGTTTGATACATAATATTTAGCATTATCATTATGACAGTTTCTTCAGATTCTAATTACCTTTTAAAAATCTTTTTTCAGTAAACAAATCAAGAATGAAATGGATTTTTGTCCAGTTAAAAATATCTTTCACTTTAATAACTTAAATTTCTAAGTAATCATTTACTATTACTATTGCATGAAATATTCCCTGAAATTAGTGGAAATACATACATGTACAAGTAATTAAATACAGAGAGTATATTTCTGAGGTTAAGCATATCATACAGGATTAGAATGCAAAATTAGAAAGTCAAGAGATACCTGTAGTAACAGGCAAGTTTGGCCTTGATGCACAAAATGAAGCAGGGCAAAGGCTAACAGAGTTTTTACAAGAGAGTGCACTGGCCATAATAAACACTCTCTTCCAACACAGAATATGACTCTACACAAGGATATCAGCAGATGGTCAGTACAGAAATCACATTGATTATATTCTTTTCAGCCAAAGATGGAGAAAGTTTATACAGTCAGCAAAAATAAGACCTGGAGCTGACTTCGGCTCAGATCATGAAATTTTTATTACAAAATTCAGACTAAAATTGAACAAAGTAAGGAAACCCACTAGCATTCAGGAGTGACAAATCAATTACCTTATGATTGTATAGTGGAAGTGCCAAAGAGATTCAAGGTATTAGATCTAATTGATGGAGTACCTGAGAACTATGGATGGAGGCTGGGAACACTTTACAGGAGGTGGTGATCAAAACCATTCCCAAAGAAAAACAATGCCAAAAAGGCAAAATGGTTGTCGAAGGAGGTCTTAGAAACAGCTGAGAAAAGAAGAGAAGTGAATGGGAAAAGGGAAAAGAAAGATATACCATCTAAATGCAGAGTTCCAAAGAATAGCAAAGAGAGATAAGAAAGCAACTAAGTGGACAATAAAAAAAATGAAAAGAAAACAATAGAATGGGAAAGACTAGAGATCTCTTCAAGAAAATTAGAGATACCAAGGGAATATTTCATGCAAAGATGGGAAAATAAAGGACAAACATGATATGGACCTAACAGAAGGAGAAGATATGAAAAACGGATGGCAGGTCTACACAGACAAACTGTATACAAAGGTCTTAAGATCCAGACAACCACGATGATGTAGTCACTCATTTAGAGCCAGACATTCTGCAGTGTAAAGTTAAGTGGGTGTTAGAAAGCATTACTATGAACAAAGCTAGAGGAGACGATGAAATTCCAGCTGAACTATTTCAAATCCTAAAAGATGATGCTGTTAAAGTGCTGCACTCATTATGGCAGCAAGTTTGAAAAAGCCAGTAGTGGCCATAGGACTGGAAGAGTTCACTTTTCACTCCAATCCCAAAGAAGGGCAATGCCAAAGAATGTTCAAACTACCACACAATTGCACTGATTTCACATGCCAGGAAGGTCATGCTCAAAACCTACCAAGCTAAACTTCAATAGTATGTGAACTGAGAATTTCCAGATGTACAAGCTGGATTTAGAAAAGGCAGAGAAACCAGATATCAAGGGCCAATGTCCTTGGATCATAGAAAAAGCAAGAGAATTCCAGAAAAAACATCTACTTTTGCTTTGTTGACTACACTAAAGCCTTTGACTGTGTTGATCACTACAAACTGGAAAATTCTTAAAGAAATGGAAATGCCAGATGACCTCACCTGCCTTCTGAAAGACCTGTATGCAGGCCAAGAAAGTAACAGAACCAAATATAGAACAAGATACTGGTTCCAAATTGGGAAATGAGTATGCCAAGGCATATATTTTCACCCTATTTATTTAACTTATATGCAGAGTACATCATGTGAAAAGTCAGGTTGGGTGAATCACAAACTGGAACCAAGATTGCCAGGAGAAATAACAACAATGTCAGATATACACATGACACTATCTTAATGGCAGAAAGAGGAGGAATTATAGAGCCTCTTGATGTGGTCAAAGAGGAGAGCGAAAATGTTGGCGTAAAAGTCAGCATTCAAAAGCTAAGACCATAGCATCCATTTACATCATTTCATGGCAAATAGATGAGGAATATTGGAAACAATGACAGACTATTTTCTTGAGCTTCAAAATCACTGCTGATAGTGACTGCAGCAATGAAGTTGAAAGATGCTTGCTCCTTAGAAGAAAAGCTATGACAAACCTAAACAGCATATTAAAAACAGAGAGATTATTTTGCCTATAAAATCCCTGTAGTAAAAGCTATTGTTTTTTCAGTAGTCATGTATGAATGTGAGAGGTGGACCATAAGAAGCTTGAGCAAGGAAGAACTGATGCTTTCAAATTCTGGTGCTGGAAAAGACTCTTAAGAGTCCCTTTCACAGCAACAATATCAAACCAGTCAATCCTATAGGAAATCCCCCCTGCATACTCATTGAAAGGACTGATGCTGAAGCTAAGGTCCAATACTTTGGCCACATGATTCCAAGAGCCAAATCATTGGAAAAGACCCTAATGCTGGGCAAGGCTGAGGACAGGAGGAGAAAGGGGTGACAGAGGACGAGATGGTTGGATGACATGACTGACTGAATGAACATGAGTTTGAGGAAACTCAGGGAGATAGTGAAGGACAGGGAAACCTGGCATGCTGCAGTCATGGGGACGAACCTGAAAAAAAAAAATATCAAGGGCCAATGTCCTTGGATCATAGAAAAAGCAAGAGAATTCCAGAAAAAACATCTACTTTTGCTTTGTTGACTACACTAAAGCCTTTGACTGTGTTGATCACTACAAACTGGAAAATTCTTAAAGAAATGGAAATGCCAGATGACCTCACCTGCCTTCTGAAAGACCTGTATGCAGGCCAAGAAAGTAACAGAACCAAATATAGAACAAGATACTGGTTCCAAATTGGGAAATGAGTATGCCAAGGCATATATTTTCACCCTATTTATTTAACTTATATGCAGAGTACATCATGTGAAAAGTCAGGTTGGGTGAATCACAAACTGGAACCAAGATTGCCAGGAGAAATAACAACAATGTCAGATATACACATGACACTATCTTAATGGCAGAAAGAGGAGGAATTATAGAGCCTCTTGATGTGGTCAAAGAGGAGAGCGAAAATGTTGGCGTAAAAGTCAGCATTCAAAAGCTAAGACCATAGCATCCATTTACATCATTTCATGGCAAATAGATGAGGAATATTGGAAACAATGACAGACTATTTTCTTGAGCTTCAAAATCACTGCTGATAGTGACTGCAGCAATGAAGTTGAAAGATGCTTGCTCCTTAGAAGAAAAGCTATGACAAACCTAAACAGCATATTAAAAACAGAGAGATTATTTTGCCTATAAAATCCCTGTAGTAAAAGCTATTGTTTTTTCAGTAGTCATGTATGAATGTGAGAGGTGGACCATAAGAAGCTTGAGCAAGGAAGAACTGATGCTTTCAAATTCTGGTGCTGGAAAAGACTCTTAAGAGTCCCTTTCACAGCAACAATATCAAACCAGTCAATCCTATAGGAAATCCCCCCTGCATACTCATTGAAAGGACTGATGCTGAAGCTAAGGTCCAATACTTTGGCCACATGATTCCAAGAGCCAAATCATTGGAAAAGACCCTAATGCTGGGCAAGGCTGAGGACAGGAGAAGAAAGGGGTGACAGAGGACGAGATGGTTGGATGACATGACTGACTGAATGAACATGAGTTTGAGGAAACTCAGGGAGATAGTGAAGGACAGGGAAACCTGGCATGCTGCAGTCATGGGGTCTCAAAGCATCAGACACCAATGAGCAACTGAACAAAAACATCTTGACTGATTTCGACCTCACTGAACTATTACTATAAAAATGGAGTTGAAGTGTCTATTTTAATAGTGGAGATGTTCTTTTCTCTTTATAGTTGTAAATTTGCCACACATATAATACCTGTTTGGATTCATACATGCTTAGATTGTCAGATCTTTTTCAATAATTGCTTCTCTCTCATTGTATCATGTTCTTTTTTATGTCTGAATTGCCTTTTTTATGACGTCTGCATTGTCTGAAATCCTAACTTCTCCAACATTTTTGATGTGTTTGCATCATATATTTTTATATCCCTTCACTTTTAATCTACATCTTTATATTTCAAATGGCTTTCACATATACAACATAGAACTGCTTTCTTGTAACCCCTTCTGACAATTTGTCTTTGAATCAGTGCATTCAGATTTTTTGTTTTTTAAGTGATCATTTATATAATTGGATTAATATATATTTTATAATAGCTTTCTGTCTGTTACATTTATTTTTCTCTACCTCTTCCAATTTTGAGAATTTCATACTCTAGGTTATCTTCTCTTTTAGAATATCAGTTATACTTTTCAAAGTTTCTAGTGGTTGCTCAACAGCTTCCACATATTTTTTCATTAATCCAAGTTAGTGTTCATATGACATTATACCATTTTACATCTAGGTTGCACTTATAATAGACCAGCCCTGACTTCTACTTCCTATTCTTTAAGGTAGTATTGTTCATTTAATTTAGATATTATGGTTCCTGACCACATTAATACATTACTATTATTACTTTAAATATTTACATTTATATCACTATATAAAAAGTCAAAGATTTCATTTTACCTTCACTTATTAATCTCTCATAGTCTTCACGAAGATCCTAGTTTCTGACCTACATCATTTTCTTCCTTGAATACAGTTCTTTTGGGCAGTTCTCAGGTCAGTTAATTCCTCAGATTTTGTTTACCTGACATTTGACTTCTACTTCACTTTTAAGGATAATTTCACTGAACATGAAAATTCAGGGTGTAGTTTTTCTTTCCTTTAAGCTCTGTAAGTATTTCACTTTACTCTCTTTTTGCCTATATTCTGTTGAGATATCTAATTTAATTCTTTCTTTCTCTATAGGTATGGTGTTTTTCCCCCTCTGGTTTCATTCAAGATTTTGTCTTTGGCTTTTTGCAGTTTAAATATGACACATCTAGTTGCTACTTTTGTTACTTTGTAAATATTTAACCTACTTGGTATCCTCTGAGCATCCAGGTTTGGTGTCTATGATTAATTTGAAGATTTATAAGCCACTTTAACTTCAAACACTCCTGCTTCATTCTTTCCTGTCTTACTGATACTACAATTATATGTATAAAGCACTGTTTGAATTGCCTCACAGTTCTTAGGTGTGCTTCTCAGTTTCCTTCATTTTTTTTTTTCTCATTACATTTCAGTTTAGGAAGTTTCTATTGGCATATGTACAAGTTCAGTAATTCTTTCCTCAAGCATAGCCAGTCTATTGATGTGTCCGTCAAAGCAATTCTTTATTTCCATTACAGTGTTTTGGGTTTAGCATTTCCTTTTGATTCTTTCTTAGAGCTTACATCTCTTTGCTTACATTAACCATCTGTTCTTGCATGTTGTCTACTTTCTGCATGAAATCCCTTAACATATTTGTCATAGTTATTTTAATTTCCCTATCTGTTAATTCCAACATAAGTATCGTATGAGTCTGGTTTTGATGTTTTCTTTTCCTCTTCAGACTGTTTCCTCTTGCCTTTTGGCATGCTTTGTAAATTTCATTGAAAGACAGATCACATTGAGTAGTAAGTTATATGTTAATCTTGTTAGGAATTGGGTTATGTCTATTTTCTGTAGTTGTTGGTTACAAAGGCTTCAACTTCTTCTAGTTTTATCTTCTAATTAAAGAGAATTTAAGGCTTGTCATTCTTTCTGTTGTATCAATTTTATTATGCTAAAGCCCTGTTATGTTAGTAAGATTTAGGGAGGAGACACAGCCTATAATCTTATGGTTTAATCTCAGATTTTGTTTACCTGACATTTGACTTCTACTTCACTTTTAAGGATAATTTCACTGAACATGAAAATTCAGGGTGTAGTTTTTCTTTCCTTTAAGCTCTGTAAGTATTTCACTTTACTCTCTTTTTGCCTATATTCTGTTGAGATATCTAATTTAATTCTTTCTTTCTCTATAGGTATGGTGTTTTTCCCCCTCTGGTTTCATTCAAGATTTTGTCTTTGGCTTTTTGCAGTTTAAATATGACACATCTAGTTGCTACTTTTGTTACTTTGTAAATATTTAACCTACTTGGTATCCTCTGAGCATCCAGGTTTGGTGTCTATGATTAATTTGAAGATTTATAAGCCACTTTAACTTCAAACACTCCTGCTTCATTCTTTCCTGTCTTACTGATACTACAATTATATGTATAAAGCACTGTTTGAATTGCCTCACAGTTCTTAGGTGTGCTTCTCAGTTTCCTTCATTTTTTTTTTTTCTCATTACATTTCAGTTTAGGAAGTTTCTATTGGCATATGTACAAGTTCAGTAATTCTTTCCTCAAGCATAGCCAGTCTATTGATGTGTCCGTCAAAGCAATTCTTTATTTCCATTACAGTGTTTTGGGTTTAGCATTTCCTTTTGATTCTTTCTTAGAGCTTACATCTCTTTGCTTACATTAACCATCTGTTCTTGCATGTTGTCTACTTTCTGCATGAAATCCCTTAACATATTTGTCATAGTTATTTTAATTTCCCTATCTGTTAATTCCAACATAAGTATCGTATGAGTCTGGTTTTGATGTTTTCTTTTCCTCTTCAGACTGTTTCCTCTTGCCTTTTGGCATGCTTTGTAAATTTCATTGAAAGACAGATCACATTGAGTAGTAAGTTATATGTTAATCTTGTTAGGAATTGGGTTATGTCTATTTTCTGTAGTTGTTGGTTACAAAGGCTTCAACTTCTTCTAGTTTTATCTTCTAATTAAAGAGAATTTAAGGCTTGTCATTCTTTCTGTTGTATCAATTTTTATTATGCTAAAGCCCTGTTATGTTAGTAAGATTTAGGGGAGGAGACACAGCCTATAATCTTATGGTTTAATCTCAGTGTTTTAGTGGTTCTGTAGCATAGGTCTGTGAACTTTACAATGTTGCTCTAGTGATAAAGCTTTTTAACCCTTTTAGGTGAGACAGAAAGGGTAGAGGAGGCTGGAGTGAGGCAAATGGTCCTCTTAAAGTTGAAATGCAGCATTGATAAGTCTTTGCGTTTGGAGAGTAGGTTTTTATGGAGAATGTTTAGGTATATTTCACAATGACTGTTTTTCGTCTCTACCTGCTAGAGTTAGACCTTCTTTGGTTTAAACTTTTCAAGCTTCCTCCTTGGAGAAGAGAATGAGTACCTATTCTAGTAATCTTGTCTGGAGAATTTCATGGACAGAGGAGCCTGGTGGGCTATAGTCCTTCAGGTCACAAAGAGTCAGACTAGAAGTAAACAACGTAACTGAGAGCTATCTATGAAACATGACCCCAGAAATTTCTTAGTCTCATGATAATCCACACTCAGTGTCCAGTAATTCATCACAATGCTTATTTAAGTATCTAAGTTTACAGCTCTTGCAACTTCAGTCCAGGAGGATGGATCTTGTCTGTGACTCTGTGAATTCACCTTTAAAGATTTTCAGGTGACAGTTTTCCTAAACACCTCAGTTGCATGCAGAAGTTGATTTTCAGTTTATTCAGTGATTTTTGTTGTTGTTGTAATAATAGGTATGATGGCTTCCAGATTCTTTATATGTTGAAACTAACTGGAATTTGAGTTATATTTTTGAAAATAATTTATAAGCTTTTCAAGGGCAAGACATTTTCCTTTCAAGTGAACGTACTTGCTGTCCCTTTTTAAATTTCTTTAATTCTTGCATCCTTCCCTCCAGCCCTTCCTGGCCCACCCTAAACTTTACAGTCTGTGAAGTTATAAAACTAAGGATATACAATATTTGTGGAAGCACTATATGAGACAATTCTGATTTCTCTGGCCCAACACTTTTAATTTCATTGAAAGACAGATCACATTGAGTAGTAAGTTATATGTTAGGAATTGGGTTATGTCTATTTTCTGTAGTTGTTGGTTACAAAGGCTTCAACTTCTTCTAGTTTTATCTTCTAATTAAAGAGAATTTAAGGCTTGTCATTCTTTCTGTTGTATCAATTTTATTATGCTAAAGCCCTGTTATGTTAGTAAGATTTAGGGGAGGAGACACAGCCTATAATCTTATGGTTTAATCTCAGTGTTTTAGTGGTTCTGTAGCATAGGTCTGTGAACTTTACAATGTTGCTCTAGTGATAAAGCTTTTTAACCCTTTTAGGTGAGACAGAAAGGGTAGAGGAGGCTGGAGTGAGGCAAATGGTCCTCTTAAAGTTGAAATGCAGCATTGATAAGTCTTTGCGTTTGGAGAGTAGGTTTTTATGGAGAATGTTTAGGTATATTTCACAATGACTGTTTTTCGTCTCTACCTGCTAGAGTTAGACCTTCTTTGGTTTAAACTTTTCAAGCTTCCTCCTTGGAGAAGAGAATGAGTACCTATTCTAGTAATCTTGTCTGGAGAATTTCATGGACAGAGGAGCCTGGTGGGCTATAGTCCTTCAGGTCACAAAGAGTCAGACTAGAAGTAAACAACGTAACTGAGAGCTATCTATGAAACATGACCCCAGAAATTTCTTAGTCTCATGATAATCCACACTCAGTGTCCAGTAATTCATCACAATGCTTATTTAAGTATCTAAGTTTACAGCTCTTGCAACTTCAGTCCAGGAGGATGGATCTTGTCTGTGACTCTGTGAATTCACCTTTAAAGATTTTCAGGTGACAGTTTTCCTAAACACCTCAGTTGCATGCAGAAGTTGATTTTCAGTTTATTCAGTGATTTTTGTTGTTGTTGTAATAATAGGTATGATGGCTTCCAGATTCTTTATATGTTGAAACTAACTGGAATTTGAGTTATATTTTTGAAAATAATTTATCAGCTTTTCAAGGGCAAGACATTTTCCTTTCAAGTGAACGTACTTGCTGTCCCTTTTTAAATTTCTTTAATTCTTGCATCCTTCCCTCCAGCCCTTCCTGGCCCACCCTAAACTTTACAGTCTGTGAAGTTATAAAACTAAGGATATACAATATTTGTGGAAGCACTATATGAGACAATTCTGATTTCTCTGGCCCAACACTTTTAATTACATGATAATATTTTATAAAACATTAGATTTTACATAAAGGAAATATTTCCTTTTCCCTTAAATATTCAATGAACTGGCAATATTCAGTTCATATGGCTCATGGACACTATGTTAGGCTCAGTTGCAGATACCTCCTTTAAATGACTAAGCATATGCTATTTGTATTTACCACATCAAAAAAGGTATACTTTTAATTTATGTAAAGTTTCTCTCAGTTATACATTTTGACTTGCCATTTAAATGTAATTCTGACCAGACTATATGGAAATTAGTGATATTCATAGTTAATGGTACAGTTTACAACAAGACAGTTATTACTTCAGATACCAGCCACAAGTTCTGGATTCCTAGGTCACCTGTGCTGTTGCCAACAAGTTAAAAATTGAGGGTTCTCACTAACCTCTCAGGTTCAAAAATTTGTTAGAATGACTAATAGAACTCCAGGAAGTACTATAGTTATGACGACTGTTTAATTGTAAAGAATGCAAATAATAGCCATTCAAAAGAAAAGGCCCAAAGAGAAAGCTCAGGGAAGGTCCCAAAGAAGCTTCCATGTTTTCAGAACACGTCACTCTCACATCTATGTAGACCACCTACTAGGAAACTCACCTAACCCTATGATGACCAGAAGTTTTATTGGGATTTTATTGAGCAGTCATAAGTTACTCATTCTTCGGCCATGTGACTGAATACAATCTCCATTACCCATCCTTCCCCAAAGGACAGCCTGATTTTACATCAAAGCCCCAACCACATTGGTTTAATCATAGGTCTAACTGAACTGTGTTGCTGGAGAAGACTCGTAAGAGTCCTTTGGAGAGCAAGGAGATCAAACCAGTCAATCCTAAAGGAAAACAACCCTGAAAATACACTGAATACACTACAAGCACTGATACTGAAGATCCAATACTTTGGCCACTTGCTGTGAAGAGATGACTCACTGGAAAAGACCCTGATGCTGGGAAAGATTGAGGGCAGGAGGAAAAGGGGGCAGTAGAGGATAAGATGGTTGGATGGCATCACTGACTCAGTGGACATTTGAGCAAACTCAGCGAGATGGTGATGGACTGAGAGGCTTGGTGTGCTGCAGTTCATGGGGCTGCAAAGAGTCAGACGTTACTTTGTAACTGTACAACAACAATCACACTGGTGTTTCTGGGGTAGTCTAGCCTCATCATGAGTCATCTCATTAACGTAATTAATTTAGTGGTCAATCATAAGTCACCTCATTAGCAAAAACTCAGATATAACCCTAGAATCTCACATGAACAAAGACACTCCTATCACTCAGAAAGTTCCAAGGCTACAGAGGTTGCCCCTCAGGAACCAGAGACAAAGACCAGACACTTTATTATCCTACAGCCACCCCTATTCTGAGGCAAAATTCTGGAAATGTAAAACTGTAAACAAAAAATTTAGTAACTGAGAAAAGATAGAGTTTAGTCTGTTGGTCTAGAGGCTATTGTATGAATACTGATGATTAACAGAAACTAAGCACATCAGCTGCAAATTTAGAAGTTTCATTAAACTTTTTATCCAAGCTAATAACTTCACTCACATTACTAAAAATTAAAGTGGCTAACATTTACAGGTATTTTTTTTTTTTAGTCTACAGCTTTTCATTATCTGAGTTTTTGCCAGGAAAGAAGAATTTCTCTTATTCTTGATGGGCTCTGCTCCTTTGCAGGGTGTAAGAGTTCCTTTTTCTGATCTCCCAACTCAATGTAATTGAGGCTTCTGCTTGCCAATTTTTTATACCATAGACAACTGTATTTCAAAATGTATCTATAGCAGTATGCCCTTATTCATAGTCATTTGGGTACATTTTACAGAATCCTTTGCTTTATTTTGTGTTATCTTAAACTTCCAGAATGTTAAAATTTAAAAACTGCCATTGACTGAATACAATCTCCATTACCCATCCTTCCCCAAAGGACAGCCTGATTTTACATCAAAGCCCCAACCACATTGGTTTAATCATAGGCCTAACTGAACTGTGTTGCTGGAGAAGACTCGTAAGAGTCCTTTGGAGAGCAAGGAGATCAAACCAGTCAATCCTAAAGGAAAACAACCCTGAAAATACACTGAATACACTACAAGCACTGATACTGAAGATCCAATACTTTGGCCACTTGCTGTGAAGAGATGACTCACTGGAAAAGACCCTGATGCTGGGAAAGATTGAGGGCAGGAGGAAAAGGGGGCAGTAGAGGATAAGATGGTTGGATGGCATCACTGACTCAGTGGACATTTGAGCAAACTCAGCGAGATGGTGATGGACTGAGAGGCTTGGTGTGCTGCAGTTCATGGGGCTGCAAAGAGTCAGACGTTACTTTGTAACTGTACAACAACAATCACACTGGTGTTTCTGGGGTAGTCTAGCCTCATCATGAGTCATCTCATTAACGTAATTAATTTAGTGGTCAATCATAAGTCACCTCATTAGCAAAAACTCAGATATAACCCTAGAATCTCACATGAACAAAGACACTCCTATCACTCAGAAAGTTCCAAGGCTACAGAGGTTGCCCCTCAGGAACCAGAGACAAAGACCAGACACTTTATTATCCTACAGCCACCCCTATTCTGAGGCAAAATTCTGGAAATGTAAAACTGTAAACAAAAAATTTAGTAACTGAGAAAAGATAGAGTTTAGTCTGTTGGTCTAGAGGCTATTGTATGAATACTGATGATTAACAGAAACTAAGCACATCAGCTGCAAATTTAGAAGTTTCATTAAACTTTTTATCCAAGCTAATAACTTCACTCACATTACTAAAAATTAAAGTGGCTAACATTTACAGGTATTTTTTTTTTTTAGTCTACAGCTTTTCATTATCTGAGTTTTTGCCAGGAAAGAAGAATTTCTCTTATTCTTGATGGGCTCTGCTCCTTTGCAGGGTGTAAGAGTTCCTTTTTCTGATCTCCCAACTCAATGTAATTGAGGCTTCTGCTTGCCAATTTTTTATACCATAGACAACTGTATTTCAAAATGTATCTATAGCAGTATGCCCTTATTCATAGTCATTTGGGTACATTTTACAGAATCCTTTGCTTTATTTTGTGTTATCTTAAACTTCCAGATGTAAATTAAAAAGAGCCTTATAGACAGAAGCGCAGCTTCAGAAGACCTTAAACTGATGCCTATACCAATATTTTGAGAACTCTTACAGTTCCTTTATTTCAATTGTAAAATAAATCATAAATTATATAGTCTGTAAAACATTGTAAAATGTTTTATTAATTATTAATGTTTACTGTCTAATACATGAAGACCTTCCCCTTCATTGCCCTGTTCCTATGCAATATTTTTCATCATTCCTATTATAAAACAAATAACAATTATTAAATAGGTGCTACAAAAGAAGTACGCAAATAGTATAGAAATAAAAAGGACAAAGTGTTTCACTTTCTCTTGAATCAAGTAACTTTTTAGTTTTTAAATACAAACATTAAAATGAATCTGAAACAATTAAAGAAAATTTTTTAAATGAAGGGACATAAGAAAAGTGGTTTTGATGCTAAATTAAACCACTAAAAGATGCTAGATTTAGGCAGAATCTAGACCATAAACTGTCTTTTACTTTATGCTCAGATATCTGAAGTTTCAATCTGAAGTCCACAGAAAACATTGAAGGATTTTACGTAGCCCTACGTCATGATTAGATATATTTTTAAAATTATTCTTGTAATACTGTGAGAGAGAATTTTATCATTTGTAAAGTGACATTATTAAATATTTTCTGAAGGATAAATGATACCTAGAAGAATATACAATAGACCTAACATCTAATCCAGCAATCCCACTCTTGGACATATCAGTTGAGAAAAATTTCGGGAGAGGCTATTGTATGAATACTGATGATTAACAGAAACTAAGCACATCAGCTGCAAATTTAGAAGTTTCATTAAACTTTTTATCCAAGCTAATAACTTCACTCACATTACTAAAAATTAAAGTGGCTAACATTTACAGGTATTTTTTTTTTTTAGTCTACAGCTTTTCATTATCTGAGTTTTTGCCAGGAAAGAAGAATTTCTCTTATTCTTGATGGGCTCTGCTCCTTTGCAGGGTGTAAGAGTTCCTTTTTCTGATCTCCCAACTCAATGTAATTGAGGCTTCTGCTTGCCAATTTTTTATACCATAGACAACTGTATTTCAAAATGTATCTATAGCAGTATGCCCTTATTCATAGTCATTTGGGTACATTTTACAGAATCCTTTGCTTTATTTTGTGTTATCTTAAACTTCCAGATGTAAATTAAAAAGAGCCTTATAGACAGAAGCGCAGCTTCAGAAGACCTTAAACTGATGCCTATACCAATATTTTGAGAACTCTTACAGTTCCTTTATTTCAATTGTAAAATAAATCATAAATTATATAGTCTGTAAAACATTGTAAAATGTTTTATTAATTATTAATGTTTACTGTCTAATACATGAAGACCTTCCCCTTCATTGCCCTGTTCCTATGCAATATTTTTCATCATTCCTATTATAAAACAAATAACAATTATTAAATAGGTGCTACAAAAGAAGTACGCAAATAGTATAGAAATAAAAAGGACAAAGTGTTTCACTTTCTCTTGAATCAAGTAACTTTTTAGTTTTTAAATACAAACATTAAAATGAATCTGAAACAATTAAAGAAAATTTTTTAAATGAAGGGACATAAGAAAAGTGGTTTTGATGCTAAATTAAACCACTAAAAGATGCTAGATTTAGGCAGAATCTAGAACATAAACTGTCTTTTACTTCATGCTCAGATATCTGAAGTTTCAATCTGAAGTCCACAGAAAACATGTAGCCCTACGTCATGATTAGATATATTTTTAAAATTATTCTTGTAATACTGTGAGAGAGAATTTTATCATTTGTAAAGTGACATTATTAAATATTTTCTGAAGGATAAATGATACCTAGAAGAATATACAATAGACCTAACATCTAATCCAGCAATCCCACTCTTGGACATATCTATGGCGAATACCATGATTTGTAAAAAATATATGCAACCCAGTGTTCACTGTAGCATGATTTATAACAGCCAAGACATGAAGATAACCTAAACATCCACCAACACATGAATGGATAAAGATGTGATACATATATACAAAATGAAATGATAGCCATAAAAAAGAATTAAATAAAGCCATTTATAAAAACTTGGGCAGACCTAGAGACTATCTTCCTAGGTGAAGACAGTCAGAGAAATACAAATATCATATATCTTAAATGTGGAATCTAAAAAATGAGATACAATGAACATATATACAAAGCAGAAACAGACCCAGAGGCATAGAAAACTAACTTATGTGTACCAAAGGGAAAGGGGGTGAGAGAGAAGTTTGGAATTAATACACACACAATTGCATATATAAAATAGATAAGCAAGGACCTACTATATAGCACAGGGAAATACACTCAATATTTTGTAATACTGTAAAAGAATTTGAAATAAATGGGTATGTATGTATAAGTGAAGTGAAGTGAAAGTTGCTCAGTCGTGTTCGACTCTTTTCAGTCCATGGACAAGCCATGGAATTCTCCAGGCAAGAATACTGGAGTAGTTAACCTTTCCGTTCTCCAGGGGATCTTCTCAACCCGGGATCAAACTCAGGTTTCCCACATTTTGGGCAGTTTTTTTTCCCATCTGAGCTGCCAGAAAATCCCAAGAATACTGGAGTGAGTAGTCTATTCTTTCTCTAGGGGAACTCTCTGACCCAAGGATCGAACTGGAGCCTCCTGTATTGCAGGCAGATTCTTTACCAGCTGAGCTACAAGAGAATCCTATGTATAAGTTAAATGTCACCTCAATTAAAGGATTAAATTGATACTATTTTTTTAATTGAAATGATATATAACTGAAACACCACTTCACTTTAAAAAAAAAAAGAGTATCAATTTATAATTGTACAGCTTGACCAATTTTGCTAAGAGCCCATATATATATAAAAAGAATCCAGATCAATACAGAGCATTGAACACTGTCAGTTCCAGAAAAATCCACTTGTAACTTCTTCCAGCTACCTATATTCCTCCTCAGACTTCTAGCATTTTATTTGTTCCCAATGCTATACAGTATTGTACTTAAAAATTACAACAGTTTAATTAATAAACCTAGTATCATCTGGGTTTTTCAGTGAGGCTATTATAAATAATGATACTATGGGCATTCTTATACATGTCTTATGGTGTCAATTGCATACATTTCTGTGGAATATGCAGATTAGGTTGTAAATTTCTGGGTCAAAGCATGTATGTTTGTTTAGGTTTTATATATACTACCAAACAGAATCCAAAAACAGCCTGATTTTGCTGGTATTTAGTTAGAGGTTAAATAGCAAGTAAAAATACAGCTTAGGCTCTTGGGAGAATATTACAGGAGTATACATGTGTATGTTATCAGCATCAAGTTGGTTGATAAAGCCATAGAGAGGGAATGTGATTACTAGGCAGATAAAACAGAATCTGAGAAAGCAAAAAGAAACCCTAGAAAAATCTTAATGTTTTAAAATGGATGGAGAGGAACACACAAACTCTAATAAGGGAAAGTCATGGTTGAAAGAAACTGATCAAAATTCTGCTAATAGCCTAATTCAGAAATAACAAAATGCATATTTTGGAAAAAAGAAAGAAAAAAGGGATCGAAATGTTCTCATTTGATCTCTAGGAGATCATTGATAAACCCACAAAAGCTATACCAGTGGAGGAGGGATCATAGAACAGATGATTACCACAAACTAGAGAGGATTCCAGGTGAAGAAGCAGATTACATTTAGATTGTCTTTCTTTATTCGAAGAGTGGGCACATGAAAGAGACACTCTAAGGGAGATTGTGAAAATTGCTTGGAGAATATGCTGTCTGTTAGACAAGTTCAGCAATGCATGATTTCTCTTATTTTCTGTATTTATGGAATAACACACCACCTTATTTTTATAATACCTGCTGGCCATCAACATTATTTGTAGCAATGAATTGTACCGTGGCAAATTAATTTATTAAAGAAAGGTAAACTAAACACATGAGAAAAAAGAGGGAAAAAACTTAATTAGCAACATCCACAAGTTTAAGATTATCCCCAAGTCAGGCCAGGGCTGCTACTAATGTTGCACACTAGTCCTGCCACAGCGGCACTGTTCAATAGAGCTTGAAATTAGCAAGAGACAGAGGGACTCTTTGACAGCCAGCGTGATCATGGCCGCCAATTCTGAGCAAATAGTGGCAGCTATTTCGCTCACAGGAGAAATAAGGTTAGTGGAAATATTAAAGAAATGTGAATACCTCTGCTTTGCAGTAATTGGCTCTTTGCGATTCATGCTGGCCTGTTTCTGAAACCTACAAATTGAAAGCTTAAAGGCAGTTTTTCAGAGAATGTCTCTTTTCCTAAGTAATGAACAGCGACCAAATGTCTATTAAAGTAATTGAGGGGCTTTTAGTTTCAGTTATTGTGTGGTTGTATGTAATGTGTTTAGTATGAGTTTCTCTTCTAAAATAAGGCACTAAAGTCATTGCTTTCTATACATTTTTTAGTTTAATGGTTAATTTAAATGTTTGCACATATATGTATATGTTATCCAAATGTGATTTTTATATTGTATTTATGAGTATCTTTCCTCATGTGCATATGTAGGCAGATAAAACAGAATCTGAGAAAGCAAAAAGAAACCCTAGAAAAATCTTAATGTTTTAAAATGGATGGAGAGGAACACACAAACTCTAATAAGGGAAAGTCATGGTTGAAAGAAACTGATCAAAATTCTGCTAATAGCCTAATTCAGAAATAACAAAATGCATATTTTGGAAAAAAGAAAGAAAAAAGGGATCGAAATGTTCTCATTTGATCTCTAGGAGATCATTGATAAACCCACAAAAGCTATACCAGTGGAGGAGGGATCATAGAACAGATGATTACCACAAACTAGAGAGGATTCCAGGTGAAGAAGCAGATTACATTTAGATTGTCTTTCTTTATTCGAAGAGTGGGCACATGAAAGAGACACTCTAAGGGAGATTGTGAAAATTGCTTGGAGAATATGCTGTCTGTTAGACAAGTTCAGCAATGCATGATTTCTCTTATTTTCTGTATTTATGGAATAACACACCACCTTATTTTTATAATACCTGCTGGCCATCAACATTATTTGTAGCAATGAATTGTACCGTGGCAAATTAATTTATTAAAGAAAGGTAAACTAAACACATGAGAAAAAAGAGGGAAAAAACTTAATTAGCAACATCCACAAGTTTAAGATTATCCCCAAGTCAGGCCAGGGCTGCTACTAATGTTGCACACTAGTCCTGCCACAGCGGCACTGTTCAATAGAGCTTGAAATTAGCAAGAGACAGAGGGACTCTTTGACAGCCAGCGTGATCATGGCCGCCAATTCTGAGCAAATAGTGGCAGCTATTTCGCTCACAGGAGAAATAAGGTTAGTGGAAATATTAAAGAAATGTGAATACCTCTGCTTTGCAGTAATTGGCTCTTTGCGATTCATGCTGGCCTGTTTCTGAAACCTACAAATTGAAAGCTTAAAGGCAGTTTTTCAGAGAATGTCTCTTTTCCTAAGTAATGAACAGCGACCAAATGTCTATTAAAGTAATTGAGGGGCTTTTAGTTTCAGTTATTGTGTGGTTGTATGTAATGTGTTTAGTATGAGTTTCTCTTCTAAAATAAGGCACTAAAGTCATTGCTTTCTATACATTTTTTAGTTTAATGGTTAATTTAAATGTTTGCACATATATGTATATGTTATCCAAATGTGATTTTTATATTGTATTTATGAGTATCTTTCCTCATGTGCATATGTGACTTAAAGTGTAGCTTTTTCTCTTCATGCTTTTTTCTTTTGTTCTGAGATAATGGCATATAAGTTATTGGGTAAACTTGTTTCTTTAAATTTATTTGTGTATTATAAGAGTATATTGCCTATAAACAAATTATAAGCATGTAATATGGCTGAACAAAGTGCATATATACAGAATTAGTTCTGTGAATCAAAATGAGAGATCTTTCACTGACAAAGAATGAGCCTCTGTGTAGTTAAGGAGAACCTGAACATTAAGAATATGGGTGGTGGATTAAAATCAAAGAAGTACAATCATAACTAATTATCATATTAAAATAGTTAAAACAAAGCCTCTGAGTTTTATGTGCAATTGATATGCTCTAGTGCTATTGACATATTATTCATAATGCTATAATCCATTGAGAAAATAATATTCTTTGGCAAAATATTTTAAAAAGCTATAAGTACTTTAGATCCTTTGACTTAATCTATTCCTGAGAATTTATCATATAAAATAACTCAAAGATCTTAATGTATTCTTACACTGGTACACTCATTGTACGCGGTATTTTCTGCATAAAAGTATTAAGTAACACTTAAAAGAATCCTAAAACATAGTGGATTAGTCTCCTTGGGCTGCCATAACAAAATGTCACAAACTGTGAGGCTTCAGCAACAAAAGGTAGTTTCTCATAACTGTGGAGTCTGAGACATCCAAGATCAAGGTGTCAGCTAATTTGGGTCCTGGTGAAAACTGTGTTTTGTGTTTGTGATTGGCTGTGTTCTCGCTGTGTCCTCATGTGGCAGAAAAAGAAATTGTTTGAAACAAACTCTTTGGTGCCACTTTTCTGGAAAATATTAGGCAGAGAAAGATCAAAGTGATCTTATGATCTCATTTAACATTAAGTATTTCCTTAGAGTCCCCATCTCCAAAGGCAGCCCCAGTGGGATTAGGGCTTCAATATTTGAATTTGGCCCTTCATTTACGACTTCATCAAAAAAAAAAGTTAATGTTTAGAGAATATAATGTATATGGGGTTAGTTTCAGTTATTGTGTGGTTGTATGTAATGTGTTTAGTATGAGTTTCTCTTCTAAAATAAGGCACTAAAGTCATTGCTTTCTATACATTTTTTAGTTTAATGGTTAATTTAAATGTTTGCACATATATGTATATGTTATCCAAATGTGATTTTTATATTGTATTTATGAGTATCTTTCCTCATGTGCATATGTGACTTAAAGTGTAGCTTTTTCTCTTCATGCTTTTTTCTTTTGTTCTGAGATAATGGCATATAAGTTATTGGGTAAACTTGTTTCTTTAAATTTATTTGTGTATTATAAGAGTATATTGCCTATAAACAAATTATAAGCATGTAATATGGCTGAACAAAGTGCATATATACAGAATTAGTTCTGTGAATCAAAATGAGAGATCTTTCACTGACAAAGAATGAGCCTCTGTGTAGTTAAGGAGAACCTGAACATTAAGAATATGGGTGGTGGATTAAAAATCAAAGAAGTACAATCATAACTAATTATCATATTAAAATAGTTAAAACAAAGCCTCTGAGTTTTATGTGCAATTGATATGCTCTAGTGCTATTGACATATTATTCATAATGCTATAATCCATTGAGAAAATAATATTCTTTGGCAAAATATTTTAAAAAGCTATAAGTACTTTAGATCCTTTGACTTAATCTATTCCTGAGAATTTATCATATAAAATAACTCAAAGATCTTAATGTATTCTTACACTGGTACACTCATTGTACGCGGTATTTTCTGCATAAAAGTATTAAGTAACACTTAAAAGAATCCTAAAACATAGTGGATTAGTCTCCTTGGGCTGCCATAACAAAATGTCACAAACTGTGAGGCTTCAGCAACAAAAGGTAGTTTCTCATAACTGTGGAGTCTGAGACATCCAAGATCAAGGTGTCAGCTAATTTGGGTCCTGGTGAAAACTGTGTTTTGTGTTTGTGATTGGCTGTGTTCTCGCTGTGTCCTCATGTGGCAGAAAAAGAAAGAGAGTGAAACAAACTCTTTGGTGCCACTTTTCTTGAAAATATTAGGCAGAGAAAGATCAAAGTGATCTTATGATCTCATTTAACATTAAGTATTTCCTTAGAGTCCCCATCTCCAAAGGCAGCCCCAGTGGGGATTAGGGCTTCAATATTTGAATTTGGCAACAAACATTCGTTCCATAGAAGACTCTTACGACTTCATCGAAGTAATGTTTATAAAGATTGAATAGAAATGTGGGAAAATGTTTAGAAGATGTGTTAAATGCAAAAGACAAAAACTATGTATAGTATGATGTGAAATATATTTCAATGATACTGATTTGAAAGATAATGAAAAATATCGTCAAAATGAAGTCTTAAAATTCTTTATTTAGAATTAAGTAAAAGCATAGTCCAATATGATAGAATGTAAAACAGAAATGGATCTTTTCCATGAAGAAATATATATAAATTCCCAGCTCATACCATACACAACAATTTCCTAAAGTTAAAAGATTTGTTGTAAGAGATAAATGTAAAAAACTGTTAAAACAATATTGACAATTATTTTCATAGCCTCATGAAAGTATAGGCTTTCCTTTTTTAAATAACCAAAAATATTTGGGTTAGGTTTAATAATATGATTTTAAGCAAATCTTTTCTGACAATAGTTAGCAAGTAGAACTTACCCCCAGGAATCCTGACAACTTGTGACATATTCCTATCATAAGCAGGTAGAAAGAACATTCTATTCTCAATATGGGACATATTTGTGCTGGTCAAATCATCAAAATGTGTAAAAATAAACTGGAGGAGTTAGAACACAGCAGACTTTTATTCTTTAAAATTATTATTAGGCTCAGGAGATGATTTCTTCAGAAAACATACAAATTGGAGAGTATAAAAGAAAAGATACATTTTAGTATATTGAACATAAGACTATATTATTCATAATTCTTTCTTTTCCAAATGGATTGAAAAGTCACATTTGAAATCTGAAAAGTCATATTTGGAACATATATTGGAAAAACATATTTCATATTAATACCTTTTTTTTTTACAGTGGAAAAAGATATTTGGTATTGATAATCCACAACTGATAAGGGCTTGGCATTTAGAAAGTTTTCAAAAAAACAATTATAAGGAGGAATGCAAAACCCTTCGAAATTAGGCAGAGAAAGATCAAAGTGATCTTATGATCTCATTTAACATTAAGTATTTCCTTAGAGTCCCCATCTCCAAAGGCAGCCCCAGTGGGGATTAGGGCTTCAATATTTGAATTTGGCAACAAACATTCGTTCCATAGAAGACTCTTACGACTTCATCGAAGTAATGTTTATAAAGATTGAATAGAAATGTGGGAAAATGTTTAGAAGATGTGTTAAATGCAAAAGACAAAAACTATGTATAGTATGATGTGAAATATATTTCAATGATACTGATTTGAAAGATAATGAAAAATATCGTCAAAATGAAGTCTTAAAATTCTTTATTTAGAATTAAGTAAAAGCATAGTCCAATATGATAGAATGTAAAACAGAAATGGATCTTTTCCATGAAGAAATATATATAAATTCCCAGCTCATACCATACACAACAATTTCCTAAAGTTAAAAGATTTGTTGTAAGAGATAAATGTAAAAAACTGTTAAAACAATATTGACAATTATTTTCATAGCCTCATGAAAGTATAGGCTTTCCTTTTTTAAATAACCAAAAATATTTGGGTTAGGTTTAATAATATGATTTTAAGCAAATCTTTTCTGACAATAGTTAGCAAGTAGAACTTACCCCCAGGAATCCTGACAACTTGTGACATATTCCTATCATAAGCAGGTAGAAAGAACATTCTATTCTCAATATGGGACATATTTGTGCTGGTCAAATCATCAAAATGTGTAAAAATAAACTGGAGGAGTTAGAACACAGCAGACTTTTATTCTTTAAAATTATTATTAGGCTCAGGAGATGATTTCTTCAGAAAACATACAAATTGGAGAGTATAAAAGAAAAGATACATTTTAGTATATTGAACATAAGACTATATTATTCATAATTCTTTCTTTTCCAAATGGATTGAAAAGTCACATTTGAAATCTGAAAAGTCATATTTGGAACATATATTGGAAAAAAATATTTCATATTAATACCTTTTTTTTTTACAGTGGAAAAAGATATTTGCTATTGATAATCCACCAATGATAATGGATTGGCATTTAGAAAGTATAAAGAATTCTTCTAAGGCAAATAAAGAAAACAAGCAATTTACGGGAAATAGGACTGGCCAGTAAGGTAAGTATATATTTAGCCTCATCACTAATTATGACATACAAATTAAAACAAAAGTGATTTATATTTTTACCATGTCCAATTAGCAGGAATAAAGAGGTCTGATAGTTTTACCTATTAGATATAAAGCAACAAAACTGTCCTGAACTTTTATCTATTACTTGAACAATAGTTTGGCAGAGTTGAAAAGCTCAGATCCTTAGTAATCCATTACTTAGTGTATTTCATAGAAATACTCTTGCACATGTGTTCCTGTAGACTTGGACAAGACTCTGGACAGCATCACTCTAAGGGTAGAATAACATCAAAATGCCTCTAGGGTCTTGCTTAATTATTCTACTTAACATCTAAACACCAATTCTTGGGTTATTATCAATTTACCAGAATGTTCTGTTGAAAGAAAATGATATATTTCAATGTGCTATCCTTGTTTTTACAATTGTTTTTCTCTGTGACATGTGGAATCCTATAAGTAATACATTGAAGGGGTAAAAAGAAAACTAGAATGGATTGCCTATTATCCCACTGGAGGAACTTAAGGTTCAATTCACTTTCTGAGATTTTTAACCTGACAATAATTTACTTAAAAATTTTCATATTATTAATCCTGCAATAATGTATGCCTAAATAAAGCCCCACATTTCAAACAGAACTATTGACAGGTTTGAACTGTAATATTTTTGGAGGCCATAGTCTGCAAAATTTTTTATGTATTCTCAATATGGGACATATTTGTGCTGGTCAAATCATCAAAATGTGTAAAAATAAACTGGAGGAGTTAGAACACAGCAGACTTTTATTCTTTAAAATTATTATTAGGCTCAGGAGATGATTTCTTCAGAAAACATACAAATTGGAGAGTATAAAAGAAAAGATACATTTTAGTATATTGAACATAAGACTATATTATTCATAATTCTTTCTTTTCCAAATGGATTGAAAAGTCACATTTGAAATCTGAAAAGTCATATTTGGAACATATATTGGAAAAACATATTTCATATTAATACCTTTTTTTTTTACAGTGGAAAAAGATATTTGCTATTGATAATCCACCAATGATAATGGATTGGCATTTAGAAAGTATAAAGAATTCTTCTAAGGCAAATAAAGAAAACAAGCAATTTACGGGAAATAGGACTGGCCAGTAAGGTAAGTATATATTTAGCCTCATCACTAATTATGACATACAAATTAAAACAAAAGTGATTTATATTTTTACCATGTCCAATTAGCAGGAATAAAGAGGTCTGATAGTTTTACCTATTAGATATAAAGCAACAAAACTGTCCTGAACTTTTATCTATTACTTGAACAATAGTTTGGCAGAGTTGAAAAGCTCAGATCCTTAGTAATCCATTACTTAGTGTATTTCATAGAAATACTCTTGCACATGTGTTCCTGTAGACTTGGACAAGACTCTGGACAGCATCACTCTAAGGGTAGAATAACATCAAAATGCCTCTAGGGTCTTGCTTAATTATTCTACTTAACATCTAAACACCAATTCTTGGGTTATTATCAATTTACCAGAATGTTCTGTTGAAAGAAAATGATATATTTCAATGTGCTATCCTTGTTTTTACAATTGTTTTTCTCTGTGACATGTGGAATCCTATAAGTAATACATTGAAGGGGTAAAAAGAAAACTAGAATGGATTGCCTATTATCCCACTGGAGGAACTTAAGGTTCAATTCACTTTCTGAGATTTTTAACCTGACAATAATTTACTTAAAAATTTTCATATTATTAATCCTGCAATAATGTATGCCTAAATAAAGCCCCACATTTCAAACAGAACTATTGACAGGTTTGAACTGTAATATTTTTGGAGGCCATAGGATTTTCTTGGGACTGACTGCATTAAAACTGTTTTCTAGTGTTTTGATGAAATTAGCATTTGCTCAAATTATTCATTTTTTGACAAGGTAATATCACTAAGAGTTGCATAGGAGTAGTTGCTTTGAAGTTCCACACAATCTCATCTAGCAGGTATGAGACATATACAGTTAAATTTAAGAGACAAAACTCGGGGTTTCTCTGGTGGTGCCGTGGGTAAAGAGTCTGACTTGCAGTGCAAGGGGCACCGGTTTCATCCCTGGCCCGGGAAGATCCCACGTGCCGCGGAGTGGCTGGAGCACCCTGATTACCAGTCCAATTATGAGCCAGTGCTCTGGAGCGCATGCGCCCAGAGCCGGTGCTTTGCAAGGAGAGGGGCCAAGGCTCTGGGAGGTCCATACATGCCAAAGAATAAAGAAGGATGAAAAATAAATAAATAACCAATAAAAGAGGCCAAAATTTAAAAAAAAAAAAAAAAAAAGACTTAAGAAATGTTAAAAAAAAAAGACCAAACTAGTAATATAACCTGGCTCTCTTTTCCCAAATCTTTCTAGTCACAATATAATTGATTGTCCTTTATAAGTGACTTTAAAGAGTGCCATGCATGGTGGGACTTCCCCGGTGGTCCAGTGGCTAAGTCTCCACGTTCCCAATGCAGGAGGCCTGGGTTCAATCCCTGGGTCAGGGAACTAGATGCCACATGCAACTAGAAAATCCCACATGCTATAACTAAGACCCAGTGCAACCAACCAAATAAATATTTAGAAAAAAATGTCATGCATGGTGTTCAGTGATAAAACAAAGTGCACTAGAATCCAAGTTACTAGGGACAGTGAATTTCTTCTGGTCGTTGGCTGTGTTCATTCTATTGGCCACTGGTGCTCTGGCTGAGCAGTAAATTGGCTGCAAAGAACCTGCCATTGATAGCAAAAAAGAAAACTGGACTGATCAAAGTACATGAAAATGTGCCAAAAATTACTGTTTGTTATTGCTAAATCAATACAAACTTTACAGCTTAATGTATATGATTATATATTATTTTCATTTTTAATATTCTGACAATTTTTGGATAGAAGTATTTTATAGATGTACTTAATATTAGCATTTGCTCAAATTATTCATTTTTTGACAAGGTAATATCACTAAGAGTTGCATAGGAGTAGTTGCTTTGAAGTTCCACACAATCTCATCTAGCAGGTATGAGACATATACAGTTAAATTTAAGAGACAAAACTCGGGGTTTCTCTGGTGGTGCCGTGGGTAAAGAGTCTGACTTGCAGTGCAAGGGGCACCGGTTTCATCCCTGGCCCGGGAAGATCCCACGTGCCGCGGAGTGGCTGGAGCACCCTGATTACCAGTCCAATTATGAGCCAGTGCTCTGGAGCGCATGCGCCCAGAGCCGGTGCTTTGCAAGGAGAGGGGCCAAGGCTCTGGGAGGTCCATACATGCCAAAGAATAAAGAAGGATGAAAAATAAATAAATAACCAATAAAAGAGGCCAAAATTTAAAAAAAAAAAAAAAAAAAGACTTAAGAAATGTTAAAAAAAAAAGACCAAACTAGTAATATAACCTGGCTCTCTTTTCCCAAATCTTTCTAGTCACAATATAATTGATTGTCCTTTATAAGTGACTTTAAAGAGTGCCATGCATGGTGGGACTTCCCCGGTGGTCCAGTGGCTAAGTCTCCACGTTCCCAATGCAGGAGGCCTGGGTTCAATCCCTGGGTCAGGGAACTAGATGCCACATGCAACTAGAAAATCCCACATGCTATAACTAAGACCCAGTGCAACCAACCAAATAAATATTTAGAAAAAAATGTCATGCATGGTGTTCAGTGATAAAACAAAGTGCACTAGAATCCAAGTTACTAGGGACAGTGAATTTCTTCTGGTCGTTGGCTGTGTTCATTCTATTGGCCACTGGTGCTCTGGCTGAGCAGTAAATTGGCTGCAAAGAACCTGCCATTGATAGCAAAAAAGAAAACTGGACTGATCAAAGTACATGAAAATGTGCCAAAAATTACTGTTTGTTATTGCTAAATCAATACAAACTTTACAGCTTAATGTATATGATTATATATTATTTTCATTTTTAATATTCTGACAATTTTTGGATAGAAGTATTTTATAGATGTACTTAATATAAGCATGTGTCCATCAGTATATATAGTAAAAATGACATTTTATTTTAGCACGTCTTTTTTACTCTCTCCAGTGATTGCAGTTGGACAGTACTTAAATGATGACCCCACTCATATCTTTGTTATCCCATTTGTCTATATAATTATAAAATATTTCACATGAATCACAGGCCAGGAATATCATCTCCTTGATGAGATCAAAGTGAAGATTAGATATACCTGGGCTGTGATTCATGTGAAATATTTTATATTTAACAGATTAGCAAAATGATGCCTAGAAAGGTTTAATAATAATTCTGCATTTTTATAACAAAGACATGGGTTAGAATCTGACTGAGAAGTTCATAATCTCATGCTCTCTCTCACTCTCACTCATGAGTGTCTGTCTGCAGTCACGAGTTCTCTAAGAGCCAGGAAATCTCAGATCACGTGAAACTAAAACTGCAACAAGCATGAACTGAAGTCAGGCATGAATTTTTCAAAGTAAAATGTGCAAGTTTCTTTAACATTGATGAGATCACGTGTACCAGGGTAGAGTGTATATCTATGACAAAATATCTTCCTGGTTTGCTTATGTTTTAGAGAAATGTCTATGTAGGAGATTGAGGGTGTGGGTATGTGTAATGAATGTATGGTTGAAATAAATGCAAAACCAATACTTGACATAAACCACATCAATAATGAAACACGTTATAGCTCTGTTCTGTAAAAATGTAAAAAGTAGGTGTATTTCCCTTAGGGGAAAACATGAAACGAAATCTACACCATCATCTTACATGTACAGCTAAGGTTCCATATCAGACTATGATTCCCATCCCTGTTTTCTGTGAGACAATGGTACTATTCAGAAGAATCGAGAACTGATGTTAAAACATCTCTGTCTACTTGCTGAAAAGCAGAAAAGAAATTATTTTAGAAGGATAGAAAATGTTTGACATAGCATGACATGAAACAAAATGAAGTCATTATTCTCATTAGTAATGGTAATAAAAAGAAGAGCACAAATGTAATATTGTATCCCTTTTCATGAGTTTAGATGTGATAAAAGGATAGCAGCAGAGGACAGACAAGTCCTAAATAAGGAGGAAATAACATGAGAAGCTCTAGAGACCAAGCTGATTCCATATTGTCACTGCAATGTTAAGGTGCTACTTTCTAGTTCAGGCACGTTTTGAATTGGACATCAGTCCTCCTTGTACTCCCCAACAGCTTCACAGGCTCAAGAAACATCACTCCATCTCCTCTTAACCCAAAGCAAAGCAAGTGATGTCTTTTTTCCAGGGCTAGGACCCCACTGGGGATCAGAAGGGGCACTGTTTCGTTTGTCAGGTTGGCATGGTTATTATTAAGCTAAAACAGGCTATGGACCAAGTCACATCAAGGCCAAGCATATTTTTTTCCTTACGAATGCTTCATATTCCTGCCTAAATAATTGGTTTATGGAAAAAAAATAGTTTTAAGATAAACTATGAAATATTTGATTTCTCTTTATAGGCAAAACATTATGTGACATAAATTGTATCAATGTTTTCTTAGTCTCCCAAGGCAAGAGAAAAATGAAAACAAATTAGGCCTAATCAAACCTACAAGCTTTTGTACAGCAAAGGAAATCACAAACAAAATGAAAACACAACCTACAGAATGAGAGAAAATATTTTCTATGAGACTGACAAAGGTTTAATTTCCAAAATATATAAGCAACCCATACAACTTAACAACAAAAACCAAATAGCCCAATAGAAAAATTAACATAAGACCAAAATAGACATTTCTCCAAAGAAGAACTACAGATGGCCAATAGGCACTTGAAAAGATGCTCAATACTGCTAATTATTCGAGAAATACAAAAGCACAATGAAGTACCACCTCACCCCAGTCAGAATGGCCATCATTAAAAGTGTATAGATAACAAATGCTGAGAGTGTGTGAAGAAAAGGAAGCCCTCATATACAGTTGGTGGGAATGTAAGTTGGTGCACCCACTGTGGAAAATAGTATGAAGGGGCCTCAGAAATCTAAAAATAGAATTATATGAACCAGCAACCCACTCCTGGGCATATATTCAGACAAAACTATAAATTCCAAAAGATACACACATTCCTAATATTCATGGCAGCACTATTCACAATAGCCAACATACGGAAACAACCTAAGTGTCTATCCATAGAGGAATGGATAAAGATGTGATACATATATACAATAGATTATTACTCAGCCATAAAAAGAATGAAATAATACCATCTGCAGCAACATTAATGGGCCTATAGATTATCATACTAAGTGAAATAAGCCAGACAAAGACAAATGTCACATGATATCATTTATGTGTGGAACCCAAAATTGATACAGATGGATCAATATACAAAGCAAGTGATGTCTTTTTTCCAGGGCTAGGACCCCACTGGGGATCAGAAGGGGCACTGTTTCGTTTGTCAGGTTGGCATGGTTATTATTAAGCTAAAACAGGCTATGGACCAAGTCACATCAAGGCCAAGCATATTTTTTTCCTTACGAATGCTTCATATTCCTGCCTAAATAATTGGTTTATGGAAAAAAAATAGTTTTAAGATAAACTATGAAATATTTGATTTCTCTTTATAGGCAAAACATTATGTGACATAAATTGTATCAATGTTTTCTTAGTCTCCCAAGGCAAGAGAAAAATGAAAACAAATTAGGCCTAATCAAACCTACAAGCTTTTGTACAGCAAAGGAAATCACAAACAAAATGAAAACACAACCTACAGAATGAGAGAAAATATTTTCTATGAGACTGACAAAGGTTTAATTTCCAAAATATATAAGCAACCCATACAACTTAACAACAAAAACCAAATAGCCCAATAGAAAAATTAACATAAGACCAAAATAGACATTTCTCCAAAGAAGAACTACAGATGGCCAATAGGCACTTGAAAAGATGCTCAATACTGCTAATTATTCGAGAAATACAAAAGCACAATGAAGTACCACCTCACCCCAGTCAGAATGGCCATCATTAAAAAGTGTATAGATAACAAATGCTGAGAGTGTGTGAAGAAAAGGAAGCCCTCATATACAGTTGGTGGGAATGTAAGTTGGTGCACCCACTGTGGAAAATAGTATGAAGGGGCCTCAGAAATCTAAAAATAGAATTATATGAACCAGCAACCCACTCCTGGGCATATATTCAGACAAAACTATAAATTCCAAAAGATACACACATTCCTAATATTCATGGCAGCACTATTCACAATAGCCAACATACGGAAACAACCTAAGTGTCTATCCATAGAGGAATGGATAAAGATGTGATACATATATACAATAGATTATTACTCAGCCATAAAAAGAATGAAATAATACCATCTGCAGCAACATGGATGTACCTATAGATTATCATACTAAGTGAAGTTAAGTCAGAGAAAGACAAATATCACATGATATCATTTATGTGTGGAACCCAAAATTGAATACAGATGGATCAATCCATGAAACACACAGAATCATGGACATAGAGAAACGACTGGTGGTTGCCAAGAGGGAAACATTTTGGGGAGAGATGAATGGAGGTGGGAGTTTGGGGTTAGCAGATGTAAGCTTTTATACATAGGGTGGATAAACAAGGTCCTACTGTACACTGCAAAGAATTATATTCAGTATTCTATAATAAACCATAATAGGGATAATGTAAAAAACTGCATATATATGCATAAATGAATCACTTTACTATACAGCAAAAATTAACACAACATTGTAAGTCAATTATACTTCAATAAAAATATCAATGAAAAATTTGAACTTGAAAACCATCGCTGTTATTGAAAAAAATCACAAGCTGAAAAAAATTCACAAAAAATTTCTTTTTATTATTTTATTTATCTGATTTCCATTCCATGGAAATGGAATAGGAATTGCCACTAGAAGCCACAGAAGCAGATTGGAAAATTTTATTTTTTACTTTGTTAGCTATCTGCTAGAGGTGATAGACGTTGCCAATGGTTTAATAATGATAAAAGCGAAGAATGAAAAAAGCTTCCATAATTCAATGGGCCAGAGTTTTTCACTGTCAAAATCTAAGGAAAAGTCTTCAATAAATGATAATGTACAAAAATACACTCTTTTAGTAAATGTCATTGCATATTTTGAATGTTTTATAGTAAAAACATAATCTCTGAAACAGATTTTTAAGTTAATTTCTGTAACTGTCAATAACTAGAAAATCCATTTGATTTTACTTGAAGTCAAATATGTTGAAATTCAGAAAAGCATAGAATGTAACAAGATAAAACAGATAATCTCAGAATTCTCTTTGAGTTTCCTGATACCTAAGCCCAGGACAAACACACATTGTCAATTTAATCTTCCCTCAATGGGAATTTGCCTTCTAAGACTGAAGCCACTGTTTCAATGTAAGACATTTTGGATAGCACTAGAAATCTTGCAGTCAAAACCAAAAGGAAAATAGAGCGTGATGATCATACTAAGTGAAGTTAAGTCAGAGAAAGACAAATACCACATGATATCATTTATGTGTGAACCCAAAATTGAATACAGATGGATCAATCCATGAAACACACAGAATCATGGACATAGAGAAACGACTGGTGGTTGCCAAGAGGGAAACATTTTGGGGAGAGATGAATGGAGGTGGGAGTTTGGGGTTAGCAGATGTAAGCTTTTATACATAGGGTGGATAAACAAGGTCCTACTGTACACTGCAAAGAATTATATTCAGTATTCTATAATAAACCATAATAGGGATAATGTAAAAAACTGCATATATATGCATAAATGAATCACTTTACTATACAGCAAAAATTAACACAACATTGTAAGTCAATTATACTTCAATAAAAATATCAATGAAAAATTTGAACTTGAAAACCATCGCTGTTATTGAAAAAAATCACAAGCTGAAAAAAATTCACAAAAAATTTCTTTTTATTATTTTATTTATCTGATTTCCATTCCATGGAAATGGAATAGGAATTGCCACTAGAAGCCACAGAAGCAGATTGGAAAATTTTATTTTTTACTTTGTTAGCTATCTGCTAGAGGTGATAGACGTTGCCAATGGTTTAATAATGATAAAAGCGAAGAATGAAAAAAGCTTCCATAATTCAATGGGCCAGAGTTTTTCACTGTCAAAATCTAAGGAAAAGTCTTCAATAAATGATAATGTACAAAAATACACTCTTTTAGTAAATGTCATTGCATATTTTGAATGTTTTATAGTAAAAACATAATCTCTGAAACAGATTTTTAAGTTAATTTCTGTAACTGTCAATAACTAGAAAATCCATTTGATTTTACTTGAAGTCAAATATGTTGAAATTCAGAAAAGCATAGAATGTAACAAGATAAAACAGATAATCTCAGAATTCTCTTTGAGTTTCCCTGATACCTAAGCCCAGGACAAACACACATTGTCAATTTAATCTTCCCTCAATGGGAATTTGCCTTCTAAGACTGAAGCCACTGTTTCAATGTAAGACATTTTGGATAGCACTAGAAATCTTGCAGTCACCTGACAAAAGGAAGTAGAGCGTGTCATTCACACCTGCATAGGATAATAAGCTTCTGGAAGTAATAAAACTGCTTATTCCTGTGCTCATCAACCATCCATTATATCACTGATGAGACATCAAAACTCATGCTTACTAATAAATAATAAACACAGAGCCTACTGGTGAGAGAAAATATTTGGTTATTCTGTGGAACTAGAAAAAGTTCTTAAGGGCTATGTACATTTTTTTAAGGGTTTTCTTTTTTTTTTGCTAGGTGCATTTTTTAAATTTTTAAGGGACTCTCTTCCAATTAGCTAAGATTTAAATGTATCACAAGTCTTGCTTCTTGGAGTCCCCAGTAAGGAGTCCAGGAAAAAACTTCCATATAAATGTATTTTAACCCAAAATCTTACAGACTGTGTATACTATAGCATTCAGAATGAGTGGAGAATAAATTTGGAAATAATGGTTTGTAAGTAATTTAAATTTCCTTCTCTCATTCAGTGATTAGATTTTCAGTGCATTACCTAGGTCAAGTACATCTAAAACCTACACATATTTATACATTCTGTTAAACAATGCATGCTCTTTTTTCCTCATGGGTATGATTTTTTATTCATCACCTTATTTGGAGGTTATTCAGCTAAACAAATCTGATCATGAGTGGAATAATTATTTTTTAAAAATAAAAAATGATGACATTTTACTAATTTTCTGCTTTTCCTTCTGACCCAAAGGTATCTGATATCTGTTTACTTATGTAATTATTTAACATTTTTATTCTCCAGCTGCTATGTCTTGCCCATATTTAATTTCATTTCTTTCTCTTGAGGTGTGAAGTTCTAAAGACAGAAATTGTGCCAAAAGAATTCTTTCTCATAACCTTTAGTAGGGGGTCATGTAAATTTATATCCTGAAGCTATAGTATTTATTATTATACCTCAACATATGAGAATAGCAAATTTTCTAGTCTCTTTTGGTCTTATGTCTTCATCTTTCTCTTCCTGGACTAAAAAATTTCATTTATTTTTGACCAGCTTTTGAAAATCTTAGAATCCCAAAGTGGGAATAGAAAGTTACAATAACTACATTTTAGGAAATTAAGATCAATTGTGGATATTGACATAACAAAGCGACTATCAATCCTAGTATATTTTTAAATTATTAAGTCAATGCAAAAATTTGTTTTTATATTCTAGTGTGTGTATATATATATATGTGTGTGTGTGTGTGTATATAATGGACCTTCAATCACCTATATAATTAGGGTGACTGAGTATCAAGTTAGCATTTGATTCCTTTTTCACTATTGAATCTTAAAATGAAACTAAACTATGGATTGAGTTTCTGCTCACAGACACTGACTTTATATTTCAGTCCCAAAGTCACAGTTCATCAAAATTTAGCCTTAGGAATGACTTCGCCTGCTACCTATAAAGTTATGCTTTCATGGTTTCTATTGTAAGTACTAGGAAAATGGAGTCAAGAATGACCTCTGAAAATGTTCCAGTGGTTTTACACTAAGTGGAATTATCCATAATGCACATATTACTGCTAACTACAGATTTATATATAATTTATCCTAAATTTACAATTTAGAAACACTAAAAACAAATATTTTGTGCACAATAAGTTTATACTGTGTGTGTATGTATATCATATTCAATTGAATATATTTTACTATCCAAAACATCTATCAAACTGTTATTTTTTTTGTTATCTGAAATTGCTTATAGAAATCATCTTAGCCATCTTAGTCCTTTCAGGTTATATTCCAGAAATATTGCTAGAGATAGATAAATGATGCTCTGACATGCTATTATAATCTACATTAATCAGTTTAACCTTATTTTTTAAACCTTCTATTTTGCTTTAACAAATGGTGCATATTCTTAGTCAAAGGAGATACTTGAGAAAAATGAGAAAAGAGAAGGAGGAGATTATTCCCCTAGCTCTAATGACTCTTATATATTTCATGCAAATCTAATTCCTTGTTTTCTCTCCAGTTCTCACTATCATAGTGGCTCCTAAGCAGGAGATAGACGGGCCCCAGGCTGAACATCTGGAGTTTGTCCCTTGTGGACAGCCACTCCAAAATAACAGGAGCAAAAGAGGAGCCGAGTCCTGCCTGCTCAGGTAAGAGACAAAAGACCACACATTCCTCAATCTCAAAGTCAAGACTTTTCCAGCTACACATGCACAGAACGGCTCCTTGAAGGTCAAAAAGGGAGTGATGCTAAACTACCATCAGATTTGTTTGCTAGAGTCCATGTAGGCCAGGAGATGCCCATACACACAGAGGAGGACCCTGATATGAACCAAACACAAACTCAGAACCAGGCAAGGCAAGGTGATTGGCCAGAGGAAATCCAGAAGAAATGTCCCACATAATTGATTCAAACTACCAAGAAGGAGGCCCTCTCTCTGAGCTCGCCCATGTATGCCTATCCACATATGCTTTTCTTTCTAATGAACAGTTTAGCTTTTTCAGGACTTCCTGTTTCTTTGTTGAAACTCAGTTTTTTGTAAAGTCATACAATCTTTGCCACTGATCTAGTACAAGATTCAGTGTGCTCACTATTGCTCCCTGACTTCACTCTGACCAGAAACCAAAATCCTGCTTCGAGCCGCTGCAGGCAGAGACCACCTGAGATCAATTTTGTGCTTATTGAGTCAAATTAAATTGGGGAAGGAGAGTTTATTAACATTATTTATATGTTCAGTCTTGGGAACAGGACTCTGATTCATGTATAAACTCTAACTTAAAATGATAGTACTTTGTACCAGGAAAACCTAGATTAACATAGCATAAAACTATGAGATTAATATAGCATAAAACTATGTATATGAATCATCCTATCACTCCCAAACTGTTCAGTTAGTGAACTTGATAGACTAGGCTCCTACCCTCCAAGTGCTTAGGTTCTAGTGAAAGAGACAAAACAGAGCATAAAATTTCAAGCTACAATAAGTGCCATCAAAGCAGTTCAGTTCTAGAGAGACAGACGGAGGTCATAATGTAAATAACCTAAATTCTCATTGAAGTTATTATGTAGACATTTTAAAATATGTTTTAATAAAATAGTGTCATTTGAAGCAACATGGATGGACCTAGAGGATATCATACTAAGTGAAAAGACAAATAAGATGCTGTTTGTATGTGGAAAAAAAGATCTGGAGGGATCAAAAAATAAGGTATCAGGAGCCGAGTCCTGCCTGCTCAGGTAAGAGACAAAAGACCACACATTCCTCAATCTCAAAGTCAAGACTTTTCCAGCTACACATGCACAGAACGGCTCCTTGAAGGTCAAAAAGGGAGTGATGCTAAACTACCATCAGATTTGTTTGCTAGAGTCCATGTAGGCCAGGAGATGCCCATACACACAGAGGAGGACCCTGATATGAACCAAACACAAACTCAGAACCAGGCAAGGCAAGGTGATTGGCCAGAGGAAATCCAGAAGAAATGTCCCACATAATTGATTCAAACTACCAAGAAGGAGGCCCTCTCTCTGAGCTCGCCCATGTATGCCTATCCACATATGCTTTTCTTTCTAATGAACAGTTTAGCTTTTTCAGGACTTCCTGTTTCTTTGTTGAAACTCAGTTTTTTGTAAAGTCATACAATCTTTGCCACTGATCTAGTACAAGATTCAGTGTGCTCACTATTGCTCCCTGACTTCACTCTGACCAGAAACCAAAATCCTGCTTCGAGCCGCTGCAGGCAGAGACCACCTGAGATCAATTTTGTGCTTATTGAGTCAAATTAAATTGGGGAAGGAGAGTTTATTAACATTATTTATATGTTCAGTCTTGGGAACAGGACTCTGATTCATGTATAAACTCTAACTTAAAATGATAGTACTTTGTACCAGGAAAACCTAGATTAACATAGCATAAAACTATGAGATTAATATAGCATAAAACTATGTATATGAATCATCCTATCACTCCCAAACTGTTCAGTTAGTGAACTTGATAGACTAGGCTCCTACCCTCCAAGTGCTTAGGTTCTAGTGAAAGAGACAAAACAGAGCATAAAATTTCAAGCTACAATAAGTGCCATCAAAGCAGTTCAGTTCTAGAGAGACAGACGGAGGTCATAATGTAAATAACCTAAATTCTCATTGAAGTTATTATGTAGACATTTTAAAATATGTTTTAATAAAATAGTGTCATTTGAAGCAACATGGATGGACCTAGAGGATATCATACTAAGTGAAAAGACAAATAAGATGCTGTTTGTATGTGGAATCTAAAATAATTATACAAGTGAATATATCTGCAGAACAGGAAAAGAATCAGACATAGAAAATGAATTTATGGTTACTAAAGGGGAAAAGGAATGGATAAATTAAGAGTTCCAGATTAATACTACTATATATAAAATTGATAGGCAACAAGGATTCAACATTCAATGTAGGCAGTAACCTATAATAGAAAATTACCTGAAAATATACACATATAACTGAAAAACTTCTCTGTAAACATGAAACTAACACAATGTTGTAAATAAACTATAACTTCAATTTAACATTATTAACTGGTGGAATTTAGCAGAAACTAATTCCTCTGGTTGGCAATTTGCTATGTAAGTGAATATCAAAATGTCTGCAGTCAATATTGTTCAGGTAAGAAAAGACTTATTAATATGTCTCTGGTCAGTAAGTTGTTAGAAAAAGGAGTCATTTTAAAAAGTAAATAGCAGCATGAAAATGTTTATTGTATAAGGTTGCATGAAAAACAGCATTCAATATTTTATATCATAAAGGCAAGTACACATACATTAATTGCTTTAGAAAAAAAAGTTGTATTGAGATGATGTTAAAATCTTATTTTGCATTTCTTTGTTTTATGCGTATTTCTAATCACTAACATCAGTTAACACACTAATATATAACTTATATGATTCTAAAAAGATGAAATTGAAAAAGAAAAATAATTAGGAAGACTAAGAAGGTACCTGTTCAACAGAGGTGCTAAACACTTACTGAACACCAACAAGTGTGCTAGCCACTAGCAATACAAAAAAACAAGGGCATGCTACTGTCAAAAAACTTACCTTCCAGTGAGAGGAACAAACAAGAAAGCCAAGGCCGCTTTTCCATGTGATGAACGCTAGGTTTTCAGGAACCCCTGTGGATTCTGGGAGCAAGTAGGAGTGGTCAAAGAGCTATCTTACTGATTAAGTAGTACTTCACAAAGGTTAATGTGCATCAGAATCACCTGAGCATTCTGTTAAAGGCTCATCCTGATTCAGTACACATGGGTGTGTGCACTGAGTCTGCAGTTCTAGCAAACTCACAGGTGATATCATTCTGCCATCTAGGAGTAGCATTAGAGTAATGAGAAGCAATTCTAGAGAATAAAATCCTTCTGACGAGATTTGAAGAACCAAAAAGAATTAACCAGATTTTTAAAAAGAGTCAGGACTGATTCATGTTGATGTTTGACAGTAAACAACAAAACTGTAAAAAGAAAAAAGAAACTAAAAAATATCAATTATGTCTTTCACTATCCTCATTTCTGACTTTAAATTTGTTTTTTCATATATAAACCAGTAAAATATAGGTATAATGAAGTTAACTCTGTCTTCAAAATGTCAATAAATATATAACCAAAGAGTTTAGGATCAAGATACCTAGGAATAGCCCAAGAATGACAGGCAGTTATAATTTGGTAGACGAAAATCTAAATTGATTTTATTTTTACATTCTTGGAGAAGCATAGTGGGAAAGGAAAAAAAAAAATCCTCTGGTAAAGTACGTTTCAGGCTTTCCAGATCACTCAGCAGTTAAGAATCCATCTGTTAAGCAGGAGGCCTGGGTTGGAAAGATCTCTTTGAGAAGGAAATAATAACTCACTCCAGTATTCTTACCTGGAGAAGTCCATGGACAGAGAAGCCTGGTGGACTACAGTCCATGGGGTTGCAAAGAGTTAGACATAACTTAGTGACTAGACAACAGCAAATAAGTTCTCCCTTTCATCAGTTACTATAATCTGGGGCACTTTTAAACAATAACAATATCCCAGCTTCACCTTGGGACATTTGAGTTCAAGTCTTTGGTGAGGCCCAGGCATCAATAGCTTTAAATACTACTCAGATGATTCAAATGAGCAGGCCTGAGCAGCACTGGTCAGAAGTGAAAATAATAGGGAATCAGAGGTGGGCAGTAACGAATAAAGACTATCCAAGACAAGGACGGCTTCAAGACGTGAAGCTGCATAGATCAGACTCTCAGGCCCATGAAAGAAAAACTGCACTTGGGTGGACTGAATAAGCAAGGAAGACTTCATTCAAAAGTATTGCAATAAGGAAGAGGGACTGAATTCAATTCTGCTGAAACAAAACGTGAGAGTAGATTTAAGTGCTGGGATGAACTATTGGAAAAATACTGAAAGACATTAAGTGGGTAGTTCATCAATGTGATTAGGTCACCTGTGTTGGCTAAATGGCACTTGTTAGGTTCCTACACTTTCACAGAGGCTAAGCGATGAGGGTACCATTTTAACTGATGATATTTCATAGAAATGGCTTTCAGGTTCTTAAAAAAGATATTTCTAGATTACAAAAGATTTACCTCTCAAATGAGCTGAGAGGATTTTACAGTTACAAGTTTTCTAAAATAAATGTTCCAAGCAAAGTCAAGTCAGGGGCCTATTGCCAGGAAAGAGACTGTCAAAAATTCAGTCAGGCTGACGTGTGCCCATCTTGGCCAATGCTTGTGCATTGTAATCAAGCAATGCCGACCATTCCATGGTCACTACATTTTGGGTTGAAATTTGGCTTCTTGTGGAGCCCTACTTAGTGAGTCCATTCTAGAATTCCATGCCATAGAACAAGTGTTATTTTCTCAAAGTGAATTGTAAATTCCTGATATGATTGTCTAAAATCATGAAGTTCATAGGTTTGTCCCTGTCCAATATTCTACTTATCAATGTTTTCAGCCTTTCTATTTGAGGAATTCACACTAATAACATTTCTAAGATGCAAGCACAACAAAATATAGCTGAAACGTAGCTTACCAATCAACACATTGTGAACTAGCATTGAGTTAAGTAATGTGCAACATAGCAAGACATCAATCCATCATGTATCATGGTAAAGGAATACACTTTCAGTAGTCAACATTGGTTAGTCTTTTCCTACATGTATTATAAGACATAATTCAGTTAACAATGAAAAAAACTATTTGAGATTAGTCAAACTTATTAGTATATATTTCTTTAATAAATGAAGAAAATGAGATATGCATGTGTTAAATTTACCCAAATGAGAAGGACTGGTAAAAGTTGCTCATCTTAAATAATAATATTCTACATGGTTTGCTCATTTCAGGCAGTCATTCTATATTTACATCTGCTTCCTCTTCAGTTCCTTCAGCATTTCTTTCTCTTCTACAGAATCAGAGAAGTATGTACTTCCAGTCCTACCTTAAAACTGCTAGGGTCTTTTTTTTTCCCTCCCAATTATTTATATCATGTTCCCAAGGCACAGTTCATCCTTGTTTGTTTGTTTTTTTTGCATCATAATTTTGTTACTGTTGATTCTTGCCTACATTTCTTTAACTACTCCTTTCTCTTAGTCCATTTCTGCTATCCTTTGTAGAATTATTTTATCCCCTTGTTATTTATTTAGAGGCCTGGATTTCTACACATAATGTACCTCTCAGATATGTGGCAGGCAATTTCTCTCCTAATTAAACTGGAAGTAAAAGACAGCTGCTAATTTCAAACATAGGCCCCTCTCTGAATATTGGCTTTTAATTCCCACAAAAGTCACCTTTTTTGTACCCAGCATAGAAATTTTCTTTCTTTACTTTTGTTGTGTACATATCACCAGTAAAGTTTACCTTGTAGATCGACTTGAACAATTAACTGGTTGTTTGTTTCTCAGACTCATTTTCACACTTCCCATTCTGGAATGGGTTTTTGATTGGACTAGGGAAAGATTTTCACTGCAAGAGGTGAATAGGTTTTTACAGTGTATTTTCTTCCTTGTGCCCTGAAATTCTGGACTGTGGACTCTTGGGAAGAGAAGTGGTTTAGCTATTGGAACTGAAGACATTTAAACAAACATGCTGTAATGTTTTGACCTTCTGGTCTCTGGTCTGAAGTGGGCATTACAAACAAGGGACTGTATTTATCATTTCTCTAAGAGTTAGTTCTTCTTCCTGTTGACATTAAGATAGGATGCAATGGTTATACTTTAAGATAAGTATGTTCCCAATTGCAAAGCCTTAGGGAAACAAAACATTGAGAGGTTTTTTTTTTTTTTTTTTGGAGTTAGTGGGATGGATGGGTAGGACAACCGTTCAAATCAAAATCTAGAAGAATTTAGGATACTGTAAAAATATATATATAGAGAGATAGATGATAGATACTAGATATTAATTAAAGCAAATGAAGTCATCTATAAATCCATAGGACATTCTTTATTTACAAGTTAAAATAGGCTATGATTTTGATCAAGTTACATAATCTGCCCTCAGCAAACCATGACATTTGCGTTTTCTAGGAGTGAGGATGAGCTGATGAAACTATTTTTTTTTCCTCCCAATTATTTATATCATGTTCCCAAGGCACAGTTCATCCTTGTTTGTTTGTTTTTTTTGCATCATAATTTTGTTACTGTTGATTCTTGCCTACATTTCTTTAACTACTCCTTTCTCTTAGTCCATTTCTGCTATCCTTTGTAGAATTATTTTATCCCCTTGTTATTTATTTAGAGGCCTGGATTTCTACACATAATGTACCTCTCAGATATGTGGCAGGCAATTTCTCTCCTAATTAAACTGGAAGTAAAAGACAGCTGCTAATTTCAAACATCGGCCCCTCTCTGAATATTGGCTTTTAATTCCCACAAAAGTCACCTTTTTTGTACCCAGCATAGAAATTTTCTTTCTTTACTTTTGTTGTGTACATATCACCAGTAAAGTTTACCTTGTAGATCGACTTGAACAATTAACTGGTTGTTTGTTTCTCAGACTCATTTTCACACTTCCCATTCTGGAATGGGTTTTTGATTGGACTAGGGAAAGATTTTCACTGCAAGAGGTGAATAGGTTTTTACAGTGTATTTTCTTCCTTGTGCCCTGAAATTCTGGACTGTGGACTCTTGGGAAGAGAAGTGGTTTAGCTATTGGAACTGAAGACATTTAAACAAACATGCTGTAATGTTTTGACCTTCTGGTCTCTGGTCTGAAGTGGGCATTACAAACAAGGGACTGTATTTATCATTTCTCTAAGAGTTAGTTCTTCTTCCTGTTGACATTAAGATAGGATGCAATGGTTATACTTTAAGATAAGTATGTTCCCAATTGCAAAGCCTTAGGGAAACAAAACATTGAGAGGTTTTTTTTTTTTTTTTTTGGAGTTAGTGGGATGGATGGGTAGGACAACCGTTCAAATCAAAATCTAGAAGAATTTAGGATACTGTAAAAATATATATATAGAGAGATAGATGATAGATACTAGATATTAATTAAAGCAAATGAAGTCATCTATAAATCCATAGGACATTCTTTATTTACAAGTTAAAATAGGCTATGATTTTGATCAAGTTACATAATCTGCCCTCAGCAAACCATGACATTTGCGTTTTCTAGGAGTGAGGATGAGCTGATGAAACTATTCATATTCTTACCCAGACAGTTTTTTAACCCCTATGAAGCTCTCAGTAGACAGGACTGGCTTGAACTGTTGTCACTGGGACTGATGGTGGTAGGAAATATATGTAAAATTAAAACAGAAATAAAACTGTTAATGAGAATTTTACACTTTGTAGGAATTAAAATGAAAAGCTATCCTTTATTGCTAAAACCAATAATTATGACAATAGAGAACAAAAAAGAAGTAGAAGTTGTCCTCCCCAAATATCCTTGGCAACTACTTTGTTATTAAAGCATTATTCAGGCCTCCACTGAGAAGAAAACATGATTATCATCAGAGGGCGACACAATGATTTTGTTTGGTTTCTTCACAAAACATAGAAGGTTTGTTTGTTCAACACTATTGCAAATATATGGTTAAATATATATGGCTTTTTTCAACATTAAACAGAATGTGGGTTGGACTTTAAAATCAGATATATCCAGGGTTTACATGCTGGCTTTCCTTAATTATTACTTGGCATCACGGGTATTATGTGTACTAAAAGCATTAAGGTGTTTGGATGAGAAGACATTCCTGAGATTTGTGGCAGATGAACCTTGAAATTATGAGAAAGGGGAGTATATTACCAAGAGCAGGATTACTGACCTAGTGATGGGACATCGTATGAGGGGAGGATCTGGTTTGAGCATGATTGTGAGGATGATAGTACCTATGAAATAAATGGAAATGTCTTAACCCAGACCAAACTGGATACTGAATCTGCTCTCAAAGAAACTCATCATACCTGAGTTTAAATATGAACAAGTTGTTTTCATTCATGGATAGTCCATGGACTCTGTATAGATACACAGCATTCAAAAGATCTTTTGTTAATGTGACAAGGTTATTGAGAAAATATTTAGTAGAATTAAAGCAAATGAAGTCATCTATAAATCCATAGGACATTCTTTATTTACAAGTTAAAATAGGCTATGATTTTGATCAAGTTACATAATCTGCCCTCAGCAAACCATGACATTTGCGTTTTCTAGGAGTGAGGATGAGCTGATGAAACTATTCATATTCTTACCCAGACAGTTTTTTAACCCCTATGAAGCTCTCAGTAGACAGGACTGGCTTGAACTGTTGTCACTGGGACTGATGGTGGTAGGAAATATATGTAAAATTAAAACAGAAATAAAACTGTTAATGAGAATTTTACACTTTGTAGGAATTAAAATGAAAAGCTATCCTTTATTGCTAAAACCAATAATTATGACAATAGAGAACAAAAAAGAAGTAGAAGTTGTCCTCCCCAAATATCCTTGGCAACTACTTTGTTATTAAAGCATTATTCAGGCCTCCACTGAGAAGAAAACATGATTATCATCAGAGGGCGACACAATGATTTTGTTTGGTTTCTTCACAAAACATAGAAGGTTTGTTTGTTCAACACTATTGCAAATATATGGTTAAATATATATGGCTTTTTTCAACATTAAACAGAATGTGTGTTGGACTTTAAAATCAGATATATCCAGGGTTTACATGTTGGCTTTCCTTAATTATTACTTGGCATCACGGGTATTATGTGTACTAAAAGCATTAAGGTGTTTGGATGAGAAGACATTCCTGAGATTTGTGGCAGATGAACCTTGAAATTATGAGAAAGGGGAGTATATTACCAAGAGCAGGATTACTGACCTAGTGATGGGACATCGTATGAGGGGAGGATCTGGTTTGAGCATGATTGTGAGGATGATAGTACCTATGAAATAAATGGAAATGTCTTAACCCAGACCAAACTGGATACTGAATCTGCTCTCAAAGAAACTCATCATACCTGAGTTTAAATATGAACAAGTTGTTTTCATTCATGGATAGTCCATGGACTCTGTATAGATACACAGCATTCAAAAGATCTTTTGTTAATGTGACAAGGTTATTGAGAAAATATTTAGTAGAATAAAAGAAATAATGTGTATTTCATTTCATTTTCCTCACAGCTCGAACTTCTGCATGGAAGAACATGGAGATAAATTTAAATTTCAAGCTGGAAATAACTGGAAGAAGCAAAAAGATCCAAGACTTTGGACCAAGGGGGATTAAAATCAGAGACAGCTGAGAAGATCACAGTAGCCATGTGAACTGCTTTAGGGAAGAACGGAAGCCTGAGACTGCCTGAGGGCCGACAGCTGGTGACTGGGAGAACCAGCAGGAGAGCCACATGGATAATTAAAGGGGCCCCTTCCCAAAGTGCTTGGCTTCAGCTACAAATCTGGATGCAGCTACGGGCTCTGGGGAGTGGATCTACATGAATCTAGGCTTGTGTTTGCCAGAGAGAGAATGTGTCAGCACCATAAAGCAGGAAAATAGGCTGCTTATTGCATTGTTTCATTTTACTTCCTTGTCACACGTTAAAAAATAAGCATAGACTTTCCAAGAAGTGCTTGAAAATGATTCATTAGTAAGCACATAGTTTTTACTGGAGACTTAAAATGTAAGGTTTAAAACGTCATGATCTTTAAAATATTAGGACATAGATCAGAGAGAAGGAGTTTGTTGAGGATGTTGGTCTGAGGCACTTAAAACCACATTCTACTGAAGTCACCTGTGTAAAGATAGCTTACATCTGAAGGAAGATGGCCAAGACATGGAGGTCAGTTATAGAAGAAGGAGGGTCATGTGGCTGGGAATAGAATAGGAGGTGGAGGAAAAGGATAGAGTGCAACTATATCTATCACTGTATGAATTTCTTTTATAATATGGGTTTGAGAAAGAGATTTTTAGATATTTGAGAAAGATATTTGTAGATATGGGTTGGAGAGAAAATAACACCAGCTTCACTTTTAGCAAAGTTTTCACTGTAGCTCAAAATTAAGTGAAAAGATAAACATAATTGGAAGTAACTGTTAAAAATTGGAAAGGTGAAATATGGTAAGAAGACAGGCAGTATTGTTGAGTCAGACGACTTAAATTCAATGCAGCTTCCCTTCACTCTGTAGTTTCCCCTATGCCTTCAATATCAGAGAAATGCATAATGATTTTGAGTTAGTAGTTCACAATACAAAAGGTGCCCTACAGGGTTTTATGAGAGCCAAGCCTTTGTGACACAAACTACAAATAGTGCATTAGGTAGAATATACCTCATTTAAAATATAATGATGGTTTTATACATAAAACAGACTTTAAAGAGTTAACATTGAGAATTAACCCTATGCAGCACTCTTTACAATAGCTTGGACATGGAAGCAACCTAAATGTCCATCAACAGAGGAATGGATAAAGACAATGTTGTCCTTATACACAATGGAATATTACTCAGCCACAAAAAAGGAATGAAGTAGTGCCATTTGCAGAAAATAGATGTACTTAATGATTGTCATACTGAGTGAAGTAAGTCAGCCACAGAAAGAAAAAAAGTAAGGGTACATGAATCTAGGCTTGTGTTTGCCAGAGAGAGAATGTGTCAGCACCATAAAGCAGGAAAATAGGCTGCTTATTGCATTGTTTCATTTTACTTCCTTGTCACACGTTAAAAAATAAGCATAGACTTTCCAAGAAGTGCTTGAAAATGATTCATTAGTAAGCACATAGTTTTTACTGGAGACTTAAAATGTAAGGTTTAAAACGTCATGATCTTTAAAATATTAGGACATAGATCAGAGAGAAGGAGTTTGTTGAGGATGTTGGTCTGAGGCACTTAAAACCACATTCTACTGAAGTCACCTGTGTAAAGATAGCTTACATCTGAAGGAAGATGGCCAAGACATGGAGGTCAGTTATAGAAGAAGGAGGGTCATGTGGCTGGGAATAGAATAGGAGGTGGAGGAAAAGGATAGAGTGCAACTATATCTATCACTGTATGAATTTCTTTTATAATATGGGTTTGAGAAAGAGATTTTTAGATATTTGAGAAAGATATTTGTAGATATGGGTTGGAGAGAAAATAACACCAGCTTCACTTTTAGCAAAGTTTTCACTGTAGCTCAAAATTAAGTGAAAAGATAAACATAATTGGAAGTAACTGTTAAAAATTGGAAAGGTGAAATATGGTAAGAAGACAGGCAGTATTGTTGAGTCAGACGACTTAAATTCAATGCAGCTTCCCTTCACTCTGTAGTTTCCCCTATGCCTTCAATATCAGAGAAATGCATAATGATTTTGAGTTAGTAGTTCACAATACAAAAGGTGCCCTACAGGGTTTTATGAGAGCCAAGCCTTTGTGACACAAACTACAAATAGTGCATTAGGTAGAATATACCTCATTTAAAATATAATGATGGTTTTATACATAAAACAGACTTTAAAGAGTTAACATTGAGAATTAACCCTATGCAGCACTCTTTACAATAGCTTGGACATGGAAGCAACCTAAATGTCCATCAACAGAGGAATGGATAAAGACAATGTTGTCCTTATACACAATGGAATATTACTCAGCCACAAAAAAGGAATGAAGTAGTGCCATTTGCAGAAAATAGATGTACTTAATGATTGTCATACTGAGTGAAGTAAGTCAGCCACAGAAAGACAAGTATCCTATGATATCACTTATATATGGAATCTAAGGGTACAAAATGAACTCAGTTATAAAAGAGTTATAGTTAACTTATGGTTACCAGGGGATAAGAGGGGAAGGGATAAATTGGGAGACTGGGATTTAAAAAATACACATTATTATGTATAAAATAGATAACTAGTAAGAATCTTCTGAATAACATAGGGAACTCTACTCAGTATTCTGTAATGGCCTACATGGGAAAAGAATCTAAAAAGAGAATGGGTATATGTATATGTATAACTGATCACTTTTCTGTACACCTGAAACACAACTATGTAAATCAACTATACTTGAATAATTAAAAAAAAAAGTTACCATAAGAATTAAATGAGAACACATATGTATATGCATATGTACATACATAATTTTGAACAACTTCTGCTTGAACTCATATTAAGAACACAGAAGAAGTAAATATTCTGCTGAATTGTTAAGTCCATGAAGGGGGTGGTGCCAATATTGCTGACTACTTTACTGCAAGTGCCAAAGGTAGTGCTCACTAATTACTTATTAGCCATAAATACTAAACTGAGGACAAGTCTAGAAATTATATGACTAAGGTTTCAAATGTCTACTCTACCTAATTATTGTATTGAGTTTTATTTTGAGAAATAATAATAATAATAGCTATATAACTTCTTGCATAATTAAACTATATTTCAGCGATCATTTGAAAAACTTTGTATATCAAAGTTTAAGACATAATACTAAAATGATGCAAAGAGATTATTTATAATAGATAACTATTTTATGAAATACTCAAATGAAATTTATTTCATTGCATAAAAATAACAATGAATTGACATTTTATTATTAGTAAAGAGGAAACCACCAAACTTGTTTATGAAAACCTGATGGTTTAACATTTGAGAATTAAAACCCTATGCAGCACTCTTTACAATAGCTTGGACATGGAAGCAACCTAAATGTCCATCAACAGAGGAATGGATAAAGACAATGTTGTCCTTATACACAATGGAATATTACTCAGCCACAAAAAAGGAATGAAGTAGTGCCATTTGCAGAAAATAGATGTACTTAATGATTGTCATACTGAGTGAAGTAAGTCAGCCACAGAAAGACAAGTATCCTATGATATCACTTATATATGGAATCTAAGGGTACAAAATGAACTCAGTTATAAAAGAGTTATAGTTAACTTATGGTTACCAGGGGATAAGAGGGGAAGGGATAAATTGGGAGACTGGGATTTAAAAAATACACATTATTATGTATAAAATAGATAACTAGTAAGAATCTTCTGAATAACATAGGGAACTCTACTCAGTATTCTGTAATGGCCTACATGGGAAAAGAATCTAAAAAGAGAATGGGTATATGTATATGTATAACTGATCACTTTTCTGTACACCTGAAACACAACTATGTAAATCAACTATACTTGAATAATTAAAAAAAAAAGTTACCATAAGAATTAAATGAGAACACATATGTATATGCATATGTACATACATAATTTTGAACAACTTCTGCTTGAACTCATATTAAGAACACAGAAGAAGTAAATATTCTGCTGAATTGTTAAGTCCATGAAGGGGGTGGTGCCAATATTGCTGACTACTTTACTGCAAGTGCCAAAGGTAGTGCTCACTAATTACTTATTAGCCATAAATACTAAACTGAGGACAAGTCTAGAAATTATATGACTAAGGTTTCAAATGTCTACTCTACCTAATTATTGTATTGAGTTTTATTTTGAGAAATAATAATAATAATAGCTATATAACTTCTTGCATAATTAAACTATATTTCAGCGATCATTTGAAAAACTTTGTATATCAAAGTTTAAGACATAATACTAAAATGATGCAAAGAGATTATTTATAATAGATAACTATTTTATGAAATACTCAAATGAAATTTATTTCATTGCATAAAAATAACAATGAATTGACATTTTATTATTAGTAAAGAGGAAACCACAAACTTGTTTATGATCTCCTGTTTTGAATACAGTGATGATCACTACAGATATAGTAGGAAATTATCATGAAAATTAAAATGTGTTAGTCACTAAGTCATATTCAACTCTTGCAATCACATGGATTGTGGCTAACCAGGCTTCTTTGCCCGTGCATTCTATAGCTAGGAATATTGGAGTGGGTAGCCATTCCCTTTTCCAGAGGATCTTCCCAATCCAGGGACAGGGATAGAATCTAGGTCTCCTGCATTGCAGGTAGTTTCTTTACTGTCTGAGTCACCATAGTGGGGAATTAATATAGGCATCTGTAAACTATATATAGCAAAACAATTTTAATTATTTAAGTTTGTCAGCATTTACATAGTATTTTCCATTATCACTTACAATGTCAAATTCTGGGTAACACCTAGAGTATTTTAAATAAATAATTGAGAGAAGTAATCCACTTCTCCAGAATACATTAAGTCAAAATGAAATATATTACCGCATGCTTAAAAGTTAATACTTTACCAACTATTAAAACGTTATGCTTTAGGGCTTCCCTGATTGTCCGATGGGTAAAGAATCTGCCTTGCAATGCAAGGGGCACTGGTTTGATCCCTAGAAAGGGAAGATCCCACATGCCGCGGAGCAGACCGGTGTGTCCAATTATGAGCCAGCGCTCTGGTGAGCATGTGCCCAGAGTAGGTCCTCAGCTACAGGAGAGGCCACTACAATGGGAGTCCCACACAGGCCAAACAGCAAAGATGGATGAAAATAAATAAATGAAAGACCAATAAAAGTGCAGTCAAAAATAAAAAAAAATAAAGTTATGCTTTGTTTACAGATGCATATATAGCCTGAGTATTATATGACTATTTATTGTTCTATTCCATTTATATTTTAGGGCTATATAATGAAAAAGTAAACAATTATGGGAAATTAGCATGTTAATGGAAGCTTCAAACACCAGACACGATAGGATAACAGGTATCAAATTAGCCCTTCTATCAAAAAAACAAAACAAAAAAAAAGACAAATAAAAAAGCAACTGTTTTCAGGCACTGAGAAATAGGAAATTCGAGACTGAAATTTCCAAAAAAAGAACTCACAAGCTGAGGCACACAATCTGTGTACCTTAGCAAAAATTTCCAATTTCTTTGCATAGAACATGAGCCCAAGAAAAACACCATTATCTCTCTCAGCTGAGAAAGCAGAGACTAGAGCTTGGAGTATCTGAAAAGGTTAAAATGTAAGATACGTGAGATCAGGGTATTACTCAGAGGAAGCTGAGAGACTTGGAGTGTAAAGAATTAATCTTTGAGTTCTTAACTATAAAACAGGTTGCACATGTACTGAGAGAGATTCATCCCTAATCATCACAGAAACACAAATCAAAATCACAGTGAGATATCACCTCACACATGTCAAAACGCTACGACCAAAAAGTCAACAAATGTTGGCAAGAGTGTGGAGAATAGGGACTGTTGGTGGAATGTAAATTGGTGCCTCCAGTATGAAAATAGCATGGAGGTTCCAAAAAACTAAAACTGGAACTACCTTATGATCCAGCAATTTTCCTCCTGTGTATATAGTCCAAGAAAATGAAACACTAATTCAAAAAGATAAATGTCCCAGAATGTCCATAGCAGCATTATCCACAATAGCCAAAATATGGAAACAATCTAAGTATCCATTCAAAGATGAATGGATAAAGAGGGTATAGAATATATACAATGGAATACTACTTGGCCATAAAATGAGAATGAAATTCTGGTCTTGGTAACAATCTGGGTGAACCTTTAAGGTATTACGCTTAACGAAAGGTCAGACAGAAAAAGACAACTATTCTATGTTATAATTTATATGTGGAATCTAAAAACAGTAAAATAAACAAGCTTATATAACAAGACAGAAACAGACTTACAGACATAGATAACAAATTAGTGGCTACCAGAGGGGAGAGGAAATGAGAAAGGGTCAAGATAGGAGTAGGGGCTTAAGAGATACAAACTACTATTTGTAAACAAACAGCAGGGTATATTGTGCAGCACAGGGGAATATCACGATTTTTTTTTTTTTTTGGTAATTAGTTTAAATGGAGACTAAGCTATACAACTATTGTGAATCGCTATGCTATACACCTGAAAGTAATGTATTATAAGTCAACTATACTTCAATAGGATACAAAATAAAAAATAAACATCAAATCTAAAACTTAGAGAATAGTGAAAAACCTTACAACCGTAAGGTATGCCCAGATTTGTAGGTAATAGTCAACACATAAGGATGATAAATGAAAAACTGATAAATTTAATTTCATGACTATTTGAATCTTTTGTTTTTTAAAAAAGTAGTCTCTTCCACTGCAATGGGAGGCCCACACAGGCCAAAGAATAAAGATGGATGAAAATAAATAAACAAAAAAAAATACAAAAAAATAGACCAAAATTATTAAAAGAAAAAATAAGAAATCTTTTAACAATTGATAGGTAAAACATAGATTTGGAAAAATATTCCAAAAAAAGTGTGTGTTTGATAAGACTCCATGTTTAAAATATTCTTAGAAATATTATAATTCCATAATTAAAAGAAAAACTATCCAAATAAGAAAATCAGACATAATAGTTGAATAATAGCTTCCCAGAAGATACGTTATGACAAATAATTATATGAAAAGATTAGCTATTAGAGTATATGTATATAAACCATAATACAACATAAAACAGCATCTTATACACATTAGATGGGCCAAGGTTAAACAGATTGACAATATCGGTTGTTTCTGAGAATCTAGGGAAAGTGAAATTCTCATATGTGGCTCATTGAGGTACAAAAGTATTAAGGCTACTTTGGAAAACAGTTTGGCAGTTTCTTATAAAATTTAGCATCCACCTTACCTTTCCAAAAAAAAAACCAGTAAGTTTTTTCCAATGGAATACTACTTGGCCATAAAATGAGAATGAAATTCTGGTCTTGGTAACAATCTGGGTGGACCTTTAAGGTATTACACTTAACGAAAGGTCAGACAGAAAAAGACAACTATTCTATGTTATAATTTATATGTGGAATCTAAAAACAGTAAAATAAACAAGCTTATATAACAAGACAGAAACAGACTTACAGACATAGATAACAAATTAGTGGCTACCAGAGGGGAGAGGAAATGAGAAAGGGTCAAGATAGGAGTAGGGGCTTAAGAGATACAAACTACTATTTGTAAACAAACAGCAGGGTATATTGTGCAGCACAGGGGAATATCACGATTTTTTTTTTTTTTTGGTAATTAGTTTAAATGGAGACTAAGCTATACAACTATTGTGAATCGCTATGCTATACACCTGAAAGTAATGTATTATAAGTCAACTATACTTCAATAGGATACAAAATAAAAAATAAACATCAAATCTAAAACTTAGAGAATAGTGAAAAACCTTACAACCGTAAGGTATGCCCAGATTTGTAGGTAATAGTCAACACATAAGGATGATAAATGAAAAACTGATAAATTTAATTTCATGACTATTTGAATCTTTTGTTTTTTAAAAAAGTAGTCTCTTCCACTGCAATGGGAGGCCCACACAGGCCAAAGAATAAAGATGGATGAAAATAAATAAACAAAAAAAAATACAAAAAAATAGACCAAAATTATTAAAAGAAAAAATAAGAAATCTTTTAACAATTGATAGGTAAAACATAGATTTGGAAAAATATTCCAAAAAAAGTGTGTGTTTGATAAGACTCCATGTTTAAAATATTCTTAGAAATATTATAATTCCATAATTAAAAGAAAAACTATCCAAATAAGAAAATCAGACATAATAGTTGAATAATAGCTTCCCAGAAGATACGTTATGACAAATAATTATATGAAAAGATTAGCTATTAGAGTATATGTATATAAACCATAATACAACATAAAACAGCATCTTATACACATTAGATGGGCCAAGGTTAAACAGATTGACAATATCGGTTGTTTCTGAGAATCTAGGGAAAGTGAAATTCTCATATGTGGCTCATTGAGGTACAAAAGTATTAAGGCTACTTTGGAAAACAGTTTGGCAGTTTCTTATAAAATTTAGCATCCACCTACTTTCATCCAGCAGTTCCATGTAAGAGAATAAAAAGTATATATGTATACAAAGATACTTATGTTCTTAACAGTTTCATTCATAATAACCAAAAGGGGAAAACAATTAAATGATAATATATTGTGGTATATCCCATACAACTGAATACTACTCATCAATTAAAAAAAGAACAAAATAATGTTACAGGCAACATCATGTATTAATCATGTAGCGAAAAAAGAAAAAGACATTTCAGAGAAACAAAGAAAACTGAACAAAAAGATATGCTTTCAGAGAATACAGTATCTACACTATGATTATATTTCTATGAAATTTTAGAGGAGTCAAAATAATCTAAAATGACAGAATCAGATCAGTGTTAACTAACTAGGTCAGGAAACGGAGAGTGTTAACTGTAAGAGGTAAATAATTAATCTTTTTAGGCAAAAAGAAGCCTTGCATCAAAGGTGGGGAAGTGATCTTATGGTTGTATAAATTGGTCAGAAATATTAAATTCTGTGCATATCATGAGTACATTTTCTTATATGTAAAGAAAGCTTGCTTGAAAATCAAAAAACATAATAATTGTTTGCATTTGTGTGGTACACATCCTACAGTACTTTCCTCTCCCCTCGCACAGACTTTGGTTTTGCTTCTATATATTTCTATATATTTTAATTTTACAATTTTCTCATTCCAGAAAGCCAACATTGATGTAACTTCATTATTATTATGAAGGATCAGCTAGAAATCTGGCTCTCTTTCAACTGTTCTACCCTTGGCAATGTGTCAAGCAGGAAAAGGTCTATTCTCTACATTTACCAGTAATCTGTACAATAAACAAGCAAAAGACACGATATAACATCAGGCAATGATGAATTGTGAGCATAAAGAAGCTCAAGTTACAGGGTTAGAGTGCTGGGTATGCAATTTTCTAAGTGTACTCAGGAAAGCACTCTCTGAGGAGGTGACATCAGCTCAGAAAAGGGGGAAAATTAACATTTCAAAGGGCTAAGCCCCATCAAAAAAATAAAGATGGCTTCATTGAGGTTTTAACAAAAGTAATTAAGGCAAAACTTTGGAAAACAGTTTGGCAGTTTCTTATAAAATTTAGCATCCACCTACTTTCATCCAGCAGTTCCATGTAAGAGAATAAAAAGTATATATGTATACAAAGATACTTATGTTCTTAACAGTTTCATTCATAATAACCAAAAGGGGAAAACAATTAAATGATAATATATTGTGGTATATCCCATACAACTGAATACTACTCATCAATTAAAAAAAGAACAAAATAATGTTACAGGCAACATCATGTATTAATCATGTAGCGAAAAAAGAAAAAGACATTTCAGAGAAACAAAGAAAACTGAACAAAAAGATATGCTTTCAGAGAATACAGTATCTACACTATGATTATATTTCTATGAAATTTTAGAGGAGTCAAAATAATCTAAAATGACAGAATCAGATCAGTGTTAACTAACTAGGTCAGGAAACGGAGAGTGTTAACTGTAAGAGGTAAATAATTAATCTTTTTAGGCAAAAAGAAGCCTTGCATCAAAGGTGGGGAAGTGATCTTATGGTTGTATAAATTGGTCAGAAATATTAAATTCTGTGCATATCATGAGTACATTTTCTTATATGTAAAGAAAGCTTGCTTGAAAATCAAAAAACATAATAATTGTTTGCATTTGTGTGGTACACATCCTACAGTACTTTCCTCTCCCCTCGCACAGACTTTGGTTTTGCTTCTATATATTTCTATATATTTTAATTTTACAATTTTCTCATTCCAGAAAGCCAACATTGATGTAACTTCATTATTATTATGAAGGATCAGCTAGAAATCTGGCTCTCTTTCAACTGTTCTACCCTTGGCAATGTGTCAAGCAGGAAAAGGTCTATTCTCTACATTTACCAGTAATCTGTACAATAAACAAGCAAAAGACACGATATAACATCAGGCAATGATGAATTGTGAGCATAAAGAAGCTCAAGTTACAGGGTTAGAGTGCTGGGTATGCAATTTTCTAAGTGTACTCAGGAAAGCACTCTCTGAGGAGGTGACATCAGCTCAGAGACCTAATCATGAGCGGCAGAGCAAGGCGATGTCTGGGGAAACAGTGTTTCAGGCAAAGGGAAGGGCTTGTGCTAAAGTCCTCACACTGCCAAGACTTTGAGAGGATATGATGTTACAAATATGTGAAAATAAATAACACTCATATCAGTTTTCTTGGTAAGTTGATGATGTTGAAATAACCTAAATTCATATCATTATTAAAATCTTCAGTATAAGAATGCATCAATACCAGCATCAATTTCTTCTGATTCATATGGTTGCCAGCCTTGAAGATCTTAGTGATATTTCATGTCATTACGTTTGGATTAAGTCAATGTCATTTTCATGAGACTTAGAGCATACTATTAAAGATGTAAAATGCCCCTTTTTTTGACGCTCATAGACTCTTTATAAAATGTGTATGATTTTTCCCTCTCTGGTCTGTATAAGAGGCTTGGATATTTTGTTCTTCAAAAAGTTTCGCAGTATTGTTTTCCCTGGTTGATTCTTCTTTTTTTTAAAATCTTTTTTCCCTTTTTTTGGCTACTTCTATTGGTCTTTCATTTATCCATTTTCATCCATCTTTGTTCTTTTGGCCTATGAGGGCCTCCCATTGCAGTGGCCTCTCTCGTTGCAGAGCACCACTCTGGGCACATGCACTCCAGAGCTCCTGCTCGGTAATTGAACACATCAGTCCAGCCACTCCACGGCACGTGGGATCTTCCCAGGTCAGGGAAGGAACTGGCGCCCTTTGCACTGCAAGGCGGTGTCCTTACCCACTGGACCACCAGGGAAGCCCTCCCTGGTTGATTCTTTTTTTTGTTGTTAATTAATTAATTTATTTATTTATTTATTTTGGGGGGTGTGAGGAGGGCGGGGAGCAGGTGGGCCACTTCTATTGGTCTTTCATTTGTCCGTTTTCATCCATCTTTGTTCTTTGGCCCATGTGGGCCTCCCATTGTGGTGGCCTCTGTGGTCACAGAGCACTGGCTCTGGGTGCATGTGCCCCAGAGCTCCGGCTCAGTAATTGGACACATCGGTCCAGCCATTCCGCGGCACGTGGAATCTTCCCAGGCCAGGGATCGAACCGGCGTCCCTTACACTGCAAGGCAGTGTCCTTACCCACTGGACCACCAGGGAAGCCCCTGGTTGATTCTTAAAACAATTAAAAACATTAAACAAGATCCTAATATTTATCAGTTTCTATGTTAGGCACTTATAACAAGCCTTCATATGTATGTGTGTATGTATGCACACAGACACACACACACACACATACATATATAAATACATATATACATATCCATACATGTATATATTCTATAAAAAAATTAATATAATATGCATCTGTATTTATATATGTATACACATATCAGTTTACATGAATACACACATTTGATATGAGCATACATATTATATAAACATTTGCTATATATCAAATGTGTTCTATACATGTACAATTTGGTTTATTGTCAAATATGTGTGTACATATACATGTATATATTATATACATTTATCTATGTGTATACATAGACCATATATATTTTATCAACAAGAAAATGGAAACAGAGATTTTAAATAATTTGCCTAAGACCAAGAAAGTATTGATTACATGGTCTGACTCCAAAATTTAGATTCGTTGTAAGTCAAGGATATAGATTGCCTTTGTATTCACTGAGGACTTACATAAAAGTGGGTAAAATATGTTACTGTCTGAATAGTGAGGCCAACACTTCAGGCCTATCCTTTACATGATAAGTTGCAGAGTATTAGTACAATGCCAAATTTCTAGAGAAGATTTTGAAGAGGTTATGTTTTATATAACATTATTTGTTTTATATGCATATAACAACATATGTAGCCTTTGGCATGGAGGAATACATTTATGGGAATGGGAATGTCAAATGAAGATTTTAGGTATCATTTTAGAAACACTCAAGCTAAAAAGTATCTGTGAACTGTGCTTGGCAAAACTCAACTCTAAAACTCAATCTGATAAATCTTCCAAACATAGGCTGACATATAAACAATTTTCTTTATCTGCTCTCCTGATAACTATATAGAAATATATAGATTGGTCTTACATAATTGAACTACTAAAAGTAAGTCATAGTATTATGCATTTTAGTGAGCCATTAAACAGAGTTAAAATATTTTGGGATAAGAAATATGTTTTGAAAACTTAACAAAGGAAGTATTACTCAACTTCCCTCAATTTAGAGATAGCATATTACTTGGGGGCTTCCCAGGTGGTATTAGTGGTAAAGAATCCACCTGTCAATGCAGGAGATGCAAGAGGTGTGGGTTCAAAACCTTGGTCGTGAAGATTCCATGGAGTAGGAAATGGGAACCCACGCCAGTATTCTTGCCTGGAAAATTCCATGGACAGAGAAGCCTTGCAGGCTACTGTCCTTAGTGTCACAAAGAGTTAGACATGACTGAGCAACTGAGTACACATACACATGTTACGAAGTTTCCAATGGTGAGAACAGAGAGGATTTTGGAAGATTGGAGAGTTTATGACACATAAGATAGAATTCAATTAGAAAAATAATATTAGTAATAAGAACATCAGTATGTATTGGGTGATAATTGTAATTATAGACTGGGACATGTTTTAAATTCTTCACATCAGTTGACTGACATGTCTCTCCTGATTAATGATTTTCACAAAGGCAGAACCTAAATTCAGAAAGGTCAAGTAACTTATTCAAGTTTATACTAATGATAGAACTGACTTCAAAACTTGTTTTTTTAAATCAGTGTTCTACAGATCATGGCTCAAGATTTATATATAGGATTAAAGGAAGTTTGTCCTGAGAATCTTGTACATAATGTATAAACTCCTAAATTATTAATAACAAATTCAATAGAAGCATTGTGATAATTCATTATAATAATCTTTCTGAATATTATTTGATATTGATGCATTTGGTAATATTTATAAAATAATAATTTGTATAATTTACCACAACAAACCTTGGCTTCTTTCCAGGGACATTCTCTAGAGGGGAAATAAAAACAGGATTGTGAGAGATCATATAGCCCCCAAACTACAAAGAAAAATGAGGTGCAAAGAAAACAGTGAGGAACATAGACAGGAATAGTGTGTTCCAAATTTCCAAAGCTTTCACATGATCCAGGCTATTATATCTGACCCAAGAATGCCTGTGAACTTGCCGTGATTGTACTTTAAAAAGTTCCAGAAAGAAAAAACAAAATTTTTTTGCCTACACCAATTTCAGCTGGGTGAAAATATTTTGGGATAAGAAATATGTTTTGAAAACTTAACAAAGGAAGTATTACTCAACTTCCCTCAATTTAGAGATAGCATATTACTTGGGGGCTTCCCAGGTGGTATTAGTGGTAAAGAATCCACCTGTCAATGCAGGAGATGCAAGAGGTGTGGGTTCAAAACCTTGGTCGTGAAGATTCCATGGAGTAGGAAATGGGAACCCACGCCAGTATTCTTGCCTGGAAAATTCCATGGACAGAGAAGCCTTGCAGGCTACTGTCCTTAGTGTCACAAAGAGTTAGACATGACTGAGCAACTGAGTACACATACACATGTTACGAAGTTTCCAATGGTGAGAACAGAGAGGATTTTGGAAGATTGGAGAGTTTATGACACATAAGATAGAATTCAATTAGAAAAATAATATTAGTAATAAGAACATCAGTATGTATTGGGTGATAATTGTAATTATAGACTGGGACATGTTTTAAATTCTTCACATCAGTTGACTGACATGTCTCTCCTGATTAATGATTTTCACAAAGGCAGAACCTAAATTCAGAAAGGTCAAGTAACTTATTCAAGTTTATACTAATGATAGAACTGACTTCAAAACTTGTTTTTTTAAATCAGTGTTCTACAGATCATGGCTCAAGATTTATATATAGGATTAAAGGAAGTTTGTCCTGAGAATCTTGTACATAATGTATAAACTCCTAAATTATTAATAACAAATTCAATAGAAGCATTGTGATAATTCATTATAATAATCTTTCTGAATATTATTTGATATTGATGCATTTGGTAATATTTATAAAATAATAATTTGTATAATTTACCACAACAAACCTTGGCTTCTTTCCAGGGACATTCTCTAGAGGGGAAATAAAAACAGGATTGTGAGAGATCATATAGCCCCCAAACTACAAAGAAAAATGAGGTGCAAAGAAAACAGTGAGGAACATAGACAGGAATAGTGTGTTCCAAATTTCCAAAGCTTTCACATGATCCAGGCTATTATATCTGACCCAAGAATGCCTGTGAACTTGCCTGTTGTCTATATGGGTTTGTACTTATTTACAATAAAGTTTCACTTACTTGAAAGACAAAATAAACAATATATTGTCTTTAGTCTTGCCTACACCAATTTCAGCTGGGTGAAAATCTGAGATATTATTTAATCTATGTGGACTTTTGTGTCATTATTTGTATCAATAGCTGGGTTAGTAATAGTATTGAACTGTTTGACTAACAGATAACATGCCACTAATACTTCGAAATTTTGTGTTGCTTACAGGATGATAAGGAAAGTTAAAATAAAATCCTGATGTGTTTCTTCAATTTTTAATGCAGGTAGGAACAAAAGGTCTGTACTATTAGTTTTGTGACTGATGTCGATCTGTTTCTTACAATATCTAAAAATTACCCCAAATGTGTGCATGCAGAGAATCTAAAAGGAAGAAAATGAATTCTCACATACGAGTATGTCCTGAAAAGACTGGAGGTATTTTGGCCGTAGGTAGTTTGACTAAGAACATTATTGTGAAATAAAGCAATACGCACATTCATTTTCAAAGCTTTCTAAAAAATTTTAGAAGTTTTTCTATATCCTAAATTAAAGATATTAATGAAAAAGGGAGTATTATCTAAATTGTTAAAAGTGCTTAGCTTATCACTTGGTTTCTTCTTAGTTATAATTTAAAGTATTTATTTATGTGTTGTATTAATACTTATTTTCTCTATCTCAAAGTACCACTACTTGATTGAATCTTTTTTCCTGAAAAAAATGCTATGGATATTTGAATAGATTATAAGAAACAATACTGAAAAAACATGGGAAAATGATACTTGGTAATTATATAAATTTCAAAATTATTTTATTTTTATCTACAAGTAATCAGGACACTCCTGTATCTTTGGGCAATGTCTCTTCTTACGTCATCTACTGAGTTACCTTGTGATAACTTTCATGCTTATTTGAATGCTTGTGTAACTTACTCTTCTCCTTTGTATACCTCATTTATCATTTAAGGTGCTAAGTTAGAAATGTTGTGTTAGTCCAGGCAATCAAAGCTAGTCATAGTTTTAATACAACTGTCTAATTTTGGTTTTACCAGCAAAGTTATCAGTTATTTATAATAAAGACTTGTAATTTCATAAGTGCATTAGTATTTCACATAGTAGGAACACAATGGTATCTACTAAGTCAAGTTCATTTTTGGAACAGATTATTGCTTCAGGAAAACGTGAATTTATTTCATTTATTGTGTTTATTATATGTTAGCTAGGTGTACTGTGAAATTATCGTAGCATAGTTTCAACCATCATCACAGGTAGTATATCTGCCGAGCCACCCTAAATAATCTATGACTCTGAAAGCCAGACGTGCTTAACACACTGTTCTGTGTTCCACTTGGACACAAGGCTTTGCAAGTGGTGAACACTTTAATGATGGAGCCACTACTATCCTCTTCTTATGGTTAGAGACAAAACATTCATTTCAAATCTCCATTGTTTCTTTCACATATGGCTATTTCTTCTCTTTTTGCTTTTTTAAAATTTACTTCTACAATGTTTGATTGAAATGGCATAATTCTATGTGCTGCTTTCTCCTGATATAACTTGAATATGTCTGTTACTGTGAAATATTAAAAAAAAAAAAAAAAAAAACATGCCAATAGATTTCCAAGTTTTTGTTTCCTTGTGTCTACTGTAATAGGTGGTTGTGAGTCTTCTTTTGTGAACCAGGAAACGCCATGTTGGAGTCTGATTCTCTTCTCATTTCTTTAATCACATTCTGTTTTAACAGGGACTTGTTTTTGTTCAGTGACAAACACTTCTTCAAAGCAGAAGTCATTGTCACATCAAAAGCAATAGGAAAAACTTTTTTTCTAATATGCTGGTAATTACAATGATTACAAAATATTTTCAAGCTGGTACATTCCTGCATCCAACAGGAATAAAACATGTTACCTGTTATACTAAGCAGGAAATGCTATCCAAACTTCCCAGTGCAGTATTTTCTCTCAAGGCAAACAGTTTAACTCTTTAGGCCCAGGAGAATGTTTAATAGGAGGAAACAAACAAAACTAATAATGATAAAGTAAAGTGTGGCTATATCCTCATTTATCATTTAAGGTGCTAAGTTAGAAATGTTGTGTTAGTCCAGGCAATCAAAGCTAGTCATAGTTTTAATACAACTGTCTAATTTTGGTTTTACCAGCAAAGTTATCAGTTATTTATAATAAAGACTTGTAATTTCATAAGTGCATTAGTATTTCACATAGTAGGAGCACAATGGTATCTACTAAGTCAAGTTCATTTTTGGAACAGATTATTGCTTCAGGAAAACGTGAATTTATTTCATTTATTGTGTTTATTATATGTTAGCTAGGTGTACTGTGAAATTATCGTAGCATAGTTTCAACCATCATCACAGGTAGTATATCTGCCGAGCCACCCTAAATAATCTATGACTCTGAAAGCCAGACGTGCTTAACACACTGTTCTGTGTTCCACTTGGACACAAGGCTTTGCAAGTGGTGAACACTTTAATGATGGAGCCACTACTATCCTCTTCTTATGGTTAGAGACAAAACATTCATTTCAAATCTCCATTGTTTCTTTCACATATGGCTATTTCTTCTCTTTTTGCTTTTTTAAAATTTACTTCTACAATGTTTGATTGAAATGGCATAATTCTATGTGCTGCTTTCTCCTGATATAACTTGAATATGTCTGTTACTGTGAAATATTAAAAAAAAAAAAAAAAAAAACATGCCAATAGATTTCCAAGTTTTTGTTTCCTTGTGTCTACTGTAATAGGTGGTTGTGAGTCTTCTTTTGTGAACCAGGAAACGCCATGTTGGAGTCTGATTCTCTTCTCATTTCTTTAATCACATTCTGTTTTAACAGGGACTTGTTTTTGTTCAGTGACAAACACTTCTTCAAAGCAGAAGTCATTGTCACATCAAAAGCAATAGGAAAAACTTTTTTTCTAATATGCTGGTAATTACAATGATTACAAAATATTTTCAAGCTGGTACATTCCTGCATCCAACAGGAATAAAACATGTTACCTGTTATACTAAGCAGGAAATGCTATCCAAACTTCCCAGTGCAGTATTTTCTCTCAAGGCAAACAGTTTAACTCTTTAGGCCCAGGGAGAATGTTTAATAGGAGGAAACAAACAAAACTAATAATGATAAAGTAAAGTGTGGCTATATAAATTAAGGGAAACACTTTCAGGTACAATTCAGATTAAAGCATTAACAGCACATGTCATGCAGTGGTCACTCAATAAGTAGTAAATTGAGAAGGCTAAAAAACTTTCTATCACACAGAACAAAGCATAGATAGTCAAAAACATTTTGTAACAAACATTTTGAAGAAGGCCCTAGGGGAACCTATTTACATTAAAAAAAAAATAAGCAAGATTTTGATTATCCAGCTTTTGCACTGATTTGTACAATAGCCATGAGTTAAAGAACTAACTGGTGCAGTTGTAATAGAGTCAGGAATAGTATAGGTTTCAAGCAGCAAACATCTGTAATTTAAAGACTGAATTCTAAATGAGTTCAAAGCAATTCTAAACCATTTCTGGTTTGTAAAGGAGAATGGAGCAAGAAAATGTTTGGTATGATGTAGCCAATTTAAGTGCAGGATGGGAACTGGATTTGTAGAATTAGAAGAAGAGGGCATTGCCTACCCATGCAAAGTACTATCCCTGGTCACATCAGTCTTTCTTGTGCCACTGACAATAATATTTAACAATTACATGATGCTCATGACCAATATGGATAAAAACTCTTTACCTATAATTTCCTCTACAGAGAGCTCCTCGAAGAAATTATTAGCAGATCAGCATTTCCTGTAAGTTGAAACCACTCACAGGTAGTCATCTCTGACCTATCTATTCAGTAATGAGAATGGATTTAAAGCTAACAGTAAAACACATTTATAGCTATTCCTCTACTTTTGTGATGAGCTGAAGACTCCTGTGAAAGTGATTCCTTCAGCTTCCTGTGATACAGGGTGCCCAGAGTTTTCACGGGTTTGATGAGAGAGAAGGTGGCCTAGGGAACTGATGAGAGGCTTCTCAACCATCCTGACAGGGAGGGAAGCGATTGGAGAACGGAGCTAGTTTTCTAATATGCTGGTAATTACAATGATTACAAAATATTTTCAAGCTGGTACATTCCTGCATCCAACAGGAATAAAACATGTTACCTGTTATACTAAGCAGGAAATGCTATCCAAACTTCCCAGTGCAGTATTTTCTCTCAAGGCAAACAGTTTAACTCTTTAGGCCCAGGGAGAATGTTTAATAGGAGGAAACAAACAAAACTAATAATGATAAAGTAAAGTGTGGCTATATAAATTAAGGGAAACACTTTCAGGTACAATTCAGATTAAAGCATTAACAGCACATGTCATGCAGTGGTCACTCAATAAGTAGTAAATTGAGAAGGCTAAAAAACTTTCTATCACACAGAACAAAGCATAGATAGTCAAAAACATTTTGTAACAAACATTTTGAAGAAGGCCCTAGGGGAACCTATTTACATTAAAAAAAAAATAAGCAAGATTTTGATTATCCAGCTTTTGCACTGATTTGTACAATAGCCATGAGTTAAAGAACTAACTGGTGCAGTTGTAATAGAGTCAGGAATAGTATAGGTTTCAAGCAGCAAACATCTGTAATTTAAAGACTGAATTCTAAATGAGTTCAAAGCAATTCTAAACCATTTCTGGTTTGTAAAGGAGAATGGAGCAAGAAAATGTTTGGTATGATGTAGCCAATTTAAGTGCAGGATGGGAACTGGATTTGTAGAATTAGAAGAAGAGGGCATTGCCTACCCATGCAAAGTACTATCCCTGGTCACATCAGTCTTTCTTGTGCCACTGACAATAATATTTAACAATTACATGATGCTCATGACCAATATGGATAAAAACTCTTTACCTATAATTTCCTCTACAGAGAGCTCCTCGAAGAAATTATTAGCAGATCAGCATTTCCTGTAAGTTGAAACCACTCACAGGTAGTCATCTCTGACCTATCTATTCAGTAATGAGAATGGATTTAAAGCTAACAGTAAAACACATTTATAGCTATTCCTCTACTTTTGTGATGAGCTGAAGACTCCTGTGAAAGTGATTCCTTCAGCTTCCTGTGATACAGGGTGCCCAGAGTTTTCACGGGTTTGATGAGAGAGAGAAGGTGGCCTAGGGAACTGATGAGAGGCTTCTCGGGGTAACCATCCTGACAGGGAGGGGAAGCGATTGGAGAACTGATATAAAAGGGAGAATCATATCGATTTTGAGATTACAAATACATCTGAGCTCAGGAGGATGCTGAGAGCAAGACAGAACCTGGCCAATGTTCCTGATCTATCAGTTTCTTCTTGAATGATAAGAAACTAATTTCAGTCATTTCATTTTATATTAATTCAGTCATATGCTATATATATCATATTAGCCAATATTTTTTCAAATAAATTTTAACACCAAAATGGCATATTTAGTAGCAGAGATATAACTTCAGTATACAAACATAAAGAAAAAAAAATCCATGTCAAAAATGGAGAAGCACTTGTGTGGCAAAACATGATAGAATATGAATATTAGCAAGTAAAAGCAGATGTGAGATTAATGATATTATCATTATTGATTAAGATATCAACATAATGATTTTGTTTCTTCGTGATGAAAAATTTCATATTTGAAGAAAGCAATTTTTAAAGACTCTGTAAATTAAGGGGCTATGGTTAATTAAAAGAAATATCAAATGAAATACATATATATATGAATAGTTTTAAAATTAGGTCTAGGAGATACATTCATATTCCAGATAACAAGAATGAAATAGTTATGGACTGTAACACATGAGAAACTAGTTTACCACCATTTCTGAATAAATACAAAACAAAGAAAATTTTTCTAAAATTTAAAAATTTATTGAAAAGGAATCTAATAAACATTGGGTGATATATCCTGAAATGTCCTTTCTTTGGATAATCTGTAGAATATGATTTAGGCTTTAGCATAGCTAAATATGTGGGGAAAACTACAGACATTTTAAAGTAAATTCTTGCTTCATTTTTAAAAATTTAAAATACATTTCCTCATATATATCTATTAGATTCCTTGTTTCACATTCATTCCTTCAAATTAAGTCACATGTTAACTCAAATTTATTGACTATGGTGAATGATTATGGTAAAAATTCTCAAGCTTAATTTCCTAAATATGAGCTTCCATAAATTCTGTCTCACACATCTTCCATTTAGACGTTAAATCATTTCTTCATTGCTTTAGATACAGAAGGCAATGTTTGATATGAATTTGTGAATATATTGATTTTTTTCTCACAACTTATAGCATTATATCCAATTTGATATTAATTCTTGACGTATGCTTATATTAAGACATAATATCATCATTTTTCTCCATCTGTCTGAGCAGGAAAAGAAACTCACCCATTTTATAAATGCACCAGTTTTTGTTACATCAAATGGTTAGTAGTAATTTTTGAGGAGATTTTTAAATAATTCATATACGCTCTTAGCTGAATGATCTGTGCCTTCAACTGTTGTCATATTTTTCAAGAGCAATAAAGGAATAATATACACTTCTTTGTAAGCAAACATTGTAAACGATTTAACTCCTTTGTGAAACGCAAAAGGTAATAAAAAAAAAGCCTGTATTTCATAAAGGGAGGGAACAAGGCATATAAAGACTATGTTAATTTATTCATATGTTATAACTAGGCACTGCCAGAGTCAATAAGTCAGATTATCTACTTCTTTAAGCATAAAACCATGCTTTCTCAACAAACATACATGGAATAAACAGGAGGAGCAACAGAACTTCCAGTGTAAACACTGTGATTTGGGATAAAAAATGCCCCACAGTAAAGCATAATTAAATCTTCAAATTCTTTAATGTAGTCTAGTTTAAGATGAATTTAATTTTTAAGATAAAACAAATGGACATCTGAATTCACTTCATTATCACTTTGATGTGCAAAATTATGGAGGAACTCTCTTTCAGGAAGACTTCAATACACTGCTGTTTTTGAAACAATAATTCTCACTCCTACTCTTACTTGAAATGAGACTGCCTCGACAGCCTGAGTGGGTGGGGCTGGAAAATAATGCTTCATGTAGCCATGTAATATTTCAGGTGAAGATAGGACTTATGAAAAAATATCCTGTTCAAGAGAAAAGGAGATAGACACAAAGGAATTGCGATTTTTCATATATCATATATTTTTTTAAGTCACCTTTGTTCTCCTACCTACCCTCCTTTCCTGAAGCAGTGCCTGAGCTTTTCTTCACCAAAGGCGTTGTAACTCAAAATTGACTATGGTGAATTTTGTTCTGTAATTTCCTAAATATGAGCTTCCATAAATTCTGTCTCACACATCTTCCATTTAGACGTTAAATCATTTCTTCATTGCTTTAGATACAGAAGGCAATGTTTGATATGAATTTGTGAATATATTGATTTTTTTCTCACAACTTATAGCATTATATCCAATTTGATATTAATTCTTGACGTATGCTTATATTAAGACATAATATCATCATTTTTCTCCATCTGTCTGAGCAGGAAAAGAAACTCACCCATTTTATAAATGCACCAGTTTTTGTTACATCAAATGGTTAGTAGTAATTTTTGAGGAGATTTTTAAATAATTCATATACGCTCTTAGCTGAATGATCTGTGCCTTCAACTGTTGTCATATTTTTCAAGAGCAATAAAGGAATAATATACACTTCTTTGTAAGCAAACATTGTAAACGATTTAACTCCTTTGTGAAACGCAAAAGGTAATAAAAAAAAAGCCTGTATTTCATAAAGGGAGGGAACAAGGCATATAAAGACTATGTTAATTTATTCATATGTTATAACTAGGCACTGCCAGAGTCAATAAGTCAGATTATCTACTTCTTTAAGCATAAAACCATGCTTTCTCAACAAACATACATGGAATAAACAGGAGGAGCAACAGAACTTCCAGTGTAAACACTGTGATTTGGGATAAAAAATGCCCCACAGTAAAGCATAATTAAATCTTCAAATTCTTTAATGTAGTCTAGTTTAAGATGAATTTAATTTTTAAGATAAAACAAATGGACATCTGAATTCACTTCATTATCACTTTGATGTGCAAAAATTATGGAGGAACTCTCTTTCAGGAAGACTTCAATACACTGCTGTTTTTGAAACAATAATTCTCACTCCTACTCTTACTTGAAATGAGACTGCCTCGACAGCCTGAGTGGGTGGGGCTGGAAAATAATGCTTCATGTAGCCATGTAATATTTCAGGTGAAGATAGGACTTATGAAAAAATATCCTGTTCAAGAGAAAAGGAGATAGACACAAAGGAATTGCGATTTTTCATATATCATATATTTTTTTAAGTCACCTTTGTTCTCCTACCTACCCTCCTTTCCTGAAGCAGTGCCTGAGCTTTTCTTCACCAAAGGCTAAACTGAAGTGAGAGAAAGTGGAGGGATCAGCTTCTCTGGAGGTCTTGAACTTGAGCCAGTTTGCCTGCATGACTATGCATGAGAGATGGCAGAGATGTGACCGCAAGGCTGTCAGAAAGGCAGTGCTGGGTGTCATGATTTCAGACTGGTTGCATTCCTTTTCCTTTGGAGTGGGTTAGTGTAACTAAATATGATGTGAGAGGCAGAGGTGGGGATAAACTTTTAAATGCACACGCCTAGATTTTTTTTTGAATGTTGTGACTAGTCGAGTTCCTTTAAAAACAATCAAGTCTGTGCTAACTGATATAAAGTCATTTTGAAGCTCTTTGGGTGGAGTTTCACTAATATATAGGAGAAAGATTAAGAAGGTGAATTGTTAACTTTATGAAAAAGTGGCACTTTTGTAATATAATAATTTTCCTGATTTTTTTCCCCTTTATAGAAGATGAAAGAAATCTCTAACATTTATTTTCTTAAAAAAATGAGTGTTCTTACAATCCCTGTTTTACAGATGTAGAAAATAAGGGTCAGAGAGGTTAAGTGTCTTCCCAGGGTCACACGGCTAATAAATACTAGAGTCAGATTTCAAACTCAGGCTGTCTCCCTCCAGAGTCTACACAATTAAGCACTTCATTGTACAAGTTCAATACTTGAGAATTCTGGGAGAGACATGAAATCAAAAGGAAACTGATACACAGAAAGACATAGTAAAGGTCTTTGCATGGGTAAAGTTCATGGGTTTGAAAAGGAAAAAACTGAACTTGAAAAATTATAGCTAAAGAAAAAGCCATTAGAGTTGATAGTTTTCAAGCCAGGGAAGCCCCAGGTCATGGCAAGTTCAAGGGTAACTGGGGACAGGGTAACTTTAGAGAAGAGTGTTGGAAATGAAGTCTAGGTTGCTTGACGAATCTCTTATGTGAATTTTAAATTTTCATTGAAACAAATACTAGATTTGATTTTGGTCCAAAATGAAGGGGGAAGGACAGGGTTAACCACATAGTTTGGCCCAAAATAGAGGTGATCGTCTACAAAAGTGAATTTATAATAATTTGGAAGGGATTCAGGGAGACTTATTTTATGGCAAGTGAATTGCAGCCATCAGAAGTAGCCTTCAGTTTAAACAGAAAGATGTGATATGCAAATGAATTTTAAAATGCTGTTAATCTATAGACAGCTCAGGATTGTGACATAAACCTGAACAGATATTTCTTTGTGGAGAAAACTCATGATAACTGAAACGTAAGTTAAAGACCAAAGACAAGACAAAAACTTTCCATCCTATTAAACTCATCCCCCTAATCATAAGTCCTTAGTAATGTAATATTGCAGAGATGATGGAATGATAGTAACTAGACGCAAGCCATACTAACTGCAAGCTTCACAGGCTCATCCTTAAATTAATACTATTTTCCACAGCTCTCCACCTCTATAATCAAGATACACTTATGGAGTTGATTGAAATAAACAGTCACACTCTGAAATGTGTCCCCAAATTATCATTAATGGCAAATGTAACAACAAAGTAGCAAAGAAATAGCCTTGTTTAAGAACTCTGAGGTGTTTACAGATAAATCTCTAAAATTCAAGAGATATCCTGAGTTCCAATGAGGTTCTCTTCTTTTTATTTTGAAAAAGAGAAAATGCACATGAATTTTTTTTAATCTGCTCCAGAGAAATCTCACAGTTTTTACTGTCAATGTTTTTAATGGTGCTCCCTGACTGCTCACAATGCTGGAAAGCCTGGCACTGGGGACAGAAAAGCAATGTACCATGGTCAAGAGTAACTATCATAGCAGTTTCACTTTGAGCAGGCTCTTTACCCAAAGTCCTAATTCAAGTGATGCTAAAGAGCTCTCCAGAGGTTGTAAAGAACGGCAATTGCAAATGTGGAGACCACAAAATCACTTTTATTTGCTTTGAAGTATACTTATGGAAGGCTTTTCATTCTCCTATTCTTTATTGTTAGGTAGCTAGTCTCTGCAAAGTGGGCAAGGCAGCATCCTGCTGTATTTGGCCAAGAGGCCAATTGCAAGAATGATAGATCATTTTATTACTTTTTTTGAGATATGTTCTCCAAGAGCAAGAAATCACACTATACTTCAAAAATATCTTATTTTCTCATCTAACAGATGAATTGTAATTTATATTTCATCCATGGAAAAGGTATAATATCACACTAGTGTTTAGATGGAAGTGTTTGAAAGTGAAAGTAATGTCAGTTTTGTTCATACATTAATTTCCATCTACTTTCATGTTTATGTTTTTAGTAGTAATTGCATTTAAGTCTTTTTTCTTTTTTTAATTTTTGGCCTATTTTTATTGATTTTTTTCTTAATTTATTTATTTTTCATCCATCTTTATTCTTTGGCCTCTGTGGGCCTCCCTTTGCAGTGGCCTCTCTCGTTGCAGAGCACTGGCTCTGAGTGCTTGTGCTCCAGAACCCAGGCTCATAATCGGACACACTGGTCCAGTCATTTTATGGCATGTGTGATCTTCCCAGGCCAGGGATTGAACCGGTATACCTTGCACTGCAAGGCAGACTCTTTTTCCACTAGACCACCAGGGCAGCCCTAAGCTATTTTTCTTTTAACTGACTTTTTAAAATTAATATTTACTAGAATAGAGCTGAAGATGGAGAAACTCTTTATATCCAGCAAAAAACAAGACCAGGACCTGACTGGGGCTCAGATCATGAACTCCTTATTGGAAAATTCAGACTTACATTGAAGAAAATAGGGAAAACGACTAGGCCATTCAGATATGACCTAAATCAAATCCCTTACAATTATACAATGGAAGTAACAAATAGAATCAAGGAATGGGATCTGATAGACAAATAACTATGGACAGAGGCTCATAACATTGTACAGGGAGAGAGATCAAAATCATTCCCAAGAAAAAGAAATGGAAAAGAAGTCAAAATGGTAGTCTCAGGAGAGCTTATAAATAACTGAGAAAAGAGAACAAGTGAAAGGCAAAGGAGAAAAGGAAAGATATACCCATCTGAATACAGAGTTCCAAAGAATAGCAAGGAGAGATAAGAAAAAGGCAAAGGAGACAAAGTGAAAGATAAGCTAGTCTCTGCAAAGTGGGCAAGGCAGCATCCTGCTGTATTTGGCCAAGAGGCCAATTGCAAGAATGATAGATCATTTTATTACTTTTTTTGAGATATGTTCTCCAAGAGCAAGAAATCACACTATACTTCAAAAATATCTTATTTTCTCATCTAACAGATGAATTGTAATTTATATTTCATCCATGGAAAAGGTATAATATCACACTAGTGTTTAGATGGAAGTGTTTGAAAGTGAAAGTAATGTCAGTTTTGTTCATACATTAATTTCCATCTACTTTCATGTTTATGTTTTTAGTAGTAATTGCATTTAAGTCTTTTTTCTTTTTTTAATTTTTGGCCTATTTTTATTGATTTTTTTCTTAATTTATTTATTTTTCATCCATCTTTATTCTTTGGCCTCTGTGGGCCTCCCTTTGCAGTGGCCTCTCTCGTTGCAGAGCACTGGCTCTGAGTGCTTGTGCTCCAGAACCCAGGCTCATAATCGGACACACTGGTCCAGTCATTTTATGGCATGTGTGATCTTCCCAGGCCAGGGATTGAACCGGTATACCTTGCACTGCAAGGCAGACTCTTTGTCCACTAGACCACCAGGGCAGCCCTAAGCTATTTTTCTTTTAACTGACTTTTTAAAATTAATATTTACTAGAATAGAGCTGAAGATGGAGAAACTCTTTATATCCAGCAAAAAACAAGACCAGGACCTGACTGGGGCTCAGATCATGAACTCCTTATTGGAAAATTCAGACTTACATTGAAGAAAATAGGGAAAACGACTAGGCCATTCAGATATGACCTAAATCAAATCCCTTACAATTATACAATGGAAGTAACAAATAGAATCAAGGAATGGGATCTGATAGACAAATAACTATGGACAGAGGCTCATAACATTGTACAGGGAGAGAGATCAAAATCATTCCCAAGAAAAAGAAATGGAAAAGAAGTCAAAATGGTAGTCTCAGGAGAGCTTATAAATAACTGAGAAAAGAGAACAAGTGAAAGGCAAAGGAGAAAAGGAAAGATATACCCATCTGAATACAGAGTTCCAAAGAATAGCAAGGAGAGATAAGAAAGCCTTCCTAAGTGAAAAAACGCAAAGAACTAGAGGAAAATGACAGAATGAAAAACACTAGAAATCTTTTCAGGAAAATTAGAGATACCAAAAAAACATTTCATGCAAAAATAGGCACAAAAAAGGACAGAAACGGTATATACCTAACAGAAGCAGAAAATATTAAAATTGAGAGGCAAGGTACACAGAAGAACTACACAAGAAAGATCTTCATGAACTGGATTACCATGATGTTGCAATCACTCACCTAGAGCCAGACTTCCTAGAGTGTAAAGTCAAGTCGGCCTAAGGAGGCATTACTGCAAACAAAGCTAGTGGAGGTGATGGAATTCCATCACCATAGGTTGCCATTTCCTCCTCCAGGGGGTAATCCTGATCTAGGGATCAAACCTGGTCTCCTGCATTGCAGGCAGTTCATTATCATCTGAGCCACCAGGATGTGTAAAACGTATATATTCACAGTTCTGCTCTATTGCTTCAGTTATACCTGACTCTTTTGACCCTGTGGACTGTAGTCCACCAGTCTCCTCTGTCCATGGAATTGTCCAGGCAAGAATACTGAACTGGACTGTAATTTCCTTCTCCAGACATGTATAGTTGACTTTACACTAAAAGAGTAGCTATCAATTCTTGTTGCTCATGAAGATCATCAGGTAAAAACATACCTCTGCCCCATATCTAACCTTTAGGCTTTGGATTAATTTGGCCTGATGTGGTGACAGAGCATCAGTATTTTTTTAAAGTGCTATCCACCAAATTCTAATATGAAGTTAGAGTGGAGGATCATTGAGGATGCCCCCCTTTTGGGATTAATTTGGCCTGATGTGGTTGACAGAAAAAACATTTGAATCAAGGAATGGGATCTGATAGACAAATAACTATGGACAGAGGCTCATAACATTGTACAGGGAGAGAGATCAAAATCATTCCCAAGAAAAAGAAATGGAAAAGAAGTCAAAATGGTAGTCTCAGGAGAGCTTATAAATAACTGAGAAAAGAGAACAAGTGAAAGGCAAAGGAGAAAAGGAAAGATATACCCATCTGAATACAGAGTTCCAAAGAATAGCAAGGAGAGATAAGAAAGCCTTCCTAAGTGAAAAAACGCAAAGAACTAGAGGAAAATGACAGAATGAAAAACACTAGAAATCTTTTCAGGAAAATTAGAGATACCAAAAAAACATTTCATGCAAAAATAGGCACAAAAAAGGACAGAAACGGTATATACCTAACAGAAGCAGAAAATATTAAAATTGAGAGGCAAGGTACACAGAAGAACTACACAAGAAAGATCTTCATGAACTGGATTACCATGATGTTGCAATCACTCACCTAGAGCCAGACTTCCTAGAGTGTAAAGTCAAGTCGGCCTAAGGAGGCATTACTGCAAACAAAGCTAGTGGAGGTGATGGAATTCCATCACCATAGGTTGCCATTTCCTCCTCCAGGGGATAATCCTGATCTAGGGATCAAACCTGGTCTCCTGCATTGCAGGCAGTTCATTATCATCTGAGCCACCAGGATGTGTAAAACGTATATATTCACAGTTCTGCTCTATTGCTTCAGTTATACCTGACTCTTTTGACCCTGTGGACTGTAGTCCACCAGTCTCCTCTGTCCATGGAATTGTCCAGGCAAGAATACTGAACTGGACTGTAATTTCCTTCTCCAGACATGTATAGTTGACTTTACACTAAAAGAGTAGCTATCAATTCTTGTTGCTCATGAAGATCATCAGGTAAAAACATACCTCTGCCCCATATCTAACCTTTAGGCTTTGGATTAATTTGGCCTGATGTGGTGACAGAGCATCAGTATTTTTTTAAAGTGCTATCCACCAAATTCTAATATGAAGTTAGAGTGGAGGATCATTGAGGATGCCTTTTCATTTCTCCTTCAATTTCCTTCTTTCAATAGGGTATAATACAATTCATTAGATTCCAATTGATCAAATTAAAAACACATTTCATTACTGCTCTTTCAGTTTGTACCAGGTCATACTGACTATAGCTTCTGAATAAAATAATAGTCATTTCCAGCATCAGAGCACTTTGTGTATTTGCCTTCACTGTTCCTTCACACTACCAAAATTCTTTAGAATTCTAATTTTCCTCTCCCACACACAAACAGACACACTTGGGACTCTTTTTGTCACTTTTGCACTTGTCACATCCTTTGTTGTTTTACTTTTTTGGTGTTTTATAAAATTGTTAAGTCCATATTACATTATGATAGCATGCATAGCATGAGAAACATATATACATAGGTACATGTATGTGTGTGTTAGTCACTAAGTCATATCGAACTCTTTGCAACCATGTGGACTGTAGCCCACTAGGCTCCTCTGTCCGTAGATTTCTCTAGGCAAGAATAATGGAGTGGGTTGCCATTCCTTTCTCCAGGCGATTTTCCTGACCCAGGGATTGAACCAGGGTCTCCCGCACTGCTAGCAGATTCTTTATGAGATGAGCTACCTGGGAAGCCAATGTACGCATATAATACTATATAAAATAGGACAATTATTTTTTTTCTTTTTAAATTGAAGTATAGTTGATTTACAAGGGTGTGTTAGTTTCCTACATATAGCAAAGTGATTCAGTTATATATATATATTTTCATATTATTTTCCATTATGATTTATTATAGGATACAGAATATAATTCCCTGTTTTATGATGCCCTGAACATAATTCCCTGTTCATGGTACCCTGTTGCTTATCTATTTTATATATAGTAGTTTGCATCTGCTAATCCCCATATTCCTTCCTTATTCTTCCCCAATTCCTTCCCCGCTTTGATAACTGTGTTTTTTTCTATGTCTGAAGATTTGTGTTTCATAAATAAATTCATCTATGTGATATAAGGTTGCACATATAGAAGATATAGAAAACAATCCTGATTGTATACTTGACAGTCACTTAGTGGTTCTTTTTTCCTCACAAAACTTTGTGATGTTTTTAAGTGAAACATTCAGGTTTAATGGATATTAAACTATTATTAGCTTAATACAATCATTATCATATCTTTCTTTGCCATGAGTTATCTTATGAATGATCCTATCAATCTATTTTGCCCAATGAGTAATTAGGGGACGACTGTATATCATGCTTATGAAAAAGTACATCTTTCTCTGAAAAAAGATAAATATGCATTAGGAAAATTACAGTTTGAGCTCTTTTCTGCTTTCTCTTTGTTCTGTGTGAACATGATGCTTAGTTCTACAGCACCCATCCTGTGACCATGAGATGACAATGCATCAAAAATAGCAAATGGTAGGTTAGAAAGGACTAGCAGACAGAAAACAGTAACAGCCATAGTAACAACAGTCACAGCAAAAGAACAAAGGGACCTTAACTTCTAGAATTCCTATAAAATAAAAGGTAAATAACCAATGTCTATTCCACTATTATTTAGAACTTCTGTCATTCTCAGTTTAAAATGATCAAATTAGAAACATGTTTCACTTCGGCTTCAAAAATTTTTATTTAATGTATTTTTCACTATCAATTATAATCAATTTATGTTTAGCTACATGTTACAAGATGCACCGTCACTGATAATATTTTTTCCCTCTTTACACATTTTGAGATTAGAGCATTTTTTCTGGATATGTTGTTGAAATGTCCCTTAATCTTGTGTGAATGTACATAACTTCCCTTTGCTTAACAGTGTAATATTCTTGGTTTCTAGTCTTCTTGATCGAGACTGTATACATTAATTGCAGTGATTTATGTTTTTCAGAGTTGCACATTTAAGGTCCCATGTTAGATGCCTTCATTTTCCTTGACTTGTCTTTATGACATGATGCGTGTGAGATTTCCTTTATCCTTCAGAAATTTTAAAAGCACATCTAAAGACTTCTGTCTTTTTGATAGTTCTGAGTGAATATTTTCAACTACCGTCAGATCAGCAAGTATTTCCCCTCTAGAAGCTTGTCTTCAGTTTTCTTTTTTCTTCTTTCAGGTTGTAAAATATTCTTATGAGTCATCTCCTCAGTTTGTCCTCTAACACTTTTAATTCTCTCCTATCACTGGATTTTTGCTCACTGTTGTAAGTTTTTTTTGTTTGTTTGTTTTATCTTCTAGGCCATTGCTTCAGTTCTCAAGAGTGTGGATCTTCTCATTAAGCTTTTTGATAAAAGCACTCTGAAAATCATTTTTATGTTAATATTTTAGTGATCTACTTGGAAACCTTATTATTGCTGTTTTAGTTAAAGTTTTGCCCTCTGCCTAAAAACACTAATGTTTCTCAGGTGGTGCTGATTTTGCTAGTGCAGAAACCACACTTGGAACTGCTACTTTAGGTAAAGAAATCCTTGATTCCCTTTGAAAATGAATTTAAATCTTTCAGAAAGCAATGACCCATTAAATACATTCTGTTGTTCACATTTTACTTGGTACACTTGTTTCATTTGCTTTTACCTTTTTTAAGGAAAAAGAAGTGACATTATTTCTCTACTCTGTTTCATTTTAAATATTTTAAATAGGAAATGCACACTGGTGGATTCTTCCATTAGTTATAGGGTAAATGACCAGTTCTGAAGAGCTGAAGCAGTGTAATTCCTTGCCAAAGATGCACCATAAAGCAATGTCACCCTTACTTCATGATGGTCTCTGATGAGTGATCTGAAGAATGGATAAAAGCAAAGTAGCTGCTCTGTGGCATTTTCTTTTATTACTGTAAATGGTATCATGTGTTTGCATTTACTTTAAAGTTGATCAAATGTAACAGGAGACAGTGTTGACAGATGCTGAAAAGTGTTAACCTTTCCTTTCATCTTTCTTGCTTATGTGTATCTTATACCCTAGATGTCTCAGATAGTTTTATTAGCTGATATACGAAATGTTGTAGAAAACACTCATACAAAGAATTTCACTCTTAAAAAATGTGATTCTGTAAATGATATAGTCAAACTGTGTGGTTCATGTATGATAACAGCAGAATTTTTAACTAAATTGAATGGGTTTATATAAAAGTTTTTAAAATTTTCCTTGACTTGTCTTTATGACATGATGCGTGTGAGATTTCCTTTATCCTTCAGAAATTTTAAAAGCACATCTGATTGTCATAGTTCTGAGTGAATATTTTCAACTACCGTCAGATCAGCAAGTATTTCCCTCTAGAAGCTTGTCTTCAGTTTTCTTTTTTCTTCTTTCAGGTTGTAAAATATTCTTATGAGTCATCTCCTCAGTTTGTCCTCTAACACTTTTAATTCTCTCCTATCACTGGATTTTTGCTCACTGTTGTAAGTTTTTTTTGTTTGTTTGTTTTATCTTCTAGGCCATTGCTTCAGTTCTCAAGAGTGTGGATCTTCTCATTAAGCTTTTTGATAAAAGCACTCTGAAAATCATTTTTATGTTAATATTTTAGTGATCTACTTGGAAACCTTATTATTGCTGTTTTAGTTAAAGTTTTGCCCTCTGCCTAAAAACACTAATGTTTCTCAGGCGGTGCTGATTTTGCTAGTGCAGAAACCACACTTGGAACTGCTACTTTAGGTAAAGAAATCCTTGATTCCCTTTGAAAATGAATTTAAATCTTTCAGAAAGCAATGACCCATTAAATACATTCTGTTGTTCACATTTTACTTGGTACACTTGTTTCATTTGCTTTTACCTTTTTTAAGGAAAAAGAAGTGACATTATTTCTCTACTCTGTTTCATTTTAAATATTTTAAATAGGAAATGCACACTGGTGGATTCTTCCATTAGTTATAGGGTAAATGACCAGTTCTGAAGAGCTGAAGCAGTGTAATTCCTTGCCAAAGATGCACCATAAAGCAATGTCACCCTTACTTCATGATGGTCTCTGATGAGTGATCTGAAGAATGGATAAAAGCAAAGTAGCTGCTCTGTGGCATTTTCTTTTATTACTGTAAATGGTATCATGTGTTTGCATTTACTTTAAAGTTGATCAAATGTAACAGGAGACAGTGTTGACAGATGCTGAAAAGTGTTAACCTTTCCTTTCATCTTTCTTGCTTATGTGTATCTTATACCCTAGATGTCTCAGATAGTTTTATTAGCTGATATACGAAATGTTGTAGAAAACACTCATACAAAGAATTTCACTCTTAAAAAAAATGTGATTCTGTAAATGATATAGTCAAACTGTGTGGTTCATGTATGATAACAGCAGAATTTTTAACTAAATTGAATGGGTTTATATAAAAGTGTATTGTTAAAAAATTCATTTGTTGAAAATGTAAGTTGAATTTATACTGAGTCCAAGCATGCAGGTAATGGAGTTTTGAATGTAAATTGAAATTATACTGCATCCAGTCATGTTATTATGTGATTTTCAACAAATCTAACAGCTGATTTATGTGAATTGAAATGCAGTTATTTCTTAAATTTTGGCATTAAAATTATCAAAGATCATATTATTTTATTTCCTATGTATTTACTAATCTAAATGGACATGAAACAGACCGAGTGTGTGTAGGCTTTCTTTCAAGCTGTTGGAAGAATTCTGATTCATCCTATGATTTTAGTGTAGAATCCCTTGGGAAATTATAAAGACACTCTGTGAACTGTGCTTAGTCAGTCAGTTGTGCCCTACTCTTTGCAACCCATGGACTTTAGCCTGACAGACTCCTCTGTTCACAGGGTTTTTCAGGTGATAATACTGGAATGGGTTGCCATTTCCTCCTCTAGGGTGTCTTCTCAACCCAAGGATTGAACCCGCATTTCCTATGTATCCTGCACTGCAGGTGGATTCTTTACCCACTGAGCCATGGGGGAAGCCCAAATACTTCACATATATATATCTTAGTATAAACTTTATTTCATACAAAATAAAATGGGAAAGCATGTATTCGAACTTTCATCATTATTGCCTTGCAATTCCACTTCTGAAAACAGAGAAATATAAGACAGAAAAAGTTGATTATACTTGGTCTTTTCAGCAAGACAAAATCAAAGAAAGTTTCCAATTGTCCTGAAAATATTTTATTTTTTCATTGCTTTTTCAACCCTTTAGTGCAATGGGAAGTTGACCTGTATGCCTTGGGATCATTTTTGAAGAAGAGAAACTATTCTCTAACAGAAGTCGAGGAGAACCACAGAAAGAATGAAGAGATAGAAAATAGGGTAGGCAGTACAGGGATATATATATATTTATATACACACATATATATGCCTAGCAACAATAAGATCAGATATGACAAAGTGAAAGTTACGAGAGCCACCACAAAAATGCAAATAATCACAAGAAACTATTATGAAACATTAATTCAATAAAATGGACCATCTAGGAGAAATGGGCTAATTCCTAGAAATGTATAATCTTCCAAGACTGAACCATGAAGAAATAGAAAATATGAACAGATATTTACCAGTCATGAAATTGAGCCCATAATAAAAATATTTCTCAACAGACAAAAGTCCAGGACCAGATGATTTCTCAGGTTAAATCTACCAAATATTTGGAGAAGAGTTTTCTCAAACTATTCTAAGAAATTACAGAGGAAAGAATGCCGTTTAATTAATTCTATAAGATTCTATAATGTTTTCCAAATGAACCAACAAGATACACATTAGCAAACTGAGGATAAAATTATACAATCATCTCAATAGAGGAATAAAAAGTTTTTGAAACAATTCGGTATCCACTTATGATAAAAACTCTCAACAAACTGGGTATAGAGAGAATATTCCTCATTATAATTATGGCCATATATGACAAGGTCACAACTAACATTATGCTAAATGGTGAAAAGCTGAAAGCATTTCCTTTAAGACAAAGAAGAAGGATGCCCACTTTTATTTAACACAGTGTTAAAAGTCTAGTCATGGAGATCACATAAGAAAAAGAATATAAAAGGAGCCAAATTGTAAAGGAAAAATTAAAATCTCACTGTTTGGGCTTCCCTGGTGGTCCAGTGGGTAAAGACACTGCCTTGCAGTGCAAAGGGCACTGGTTTGACCCCTGGCCTGGGAAGATCCCATGTGCCACGGAGTGGCTGGACCAATGTTTCCAACTACTGAGCCAGTGCTCTGGAGCGCATGCGCCCAGAGCTGATGCTCTGCAACAAGAGAGGCCACTGCACACAGGCTAAAGAACAGAGATGGAAATAAATGAAAGACCAATAGAAGTGGCCAAAAATTAAAAAAAAAAAAATTTTTAATCTCAATGTTTGCAGATGACACAATACAATATAGAAAAATTCTAAAAATACCACTGAATTCTTACTAGAATTCATCAGTGATTTTTAGAGAATTTCAGGTTAAAAAACTAATGTATAGAAATATGTTGCATTTCTCTATACTAGCAAAGAAACTGTCAAAAAGAAATTATTATAACATTAATAATCCCACTCACCATTGTATCAAAAATAGCGAAACAATTAGGAATAAATATAACTAAGAAGATAAAAAAACTGATACTAGGGAAACTATAAGATAGTGATGAAAGAAATGTGATGACACAGAAATAGAAAGATAGATATACAGTTCTCATGGATTGTGTAACAGAAATCAGTAGACTATGAGGCCTCAATTTCTTTTTTTTTTCAAAAAAGCATTAGATTATAACAAATTCTCATGGATTTGGAGAAGAGTTTTCTCAAACTATTCTAAGAAATTACAGAGGAAAGAATGCCGTTTAATTAATTCTATAAGATTCTATAATGTTTTCCAAATGAACCAACAAGATACACATTAGCAAACTGAGGATAAAATTATACAATCATCTCAATAGAGGAATAAAAAGTTTTTGAAACAATTCGGTATCCACTTATGATAAAAACTCTCAACAAACTGGGTATAGAGAGAATATTCCTCATTATAATTATGGCCATATATGACAAGGTCACAACTAACATTATGCTAAATGGTGAAAAGCTGAAAGCATTTCCTTTAAGACAAAGAAGAAGGATGCCCACTTTTATTTAACACAGTGTTAAAAGTCTAGTCATGGAGATCACATAAGAAAAAGAATATAAAAGGAGCCAAATTGTAAAGGAAAAATTAAAATCTCACTGTTTGGGCTTCCCTGGTGGTCCAGTGGGTAAAGACACTGCCTTGCAGTGCAAAGGGCACTGGTTTGACCCCTGGCCTGGGAAGATCCCATGTGCCACGGAGTGGCTGGACCAATGTTTCCAACTACTGAGCCAGTGCTCTGGAGCGCATGCGCCCAGAGCTGATGCTCTGCAACAAGAGAGGCCACTGCACACAGGCTAAAGAACAGAGATGGAAATAAATGAAAGACCAATAGAAGGGGCCCAAAAAATTAAAAAAAAAAAATTTTTAATCTCAATGTTTGCAGATGACACAATACAATATAGAAAAATTCTAAAAATACCACTGAATTCTTACTAGAATTCATCAGTGATTTTTAGAGAATTTCAGGTTAAAAAACTAATGTATAGAAATATGTTGCATTTCTCTATACTAGCAAAGAAACTGTCAAAAAGAAATTATTATAACATTAATAATCCCACTCACCATTGTATCAAAAATAGCGAAACAATTAGGAATAAATATAACTAAGAAGATAAAAAACTGATACTAGGGAAACTATAAGATAGTGATGAAAGAAATGTGATGACACAGAAATAGAAAGATAGATATACAGTTCTCATGGATTGTGTAACAGAAATCAGTAGACTATGAGGCCTCAATTTCTTTTTTTTTATTTCAAAGCTTTTTCTTCTCAAAGAAGCATTTGAATTTTTGTTCCAATTTGGGCACTCCAAGGAATCCCTCCCTGGTCTGGAAAGTTATAAACCATTCACTGCTGTCCAGTTTAACAAGGAGAAAAACTCCAGGGAGACGATTAACTCCTGAACATAATCTGACTACTAGCTAATAGTTTAGGGTCTTGAGAAAGGGTCAAAAGATGATATCACAATGTCTAGAAAAACTGAGAAACTGGAAAACCATAAAAATGACAAACTGAACATTGCAACATTAAAACTAATTGGTCAAAAATGATGTATATTAAAGTCACAAGTCAACCAAAAGTGTACAGATCAATACTAGTAAAGATAGAGAACTGCTGTAATTCCAGCCTTCATGTGGTATCTTCCTACCCCTTTTTGGTGTTTGTTTCAGATGCTGTCTCTGTTACTTCTTAACTTTATTTTTTTTTTAAATTTATTTTATTTATTTATCTTTTGAGTTGTGAGGTGGGGAGAGAGGGAGATGGGCGGGCCACTACTATTGGTCTTTCATTTATCTATTTTCATCCGTCTTTGTTCTTTGGCTCCTGTGGGCCTCCCATCGTGGTGGCCTCTGTCATCGCAGAGCACTGGCTCTGGGCGCATGCGCCCCAAAGCTCCGGCTCGGTAATTGGACACATCAGTCCAGCCGCTCCGCGGCACGTGGGATCTTCCCAGGCCAGGGATCGAACCGGCGCCCCTTGCACTGCAATGCGGTGTCCTTACCCACTGGACCACCAGGGGAAGCCCCACTTCTTAACTTTAAATAAAGCTGCTACTCTGCTGTAAAGACAGACCTGAGTGACTGCACTCCTTTGGTCCAACAGTGAGTTCTTTCCTTGGAGACAATCCACAGCTGACACTGAATGCACAACAGTTGGAAGCACTTAAATTGTTAAAATGACCATACTACCCAAGGCAATCTACAGATTCATCCCCTCTATCAAAATACTAGTGGCCTATTTTACAGAACTAGAATAACTAATTCTAAAAATTGTATGTAAACGCATGAGGCCTCAATTAGCTAAATAAATCTTGACAAAGAAGAAGGATCTGGTGGTCCCTGATGCCAAACTATACTACAAAGCTAGTACTGGCATGCACACACATACACACACAAGACACATAAATTAATGGAACCGAATAGAGAGCCTAGATATGCACCTATGTTTATCTGGGCAATTAATCAATTACAAAGGAGGAAAGAATAGATATTAAAGAGGGAAAGATAAGATCTTTAATAAATGACGCTGGGAAAACTAGCCAACTACATGCAAAATAAACTGAACCACTGTACACATGTTGTACACAAAAAATAAATTAAAAACTGGTCACAGAATTAAGTGTAAATCATGAAACTAAAAATTCTAGAAGAAAACAGAGGCAAAAAAGAAAACATAGGCAGTATGGTCCTTTTTTTTTTTTTTGGTCACTTCTATTAGTCTTTCATTTCCATCTTTGTTCTTTGGCCTGTGTGGGCCTTCCATTGCAGTGGCCTCTGTCGCTGCAGAGCACTGGCCCCGGGCGCATGCGCTCCAGAGCTCTGGCTGAGTAGTTGGACACATCGGTCCAGCCACTTGGCAGCACCTGGGATCTTCCCAGGCCAGCGATCAAATCGACGCCCCTTACAATGCAAGGTGGTGTCCTTACCCACTGGACCACCAGGGAAGCCCAGCAGTATGGTCTTTAATGTTGATGTTGTAAATATTTTCTGGGGGGGTATGTGTCCTTAAGCAAGAAAGACAAGATAAAAAAAAAAAAACAAGTAGGACAATATCAAACTGAAAACCTTGCACATAGTGAAGGACACTATCAATAAAATGAAAAAGTCACCTATTATATAGGACAAGGTATCTTCAAGCAATATATTTGATGATGAATAATATCCAAATTATGTATAAACTCATGAAATACAATATCGAAAATACAAGCAACCTAAATGTTAAAATGGGGAGACTTTTGCAATAATAATGTAAATTAAAAATTAAGTAGCTCACACCATCAAAGACAAACAATGTGCTTACCAAGTTAAAAATATTCATGGAAATGGTTGTAGATGCACTTGGTTGTGGTGCACATGTAACTCATAACTGCATGAAAACTGATGCAATATTATACAAATTAAAATAAAAATTTTAATTTATTAAAAGTTATACATTTCTTACCAAACTAAACTAGTTTTCTTAACACTAATAATAGCGGAAGAAAATCTTTTAACTTGGCAGCATGCACTTTTTTTTTCCATTGCATTTCACAAGTTAAGTTTTAGATTTCTAACTGATAGACAAACAAGTTATTTTAACAACAAATTCTTTTGCAACAGAATTTTTCCTTATGAAGAAATAATCGCCTAAAATAAGATAGGTGAAGTAAGAAAGATGAGGAAAGGAAAATTCTATATAAGGCCTCTTCTGGAGTTCTGAATTTTGACATTCTCATTCAGGACTCAAGTGTAATATCTTGGAACAGACAATGAGAAACTGGGTTTTGTGTAAGCCCAGCCAGAAAGAGGGGATAGAACCAGTCCTGGGGAAGTCAAAGTCAGATTAGTTTATTCCTAGAAACTAGGATGGATCAATGCTAGTCTCGAACTTGCAGTGGCCTCTGTCGCTGCAGAGCACTGGCCCCGGGCGCATGCGCTCCAGAGCTCTGGCTGAGTAGTTGGACACATCGGTCCAGCCACTTGGCAGCACCTGGGATCTTCCCAGGCCAGCGATCAAATCGACGCCCCTTACAATGCAAGGTGGTGTCCTTACCCACTGGACCACCAGGGAAGCCCAGCAGTATGGTCTTTAATGTTGATGTTGTAAATATTTTCTGGGGGGGTATGTGTCCTTAAGCAAGAAAGACAAGATAAAAAAAAAAAAACAAGTAGGACAATATCAAACTGAAAACCTTGCACATAGTGAAGGACACTATCAATAAAATGAAAAAGTCACCTATTATATAGGACAAGGTATCTTCAAGCAATATATTTGATGATGAATAATATCCAAATTATGTATAAACTCATGAAATACAATATCGAAAATACAAGCAACCTAAATGTTAAAATGGGGAGACTTTTGCAATAATAATGTAAATTAAAAATTAAGTAGCTCACACCATCAAAGACAAACAATGTGCTTACCAAGTTAAAAATATTCATGGAAATGGTTGTAGATGCACTTGGTTGTGGTGCACATGTAACTCATAACTGCATGAAAACTGATGCAATATTATACAAATTAAAATAAAAATTTTAATTTATTAAAAGTTATACATTTCTTACCAAACTAAACTAGTTTTCTTAACACTAATAATAGCGGAAGAAAATCTTTTAACTTGGCAGCATGCACTTTTTTTTTCCATTGCATTTCACAAGTTAAGTTTTAGATTTCTAACTGATAGACAAACAAGTTATTTTAACAACAAATTCTTTTGCAACAGAATTTTTCCTTATGAAGAAATAATCGCCTAAAATAAGATAGGTGAAGTAAGAAAGATGAGGAAAGGAAAATTCTATATAAGGCCTCTTCTGGAGTTCTGAATTTTGACATTCTCATTCAGGACTCAAGTGTAATATCTTGGAACAGACAATGAGAAACTGGGTTTTGTGTAAGCCCAGCCAGAAAGAGGGGATAGAACCAGTCCTGGGGAAGTCAAAGTCAGATTAGTTTATTCCTAGAAACTAGGATGGATCAATGCTAGTCTCCCGAACTTGAACTTATTAACCTGAAATGCAGCCATACACATTTATATTCACATCATAGCCATGTAACAACAACAAGAAGTCTCTCTTTCTCTGGCTTCATTTTTCTTATGTCAAAGGAAAAATTCTGGGATAATCATAGGTAAAAAAAACTGTTTCCTTCTTATCTTAGACTTTGGGAAAACAATGGGCACACTGCATCACATAATTTCTGAAGCACACGAATTACAAAAATGAATGAGAATAGGATAGTGTGACAGATTTTATAAATCAACTTTAGGGAGAAATCATTTCACAACCTACAAAATTTGAGTAGTAACTTTGTTTTATGGGTGTCATAAGCATAGTTCTAATACCTTTATATTTTCTCATTATGGATGTTGATGAATAGGTTTTTGGTTTTCTTTGTCAATAGATTAGATGAGTAATAAGCTGAATGTAACTGTCAGCAAAGTTTTTATTATGTGTAATATTATTGACTTTTCAATTTTCTAACCACAGAGAATTTGACTCGTAAGACACATAAGAGGGTAAAAGACTGAAGATACTCAGATGCTTAAGCATGACCATATTTAGTAAATATGAAAAAAAAAAAGTCAGGAAGTTAAAAGTAACTTGGAATCTGAAGCATAGATTCTGTTTTTGCACCTAAACTTTTTTTTATCTGAAACTACTTATATGTAGAACTTTAGAATCTCAGATGTGAAAGAAAATCTCCGATTAAATGATCATATTTCTACCAGTATGTAGGGAAAGAAAATGCACAGGTGAATTACTTATTTTGGGTAGGATCTATTTCTAGACCCTTACCAAACTAAACTAGTTTTCTTAACACTAATAATAGCGGAAGAAAATCTTTTAACTTGGCAGCATGCACTTTTTTTCCATTGCATTTCACAAGTTAAGTTTTAGATTTCTAACTGATAGACAAACAAGTTATTTTAACAACAAATTCTTTTGCAACAGAATTTTTCCTTATGAAGAAATAATCGCCTAAAATAAGATAGGTGAAGTAAGAAAGATGAGGAAAGGAAAATTCTATATAAGGCCTCTTCTGGAGTTCTGAATTTTGACATTCTCATTCAGGACTCAAGTGTAATATCTTGGAACAGACAATGAGAAACTGGGTTTTGTGTAAGCCCAGCCAGAAAGAGGGGATAGAACCAGTCCTGGGGAAGTCAAAGTCAGATTAGTTTATTCCTAGAAACTAGGATGGATCAATGCTAGTCTCCCGAACTTGAACTTATTAACCTGAAATGCAGCCATACACATTTATATTCACATCATAGCCATGTAACAACAACAAGAAGTCTCTCTTTCTCTGGCTTCATTTTTCTTATGTCAAAGGAAAAATTCTGGGATAATCATAGGTAAAAAAACTGTTTCCTTCTTATCTTAGACTTTGGGAAAACAATGGGCACACTGCATCACATAATTTCTGAAGCACACGAATTACAAAAATGAATGAGAATAGGATAGTGTGACAGATTTTATAAATCAACTTTAGGGGAGAAATCATTTCACAACCTACAAAATTTGAGTAGTAACTTTGTTTTATGGGTGTCATAAGCATAGTTCTAATACCTTTATATTTTCTCATTATGGATGTTGATGAATAGGTTTTTGGTTTTCTTTGTCAATAGATTAGATGAGTAATAAGCTGAATGTAACTGTCAGCAAAGTTTTTATTATGTGTAATATTATTGACTTTTCAATTTTCTAACCACAGAGAATTTGACTCGTAAGACACATAAGAGGGTAAAAGACTGAAGATACTCAGATGCTTAAGCATGACCATATTTAGTAAATATGAAAAAAAAAAAGTCAGGAAGTTAAAAGTAACTTGGAATCTGAAGCATAGATTCTGTTTTTGCACCTAAACTTTTTTTTATCTGAAACTACTTATATGTAGAACTTTAGAATCTCAGATGTGAAAGAAAATCTCCGATTAAATGATCATATTTCTACCAGTATGTAGGGAAAGAAAATGCACAGGTGAATTACTTATTTTGGGTAGGATTACATATTTCTTAGACTTCCCCAGTAGTTCAGTGGTAAAGAAACTGCTTGCTGTGTAGGAGATACAGAAGATGCCAGTTCGATCCCTGAGCTGGAAAAGTACCCTGGAGGAGGAAATGGCAACCCACTCCAGTACTTTTGCCTGGGAAATCCTGTGGACAGAGAAGTCTGGCAAAAACAGTCCACAGTGTAACAAAAAATCAAACATGACTGAGTCACTTGAGCATGCACACACACGTGCACATACATTTCTTAGTAATGACCATTATAAAATCTGACTCTTTTAGATCCCTATCTACTATTATTTGTAATATCATGTAATGTTTATTTCTATAACTGCTTTTACTGACAGGGTTGAGGGAGAACAGACCTATTGTTTATAAGGATAGTCCATGAAATGAAGAAGTATAAAATTCTTATACACTATAGTCCTTAACCAGATCACTTCTTTTCTTTTCTTTTCCTGCTATTTAACTTATAGATAACCAAAAGCTAGAAAATAGCTTCCTTCTCATGTTAAGAGTTTTAGAAGAATGATGAACAACTGAATCATGTAATTTTAAAATTACATTACACACAAAACACATTTGGATAGGAATACAGTTAAACAAATTTTATAAATCATGTTTTGGAAAGAAACAATTTAAGATGTAGTTATATCATAGAAAACAATATTAATTCAATTATAAGATAAACACCAAAAGCAATTTTCCTTTTCCTTGAACAACTGCCCCTTGTATTACTATACCCACCTGGCCTCATACTCCACAATCTTATCTTAATAACATACAAAAGAATACCTATTACCCTATAGTTATTTTTTTGCATTTTCCCTTTATGTTTATTCAACAGTTTTCTTGTAAAAGACTGAAGATACTCAGATGCTTAAGCATGACCATATTTAGTAAATATGAAAAAAAAAAAGTCAGGAAGTTAAAAGTAACTTGGAATCTGAAGCATAGATTCTGTTTTTGCACCTAAACTTTTTTTTATCTGAAACTACTTATATGTAGAACTTTAGAATCTCAGATGTGAAAGAAAATCTCCGATTAAATGATCATATTTCTACCAGTATGTAGGGAAAGAAAATGCACAGGTGAATTACTTATTTTGGGTAGGATTACATATTTCTTAGACTTCCCCAGTAGTTCAGTGGTAAAGAAACTGCTTGCTGTGTAGGAGATACAGAAGATGCCAGTTCGATCCCTGAGCTGGAAAAGTACCCTGGAGGAGGAAATGGCAACCCACTCCAGTACTTTTGCCTGGGAAATCCTGTGGACAGAGAAGTCTGGCAAAAACAGTCCACAGTGTAACAAAAAATCAAACATGACTGAGTCACTTGAGCATGCACACACACGTGCACATACATTTCTTAGTAATGACCATTATAAAATCTGACTCTTTTAGATCCCTATCTACTATTATTTGTAATATCATGTAATGTTTATTTCTATAACTGCTTTTACTGACAGGGTTGAGGGAGAACAGACCTATTGTTTATAAGGATAGTCCATGAAATGAAGAAGTATAAAATTCTTATACACTATAGTCCTTAACCAGATCACTTCTTTTCTTTTCTTTTCCTGCTATTTAACTTATAGATAACCAAAAGCTAGAAAATAGCTTCCTTCTCATGTTAAGAGTTTTAGAAGAATGATGAACAACTGAATCATGTAATTTTAAAATTACATTACACACAAAACACATTTGGATAGGAATACAGTTAAACAAATTTTATAAATCATGTTTTGGAAAGAAACAATTTAAGATGTAGTTATATCATAGAAAACAATATTAATTCAATTATAAGATAAACACCAAAAGCAATTTTCCTTTTCCTTGAACAACTGCCCCTTGTATTACTATACCCACCTGGCCTCATACTCCACAATCTTATCTTAATAACATACAAAAGAATACCTATTACCCTATAGTTATTTTTTTGCATTTTTCCCTGAGTTCCTCATAATGTGATGTTTATTCAACAGTTTTCTTCTAATAAAATTCTCCCTTCCCTAGCACATATCTGTCTTTTTTTTTCAATCAAGGTATTCTCATTACTAGTAACCTCTTAGCCTTCTAGAAAGCACTGTGGTTTTTGTGGCTCTAAGTGACTAAGATGCATCTTAACAATGAACTCTAAGTGCTACACAGATGATTCAGGGTTGGAAAAATTGTCATTCAGTACCAAAGATCCCTGGGATTTTAGTGATTTGACACAACAAACATTTTTCACCCAAGATGCATTTCAAAAACCAGTTTGAAGAAAGACTTCATGTATAACCACACAAGAGGGAAGCCGACCTAGGCGAGACTGAGGCTGAGAGGCCACATCTCAGCACAAGTTTTCACAAGGACTGAAGCATGAGAAAGGAATGTGGTGAATTCCGTGCTGGTTTTTAAAGTTTCCTTGTCGAAGTGACCCATGAATTTCATTTCTAATGTCATTGCCACGATTAAAACACTAACTCAGTAACTTCAAAGAGGGATCTGCCTAGAAATGCAAACTTATTTTTGCCTGAAGAGAAAACTGGGACATTTGTGATAGTGGGTCATAGTCTATCTATTCAAACCTTAAATTCTATTCTCACAGTTTGTGGTAGGCAGGATTCTAAGGAGACTTCATGATCCTCATTTCCTGGGGTGTCATCAGTATTATCTCCTGTAAATATGACATTACAGGAGAATTTGTAAATATGATATTACTCTCATGATTAGACTGTCTTAGATGGCAAAGTTGAAGGGATTTTGCCAAAAAAACTGGTTTTGAGTCAACCAAAAAGGATATTTTATTATTAATAGGCCTGTCTTAATCAGGTGATGACTCTTAAAATAGGGACTGGACACTTTCTGAAAAGATAAATTCTTTCTTTCCAGCTTTTATTTATTTTTTGCATTTTTCCCTGAGTTCCTCATAATGTGATGTTTATTCAACAGTTTTCTTCTAATAAAATTCTCCCTTCCCTAGCACATATCTGTCTTTTTTTTTCAATCAAGGTATTCTCATTACTAGTAACCTCTTAGCCTTCTAGAAAGCACTGTGGTTTTTGTGGCTCTAAGTGACTAAGATGCATCTTAACAATGAACTCTAAGTGCTACACAGATGATTCAGGGTTGGAAAAATTGTCATTCAGTACCAAAGATCCCTGGGATTTTAGTGATTTGACACAACAAACATTTTTCACCCAAGATGCATTTCAAAAACCAGTTTGAAGAAAGACTTCATGTATAACCACACAAGAGGGAAGCCGACCTAGGCGAGACTGAGGCTGAGAGGCCACATCTCAGCACAAGCTTTCACAAGGACTGAAGCATGAGAAAGGAATGTGGTGAATTCCGTGCTGGTTTTTAAAGTTTCCTTGTCGAAGTGACCCATGAATTTCATTTCTAATGTCATTGCCACGATTAAAACACTAACTCAGTAACTTCAAAGAGGGATCTGCCTAGAAATGCAAACTTATTTTTGCCTGAAGAGAAAACTGGGACATTTGTGATAGTGGGTCATAGTCTATCTATTCAAACCTTAAATTCTATTCTCACAGTTTGTGGTAGGCAGGATTCTAAGGAGACTTCATGATCCTCATTTCCTGGGGTGTCATCAGTATTATCTCCTGTAAATATGACATTACAGGAGAATTTGTAAATATGATATTACTCTCATGATTAGACTGTCTTAGATGGCAAAGTTGAAGGGATTTTGCCAAAAAAACTGGTTTTGAGTCAACCAAAAAGGATATTTTATTATTAATAGGCCTGTCTTAATCAGGTGATGACTCTTAAAATAGGGACTGGACACTTTCTGAAAAGATAAATTCTTTCTTTCCAGCTTTTATTTATTTATTCATTTATTGTTTCAGGGCTATTATGGGTTTTCACAGCTGCCACAGACCCTTCTCTAGCTGTAGGGAGTAGGGGCTACTCTCTATTTGAGGTGAGCAGGCTTCTTGTTGTGTTGATTTCTTTTGTTGTGGAACTTGGGCTCTAGGGCTCATGAACTTCAGTAGTTGTGGCACATGGTAGGCTCAATAGCTGTGTCTCAGTTGCTCCATAGCACTTGGGATCTTTTCGGATCAGAGATCAAACTTGTGTCTCCTGCATTGGCTGGAGAACTCTTTACCACTGAGCTACCAGGGAAGCCCTCTTTCCAGCTTTGAAGAGTAACCTGCTGTGTTGTGAGAAAGTCCAAGGGGATTTGGAGAGGGCCACATGGCAAGGAGCTGAGAAAGGCCTCTAGCAAACAGCTAGCCTACACAGCAGCTTAGGAAGACACTAAGTTGAGACTAAGCTGAGACTAAACTGAGAATCTGCCCAAATATTCTGAGAACCACAGAACCTGTAAGATAGTAAATACATGCTGCCTTAAGCTTTTATATTTGTGGTAATTTGTTATACATTAATAAAAAATAAACATTTCCATGCTCACTAAGGATCATCTATTTTATACATTTCTTGTAATTTAATAGATTATATATTTAGTGTAGTTTCAATATTGATTGCTGATCCTTTCATTTCCCAAACAATAATGCACATCTATTATGAGTCAGAAATACTGATATTGGTAATAGCCCAGTAAATACATCAACATTTTAAAGTTTCTAAATAGAGTATAAATGCATGATTAGACAAATACTCTGGATTTTATAAGTCAGTCTTTCATTAAGTAGATAGTGATTCATTCATTTCACTAATAGTCTAAGTATCTACAGTGTCCCAGAGCATGAGAAGTAGTCAGGTTTTTATAAAATAGACGACATATGACATAGTCTTTAAAAAAGATTTGTGTCTGCCCTAAAAAGATGAAAAGATGTCTTGACGTGTACACAAACAGTGCAAGGCCTTTATGAGATGAAGGGCCAAGTAAATTCTCTTTATCCTGAGGATGGAAAATGTCAAAATCTAAGCAGCAGAAGGAGCCCTGGTGTTGGCAGAGGGGCTCCTTTAAATCTCAGTCCATCAGTGACTTTGATATTATCTACCTGGATCTGAGGACAGCAAAAGTTAGTTGAAGAAAATTTTTAAAAATAGCTCTGTAGGATTTGGTCATTATTCATTCTTTAGAGGATATTAAATATAAGAACATCTCACTTAGGATGGCCCAGGTTCACAGGCAGCAATGTGGTTTGAAATTCCCCAGTGAACTTCACTCCTGGGTCGCTAAGGTGCAGGGTAATGCAGATAAAGAGTAGCTGAACAGAAAATATCAGAGGACAGTATAAATCTTACTTTAATTTTCTTGGAATTTTTGCTGATTTTATCATACATTTTTAGGAATGCTGCATGGAAGTCGGTGACAGGAATAAGGGCAAAAACTAACCCCCCTTTCCTCTTTCCTAGCTTCAGTCAATCAAGAGAAAGCATGCTGTCAACAGGCTTCACCTCAGATATCTAGTCAAGCAGGCTCAGCTAGAGATTGATTCACAATTGAACTATGTTTTCACATGATTAACCTACTCATTCACACCTGAGCCACATTATAAGGTTGGAATGGGGAAGCTTTCACTTCGGCAGCCCATGCTATATCACTCTTGTGAACAGAGGCCTCCCAATGACATTGCTCCCAATCTGGGGCTGTTTACTAACAGAAAATTAACTTTAGAAGGGAAGAAGAGGTCAACTACCAATTCTATCATTTAGCATTTAATTCTGTGATATGAATTTCATCTTTAAATATACACTTGAATGCTATTTTCATTCCAAACATAATTCACTACTGATATGTTCAAAAAAGTATTTCTAAAAAAGTTTGTCAGTCTTTCATTAAGTAGATAGTGATTCATTCATTTCACTAATAGTCTAAGTATCTACAGTGTCCCAGAGCATGAGAAGTAGTCAGGTTTTTATAAAATAGACGACATATGACATAGTCTTTAAAAAAGATTTGTGTCTGCCCTAAAAAGATGAAAAGATGTCTTGACGTGTACACAAACAGTGCAAGGCCTTTATGAGATGAAGGGCCAAGTAAATTCTCTTTATCCTGAGGATGGAAAATGTCAAAATCTAAGCAGCAGAAGGAGCCCTGGTGTTGGCAGAGGGGCTCCTTTAAATCTCAGTCCATCAGTGACTTTGATATTATCTACCTGGATCTGAGGACAGCAAAAGTTAGTTGAAGAAAATTTTTAAAAATAGCTCTGTAGGATTTGGTCATTATTCATTCTTTAGAGGATATTAAATATAAGAACATCTCACTTAGGATGGCCCAGGTTCACAGGCAGCAATGTGGTTTGAAATTCCCCAGTGAACTTCACTCCTGGGTCGCTAAGGTGCAGGGTAATGCAGATAAAGAGTAGCTGAACAGAAAATATCAGAGGACAGTATAAATCTTACTTTAATTTTCTTGGAATTTTTGCTGATTTTATCATACATTTTTAGGAATGCTGCATGGAAGTCGGTGACAGGAATAAGGGCAAAAACTAACCCCCCTTTCCTCTTTCCTAGCTTCAGTCAATCAAGAGAAAGCATGCTGTCAACAGGCTTCACCTCAGATATCTAGTCAAGCAGGCTCAGCTAGAGATTGATTCACAATTGAACTATGTTTTCACATGATTAACCTACTCATTCACACCTGAGCCACATTATAAGGTTGGAATGGGGAAGCTTTCACTTCGGCAGCCCATGCTATATCACTCTTGTGAACAGAGGCCTCCCAATGACATTGCTCCCAATCTGGGGCTGTTTACTAACAGAAAATTAACTTTAGAAGGGAAGAAGAGGTCAACTACCAATTCTATCATTTAGCATTTAATTCTGTGATATGAATTTCATCTTTAAATATACACTTGAATGCCATTTTTAATTTGTAACATCTGAAAAATAAATCTATACTCTCAAATTTAACAAAACCAGATTAAAATCTGCAAGTGAGGAAGTGATCGGAAATAAATCTAAGATTCCTCTTTATTGACATTTTTTGTAGGGAATGTGCAATATGTGGTATTCTACAGGAAGAGGGAAAAACAGACAATGATTCTTTCTAACCTATTAAAATAACCTCATAGAAAAACTGTCCTAATTATGTAGTATAAAATTTTAAATTTGATTAATTTTTCTCATATATTACTCAAAGTTTTAAAAGCTGGAGATACAATGTTTCATTTAGACTCTTCACAATGCTTTTGCACTAAGTTAAAATTGACTGAATTAAAGATAATATACTTAAATTAAAATTGCATCCATATTGTAAGTCAGCTGAAGCATTAGCTGCACCTCATAATCATCTCATTTAGTTTTATTATAGTTAAAATGCAATAGATGCCATATAATTTCTGTTAAGAAGTAGTATAAGTTGAAAGTCATTTGTGGGTATAATATTACTCTTTTTTTAATTTTTAAAAGAAATTCTAATCTCTAGATCACAGTTTGAAAGCTGCAGTTTTCATACTGTCATTAAATGCCAACATAAACTTAAGTTGCATTACATAGGAAAGAATAGATAATCCCTCAAAAGGAGTGTCATTTAATCCCCAGTGACTGTACAAGTCATGATGTGTCACACACATACACATTAGACATTGTATCCTGGCAACCTTTGTGCTAGCACTTCATCAAAAGCCAAGAACTAACCCCTTTCCTCTTTCCTAGCTTCAGTCAATCAAGAGAAAGCATGCTGTCAACAGGCTTCACCTCAGATATCTAGTCAAGCAGGCTCAGCTAGAGATTGATTCACAATTGAACTATGTTTTCACATGATTAACCTACTCATTCACACCTGAGCCACATTATAAGGTTGGAATGGGGAAGCTTTCACTTCGGCAGCCCATGCTATATCACTCTTGTGAACAGAGGCCTCCCAATGACATTGCTCCCAATCTGGGGCTGTTTACTAACAGAAAATTAACTTTAGAAGGGAAGAAGAGGTCAACTACCAATTCTATCATTTAGCATTTAATTCTGTGATATGAATTTCATCTTTAAATATACACTTGAATGCCATTTTTAATTTGTAACATCTGAAAAATAAATCTATACTCTCAAATTTAACAAAACCAGATTAAAATCTGCAAGTGAGGAAGTGATCGGAAATAAATCTAAGATTCCTCTTTATTGACATTTTTTGTAGGGAATGTGCAATATGTGGTATTCTACAGGAAGAGGGAAAAACAGACAATGATTCTTTCTAACCTATTAAAATAACCTCATAGAAAAACTGTCCTAATTATGTAGTATAAAATTTTAAATTTGATTAATTTTTCTCATATATTACTCAAAGTTTTAAAAGCTGGAGATACAATGTTTCATTTAGACTCTTCACAATGCTTTTGCACTAAGTTAAAATTGACTGAATTAAAGATAATATACTTAAATTAAAATTGCATCCATATTGTAAGTCAGCTGAAGCATTAGCTGCACCTCATAATCATCTCATTTAGTTTTATTATAGTTAAAAATGCAATAGATGCCATATAATTTCTGTTAAGAAGTAGTATAAGTTGAAAGTCATTTGTGGGTATAATATTACTCTTTTTTTAATTTTTAAAAGAAATTCTAATCTCTAGATCACAGTTTGAAAGCTGCAGTTTTCATACTGTCATTAAGTATGCCAACATAAACTTAAGTTGCATTACATAGGAAAGAATAGATAATCCCTCAAAAGGAGTGTCATTTAATCCCCAGTGACTGTACAAGTCATGATGTGTCACACACATACACATTAGACATTGTATCCTGGCAACCTTTGTGCTAGCACTTCATCAAAAGCAAACAATTCCATCGTTTTGACCAAATATATTTTCTTCTTGAGGAGTGAATTTCAGTATTTGACTTTTCCCCATACTTCTAAAATGTGAAAAGATCACAGCTTGGAGTGTCAGAGTGGGTAGAATAGGGAGGCAGTGTGATGTTCAGTCATTTACCAAGTACATTTTTCAGTATGTGGCTATTCTCCATTTTATGAAAGTCACGTCATTTAGACAGTGACTGGACTTGGAACACAATACAGTGACAGGGAAATGGTACTAAGACACTTTAGTGGGTATCATTTAACACAGGCTTATATTGGACCACTGTCATGTTGCAGAATATTTTGGCCAAAAATCAATATGATCCAATGCAAAACTAGCTGGGTTGTACTGGGTATATTCTTGGGTTCTAGTTCATATAATGTTTGCTTCTACTTTGTTCTAGGTTCTTTATATTCATTTTCTTTCTCTAGTGATGACACTTCATTTTAGGGATCTTATCCCTGTGTTTATATTGAGAAAAGTGAAGCTGAGGAAGATTTGGTATATTCATAGTCATCTTTTTTTTCATGCATTCTTAAATTTATCTATTAGTCAGTTTTTTGATGTACATACCCAAATACGTGCAGGTCACTCTCCCAGGTGCTAAAGAATCTGCACAGAATTCTAAATTTATAAAACAGTAGTGCCAGGATTCTGAACATAGAACCATTATCTAAAGCTTGTGATGGCAAAACAACTTAATATATTATTTAAAAAAAGAGGCTAAGTTGAAGTTTCAGTTTAGAATTCGTGTTGGAACTGCAGTCATTTTTGGAGCCTAAGAGGATCCTCCCTCCAGGCTCCTGTGTCCTTAGGATTCTCCAGTTAAGAAGTAGTATAAGTTGAAAGTCATTTGTGGGTATAATACTCTTTAATTTTTAGAAGAAATTCTAATCTCTAGATCACAGTTTGAAAGCTGCAGTTTTCATACTGTCATTAAGTATGCCAACATAAACTTAAGTTGCATTACATAGGAAAGAATAGATAATCCCTCAAAAGGAGTGTCATTTAATCCCCAGTGACTGTACAAGTCATGATGTGTCACACACATACACATTAGACATTGTATCCTGGCAACCTTTGTGCTAGCACTTCATCAAAAGCAAACAATTCCATCGTTTTGACCAAATATATTTTCTTCTTGAGGAGTGAATTTCAGTATTTGACTTTTCCCCATACTTCTAAAATGTGAAAAGATCACAGCTTGGAGTGTCAGAGTGGGTAGAATAGGGAGGCAGTGTGATGTTCAGTCATTTACCAAGTACATTTTTCAGTATGTGGCTATTCTCCATTTTATGAAAGTCACGTCATTTAGACAGTGACTGGACTTGGAACACAATACAGTGACAGGGAAATGGTACTAAGACACTTTAGTGGGTATCATTTAACACAGGCTTATATTGGACCACTGTCATGTTGCAGAATATTTTGGCCAAAAATCAATATGATCCAATGCAAAACTAGCTGGGTTGTACTGGGTATATTCTTGGGTTCTAGTTCATATAATGTTTGCTTCTACTTTGTTCTAGGTTCTTTATATTCATTTTCTTTCTCTAGTGATGACACTTCATTTTAGGGATCTTATCCCTGTGTTTATATTGAGAAAAGTGAAGCTGAGGAAGATTTGGTATATTCATAGTCATCTTTTTTTTCATGCATTCTTAAATTTATCTATTAGTCAGTTTTTTGATGTACATACCCAAATACGTGCAGGTCACTCTCCCAGGTGCTAAAGAATCTGCACAGAATTCTAAATTTATAAAACAGTAGTGCCAGGATTCTGAACATAGAACCATTATCTAAAGCTTGTGATGGCAAAACAACTTAATATATTATTTAAAAAAAGAGGCTAAGTTGAAGTTTCAGTTTAGAATTCGTGTTGGAACTGCAGTCATTTTTGGAGCCTAAGAGGATCCTCCCTCCAGGCTCCTGTGTCCTTAGGATTCTCCAGTTAAGAATACTGGAGTGGATCAACATTCCTTTTTCCAGTGGATCTTCCCAACACAGGGACTGAACATGGGTCTAACTGCATTGTCGGCAGATTCTTTACCATCTGAGCCACCAAAAGAGTCCAAGAAGAACGTAGCATATGACTTTGATGAACTAGTGTGAAGCTGTTATGTATTGACCAGCAGAGTGCAGTGATTCTTCTCTGCTCTTGAATTCTGATCTTTTGTTAGAGATTGTGGTGTTTGGGGACAGAGCTAAGCTCAAGGCAGAGCTGCTTCAACAAAGGTTAAATGTAGAGGATTTCTTGCCTTCGTTTGACACACTGTTACTCCCCAACCATCAGTGTGATTACTGGAATACAGTAATCACCCTGACAAATTCACTGAAAGGCAGGAATTCTCTGGACAGAGTAGCATTTCCTTTGAATCTACATCTCTGGTACCAATGTAAATGGACTGCTCCTATGTGAAATTACAGTCCTACAGGGAAATTCACTACAGATTTTAAATTAAAATCAAATAAATCTTGCATTAAAAAAGGCATTTTATATGAATATGATAGCTAAATTAACTCTTATTTCCCAGGTTGAAGAGTTTTGACAAACAACTGCAATGCTGTGATAATGCCTTTGACAGATAAACAATACTAGGAAATGAAGCAAGTCGTATTTTTTAAGTATCATAATAACTAATGCTTTAATATAGCACAGATTTTAATGCATCATAAAAGAAATGATGTGTTCATTATTTTCATTCTTAGGGATCTTATCCCTGTGTTTATATTGAGAAAAGTGAAGCTGAGGAAGATTTGGTATATTCATAGTCATCTTTTTTCATGCATTCTTAAATTTATCTATTAGTCAGTTTTTTGATGTACATACCCAAATACGTGCAGGTCACTCTCCCAGGTGCTAAAGAATCTGCACAGAATTCTAAATTTATAAAACAGTAGTGCCAGGATTCTGAACATAGAACCATTATCTAAAGCTTGTGATGGCAAAACAACTTAATATATTATTTAAAAAAAGAGGCTAAGTTGAAGTTTCAGTTTAGAATTCGTGTTGGAACTGCAGTCATTTTTGGAGCCTAAGAGGATCCTCCCTCCAGGCTCCTGTGTCCTTAGGATTCTCCAGTTAAGAATACTGGAGTGGATCAACATTCCTTTTTCCAGTGGATCTTCCCAACACAGGGACTGAACATGGGTCTAACTGCATTGTCGGCAGATTCTTTACCATCTGAGCCACCAAAAGAGTCCAAGAAGAACGTAGCATATGACTTTGATGAACTAGTGTGAAGCTGTTATGTATTGACCAGCAGAGTGCAGTGATTCTTCTCTGCTCTTGAATTCTGATCTTTTGTTAGAGATTGTGGTGTTTGGGGACAGAGCTAAGCTCAAGGCAGAGCTGCTTCAACAAAGGTTAAATGTAGAGGATTTCTTGCCTTCGTTTGACACACTGTTACTCCCCAACCATCAGTGTGATTACTGGAATACAGTAATCACCCTGACAAATTCACTGAAAGGCAGGAATTCTCTGGACAGAGTAGCATTTCCTTTGAATCTACATCTCTGGTACCAATGTAAATGGACTGCTCCTATGTGAAATTACAGTCCTACAGGGAAATTCACTACAGATTTTAAATTAAAATCAAATAAATCTTGCATTAAAAAAGGCATTTTATATGAATATGATAGCTAAATTAACTCTTATTTCCCAGGTTGAAGAGTTTTGACAAACAACTGCAATGCTGTGATAATGCCTTTGACAGATAAACAATACTAGGAAATGAAGCAAGTCGTATTTTTTAAGTATCATAATAACTAATGCTTTAATATAGCACAGATTTTAATGCATCATAAAAGAAATGATGTGATAATATATTTTACTAAAGAGTTTAGCTGTGGGAGTAAAACTCAATTAAGGCCAGACTCATTAACACTTAATTTCATTTGGCCCTTTATTGCTTGTAATTGTACAGTTTCTTAACTTTATCCTTCACTCTCACTCATAATTCTAGTGAGTCTTACATCTATCATGGAAGACAGTTCTTCTCTGTGAAATGCCCATGGATGCATTTTTCATTTGTGAAAAGACATGCAATTTCTTTTATTGCTAACATCCCCCTGATTTAAGATAGCATGAGCTGATAGAGACTCAGATCTTTGTAACTGTGAAGATGCTTCCAAGTGATCCAAGACAATAGAAGGTAAATACAATTTTGACACATAGTAGTTTCACGTACATGGCATAAACAGTACTTGCAACTTTGGAATAGGCATGTACCCCTGGATTTAAGTGAAATCTAGAATTTTTAGACATGTGTAAGTAGTTTGACACTCATTTGGAGGTAGTAATTTCAAAGTTGGAAATTGTACTATTGATCTGAAAATTGGGCTGCCCTGATGGCTCAGATGGTAAAGAATCTACCTGCAATGCTGGAGACCTGGGCTCAATCCCTGGGCTGGGGAGATTCCCCTGAAGAAGGGAACAGTAGTCCACTCCAGTATTCTTGGCTGGAGAATTTCATGAACAGGGGAGCCTGGCAGGCTGGGGCCACAAAGAGTCGAACACAACTGAGCAACTTTCATTTTACTTCACTTTGACAGTAAATATTATGCTAGTGTGATTACTGGAATACAGTAATCACCCTGACAAATTCACTGAAAGGCAGGAATTCTCTGGACAGAGTAGCATTTCCTTTGAATCTACATCTCTGGTACCAATGTAAATGGACTGCTCCTATGTGAAATTACAGTCCTACAGGGAAATTCACTACAGATTTTAAATTAAAATCAAATAAATCTTGCATTAAAAAAGGCATTTTATATGAATATGATAGCTAAATTAACTCTTATTTCCCAGGTTGAAGAGTTTTGACAAACAACTGCAATGCTGTGATAATGCCTTTGACAGATAAACAATACTAGGAAATGAAGCAAGTCGTATTTTTTAAGTATCATAATAACTAATGCTTTAATATAGCACAGATTTTAATGCATCATAAAAGAAATGATGTGATAATATATGTTACTAAAGAGTTTAGCTGTGGGAGTAAAACTCAATTAAGGCCAGACTCATTAACACTTAATTTCATTTGGCCCTTTATTGCTTGTAATTGTACAGTTTCTTAACTTTATCCTTCACTCTCACTCATAATTCTAGTGAGTCTTACATCTATCATGGAAGACAGTTCTTCTCTGTGAAATGCCCATGGATGCATTTTTCATTTGTGAAAAGACATGCAATTTCTTTTATTGCTAACATCCCCCTGATTTAAGATAGCATGAGCTGATAGAGACTCAGATCTTTGTAACTGTGAAGATGCTTCCAAGTGATCCAAGACAATAGAAGGTAAATACAATTTTGACACATAGTAGTTTCACGTACATGGCATAAACAGTACTTGCAACTTTGGAATAGGCATGTACCCCTGGATTTAAGTGAAATCTAGAATTTTTAGACATGTGTAAGTAGTTTGACACTCATTTGGAGGTAGTAATTTCAAAGTTGGAAATTGTACTATTGATCTGAAAATTGGGCTGCCCTGATGGCTCAGATGGTAAAGAATCTACCTGCAATGCTGGAGACCTGGGCTCAATCCCTGGGCTGGGGAGATTCCCCTGAAGAAGGGAACAGTAGTCCACTCCAGTATTCTTGGCTGGAGAATTTCATGAACAGGGGAGCCTGGCAGGCTGGGGCCACAAAGAGTCGAACACAACTGAGCAACTTTCATTTTACTTCACTTTGACAGTAAATATTATGCTAGTTATGTTGTTTGCCTCAGGAGAATACATGTTTTAATCTATCGTTTCAGTACTTTTATGAAGAAATATTTGTATTCTAGTATTTTGTATATACATAAAGAAAAATTATTTCAGAATTTCATTAAAATTATTATTATTTTATATCCATAAAGAAGGGACCTCCCAGGTAGCATTGGTGATAAAGAGCCCACTTTCCAATGCAAGAAATGTAAGAGATGTGGGTTTGATCCCTTTGCTGCAAACATCCCCTGGAAACGGGCATGACCACCCACTTCAGTTTCTTGGCTGGAGAATCCCAAGAACAGAGGAGCTTGGCAGGCTATGGTCCATAGGATTGCAAAGAACTGGACATGATTGAAGCAACTCGGCACATATGCACATATGCATGCACAAAGGAAAGTACAAAGCTTAACATTACAAACACCCATGTAACAACTGCCAAAAAAGCTAATCATCATTAAATATTAACATGATAATCTCAAAATTATTTATAAATAGTTGTTATGGAGAAAATTGAGGAGATGGTGTTCCTATTGTACCTGTTTTCAATCTACTCCCCTCCTTTCTTCACAAAAGTAGCCATGATCTTGAGATTGGTGGGCCGCTGTGTTGCAATGTTTTACTGGTGTTACTTGCATCCATAAGTAATGTACTGGGTTACTGTGTGTGTGTATGCTGTGAATGGCAAGGACTCTCTAGATAAAACAAGACATCTTTTGAAGTTTTTTATAATACTGTCATGATATGCATATTGAAAAATTCTACAGCTTGGTTCTTCATGATAGTCTTAAGATATACCTGTTTTGATATATGAAAATCAAATAAGCAAATATGTCATTCTATAGATGTTTTTTGACTTGCTTGGTTTCCAAATAAACTTTTTTTGTATGTATGAAAACCATTTCATATAAATGCAAATCAAATTCATTATTATTATTATTTAGTTTCCTCTTTATTATTATTGTCTCTTAGTTTAGTCTCACTTTTGGTTGGTTTCTTAGAATATAATTGTATTGCAACTCTGTTATTTCAACAGTTACACTTAATTTTTTTAAATAAACACTTACACATGCTGAATAGTCTAAAATCTCCTTCATAAGCATACAACAGACTGATCTTAATTTCCTCTTCTTACTTTCCAAGTTACTACTGTCAATTTCACTATTTTTATTTAAAATCATTTAAAAATTAGTGGTAGATTATTTTTGGCAGTAAATACTAATTAAGATACTCCCAAACATTTAACTGTTTATTTATTAATCATTGTTTACTACATATATATCCTTTATTAATTTTTTTGATTTAGCATGTTTTCTTTGCTGAAGTATTCCTTTGTTCCTTTTTTAAGTGAAAATATGTGAAATGTAAACCTTCTGTTTTTGCTGCTGGAAAATATTAATTCAACCTTCACATGTGAATGGTGCTTATTTAATCTAGTGTTAATATGGTTAATCTTATATGGATTCCTGAACTAACAAATATCTTCTCTAAATAATTTGAGGATACTATTACTTTGTATGCTAACTTCAAATGTTTTGTTGAGCACTCTGCAATAAAGTTGATTATCATTTCTTTGAAAATAATCATTTTTATCTTATTTTTCCTTTTGGTCCTTTTCCAAGATTTTTCTGTACCTCACATTCTGCATTTTCATTATAACATAAACTGATACAGGCTTATTATTTATGTATGTTATTTGGTTTTCTGTATGTTCCTTCATTCTGAAGATACATATATTTCTTTTTCTTTATAAATTCTCGATTTTTAAATTCATGATGGATTTGAAAATATTCTCTCACTTTAACTCTGTTCTCTACTTCTGGAATTCTTATTAGTCATATGTTGAAACTTGTTAATTTTTCTTAGAGTCTTGTAACAGCTACTTTCTTTTTTCCAAGATTTTATTCACTTGTGCAGTATTTTTCATATTTCTATAACTCTAACTTCCCATTATATAATCCTTTCCTCAGTTGTGCCTGTTCCATACGTAGAAATCACTAACAGCTTTTTAAAAATACCAATGCTTTTAATTTTCATCCTATAAATTTTGTTTGTTCATCTTATAGTTTCTTAAATGAATTACTTTTTATGTATGAATTCCAGTTTGTCACCCTTTCTTTCAATATTTTCAATGTGCTAAAATTCCTTTGGGTGGTTCTAGTCATTCTTAAATGATGAGTTTTTCTTTGGATCTCTTTGATTATGTTCTTTCTATTTTTCTAATAGTTGTCTACTCTCTGTTCTGAGTACTTGGGCTTCTTGTTATCTCATCTCCAAGTCACTTATTTGCTCTGGGGATTCTCTCTGTCTTTAAACTGCAGAAGTGCCCCAGTGGGGCTTCTTCATATTCATCATGAGCTTTTTAAAAGTCATTCATTCTGTACCAGTTTTTAGATCAGTTTGGGGGCTGATTTCTTCATATATCCAATTAGATAACATAACTTTGGACTCCTATTTAGTGTAATAACTTGAAGTCTCAGTTTTCACTGGATGTTTCTTTTCTTTGTTTCCATAAAATTAGAGTAGGAAAAGTACTTTTTAAATGGTTCTGCCACCAGGCTAGTGTGAGAATCAATGTAACCATCTTTGTGATAACAGGTTCTAATAACTCATATGATCAATTCTGCTTATAATCCTATGAAATTTCCAACCTTGAGTTCTTTCCTTATCATCTGTAGGTATTATCTTCTCTTAAATCCTACTGTATATCTGAATTATTTTAGTATTGGAAGAGAGGCTGCTTTTATTAACTTGAGTGACTTCCATAGTGACTGGAAGTCATTCTGAAACTGAAACACCTTACTGGAAATTTGTGTGTTCAATGATCTACCTTTAATAACCAGCTTTTATCCTTAATTCAAAGTACTTTCTAAAAAATTAATCCTGAGGAAAAAAATCATCCTGATCTTTTAAATATAAAATTTATATATTTTCTCTAGACATCATTAACAAAATAGTCATGAAGCAATGAAAATCTTATAAATAGCATGAATAGATGTTCACTGGGAATTGAAGTTTTGATGACATTAAAAAATATATAAAAAATGACATCTGATATTTGTCTCTTCAACATCATTATTCAGTCATATTCACAGATATATCTTTTAAAAACTTGATATCAAAACAACATTGGGAGATATACAGACAAACATAAAATCAGGGATTTGGCGCTTTAATGCTCATGCAGGTTCATAATGTTAATAAGTTCAAGGCTGGTATTAGAGTCCTTTCTAACATATGATTCAAAATTTAGTATTTTTATAAATGTCTTAGTGCCACTTATGTAAAATATCTGAATTTAAAAGTTGAAATTCACAATTTTAGCATTATCTTCGAATATGATACTGATTACTGTCAGGAGAAAAACTGAACATTTTTTCAATAAAGTAAAATTTTGATATGATAGTCACATCTAATTTATGTTCAGTCTCATTTTCCATTTGTAAATTTTATTACAGATCATCATGTTTCTTATTGTTATCCTAACTAACTGCTTGCTTATCTGGAAGTTCCTTCTGTTAGCTTGCACCCTTTGCTTTGTCAACTTTCAGGTGTAATTGTTCACACTTTTTCTGGCTTACAACTCACTGGAAAGCGGAAATGGAAGATTAGTCTTCTGTTCTGTACCAGTTGGAAAGCAAAGTTGATTCTCAAGGACAAGGTGAACATACAGTCACTTATTGAAACTAGGTAGTTTTCTAAATTCATGACTTAATGTTTCCAATATTTGAAAAGGGTCAGAAATTAAATTTAAATAAACAATTCTAAATATAAGTAAATATTCAAGTTTTTTATGTTTTAAATAAATAAATTGATCCTATTACCATTTGCCACCTATCACAGTAATTAACTGGAATATGACTATCTACTCTCATTCTGAAACTGAAACACCTTACTGGAAATTTGTGTGTTCAATGATCTACCTTTAATAACCAGCTTTTATCCTTAATTCAAAGTACTTTCTAAAAAATTAATCCTGAGGAAAAAAATCATCCTGATCTTTTAAATATAAAATTTATATATTTTCTCTAGACATCATTAACAAAATAGTCATGAAGCAATGAAAATCTTATAAATAGCATGAATAGATGTTCACTGGGAATTGAAGTTTTGATGACATTAAAAAATATATAAAAAATGACATCTGATATTTGTCTCTTCAACATCATTATTCAGTCATATTCACAGATATATCTTTTAAAAACTTGATATCAAAACAACATTGGGAGATATACAGACAAACATAAAATCAGGGATTTGGCGCTTTAATGCTCATGCAGGTTCATAATGTTAATAAGTTCAAGGCTGGTATTAGAGTCCTTTCTAACATATGATTCAAAATTTAGTATTTTTATAAATGTCTTAGTGCCACTTATGTAAAATATCTGAATTTAAAAGTTGAAATTCACAATTTTAGCATTATCTTCGAATATGATACTGATTACTGTCAGGAGAAAAACTGAACATTTTTTCAATAAAGTAAAATTTTGATATGATAGTCACATCTAATTTATGTTCAGTCTCATTTTCCATTTGTAAATTTTATTACAGATCATCATGTTTCTTATTGTTATCCTAACTAACTGCTTGCTTATCTGGAAGTTCCTTCTGTTAGCTTGCACCCTTTGCTTTGTCAACTTTCAGGTGTAATTGTTCACACTTTTTCTGGCTTACAACTCACTGGAAAGCGGAAATGGAAGATTAGTCTTCTGTTCTGTACCAGTTGGAAAGCAAAGTTGATTCTCAAGGACAAGGTGAACATACAGTCACTTATTGAAACTAGGTAGTTTTCTAAATTCATGACTTAATGTTTCCAATATTTGAAAAGGGTCAGAAATTAAATTTAAATAAACAATTCTAAATATAAGTAAATATTCAAGTTTTTTATGTTTTAAATAAATAAATTGATCCTATTACCATTTTGCCACCTATCACAGTAATTAACTGGAATATGACTATCTACTCTCACAAGCTGGAATAAAAATTAGAAGTTTTAATTGCAATTCTGAATAGTAATAATTACCAAAATGGCAACAATGGCAACAATCAGTTTAGTTTGGATATGTTAATTATTTATCATACTATTTCATCATTATTTTTCAAATACTTTTATTTTTAGAATCTACTTGGTATATTCATTTATAATGCAGATTCCTACACATCATCTGAGAATTATGGCAGAGAATTTGGAGAGGTATGGTCTTGGAGAATTTCTGGTTTGTGATTCATTTTTCTACTGGATTCAGAGTCAAAAAATATTCAGATTTAATTAATTTTTATTAAATTGCCCTCCAAAATTCAATATTTAAGTTCCTGGCCCATCAATTAATTTTTTTTTCAAATTGGGAAATTTTAAAAGAACTAAAAATATCAAGTAATAATTCTAACAATTGTGTCACCATAGTGCCTTTAGTGTAAAGCAATAATGTCCATTCATATAAGTATCAGAGTCATAGCAAGTATGCATTTTAGGACACAATATGCATTATGTCTGTGTGTATATTGCCTCATATAATTCTCAACAACTCTATAAAGAAGAAATGATTACCTCAACTGATATTTAATGACGCTAAGCCTTGGAAATGGAGTAAATGCTTGATTCTTAGTCTTTAAAACGCTAAAGTTTTTTTCTTCGTTGCTGAGCTGTATTACACATTATACATGTTCCCAGGTACTAACTGACAGTTGTCTAAATCCCTCTTGAGCATCAGCAGAGTCATCCAGTGTAAGCTTACTGCTCTCAGATAACATGTAGAAGATGAAGGAAGATGTATTCTTTTAAAATTCTTATAAAAATCTAGTAAACAATGAAATTGAACAAATAACACAAATGTTATTCCATCTAATCAATCACTGTGTGTGGGCACAGGCTTTTTATTTGAAATATTAATTTACTGACTATTTTCTACCATTCCTAAGTTGTTTTATTTAAAATAATGAAACATATTTTGATCATGTTGTAAATTCCTAAGAATATTGGAAGTTCAAGGGGAAAAAAATACTAGTTAGAGGTGTAATATAAATTGTAATTCTAAACTCTGATGATAGTACATAAAGTTTTAGTAATTATAGACAGTCCCCCTCCACATTTTAGTGAAGTTGAGTAGAACCACTTGAAAAGATGAGAATGCTCATACAATCAAATAAAAGTGTGGTATTTTAATTATTCACACCTGCAAACATTTGAAGACCAACATCCCAGGGATTTATTTTTTCAAGTGTAGAAAATAAACATCAAACTCATGTTCAGTTTGAAATTTCACGTAACTCTGCCTAAATTTATACTTTGTGAGGCCTAAAAGCAATATTTCCCAACAATTCCATGTACAATATTTTCCTATTTGATTTCTCTTTCTCTGTCAGTATCCATCCCTTCCACTTGCCACATTGCTGTTATCTTTCTACCACTATGTTTTGATTTTTCTAAGCCACTAGGAATACACCATTTCCTTTAGTAGAATTTGTCATCTTTTGGCACAGTATATGCAATCATTCAGAAACTGGGCCCAAGCTTAATTTTAAAACCCTTTGGTAGCCATTGACACTCGCTGTGCTACAAATCCAATTCTAGATTCCTCCAGAGAGGGGTCCATAATCCAGTAGCTCTGGCATCCAGGGAGCTTGATAAACATCCTGAAAATTAGCACTGCTCTGAACCTCCTGCACTTTAGCAGCTCCCCAGGCGACTTTGTTGAAAAATACTGATAGACAACAAGTCTCAAAATGTTAGGGAGGTTGTTCTTTCCACTTGAGGGGAGGGACTGTCTCATGGATCATTTTAAGGGAAATATACTCATGTGAACTAGCTAAGAAAATAAATACAGAATTGTCATGAAATCCAAGGCCAAAGTTACAGCTGGATCTGACTGGGAACTTAAACTACCTGTCTGCTTTTGAGCCCCAGAAGCTCAGGAAGTAGACTGATTTCCCAATTACTACTCTTTGCAAATTTTTTCTTCTTCTCTTCATCTGCAGTCTAGATTTTCTAGTTTTTTTTTTTCTCCAGAAAATACCCTTTCAATTTACAGATGTATGCCTTCCCCCATTCTCTGTTCCTCAAATACTACTGCTCTGAGTGACGCTGTCCTAAATCCAAACTCTTATGAGAAAGAATCAATTAGATCCATTTAAGGGCCAATGTCCACACCATTTTAATCAATTATGGCAGGGGGTAAGTGGGGTTGGTCACTTCAAACTAACATGAGAGGCAAACCCAAAATGCCGTAAGAACTGTAGGTAATAACTAATTCACGCAAGGTAACTGTTACCTGGACACAGTTCCCCCAACTTCCCATCCAGATTTATCAAGTGTATTTTAATTATTCACACCTGCAAACATTTGAAGACCAACATCCCAGGGATTTATTTTTTCAAGTGTAGAAAATAAACATCAAACTCATGTTCAGTTTGAAATTTCACGTAACTCTGCCTAAATTTATACTTTGTGAGGCCTAAAAGCAATATTTCCCAACAATTCCATGTACAATATTTTCCTATTTGATTTCTCTTTCTCTGTCAGTATCCATCCCTTCCACTTGCCACATTGCTGTTATCTTTCTACCACTATGTTTTGATTTTTCTAAGCCACTAGGAATACACCATTTCCTTTAGTAGAATTTGTCATCTTTTGGCACAGTATATGCAATCATTCAGAAACTGGGCCCAAGCTTAATTTTAAAACCCTTTGGTAGCCATTGACACTCGCTGTGCTACAAATCCAATTCTAGATTCCTCCAGAGAGGGGTCCATAATCCAGTAGCTCTGGCATCCAGGGAGCTTGATAAACATCCTGAAAATTAGCACTGCTCTGAACCTCCTGCACTTTAGCAGCTCCCCAGGCGACTTTGTTGAAAAATACTGATAGACAACAAGTCTCAAAATGTTAGGGAGGTTGTTCTTTCCACTTGAGGGGAGGGACTGTCTCATGGATCATTTTAAGGGAAATATACTCATGTGAACTAGCTAAGAAAATAAATACAGAATTGTCATGAAATCCAAGGCCAAAGTTACAGCTGGATCTGACTGGGAACTTAAACTACCTGTCTGCTTTTGAGCCCCAGAAGCTCAGGAAGTAGACTGATTTCCCAATTACTACTCTTTGCAAATTTTTTCTTCTTCTCTTCATCTGCAGTCTAGATTTTCTAGTTTTTTTTTTTCTCCAGAAAATACCCTTTCAATTTACAGATGTATGCCTTCCCCCATTCTCTGTTCCTCAAATACTACTGCTCTGAGTGACGCTGTCCTAAATCCAAACTCTTATGAGAAAGAATCAATTAGATCCATTTAAGGGCCAATGTCCACACCATTTTAATCAATTATGGCAGGGGGTAAGTGGGGTTGGTCACTTCAAACTAACATGAGAGGCAAACCCAAAATGCCGTAAAGAACTGTAGGTAATAACTAATTCACGCATAAGGTAACTGTTACCTGGACACAGTCTCCTCCTCAACTTCCCAGCCCCAATGTAGAGGAGCATTTTCAAGACACAGTCATTTCCCCTCAAACAGAGCTAGGCCCACAGATAGAGCATCTCTGTCTAGGGAAGCCAGCTACAGTCTCCAGGTTCAGGGCTATTCTGCTGGGTTGGCCACATGATATGGTAATAGAAACGTAAGACTCCAACAATAAAAACATGTGCATCATCAATCCAGATGTCTACATTAAACAATCCTGGTAAGTTCTGACAAGCTAGTGAAGCATGTCCCATTGCTCTGAATACACACAACAACATTAATAATCAACAACAAAGAACATTATCTGGGTCACACTCCTGGGGTTGAGCAAGAATCAAACCCTTTTTTTAGATACCCCTTGAGTCATTCAAAGATGGGTCAATCAGATTTGCTGTGCTAAATCTTTCCTCACAATGACATTATCAAAAAGACCTTCTCATAAACATGTAGTATTCCATAAAAACATGTTTTCTCCTATAACACTATCATCTGATATTGCTTATGATCCTTGACAGTCTTCTCCTAAATAAGTGGTCCAAGAGGACAGGAATTTGTTTTTCTCTCTCTCCCTCTCTTAATTTTTGCATTCCCAGGACCCTGGAGATACATAAAAGTGAGAGTGTTAGTTGCTCAGTTGTGTACCACTCTTTGTGACCCATGGATTGCATCCTGCCAGGCTTCTCTGTCCATAGGATTCTCCAGGTAAGAGTACTGGGTAGCCATTCCCTTCTTCAGGAGATCTTTCCAACCCAGGGCTCAAACTGAAGGGCCCTGCATTGCAGGCAGATTCTTTAACATCTGAGTCACCAGGGACACCCAGAAGTACACAGATGCTCAATGTTTGTTGAATCAGTTAGTGAACACAGCATTTTATACTACTGCTCTGAGTGATGCTGTCCTAAATCCAAACTCTTATGAGAAAGAATCAATTAGATCCATTTAAGGGCCAATGTCCACACCATTTTAATCAATTATGGCAGGGGTAAGTGGGGTTGGTCACTTCAAACTAACATGAGAGGCAAACCCAAAATGCCGTAAGAACTGTAGGTAATAACTAATTCACGCATAAGGTAACTGTTACCTGGACACAGTCTCCTCCTCAACTTCCCAGCCCCAATGTAGAGGAGCATTTTCAAGACACAGTCATTTCCCCTCAAACAGAGCTAGGCCCACAGATAGAGCATCTCTGTCTAGGGAAGCCAGCTACAGTCTCCAGGTTCAGGGCTATTCTGCTGGGTTGGCCACATGATATGGTAATAGAAACGTAAGACTCCAACAATAAAAACATGTGCATCATCAATCCAGATGTCTACATTAAACAATCCTGGTAAGTTCTGACAAGCTAGTGAAGCATGTCCCATTGCTCTGAATACACACAACAACATTAATAATCAACAACAAAGAACATTATCTGGGTCACACTCCTGGGGTTGAGCAAGAATCAAACCCTTTTTTTAGATACCCCTTGAGTCATTCAAAGATGGGTCAATCAGATTTGCTGTGCTAAATCTTTCCTCACAATGACATTATCAAAAAGACCTTCTCATAAACATGTAGTATTCCATAAAAACATGTTTTCTCCTATAACACTATCATCTGATATTGCTTATGATCCTTGACAGTCTTCTCCTAAATAAGTGGTCCAAGAGGACAGGAATTTGTTTTTCTCTCTCTCCCTCTCTTAATTTTTGCATTCCCAGGACCCTGGAGATACATAAAAGTGAGAGTGTTAGTTGCTCAGTTGTGTACCACTCTTTGTGACCCATGGATTGCATCCTGCCAGGCTTCTCTGTCCATAGGATTCTCCAGGTAAGAGTACTGGGTAGCCATTCCCTTCTTCAGGAGATCTTTCCAACCCAGGGCTCAAACTGAAGGGCCCTGCATTGCAGGCAGATTCTTTAACATCTGAGTCACCAGGGACACCCAGAAGTACACAGATGCTCAATGTTTGTTGAATCAGTTAGTGAACACAGCATTTTTATACCCTTATGCCCTTTAAATTGTTATGTCTTTCTTTTCCTTATTGAGATATAATTGACAAATGTGTATATTGATATATTTAAAGTATACAATGTGGTGATTTGATGCACATATACATCATGAAAAGATTCTCCTCACTGAGTTAATTTGCACATTCATTATCTTACATATCCATTTTTTTAGATTATACAATACAGTACCATCAACTAAAGTCACTATGTTATAATTAGATTCTCACACCTTATTCACCTTATAACTGAAAATTTGCAACTTTTTTTACTAACCTCTTTCTATTTCCCACAACTCCCAGCCTCTGGAAATGATTTTTCTCTCTGATTTCACTCTTTCTATGAGTTCAACACTGTTTTTTGTTTGTTTTTAGGATTTCACATATAAGTGATACTTTGTAGTGTTTGTCTTTCTGACTTATTTCACTTAGTGTAATACCCTCCAGTTTCATCCACACTTCCACAAACGACAGGATTTCTAACTCCAAATAATATTCTACTTTGTTTTATGTGTATATCTATATCTATCTATCACATCTTCATTTTCAATTTATATGTTGGCAGGTTGTTTTCATACTTTGACTACTATGAATAATGGTGTTATAATATAAATGTGGGAGTACAGATATCTCTTCAAGATAATGGTTTCCTTTACTTTGATTATATATACCTAGAAATGGCATTGTTCGATCGATCATAAGGTAATTCTATTGTTAATTTCTTGAGGAATCTGCATACTGTTTTTCCATAATGGCTGCACCAGTGTCCATTCACACCAACAGTGCATGAGTGTCCCCTGTTCTTCATCTCCTTAGCAGTGTGTGTTATCTCTTATCTTTTCAATAAAGGTCCTTTAAAGGTGTGAGGTGACCTATCACTGTGGTTTCAGTTTGCATTTCCCTATTAGCTGGTTACTGATGCTGACCACATTTTCATGTGCTTGTTGACCATTTGTAAGTCTTCTTTGGCAAAACATCCATTCAGATCGTTTGGTCATTCTTTAATTGGATTATTGCTTTTTTGCTATTTAGTTCTAGGGGTTTATGTTTCTGAAATTGTTCTCTTGTAAAATACATAGTTTTCAAACACATTTTCTCATTCAGTAAGTTGTCTTTTTATTCTGTGGATTGTTTCCATGCTAAAGTTTTCAGTTTAATGCTTTTTTAATCCTATGTGGTGATTTGATGCACATATACATCATGAAAAGATTCTCCTCACTGAGTTAATTTGCACATTCATTATCTTACATATCCATTTTTTTAGATTATACAATACAGTACCATCAACTAAAGTCACTATGTTATAATTAGATTCTCACACCTTATTCACCTTATAACTGAAAATTTGCAACTTTTTTTACTAACCTCTTTCTATTTCCCACAACTCCCAGCCTCTGGAAATGATTTTTCTCTCTGATTTCACTCTTTCTATGAGTTCAACACTGTTTTTTGTTTGTTTTTAGGATTTCACATATAAGTGATACTTTGTAGTGTTTGTCTTTCTGACTTATTTCACTTAGTGTAATACCCTCCAGTTTCATCCACACTTCCACAAACGACAGGATTTCTAACTCCAAATAATATTCTACTTTGTTTTATGTGTATATCTATATCTATCTATCACATCTTCATTTTCAATTTATATGTTGGCAGGTTGTTTTCATACTTTGACTACTATGAATAATGGTGTTATAATATAAATGTGGGAGTACAGATATCTCTTCAAGATAATGGTTTCCTTTACTTTGATTATATATACCTAGAAATGGCATTGTTCGATCGATCATAAGGTAATTCTATTGTTAATTTCTTGAGGAATCTGCATACTGTTTTTCCATAATGGCTGCACCAGTGTCCATTCACACCAACAGTGCATGAGTGTCCCCTGTTCTTCATCTCCTTAGCAGTGTGTGTTATCTCTTATCTTTTCAATAAAGGTCCTTTAAAGGTGTGAGGTGACCTATCACTGTGGTTTCAGTTTGCATTTCCCTATTAGCTGGTTACTGATGCTGACCACATTTTCATGTGCTTGTTGACCATTTGTAAGTCTTCTTTGGCAAAACATCCATTCAGATCGTTTGGTCATTCTTTAATTGGATTATTGCTTTTTTGCTATTTAGTTCTAGGGGTTTATGTTTCTGAAATTGTTCTCTTGTAAAATACATAGTTTTCAAACACATTTTCTCATTCAGTAAGTTGTCTTTTTATTCTGTGGATTGTTTCCCATGTTTTTCTAAAGTTTTCAGTTTAATGTAATCCTACTTTTAATTTATGTTTTTCTTGTCTATGTCTTTTGAGGTCCTACTCAAGAAATTATTTTCAAGACCAAAGTCAAGAAGCTTTTCCTTTATGATTTTTTCTAATTATTTTACAACTTCATGTCTTGTGTTTAACCCTTCAATACATTTAAGTTGATTCCTATAGATGGTAGAAGATGAGGTACAATTTAATTTTTTGCATGTGGATATATGGCCATACCAACATGATTTATTAAAGAGACTATCTTTTCCCCATTGTGTCACCCTGTCAAACTAAAGTTCACTGTATGTCTGGGATTTGATTTTGCTGTCTCTATTCTGGTCTGCCCTTATGCCAGTACTATACTATTTTAATTACTTTAGCTTTTACATATGTTTTGAAATTAGAAAGTGTGATGCTTCCAGTTTTGATACTCTTCTCAAAAACTCACTGACTATTCTGGGTCTTCCATGGTTCCATATGAATTTTATGATATTTAAAATATTTCTATAAAACATTTGCTTTGGATTTTGATGGGGATAGCACTGAACCCGTACATTGCTTTAGACAGTATAGACACTTTAATAAAAGTATTCTTCAAATCCAAGAACAAAGAATGCCTTGAGATTAATTTTTAATACCATCAGAAACTTCTACTAAAATTCATAACTGATACTTAAAAGCATATCAGATTTTATATAGCTAATGTATTTGGAATATACTTATGTCCACACACTCAACTGAATAAAAAATGCTGTATTTCTAGATTCATGTAGTGACATCCTTAGCAGTGTGTGTTATCTCTTATCTTTTCAATAAAGGTCCTTTAAAGGTGTGAGGTGACCTATCACTGTGGTTTCAGTTTGCATTTCCCTATTAGCTGGTTACTGATGCTGACCACATTTTCATGTGCTTGTTGACCATTTGTAAGTCTTCTTTGGCAAAACATCCATTCAGATCGTTTGGTCATTCTTTAATTGGATTATTGCTTTTTTGCTATTTAGTTCTAGGGGTTTATGTTTCTGAAATTGTTCTCTTGTAAAATACATAGTTTTCAAACACATTTTCTCATTCAGTAAGTTGTCTTTTTATTCTGTGGATTGTTTCCCATGTTTTTCTAAAGTTTTCAGTTTAATGTAATCCTACTTTTAATTTATGTTTTTCTTGTCTATGTCTTTTTGAGGTCCTACTCAAGAAATTATTTTCAAGACCAAAGTCAAGAAGCTTTTCCTTTATGATTTTTTCTAATTATTTTACAACTTCATGTCTTGTGTTTAACCCTTCAATACATTTAAGTTGATTCCTATAGATGGTAGAAGATGAGGTACAATTTAATTTTTTGCATGTGGATATATGGCCATACCAACATGATTTATTAAAGAGACTATCTTTTCCCCATTGTGTCACCCTGTCAAACTAAAGTTCACTGTATGTCTGGGATTTGATTTTGCTGTCTCTATTCTGGTCTGCCCTTATGCCAGTACTATACTATTTTAATTACTTTAGCTTTTACATATGTTTTGAAATTAGAAAGTGTGATGCTTCCAGTTTTGATACTCTTCTCAAAAACTCACTGACTATTCTGGGTCTTCCATGGTTCCATATGAATTTTATGATATTTAAAATATTTCTATAAAACATTTGCTTTGGATTTTGATGGGGATAGCACTGAACCCGTACATTGCTTTAGACAGTATAGACACTTTAATAAAAGTATTCTTCAAATCCAAGAACAAAGAATGCCTTGAGATTAATTTTTAATACCATCAGAAACTTCTACTAAAATTCATAACTGATACTTAAAAGCATATCAGATTTTATATAGCTAATGTATTTGGAATATACTTATGTCCACACACTCAACTGAATAAAAAATGCTGTATTTCTCTATTCTTTTAATGAACTAAAATAAAAATCCAATGCTAAATCTTAGTGTATACTCTGAAAGTCAAATATTTATCAATAAAATATTTATCAATATCAGTTCTCTTCTTCCAGTCTAAACCAAGGTCAATGATGTACCACATACGCTTTCAGGCTAGAAAACTATTTGTTTGGGTTCAAATCATGTCTCTACTACTTACTTGGGTGATCTTGAGCAAACAATGTAGTATTTCTTTGCCTTAGTTCATCTGGCTGTGAAATGGGATTTATGCTAATCTAACACTATATGTTTGTGAACATTCATGTGTTCATCTATACAATGCATAGTAAATGCTAGTATGTTTTAGGCTTTTTGTCAGTCCCAACAAGAAAACAATTTGTCAGCCTGTATGACCACTTATGATTTGACAGCTTAGCTAACACTGCACCAGTTTTGATGCATGTGTATCACTGGAAACCTCAGTACCTAATTAGTTTGTTTTTCTCAACGAATCATTAATTCTTACAGGCTCCGTGGGCTGCTGCTGCTAAGTGATAACACAGATCTTAGCTACTCTAAATTTCTCAACTCCTGTCTCCTTTTTCAATTTGGAAAAAGTCTTCCTTTCTCTCACCTTGCTCCCCAAAGCATTTCTCTTTCTCCTACCTAGACATATGGCTTCACTTCTTCTGAGTCTTCAAGTTTTGAAAGGCTTCTGACACCCTCTGCAATTCTACCCACAAAACATCCTGAGGCATGACATTTCAAAGGACCTGCTTAGAATATCACTGCTTTGAACAGGAATGAAGGGGAAATACAGAGAAAAACACAAATTGATATCTCAAAAATGACTCTTCCATGTTGAGGTGCTCAATTTATGTGTTTCCTATTTTCAGTGAAATTATAGCAATCAGTAGCTGAGTTGCGGCCATATTTCAATATATGCTTTAATTCATCTTATACTATCATGGGATAATTCCCTATATTCAATTATTTTAATTAAAAAAATAAACTAAACATAGTAAAAGACAACCTTTAAAATCTTTAATGTGGAAGATTACACTATAGAGACATAAGAGCATAAAGTACACAGGAATAAGTATTGCAGAGTCAGACAGATATGGAATTGAATGCCGGTTCTGCCACTTACTAGCCACTTACTCACTTCTGACCTTTGGAAAATGAGTTTCCTTACTTCTAAAATAGGATAAGGCAAATCGATAAAGATAGACTGCAGATTAGTGATTGCAAGGGTTTATGGGTAGTAAGAGAAATTGACCCCAAAGCAGAACAAGAGAACTCTATGGAAACATTTCTACAACCGATAGGTAAATGTGGATTTATGCTTTGCCTTAGTTCATCTGGCTGTGAAATGGGATTTATGCTAATCTAACACTATATGTTTGTGAACATTCATGTGTTCGTCTATACAATGCATAGTAAATGCTAGTATGTTTTAGGCTTTTTGTCAGTCCCAACAAGAAAACAATTTGTCAGCCTGTATGACCACTTATGATTTGACAGCTTAGCTAACACTGCACCAGTTTTGATGCATGTGTATCACTGGAAACCTCAGTACCTAATTAGTTTGTTTTTCTCAACGAATCATTAATTCTTACAGGCTCCGTGGGCTGCTGCTGCTAAGTGATAACACAGATCTTAGCTACTCTAAATTTCTCAACTCCTGTCTCCTTTTTCAATTTGGAAAAAGTCTTCCTTTCTCTCACCTTGCTCCCCAAAGCATTTCTCTTTCTCCTACCTAGACATATGGCTTCACTTCTTCTGAGTCTTCAAGTTTTGAAAGGCTTCTGACACCCTCTGCAATTCTACCCACAAAACATCCTGAGGCATGACATTTCAAAGGACCTGCTTAGAATATCACTGCTTTGAACAGGAATGAAGGGGAAATACAGAGAAAAACACAAATTGATATCTCAAAAATGACTCTTCCATGTTGAGGTGCTCAATTTATGTGTTTCCTATTTTCAGTGAAATTATAGCAATCAGTAGCTGAGTTGCGGCCATATTTCAATATATGCTTTAATTCATCTTATACTATCATGGGATAATTCCCTATATTCAATTATTTTAATTAAAAAAATAAACTAAACATAGTAAAAGACAACCTTTAAAATCTTTAATGTGGAAGATTACACTATAGAGACATAAGAGCATAAAGTACACAGGAATAAGTATTGCAGAGTCAGACAGATATGGAATTGAATGCCGGTTCTGCCACTTACTAGCCACTTACTCACTTCTGACCTTTGGAAAATGAGTTTCCTTACTTCTAAAATAGGATAAGGCAAATCGATAAAGATAGACTGCAGATTAGTGATTGCAAGGGTTTATGGGTAGTAAGAGAAATTGACCCCAAAGCAGAACAAGAGAACTCTAGGGGGTGATGAAACATTTCTACAACCTGATAGGAGTGATTTGCCAAAATTCTTAAACCAGGTGCCTAAAAAAAGTAAATGTACTATATGCAAGTTTCATTTTAAAGAAATGGGATAATATTTTTTAGGGAAGTACCTGACTCCAAATGATCATTTACTATTAACTTGTGTTATTACTACTTAGGATTCTCACGAGAAATGATATTCACCTTAGATATTTTTAAGCTTTGTTAAGGCATGCAAAGTATACAAGTATAGGAAATTAGGAGGGAATAACATTATCTCTCAAATATATGCCTATGGAGAACTAAATAGAAGAACATGGTGTTGCGAGTGGATAAAAGGTAGAAGTGAAAAACAAGGAAAACAGAAAGTTAGATCATTAGATGTTCTTTCTCTTCAGCCATATGAATGATTTGTAGCTTCTCATCACTGGATGTCTAGGAGGTAGACTCATCTGCCACTATTGTTTTTTTTATATGATAGTTTCTTTTGATTGCCTGAGATAATCTGCCTTCTAGTTTACAACCAGAAATTCAGAGCTTCCTTTCAAAACGGTTAAAAAAAAGAAAAAAATGAATGAGATACTAACATTTTACTAAGCTACATATTTAGAACTTAACTAAGGTGTGTAATTGCAGTGTTATGGAATAAATCTTCAATGCTTCTAGGAGTCTTGATAACTTTCTGTGAAATCAGTGTGTTTAGTTGGGGATTGGTTCAGTTTAATAAAGACATTAAAAAATACTATGACACCCTTCAGTAAGAATTCACATCACTTCTTATATAGCTCAAGACCTTTTGTTGACTAATAACCAATTACATAGTTGGATTACAAGAGGGAGTACAAGCAAGCCAGACACTGTCCTGGGCTCATCCAAACAGTTCCTGAACTGAGCTTTGGCTATCCATTTATTTATCATTATTTGGAAACTGGAATTCTCTTGAGAATATTTGAACAGGAGCATAAATACTTAAGCAGAGGTACGTTTAACTATAACTACTTTTGAATTTCAGCTCTGTTAGATCACTGGAGTCTAGATAAGGCAAATCGATAAAGATAGACTGCAGATTAGTGATTGCAAGGGTTTATGGGTAGTAAGAGAAATTGACCCCAAAGCAGAACAAGAGAACTCTAGGGGGTGATGAAACATTTCTACAACCTGATAGGAGTGATTTGCCAAAATTCTTAAACCAGGTGCCTAAAAAAAGTAAATGTACTATATGCAAGTTTCATTTTAAAGAAATGGGATAATATTTTTTAGGGAAGTACCTGACTCCAAATGATCATTTACTATTAACTTGTGTTATTACTACTTAGGATTCTCACGAGAAATGATATTCACCTTAGATATTTTTAAGCTTTGTTAAGGCATGCAAAGTATACAAGTATAGGAAATTAGGAGGGAATAACATTATCTCTCAAATATATGCCTATGGAGAACTAAATAGAAGAACATGGTGTTGCGAGTGGATAAAAGGTAGAAGTGAAAAACAAGGAAAACAGAAAGTTAGATCATTAGATGTTCTTTCTCTTCAGCCATATGAATGATTTGTAGCTTCTCATCACTGGATGTCTAGGAGGTAGACTCATCTGCCACTATTTTTTTTTTTTATATGATAGTTTCTTTTGATTGCCTGAGATAATCTGCCTTCTAGTTTACAACCAGAAATTCAGAGCTTCCTTTCAAAACGGTTAAAAAAAAGAAAAAAATGAATGAGATACTAACATTTTACTAAGCTACATATTTAGAACTTAACTAAGGTGTGTAATTGCAGTGTTATGGAATAAATCTTCAATGCTTCTAGGAGTCTTGATAACTTTCTGTGAAATCAGTGTGTTTAGTTGGGGATTGGTTCAGTTTAATAAAGACATTAAAAAATACTATGACACCCTTCAGTAAGAATTCACATCACTTCTTATATAGCTCAAGACCTTTTGTTGACTAATAACCAATTACATAGTTGGATTACAAGAGGGAGTACAAGCAAGCCAGACACTGTCCTGGGCTCATCCAAACAGTTCCTGAACTGAGCTTTGGCTATCCATTTATTTATCATTATTTGGAAACTGGAATTCTCTTGAGAATATTTGAACAGGAGCATAAATACTTAAGCAGAGGTACGTTTAACTATAACTACTTTTGAATTTCAGCTCTGTTAGATCACTGAGTCTATGACTTTGGGCAAGCTACTCAATCCTGAACTTTAATTTCCTCTCTGCAATATTGGGGGAATTATTGCAATTCATTCAAGTGTTGTGATGATTAAATCTTACATATCAAGTACAGTGTTCAATAAAATGCTTAGAGGTAAGAACTCAGTATTACAGAAATTATTTTTTTTATTTAAATAATTTGACAAGGTTAGGAAAAGCAGATATAGCTCCCAAAATTTGGAAGAAAAGTAAACTTGATATGTGCATACTACTTTCCAAATGACATTTGTTTTCTCTTTCTTTTTTGATATACTTCTTTACTTTTTCATCTCACTGAGGTGAGGAGTTTGTGCCATTAAAATGAGTGGGTGGAGGAGAGAAAACATACACAGAGCACCAATAAGTAACATTTATTGAGCACTTTTCATGCCAGCTTTCTTTGGGCAATTTTTGTGTGCTTAATAAATTAATCCTCAAAACTCTAAGATGCTAAGTACTGTCATTATGTCCCTTTCAAAGAGGAGGAGGCTGAGGTTTTATACAAGTGGGTAGGTTTTTTTGGATTATACAAGCAGGACTCAAAGACTCTTTGCTTTTAGAAATGGCTTCTGGAAATAGATACAAATTTAAAATTATGGTGTGTGTATAGTTATTTATAATTGAAAATCACATCCAAATCTTCCTTCCTCTGTTTTTTTTTTTTTCCTACTTAGGAAATGCTTATTATATTCCATAGACTGTATAATATAGTTTCCATATATTACCTCATTTGATAGGCATGGATAAATGATGTCAGAATTATCCCATTTACAGATGAGGAAACTGAAACATGCCTAGGCTTATTAAGATACGGTATCAGGGACATCCTTGGTGGTCCAGTAGTTAGGACTCTGTACTCCCAAAGTTGAAGCCCCATGTTTCATCCCTGGTCAAGGAACTAGATCCAACCTGCTGCAAATAAGATCCTACATGCTGCGATGAAGACTCAGAGCAGGCAAATAAATAAATCTAAAAGAACATTATATTTAAAAGAGAGAGAGAGAGAGAGAGACAGTATCTGAATTCCTACAACATCTGCTTGCTTGCTGATGTTACCTGGTACATGAGTGAAAGATGAGATTGAAATGTCGACTACTGTTCTTACACGACCTGACATTGGGGGTTACAATGGGGAAAACATTGCCAATTAAATTTATTTGTAGGAAACAAAAGAGATGGTAAAATGGTAGTTAAACTGGTGGTGATGGTTGAGTCACTAAATTGTGTTTCACTCTTGTGATTCTATGGACTGTGGACTGCCAGGTTCCTCTGTCCATGGGATTTCTGGGTTGCCATTTCCTTCTCTAGGGTGTCTTCCCAACTCAGGGATCAAACTCACATCTTCTGTGTCTCCTGAATTGGCAGGCAGACTCTTTACTGTTGAGCCACCGGGGAAGCCCAGTTAAATCAGTAGCTACTGTAATTATTATTATAATTCTTATGCCCTCTAATTTCTAGGCCTTAAAACAATTACTTTTCCATCAAAATGCACCACTAGAGAAGCAGATTTAAGTGACTGGTTTCATGTTTCTGCACAATGTTACCTGTTTCTATCTCTGACATTACCTTCCTTTTCTATTAGATTAGATTCAAATACTGCTACAGGGAGATAGACTCTCAGTGGCTTATTATTTTCCTTTCTCCAATGCCCTCAAGGGTGCTGTAGAACAAGCCCTGACACCTCCTCATTACCTCCACAGGCCTTCCATGATTAGGAACTATGGCACATTCACACACAGCCTACAGACACACACATGCACACACACATACAAATACACACTTGTGTATGCACTTGTTATTCTTCCTTTTTTTTTCAGTTGAGCAAGATAACATAAAGAAACTTCACTTCTAAAAATGACTGCAGATTTCACTTTTATCATATAAAATGAAAGGAGAAATGTCTGATAAAACACCTTCCTGTTCCCTTGAATTTTCTGTCATTTCACCTTGACCTAAATTCTATAATCCTTTACCACTTGACTCATCCCTGTTGATACACTGTCTAGTGGATAATTCCCTCAAATGTGTCAAAAATATCTAGTGCCTAGTGTTTTATTTCCTTGTTCTTGTCAAGAAAAACAAAGATCTCTCTTACCCACCACCATATCTTATAACTCACATATTATAGTCTGCAGCAGCTTTATCAAACTTAGATTTCATTTTAGAGCTTTTACTACTTAGCTTAATAACTGTGTTTAACAAATTTAAAAGTTGTTTCTTGTTTATAAATGTCACATAACATCAATAGGCTTTCTGTTATGAAATATTTTAAAAAGAAATAATTTAATTCCTCATAGTTCCTTACCTGATTCACTTTCCTAAGTTTGCCAGTACACTCTTTTAAATTTTCTTATTTTATTATTTGAATACTTTAATATAACTGAATAGTATTTAATAATCAAATATGCATGTACCACTTTATATTGGTTTGCAAAATGTAGATAAAATTAACTGTATACTAAGAAACATATACACTATTCAAAAAAACTCATCACATTAATATTCTCCTATATCAAGTGCCACTTCTTTGTTGTTGTTGGTCAGTTATCTTACTTCTGATCATTGCACTTATTTTTCCCTCTAATTTCTACCAAAATTACTTTTCCATCAAAATGCACCACTAGAGAAGCAGATTTAAGTGACTGGTTTCATGTTTCTGCACAATGTTACCTGTTTCTATCTCTGACATTACCTTCCTTTTCTATTAGATTAGATTCAAATACTGCTACAGGGAGATAGACTCTCAGTGGCTTATTATTTTCCTTTCTCCAATGCCCTCAAGGGTGCTGTAGAACAAGCCCTGACACCTCCTCATTACCTCCACAGGCCTTCCATGATTAGGAACTATGGCACATTCACACACAGCCTACAGACACACACATGCACACACACATACAAATACACACTTGTGTATGCACTTGTTATTCTTCCTTTTTTTTTTCAGTTGAGCAAGATAACATAAAGAAACTTCACTTCTAAAAATGACTGCAGATTTCACTTTTATCATATAAAATGAAAGGAGAAATGTCTGATAAAACACCTTCCTGTTCCCTTGAATTTTCTGTCATTTCACCTTGACCTAAATTCTATAATCCTTTACCACTTGACTCATCCCTGTTGATACACTGTCTAGTGGATAATTCCCTCAAATGTGTCAAAAATATCTAGTGCCTAGTGTTTTATTTCCTTGTTCTTGTCAAGAAAAACAAAGATCTCTCTTACCCACCACCATATCTTATAACTCACATATTATAGTCTGCAGCAGCTTTATCAAACTTAGATTTCATTTTAGAGCTTTTACTACTTAGCTTAATAACTGTGTTTAACAAATTTAAAAGTTGTTTCTTGTTTATAAATGTCACATAACATCAATAGGCTTTCTGTTATGAAATATTTTAAAAAGAAATAATTTAATTCCTCATAGTTCCTTACCTGATTCACTTTCCTAAGTTTGCCAGTACACTCTTTTAAATTTTCTTATTTTATTATTTGAATACTTTAATATAACTGAATAGTATTTAATAATCAAATATGCATGTACCACTTTATATTGGTTTGCAAAATGTAGATAAAATTAACTGTATACTAAGAAACATATACACTATTCAAAAAAACTCATCACATTAATATTCTCCTATATCAAGTGCCACTTCTTTTTGTTGTTGTTGGTCAGTTATCTTACTTCTGATCATTGCAGTTTACTGGCTAAATATATTTCTTATGAAGAAAGAGTCTGTGCTATGACTTTTTCCTGCCTCTTGGCCCTGTTGTTCATAGGTCAAGTTTTCACTTAGAAAAATTTTACTTTTCTTTAGCAATTCTCGTTCTGCTTTACACTCCTTGAGATGGATATGGAAACCATCTCACACTTGTTTAAGCCTTGTGAAATCTCACAGACCTTATGTGAGTTCCATAAACACTGTAAATGGTTGACAATTAAAATTTTTATTACTAAAAATATCAGTGAAATTGTTGGGACTCTAACACTAAAGCAATGTATCCTTTGCTGTATGTGTTGTGTGTGTGTGCTTCTGTGTGTGTATGTGTGTTCAGTCGCTAAGTCATGTTCAGTTCTTTGCAACCCCATGGTCTGCAGCACACAGGGCTTACCTGTCCTTCACTATCTCCCGGAGACTGCTCAAATTCATATTCATTGAATTCTTTACTAGAGAGATACTAGTTAGTGCTATGTTTCTGGTAAAAATATTTTCTAAATTATCCATGTTAATATGAGCAGACTATAAAATGACAGTTCTTTTCCTTATGTGTCTTTATTTGAGCCATTTAACCCAAAGCAACTAAAATGACAGTTTTTTTGAAATAGCTTATTGTTCTTGTAATCTAACCCTAGAACATACTGGGTTAGAAAAATTTGTTTCTATTTTGGGGATTGTTGCATAGCAAATGCTCCATAAATCTCAGCTGTAATTTTTATCATAACATAGGGAATGATTATGCTGCAATGCAAAATGTCATGATGGTGGACAATGTAACAAAACTTCCAAGCATTTTTCTATGCTAACCAAAGTATACTTAATATCTGTCCCTACTAACAGAAAGGAAATGATTTTTAATAAAGAATAAATTATGCTCTTCATATCAACTGAATTGTTGAATGGGTAATCTGGATAATCACTTCCCTCTCTTTTCATTAGAGGTAGAAGTTGATCTGAGTACGGCGTTAGACCCATTGGTCAAGTTCTTTCCAAATCATATCACTCTACCACATTATGTTTTAGAACATTTGAAAAAGTGTCTAGTGAAAACCTGAGTTAGTATAAATCAACAGAAACAAAAAGTGTGTCAGTGAGGTTATACAGGTGTTTTGTATTTTGAACATATGTGCACGGGTTTTTCACTGTCAGTGTTTTCACTGAAGATTAGGTGGGAGAGACTGCAATTTATACCAAGAGCTGTACATGCTATTATAACTAAATAAAGATGCTTCATCCACTTCATGTAACTTGGTGGGACCCATTTTATCTCAGGATGCTAGAAATGATCATGATTTTCTGTATTTGCCTTTTGTGTAAAACACAGAATGAAGTTCATTTCCCTGGTATCTACTTGAAACTAATAGATATTAAACTGGGTATAAATTTAAAATGATTCTCTTTCTGATGTGTGTTATACACTTAATATAGGCTCTTATGTTGCATGATGTAGTGGTTTTTTGTGGTGTACAAAGCAAAGGGTCAATAAACACCTATGCCTCTACTTATAAGCAAAAGTGGAAAAGCAAAATGCAAATAATTAGTCTTGAATGCGTGTGTTTCCAAGCCTGGATGAAGACAAAAATAATAATCTTCCATCAACATTTTTTTCATCAAGATATGCATAATGTGAAACTTTGAAACAGAATTCAAAATTTTTAAAAGCTAACATATTTTAATAATTCTCTATAAATTTCCTCTTAAAATAAAAAAAAAAATTATTGAACAGAGAACTCCAAAATTCTCCACTCCTATTAACAACATGAATTTTGAAAGCAGTATTAAATAAAACACATCTTGTGAAGAAAACAGTCTGATACTGAGTTTTGCCAAGAGCTATAAATTAATGTTATAGAAGGATAGGCTTCTTTTTCTTCTTCTTTTTTTTTTTTTTAGGTAAGAAAAGTAGGCCAGTGAGAATTATGCTCATTTTCATAAATGTCATACTGTAATTGTTTTTCGAAAATTTTTGTCCCTACTAACAGAAAGGAAATGATTTTTAATAAAGAATAAATTATGCTCTTCATATCAACTGAATTGTTGAATGGGTAATCTGGATAATCACTTCCCTCTCTTTTCATTAGAGGTAGAAGTTGATCTGAGTCTGGCGTTAGACCCATTGGTCAAGTTCTTTCCAAATCATATCACTCTACCACATTATGTTTTAGAACATTTGAAAAAGTGTCTAGTGAAAACCTGAGTTAGTATAAATCAACAGAAACAAAAAGTGTGTCAGTGAGGTTATACAGGTGTTTTGTATTTTGAACATATGTGCAGGGGTTTTTTCACTGTCAGTGTTTTCACTGAAGATTAGGTGGGAGAGACTGCAATTTATACCAAGAGCTGTACATGCTATTATAACTAAATAAAGATGCTTCATCCACTTCATGTAACTTGGTGGGACCCATTTTATCTCAGGATGCTAGAAATGATCATGATTTTCTGTATTTGCCTTTTGTGTAAAACACAGAATGAAGTTCATTTCCCTGGTATCTACTTGAAACTAATAGATATTAAACTGGGTATAAATTTAAAATGATTCTCTTTCTGATGTGTGTTATACACTTAATATAGGCTCTTATGTTGCATGATGTAGTGGTTTTTTGTGGTGTACAAAGCAAAGGGTCAATAAACACCTATGCCTCTACTTATAAGCAAAAGTGGAAAAGCAAAATGCAAATAATTAGTCTTGAATGCGTGTGTTTCAAGCCTGGATGAAGACAAAAATAATAATCTTCCATCAACATTTTTTTCATCAAGATATGCATAATGTGAAACTTTGAAACAGAATTCAAAATTTTTAAAAGCTAACATATTTTAATAATTCTCTATAAATTTCCTCTTAAAATAAAAAAAAAAATTATTGAACAGAGAACTCCAAAATTCTCCACTCCTATTAACAACATGAATTTTGAAAGCAGTATTAAATAAAACACATCTTGTGAAGAAAACAGTCTGATACTGAGTTTTGCCAAGAGCTATAAATTAATGTTATAGAAGGATAGGCTTCTTTTTCTTCTTCTTTTTTTTTTTTATAGGTAAGAAAAGTAGGCCAGTGAGAAGATGTGGAAAACATGAACAAGAAAAACAAAACTTCAATATTTGACATATTTGGGACAAGGTATTCTTGATGGATCACTGTCCTGGCTTGCTTGCTGACCCACATAGTACCTAATATTAATCAGAGAGAAAGTCTTCTGACTACCACCCCATGTACTAGCGCTTCTCCCTAGCACTCTGGCAATGGTTAGGAAAGTTTTGATTTATTCATTCAGCATGAGGGTCTATCCTATCATTCTCTCCTTGTTCAAATCATGTATTTGGTGCTTCCACAAATGCAAACTTAAAACTGCAAATAGGGAAGTGAAAGTACTGGCCTGGATATGAGTATATATCTACATAGATTCAATCTACTGGTAAGAATTACTGTTTTCACAGGAATTTAACATAAAAATACCATAAATATAGATTTACATTTAGAAATTCTGATGCAAGACAGATCTCTACGTGATATGAACTAAACCTATGAGACAATGAAATTGCTGATCAACAGCATTTCGACATATTTGAACATTTAGTTTTACCCAAATAATTAGAAAAATACTTCTATTCATGTGGGAATTTTGGTATAATTTGAATGTATTCTACTGAGTTTTAATCATAAATTACTTTTAAATGCTATAAATGAAGACTAAGTATTATACTTTTAAATATATGTCTTCCTGTAGACAAGTTTTTGTGTATTCAACTTATTAGTAATGATAATCGTAAAGGATTTATCTTCAGGTCCATATATCATAGTTTTCCTTAATTTCAGTGTGAAAGGCCAACATCACATCTGGCCTGACAAGAAAAGAAAAGCGTGTACAATGATTTTATTGGTGATTCTATTTTTTAAATTGTGTTAGATGCAGCATAAAATCTTTCACACAGAACATCAAAATAACTTTAATCATTAAAATTTTAATGAAATAAAGTACTCCCAGAATGAAAACAGATCACATTTCCAACAAGCTGTGTTTATCTACCTGAAACATTTGCATCACTAGATTGAGTGGTTTTGCTAATCGATTTACATCTTCAAGTAGGCTATAGTTCCTTAAATATTTAGACAGCCTTAATGTACATCATGCTGGTTTTATTAATTTTAACCCCGAAGCCTCTTTACCAATTACCACTTAATGACTGTATTGCTTTACCTTTTCATAACTTTTGTTCTTTGGTAAGATATTAGGGGGCAGGGACATCAGGCTGAAATAAAAAAGCTAGATTAAAAGCCACTCTGAATGATTCACCATGCAGGACTTCACTTCTCTGACTCACCTGTCTGTTGCAAGCAAGCTTTCCTGTTTGGGTTTTGTTTTATTTTTCTTAATCCAGAGTCATATACTTTCTTTTTATCCTAAGAAAACAAAATTTTAATAAATCTTTCTGTTTGATGGAGTTTATTTTAGGCTTGATGTAACTTGATAAAAGCACATCAAAGTCCTTGAATCATCCTATATCTTTTGACTGATCAGCAAAAGAAAACGTTTAAGGCTTTTAGGAGCTTAGTAAGATCACTCAGTCAAAAAATGTAAGATATTATCCTGGTGAAACTTACCTAGTATTTTATTTTACAAAAATGTATATGTCAAAGAGATTTGCTTCAAGCTTTAGTATTTTTCTCTTCTAACATTTAGAAATTCTGTAACCTAATAATTAGAAAAATTGCTGATCAACAGCATTTCGACATATTTGAACATTTAGTTTTACCCAAATAATTAGAAAAATACTTCTATTCATGTGGGAATTTTGGTATAATTTGAATGTATTCTACTGAGTTTTAATCATAAATTACTTTTAAATGCTATAAATGAAGACTAAGTATTATACTTTTAAATATATGTCTTCCTGTAGACAAGTTTTTGTGTATTCAACTTATTAGTAATGATAATCGTAAAGGATTTATCTTCAGGTCCATATATCATAGTTTTCCTTAATTTCAGTGTGAAAGGCCAACATCACATCTGGCCTGACAAGAAAAGAAAAGCGTGTACAATGATTTTATTGGTGATTCTATTTTTTAAATTGTGTTAGATGCAGCATAAAATCTTTCACACAGAACATCAAAATAACTTTAATCATTAAAATTTTAATGAAATAAAGTACTCCCAGAATGAAAACAGATCACATTTCCAACAAGCTGTGTTTATCTACCTGAAACATTTGCATCACTAGATTGAGTGGTTTTGCTAATCGATTTACATCTTCAAGTAGGCTATAGTTCCTTAAATATTTAGACAGCCTTAATGTACATCATGCTGGTTTTATTAATTTTAACCCCGAAGCCTCTTTACCAATTACCACTTAATGACTGTATTGCTTTACCTTTTCATAACTTTTGTTCTTTGGTAAGATATTAGGGGGCAGGGACATCAGGCTGAAATAAAAAAGCTAGATTAAAAGCCACTCTGAATGATTCACCATGCAGGACTTCACTTCTCTGACTCACCTGTCTGTTGCAAGCAAGCTTTCCTGTTTGGGTTTTGTTTTATTTTTCTTAATCCAGAGTCATATACTTTCTTTTTATCCTAAGAAAACAAAATTTTAATAAATCTTTCTGTTTGATGGAGTTTATTTTAGGCTTGATGTAACTTGATAAAAGCACATCAAAGTCCTTGAATCATCCTATATCTTTTGACTGATCAGCAAAAGAAAACGTTTAAGGCTTTTAGGAGCTTAGTAAGATCACTCAGTCAAAAAATGTAAGATATTATCCTGGTGAAACTTACCTAGTATTTTATTTTACAAAAATGTATATGTCAAAGAGATTTGCTTCAAGCTTTAAGCTATTTTTTTCTCTACTTCTAATATCTATCTAAAATGTGGACTATTTTAGAACACAAAATTAGATTTGTGAAATGTAACAAATAATACAAATGTATGAATAGACGTATATTTCATTTTAAAACTTCTAACTGTATATGGAACAGAGCTTTTAAATATAATTAATATGTTTATTTTATTTAAATATTTTCTGAAATAGTCATGAAGAAATAATTTTAATACAATATTAATCCATTTATATATATATTCATGGGTATAAAATTCTATACTATTATATTTTATAAACTGGCTCATTTAATATATTTATATATATTTTAGTGGTGTTTAATATACTTATATAAATATATCAATTTTATCTTTCTTTTTTATTTATTTATCTATGAGGTAAGATATGTGACATATATATAGCTATTTATACAAATTTATATTTAAGAACTATTTTAAATATTTCTTATATTTCTTATTTTATGGCAGTAGAGGAACAGTCTGAAATGGGAGAAGTTACAAACAGATCCATTCATACTTTTTTTTTTTAATCTTGATTTATCATTCACCTTAGTTGTGCTGTAAGGAGTCACTGTTTGGCATGGTCCTTCAGAATTGTGAGACAATTTGTTTGTTTTCAAATTGATTTATACTCATTGTTCCTTCTATCATTTCAGTTCCTTATGCTTGTTCTAGCTCGCTTTGTTTTGGGTGTTGGTTCTATTTAGCAGGCAACCAGCTCGATGAAGAAAGAATTTTATAAACATATGAGAAATCTACATTAGGTTTAATATTTAGTTCTTAATCCAGAGGCATATACTTTCTTTTTATCCTAAGAAAACAAAATTTTAATAAATCTTTCTGTTTGATGGAGTTTATTTTAGGCTTGATGTAACTTGATAAAAGCACATCAAAGTCCTTGAATCATCCTATATCTTTTGACTGATCAGCAAAAGAAAACGTTTAAGGCTTTTAGGAGCTTAGTAAGATCACTCAGTCAAAAAATGTAAGATATTATCCTGGTGAAACTTACCTAGTATTTTATTTTACAAAAATGTATATGTCAAAGAGATTTGCTTCAAGCTTTAAGCTATTTTTTTCTCTACTTCTAATATCTATCTAAAATGTGGACTATTTTAGAACACAAAATTAGATTTGTGAAATGTAACAAATAATACAAATGTATGAATAGACGTATATTTCATTTTAAAACTTCTAACTGTATATGGAACAGAGCTTTTAAATATAATTAATATGTTTATTTTATTTAAATATTTTCTGAAATAGTCATGAAGAAATAATTTTAATACAATATTAATCCATTTATATATATATTCATGGGTATAAAATTCTATACTATTATATTTTATAAACTGGCTCATTTAATATATTTATATATATTTTAGTGGTGTTTAATATACTTATATAAATATATCAATTTTATCTTTCTTTTTTATTTATTTATCTATGAGGTAAGATATGTGACATATATATAGCTATTTATACAAATTTATATTTAAGAACTATTTTAAATATTTCTTATATTTCTTATTTTATGGCAGTAGAGGAACAGTCTGAAATGGGAGAAGTTACAAACAGATCCATTCATACTTTTTTTTTTTAATCTTGATTTATCATTCACCTTAGTTGTGCTGTAAGGAGTCACTGTTTGGCATGGTCCTTCAGAATTGTGAGACAATTTGTTTGTTTTCAAATTGATTTATACTCATTGTTCCTTCTATCATTTCAGTTCCTTATGCTTGTTCTAGCTCGCTTTGTTTTGGGTGTTGGTTCTATTTAGCAGGCAACCAGCTCAAAATTAGATGAAGAAAGAATTTTATAAACAATATATGAGAAATCTACATTAGGTTTAATATTTAGTCCTTAAACTTCTAGAATACTTATTTAAGTCTTTACACTGTCTTTTAGAAATGAGAGGAAAAAAAGAAAAACATTGCATGTTGTCACTAATATGTATTATGTTTCCAATATACATCTTTTTAAATAGCTCTTAAATATAAACCTTACAGAAATATTCATATCAGAGCCTGACAGATAATAGATGCTAAAAATATCTGATGTATATATAAATAGATCAATTACTAAATTTTCTAATACTAGTTTTCAATTAATCTTGATCAGTTAACCACTGGGACAGCTTTCAAAGTTTTAATATGAGTAGACATGTTGCTAACATTTTCTCTTTCTAGTAATCTCGTCAGGACTTCTGTATTGTATTCTCCTCGTACTTAAGTTGTACACCAATCTCAGCCTGTTGAGGTTTCTGGTGTCACAAGGCATTCAGGACCCTTTCTAGTCTGTCTGAAACGACTTTTTTAAACCTTTCTTCCACCATTCCCCAGCATAGCACATGAACTCTTTTCATTCTTAAGAGAATAATCAACCAGCGTTTCCTCAAACATTTCTAATTTACTTTAAACTTTGCATCTTTGTTGCTATTGAAGCCATTATATTCTGGCTTCTTACGCAAATCATACTCAATTCTTTAAGCCCCAGATCAGACCCTTCCACTCCCAGGAAGTTTTCCCAGTCACAGTGGTCTCTTCTTTTCTCTGAATTTCTACACTATGTTATGGTGCGACTGTTCCTTTGTTAGGAGTTGTAATACATGTTTCTGTCTTTCTCTCTGGAGACACAAGCCCTGGATTCTTACAGAAAAGCTACTTCAGTATTTGTATATAAATGTTCAGTACATTTTAGGGAGTCAAAGAAGCCAATCGACTCTGCTGAGTATTAGCTCATAATCCAGCATATCTTTATTTACTGAAGTAGAGTGAGGAGCTGCTGTGTAAACTGCAGACACTACCGAGATTTGATCCTATCATTTGAAGCAGTGCGATTTCCAACCTGTTCATTCAAAACTTTGTTTCCCAAGTTCCTTATGCTTGTTCTAGCTCGCTTTGTTTTGGGTGTTGGTTCTATTTAGCAGGCAACCAGCTCAAAATTAGATGAAGAAAGAATTTTATAAACAATATATGAGAAATCTACATTAGGTTTAATATTTAGTCCTTAAACTTCTAGAATACTTATTTAAGTCTTTACACTGTCTTTTAGAAATGAGAGGAAAAAAAGAAAAACATTGCATGTTGTCACTAATATGTATTATGTTTCCAATATACATCTTTTTAAATAGCTCTTAAATATAAACCTTACAGAAATATTCATATCAGAGCCTGACAGATAATAGATGCTAAAAATATCTGATGTATATATAAATAGATCAATTACTAAATTTTCTAATACTAGTTTTCAATTAATCTTGATCAGTTAACCACTGGGACAGCTTTCAAAGTTTTAATATGAGTAGACATGTTGCTAACATTTTCTCTTTCTAGTAATCTCGTCAGGACTTCTGTATTGTATTCTCCTCGTACTTAAGTTGTACACCAATCTCAGCCTGTTGAGGTTTCTGGTGTCACAAGGCATTCAGGACCCTTTCTAGTCTGTCTGAAACGACTTTTTTAAACCTTTCTTCCACCATTCCCCAGCATAGCACATGAACTCTTTTCATTCTTAAGAGAATAATCAACCAGCGTTTCCTCAAACATTTCTAATTTACTTTAAACTTTGCATCTTTGTTGCTATTGAAGCCATTATATTCTGGCTTCTTACGCAAATCATACTCAATTCTTTAAGCCCCAGATCAGACCCTTCCACTCCCAGGAAGTTTTCCCAGTCACAGTGGTCTCTTCTTTTCTCTGAATTTCTACACTATGTTATGGTGCGACTGTTCCTTTGTTAGGAGTTGTAATACATGTTTCTGTCTTTCTCTCTGGAGACACAAGCCCTGGATTCTTACAGAAAAGCTACTTCAGTATTTGTATATAAATGTTCAGTACATTTTAGGGAGTCAAAGAAGCCAATCGACTCTGCTGAGTATTAGCTCATAATCCAGCATATCTTTATTTACTGAAGTAGAGTGAGGAGCTGCTGTGTAAAAACTGCAGACACTACCGAGATTTGATCCTATCATTTGAAGCAGTGCGATTTCCCCCCCAGCGTGTCAATCCTTTCCAGACCCACATCCATGACAAAGAAGAATCCTGAATTGTCATTTTGTGTCTTCAGATTTACAGGTAGCTGAACTCTGCTTGGTCCCAATTAACCTAAGATGTGAATATACATCATTATACCAGCGCTAAGCCACAAGCTGCTAGGTTAGTGTAAAATTAAAAAAAAATACATACCAAATGAAGTGCGTTTTGCATTCTATTTCCAGCTTTTACTTTTTTTTCTGAAAGGCAGATATCACCAATAAAAGTGCCATTATACTCTACATCTTGGCACCAAATATATATATATATATCAAGATTACGTTATGAAAATTTTAAAGTGCTTATTTTGAAAACTGACAGTCTTAATTTTTTTACAAGGATTTCAAGAGATCAATCATCTATTTTTATATTCTGGAATTCTGCTGTACACAGAGGACCTCATTGCTTGAACTTTCCTTCCCTTTATTCTGGCATTTTTATAAAATATTCATAAGAAATTGTTGACTATAGAACTATGGCAATTCTCTTGAGTGATCCTGGGAGTTTTTCAGTCAATGAGCTCCATGCGGCTCTGGCAGTATGAGCCACGCTCCATAAATCAGACTAAAACCATTTTATACTGCTTTTAAAATTACTGCTATCAACAAAACCCATGAGCCTGAATTTACTTTTTATCTAATGCATGAAGCCATTATATTCTGCCAAATCATACTCAATTCTTTAAGCCCCAGATCAGACCCTTCCACTCCCAGGAAGTTTTCCCAGTCACAGTGGTCTCTTCTTTTCTCTGAATTTCTACACTATGTTATGGTGCGACTGTTCCTTTGTTAGGAGTTGTAATACATGTTTCTGTCTTTCTCTCTGGAGACACAAGCCCTGGATTCTTACAGAAAAGCTACTTCAGTATTTGTATATAAATGTTCAGTACATTTTAGGGAGTCAAAGAAGCCAATCGACTCTGCTGAGTATTAGCTCATAATCCAGCATATCTTTATTTACTGAAGTAGAGTGAGGAGCTGCTGTGTAAAAACTGCAGACACTACCGAGATTTGATCCTATCATTTGAAGCAGTGCGATTTCCCCCCCAGCGTGTCAATCCTTTCCAGACCCACATCCATGACAAAGAAGAATCCTGAATTGTCATTTTGTGTCTTCAGATTTACAGGTAGCTGAACTCTGCTTGGTCCCAATTAACCTAAGATGTGAATATACATCATTATACCAGCGCTAAGCCACAAGCTGCTAGGTTAGTGTAAAATTTAAAAAAAATACATACCAAATGAAGTGCGTTTTGCATTCTATTTCCAGCTTTTACTTTTTTTTCTGAAAGGCAGATATCACCAATAAAAGTGCCATTATACTCTACATCTTGGCACCAAATATATATATATATATCAAGATTACGTTATAAAAATTTTAAAGTGCTTATTTTGAAAACTGACAGTCTTAATTTTTTTACAAGGATTTCAAGAGATCAATCATCTATTTTTATATTCTGGAATTCTGCTGTACACAGAGGACCTCATTGCTTGAACTTTCCTTCCCTTTATTCTGGCATTTTTATAAAATATTCATAAGAAATTGTTGACTATAGAACTATGGCAATTCTCTTGAGTGATCCTGGGAGTTTTTCAGTCAATGAGCTCCATGCGGCTCTGGCAGTATGAGCCACGCTCCATAAATCAGACTAAAACCATTTTATACTGCTTTTAAAATTACTGCTATCAACAAAACCCATGAGCCTGAATTACTTAATCTATGCAGATGTTGTTAACTGCATTAATTATTTAATTCTGACAATAAAACTGCAGTTTCATTTGCCTTAATACAGACCATTCACACTACTAATTCTTGAAAGGGCATTTAACCACATGACCACTAGATGGGAGTAGACAACTTTTTAAGCTGCATAAAGCAGGTATGAAAATGGCAGTTGCTAAACTTAGCTATAAGGTAATTCTAGGTTACAATATTGCATTTCTAACCAAAGCTCATGAAATACCTTTTGTTAACTAGTGTAGGTTACATTAAAATTGAATTACTTTCCTGAAGAACCGAATTGATTCAAAGTAACTTTTTTCTTTATTGCCAGCGGAGTCTTCCTTATGATTTCATGAGGAATAAATTATACAGAAACTTTTTCTATCCTTCTATTGACATGAAAACCAATTTTACATACCAGTTAGATAGCCACTAGCTTATGAATTAAGTGATGCCATTTGAAATAGCATTGTATTTTTTAATAATCATATTAACTAGAAATTAACAAAAAGGAATTGCATGGGTTATTATCCTCTTTAGACTGCTGGTTAATTGATTACCTCTTACACATGTGTTGAATATTAAGTTTCCTCAATCAGACGTGTGCATGAAGCAAAATGAATTTTTTTTTTTTTCACCAGGACATAGTGAGCTGTGGCAGGTCAATGAAATTATAATTGGTTCTAATTAGCACTCTTCAAGCTGTTAATTTTTTTTTTTTTTTTTAACCTGCATGTAAATCACACAAGAAAAAAGGTAAAACCTAGCTTAGGAAAACACAAAGTTGCCCCAAATGCTTGCATCTTTCAATTTGAGTGAATATCTCCAAAGCTTAGATTCTTGATTCTTCGTTTTTTTCCTTTTTTTTTTTTTTTCCCTCGTTGGTATGTCTTTTTGGTGATATCTAGGGAAAAAAGTTCATGTTAAATTGCAATCTTTTTTCCAAGAAAAAGCACATAAGGATGTCATGGTAACAGTCATGCTCTTTCTGTTATTTTGTTATTATTTACAGCTACACAGGGAGCGAGGTCATTAACTGGAGGCAAATGTCACATTTTATGCATAAGCTTTGAGCTTTCTTACTTTGCTTTGTTTCACGGAATACTGGAAATCTCTCTGATACTAGCTCCAGTTGTCTACACTGAGACCTTCCACACAAGATGAACATGAAACTGATTATGTTCTTCGTACAGTGCAACATGACATACAAAATTCAGATATCTACTTCTCTTACACATGTCAAATATAAAAAAAATAGATGCATGGTCTGACTGTCTAATAAATTGAAATCTCTATGACTTTTTTTCTGTACACTAAGGTTCACCTCTGTTTTTAAATGTGAATGTTTCAATGTCAAAACTTTGCAAAATGTCTGAATAGATATGTGAATTGGAGCTGTTCTTTCAAGTTTATTTTCTCCATAATTCCAATACACTTTTAGCAATCCCTTTTCAGTCACTGTTTGTTTTATATTATGTGTTTTAGTTTATTTCAATTGTTTCATATAGATTTCATCACAAATTTAGTTTCTAATAATATCTTATTTGATTAAAAAATTATTCATAAATTTAATTTTACTCTAGGTTTCTTCCATTTCATTCAATAATCACACATTTCCAATTTCAATTTTACATAACAGTTATTTTAATAAATTTACACTAAATCTGCAAAATACTTGCATTTGCAACAAATGCTAATGTTTGCCCCAATGTTAGTATTTTTTCTTAGATTTTACACATTTCTTAGTATTTCACATTTAGATTTTACACATTTCTTAGTATTACACATTTTAAACTATAGGAAAAATGCTTGTATAATATGTAAAAACCTGCCTTTATGGCAATTGTGGAAACAAATAATCTTTGTACCAACTATCAAAATTTGTCTGTTACTGCCTTAAATAACAATAATAAGTCTGCCAAATGATGAGAAAGACAATGTAGTCTTTGTAGTTTAAGACGCAAAATAAGATTTTTAGAAAAAAATTATCATCAGATTTCAATGTCTCTAGTGTTCTACCAAAGAAAGTAATCATGTAAATGATATAAAAATACATAATAAATCAGCTTAGACTACCAAATATATGATTCCATTTTTTATATGGCTTTTAAAACCTGATAAATTTGTTTCAGAAAAACAAATATAACATCATGAGACAAGCTAGAATAACATGTGAATTCCAAAACAGATCTTATTTAATTTGCTTGTCTATATAATCTTAATGACATACTGGCTAGAGGAAATTTTAAATTATAACTTAGAAACTTCAATTGAATAACTAGAAAGGGACAGATTGACACTGAGACCTTCCACACAAGATGAACATGAAACTGATTATGTTCTTCGTACAGTGCAACATGACATACAAAATTCAGATATCTACTTCTCTTACACATGTCAAATATAAAAAAAATAGATGCATGGTCTGACTGTCTAATAAATTGAAATCTCTATGACTTTTTTTCTGTACACTAAGGTTCACCTCTGTTTTTAAATGTGAATGTTTCAATGTCAAAACTTTGCAAAATGTCTGAATAGATATGTGAATTGGAGCTGTTCTTTCAAGTTTATTTTCTCCATAATTCCAATACACTTTTAGCAATCCCTTTTCAGTCACTGTTTGTTTTATATTATGTGTTTTAGTTTATTTCCAATTGTTTCATATAGATTTCATCACAAATTTAGTTTCTAATAATATCTTATTTGATTAAAAAATTATTCATAAATTTAATTTTACTCTAGGTTTCTTCCATTTCATTCAATAATCACACATTTCCAATTTCAATTTTACATAACAGTTATTTTAATAAATTTACACTAAATCTGCAAAATACTTGCATTTGCAACAAATGCTAATGTTTGCCCCAATGTTAGTATTTTTTCTTAGATTTTACACATTTCTTAGTATTTCACATTTAGATTTTACACATTTCTTAGTATTACACATTTTAAACTATAGGAAAAATGCTTGTATAATATGTAAAAACCTGCCTTTATGGCAATTGTGGAAACAAATAATCTTTGTACCAACTATCAAAATTTGTCTGTTACTGCCTTAAATAACAATAATAAGTCTGCCAAATGATGAGAAAGACAATGTAGTCTTTGTAGTTTAAGACGCAAAATAAGATTTTTAGAAAAAAATTATCATCAGATTTCAATGTCTCTAGTGTTCTACCAAAGAAAGTAATCATGTAAATGATATAAAAATACATAATAAATCAGCTTAGACTACCAAATATATGATTCCATTTTTTATATGGCTTTTAAAACCTGATAAATTTGTTTCAGAAAAACAAATATAACATCATGAGACAAGCTAGAATAACATGTGAATTCCAAAACAGATCTTATTTAATTTGCTTGTCTATATAATCTTAATGACATACTGGCTAGAGGAAATTTTAAATTATAACTTATAAACTTCAATTGAATAACTAGAAAGGGACAGATTGCTATAAAATGATAATTTCTCCTTCTTAGCCTTTTCTTTTTTTACTAAAATTAAAACAATAAAAGATTTCAGTAAAGTTTTATTCATGTAAATTTTCAATCTTGACATTTAAATTAATAATTTAATTTAATAAATTATTTGAGTATCAGTAAAAATCGAATTTGTTTACAGTTTCCTAATCATTTGTTGAAAGAAATTTTGTCAAGGTCTTTATAATTGAACAGGAGGAACTTATTGTGGATTACCATCTATTAGTACTATCTCTCTATATATTACTACTCTATACTATCTATTTCATTATCTTGTGTAGGATCTTATATGCTATTAAAATCTTTATTGATGGTAGCATGCTTTTTCCCCACATATAGCAGTCTATATTTTCCAAATAATTGATTTTTGTTATTATTTCTTAATTGCAATACGTTAATCAGACAGATATATTTTAACATGGCTGAAATTAACAGAATATATATTTTAATTTCTATAGTTTTTTGCATTTATGTAAAAATTGAGATGTCTTAATAGAAATCCTCTATTCATGTGTTTTAATTCATAACCCTGTAGTCAATCATAAGTATGACAGAAAACACCAAATTGACCCTGCTGGGGACAACTGAGCCAGGCTACACAGACCTTGGCTCTAGTTTTGTTATTTTCAAAAATGTCCAGCTTAGAAAAATGTCCTAATCCTGGAGACCACAAGACATCTTCAGTTTAAATATGTAAATCGCAAATACAGCCAAGTAATACACGTATGTACAAAATATAAGGGGAAAGAAGAAAGTAGATATGAGATCTTATGGAATTTTTGCTAAGACGCAAAATAAGATTTTTAGAAAAAATTATCATCAGATTTCAATGTCTCTAGTGTTCTACCAAAGAAAGTAATCATGTAAATGATATAAAAATACATAATAAATCAGCTTAGACTACCAAATATATGATTCCATTTTTTATATGGCTTTTAAAACCTGATAAATTTGTTTCAGAAAAACAAATATAACATCATGAGACAAGCTAGAATAACATGTGAATTCCAAAACAGATCTTATTTAATTTGCTTGTCTATATAATCTTAATGACATACTGGCTAGAGGAAATTTTAAATTATAACTTATAAACTTCAATTGAATAACTAGAAAGGGACAGATTGCTATAAAATGATAATTTCTCCTTCTTAGCCTTTTCTTTTTTTACTAAAATTAAAACAATAAAAGATTTCAGTAAAGTTTTATTCATGTAAATTTTCAATCTTGACATTTAAATTAATAATTTAATTTAATAAATTATTTGAGTATCAGTAAAAATCGAATTTGTTTACAGTTTCCTAATCATTTGTTGAAAGAAATTTTGTCAAGGTCTTTATAATTGAACAGGAGGAACTTATTGTGGATTACCATCTATTAGTACTATCTCTCTATATATTACTACTCTATACTATCTATTTCATTATCTTGTGTAGGATCTTATATGCTATTAAAATCTTTATTGATGGTAGCATGCTTTTTCCCCACATATAGCAGTCTATATTTTCCAAATAATTGATTTTTGTTATTATTTCTTAATTGCAATACGTTAATCAGACAGATATATTTTAACATGGCTGAAATTAACAGAATATATATTTTAATTTCTATAGTTTTTTGCATTTATGTAAAAATTGAGATGTCTTAATAGAAATCCTCTATTCATGTGTTTTAATTCATAACCCTGTAGTCAATCATAAGTATGACAGAAAACACCAAATTGACCCTGCTGGGGACAACTGAGCCAGGCTACACAGACCTTGGCTCTAGTTTTGTTATTTTCAAAAATGTCCAGCTTAGAAAAATGTCCTAATCCTGGAGACCACAAGACATCTTCAGTTTAAATATGTAAATCGCAAATACAGCCAAGTAATACACGTATGTACAAAATATAAGGGGAAAGAAGAAAGTAGATATGAGATCTTATGGAATTTTTGCTCTTAATTTATTTACATTTTGTTTTCTTGAATAAATTTAAATTTGTTATTGCCTGGGAACAGATCAAATACTTAAGCCACAGGCAGGAGATTCAGCTCCACCCTTTACCTGCTGTGAAACCATCTGCAATCTCCTTAATCTTCTGAATACCTCAGTTTCTCCATTTATCAAGTGACAAGAGAACACCACCTGCCCTCTGTGCCTTTTTTTTATATAATTACAGAAATTTTGGAATTAATGAAATCAGTTTTGCAAAAACACATTGAGCCCTGAGGAGGTGGAGAGGGTGATCTCCTGAGGAAGTATAACATGATAGCAAAGAAAGTGCCTTTTAACAAAGATACTGCAAATTCTTGTGAGAGGTTAACAGTACAACTAGTGTGTGTTCAAAGAAATCAGCATTTTAAAGCATTCGACTTTTCTGCACACAAACTGGAGCTCTGGGTTTGTCAGTTAATGCTGTCTGAGGATTATACAAATTCAATAAATAAATAGCCTAATTGCTCTAATTATTTTTGGCTAAAGTTTAAAATGAATGTTGATTTTTATGCAAATCATTGGCAAAATTATATGTCAGGATGTAGAATAAACATTGTATTTTGCTGTTGGTGGTGATGGTAGCAGCTGTTATATTCTATTTTGCCACTTGTGTTTAATTATTGTTACAGTGTATCAGTTTAGGAACTTGTATAGAGCTAAAAATTGACCTACAAGGATTCCTACAGGGCATTTTAAAAAATAGGAAATTCATATAAAGTCAGATTTTTCAAAATGGAGTAATGAACAAATATATACTGCAACTGTAACTACTAAAACTGATTCTTCAATTAATGCAATACATCAAATATACATAGCCATAAAGAATATCACATAAGGAAAAAACACATGTTGGCTTTACTAGCCATTTCATTTTACCCACTTAAGGTATAATCTCAAACCTTACTGTGTTAAACAAACAATAAATAGTCAAAAAAAAAAGATTGTCTCTTCCCTCCAAAATGAAATATACACATAATGTTTCATAACTCAAACATTTAAACAAATGCATATTATGTAATATATTCAATAGTCACAATAAAGATATATCACAGGAAAATTGTATTCAGATTACAGAGGTGAGTGTGAATGAAAGCATGGAACATATTACAAAAATCAAAGAGGACCAGGGTGAAATAAAGCTGTGGCTTCAACTTTTGCAAAGAATGTAGAGCAAACCTCTCTAAAAAACTTTATGTGATTTGGGGATTTTCCAAGCTTTCTTTACATAAACTACCTTTTAATTCCAGAATAATCAGCCAGAGGGAATGGTTTTATAGTCAACACAAAAGGTTTGAAATCGTTGGACTTTCTGCAACCGCAGGTTCAAACCCCAGTGGTGCTCCATTCTACTGTGGTGGCTGAATTAAGTACCACGCACGTGTATACACATGTGTAAGGGGACTTTTTACACATGTAACGTCCTAAATGAGAGCATTGCTTGCACCGTGTGAAGATCCCAGTGCAGTTTTCCTAAGAACAGAGTGTGTGGCTCATGAATGACTGCAGCTTCTGGGAATCTTGCCAAAAACCTAGGGCAACTGAGAATGTGGCTTTGCTCTTAAAGGAGATTAAACTCCCTATTTAAAAGCTCCCTGTACTCCACCATTGTGAGGGTTACACTCATTATTTTTTCCATGTTAGATGGTGAGTTAATACACATGCCTAAAACGCAATATCTTAATTCTCCTCTCCCCTCCCTGTCCGACCGAGTTGGTAGACATGCTACATGCAGCATTCAAGGTTATTGATTTTCAACAGCACTCACAAAATGCTATTACAAGGGAAATATTGTATGCACTGGATGGATAACCACGAAAAAAGGTGAAAAGTGACCCACAGCTGTTAGCTCAGTAAGAATATAAAAATAAATGCGTTTTAAAAGTTAAGGTAATAAGGTCAAATTCCCTGTGAATCATTGACTTTCATATTTTCTAACTATGGTCTCTGGTCATGCAACAAAATATCACCATTTGTTGCATGATTAGGTAGGAAAATATGAAGGAATTAACACTTAATGCCTTTTTAAAGTTTATCTCCTAATGTGCCTTGGTCAGTATAGCTTTATTTTTATTTTATGAGGAACTAGATAAACAATAAATACCTCTCATCAGCATACCTCCTATTTAGTATTGGTCATTATAGTCCATGTGTATTTAGGAGATGCTTGTTTTCAAAGAACACTTGATGCTTCTGAAATTATTCAGTAATAGAGAATGTGAGATGGAGCATGAGGAAGAAAAAAAAAGTTTTTACTGTTACTGCTTTCCATTAAGAAAACATCTTCATTCTTTAAACACATCACTGATGTTATTTAATCACAATGAAATATTACATATGTTTAACATGGAATAAATATGATACAGGTTTCCAATGTCTTTTTTTCTACTCTTTAAATAAAAATTTCTATATCATTCCTCTATAAATAATCCAACAGCATCTCAATTCGTTGGCCTAAAACCCCAGTGGTGCTCCACTGTGGTGGCTGAATTAAGTACCACGCACGTGTATACACATGTGTAAGGGACTTTTACACATGTAACGTCCTAAATGAGAGCATTGCTTGCACCGTGTGAAGATCCCAGTGCAGTTTTCCTAAGAACAGAGTGTGTGGCTCATGAATGACTGCAGCTTCTGGGAATCTTGCCAAAAACCTAGGGCAACTGAGAATGTGGCTTTGCTCTTAAAGGAGATTAAACTCCCTATTTAAAAGCTCCCTGTACTCCACCATTGTGAGGGTTACACTCATTATTTTTTCCATGTTAGATGGTGAGTTAATACACATGCCTAAAACGCAATATCTTAATTCTCCTCTCCCCTCCCTGTCCGACCGAGTTGGTAGACATGCTACATGCAGCATTCAAGGTTATTGATTTTCAACAGCACTCACAAAATGCTATTACAAGGGAAATATTGTATGCACTGGATGGATAACCACGAAAAAAGGTGAAAAGTGACCCACAGCTGTTAGCTCAGTAAGAATATAAAAATAAATGCGTTTTAAAAGTTAAGGTAATAAGGTCAAATTCCCTGTGAATCATTGACTTTCATATTTTCTAACTATGGTCTCTGGTCATGCAACAAAATATCACCATTTGTTGCATGATTAGGTAGGAAAATATGAAGGAATTAACACTTAATGCCTTTTTAAAGTTTATCTCCTAATGTGCCTTGGTCAGTATAGCTTTATTTTTATTTTATGAGGAACTAGATAAACAATAAATACCTCTCATCAGCATACCTCCTATTTAGTATTGGTCATTATAGTCCATGTGTATTTAGGAGATGCTTGTTTTCAAAGAACACTTGATGCTTCTGAAATTATTCAGTAATAGAGAATGTGAGATGGAGCATGAGGAAGAAAAAAAAAGTTTTTACTGTTACTGCTTTCCATTAAGAAAACATCTTCATTCTTTAAACACATCACTGATGTTATTTAATCACAATGAAATATTACATATGTTTAACATGGAATAAATATGATACAGGTTTCCAATGTCTTTTTTTCTACTCTTTAAATAAAAATTTCTATATCATTCCTCTATAAATAATCCAACAGCATCTCAATTTGTAGAAGCCATGTGATCAATTGACAAAATATATTTAAATACTCTGAAAAATATAAGGCACTATGAAAGTGTATGGTATTATTATTTTCTAATCTTAGGACTTGTGTTAAAATTAACAGTTTTTTATAGTACTAAAGGAAGTTACAGATAAAATATTAATTACAAGTATTCCAAATGTATCATTAAGTTGCAAAACAAATTACAATAAATACAATTAGACTAAGTTTAGCATTGGAGTTGTTACTAAGAACCAGTGCTGCAGTTGGTTTTTCAGTATGATCATGTTTTGTTTTTGTTTTTTTTTTCCATTCTTGGACATAGAATATTAGAAATTGGAATGTTTTATTTTATCATTAAAAAAAATGGAGTTTGTTGTAGTTGCAAGACTAATAGCACTGAATGTGACAGACAGGGTGTCCATTTCTGCTTGCCCTTTCATTTATACGCAAAAGGTTGAGGATATAATTATTTGCAGATGGCATAATTATCTATACAGAAAAAAACCAAAATATATAAATAAGCCATGATTTCTGACAAAAGATTTTACTAAGTCTGTTCTATTATAAATCTTAATACAAAACTAAGTTGAATTTCTATACAACAGTAGCAACCACCAAAAATTCCTGTTAGACATTGTAATTTTAAAAGTATGTCACTTGTAGTATATAGAAATAAAGTACCTCGGAGAATATTAACATGCTATTTATGAAGAAAGTAAAAAAAGACATTAAAGAAGATTAAGAAATTGGGGCGTAGTACTAGGTTCATAAACAGGAAGATTCTATTACAAGTAAGTGTCATTGCTCTTCAAAATGATTTATAGATTTTGTATCAAAATCCCTACAGTTTATTTTGTGGATCTTGTGCAGACTCTAAAGTTTATATGTGACAGAAAATAACAAAACTTTCCAAGACATACTGTGGATAACAAGGAAATAGAAATTGTTTCATGAGATATCAGAAATTATCATAGTCTTATGGTAAATGGGACAGTGGTCCTGGTGTGTAAACTAAGGAGACATCAAAAAGTAGAATATAAAACAATCCAGAGATATATAGATTTTTGATTTATCATAAAGCTATATTTGGTAATTCATGAATTGATAAACTTTTAAATAAATGATGCTTTATATGATTGACTATGTTCACTTTGCTTTATTTTATACTACACAAAAAAGTCATTTACAGGTAGATTTAAAAATTTTAATGCAAAAGGAAAACCATTAAACTTTTAGAAGACAAAATCATTGAATATTTTCAGACTTCAATAGAAAATAACATTACGAATCAAACAGCAAAAGTAAAATAGGGATTAATTTGACAATACTAATATTTAAATTGTCTATTACTTAAAATAGAAACTAAAATGACAAAGTAGAAACAGAAAGAATATTTACAACATATATACCCAGCTCCCCCAAATCATGATGAGTAAAGAATATGACTATTTAAAAGATAAATAGTCAAAAATCCTGGATAATTATATGAAAAAGTGATCCATGGACATACAGATATACTAGAACTATTTAAAAGTCTGGGAAATACAATTTAGAACTAATGAAATATCACTTTTCACTCAGGACCTTTGCAAAATATATTTTTAAAGTTTTGACAATAGGAAGCAAAAATGAAGCTATGGAAAAACTGGATGCTGTTATACTGCTGGTGAGTTTTCAGTTAGTAAAACTGATTTTAGAAAAAAACATTGTCATGATCTCATAATGCAGAGGATCACTATACTGATGACACAGCAAATACTTTCTCTGGCGTTCACCCTAGAGGAAGATGTGTACCTGGAGACATGCAGCAGAATGTCCATGGAAGCACTATTTTCATCAGCCAAAAATAGGAAACAAATCAATTGTCCCATCAGCAGTAGCACCCATAAATAAATGATGATGTATGAAGGAATTCTATACATCAGTAAAAATGAATAATTGACAGCTATGAAAAATAACATGGTTGAATCCCAGGAATGAAATATAAGGAAACTAAAAATAAACTGCAAACAAATATATAGATTTTCTTCTATTTATACAAATTTATAAAATAAGAAAATCTGAAGAAAATTTATTAAAGGTGAAATATCATTTTAGTAGAATAATAAATAAAAGCAAGGAAATGATAGGCATGAAACTCAGGAAATAATTCATAATTCTTTAAAAGATGGGATGGGAAAAAATCGAGTAAGATATTTTAAAGCAATGAAAATATGTATTTCACTCATTACACAGCTTGGTTATAAAGGGCATTACAGTATATGATTAAATATGTTTTTTCTAAATATGTATATGTAAACATATATGAATGTAAATAATATTCTGCATCTTTCATTATTTAACAAAGTCCTTCATGCTCCATGATAAAAATTATATGCCATAAAATTATTTTTTTTAATTATTATTTTTTTAATTAATCTGTCATCACTCTAATCAATCCAGATCATTTGTATTTGCACAACACTGCAACTACATTCTGTACTTGGACAACATTCTGAGTACATTCTAGGCTTATTTTCCTGACATGTAAACTGAAACAGAGACATTGGACTTTCCTGATACATAAGACGAAGTTATAATATATGCATGATATTCATAGCTTAGACTTTCTTAAATACAGGACTCACAAACAAATTTGCCTCAGCACTAAGCTTTAAAAAATGTATTGCCTGAACAAATGTCTCCTAAATTAATGGTGTGGAACTGGAGAAGTCTTTTGACAATGTTTAACTTCACTCTGAATATTTTCCTTATTTCTAGCTTAAAGGCCTCACTGACCCTTTGAGCAGTCAAATTTTGGCCACCAAATAAAAATTTTATAGTAAATTTTTATATATTTATCCTCTATTTTGCATTTTTCCTGTGCTTATTTACATTTTATTTCCAGAAATTAATTTACTTTACTTATGTTTCCTACTCCATATATGCATACATAAACTATTATAATCTGGGGGTTTCCCTTGTGGCTCAGTGGATAAGAACCCGTCTGCCAATGCAGGAGACACAGGTTCAAGCCCTGATCCGGGAAGATCCCACATACCACAGAGCAGCTAAACCCACACATCAACAAAGACTCAGCACAGTCAAATAAATAAATACAAGTTAAAAAAAAAAAAAAAAAAAAAAAAACCTATTATAATCTGAATGAAGCAAGATATAAATAAATCTCTTTAAAATTTTTAAAGTATTTAAATCTTGCAACTCTTTTATCAGTGAAATATCAGAATATGAATTTTTGAGGATGTTCTCCTATATAAATGATAATGACAAAAATCATACCAGTTTCAATTTTGAATAATCCAGGATATGGCCAAAATGTTTAAGCCATTTTTAAAAATTATATGACAAAAAACTACATATAAACATATTACACATATTTTCTTTTAAGAGACAAATGTCAAGAATCCATATTTGAAATATAAGGAACAGTAACCTAACACATGTAGCATGTCCACTACGGCAAATAAGAAAAAAGAAATAAAGATACTTAGAACTCGTTTATTTACTTGCTGAATCATGTCTGACTCTTTTGTGACCCCACAGATTATACCCCACCAGGCTCTTCTGTCCATTGAATTTCCCAGGCAAGAATACTGGAGTGGGTTGTCGTCTCCTTTTTGAGGGGATCTTCCTGACCCACGGATCAAGCTTGTGTCTCCTATACTAGTAGCCAGATTCTTTACCACTGATTCACCAGGAAAACCCTAGAACCCTTTAGATATGAACAAAAACCTATATACCTAGTTATCTTAAAAAAAAAAAAAAAAAAACTTGTGAGTTGTCTTTTCAAGCAGGGTTAAAGTTTTGACTGGAGCCTCAAATCACTTTTCTAAATACTAAGCAAATGTCTCCTAAACAGTTTTAAAACTGAACAGTTGTGTAAGCCATTCAAATGTATCAACATGTTTGCAAAGGAAAGCACAATCAGCTTCACAATGTTTGGCATCAGGTGGAGAGTGAATTTCAGCATGGGTCTGTCCTTTCTTTAGTGGTCATCAGGAAAGTGCTACTTACTCCTCTTGTCTCAGTTATGGAAGGAGTTATCTACAAAGGACTTCAGTGCAGCGTTGCCAGTATAGTGGTGAGCACAGGTGCCTTTAAAGGACTCAGTATTCACTATTGTGATCAAGAAAGTGAGCAACTAACTTTATATATAGTTAAGAACTGTACTTCCCATATCAGATCATCACATTTTCACCAATAATATGACAAAGCAGAACTATACCATAGCCAAAAATACCTGGAATGGATCTTAATTTGCAATTTCCCAAGCATTTCTATAATGTTTTGGCATTTAGTTTTGCAGTATTTTCAATACTATAGCTTTTTTTTCCTCTCTTTTTTCCTTCTTTTTCATTATTTTCTTTTTTTTCTTAATGTCATTTTTATTGGTGACATCCCCTATTATAATACCTTGTCATACATGTTCCACTCTAAATCAAAAGCTATTTTAAGTGTACATACCTTTACTAATACTAATGAATGATATCAACAAAAGATTGGTGATTTTCTAATTATCTTTTCCAGGTTTAAAGATTTTCTTAGTTAATTCTAGTCTTATAATTTTCTTCCTAACTATTTCACAAAATAACTGAATCTTTATTAAACCATATAGAAAAATAACAGATTCAAGACTGACCTTCATCAAATGGCTATGAAGGTTTTAGAAGTAAACACAGTGCTTCTAATTGGAAATTTTCTAGTCCAAACAATCTCAAGTGTCATCTGCTTATCTTGTCTTCATCCTCTCTGGAGTTATTATACCAGTCAAAGGTAGTTGATTAAAAAATATATACATATATATGTGTGTGTATATATACACACACACACACACACACACTCTTTGGGTGCTGTTCTTTTCTCAGTAGTACATTATTTATTTATTGAAAATATAGATATCCTAGATATTCTTTTAACTTTCAAGAATGTATGAGTATAGAAATATTCTGACCTCATTTAGCTTTCATTTTATTGGAGGGAAAAATTAATTGCTTTTCATGTGCTAGACAGTTGGCATTTTACACACAAGAACACATTCAATTCTCAAATCTAATCTGAGAGTTTGATATTATATCCCCATTTATTTAGCTAATAAGTATTTCTTGCCTTTTGCATGTCATACACAGCTGCTGCCCTTATTTCACTTACAATGTAGTGCAAGAGGTATATATTAAACAAAATTCACAAAAACAAATAATGAATGTGGGATTTATCTTAGACATGGAAGATTTTCTTGAAAATGTCTTAATTGAGATGAAAACTGATTAAATAATAGAAGCTAAGCAGAAGCTATGTGAAGCTTTCCAGAGAGAGGGCACAGTGTGTGGAATAGCTCTATTCTTCAAATATTATTTCCAGAATGAAAGATACTATTTCATGGTCAGTAGGTATTTCATATTTTTTTTTTCAAAATGAAGCAGTATGTGATAATCAAGTCTTTTTTAGTTAACAAATGATGCAGAGTATGGATGGGTTGGAAGCATATTTATTGTTACAAGAAAATATTTGGTTTGGGCCATGTGAACAACCCAACCATTTGTTTAAGTTGAAAACATTTGTTTCAGAAGAAAATTTGGCTTTCATAGTTGTATGCAAGTTTCTAAATTGGTTTCCAATTGTAGTGAAGTAAGCATTTGGTTGGTGGCAGTTAGGACAGCCAAATGAGGTCCGAGGCCTCTTATTGTGTTTTTATTGGTTGTGTGATTAATGATTTGTCACATAGTCATGCAATTAGAATCATTTAAAGGAAAATAAAAATTTACAGAAACTCACAGGATGTTAAGAAGGTCACCATTTTAACAAAAGACTTCTTTCCTAAGAAAGAATAGAATATACATATATATATATATATATAGAGAGAGAGAGAGAGAGAGACAGAAAGAGAGAGAGATTCTTACTCAGGATCCCAACTGAATGCATGTTTTAAGTTTTTAACTTTAATAAAATGAAAATAAAGTTGCCAAAGATGGTGAGTATATAAAAACCATGTTGACCAGAATATTAAAATCAAATATGTCGTAAGAAATTTATTCAAACAAACTTGCTAAAACAAAATCAATACAGAAATCAAATTCTGTCTTAAACAGAACCTGGATTTTAAAAGATGATATACTCAAGGATAAATTATATTCTACAAGCAAGAAATGTAAAATGAAACTAGGAATACATACCAAATGCAATCTTTAGTGTCAGAAACACCACAAATTACTGGAGTATCTACCAAGTAGTGAACCAATAATCCATTTTTGCTGATTTCTTGCCTTTTGCATGTCATACACAGCTGCTGCCCTTATTTCACTTACAATGTAGTGCAAGAGGTATATATTAAACAAAATTCACAAAAACAAATAATGAATGTGGGATTTATCTTAGACATGGAAGATTTTCTTGAAAATGTCTTAATTGAGATGAAAACTGATTAAATAATAGAAGCTAAGCAGAAGCTATGTGAAGCTTTCCAGAGAGAGGGCACAGTGTGTGGAATAGCTCTATTCTTCAAATATTATTTCCAGAATGAAAGATACTATTTCATGGTCAGTAGGTATTTCATATTTTTTTTTTCAAAATGAAGCAGTATGTGATAATCAAGTCTTTTTTAGTTAACAAATGATGCAGAGTATGGATGGGTTGGAAGCATATTTATTGTTACAAGAAAATATTTGGTTTGGGCCATGTGAACAACCCAACCATTTGTTTAAGTTGAAAACATTTGTTTCAGAAGAAAATTTGGCTTTCATAGTTGTATGCAAGTTTCTAAATTGGTTTCCAATTGTAGTGAAGTAAGCATTTGGTTGGTGGCAGTTAGGACAGCCAAATGAGGTCCGAGGCCTCTTATTGTGTTTTTATTGGTTGTGTGATTAATGATTTGTCACATAGTCATGCAATTAGAATCATTTAAAGGAAAATAAAAATTTACAGAAACTCACAGGATGTTAAGAAGGTCACCATTTTAACAAAAGACTTCTTTCCTAAGAAAGAATAGAATATACATATATATATATATATAGAGAGAGAGAGAGAGACAGAAAGAGAGAGAGATTCTTACTCAGGATCCCAAATGAATGCATGTTTTAAGTTTTTAACTTTAATAAAATGAAAATAAAGTTGCCAAAGATGGTGAGTATATAAAAACCATGTTGACCAGAATATTAAAATCAAATATGTCGTAAGAAATTTATTCAAACAAACTTGCTAAAACAAAATCAATACAGAAATCAAATTCTGTCTTAAACAGAACCTGGATTTTAAAAGATGATATACTCAAGGATAAATTATATTCTACAAGCAAGAAATGTAAAATGAAACTAGGAATACATACCAAATGCAATCTTTAGTGTCAGAAACACCACAAATTACTGGAGTATCTACCAAGTAGTGAACCAATTCACCTAATTATAAAGAAACAATATATTCTGAAAGCTAAACAAAAAACATTTTAAAAATCCTTGAAAGAAACATAATTTTAAAACAAGCTCTCTATCATATGCTCTATCAGAAAGCAGTCATGTTATATTTTAATTTTTTCACAGTTATATGGAAAAGAGATAATATGAATTTTATAAATCAATGAAAAAAATAATAAAATCTAGATGATACACTGACCATGGATTCTAGAACTTAAAACTTAGTGTTTTATTTTATAAAATGTGAATAACTTTATTTAGTTCCATGGTGATATTAACAGTATTAATTCCAGTTCAATTGTTTTTCACTTTAATGTTGACTTTTATAGTATCATATCATTTGATCCCTATGAGTAGACACTGTGTCCTATTCATAATTGATCACCAACAGAACAAGCTTGCAGCAATAATTTTTAAATGTCGAAAACAACCTTGTGATTTCTGTTACTAGGACAAAATGGCTTAGATTTACTTTTCTCTGTTTATCTCCTCTAATTTTGAATGGATGTACTGGAAATAATCGCACAAACATGAAGAATTCTGTAAACTGAAAGCAAGCTGCTAGAGTAGCTAGAGATGTCAAGATTTGTGTAATGCTCAGGTAGTTCTCTGGCCTTTCCTTGAAATCTCCCATATATTTTGGATAAGCCCTAAGCTACTTTCACAATAAAGTAAAACATTTTCCAAACACCAACAATTAAACCACATGAAAACCTGGTCTTTTTGCTCAAGAAACCAGTGAAAGGGAAGGCCAACATGGACCTAACTGGAGGGCTCTTTTGTGTTTGTGGAACTTAGTCATAACAAATTCACAACAAACTAGGAAAATAAACATTCTCAACTTGATAAAAAGCACCCATAAACCACTCACAGCTAACATTACAATGAACAGAACCTGGATTTTAAAAGATGATATACTCAAGGATAAATTATATTCTACAAGCAAGAAATGTAAAATGAAACTAGGAATACATACCAAATGCAATCTTTAGTGTCAGAAACACCACAAATTACTGGAGTATCTACCAAGTAGTGAACCAATTCACCTAATTATAAAGAAACAATATATTCTGAAAGCTAAACAAAAAACATTTTAAAAATCCTTGAAAGAAACATAATTTTAAAACAAGCTCTCTATCATATGCTCTATCAGAAAGCAGTCATGTTATATTTTAATTTTTCACAGTTATATGGAAAAGAGATAATATGAATTTTATAAATCAATGAAAAAAATAATAAAATCTAGATGATACACTGACCATGGATTCTAGAACTTAAAACTTAGTGTTTTATTTTATAAAATGTGAATAACTTTATTTAGTTCCATGGTGATATTAACAGTATTAATTCCAGTTCAATTGTTTTTCACTTTAATGTTGACTTTTATAGTATCATATCATTTGATCCCTATGAGTAGACACTGTGTCCTATTCATAATTGATCACCAACAGAACAAGCTTGCAGCAATAATTTTTAAATGTCGAAAACAACCTTGTGATTTCTGTTACTAGGACAAAATGGCTTAGATTTACTTTTCTCTGTTTATCTCCTCTAATTTTGAATGGATGTACTGGAAATAATCGCACAAACATGAAGAATTCTGTAAACTGAAAGCAAGCTGCTAGAGTAGCTAGAGATGTCAAGATTTGTGTAATGCTCAGGTAGTTCTCTGGCCTTTCCTTGAAATCTCCCATATATTTTGGATAAGCCCTAAGCTACTTTCACAATAAAGTAAAACATTTTCCAAACACCAACAATTAAACCACATGAAAACCTGGTCTTTTTGCTCAAGAAACCAGTGAAAGGGAAGGCCAACATGGACCTAACTGGAGGGCTCTTTTGTGTTTGTGGAACTTAGTCATAACAAATTCACAACAAACTAGGAAAATAAACATTCTCAACTTGATAAAAAGCACCCATAAACCACTCACAGCTAACATTACAATGAACAGGGTAAGACAGTACTTTTGCCCTAATAATGTGAAGGCAGAGTGAGTGCCAGCTCTTATTATATTTATTTAACATAGTATAACAGTTCTAGACACTGTATTAAGTAAAAATAGAGAAATAAAAAAGAAAACAGATTAGAAAGAAGAATTAATACAATTCTTACCAACATTTCTGCAAAACTTTTTGTAGACATAGATAAACTTACTAAAAGAAAACACAGTATCCATACAAAGCTTAAAAAATCTTGACCAAAATAACTAAGTTGGCAGACATCACTAACTTACTACACAGCTACAATAATTATGAGAGACAGACATATTGGTCAGATGGACAAAACAAACAAACAAAAAACAGAAATAGAGCCTCACAAGTATATTTGACTGAGTTTTTGACAAAGTTTTGAAAGCAATTACTGCAGGAAAGATAGCCTTTTCAACAAATAGTGCTAGATATTTATAGACAAAAATATGAGCCTTAAAATAATATGTGTTATAAATATAAATGTATATATGAACCTAAATATAGTACCTAAAATTGTGAACTTTTTCAACTCGACTACACTGTTGGTGGGAATGTAATTTGGTACAGCCACTATAGAGAAGAGTATGGAGGCTCCTTAAAAAAATAGAGTTATCATATAATCCTGTAATCCCACTCCTGAGCATATACCTGGAGAAAACCAAAATTTGAAAAGATATATGAAGCGCAGTGCTCATTGCAGCACTATTTATTATAGCCAAAACACAGAAACAACCTAAATGTCCATCTACAGAATGGACAATAAGATTGTGTGTGTGTGTGCATGCGTCTGTGTACACTTGTATATATGTGTGTGTATGTTTTCATGTATATATGTGTGTTTTTCATATATATATGAAAAAATGAAAGTGGTAGTCATTCATTTGTGTCCAGCTCTTTGTGACCTCATAGACTGTAGCTTCTCTGTCGATGGAACTCTCTAGGTAAGAATACTGGAGTGGGTAGCCATTCCCATTTCCAGGCAATCTTTGTGACCTAGGCATTGAAGCCAGGTCTCTTGCATTGCAGGCAGATTCATGTTATCACATTTCATAAAACAGAAAAGATAACTCTCAATAAATCCTGTTTGGGAATTGGGCTGTGATGCTTAAAAAAATCTAAAATTAAAAAAATATTATTTCGAGGTGGTAAATCAAAAAAATAAAATTTTGAGCACAATTCTAAAGCAAATCACCTCTGAATATTCATTGGAAGGAGTAACGCTGAAGCTGAAGTTCCAATACTTTGGCTACCTGATGCAAAGGGCCGACTCATTAGAAAAGACTCTGGTATTGGGAAAAATAGAAGACAAAGAAGAAAGGACAACAGAGGATGCGATGGTTGGATGGCATCACTGAGTCAATGGACATGAGCTTGAGCAAGCTCTGGGAGGTGAAGGACATAGAAGCATGGCATGCTGCAGTCCACAGGGTCGCAAAGAGTTGGGCACGACTAAGAAAGTGAATTGAACTAACTGACTGAACCTGGACCATAAGTATTTTTATGAAGAGGGTAATATTATAAAAATGAGTAGCTTAATAATAGTGCTTAATTTATAATATAAATGTATATATGAACCTAAATATAGTACCTAAAATTGTGAACTTTTTCAACTCAACTACACTGTTGGTGGGAATGTAATTTGGTACAGCCACTATAGAGAAGAGTATGGAGGCTCCTTAAAAAAATAGAGTTATCATATAATCCTGTAATCCCACTCCTGAGCATATACCTGGAGAAAACCAAAATTTGAAAAGATATATGAAGCGCAGTGCTCATTGCAGCACTATTTATTATAGCCAAAACACAGAAACAACCTAAATGTCCATCTACAGAATGGACAATAAGATTGTGTGTGTGTGTGCATGCGTCTGTGTACACTTGTATATATGTGTGTGTATGTTTTCATGTATATATGTGTGTTTTTCATATATATATGAAAAAATGAAAGTGGTAGTCATTCATTTGTGTCCAGCTCTTTGTGACCTCATAGACTGTAGCTTCTCTGTCGATGGAACTCTCTAGGTAAGAATACTGGAGTGGGTAGCCATTCCCATTTCCAGGCAATCTTTGTGACCTAGGCATTGAAGCCAGGTCTCTTGCATTGCAGGCAGATTCATGTTATCACATTTCATAAAACAGAAAAGATAACTCTCAATAAATCCTGTTTGGGAATTGGGCTGTGATGCTTAAAAAAATCTAAAATTAAAAAAATATTATTTCGAGGTGGTAAATCAAAAAAATAAAATTTTGAGCACAATTCTAAAGCAAATCACCTCTGAATATTCATTGGAAGGAGTAACGCTGAAGCTGAAGTTCCAATACTTTGGCTACCTGATGCAAAGGGCCGACTCATTAGAAAAGACTCTGGTATTGGGAAAAATAGAAGACAAAGAAGAAAGGACAACAGAGGATGCGATGGTTGGATGGCATCACTGAGTCAATGGACATGAGCTTGAGCAAGCTCTGGGAGGTGAAGGACATAGAAGCATGGCATGCTGCAGTCCACAGGGTCGCAAAGAGTTGGGCACGACTAAGAAAGTGAATTGAACTAACTGACTGAACCTGGACCATAAGTATTTTTATGAAGAGGGTAATATTATAAAAATGAGTAGCTTAATAATAGTGCTTAATTTATAATTTACAATAGTCTCTCAATGCATATATTTTTGTGATACATAGGTTTTGCCTATATTATTTGTCTTGTAGCTTAAGAAAAAAATGACCAAACATCAATGTTCAAAGAAAATATTAATCCACTTTTGATTTAAAAATTAGATTATTGGTATGCAAACTGGAAGTTCCATGAAAATATACAATACAAATCCTCTAAACTAACTCATAGTGACAGCTGTGTTAAAATCATATGGTGCCTAGGTTTTCCAAATAGTATTCATTCTAATTCAATAGATTAAAAAGAATTGTATAGTCATTTTTAGACGTTGATTCTTTCAACACAGAAACATGGAATATGTCTCCATCTGTTTATGTCGTCTTTGTTTGCTTTCATTAGTGTCTTGCAGGTTTCTATATACTGCACTTTTGTCTGCACAGGTTGGTTTTCTACCCAGGTCTTTTATTCTTTCTGTTGCAACGGTAAATGGGATTGACTCCTAAATTTCTCTTTCTGATTTTTTGCTGTTAGTGTATACAAATTCAAGTGATTTCTGTGTGTTGATTTCTGTATCGTGTGACTTTCCTAAATTCACTGATAAGCTCTGGTAATTTTCTGATAATATCTTTAGGGTTTTCTACATATAGTATCATGTCAACTGCAAACAGTGAATATTTCTTTTCCAGTCTGGATTCCTTTTATTTCTCTTTCTTCTTTGGTTGCCATAGTAAGGACTTCCAAAACTATGTTGAATATAACAGTGGTGAGAATGGGCACCATTATCTTGTTCTTGATCTTAGAGGGAATGCTTCTAGTTTTTCACCATTGAGAATAATGTTTGCTATAAGTTTATTTTTTAAAATTTTTTTGGGGGGAGGGGCACTTCTATTGGTCTTTCATTTATCTATTTTCATCCATCTTCGTTCTCTGGCCTGTGTGAGCCTCCCATTGCAGTAGCCTCTCTCGCTGCAGAGCACCAGCTCTGGGTGCATGCACTCCAGAGCTCTGGCTCGGTAGTTGGACACATCAGTCCAGCTCCACTGCACGTGGGATTTTCCCAGGCCAGGGATCAAACTGGTGCCCTTTGCACTGCAAGGTGGTGTCCTTACCCACTGGACCACCAGAAAAGCCCTGTAAGTTTATTTTATATAGCTTTTATATTAAGGTAGATTCCTTCTACCCCCATTTATTGAAGAGACAAACATCCACCTACAAGAACCTTATCTATGACAAATATACAATGGGGCAAAGATAGCCTCTTCAAGTGTGCTGGGAAAACTGGGGTGACATGTAAAATGATAAATTTAGAACACTACCTATCACTATACACAAAAATAAACTCAAAATGAATTAAAGACCTAAGACCAGAAACTATAAAGCTCTAAGAAGAAAATATCAGCAGAACATAGAAATCACAGCAAAATCCTCTATGACCACCTCCTAGAGTAATGGAAACCAAAGTCTTTGTTTGCTTTCATTAGTGTCTTGCAGGTTTCTATATACTGCACTTTTGTCTGCACAGGTTGGTTTTCTACCCAGGTCTTTTATTCTTTCTGTTGCAACGGTAAATGGGATTGACTCCTAAATTTCTCTTTCTGATTTTTTGCTGTTAGTGTATACAAATTCAAGTGATTTCTGTGTGTTGATTTCTGTATCGTGTGACTTTCCTAAATTCACTGATAAGCTCTGGTAATTTTCTGATAATATCTTTAGGGTTTTCTACATATAGTATCATGTCAACTGCAAACAGTGAATATTTCTTTTCCAGTCTGGATTCCTTTTATTTCTCTTTCTTCTTTGGTTGCCATAGTAAGGACTTCCAAAACTATGTTGAATATAACAGTGGTGAGAATGGGCACCATTATCTTGTTCTTGATCTTAGAGGGAATGCTTCTAGTTTTTCACCATTGAGAATAATGTTTGCTATAAGTTTATTTTTTAAAATTTTTTTGGGGGGAGGGGCACTTCTATTGGTCTTTCATTTATCTATTTTCATCCATCTTCGTTCTCTGGCCTGTGTGAGCCTCCCATTGCAGTAGCCTCTCTCGCTGCAGAGCACCAGCTCTGGGTGCATGCACTCCAGAGCTCTGGCTCGTAGTTGGACACATCAGTCCAGCTCCACTGCACGTGGGATTTTCCCAGGCCAGGGATCAAACTGGTGCCCTTTGCACTGCAAGGTGGTGTCCTTACCCACTGGACCACCAGAAAAGCCCTGTAAGTTTATTTTATATAGCTTTTATATTAAGGTAGATTCCTTCTACCCCCATTTATTGAAGAGACAAACATCCACCTACAAGAACCTTATCTATGACAAATATACAATGGGGCAAAGATAGCCTCTTCAAGTGTGCTGGGAAAACTGGGGTGACATGTAAAATGATAAATTTAGAACACTACCTATCACTATACACAAAAATAAACTCAAAATGAATTAAAGACCTAAGACCAGAAACTATAAAGCTCTAAGAAGAAAATATCAGCAGAACATAGAAATCACAGCAAAATCCTCTATGACCACCTCCTAGAGTAATGGAAACCAAAGAAAATAAATAAACAAGTGGAAACTAATTAAACCTCAAAGCTTTTGAACAGCAAAGGAAACTATAAACAGTGTGGAAAAAGATAACCCTCAGAAGGGAGAAAATAATATCAAATGAAACAACTGACAAAGGACAAATTTCTATAATATATAAGCAGCTCTTGAAACTCAATACCAGAAAAACAAATAACCCAGTAAAAAAGTGGGTAAAAGACCTAAACAAATATCTCTCTAAAGAAGACATACAGATAGCTAATAAACTGGAGAAATGCAAAATCAAAACTACAATGAGACATTACTTCACACCAGTCAGAATGGCCATAATCAAAAAATCTACAAACAATAAATGCTGGAGAGGGTGTTGAGAAAAGAGAATCCTCCTACACTGTTAGTGGGAATGCAAACTGATACAACCACTATGGAAGACAGTACGGAGATTCCTTAAAAAACTACAAATAAAACTACCATATGACTCAAGAATCCCACTACTGCATATATATCCTGAGAAAATCATATTGAAAAAGATGCATGTACCCCAATGTTCATAGCAGCACTATTTACAATGGAAGCAATCTAGATATCCCTCAATAGATCAGTGGATAAGGAAGCTGTGGTACATGTATACAATGGAATATTATTCAGTTATAAAAAGGAACACATCTGAGGAAAACACCTGCTAAATGAGGTGGATGAACCTAAAGCCTATTACACAGAGTGAAGTAAGTTAGGAAGAAAAAAGCAAATATTGTATATGAATGCATATATATGGAATCTAGAAATATGGTACTCAAGAACCTATTTTCAGGGAAGAAATAGAGACTCAGACACAGAGAATAGACTTATGGACATGGGACAGTGGTGGGAAGGAGAGGGTGGGACAAATGGAGAAAGTAGAATGGAAACATAAATACTACTATATGTAATATGGAGAGCCAGTGGAAATTTTCTATATGACTCCGGGAACTCAAACCAGAGTTCTGCGACATCCTAGAGGGGTAGGATAGTAGGTAAGAGGGAGGTTTAGAGAGGGAGAGGACATATGTATACCTGTGCTTGATTCAAGTTGATATATGGCAGAAACCAACACAATATTGTAAAACAATTATCCTCCAATTAAAAATGACTGAGAATTAAAGAATTAAAATATTCTGGGTGAAATAAAATTGTAGTTTAAATTTAAAGGAATGACTGATAAACAGTGTGGAAAAAGATAACCCTCAGAAGGGAGAAAATAATATCAAATGAAACAACTGACAAAGGACAAATTTCTATAATATATAAGCAGCTCTTGAAACTCAATACCAGAAAAACAAATAACCCAGTAAAAAAGTGGGTAAAAGACCTAAACAAATATCCCAATAAAGAAGACATACAGATAGCTAATAAACTGGAGAAATGCAAAATCAAAACTACAATGAGACATTACTTCACACCAGTCAGAATGGCCATAATCAAAAAATCTACAAACAATAAATGCTGGAGAGGGTGTTGAGAAAAGAGAATCCTCCTACACTGTTAGTGGGAATGCAAACTGATACAACCACTATGGAAGACAGTACGGAGATTCCTTAAAAAACTACAAATAAAACTACCATATGACTCAAGAATCCCACTACTGCATATATATCCTGAGAAAATCATATTGAAAAAGATGCATGTACCCCAATGTTCATAGCAGCACTATTTACAATGGAAGCAATCTAGATATCCCTCAATAGATCAGTGGATAAGGAAGCTGTGGTACATGTATACAATGGAATATTATTCAGTTATAAAAAGGAACACATCTGAGGAAAACACCTGCTAAATGAGGTGGATGAACCTAAAGCCTATTACACAGAGTGAAGTAAGTTAGGAAGAAAAAAGCAAATATTGTATATGAATGCATATATATGGAATCTAGAAATATGGTACTCAAGAACCTATTTTCAGGGAAGAAATAGAGACTCAGACACAGAGAATAGACTTATGGACATGGGACAGTGGTGGGAAGGAGAGGGTGGGACAAATGGAGAAAGTAGAATGGAAACATAAATACTACTATATGTAATATGGAGAGCCAGTGGAAATTTTCTATATGACTCCGGGAACTCAAACCAGAGTTCTGCGACATCCTAGAGGGGTAGGATAGTAGGTAAGAGGGAGGTTTAGAGAGGGAGAGGACATATGTATACCTGTGCTTGATTCAAGTTGATATATGGCAGAAACCAACACAATATTGTAAAACAATTATCCTCCAATTAAAAATGACTAAGAAAAAAAGAATTAAAATATCCTGGGTGAAATAAAATTGTAGTAATTTTACCATTTTATGCAAAGGTAGTGTGTGATAGGCAACTGATAAGCAGAATGATTTTCTTTAGGAAAATAGGAAACACATTCTGGTTTAAAGGAAAATAAACTACATACAAATGTAAAAATGACTAAATTACTTACATATAAAGTTCTAGGTGTTTTGAAGGGCTTGAAAGTACTCAAAAGCAATTTTTAAATAAAATTAGAACATAATATTATGGACATTTTTCTCAGTGAAAATATTTAATGGCACTTACATTGCAATTTATTCAATAAAATTCCTCCAATTCTGTGTTTATGAAACTGAAATAGATAAATAACACTTTTTTTCTGCCTACCTTCTGTCAGGCTTTTCTTTTATTACCCTTCTTACTTGACTCCTTTTTTTCTTAAAACTATAGTAGTGGAGAGCCCCTTAAAGATACAGGTATTTCAAAGCATTTTATACAATCTTTCTCTACAAAAATAAATAAATAAATGAATTTGGATTGACATCCACTTTCATTACACTCTAGTGCAAAAAAAATACTCAATTTGTCTCTTACTGTCATTCTTTTAACATTTCTGTGTACATTTTTCACTTGGGATAGCTCTCTCTAGTTAGATACTCAAGGCTAGATTCTGGAAGAAACAAAGTGAAAAACAATAGAAAGTAAATTGGAGGGTTTTACAAATATCGAATATATGTAGAAGCTGGAATCTATGGGAAACATTCAGGGAAGAAATAGAGACTCAGACACAGAGAATAGACTTATGGACATGGGACAGTGGTGGGAAGGAGAGGGTGGGACAAATGGAGAAAGTAGAATGGAAACATAAATACTACTATATGTAATATGGAGAGCCAGTGGAAATTTTCTATATGACTCCGGGAACTCAAACCAGAGTTCTGCGACATCCTAGAGGGGTAGGATAGTAGGTAAGAGGGAGGTTTAGAGAGGGAGAGGACATATGTATACCTGTGCTTGATTCAAGTTGATATATGGCAGAAACCAACACAATATTGTAAAACAATTATCCTCCAATTAAAAATGACTAAGAAAAAAAGAATTAAAATATCCTGGGTGAAATAAAATTGTAGTAATTTTACCATTTTATGCAAAGGTAGTGTGTGATAGGCAACTGATAAGCAGAATGATTTTCTTTAGGAAAATAGGAAACACATTCTGGTTTAAAGGAAAATAAACTACATACAAATGTAAAAATGACTAAATTACTTACATATAAAGTTCTAGGTGTTTTGAAGGGCTTGAAAGTACTCAAAAGCAATTTTTAAATAAAATTAGAACATAATATTATGGACATTTTTCTCAGTGAAAATATTTAATGGCACTTACATTGCAATTTATTCAATAAAATTCCTCCAATTCTGTGTTTATGAAACTGAAATAGATAAATAACACTTTTTTTCTGCCTACCTTCTGTCAGGCTTTTCTTTTATTACCCTTCTTACTTGACTCCTTTTTTTCTTAAAACTATAGTAGTGGAGAGCCCCTTAAAGATACAGGTATTTCAAAGCATTTTATACAATCTTTCTCTACAAAAATAAATAAATAAATGAATTTGGATTGACATCCACTTTCATTACACTCTAGTGCAAAAAAAATACTCAATTTGTCTCTTACTGTCATTCTTTTAACATTTCTGTGTACATTTTTCACTTGGGATAGCTCTCTCTAGTTAGATACTCAAGGCTAGATTCTGGAAGAAACAAAGTGAAAAACAATAGAAAGTAAATTGGAGGGTTTTACAAATATCGAATATATGTAGAAGCTGGAATGATTACTATTTGAGAAAAATGAAGAGAAAAATCATTGGTAGTCACAAAATACAATGGTTGTAGGCAGGTGGTAGGCAACCTGAAAAGAACACAAGACTTTAAGCATCTTCCTTTTATTATTATTATTATTATTATTATTATTATTATTATTATTGTAGTATAACAGCTTTACAATGCTCTATTAGTTTCTGGTATATAATGAAGTGAATCAGCTAGATGTATACATATATCATCTCCCTTTTGGACCACCCTCCCACCCAGCCTGATTATCTTTCTAAGATTCAAACAATTCAGAGCAGGTATGTTCTGGTCATATCCATAAATATTGAAAGCATCTGTACTGAAATGTTCAAGATAGTTTGAACTATACTTTGATTAGTTGATCAACACATTTCAATGATAAGGTATTTCTCAGGTGATGGTGGATTAGGGAGTAAATTCTGTGGACTCCAGAGGTCTTCACCAGAAGTATCAAGGACACTTATTTATATAGCTGGCCAGAAAATAAGAGTTATAGTTCAACAGCTAGTTGGTTATTGGTAAAACAAATTGGAATGACTATATATGGGTTCATATTCCAAGTATCCAAATGCTGATATATTTGTGCTCTAAAAAACTAGAGTAATTCAATAAAAAGGAAGTAAGGAAAATGTCCTTATTTGATATATGGTTGGCAAATGTTAAATGTCCAGGAATCACACCTTAAAATTGCCTAGCAAATGGGCAAATACTTATGACACTAGCACAAAGAATAAAAAAAATAGCATAAACTTTCAAATCATTAGCCTACCTTCTGTCAGGCTTTTCTTTTATTACCCTTCTTACTTGACTCCTTTTTTTCTTAAAACTATAGTAGTGGAGAGCCCCTTAAAGATACAGGTATTTCAAAGCATTTTATACAATCTTTCTCTACAAAAATAAATAAATAAATGAATTTGGATTGACATCCACTTTCATTACACTCTAGTGCAAAAAAAATACTCAATTTGTCTCTTACTGTCATTCTTTTAACATTTCTGTGTACATTTTTCACTTGGGATAGCTCTCTCTAGTTAGATACTCAAGGCTAGATTCTGGAAGAAACAAAGTGAAAAACAATAGAAAGTAAATTGGAGGGTTTTACAAATATCGAATATATGTAGAAGCTGGAATGATTACTATTTGAGAAAAATGAAGAGAAAAATCATTGGTAGTCACAAAATACAATGGTTGTAGGCAGGTGGTAGGCAACCTGAAAAGAACACAAGACTTTAAGCATCTTCCTTTTATTATTATTATTATTATTATTATTATTATTATTGTAGTATAACAGCTTTACAATGCTCTATTAGTTTCTGGTATATAATGAAGTGAATCAGCTAGATGTATACATATATCATCTCCCTTTTGGACCACCCTCCCACCCAGCCTGATTATCTTTCTAAGATTCAAACAATTCAGAGCAGGTATGTTCTGGTCATATCCATAAATATTGAAAGCATCTGTACTGAAATGTTCAAGATAGTTTGAACTATACTTTGATTAGTTGATCAACACATTTCAATGATAAGGTATTTCTCAGGTGATGGTGGATTAGGGAGTAAATTCTGTGGACTCCAGAGGTCTTCACCAGAAGTATCAAGGACACTTATTTATATAGCTGGCCAGAAAATAAGAGTTATAGTTCAACAGCTAGTTGGTTATTGGTAAAACAAATTGGAATGACTATATATGGGTTCATATTCCAAGTATCCAAATGCTGATATATTTGTGCTCTAAAAAACTAGAGTAATTCAATAAAAAGGAAGTAAGGAAAATGTCCTTATTTGATATATGGTTGGCAAATGTTAAATGTCCAGGAATCACACCTTAAAATTGCCTAGCAAATGGGCAAATACTTATGACACTAGCACAAAGAATAAAAAAAATAGCATAAACTTTCAAATCATTATTCAACAAAAGAATCTTTATGAATGAGTGTCAAATTAGCGTCTTCCATTCTTGATAGTGAGTGCCCTTTAAATTCATCAATTCTTACTGCTTAATGAATATTTTGACATTAAACTTGACTAAATTCAAAATTATTCTATATTTAAATTTAGAAAATAATAATCTTAAACTTCTATGTGGACTGAAAGCAAAAATATTGATGAAGTAAATCATAAATTCATGATAATAACAGCTAAGCTACAATTGTGTCTTATAGGTTTTTCAAAATGTGATTACCTAGGTAGCAGAGGTAATCCAAAAGATTGTATTCTTCAGTATCTGCTTGACCCTTCTTGTATTGCAATAGAATTTTTAGTTGGTTGATAATATTCCAGAATAAATATAGCATTTTCCAGCCTTTTTCTCAGAAGTGGCCATGAGACTAAGAAAGGTTCTGTCAATCTTTTTTTGGGAAAGAACTTGAGAGAGTCCTTTGCTCATTTTTTTACCCTGTCCTTTATCCTGCTGATTAGAGTGTTCATGAAGCTACTGAAACTCCATCTTGAACCTTAAAGATGGAAGGCATACCCTAAGAATTGGGTGCGTGCCTGCTCAGTTGTGTCAGACTCTTTGTGATGCCATAGACTATAAATGACAACCACCACACTCCTTTGTCCATGGAATTTTTCAGACAAGAATACTGGAACTGTTGCCATTTCTTCCACCAGAGAATCTTCCCCATCCAGGGATCAAATCCATGTCTGGCACCTACTTCATTAACAGGCAGATTTTTTTCCACTCTACTGCCTGGAAACTCCACCCTAAGAATAGTTTAGCACAAGATCAAGGATAGTCTAGATTCCATATGACAGCTGAACAGTCATGGAATCAATATATCTGACTTATACAGCAGAATGAAATGAATTCCCACTTTGTTTTCATTGCTACTTTCGAGAACTCTTGCTCACAATTAAACTTAGTCCTATTTAATTTGATGTATGTCTAGAAAATCTTACTGCTGTGGAAAAGGAAACAGGTTGCCTGTAGGATGTTGTAGGTTTAAAATCTACATAACAAAGACAAATTTAACCCAAATGAAAAGTTATACTATTCATAATATATTTATCTAAAATATTTAAAAATCTTCTTATTCACAGTATCTATCTCAATATGTTTAAAAAGTTAGTATTTATCATGACAAACACTGGCAGCCAAAAAAAAAAAAAATACAACTCATTTCTTTTTAAAAGTTTATTTTCCTCTAATTAGCATGTTATATAGAGTTGATATATTATATTCATGAACAGAAGCAAAATATTGATGAAGTAAATCATAAATTCATGATAATAACAGCTAAGCTACAATTGTGTCTTATAGGTTTTTCAAAATGTGATTACCTAGGTAGCAGAGGTAATCCAAAAGATTGTATTCTTCAGTATCTGCTTGACCCTTCTTGTATTGCAATAGAATTTTTAGTTGGTTGATAATATTCCAGAATAAATATAGCATTTTCCAGCCTTTTTCTCAGAAGTGGCCATGAGACTAAGAAAGGTTCTGTCAATCTTTTTTTGGGAAAGAACTTGAGAGAGTCCTTTGCTCATTTTTACCCTGTCCTTTATCCTGCTGATTAGAGTGTTCATGAAGCTACTGAAACTCCATCTTGAACCTTAAAGATGGAAGGCATACCCTAAGAATTGGGTGCGTGCCTGCTCAGTTGTGTCAGACTCTTTGTGATGCCATAGACTATAAATGACAACCACCACACTCCTTTGTCCATGGAATTTTTCAGACAAGAATACTGGAACTGTTGCCATTTCTTCCACCAGAGAATCTTCCCCATCCAGGGATCAAATCCATGTCTGGCACCTACTTCATTAACAGGCAGATTTTTTTCCACTCTACTGCCTGGAAACTCCACCCTAAGAATAGTTTAGCACAAGATCAAGGATAGTCTAGATTCCATATGACAGCTGAACAGTCATGGAATCAATATATCTGACTTATACAGCAGAATGAAATGAATTCCCACTTTGTTTTCATTGCTACTTTCGAGAACTCTTGCTCACAATTAAACTTAGTCCTATTTAATTTGATGTATGTCTAGAAAATCTTACTGCTGTGGAAAAGGAAACAGGTTGCCTGTAGGATGTTGTAGGTTTAAAATCTACATAACAAAGACAAATTTAACCCAAATGAAAAGTTATACTATTCATAATATATTTATCTAAAATATTTAAAAATCTTCTTATTCACAGTATCTATCTCAATATGTTTAAAAAGTTAGTATTTATCATGACAAACACTGGCAGCCAAAAAAAAAAAAAATACAACTCATTTCTTTTTAAAAGTTTATTTTCCTCTAATTAGCATGTTATATAGAGTTGATATATTATATTCATGAACAGAAGTAAAAATATGCCCTAATTACAAGTATAAATATTATTACATACAACTCACCGTAGTCTCAAAATCTTCTTAATCTCTTGTTAATATTGTAAAAAACATTGTGACATGCACACTTAAAAGTAAAAATACAGGTTCTCAACATTATTTGATTAGTCAACAATTATGTTTTTTTTTTTTTTCTGTTTGGGGGTTTATCTTGTATAGTGTTATTTTGAGTTGGATAAATAATTTTATACTCCATCTCCACCGAAAGATAAGTAGGCCTTTGATGACATTATTTGCTTGAAAGAGGAGCTTAATCTTAGATCGTTAGAATATAAATTCTAAGTGTATAATTCTGCTTATAAACTTTAATATGTTTTTATTATGACTTTTTCTCAATTTATCAATAGTCTACTTAATACATTATTCAGTGTTCTTTTAAGAAGTATTAAAATAGCTTTACTAGTCTAGTAATAGAATCAAAATGTTTTATTCCTAGTCAGTGTTACAATCTATTAGGTGATGGTCTATAGTTAATCCCTAAATTTCAAAAATTATTTTTTCCAGATTATTTACAACAAGAGGTCATAGCATGCATAACTAAGTAGATGAATAAGATTTGTTTTAATAGTATAATGGCCACCTAACATCCATAGTACACTGTAAACACACTCAATAGCTTCCCAAAACTTAGAGTTTAAAATTAACAAAGTGTAAGATTGAATGGTAATTTAAAATTTTCTTGCTCACAATTAAACTTAGTCCTATTTAATTTGATGTATGTCTAGAAAATCTTACTGCTGTGGAAAAGGAAACAGGTTGCCTGTAGGATGTTGTAGGTTTAAAATCTACATAACAAAGACAAATTTAACCCAAATGAAAAGTTATACTATTCATAATATATTTATCTAAAATATTTAAAAATCTTCTTATTCACAGTATCTATCTCAATATGTTTAAAAAGTTAGTATTTATCATGACAAACACTGGCAGCCAAAAAAAAAAAAAATACAACTCATTTCTTTTTAAAAGTTTATTTTCCTCTAATTAGCATGTTATATAGAGTTGATATATTATATTCATGAACAGAAGTAAAAATATGCCCTAATTACAAGTATAAATATTATTACATACAACTCACCGTAGTCTCAAAATCTTCTTAATCTCTTGTTAATATTGTAAAAAACATTGTGACATGCACACTTAAAAGTAAAAATACAGGTTCTCAACATTATTTGATTAGTCAACAATTATGTTTTTTTTTTTTTCTGTTTGGGGGTTTATCTTGTATAGTGTTATTTTGAGTTGGATAAATAATTTTATACTCCATCTCCACCGAAAGATAAGTAGGCCTTTGATGACATTATTTGCTTGAAAGAGGAGCTTAATCTTAGATCGTTAGAATATAAATTCTAAGTGTATAATTCTGCTTATAAACTTTAATATGTTTTTATTATGACTTTTTCTCAATTTATCAATAGTCTACTTAATACATTATTCAGTGTTCTTTTAAGAAGTATTAAAATAGCTTTACTAGTCTAGTAATAGAATCAAAATGTTTTATTCCTAGTCAGTGTTACAATCTATTAGGTGATGGTCTATAGTTAATCCCTAAATTTCAAAAATTATTTTTTCCAGATTATTTACAACAAGAGGTCATAGCATGCATAACTAAGTAGATGAATAAGATTTGTTTTAATAGTATAATGGCCACCTAACATCCATAGTACACTGTAAACACACTCAATAGCTTCCCAAAACTTAGAGTTTAAAATTAACAAAGTGTAAGATTGAATGGTAATTTAAATACATTTTCTTGCTGTAAAGCACAATGTATTAGAAAAATATCTACATGGCTTTGTGATTGCAATTGATTTAATTTCCCAAAAACATTGATTCTAGGAGAGTTATATTTTAAAACATTTCCCCATATTTTTAATATGTTTCTCATTATAAGCAAATTATATGTATTTAATATTTAAAATATTCAGAGTTCTATAAGTTCTTGATACTCTCCCACCCCCATTGCTGACTTTCAAAAGCAACTACTTCCAACTTGTTTAGCTATTTTTCTTAATTTCCCTTCATTTCTCTAAATAACAAACATGTGCTTCTATGTGTTCATTATTCAGCAGAAGGCATTATCTATTCACTTTACACAATGAAGGTTCATAGCCACCACCGAAAGTATTTCTATTCATACAATTCTACACTGTTTTACCATTATTTAATTTTTTTGTTTTATCTTAGTTAATCAATACTCGGATCCATATTTCAGAGTCTTCAACAGTGCTATAAAATTCATGATTATTCTTGCTTTTTTGCATAATATTGTGCTTGCTTTGTTGTAATTGCCGTGTAATTTCCCCCCTAGTTTTCTAGGTACTTATCAATAATTCAATATCAAATTCTTTTTTTTTTTTTTTGTAAATCTCCTCTGTGTATATTCACAAATATCAAGTATTTGACCAATTTTACTTTCTTGATGAAATCTCTGCTAGAATTGATTCAACCTGTACCCTTTATAGCCAGTGTACAATTGTCATCCTATTATCTCTTTACCACTTTACTGAGGAGGCACGCCATTAATATCTGACAGACAAGAGGGAAAAATAGAGGCACACTGGTCTGTATCTCACCCGCTGCCTCCTCCAAGGCTGGTTCCAGGGCACAGAGCTAGTGAAGAAGCCAGGAAGCTATCCACATACTGGGGCTCAGTGAAACACCATTTTAGGCAGAGGATTTCTTGCAATGTCCTACATAAAACATATTGGCTCTCTGGGAAGACGCTGTGTGGTTTCAGATAATTAACATTGATTGAATAGTATAATGGCCACCTAATCCTTACAAAAAAAAACCCAAATTAGAGTTTAAAATTAACAAAGTGTAAGATTGAATGGTAATTTAAATACATTTTCTTGCTGTAAAGCACAATGTATTAGAAAAATATCTACATGGCTTTGTGATTGCAATTGATTTAATTTCCCAAAAACATTGATTCTAGGAGAGTTATATTTTAAAACATTTCCCCATATTTTTAATATGTTTCTCATTATAAGCAAATTATATGTATTTAATATTTAAAATATTCAGAGTTCTATAAGTTCTTGATACTCTCCCACCCCCATTGCTGACTTTCAAAAGCAACTACTTCCAACTTGTTTAGCTATTTTTCTTAATTTCCCTTCATTTCTCTAAATAACAAACATGTGCTTCTATGTGTTCATTATTCAGCAGAAGGCATTATCTATTCACTTTACACAATGAAGGTTCATAGCCACCACCGAAAGTATTTCTATTCATACAATTCTACACTGTTTTACCATTATTTAATTTTTTTGTTTTATCTTAGTTAATCAATACTCGGATCCATATTTCAGAGTCTTCAACAGTGCTATAAAATTCATGATTATTCTTGCTTTTTTGCATAATATTGTGCTTGCTTTGTTGTAATTGCCGTGTAATTTCCCCCCTAGTTTTCTAGGTACTTATCAATAATTCAATATCAAATTCTTTTTTTTTTTTTTGTAAATCTCCTCTGTGTATATTCACAAATATCAAGTATTTGACCAATTTTACTTTCTTGATGAAATCTCTGCTAGAATTGATTCAACCTGTACCCTTTATAGCCAGTGTACAATTGTCATCCTATTATCTCTTTACCACTTTACTGAGGAGGCACGCCATTAATATCTGACAGACAAGAGGGAAAAATAGAGGCACACTGGTCTGTATCTCACCCGCTGCCTCCTCCAAGGCTGGTTCCAGGGCACAGAGCTAGTGAAGAAGCCAGGAAGCTATCCACATACTGGGGCTCAGTGAAACACCATTTTAGGCAGAGGATTTCTTGCAATGTCCTACATAAAACATATTGGCTCTCTGGGAAGACGCTGTGTGGTTTCAGATTCAGTATTTTAGAACATTACTTTGTTCAAGTCTACGTTCAACTGTGTTTCGTGTCACAAGCTTTGAGGTTTACTTTTTATTCTACACTCTTCTGTGATAAGAGAAGTTGCCCATTTCTCAGGACTAAAAAAAGACATCTAAGGTTAAGATTCTATTTCTTAAATATGTATTTATCTAGTACTGTTTTTATACTTATCTTAAATCTTATTTTCAGAGACACTAGATAACAATTATTCCATAGCCTTTAAGTTATTTATAGGATACATATCTCTGAGCCTTGCATTTTCATTATTGATGTAGAACAATAGTGTAGCATTAGTAATATTCCCTCACACCACTTTCTCTCTGGTCAAATCATGGTGAATTTCTCTCAGTTCTTTAAACAGTGTTTTAAAAGATTTTTCTTTCTGCTTTAACATATGCATTTCTCTCTAATTAGAATTCTTTATCCATGTATCATCCTTTCACTTATATATACTCAGTGATCCTTCCCAGCTTAAATGCCTCTTAGGTAAATCTTCCCTAAGTTCCCAAACCAATTAGGCCCTATGATTTTTAACTTCCAGTACCCCGATGACTCCTTTTTGGCAGAACTTGGAATACTTGTTATTCTGTACTTGTGTGCATGAGTGTTAATTGTTTCAGTCATGTCTGACTCTTTGCAACCCTATGGACTGTAGCCTGCCAGGCTCCTCTGTCCATGGGATTCTCCAGGCAAGAATACTGGAGTGGGTTGCCATGCCCTCCTCCAGGGGGATATCAAGTATTTGACCAATTTTACTTTCTTGATGAAATCTCTGCTAGAATTGATTCAACCTGTACCCTTTTAGCCAGTGTACAATTGTCATCCTATTATCTCTTTACCACTTTACTGAGGAGGCACGCCATTAATATCTGACAGACAAGAGGGAAAAATAGAGGCACACTGGTCTGTATCTCACCCGCTGCCTCCTCCAAGGCTGGTTCCAGGGCACAGAGCTAGTGAAGAAGCCAGGAAGCTATCCACATACTGGGGCTCAGTGAAACACCATTTTAGGCAGAGGATTTCTTGCAATGTCCTACATAAAACATATTGGCTCTCTGGGAAGACGCTGTGTGGTTTCAGATTCAGTATTTTAGAACATTACTTTGTTCAAGTCTACGTTCAACTGTGTTTCGTGTCACAAGCTTTGAGGTTTACTTTTTATTCTACACTCTTCTGTGATAAGAGAAGTTGCCCATTTCTCAGGACTAAAAAAAGACATCTAAGGTTAAGATTCTATTTCTTAAATATGTATTTATCTAGTACTGTTTTTATACTTATCTTAAATCTTATTTTCAGAGACACTAGATAACAATTATTCCATAGCCTTTAAGTTATTTATAGGATACATATCTCTGAGCCTTGCATTTTCATTATTGATGTAGAACAATAGTGTAGCATTAGTAATATTCCCTCACACCACTTTCTCTCTGGTCAAATCATGGTGAATTTCTCTCAGTTCTTTAAACAGTGTTTTAAAAGATTTTTCTTTCTGCTTTAACATATGCATTTCTCTCTAATTAGAATTCTTTATCCATGTATCATCCTTTCACTTATATATACTCAGTGATCCTTCCCAGCTTAAATGCCTCTTAGGTAAATCTTCCCTAAGTTCCCAAACCAATTAGGCCCTATGATTTTTAACTTCCAGTACCCCGATGACTCCTTTTTGGCAGAACTTGGAATACTTGTTATTCTGTACTTGTGTGCATGAGTGTTAATTGTTTCAGTCATGTCTGACTCTTTGCAACCCTATGGACTGTAGCCTGCCAGGCTCCTCTGTCCATGGGATTCTCCAGGCAAGAATACTGGAGTGGGTTGCCATGCCCTCCTCCAGGGGATCTTCCTCACCGAGAGACTGAACCTGTGTCTCTTGAGTCTCCTGCATTGGTTGGTGAGTTCTTTACCACTAGCATCACTTAGGAAGCCACTTGCATCATTTGGGAAACTGCATTCTGTACTCAGTAATCTAAAATGATTTGTTTATTCTTTCTTTTCCCCATAGACTGTGTTACTACAAACCTAAGTACTGTGTGTGCTTTTCAGACACAATCTTTCTAAGTCTTAGTGTGTTTATATCAGTTTCTTATGTCTGCTGTCACAAGTTGCCACAGACTGTGTTGCTTGAAATAAGAGAAATCTATTCTCTCAGTTTTGGAGGCTGGAAGTCTAAAATCCAGCAGGGTCATCTCTCTCTGGAGCCTCTTGGGTGATCCAGTTCTTTGCCTTTTCTAGCTTCTGATGGCTACCTCAGCATTCTTAGGTGTACGAGTGCATCAATCCAACTTCTGCATCTGCGATCATGTGGCTGCCTCATTGTCCTTCTAATTTCCTTCTACCTAATTTATATAGGAATACTAGTCATAAAACTTAAGACACATCACAATATGCCAGATGATTTCCTCATCTTCAGATCCACAACTTAATTCTGTCTTCAGAGACTTGTTTTCATAATTAAGGTACCATTCAAAGATTCCAATGATCAGGACATGGACATACTTTTAGGGGACCGTAATTCAACCCACTACAGGGTTTAATCTTAAATATGTGGTACTAGTACATTTTTGAGAGATATCTCAAATTTATTCAAAGGGTCAATAAATGTTTAGTTGTACTGTGTTCTTATTTTGGAAAATGTTAAGAATAATGACAAGAGTAACCTTTAGTTTTTGTCACCTGAGTTTCTTGACAGAGTAGACATAACATAAATTTCCTTTACAGCAGGACACGGTACAAGAAAGTGCCAAAGACAACACCCACAGGATCAGGGAGATCATTTAGGAGGCTACTGCAATAATTATCAAAGCAGACCAAAGATAGCATTAGACATATCAGAGGACAGCATTGGAGATACTGAGAATTTATCATGTTCTAGAAAAGAATTTGGAAAGCGTGCCAATACAATTTCTTAGTAGATAAGAGGTGGGTATAAAAGAAAATGATATTGTGAAAGCCAACATGGAATGTCTTCCTCACTCAATATTCTACTCTGCAAGTAGTAGAGAAAAGAAAAATTGTTCTTGCAGAGTAAAATATTGAATGAGGAAGACATTCCATGTCTGCTTTCACAATATTCTTTTCTTTTATACCCACTTCTTATCCACTAAGAAATTGGGATGGCACACTTTCCAAATTCTTTTCTAGACTCGATAAGTTCTCAGTATCTCAGTGCTCAATAATCAGAATAAATGAGTGAATCATGGATAGTTTGATCAGTTTGGTAAAATTAACAGCTGTGGAAGTATGAAGTATATTAAAGCAGAGCCAACCTATATATTCTATAATTGTGCTACAAAGAAAAAATTGATCATAATGATAATATTTATTAATAAAGTATCAAGGGCTTCAATACAATATATCATCAGAAAATGTAACCGATGAGGTAATATGATGATGGGGACATTCAATGTTTAGACCTATAATGTATATCAAGGCTAAAATGAACAGCAATGACAAAAGTAAAATTTTTGAGAATGAAGGTTGTTCAGAATCACTGTGATTCAACATACCTTACTCACTTAATTAAAATTCATAAGTAGGGCTTGGAATTCTGACTAGGACTGAGTAACTCATTCAATATTTTCATTTTAAATTAGGACATTTACAAAACTTTGAAGCAACAGTATATGTTAAACTTTACTTCTTTTTCCATATATAGATTGGTAAATTATGAAATTAATTTCAGTTATTATAATATTTGATGAAAAAATATTGGCCTCTTACTATAGGTAGGATGTAGGTTAGTTTTTGTGTCAATTTGGCCAGGCTATATATATATATATATATATATGTATATATATATATATAAATGGGTTGGTTAGTTATCTAATCAGACATTAATCTAGTATTGTTATAATGGCAATATTTTAGATGCAGTTAGCATCTACAATAAATTGACTTCAAGTAAAGGGAAATCCCTCAATAATGTGAGTGAGCCTCATCAAATCAGTTGAAGGCCTAAAAGCACAACATGAGTTTTCTTGAGGAAGAAATTATGCCTCAAGACAACAGCAATAACTCTTATCTGAGTTTTTAACCTGTCATCTGGTTTTATGGGCTTGCCAGTCCCTATAATCTTGTGAAGCAATTCCTTAAAATAAAATAAACAAATCCATAAAATATAGCTATAGTTATATATAATGATCACATATATCAATATGACTATACCTATATCTCTATATACATGTCTCCTATTTTGTTTTTGTATATTTTTAAACATTTTTGTATATATTTTTTATCAATGGTGATTACAAAAGAAAAAAAAAATTACCAGGGATATTTGCCAGTAGTCTATGGGAGATAGGCATCACGGGATAGTTAAATTAGAACTTCTGATAAAATTGAAAGGTCAAAGAAAATCATTAGCAAATACTTGATGAGATGGTGTCAGATTCATGCTCTAAAATCAGAAAGCCTCTATCCAAATTCAGGTCCTGCCAATTACAGGGGTTCTTGGGCAACTAGTGACTTCTCAGAAATCCAGCTTCCCATGTGCATAATGACATTATTAATGATTCCTGCCTCATGGAGTGTTGTGAAGATTTAATGAGATCTTGGATATAAAATGTTAGTACAATGTTTTAACTATAAAGAACACATGATAAATTTAGTGGTAATGGTTATTTCTCAGTTTAAAAATGGGGAATTAAAAAAATGGGGAATTATGCTAATTGTAGATATAAAGGGAATAAAAGATAAAAATCTGGTTAAAGATATCTTATTGATATCTTAAGGAGGAAAATAGATGCCAGAAATTTACATAAAACTCCTACTTCTAATCAACAAAGACATTCTAATAGAAGAGAGAAAGAAACTCTTTATTAAAAAAAAAAAAAAAAAAAAGGATTCTTCAAGTGAGGAAACTCCAACAATCCAAATGTTCTGGCAACTCATGTTCAACATAGAAACTAAAGAGTCAAAAATGAATTTAGGAAATACTCTAGAAAGAATTCTGAACGCAATGATAAAAGAGAAAAGGTCAGATAAATTATCAGAGGAACCTTTGCTTTCAGTTCACTTTGTGTTACAAGTATGTGTTTTTCCGAGGCAGGTAACAAATTTCTCACTAAAATAACACAAAGCTATGGATCTCTAACAGCATTCATTTGCTATTCTGGAACAGTTTGCTGTTCTTTTCTGGCAGTTACTGGGAACACATTCTTAGCATAAGTAGAGTATAAGCAGTCAGCAGCACAAGGGTAGGTGTGGGTGATGGTCTGGTCATGTATGGAACAAAAATCAATTGCCTGACAGCAATTTCCCCACTATTGGCATAGCTTCCTATTAACAGAACTCTGGGGTAAGTAGAGGTAAAGCACTGCTTCTGACTCTGCTCCCCCTTTCCCACAAACACCACATGAAGCTGCTGTTGTCACAGCCACTGGAGTGGAAATATAGTAAAGTAATATCTAGATTGGGTATGTTAATGATTTTTTCAGATTATAGCTGTCTTCAAAGAATTATGGGTTCAGCATTTGATATTTGCCCTTAAGGTTTGCAAAAGGTTTCCATGAATAATATAAATAAAAACTAAATGTTTTATTTTATTTTTCTTTTAAATCACTTCAATTTTTTCTGCTCTATACATAAATTTCCCAGTTTAATTATCTAAATATCATCTATATTTCTATATATTTATAATTTAAGATAACATTGTTTTATCATTATGGAGTATTTTTCTATACTGACTTCTAATAATAAAAATAATAATAGAATGATTAGATAAATTAAACTGTAGCTGGAATTCTTATTTTTTTAATTTTTTATCTTTTGTTTGATTTTAATGATTGCTTATGCCAATCTCCAAAATATTTCAATTCTGGCAGGTTTTACTAAAGAAAAAATAATTTTAACTCCAATTAGCAGTTTGACATACATGAAAGGAATATTATGGTAAGGCTGCCTGAGTTCCTTAGAAAAAAAAAATTTGTCTGCACCTTTACAAAGTGCTAAGAGGACCTCCATGATGCAGAGAAAACATTTAATAAACACTAGAGATGTCGACCTGCTCTGGCTTCAGCACGCCAACCAAGTTGCTGTCTTTTCCCACTCCATACACTCTCCTCACCATAGTTGGTTCCAGTGCCTCATAATAGATGCTACCATGACATGGGACATATCCTCATGTTCCAGTAGCTTTTGTTGTGAATTATTCTAGAGCAGACAAATAACCAATCCAAGAATTCTAGTCATTTTAAGGACAATCTGAGTATCATCTAGTGGCTATGACTTGAATGCCAGCACGGTCTCAAATCTTTATCCTAGGGAGACAGAGGACTTTATAGAAAGTCACCATACCAAATAAAATAATATTTCACTACACTAACTTTACTAGAGCACTAAACTAATCCTGGAGATGAAAAGTACTGTTTAATTCTCCTTCAAAATTGCAATACAATAGCAGAGAGTTGAGCTTTCCTGGTGGTCCAGTTGGTAAAGAGTCCACCTTAAAGTGCAAGGGACACTGGTTCGATCCCTAACCTGGGAGGATCCCACATGCCACGGAGCGGTTGGACCGGTGTGTCCAATTATGACCCAGAGCTCTGGAGCGCATGCGCCCAGAGCTGGTGCTCTGCAGCAAGAGAGGCCACTGCGATGGGAGGCCCACACAGGCCAAAGAATAAAGATGGATGAAAATGGATAAATGAAAAAACAATAAAAGAAGCCAAAATTTTTAAAAAATCATTATTAAAAAAAATAGAAGAGAGTTGTTTTTCCATCAATCCTAGCACACACTTTATCCAAGGGCAGAAACATTGCAGCTTTTTCTTTCTTTTCTTTAAAGAGATGGTAGAATTAATGATTTCTGATATAAACTAATTAATGGATATTTGTATTTTGATAAAATAATGTGGGAATCTGGCCTACCATCTTAAAGACAGTCTATATTCTATAGAATTTCCTTGATTAGTTCTCTGCTAATGGATTTACCCTATTCATTTATTGCTTTGAATCTGCCGTGTAACAAACAAGCTCCCAATTTTAAGAACTATCACTTGACTTTTTTGACATACATGAAAGGAATATTATGGTAAGGCTGCCTGAGTTCCTTAGAAAAAAAAAATTTGTCTGCACCTTTACAAAGTGCTAAGAGGACCTCCATGATGCAGAGAAAACATTTAATAAACACTAGAGATGTCGACCTGCTCTGGCTTCAGCACGCCAACCAAGTTGCTGTCTTTTCCCACTCCATACACTCTCCTCACCATAGTTGGTTCCAGTGCCTCATAATAGATGCTACCATGACATGGGACATATCCTCATGTTCCAGTAGCTTTTGTTGTGAATTATTCTAGAGCAGACAAATAACCAATCCAAGAATTCTAGTCATTTTAAGGACAATCTGAGTATCATCTAGTGGCTATGACTTGAATGCCAGCACGGTCTCAAATCTTTATCCTAGGGAGACAGAGGACTTTATAGAAAGTCACCATACCAAATAAAATAATATTTCACTACACTAACTTTACTAGAGCACTAAACTAATCCTGGAGATGAAAAGTACTGTTTAATTCTCCTTCAAAATTGCAATACAATAGCAGAGAGTTGAGCTTTCCTGGTGGTCCAGTTGGTAAAGAGTCCACCTTAAAGTGCAAGGGACACTGGTTCGATCCCTAACCTGGGAGGATCCCACATGCCACGGAGCGGTTGGACCGGTGTGTCCAATTATGACCCAGAGCTCTGGAGCGCATGCGCCCAGAGCTGGTGCTCTGCAGCAAGAGAGGCCACTGCGATGGGAGGCCCACACAGGCCAAAGAATAAAGATGGATGAAAATGGATAAATGAAAAAACAATAAAAGAAGCCAAAATTTTTAAAAAATCATTATTAAAAAAAATAGAAGAGAGTTGTTTTTCCATCAATCCTAGCACACACTTTATCCAAGGGCAGAAACATTGCAGCTTTTTCTTTCTTTTCTTTAAAGAGATGGTAGAATTAATGATTTCTGATATAAACTAATTAATGGATATTTGTATTTTGATAAAATAATGTGGGAATCTGGCCTACCATCTTAAAGACAGTCTATATTCTATAGAATTTCCTTGATTAGTTCTCTGCTAATGGATTTACCCTATTCATTTATTGCTTTGAATCTGCCGTGTAACAAACAAGCTCCCAATTTTAAGAACTATCACTTGATTTTCTTTTATATAAGTGTGTGAGTTAGCATGAACAGCTCATTTAACACAGCTCATTTCACAACAGACAAGTGTTTTTTCCTTCTGGGAGAAACATACAGAAAGCAAGCTTCTATCACGATGAATGGTAGGCACACAAGTAAACAAGAAAAACCTTGCAAGTACACTGAGGACTCTTCTAATATCCCTCTGTCTAATAAGGCAGGAATGTTTATTTTATCTCCAAGGTAAACTGGCAAGAAATGGAGAGTGATCAAAGAATTGTAGAAAATATTAATTCAATCTATTTCAGGGTTTGTCTTCAAGTTGGCTCAGCTATTACCAGCTATTTATAATCCTAAAAGATGATGCAGTTAAAGTGCTGCACTCAGTACGCCAGAAAATTTGGAAAACACAGCAGTGGCCACAAAACTAGAAAAGGTCAGTTTTCATTCCAATCCCAAAGAAGGGCAATGCCAAAGAATGTTCAAACTAACCTACAATTGCATTCATTTCACATGCTAGCCAGATTATGCTCAAAATCCTTCAATCTAATCTTTGGCAGTCTGTGAATAGAGGGCTTCTTGATTTACATGTTGGGTTTCAAAGAGACAGAGGAATGAGATACCAAATTGCCAACATTTGTTGTATCATGGAGAAAGCAAGGGAGTTCAGAAAAGCATCTACTTCTGCTTCATTGACTAAGCTAAAGCCTTTCACTGTGTGTATCACAACAAACTGTAGAAACTTCCCAAAGTGACAGAAGTACCAGACCACCTTATACATCTCCTGAGAAATCTGTTTGTGGGTCAGAAAGAAACAGGACTGGACATGGAACAACTGACTGGTTCCAAATTGGGAAAATTGTGTGAAAGGACTGTATATTGTCACCCTGCTTATTTAACCTGTATGAAGAGGACAACATGCAAAATGTTGGGCTGAATGAATCACAAATAGGAGTCAAGTTTATTGAGAGAAATATAAACAACCTTAGATGTGCAGATGAAACCACTCTAATGGAAGCAATGGAAAAGTAAATACAGAGCCTCCTGGGGGGTGAAGCCATAAACAAGCTCCCAATTTTAAGAACTATCACTTGATTTTCTTTTATATAAGTGTGTGAGTTAGCATGAACAGCTCATTTAACACAGCTCATTTCACAACAGACAAGTGTTTTTTCCTTCTGGGAGAAACATACAGAAAGCAAGCTTCTATCACGATGAATGGTAGGCACACAAGTAAACAAGAAAAACCTTGCAAGTACACTGAGGACTCTTCTAATATCCCTCTGTCTAATAAGGCAGGAATGTTTATTTTATCTCCAAGGTAAACTGGCAAGAAATGGAGAGTGATCAAAGAATTGTAGAAAATATTAATTCAATCTATTTCAGGGTTTGTCTTCAAGTTGGCTCAGCTATTACCAGCTATTTATAATCCTAAAAGATGATGCAGTTAAAGTGCTGCACTCAGTACGCCAGAAAATTTGGAAAACACAGCAGTGGCCACAAAACTAGAAAAGGTCAGTTTTCATTCCAATCCCAAAGAAGGGCAATGCCAAAGAATGTTCAAACTAACCTACAATTGCATTCATTTCACATGCTAGCCAGATTATGCTCAAAATCCTTCAATCTAATCTTTGGCAGTCTGTGAATAGAGGGCTTCTTGATTTACATGTTGGGTTTCAAAGAGACAGAGGAATGAGATACCAAATTGCCAACATTTGTTGTATCATGGAGAAAGCAAGGGAGTTCAGAAAAGCATCTACTTCTGCTTCATTGACTAAGCTAAAGCCTTTCACTGTGTGTATCACAACAAACTGTAGAAACTTCCCAAAGTGACAGAAGTACCAGACCACCTTATACATCTCCTGAGAAATCTGTTTGTGGGTCAGAAAGAAACAGGACTGGACATGGAACAACTGACTGGTTCCAAATTGGGAAAATTGTGTGAAAGGACTGTATATTGTCACCCTGCTTATTTAACCTGTATGAAGAGGACAACATGCAAAATGTTGGGCTGAATGAATCACAAATAGGAGTCAAGTTTATTGAGAGAAATATAAACAACCTTAGATGTGCAGATGAAACCACTCTAATGGAAGCAATGGAAAAGTAAATACAGAGCCTCCTGATGAAGATGAAAGAGGAGAGTGAGAAAGCTGGTTTGAAGCTTAACATTCATAAAAATAAGATCATGGCATCTGGTCCCATCACTTCATGGCAAATGGTGCAAATAGTGAAAAACTTTATTTTCTTGGGTGACTACAGCCATGAAATTGAAAGACACTTGCTTCCTGGAAGGAAGCAAAGTTAGACAGCATATTAAAAAGCACAGACATCACTTTGCTCTCAAAATTACATATATTCAAGCTATAATTTTTCCAGTAGTCATGTACAGATGTGAGAGTTGAACCATACAGAAGTCTGAGCACCGAGGAAATGATGTTTTTGAAATGTGGCGCTGGAGAAACTCTTCAGAGTCCCTTGAATTGCAAGGAGAACAAACCAATCAATCCCAAAGAAAATCAACCCTGAATATTCATTAGAAGTACTGTTGCTAAAGCAGAAGGCCCAATACTTTGGCTGCCTGATGTGAACAGATGACTCACTGGAAAGGATCCTGATGCTGGGAAAGACTGAGGGCAAAAGGAGAAGGGAGTGCCAGAGGATAAGATGGTTATATAGCATTACAGGCTCATTGCACACGAATCTGACCAAACTCCAGGAGGTAATGGAGGATAGAGGAGCCTTATGTGGTACAGTCCATTGGCTTGCCAGGAGTCAGACACAACTTAGCCACTGGACAATAGCAATTATAATATTGACAGGCTGCTAAATCATTCAACAAATAAATTATTTCTCCTAGGTTTAGCATATATCTTAATCTTTTGATACAAAAACATTTCAATTTTAGAGGAAATAATGAAACTCAAGTATGACAACAGTGACTTTTGATCAAAATAGTGTTCTACTTTGATGAAGAACTCTAAAGTTTACACCAAGAGGTGTAAATACATCCTGAGCTCTCAGGCAATAATATATAGTATACATTTTTAACTATGTTTATATAAAATATATTCAATAAATACTGTAAGCTAAAGTAGAAAGACTCCTAAAGTATCAATAATTTCTTTGATTTTTTGTCAAAAGGAAAAATACTATATATTCAGAAATGTGGGTTAGTATGGTATTGTTTGGGCTTTCCTGGTGGCTCAGTGGTAAAGAATCTGTCTGCCATGCAGGAGCCACAGGAAATGTGGGTTCGATTCCTGGGTTGGGAAGATCACCTAGAAGAGAACATGGAAACCTCCTCCAGTTTTCTTGTCTGAAGAAGCCCATGCACAGAGGAGCCTGGAAAGCTCTAGTCCACAGGGTTTCAAAGTTAGAGACAATTGACTGTCTACATGCATGTGGCACTATTTAGTAATAATGTTATAATTGCTCATTACTTTGAAGAAAGTGGCTCCCTAACTGTGAAATCCTAGCTGCGCCAACAATAATATTTGCCAAAATGTCTAAATATGGCATGCTAGGATAAATTGTTACTAGAGTTCTTACAACTAGTATATTTTTTAATATGTAACAGAGCAATTCAAGGTGAAAAAATAAAAGCTAAATGGAAGCACTTAAGGAGTGCAATATGGCAAACTCGAGAAGAGCATTAAATATAAAAATAGTGGTTGGAAATTCCCTGGTGGCTCAGTGGTATAGAATCTGCCTTTCCAATGCAGGAGATGTGAGTTTGATAACTGATCCAGAAACATATCACATGCTACAGTGCAACAAAGCCCAGGCACCACAACTATTGAGCATGTGCTCTAAAGCCCTGGAGCCACAACTACTGAGCCCATGTGTTGCAATTACTGAAAGTCTTGCATACCAGAGCCTGTGATCTGCAACAAGAGAAGTCACAGCAATGAGAAGCCTGATCATCGCAACTAGAGAGTAGTCCCTGATCTTCATAACTAGAGAAAAGCTCACATAGCAACAAGACCCAGAACAGACTTAACTTTTAAAAATTTTTGAGGAAATAATGAAACTCAAGTATGACAACAGTGACTTTTGATCAAAATAGTGTTCTACTTTGATGAAGAACTCTAAAGTTTACACCAAGAGGTGTAAATACATCCTGAGCTCTCAGGCAATAATATATAGTATACATTTTTAACTATGTTTATATAAAATATATTCAATAAATACTGTAAGCTAAAGTAGAAAGACTCCTAAAGTATCAATAATTTCTTTGATTTTTTGTCAAAAGGAAAAATACTATATATTCAGAAATGTGGGTTAGTATGGTATTGTTTGGGCTTTCCTGGTGGCTCAGTGGTAAAGAATCTGTCTGCCATGCAGGAGCCACAGGAAATGTGGGTTCGATTCCTGGGTTGGGAAGATCACCTAGAAGAGAACATGGAAACCTCCTCCAGTTTTCTTGTCTGAAGAAGCCCATGCACAGAGGAGCCTGGAAAGCTCTAGTCCACAGGGTTTCAAAGTTAGAGACAATTGACTGTCTACATGCATGTGGCACTATTTAGTAATAATGTTATAATTGCTCATTACTTTGAAGAAAGTGGCTCCCTAACTGTGAAATCCTAGCTGCGCCAACAATAATATTTGCCAAAATGTCTAAATATGGCATGCTAGGATAAATTGTTACTAGAGTTCTTACAACTAGTATATTTTTTAATATGTAACAGAGCAATTCAAGGTGAAAAATAAAAGCTAAATGGAAGCACTTAAGGAGTGCAATATGGCAAACTCGAGAAGAGCATTAAATATAAAAATAGTGGTTGGAAATTCCCTGGTGGCTCAGTGGTATAGAATCTGCCTTTCCAATGCAGGAGATGTGAGTTTGATAACTGATCCAGAAACATATCACATGCTACAGTGCAACAAAGCCCAGGCACCACAACTATTGAGCATGTGCTCTAAAGCCCTGGAGCCACAACTACTGAGCCCATGTGTTGCAATTACTGAAAGTCTTGCATACCAGAGCCTGTGATCTGCAACAAGAGAAGTCACAGCAATGAGAAGCCTGATCATCGCAACTAGAGAGTAGTCCCTGATCTTCATAACTAGAGAAAAGCTCACATAGCAACAAGACCCAGAACAGACAAAAATAATATATAAAATTATTTTTTTAATAGTGGTTAAGGAATTATGAAACATAAATATTTGCAAAGATGTTATATGAAAATAATCAATATTATTGTTAGCATTATTATCTAAATCCTCTAGAGGTCTAATTCATAAACATCATTTTTAGGCAACTTCACATTTGTATGTTTTTGTTTTTTTGGAGTGTGGGTTACCCTGAGCCTATAAGCAATTCTTAGATGCCAGTAGGATTTCAAAGAATTCAACTCAATTCTAATGACTTTCTACATGGAGAGAGCATGGGACACCACAGGTTAAGAGTACAGTCCTACATGTGTATTCCTATGGCTGACATGTTGACGTATGGCAGAAACCAACACAACATTGTAAAGCAAATATCCTCCAAGTAAAAATAAAGAAATAGATAGTAATGCAAAGCATTAAAAAGAAAAAAAGAGTACAGTTCTAGAAGATCGTTTCCTCCCACTTTCACATGCCAGTGAGAAGTCAAGTCAACCTTTATACCAGACTGCTCTTGATTCTGGCTCTAAATCAGAGGTTTCCACAGTCCCCTCCTCAGGTTCAATGAATTTGCTAGAGTGGTTCACAGAATGCATAAAACTAGATAACCAATTTATTGTAAATTTTAGAATAGGCAGATAGCTAGATATAATCAGAGAGAGGAAGACATGGACCATGTGGCAGAAAAACATACGTCTTGTAAATCATAGGGGTCTTTGGATAGTAAAGAAAAAGCAGGAGCCTCTGGGCTAACAAGAAGCCATACATCTTGTGATAAGGGTGCTAGAGGCAGACAAAGAAAGGCAGGAATATCTGGCGTAACTTTTTTCTCATAATCCCCTCATTACAGTTAAATTAACATTGTGGAAAAGATATACCCATTCTATACCAATGCCATGACACTTCTGATCAAGAATCAAAAAGGGAAAAACTCCCTCTTCCAATAGCAAGGAGGATCTGAGATAAAAATCAAGAAATATTGCACCAAACTCCTTCCTTCTCATCATTTCTACACCCTATAATAACCAGCTTGCCATAAAATCTCGGGGCAGCTCTTTGCCTAAGTCTGCCCACTCTCCTCTTAAATGTTTACTATCACTTAATAAATCCTTACTTTGCTTTCCTCACCACCATGTCTCCTCTATGAATTCTTTCTGCAATGAAACAAGAACCTGCATTCTGGTAACAAAAGATACAAGTCAGGAACAAATAAATAATACAGCATGGTATATAGAAGGAATCAGAGCCTTCATGTATTAATTCATAAACATCATTTTTAGGCAACTTCACATTTGTATGTTTTTGTTTTTTTGGAGTGTGGGTTACCCTGAGCCTATAAGCAATTCTTAGATGCCAGTAGGATTTCAAAGAATTCAACTCAATTCTAATGACTTTCTACATGGAGAGAGCATGGGACACCACAGGTTAAGAGTACAGTCCTACATGTGTATTCCTATGGCTGACATGTTGACGTATGGCAGAAACCAACACAACATTGTAAAGCAAATATCCTCCAAGTAAAAATAAAGAAATAGATAGTAATGCAAAGCATTAAAAAGAAAAAAAGAGTACAGTTCTAGAAGATCGTTTCCTCCCACTTTCACATGCCAGTGAGAAGTCAAGTCAACCTTTATACCAGACTGCTCTTGATTCTGGCTCTAAATCAGAGGTTTCCACAGTCCCCTCCTCAGGTTCAATGAATTTGCTAGAGTGGTTCACAGAATGCATAAAACTAGATAACCAATTTATTGTAAATTTTAGAATAGGCAGATAGCTAGATATAATCAGAGAGAGGAAGACATGGACCATGTGGCAGAAAAACATACGTCTTGTAAATCATAGGGGTCTTTGGATAGTAAAGAAAAAGCAGGAGCCTCTGGGCTAACAAGAAGCCATACATCTTGTGATAAGGGTGCTAGAGGCAGACAAAGAAAGGCAGGAATATCTGGCGTAACTTTTTTCTCATAATCCCCTCATTACAGTTAAATTAACATTGTGGAAAAGATATACCCATTCTATACCAATGCCATGACACTTCTGATCAAGAATCAAAAAGGGAAAAACTCCCTCTTCCAATAGCAAGGAGGATCTGAGATAAAAATCAAGAAATATTGCACCAAACTCCTTCCTTCTCATCATTTCTACACCCTATAATAACCAGCTTGCCATAAAATCTCGGGGCAGCTCTTTGCCTAAGTCTGCCCACTCTCCTCTTAAATGTTTACTATCACTTAATAAATCCTTACTTTGCTTTCCTCACCACCATGTCTCCTCTATGAATTCTTTCTGCAATGAAACAAGAACCTGCATTCTGGTAACAAAAAGATACAAGTCAGGAACAAATAAATAATACAGCATGGTATATAGAAGGAATCAGAGCCTTCATGTCCTTTCTAGGTAAACCATTCTCCCCAAATTTCATGTATTTACTGACCTGAAAGCCCTCTCAACTCTATCTTTTAAGGGTTTTATGGAGGCTCCATTATATAGGTATGATTAATTAGATGACTGGTTGTTTGTGTTTAAGCTCTGTCTCTAGCCACTCACCCCTCTCCAGAGGTCAAGAGGTGTTACTGAAAGTTTCGCAAAATTTTGTTCTCTTGGCAACCAGTCCCTATCCTTAGGTGAGATCAAAAGTCACCTCATTAACAAACTATAGAAACAGGGATTCCCTAGTGGTCCAGTGGGTAAAGAGTTTGCCTTGCAGTGTGAGGGGTACCAGTTCAATCCCTGGCCTGTGAAGATCCCACATGCCATGAGGTGGCTGGACTGGTGTGTCCAATTGCGAGCCAGCACTCTGAAGCATATGCACTCAGAGCCGGTGCTCTGCAATGAGAGAGGCCACCGCAACTGCAATGAGAGGCCCACACAGGCCAAAGAATAAAGATGGATGAAAATAAATAAATTTAAAACCAATAAAAGAGGGAAACATTAAAAAAAAAAAAAAAAACTATAGAAACGAAACAAAGTAGTTTTGAGACTAACTTACTCCTTACAACAGGATCCCACAAGAAAGAGAATTTAACAGTAGTCAAAAGGAAGAGATTTTAGGTATGGAATAAAATTCACATTTTTATGACAAACTAAAAATTTAACCTTAAAAAATTATACTCTACCCTTTGGCCTCCTTTTGTTGTGCTGGTCTCCAGGAAATAAACTCACACAGAGTGACAGAGTGGATTGTGGAGTGTAGGAGTTTATATGGCCAGTGGGCCCAAGGCAGAGTCTTCTCTTAGCCAAGGACCCCAACTGAATTTTGTGACAACCGTTTATACCCAAAGTGTACGTGCCCAAACCCACCTCCCCAAATCTTCCAAAATTTCCCCATAAACATTGTCATGAAGAACATGATTAGAGTCAAAATTTCCCCTATGAAACAAGAACCTGCATTCTGGTAACAAAAAGATACAAGTCAGGAACAAATAAATAATACAGCATGGTATATAGAAGGAATCAGAGCCTTCATGTCCTTTCTAGGTAAACCATTCTCCCCAAATTTCATGTATTTACTGACCTGAAAGCCCTCTCAACTCTATCTTTTAAGGGTTTTATGGAGGCTCCATTATATAGGTATGATTAATTAGATGACTGGTTGTTTGTGTTTAAGCTCTGTCTCTAGCCACTCACCCCTCTCCAGAGGTCAAGAGGTGTTACTGAAAGTTTCGCAAAATTTTGTTCTCTTGGCAACCAGTCCCTATCCTTAGGTGAGATCAAAAGTCACCTCATTAACAAACTATAGAAACAGGGATTCCCTAGTGGTCCAGTGGGTAAAGAGTTTGCCTTGCAGTGTGAGGGGTACCAGTTCAATCCCTGGCCTGTGAAGATCCCACATGCCATGAGGTGGCTGGACTGGTGTGTCCAATTGCGAGCCAGCACTCTGAAGCATATGCACTCAGAGCCGGTGCTCTGCAATGAGAGAGGCCACCGCAACTGCAATGAGAGGCCCACACAGGCCAAAGAATAAAGATGGATGAAAATAAATAAATTTAAAACCAATAAAAGAGGGAAACATTAAAAAAAAAAAAAAAACTATAGAAACGAAACAAAGTAGTTTTGAGACTAACTTACTCCTTACAACAGGATCCCACAAGAAAGAGAATTTAACAGTAGTCAAAAGGAAGAGATTTTAGGTATGGAATAAAATTCACATTTTTATGACAAACTAAAAATTTAACCTTAAAAAATTATACTCTACCCTTTGGCCTCCTTTTGTTGTGCTGGTCTCCAGGAAATAAACTCACACAGAGTGACAGAGTGGATTGTGGAGTGTAGGAGTTTATATGGCCAGTGGGCCCAAGGCAGAGTCTTCTCTTAGCCAAGGACCCCAACTGAATTTTGTGACAACCGTTTATACCCAAAGTGTACGTGCCCAAACCCACCTCCCCAAATCTTCCAAAATTTCCCCATAAACATTGTCATGAAGAACATGATTAGAGTAAATCACAGGTTACATTACAACATGAAGTCTGGTTTCAATCAACATAGATTGATTAGGTAAATTTACAATTGGTGATCAATCTTTAAATGACAGTGTGTTTCTCTTAGCTCTGGGAGTTAACCTATGGCTTAGATGCCAGTCCTGTTTCCTTATCTTATACAGGTCTGGTGGCCTATTAGTTCTTCATCTCTGGGGCTATGGCTTCTGTTTCTAAGGTTATACGGTTTTCTAACTCCAGGACTACATAGTTTTAAACATAGCTCAAAGTTCACCACAGTCATAGGAAAGGTTCTCTTACAAGATGGAGTCTCTTAGTAGTTTGCTCTTTTCCTCCTTCTCTGTCTCCCCATGCTGTGCTCTGTGTATCCACACTGTGTGTTGATCAAAGCTTCCACATCTCAGAAAACTTATATAACAGTGCTGTGCCTGTCCAATGGGCAGGGCAATTCTCAGATATTTCTGGGATACTCTTCCTCGGTTATAATCCTCAAGTTTGGCCTGAGTAAAATTCCAAATTTCTTTCTTACATTGACTGATTGATTTTTCATCAATGGAAGGAAGGGAAAACTTATACGTGTGTGATGCCAGCATAAAGGCAGCAGACATAAAGAGAGGCTACTTCATGAGAGCAGTAAGACTTGGTGACTGTTATATTGAAGAATCAAAGAGAAGAAACAGATTTTCTGGTGCCCAGTGAGAACTGGAAGCCTGTGAGAGGGATCAGCCAAGTGAGATGTGGTCCCACAAGAAGCACACTGTGAAAAGAAATAGAGAGCAGAGAGGAAACCTCCTGGCTTGTCTATTTTCCAGTCTCCAAAGTTCTGCTGTTTTTTTCCTCATTGGTTATACCTAAACAGAGTTCCCTGTGCTATACAGTAGGTTCCCATTAGTTACCTACTGTATAAATAGTATCAATGGTGTATGTATGCCAATTTCAATCTCCTGATAATCCCATCCTCACTCTACTCAAAGCTCTGTGGTGACCTAAATGGGAAGGAATTCCAAAAATGAGGGAATGTATGGATACACATAGCTTATTCACTTTGCTGTACAGTGGAAAATAACTCAACATTGTAAACCAACTATATTCCAATAAAAATTAAAAACAACCACAAAATCCGTAAAATGAATGTATTAAGAGAAAAACCTATTTCAAAGCCAGCTGGCAAAAAAGCACCAGTGTTGCAGTGGACAGAGATCAAACTCACAGGGCACAAATCAGGGTGGAGAAGGATGAGGTATGGATCTAGAGAGCAGAAAATAAAGCATATACCTTCCTGGGCAAGAGCGATTACTAGAATAGGGAGATAATAAAGACTAAGGTCAGTGATGAGAATACAGGGTACATACGTCCCTACAAACCAAGCTCACAATGACCAGCCTGCAAGGACAAAGTGTAAAACAATGAAAGTGCAAGTATTGATTCTCTATCAAGAAAACATATGTGACATCCTGGGACACTGGCAGAGGAAGGGAAGAAAGCAAATTGTGGTAATTTAACTGGAGGACTCAGTTACAAAAAATACATCTGCCATCCAAGGGGTAAACCCTGGGGAATATAATGATCTTAAACAAATATAAATCATGCATTATAAGTTGTTTTAGTTCTGTCCAACTCTTTGCAATCCTATGGACTGTAGCCTTCCAGGCTCCTCTGTTCATGGGACTTTCCAAGTAACAATACTGGAGTGGGTTGCCATACCCTCCTCCAGGGGATCTTCCTCCCAAAATATAAAATAAACCTACCTTAATATATGAGAGACTCTGTCACGGAAAAAATAACTCTGTCTACCAAAAATAATGTTCAACCGGAAAGTTAAGAATCCCACTTAATTCAGCATGGTTGCTGAAGATGGAAGCTTGAAAGAGAGCCTCTTAGATGGTTGTGAGGAACAGTTCCTAAAAGGTAAGGGGGGAACCAGGAAAGATAGAAGTTTTTGAAAAAAAAGAAAAAGGAAAAACAAGTAATTTGCAATATCGAAAGATTCATGAACATTGAAGAAAACCAGGCATGTCAAGTTAAAGAATTTAGCGCTTTTCCATCTACGGAAGATCCAAGAGTGTTGCTGTTATCGTTTAGTTGCTAAGTCATGTCTGACTCTTTTGCAACCCCATGATCTGTAGCCCAAGAGGCTCTTCTGTCCATGGGATTCTTCAGGCAAGAATATTGGAGTGGTGTGCCATTTCCTCCTCCAGGAGATATTTCCTCCACCAGGAATGGAATTCTTATCTCCTGTATTAGCAAGCTGATTCCTTATCAGTGAGCCACTAGAGAAGCTCTCTTTTGATATGCATCTTAACTGTCTAGGCTTGGTTTCTTAGTTATCTTCATCCAGATGCCCTCAGGGTATAGAGTAGGGGGCAGTTGCAGTGACTGATGGCTTGATGGCCTCAAAATCCTTTGTTTACTTATATGATAGTAATCCACACTACTGCCATTTTAAAGGCTCGGAAAGTATTTTTCAAAAAACAAATAATTTCTTAGTGCCTTCTAATACTAATATTTCTTGCATGACTATAGGTTAAGTGTTTCTATCATAAACATTTTTAAAGTATTTATGACGAATTCATTTTGTATACGAATATTAAACAGATTGCTTTAGCTTAAACATATATTACTATGGAATTTTGCATAACTAGCTAATTTACACACTACAGGTTTTATTTTCATATCTATAGCAGTGTATATAGTTTTGATCTTGTTCAAGAGCTTCAAAATGGATCTTCCTTTTTCATCTGGAACTTTGAAGCATTAGAGAAAAATAACATATATAAACTTGAAAATATTCTGAATTACTCTTTGCACTGGAGTTGTATATATTAACACATATTCTTTTGTAGATGTGATGATCTTTTGGCTAAATTGGTAAAGGCAAAAACTATCCTGTCAATTTCATTTGGTCTTGAAGAATTTGATATAGTATTCTGAGTTGTGAAGAAGCAGAGTATTTTTTTTTTTTCTTTTCCCCAAACTCAGTTAGTTGAAGTAATAGTCACTTGAATCCCTTAAGCTTTTGTGTTACCTCATTAGAGTTGTTAAACTATGTCCTGAAGGCCAGGTCCTGCCCACTGAATGTTTTTGTAATTAAAGTTTCATTGGAACACAATAGTTAACTTGAGTATATATTATTCATTGTGTCTTGCTGCACTCTGCAGACCCTCAAGGCCTGTACTTGCCCAGCTTCAATTCTGAAGAAATTGCTCAAATGCAGCAACAGAGGCATCAATGGTTTAAGGGATACGGTGAGGTTACATGCCTGAAGCAAGGTCTGTAGCAACACCCCACCCTGTGAGGTGGATGGCAGTGGTCTTGGTTCCCAGGGAGGAAGAAAATGCTCATTATTGGGGGAACTGATGTCAGACTGGTTCACCAAATACCAACGCAAATAGCAGAGAGGCACACCCTCACAGCCCCTTCCATAAGATCCATGACTAGCTAGGGCCTGGGCCAAGACTGTATGAAGGTCAGTCACTTGAGTAGGATGCTAGTGAAGTGGGCACTGGCTGAGCAGGGAATGTACAGGGAACAAGAGAACAGGCAACTTGAGGGCTTAGGGGGAAAGAGCAGAATTTGTTGTTACAACAGAGATCTTATGGTCCACAAAGTTTAAAATATTTACTGAAACAGAAAAAGTATGCCCACTTCTGGCATATAGTGATACCTCCATTGATATTAAGAAAGCAATACGTTTTTGTCTGGCATATTTCTGATGTAGCAATAGTAACAGGTAATTCTAAGGAAGTAGCTACTCAGTTGCAATTCTTTCACTGGCAGATGGAATTTAAAATTGGTAAAATCCTATAGCAGTGTATATAGTTTTGATCTTGTTCAAGAGCTTCAAAATGGATCTTCCTTTTTCATCTGGAACTTTGAAGCATTAGAGAAAAATAACATATATAAACTTGAAAATATTCTGAATTACTCTTTGCACTGGAGTTGTATATATTAACACATATTCTTTTGTAGATGTGATGATCTTTTGGCTAAATTGGTAAAGGCAAAAACTATCCTGTCAATTTCATTTGGTCTTGAAGAATTTGATATAGTATTCTGAGTTGTGAAGAAGCAGAGTATTTTTTTTTTTTCTTTTCCCCAAACTCAGTTAGTTGAAGTAATAGTCACTTGAATCCCTTAAGCTTTTGTGTTACCTCATTAGAGTTGTTAAACTATGTCCTGAAGGCCAGGTCCTGCCCACTGAATGTTTTTGTAATTAAAGTTTCATTGGAACACAATAGTTAACTTGAGTATATATTATTCATTGTGTCTTGCTGCACTCTGCAGACCCTCAAGGCCTGTACTTGCCCAGCTTCAATTCTGAAGAAATTGCTCAAATGCAGCAACAGAGGCATCAATGGTTTAAGGGATACGGTGAGGTTACATGCCTGAAGCAAGGTCTGTAGCAACACCCCACCCTGTGAGGTGGATGGCAGTGGTCTTGGTTCCCAGGGAGGAAGAAAATGCTCATTATTGGGGGAACTGATGTCAGACTGGTTCACCAAATACCAACGCAAATAGCAGAGAGGCACACCCTCACAGCCCCTTCCATAAGATCCATGACTAGCTAGGGCCTGGGCCAAGACTGTATGAAGGTCAGTCACTTGAGTAGGATGCTAGTGAAGTGGGCACTGGCTGAGCAGGGAATGTACAGGGAACAAGAGAACAGGCAACTTGAGGGCTTAGGGGGAAAGAGCAGAATTTGTTGTTACAACAGAGATCTTATGGTCCACAAAGTTTAAAATATTTACTGAAACAGAAAAAGTATGCCCACTTCTGGCATATAGTGATACCTCCATTGATATTAAGAAAGCAATACGTTTTTGTCTGGCATATTTCTGATGTAGCAATAGTAACAGGTAATTCTAAGGAAGTAGCTACTCAGTTGCAATTCTTTCACTGGCAGATGGAATTTAGTACACAAAAACCTTTTGGGAAAATAAAATCCTACTTATAAAACCATATTAGGCCAGCACATAATAGGCACTCCATGAATTTTTATTTCACTGAATACAATTTACTACACATTGAAGAGCTGCTCTATAAATATGTTTTTAGCATGAATGACTTATTAAATTAATTAATAAATGTAGCTATAAGATCTGCCTTTATCCAATAAAGCCCCTTCATATTAGGCCCATATTTTTGGAGAATAATATGCATTTAGCATTCTACTTAATAAAAAAGTCTCATTCTATGATTTAATATGACTAGGTTTAAATATCTCTATAAAAATGTATAAATAATGATCCCTGAGGTATCACAAAGACTATGTTAGAAGTGAGATTGTTTCAGGCAAACACTGAGAACCACACCCCTGTTGTGGCTTCCCTTTTCCGGGAGTATTTTAGAAATTATTGAACTCACTAAACCAAATAAAAAAAAAAATACAGAAATACATTTTTGAAAATAATAAGCACTAATTATCTATCAGAAAGTACGCAAAGTCTTAAAAGCAGGCAAGCAGACAGGATGGGATTGACAAAGAAAACACAAGCTAAAATATTTATACAAAAGGCAACTTGAGGATGTGAGCCAACTCCTAGTGTGACCCATAGAAGTGGGGGCCTTAAAGACAGGAATGTGGCAAGAGGTCAATATTGAGGTCACTAGGGATGGAGACCCTACCATAGAAAGGAAAGGCATAAAAGTAAACATACAGAAATAATTTATAATAAAAGTATTTAGTAAAGATAACTGAGCAAAAAGAAAATGAATATAGGGACAATATATTTAATACTCTTAGGTACTTCATTAAGGTACAGAATACTCCTACTACCCTCAGGAGATACCTTAAGGTACAGAATGCATACAAGGAATAAATCCAAGCAGAACACTGCAGGGCCCTCCTGAGTGTAACACTCTTTTCGTGTCCCACATTTCTTTTTTGTAGGAAAAGGGTTTCAGTCTCCTAGACCTTCCCTGATTTCCAAAGGGCAAATTTACACAGTTCGTGTTTAGAACGAGAGTTACAGGACGCCTAATTCTTCTTCAAGGGATATACAGAAGAGTCTGAAACACGTGTCTAAGATCTGCAGGTACTCAGGTCCCACCCAGGTGAAGGATGGTGATTACATGCTGAGCATAAGCATGAGCATCTGAGAATGGTTAGAATCAGTTTAGTGACTGGGATTCCTGGAGCACTACCCTATAGCCTCGCCACCAACCAATTAGAAGAGAACCACAAACCCTGCAGCTCTTATTCCAAATATTTCCTTAAAAACTCTTACCTGAATCCATCAGGGAGTTCAGGCTTTTCAGTATGATTTACCCATTGTCCTTGTTTAGCCTTGGAATAAAGCTTTTTCTGCTCCCAGATCCAAGTTTTCAATTTGTTCAGTTTCACTGTGCACGGGACTCATAAAACTTGAGTTTTATAACAACTAAAAAGATATCATGTAAATTAAATTTCTGATCATTCAAAGGAAACAAAACAAAAAATAATCATACATATGGCTGAAGGTAGTATTTATGATATAAGATATTAGTTAAAACTTAGGATCTGCTGCTCCTATTTAGTCACTAAGTCTTGTCCAACTCTTTGCAACCCCATGGACTCTTATATCCCACCAGACTCTTACATCCATGGGATTTCCCAGGCAAGAACTGGAATTTTTGAAATGGGTTGCCAAAAAAAAATTCCTCTTTTTAAAGACAGGAATGTGGCAAGAGGTCAATATTGAGGTCACTAGGGATGGAGACCCTACCATAGAAAGGAAAGGCATAAAAGTAAACATACAGAAATAATTTATAATAAAAGTATTTAGTAAAGATAACTGAGCAAAAAGAAAATGAATATAGGGACAATATATTTAATACTCTTAGGTACTTCATTAAGGTACAGAATACTCCTACTACCCTCAGGAGATACCTTAAGGTACAGAATGCATACAAGGAATAAATCCAAGCAGAACACTGCAGGGCCCTCCTGAGTGTAACACTCTTTTCGTGTCCCACATTTCTTTTTTGTAGGAAAAGGGTTTCAGTCTCCTAGACCTTCCCTGATTTCCAAAGGGCAAATTTACACAGTTCGTGTTTAGAACGAGAGTTACAGGACGCCTAATTCTTCTTCAAGGGATATACAGAAGAGTCTGAAACACGTGTCTAAGATCTGCAGGTACTCAGGTCCCACCCAGGTGAAGGATGGTGATTACATGCTGAGCATAAGCATGAGCATCTGAGAATGGTTAGAATCAGTTTAGTGACTGGGATTCCTGGAGCACTACCCTATAGCCTCGCCACCAACCAATTAGAAGAGAACCACAAACCCTGCAGCTCTTATTCCAAATATTTCCTTAAAAACTCTTACCTGAATCCATCAGGGAGTTCAGGCTTTTCAGTATGATTTACCCATTGTCCTTGTTTAGCCTTGGAATAAAGCTTTTTCTGCTCCCAGATCCAAGTTTTCAATTTGTTCAGTTTCACTGTGCACGGGACTCATAAAACTTGAGTTTTATAACAACTAAAAAGATATCATGTAAATTAAATTTCTGATCATTCAAAGGAAACAAAACAAAAAATAATCATACATATGGCTGAAGGTAGTATTTATGATATAAGATATTAGTTAAAACTTAGGATCTGCTGCTCCTATTTAGTCACTAAGTCTTGTCCAACTCTTTGCAACCCCATGGACTCTTATATCCCACCAGACTCTTACATCCATGGGATTTCCCAGGCAAGAATACTGGAATGGGTTGCCATTTCCTCTTCCAAGGGATCGAACATGTGTCTGCTGCTTGGCAGGTGAATTCTTTATCACTGAATTACAGGGAAATCCCAAAGTAGGATAGGAAGTAATAAAAGTAATGTTTCTTCTACCTTTTAAATGAAATTCCAAAAGAAATGATAAGAAAAATAGACGAAAGCAATCTTCAAAAACTCACACAGTTTCCAAAAACAGGGCATAAAGATATAACAATACAAATCTGAAGTGCCAAATGAGGTCTGACCCATCAAGATAAATTAATAGAAATTAAAATAAAAACAAATGTTACTATGCAAAAGCAGTATTAAGGCTTAATAGAGAGGGGAAAATTAAGACTATTTATTAATCAACAAAACTCAGTCATCTCAGATTTCTCATTGGCAAAACAAACTTCTTTTTTTTTTTTGCATCTAAGTCATCATTTATTTTTCATCCATTTTTATTCTTTGGCATGCGGAGGCCTCCATTAAGGCGGCCCTTTCACTGCAGAGCACTGGCCCTGGGTGCACGTGCCCCAGGCGCTGGCTCACACCGACTGAGCTGTAACTCGGCACATGGGATCTTCCCAGGAGAGGGGTCAAACCAGTACCCCTTGCACTGCAAGGGTATTCTTCACCATTGGACCACCAGGAAGCCCAACAAACTTCTTTTGCTAGTACAACTTACTACATCTGCTATTGTCAATAATAATAACAATAAAATGAATAATATTTTTAAATCTCTAAGGAAATCAACATTCCAGCTGGGATTCTATTGCTAGTTATTATAAAAAGAAAATATAGGGACTTTACTGGTGGTCCAGTGGCTAAAACACTGCACTTTCAAACCCAGACCCATGCAGGGGGTCTGGGTTTATTCTCTGGTCAGAGAACTAGATCACATGCTGCAACTAAAACTTGGAGCAGACAAATAAATAAGTTTTGAAAAATATATTTTAAACAAATAGTTTTCAATTTGTTCAGTTTCACTGTGCACGGACTCATAAAACTTGAGTTTTATAACAACTAAAAAGATATCATGTAAATTAAATTTCTGATCATTCAAAGGAAACAAAACAAAAAATAATCATACATATGGCTGAAGGTAGTATTTATGATATAAGATATTAGTTAAAACTTAGGATCTGCTGCTCCTATTTAGTCACTAAGTCTTGTCCAACTCTTTGCAACCCCATGGACTCTTATATCCCACCAGACTCTTACATCCATGGGATTTCCCAGGCAAGAATACTGGAATGGGTTGCCATTTCCTCTTCCAAGGGATCGAACATGTGTCTGCTGCTTGGCAGGTGAATTCTTTATCACTGAATTACAGGGAAATCCCAAAGTAGGATAGGAAGTAATAAAAGTAATGTTTCTTCTACCTTTTAAATGAAATTCCAAAAGAAATGATAAGAAAAATAGACGAAAGCAATCTTCAAAAACTCACACAGTTTCCAAAAACAGGGCATAAAGATATAACAATACAAATCTGAAGTGCCAAATGAGGTCTGACCCATCAAGATAAATTAATAGAAATTAAAATAAAAACAAATGTTACTATGCAAAAGCAGTATTAAGGCTTAATAGAGAGGGGAAAATTAAGACTATTTATTAATCAACAAAACTCAGTCATCTCAGATTTCTCATTGGCAAAACAAACTTCTTTTTTTTTTTTGCATCTAAGTCATCATTTATTTTTCATCCATTTTTATTCTTTGGCATGCGGAGGCCTCCATTAAGGCGGCCCTTTCACTGCAGAGCACTGGCCCTGGGTGCACGTGCCCCAGAGCGCTGGCTCACACCGACTGAGCTGTAACTCGGCACATGGGATCTTCCCAGGAGAGGGATCAAACCAGTACCCCTTGCACTGCAAGGGGTATTCTTCACCCATTGGACCACCAGGGAAGCCCAACAAACTTCTTTTGCTAGTACAACTTACTACATCTGCTATTGTCAATAATAATAACAATAAAATGAATAATATTTTTAAATCTCTAAGGAAATCAACATTCCAGCTGGGATTCTATTGCTAGTTATTATAAAAAGAAAATATAGGGACTTTACTGGTGGTCCAGTGGCTAAAACACTGCACTTTCAAACCCAGACCCATGCAGGGGGTCTGGGTTTATTCTCTGGTCAGAGAACTAGATCACATGCTGCAACTAAAACTTGGAGCAGACAAATAAATAAGTTGATATTATTTTTCAAAGCTAACATAAGTATACTTTTAAACAAATAGAAAAAACCTAACTAGAAAATTTACCTTCCCTGATTTTCTATGAAAAAAATTATTAGAAAATTCATCCCACTAAAAAAAACCTGTCATCCAGGATAAAATGGTAAACTAAGTAAGTTGTTTGTAAAGCCAAAACATAAGTTACCACACATTGTCTAGTTATTAATAAACATGAGATGTACATTAAATAAAGAAAATATATAATGGCGTGGAATAAAATTCCAAATAATGACAACTTCAAAAATGGTTAGGGAAGAAATATCAGGAGAAAACTGATAATATGAATAGCTGACAATCATTTTTAATGTTTGCTCACTTTTCTGCTCAAATGTTACCTCTAAAAAGTTTGTCCCTTATTGTCTTAAAACAGCATATTTTTTCATCCTAAATGCCATCTCTCTGCTTTTTAAAACTATTTCTGAAGTAAATATTGCTGACAAGAATTCAATATTTTACTCATCAAGTAGTCTATTATTTGTCTCAACTGAAAAGTTTATCAGCTCCATGAGATCTGAGATTTCATTCTGTTCACTGCTATGCAATGAGCACTAAGAATGATAGTCAATATAATGTAAGTACTCAATAGGTATGTCTTGTATCAGTGAATAAATGATTGAATAATTTTACATTCATACCATAAATAATAGGAAGCCAATAAATGAATGATATAATTCTAAAATTATCAATATGGACACATTTAAAAATGATATTAAGTGGAAAAATCAAAGAATACTAGTGTAAATGGAAAAATCTCACTTATTCAAAAAAATAAGGAAAGTTGGAGTTTCCATTCCAGCTGGGATTCTATTGCTAGTTATTATAAAAAGAAAATATAGGGACTTTACTGGTGGTCCAGTGGCTAAAACACTGCACTTTCAAACCCAGACCCATGCAGGGGGTCTGGGTTTATTCTCTGGTCAGAGAACTAGATCACATGCTGCAACTAAAACTTGGAGCAGACAAATAAATAAGTTGATATTATTTTTCAAAGCTAACATAAGTATACTTTTAAACAAATAGAAAAAACCTAACTAGAAAATTTACCTTCCCTGATTTTCTATGAAAAAAATTATTAGAAAATTCATCCCACTAAAAAAAACCTGTCATCCAGGATAAAATGGTAAACTAAGTAAGTTGTTTGTAAAGCCAAAACATAAGTTACCACACATTGTCTAGTTATTAATAAACATGAGATGTACATTAAATAAAGAAAATATATAATGGCGTGGAATAAAATTCCAAATAATGACAACTTCAAAAATGGTTAGGGAAGAAATATCAGGAGAAAACTGATAATATGAATAGCTGACAATCATTTTTAATGTTTGCTCACTTTTCTGCTCAAATGTTACCTCTAAAAAGTTTGTCCCTTATTGTCTTAAAACAGCATATTTTTTCATCCTAAATGCCATCTCTCTGCTTTTTAAAACTATTTCTGAAGTAAATATTGCTGACAAGAATTCAATATTTTACTCATCAAGTAGTCTATTATTTGTCTCAACTGAAAAGTTTATCAGCTCCATGAGATCTGAGATTTCATTCTGTTCACTGCTATGCAATGAGCACTAAGAATGATAGTCAATATAATGTAAGTACTCAATAGGTATGTCTTGTATCAGTGAATAAATGATTGAATAATTTTACATTCATACCATAAATAATAGGAAGCCAATAAATGAATGATATAATTCTAAAATTATCAATATGGACACATTTAAAAATGATATTAAGTGGAAAAATCAAAGGATACTAGTTTAAATGGAATAATCTCACTTATTCATAATAAGGAAGTTGGAATGCCAGAAAGGACTTCTAGAAATTGAGTTTGTGTTAGGTGCCTTCCCTGATAGCTCAGAGGTAGAGGATCCACCTGTAATGCAATAGATGTAGGAGACAGTTTGGTCTCTGGCTTGGGAAGCCCCCTGGAGGGGGAAATGGAAACCCATTCCAGTATTCTTGCCTAAAAATCCCATCAACAGAGGAGCCTGGTTGGCTACAGTCCATAAGGGTCAAAAGAGTGGGACATAAATGCAGACCCACACATATAGGTAGCTTAGGGGTGGAGTCAAGGAAAAGAGGCTTTGTTTTGGTTTCTATCTGGTCAGGAAGAAGCAAGTGTGTGTGCGTGTGTGTGTGTGTGTGTGTGTCTATGGGTATATACATATGCATATATGTATGTGTGTGTGTGTATATATGCATATATCAGTCATTTACAGAATGATAGGATGCTAGGTCAGGTAGATGCTTGACATATTTGTGATTTATACAATGTTCCTGTTTCTATTTTGTTCAAATGATTGCATAGTAGTCTTAGCTTTATATCAATCAATCACAGTCACAGAGTGGCCTGGTCTGAGGTTGGTGGTCTGTGAAATGGTTTATGTTCATTGGCTGTGAGCACGAGGACTAAGTCAGCAAAATGAAGCAGGAATGCCGATAGTTCTAGAACTCCAAGCTGTCAGGGCCTGCTTTTTCCTCTACCAAGACCCAACAAACAATTAAGAAGAAGGATGAACTCATTATTAGAAGAGAACTCCATACATTTCACTCTAAACCTTACTAAAACTAATAATAAACAACACATTTAATCCAATAAGCAATGGGTTTATCAATAATGATTTCCAATCCCCTACTCGGAAGAACTGCAAAAGTCAGTAACAAGAAGTGACAAGGTAATGGTTTGTGTTCAGATTCTGGTTTTTCTCTCTTTGCTAATGCTCTTTGCTAATTATTTTCTGCCTATTATACATACATAGTTCCTTACTCTAGGGTCATTTTATTGTTAATATCTGTGGGAATTTTCAATATTACTAAGAATCCTCTATCATTGTTTTGTACAATTGCCCCGGAAGCCAATAAATGCAAAAAAGAATTGATATTAAGTGGAAAAATCAAAGGATACTAGTTTAAATGGAATAATCTCACTTATTCATAATAAGGAAGTTGGAATGCCAGAAAGGACTTCTAGAAATTGAGTTTGTGTTAGGTGCCTTCCCTGATAGCTCAGAGGTAGAGGATCCACCTGTAATGCAATAGATGTAGGAGACAGTTTGGTCTCTGGCTTGGGAAGCCCCCTGGAGGGGGAAATGGAAACCCATTCCAGTATTCTTGCCTAAAAATCCCATCAACAGAGGAGCCTGGTTGGCTACAGTCCATAAGGGTCAAAAGAGTGGGACATAAATGCAGACCCACACATATAGGTAGCTTAGGGGTGGAGTCAAGGAAAAGAGGCTTTGTTTTGGTTTCTATCTGGTCAGGAAGAAGCAAGTGTGTGTGCGTGTGTGTGTGTGTGTGTGTGTGTCTATGGGTATATACATATGCATATATGTATGTGTGTGTGTGTATATATGCATATATCAGTCATTTACAGAATGATAGGATGCTAGGTCAGGTAGATGCTTGACATATTTGTGATTTATACAATGTTCCTGTTTCTATTTTGTTCAAATGATTGCATAGTAGTCTTAGCTTTATATCAATCAATCACAGTCACAGAGTGGCCTGGTCTGAGGTTGGTGGTCTGTGAAATGGTTTATGTTCATTGGCTGTGAGCACGAGGACTAAGTCAGCAAAATGAAGCAGGAATGCCGATAGTTCTAGAACTCCAAGCTGTCAGGGCCTGCTTTTTCCTCTACCAAGACCCAACAAACAATTAAGAAGAAGGATGAACTCATTATTAGAAGAGAACTCCATACATTTCACTCTAAACCTTACTAAAACTAATAATAAACAACACATTTAATCCAATAAGCAATGGGTTTATCAATAATGATTTCCAATCCCCTACTCGGAAGAACTGCAAAAGTCAGTAACAAGAAGTGACAAGGTAATGGTTTGTGTTCAGATTCTGGTTTTTCTCTCTTTGCTAATGCTCTTTGCTAATTATTTTCTGCCTATTATACATACATAGTTCCTTACTCTAGGGTCATTTTATTGTTAATATCTGTGGGAATTTCTCAAGATCTGTTTTTTCAATTGCTCAAAGTTCAATATTACTAAGAATCCTCTATCATTGTTTTGTACAGAGATTTACAGACTCTTCTGGCATTTTAAAATAGCTGCACAAATATTTTCACTTTTCCCAGGCCTAGCCCTGCATATTACCGTCACTATAATTGTGTTCTAAGTTATGTGGATAAAGTAAAATGGCTTCTTCTCACTTGTTTATGTACATGCCCCAAACCCCTTCCACTGCAATGGCAATGGAAATTATCAAGTCTGTTCTCAGTTAGCACAAATAATTACCCCCCTGATTTGGCCCCAAGGTGGTATCATTTCTCATGTAGGAAGAAACATGAATACTTTTATTTCCTGTCTCCTAGATCAATCTTCTCTTTACAGTTCAGTAAATTAAATTTTACCATGCATCCACTAAATATGAATATTCCTATCAGAGATCTCTCTTTCAGTAGAATTATTATTAACTTATTACTTTCGTCATTCTTTTCCAAAGGCTATTTTAAAAATACCTGATTTGGGATCCTCTTCCATTCTTTGTACCAAATAGGATATTTCATAATATACTTTGTAAGAGTAAATACTAAAAAGTATACTTGATTGATGTGAATATGAATACATATATGAATGTATATAAACTATATGTGTGTATGTATATGAATGTATATAAACTATAGGTGTGCACGTATATGAGTGTATATAAACTATATGTGTGTGTGCATATGAATGTATATAAACTATATGTATGTATATAATCTATATGCATGTACATACACACATGTATGTATACACACATAGGATTTACTCTACATAATTATTTTATAGGTTATTTGCTTGATATTATTGCTTAATCATTCTTTAAGAAATTTATTGGGCTCAATTATTATATATTATCAGCAACACTTATAGTTAAAATATCAAATCGTATCTATAACTTGAATTATTACCAGAGGAAGAAGCTGTCACTTGATTCCTTTGAAAATGAGGGTTGATTGGCACACATGTAAATGCAAACAAATTCCACAGAGAATAGGTTGTCAACTAGGAAACCAGGCAATTATGGCATTTCTTATGTGTGTGTGTGTGTGTGTGTGTGTGTGTGTGTGTGTGTGTCTTATGTGTATTGGGAAAGAGAAAGGACTTGACTGAACAATGATCTTACAGCACATATTCTGGAAAAATGACATTTCAATATAAGCCCTAACATAAGCTATATTACTTTATATGCATTTTTAAATTACTTGTTTCTGGAAGGATATGAAAAGATTCCAGTCCTCCTGTTTATTACTTTGTAGTGTCTTTACACCAGGAGAACTGTGTTCAAAGTACCTCAGGTCACCTGCAATGTCTCTGAAACATTATCTCTGATTTCCTTTTTCCAGGATATGCCCTTTAATGCTGCCAAATTCCACTGCAATGGCAATGGAAATTATCAAGTCTGTTCTCAGTTAGCACAAATAATTACCCCCCTGATTTGGCCCCAAGGTGGTATCATTTCTCATGTAGGAAGAAACATGAATACTTTTATTTCCTGTCTCCTAGATCAATCTTCTCTTTACAGTTCAGTAAATTAAATTTTACCATGCATCCACTAAATATGAATATTCCTATCAGAGATCTCTCTTTCAGTAGAATTATTATTAACTTATTACTTTCGTCATTCTTTTCCAAAGGCTATTTTAAAAATACCTGATTTGGGATCCTCTTCCATTCTTTGTACCAAATAGGATATTTCATAATATACTTTGTAAGAGTAAATACTAAAAAGTATACTTGATTGATGTGAATATGAATACATATATGAATGTATATAAACTATATGTGTGTATGTATATGAATGTATATAAACTATAGGTGTGCACGTATATGAGTGTATATAAACTATATGTGTGTGTGCATATGAATGTATATAAACTATATGTATGTATATAATCTATATGCATGTACATACACACATGTATGTATACACACATAGGATTTACTCTACATAATTATTTTATAGGTTATTTGCTTGATATTATTGCTTAATCATTCTTTAAGAAATTTATTGGGCTCAATTATTATATATTATCAGCAACACTTATAGTTAAAATATCAAATCGTATCTATAACTTGAATTATTACCAGAGGAAGAAGCTGTCACTTGATTCCTTTGAAAATGAGGTTGATTGGCACACATGTAAATGCAAACAAATTCCACAGAGAATAGGTTGTCAACTAGGAAACCAGGCAATTATGGCATTTCTTATGTGTGTGTGTGTGTGTGTGTGTGTGTGTGTGTGTGTGTGTCTTATGTGTATTGGGAAAGAGAAAGGACTTGACTGAACAATGATCTTACAGCACATATTCTGGAAAAATGACATTTCAATATAAGCCCTAACATAAGCTATATTACTTTATATGCATTTTTAAATTACTTGTTTCTGGAAGGATATGAAAAGATTCCAGTCCTCCTGTTTATTACTTTGTAGTGTCTTTACACCAGGAGAACTGTGTTCAAAGTACCTCAGGTCACCTGCAATGTCTCTGAAACATTATCTCTGATATTTCATGCTTTTGCTCCAAGGGCATTCTACTAAATCCTTGGCATTCTTTTGACTTCTGATGTTGTTTCTTCTTGCTTTCTCATTACAGTGGTATTTTCATTATACTAAATAATGAAAATATTTAGCATAGGAATAAAAAACATGTAGAGAACATAAAATAGACATCAAATAATACCATCCAGGCCTCCAGCATATTTTAGAAAAGAAACATAAATCTTTCAAGGTCAATAGATCCCTCAGTGCCCACCTGTAACAGACCTGGGATGAGAGTGTTGGTCCAATTCAATATGAGTCTTTCTACCCATGGTTCCTATCCCAAATGGATTGCTGCTAATCAAGTATCAGTCTAAATTTTATAGATATCATGTATTAACATTTAAATCAGAATAATATGTTTTTTCAGAGCTGGCTGTCTTTTTGTGCTTTTTTTGAGAGGTGATAAAATGCTGCTTTAGAGAAATACAGAACTACTCCAACAACTTGGACATTTACAGTATTCTCTGGGGTAAATTTTGACGTATTTATATTTTATACTAGTATAATAATTAAAAACATTTAACAAGACAATTTTCTCCTAATTTTTTTGTAAATCTAACATGAGGTTCAAAATCATAAGCAAAAGAAATAGTTCATTTACTAATATTTAGACTTAAATCATGGGCAAATATTCCCACGGCATCCATCAAATTCATGTAACTGTATTCATTAATGAACAACCTAGTAATAAACTATTACTCAATATTTTTATGCATGTGTTTATGATAGCTATATTAAGTAAACAACTACACACATAAATGTTCACTACTTCTAGCAAAGTAATTTAAACTGGGTAAATAGAATGAGAAACTCTTCATACATAGAAACTGTTAAATTTCTAGTAGTTTTCCATTAATTTGATTTTATGAATCAACTTAATCACTTCATTACAATATTTTATTTTGTCTAATTTTCTAAATTTCAATTATAAATAAATATTCACCATTCTATTACATACAACAAATAATTTGGCTATTGAATTAGATCAGTGTACCCTTGTTTTCCATGTGGGTGCTTGTGGTCTCTAGGTATTCAGCCTGTGAGATAACTTGTCTGTCTGTTGTCCTATTCCATCTGTTATTTGACTTGATCATTATGATTCTTTAAAACTTTCCTACAAACACATAATAATTATTTTAGTTTCACACTTTAAGATTCCCAACAAGCCTATTTCCAAGACGAGTTCTTACATATTTTAAAGTGCTTTTCTAATGATAATACGATATTCAAGTCAGTTTACAATCAGGTAAATGTTATTGAAGTGTTAATCACATTTTTAATACTGTCACTTCACTCTGCTGTATAACATGGTACAGAATTATTTGGTCCTTAGATATGTGCACAGTTTTTTGAATAATTTCTGTAATACCAATCATTTCTTTTATACAAATCTCTTTTTTATTTTTTTTTCTATTGTCATGGACATATGCTTCTATGTTGAATTACTAACCCTTGGATTAAACCATTAAAAGATGAATCTGTCATTTCTAAGGGTGAAAAATGTGACATCTGAATTTTCTAAAAAGCGAAGAGGTCAAACAAAGGTCAAGGAAGAGACCCATAAAAATCTATTCCTATAGTTTTCCTTTAAGACCATCTGATAATAAAATGAATAATTTCTCATTAAATCGAGGCCATTTAACATATTATTATTATTAGGTTTGAAAATGAAAGTATTTTTGCTACTATTTCTTTGCACTTGGAAGTTTTTGCCTCCTTTTTGCAAATGTTATTTTTATCAATTAAATAGTTCCTGAATTTATTTACACAGTTCATATGTAATTGCCATTATTTTTCTAGGGTAGTTTGAGCATCACATTTGTTATTTTGTCTTCCCTGCTCTTCATTTCTTGCCTCATTTCTCCTAGCTAAGCTTCCCCTATCCCACACAATGAGATACTCCAATTATATCACCTCTAAGTTTAATATAGTGCCGGTTCTCACCACAGTGTGGTTTTAGAACAACTCTTAGAAATCTCAGCACATTATGCATTTTAGTATTGTTATAGTTTTCTTATTAAGTGATTGTGTTGGACAATACTAACACATGCAGACAATACAGTCTCTCTAAAACTATCTTCATTAGAAATGTCATTCAAGTGCAGAGATGGATTTATTATGAATCAAATAAAGCTTAAGCTTTGGAGGTCTTCAATTCACATAGTTCCTTCAAGGTCTTGAAAGCAGTCCTGAATTCTTATATTACTAATACATTTCTCTATCTCTCTCTCTCTTTTTTTTAATCTCAAATTGTATAGGCTTCAGATACTACAAAATCTGGATCTTTCCTTCCAAAGAAAGTACAGGGGATGATTTGACCTCCATATTGTTTCTAATATGTAGTTCCTTATCCTAATCTTCTAAAGTCATCTAATCTGATAATTTTCCTTTATATTCTTCAAACACAATACTTGAAATATCAAAACTAAGGCTTGGAGATCTACTTCAGGCTCAATTTTAAGGAGAGATTTTGATTTTTAAGTAAAGAGATTTTGATTTTGCCAAGTAGAATACCTGATCTGAATTCTAGCATGATTCTTAAAACCTTATTGGGGACTTCCCTGATGGCCCAGTGGTTAAGATGCCTCACTCTTAATGCAAGGGGCCTAGGTTCAATCCCTGGACAGGGAATGAGATCCCACATGCCAAATCTAAGACCTGGTACAATCAAATAAAATAAATAAACAAATAAATATTTCGGGCTTTCCCTGGTGGTCCAGTGGATAAGGACACCACCTTGCAGTGTAAGGGGCGTCGGTTAGATCCCTGGCCTGGGAAGATCCCACGTACCGCGGAGCGGCTGGACTGATGTGTCCCATCACCGAGCTGGAGCTCTGGAGCGCATGCGCCCAGAGCTGATTCTTTTTCCATATGTAATTGCCATTATTTTTCTAGGGTAGTTTGAGCATCACATTTGTTATTTTGTCTTCCCTGCTCTTCATTTCTTGCCTCATTTCTCCTAGCTAAGCTTCCCCTATCCCACACAATGAGATACTCCAATTATATCACCTCTAAGTTTAATATAGTGCCGGTTCTCACCACAGTGTGGTTTTAGAACAACTCTTAGAAATCTCAGCACATTATGCATTTTAGTATTGTTATAGTTTTCTTATTAAGTGATTGTGTTGGACAATACTAACACATGCAGACAATACAGTCTCTCTAAAACTATCTTCATTAGAAATGTCATTCAAGTGCAGAGATGGATTTATTATGAATCAAATAAAGCTTAAGCTTTGGAGGTCTTCAATTCACATAGTTCCTTCAAGGTCTTGAAAGCAGTCCTGAATTCTTATATTACTAATACATTTCTCTATCTCTCTCTCTCTTTTTTTTAATCTCAAATTGTATAGGCTTCAGATACTACAAAATCTGGATCTTTCCTTCCAAAGAAAGTACAGGGGATGATTTGACCTCCATATTGTTTCTAATATGTAGTTCCTTATCCTAATCTTCTAAAGTCATCTAATCTGATAATTTTCCTTTATATTCTTCAAACACAATACTTGAAATATCAAAACTAAGGCTTGGAGATCTACTTCAGGCTCAATTTTAAGGAGAGATTTTGATTTTTAAGTAAAGAGATTTTGATTTTGCCAAGTAGAATACCTGATCTGAATTCTAGCATGATTCTTAAAACCTTATTGGGGACTTCCCTGATGGCCCAGTGGTTAAGATGCCTCACTCTTAATGCAAGGGGCCTAGGTTCAATCCCTGGACAGGGAATGAGATCCCACATGCCAAATCTAAGACCTGGTACAATCAAATAAAATAAATAAACAAATAAATATTTCGGGCTTTCCCTGGTGGTCCAGTGGATAAGGACACCACCTTGCAGTGTAAGGGGCGTCGGTTAGATCCCTGGCCTGGGAAGATCCCACGTACCGCGGAGCGGCTGGACTGATGTGTCCCATCACCGAGCTGGAGCTCTGGAGCGCATGCGCCCAGAGCTGGCACTCTGCGACAACAGATGCCACCGTGATGGGAGGCCCGCAGGAGCCAAAGAACAAAGACGGATGAAAACAGAGAAATGAAAGACCAATAGAAGTGGCCCGCCCGCTCCCCTCCCTCCCCAACCTGACCCCCACCCTAAATAAATAATAAATAAATCTTAAAAAAAAAAAAAAAAACATATTGGCAGAGTAATGATAAATTAAATAACACTGATGATACAAATAAAAATAAACTAGAACACAGATATATAAGAATGAAGAATTTAGCATTAGACCAGATAAATTAAACAATATAAGATGATTCAAGAAAAAAATAAATTTAAAGCAAAGTTTTATAAATACCAGCTTTATAAATTATAAGGTTAAATCTGAAGTAATGGAAAACATATAAGTTATTTTAGATTTTACCTATTAATCTTTTTAAAGGTAGAGATAATTTGTAATTTTGTATTTCACAAACAACTTTGTACTAATAATTAAGGTCAGGATCTATTACAATCATTCATTTGAGAAAATCAAGTTTTCATTAATTTTTTTAAGTTAAAACATGTAACATGTAATGAAATGACTAATAATAAAGGACTGAAAAAATAGCATCAAGAAAAGACCAATTCTTATTCTAAAAGAAATGTGGTAAAAATCAGCTCTGATTTTAGGTTGTCAGTCTGAACTGCTAGGTCTCATTAAGATTTCCCTGAAGGGATAGAGCCTGCTACTTCCAGGTTTTCTCTCTCTGGGGGAGCCTGAAAGACAGGTGATAGAAAACCAGATCAAACAATCAAAATGTCAGTGGTGCCTGATTCTGCTGCTCTCATGCTGTGCACATAGTAGGCATTCAATAGGCTTTTGAATGATGAATTGTACTCATTAAATTAAAGATTTAAAGAGCAAGGCTAGAATTATGAATAAGTTTTAGCATAAAGATTTCCATTATAAGAATCTTTTAAAGATGTTAATGTTGTGTTTGGTTTTGTTTAAAATCCAGTGCTTATCTACATCATAGCTTGTGTATTCCAAATATAGTCTCCTATTTTATAATTCTGAGGAATGTATCCCTTTAGTGTCCACACACATTGATCAGCTAAAAAAGAACGTAACTCTTTAAGTATATGCCAACACTGGCATATATTTGTGCTATTATTTTAAACTGTTTTGAAGATTTATGAAATTCAGTTTTCTTTTCCATGAATTCCCAAGCATTTCTAATATTTGTGCGTGTGTATGTGTGTATGTGTGTGTGTGTGTATATGTATGCACTGTATACTTTTGAGAAAGACTGTGTATGAGAGAGTTTGTGAGAGCAAGAGAGTTTTCGTCATAGCTGCTTTTATAGTATCGTATATTTCAATATCGATGCTTTTCGTCCTAGCATATGATGGATTCAGTAACAGTTAAAAATAAGTAGTAGGCAGTTTTCTAAAATCTTACAATGTTAATGCTATTACTATGTCCACATAGAGACAAAGAAAGTGAGGCACTGAGAGCTTAAGGATGTACATATTTAAAATTTAATACAATTATTTTTTCATTATTGTTTTATTAGTTTTACTGTAAGGCTGGGTAACACTAAACCTATAAAAAAAAAAAGAATGGGGAAAAAAGCTTTTCAATGTCAGTAGTTTCTCTTGCATCATTCATTTTGTTTCTAGATCCTATTTAAAACACAAAAAAAGGGAGCTACTTGCAATATAGCAGATGATATTCTGAAAGACTGTCTAGAGTGAAGAATTACATGCTAAGCAAATAGCTAATAAAAATAGTTCAAATTTCTGCTCATGTGAAAATAATAGTGAAATCAGAAAGTCCCACAAATGAACAAACACAAAACTGGTTTCACTAGGGATCTTCTGTAGAGCCCAACAGAGGATATGGAGAACAAAAGATGAAGACTATACCTCTCTCCTTCCCTCCTCAATTCCTCATTAATAAGTTTTACAGAATTTGCAAAAATCTGAATCCCCATGGGTCAATGCCATCAGTATAAGCTGCTCTCATGCTGTGCACATAGTAGGCATTCAATAGGCTTTTGAATGATGAATTGTACTCATTAAATTAAAGATTTAAAGAGCAAGGCTAGAATTATGAATAAGTTTTAGCATAAAGATTTCCATTATAAGAATCTTTTAAAGATGTTAATGTTGTGTTTGGTTTTGTTTAAAATCCAGTGCTTATCTACATCATAGCTTGTGTATTCCAAATATAGTCTCCTATTTTATAATTCTGAGGAATGTATCCCTTTAGTGTCCACACACATTGATCAGCTAAAAAAGAACGTAACTCTTTAAGTATATGCCAACACTGGCATATATTTGTGCTATTATTTTAAACTGTTTTGAAGATTTATGAAATTCAGTTTTCTTTTCCATGAATTCCCAAGCATTTCTAATATTTGTGCGTGTGTATGTGTGTATGTGTGTGTGTGTGTATATGTATGCACTGTATACTTTTGAGAAAGACTGTGTATGAGAGAGTTTGTGAGAGCAAGAGAGTTTTCGTCATAGCTGCTTTTATAGTATCGTATATTTCAATATCGATGCTTTTCGTCCTAGCATATGATGGATTCAGTAACAGTTAAAAATAAGTAGTAGGCAGTTTTCTAAAATCTTACAATGTTAATGCTATTACTATGTCCACATAGAGACAAAGAAAGTGAGGCACTGAGAGCTTAAGGATGTACATATTTAAAATTTAATACAATTATTTTTTCATTATTGTTTTATTAGTTTTACTGTAAGGCTGGGTAACACTAAACCTATAAAAAAAAAAGGAAGGGGGAAAAAAAGCTTTTCAATGTCAGTAGTTTCTCTTGCATCATTCATTTTGTTTCTAGATCCTATTTAAAACACAAAAAAAGGGAGCTACTTGCAATATAGCAGATGATATTCTGAAAGACTGTCTAGAGTGAAGAATTACATGCTAAGCAAATAGCTAATAAAAATAGTTCAAATTTCTGCTCATGTGAAAATAATAGTGAAATCAGAAAGTCCCACAAATGAACAAACACAAAACTGGTTTCACTAGGGATCTTCTGTAGAGCCCAACAGAGGATATGGAGAACAAAAGATGAAGACTATACCTCTCTCCTTCCCTCCTCAATTCCTCATTAATAAGTTTTACAGAATTTGCAAAAATCTGAATCCCCATGGGTCAATGCCATCAGTATAATTCTATTAACATCAAATTTTCTGGAAAATATTGATCAATTTACTGTCATACAGCTGATGATGAAACTTGTTGCAACTACTTTGGTAAGTTTTTAATTACCTATTAACTTGAAAATTTACATGATATTTTGTTCAGTCATTTAATTAAATGTAAGAAACTTCACATATTCTTATGTATTTATACTTTATCAAAATTCTTGAATATAGCAGCTAGAGACACAGAAAGAAATATTTATAGTTATATTTTGCATGATAGCAAACACCTGGAAGTACAAATATCCAATGTATTAATGAATAATCTAATAATGGTATGTGGTATGTGCATACAATAGAATACTTTTAGCAATAAAAGTTGAATAAAATTTTGCTAAATGCAGCAACATGAGTAGATCTCAAAAACATGTTATTAAGTGAGCATATCATCACAAAAGAACACACCTATTATTATCTCATTTATATAAAAAACAGATCGAACTAAATGTTTTATTTTTAGCAAAAAAGTATAAATACCAAATTTAGGACAGTGATATCTTCTGGGGAGAAATGAAAATGCAATATTTTGAGAAGCAATACAATAGATTTCTAATCTTTCTATTCATTATTGCAATCATTCTGTTTATTACTGTGGAGGGTACTTATTTAATATTTTATTTAAATTGTACATATTTTAAAATGTATAGGTTACATATCATGGTAAAAATAAGGGCTGGTAAAATAAAAGATGAAAAGTGAATGGTAGGGCTTCCCTGATGGTCCAGTGGGTAAGGACACCACCTTGCAGTGCAAGGGGCGCTGGTTTGATCCCTAGCCTGAGAAGATCCCATGTGCCGCGGAGGGGCTGGACAGACGTGTCCAACTACTGAATCGGAGTTCTGGCGCACATACACCCAGAGCTGGTATACTGCAGCAACAGAAGCCACTGCGATGGGAGGCCCACACAGGCCAAAGAACAAAGATGGATGAAAAAGATGAAGACTATACCTCTCCCTTCCCTCCTCAATTCCTCATTAATAAGTTTTACAGAATTTGCAAAAATCTGAATCCCCATGGGTCAATGCCATCAGTATAATTCTATTAACATCAAATTTTCTGGAAAATATTGATCAATTTACTGTCATACAGCTGATGATGAAACTTGTTGCAACTACTTTGGTAAGTTTTTAATTACCTATTAACTTGAAAATTTACATGATATTTTGTTCAGTCATTTAATTAAATGTAAGAAACTTCACATATTCTTATGTATTTATACTTTATCAAAATTCTTGAATATAGCAGCTAGAGACACAGAAAGAAATATTTATAGTTATATTTTGCATGATAGCAAACACCTGGAAGTACAAATATCCAATGTATTAATGAATAATCTAATAATGGTATGTGGTATGTGCATACAATAGAATACTTTTAGCAATAAAAGTTGAATAAAATTTTGCTAAATGCAGCAACATGAGTAGATCTCAAAAACATGTTATTAAGTGAGCATATCATCACAAAAGAACACACCTATTATTATCTCATTTATATAAAAAACAGATCGAACTAAATGTTTTATTTTTAGCAAAAAAGTATAAATACCAAATTTAGGACAGTGATATCTTCTGGGGAGAAATGAAAATGCAATATTTTGAGAAGCAATACAATAGATTTCTAATCTTTCTATTCATTATTGCAATCATTCTGTTTATTACTGTGGAGGGTACTTATTTAATATTTTATTTAAATTGTACATATTTTAAAATGTATAGGTTACATATCATGGTAAAAATAAGGGCTGGTAAAATAAAAGATGAAAAGTGAATGGTAGGGCTTCCCTGATGGTCCAGTGGGTAAGGACACCACCTTGCAGTGCAAGGGGCGCTGGTTTGATCCCTAGCCTGAGAAGATCCCATGTGCCGCGGAGGGGCTGGACAGACGTGTCCAACTACTGAATCGGAGTTCTGGCGCACATACACCCAGAGCTGGTATACTGCAGCAACAGAAGCCACTGCGATGGGAGGCCCACACAGGCCAAAGAACAAAGATGGATGAAAATAGATAAATGAAAGACCAATAGAAGTGACCAAAACAAACAAACAAAAAAAGTGAATGGTATATAGAGTAAGAAAAGCAGAGTAAGGGAATATATCCATTGTCTTGAGTGGAAATAGACCCACAAAATATTATGCATGCTGTTGGTTTGTGTGTTAATAAAAGAAGAAATAAATAATGAAGTTGTAAAAGGAATAAGTAAGACATTAAGACAGAAAAACAAAGAGTTATGGATAAGGAAAGTGAATTAGAATTATTAAATATGAGAGTGACTTATGTTTATAAGTTGTAAGATTGAATATGTGTCTTTGCATTCATTTTTTCTTGAAATCCCATTATACTGACATTTGGCTTAAGTCCTCAAATACCACCAGAGATGGAGAAGGAAAAACAGAAACTATTGCATGTTTTACCCTAATCTTCTCTATTTCTTTTTCTCTTTCAACTCATATAGATAGAGAGGAGGTAGATATAGACATAGAGATCTAGCTATTCATCTATGTCTATAGAAAGAAACAATAAAATTAAATACATAAATCTGAAAATAAGACATAAAAAACATTACAGAAGGAAAAAAACTTCAAAAGTAGCCAAGAAAAAGCAATACTTTATGATGAGCAGTGTTGGTGGTATAGTGGCAAACACTGCCACCTTCCAAGAACTTGAGGATCAATCTCAAACATTAGACACTGATAGATGAACTCCCCAGGTAGGTAGATGCCCAATACATACTGGAGAAGAGCAGAGAAATAGCTCCAGAAGGAATAAAAAGTCTGAGCCAAAGCAGAAACAATGCCCAACTGTGGATATGTCTGGTGGTGAAAGTCTGTTGCTGTAAAGAAAAATATTTCACAGGAACCTGAAATGTTAGGTCCATGAATCAAGGTCAATTGGAGGTGGTCGAACAGTAGATGGCAAGAATGAACATGGACATTTTAAGACTCAGTGAACTAAAATGAACAGAGATGGGCAAATTTAATTCAGATGACCATTACATCTAATACTGTGGGCAAGAATCCCTCAGAAGAAACAGAGTAGCCCTCAGAGTCAACAAAAGAGTCCAAAATGCAGTACTTGGGTGAAGTCTCAGAAACAACAGAATGATCTCAGTTTGTTTCCAAGACAAACTATTCAATATCACATTAATCCAAGTTGATGCCCCAACCACTAATGCTGAAGGAGCTGAAATTGAACAGTTCTATGAAGACCTACAAGATCATCTAGAACTAACACCAAAAGATACCCTTTTCACAATTGGGGACTGGAATGCAAAACACAGCAGTGACCAAAAAAGAACATAGCTGTTGGTTTGTGTGTTAATAAAAGAAGAAATAAATAATGAAGTTGTAAAAGGAATAAGTAAGACATTAAGACAGAAAAACAAAGAGTTAGGGAAAGAAGTAAAAAAAAAACTTATGTTTATAAGTTGTAAGATTGAATATGTGTCTTTGCATTCATTTTTTCTTGAAATCCCATTATACTGACATTTGGCTTAAGTCCTCAAATACCACCAGAGATGGAGAAGGAAAAACAGAAACTATTGCATGTTTTACCCTAATCTTCTCTATTTCTTTTTCTTTCAACTCATATAGATAGAGAGGAGGTAGATATAGACATAGAGATCTAGCTATTCATCTATGTCTATAGAAAGAAACAATAAAATTAAATACATAAATCTGAAAATAAGACATAAAAAACATTACAGAAGGAAAAAAACTTCAAAAGTAGCCAAGAAAAAGCAATACTTTATGATGAGCAGTGTTGGTGGTATAGTGGCAAACACTGCCACCTTCCAAGAACTTGAGGATCAATCTCAAACATTAGACACTGATAGATGAACTCCCCAGGTAGGTAGATGCCCAATACATACTGGAGAAGAGCAGAGAAATAGCTCCAGAAGGAATAAAAAGTCTGAGCCAAAGCAGAAACAATGCCCAACTGTGGATATGTCTGGTGGTGAAAGTCTGTTGCTGTAAAGAAAAATATTTCACAGGAACCTGAAATGTTAGGTCCATGAATCAAGGTCAATTGGAGGTGGTCGAACAGTAGATGGCAAGAATGAACATGGACATTTTAAGACTCAGTGAACTAAAATGAACAGAGATGGGCAAATTTAATTCAGATGACCATTACATCTAATACTGTGGGCAAGAATCCCTCAGAAGAAACAGAGTAGCCCTCAGAGTCAACAAAAGAGTCCAAAATGCAGTACTTGGGTGAAGTCTCAGAAACAACAGAATGATCTCAGTTTGTTTCCAAGACAAACTATTCAATATCACATTAATCCAAGTTGATGCCCCAACCACTAATGCTGAAGGAGCTGAAATTGAACAGTTCTATGAAGACCTACAAGATCATCTAGAACTAACACCAAAAAAGATACCCTTTTCACAATTGGGGACTGGAATGCAAAACACAGCAGTGACCACAGAACTATAAAAAATCAGTTTTCATTCCAATCCCAAAGAAGGAAAATGCCAAAGAATGTTCAAGCTACCATAAAATTGCACTGATTTTACATACTAGCAAGGTCATGCTCAAAATCTTCCAAGCTAAACTTCAACAGTATGTGATATGAGAATTTCTAGATGTACAAGCTGTATTTAGACAAGGCAGAGGAACCAGAGATCAAACTGCTAACATCTGTTGGATCACAGAAAGAGCAAGCAAATTCCAGAAAAACGTCTACTTCTGCCTCATTGACTACTCTAAATTCTCTGTGCGGATCACAACAATCTGAGAACAATTCTGAAAGAAATGAGAATACCAGACCATCTTACCTGCTCCTGTGAAATCTGCAGGCAGATCAAGAAGCAACAGTTAGAGCCAAACATGGAACATCAGTCTTATTGAGAAAGGAGCATATCAAGTCTGCATATTGTTACCCTGCTTATTTAACTTATATACAGAGTACACTATGTGAAATGCTGGTCTGGATGAAGCACAAGCTGGCATCAAGATTGTGGGGAGAAATGTCAATAACCTCATGTATGCAGATGATGCCTGAAGGCAGGAAGTGCAGAGCAACAAAAAGTATCTTGATGAACGTGAAAAATAAGAGTGAAAAATATGACTTAAAACTCAATATTCGGGCTTCCCCTGGTGGTCCAGTGGGTAAGGACACCGCCTTGCAGTGCAAGGGGTGCCGGCCCGAACCCTAGCCTGGGAAGATTCCACGTGCCGCGGAGCGGCTGGACTGATGCGTCCAATGACCGAGCTGGAGCTCTGGGGCACATGCGCCCAGAGCCAGCGCTCTGCAACAACAGAGGCCACCGCAATGGGAGGTCCACAGGAGCCAAAGAACAAGGACGGATGAAAATAGACAAATGAAAGACCAATAGAAGTGGCCCGCCCGTACCCCTCCCTCCCCACCCCACCCCACAAAAGATAAATAAATAAAATTTAAAAAAAAAATAAAAAAAAAAACCTCAATATTCATTAAACGAAGTTCATGGCAACTTGTCACATCACTTCATGGCAAATAGATGACCAAACAATGGAAACAGTGATAGACTTTATTTTCTTGTGCTCCAAAATCACTGCAGATGGTGACTGCAGCCATGAAACTAAAAGACACTTGCTCCTTGGAAGAAAAGTTATGACAAACCTAGACAGTGTGTTAATAAGCAGAGACCACTTTTCCAACAAAGGTCTATATACTCAAGGCTATGGTTTTTCCAGTGGTCATGTATGGATTTGAGCATTGGATCATAAATAAGGCTGAGTGCTGAAGAACTGATACCTTCGAACTGTGGCATTGCAGAAGACTCTTTAGAGTCCCTTGGACTGCAAGGAAGTCAATCCAGTCATTCCTAAAGGAAATCAACCCTGAATATTCATTGGAAGGGACTGATACTGGAGCTGAATCTCCCATATTTTGGCCACATGATTTGAAGAGATGATTCTTTGGTAAAACCCTGATGCTGGGAAAAATAGAAGGTAGAAGGAGAAGAGGACAACAGAGGACAAGAGGTGGGATGGCATCACTGAGTCAAAGGACTTGAGTTTGAGCAAGTTCTGGGGGTAGATGGTAAAGGACAGGGAAGCCTGGTGTGCTGTAGTCCATGCTGTCACATAGAGTTGGATATGACTAAGTGAATGAAATTAACTGACAGCTGATTTATGTTGATGTCTGGCAGAAACCAACACTATTCTGTAAAACAATTATCCTTCTATTAAAAACAGATAAATTAGTTTAGAAAAAAATAATGGATTGGGTAGCCATTCCCTTTTCCAGGGAAATTTCCTGATCCAGGGATTGAACTTGCATCTCCTGCATTACAGTTGATTCTTTACCATATGAGACACCAAGGAATTCCAAATATTATTGATAGGAATACTGAAATGTCTAGATTGAAAGGGCTTACTGATTTACTGGAAAATGCTCCCATGAATATATAGCATTATGAAATTTTAGAATTATAGAGATTGAAAAAAAAACACTCTCAATGAAAGAATACTAAAGGGTCAAATACAAAAACTCAAGAAATTACAATAGCATTAGATTTCTAACAATATCAGAATGAGAAGGGAGAGGACAGTTGAGAAATACCTCAAAAATTCTGAGGAAAAAAATCTTTTTTACCTAAAATTTTATGTTCAGACAAATTAAAATTCAGGTAGAATGTAGACCAAAGACACTTTTAGATACACAACATCTTGAAATTTTGTCTCCTGTATAATCTTTCCCATGAAAGATGAAGCATACATGGTCACAAAAGAGGAAAAAGGAAAGGAATTGTTATCCAACAAAGACAAATGATGAAAGAATTCTCAGAGTAATGACAGAAGAAAACGTTAGGATTACAACCAAACCTGAAGAAAAGCAAACCCTGCCAGGGACATATGCTTGAGGGTGTCTGGAAGACAAAAGCAAATTTATCCTTCCAGTGAGCTGAATGACAAGTTATAATCACATATGAAGAAAGTTAAGCAAGTGATCAATAAAGGGGAAATAATATCCCAGTATACTACATGCCTCAGCTTGAATACTATTTTTTCATCATTAACTACTGAATAATGCTGCCTGTTAAGAGATGATTCTTTGGTAAAACCCTGATAGAAGGTAGAAGGAGAAGAGGACAACAGAGGACAAGAGGTGGGATGGCATCACTGAGTCAAAGGACTTGAGTTTGAGCAAGTTCTGGGGGTAGATGGTAAAGGACAGGGAAGCCTGGTGTGCTGTAGTCCATGCTGTCACATAGAGTTGGATATGACTAAGTGAATGAAATTAACTGACAGCTGATTTATGTTGATGTCTGGCAGAAACCAACACTATTCTGTAAAACAATTATCCTTCTATTAAAAACAGATAAATTAGTTTAGAAAAAAATAATGGATTGGGTAGCCATTCCCTTTTCCAGGGAAATTTCCTGATCCAGGGATTGAACTTGCATCTCCTGCATTACAGTTGATTCTTTACCATATGAGACACCAAGGAATTCCAAATATTATTGATAGGAATACTGAAATGTCTAGATTGAAAGGGCTTACTGATTTACTGGAAAATGCTCCCATGAATATATAGCATTATGAAATTTTAGAATTATAGAGATTGAAAAAAAAACACTCTCAATGAAAGAATACTAAAGGGTCAAATACAAAAACTCAAGAAATTACAATAGCATTAGATTTCTAACAATATCAGAATGAGAAGGGAGAGGACAGTTGAGAAATACCTCAAAATTCTGAGGAAAAATCTTTTTTACCTAAAATTTTATGTTCAGACAAATTAAAATTCAGGTAGAATGTAGACCAAAGACACTTTTAGATACACAACATCTTGAAATTTTGTCTCCTGTATAATCTTTCCCATGAAAGATGAAGCATACATGGTCACAAAAGAGGAAAAAGGAAAGGAATTGTTATCCAACAAAGACAAATGATGAAAGAATTCTCAGAGTAATGACAGAAGAAAACGTTAGGATTACAACCAAACCTGAAGAAAAGCAAACCCTGCCAGGGACATATGCTTGAGGGTGTCTGGAAGACAAAAGCAAATTTATCCTTCCAGTGAGCTGAATGACAAGTTATAATCACATATGAAGAAAGTTAAGCAAGTGATCAATAAAGGGGAAATAATATCCCAGTATACTACATGCCTCAGCTTGAATACTATTTTTTCATCATTAACTACTGAATAATGCTGCCTATTAATCCATATTAATAACCTGACAAAATAGAAGAAATCAATATTTGTGGGTGAGAGGAGGCTGAAAGATGGATATACATATTTCATCTTATGACACTTATAGATCTTAGAGCAAAATTATGTACAAACCCAACAATATGATTTTTGTTGTTCAGTCACTAAGCGATGTCCAAATCTTTGCAAACTCCTGGGCTATAGCACAGTAGGCTTCCCTGTCCTTTACTATCTCCCAAAGTTTGCTCAAACTGATGTCCATTGAATTGGTGAATCTACCCAAACATCTCATCCTCCATCACCCCCTTCTCCTCTTGCCCTCAATCTTTCCCAGCATCAACATCTTGTCCAATGAGTTGTCTCTTCACATCTAGGAGGCCCAACCAAGGTTTGGAGCTTCAGCATCAGTCCGTCCACTGAATATTCAGGTTGATTTCCTTTAGGGTTGACTGGTTTGATCTCCTTGCTGTCCAAGGGACTCTCAAGAGTCCTCTCTAGCACCATAATTCAAAAGCATCAGTTTTTTGGCACTGAGTCTTCTTTATGGTCCAACACTCATATTGTTTTCCCTGGTAGCTCAGACAGTAAAGAATCTGCCTACAATGCAGAATACCCAGGTTCAGTCCCTGGATCAGAAAGATCCTCTCGAGAAGGAAATGGAAACCCACACCAGTATTTTTGCCTGGAGAATCCCATGGGCAGAAGACCCTGGAGGGTCACATCAGGTCACAATGACTTGGACACAACTGAGCAACTCTCACTCACATCTGTACATGACTACTGGAAAACCATAGCTTTGACTATATATGGATATTTGTCAGAACAAAGGCACAAAAAAAATGATGAAAGAAAATTCTCAGAGTAATGACAGAAGAAAACGTTAGGATTACAACCAAACCTGAAGAAAAGCAAACCCTGCCAGGGACATATGCTTGAGGGTGTCTGGAAGACAAAAGCAAATTTATCCTTCCAGTGAGCTGAATGACAAGTTATAATCACATATGAAGAAAGTTAAGCAAGTGATCAATAAAGGGGAAATAATATCCCAGTATACTACATGCCTCAGCTTGAATACTATTTTTTCATCATTAACTACTGAATAATGCTGCCTATTAATCCATATTAATAACCTGACAAAATAGAAGAAATCAATATTTGTGGGTGAGAGGAGGCTGAAAGATGGATATACATATTTCATCTTATGACACTTATAGATCTTAGAGCAAAATTATGTACAAACCCAACAATATGATTTTTGTTGTTCAGTCACTAAGCGATGTCCAAATCTTTGCAAACTCCTGGGCTATAGCACAGTAGGCTTCCCTGTCCTTTACTATCTCCCAAAGTTTGCTCAAACTGATGTCCATTGAATTGGTGAATCTACCCAAACATCTCATCCTCCATCACCCCCTTCTCCTCTTGCCCTCAATCTTTCCCAGCATCAACATCTTGTCCAATGAGTTGTCTCTTCACATCTAGGAGGCCCAACCAAGGTTTGGAGCTTCAGCATCAGTCCGTCCACTGAATATTCAGGTTGATTTCCTTTAGGGTTGACTGGTTTGATCTCCTTGCTGTCCAAGGGACTCTCAAGAGTCCTCTCTAGCACCATAATTCAAAAGCATCAGTTTTTTGGCACTGAGTCTTCTTTATGGTCCAACACTCATATTGTTTTCCCTGGTAGCTCAGACAGTAAAGAATCTGCCTACAATGCAGAATACCCAGGTTCAGTCCCTGGATCAGAAAGATCCTCTCGAGAAGGAAATGGAAACCCACACCAGTATTTTTGCCTGGAGAATCCCATGGGCAGAAGACCCTGGAGGGTCACATCAGGTCACAATGACTTGGACACAACTGAGCAACTCTCACTCACTCACATCTGTACATGACTACTGGAAAAACCATAGCTTTGACTATATATGGATATTTGTCAGCAAAGTGATTTCTCTGCTTTATAGTATACTGTCTTATGTTCGTCATAGTTTTTCTTTCAAGGAGCAAGAAAAGCTTTTAATTTATAACTGCATTCACCATCCACAGTGATTTTGGAGCCCAAGAAAATAAACTCTGCTCTATTTGCACTTTTTCCCCATCTATTTCTTACGAAGTGATGGAACCGGTTGTTATGGTTTACTGGTATATGAACAGAGTGAATGGGTTGGAAAATTAAAAAATATAAGAACAACATTTTAAGTAAAATACTGTAAACTCATTGCTTCAGTAAACCAGAAACGAAAGCTGCGGAAGGAGTGGTGCATAAAAAGGTGATTTTCATTTTAAATCTCATAGAATTATTTGTTTTAAAATAAGTATTAGGCATGAGATTGAGAATAAAACTAATTTTTAAGAGCAAATGACAAAAGAATGATGAATAAGATAAATATGAAAAGCAGTCAAATGAAGGTGACTACTTCTGTGGTTATGACTATTCCTCTTGTTCTGGTCCTAATGTTATTCCGTTTGATTTTTTTTTCTTTTTCATGGATTCCAATATTTTTCTTTCCTATTCTTTCTAACTTTCTTTTTGTCTCTTTAATTATACTTGTCTGATTTTTCTACTCCTCTAATATAAATATTTATACAGAGAAAAATTATCAAAACCTAGAATAGGTATATTCTTCAAAATATTTTTATATTTTGGATATGCTGTTTTCATTTATATTGGTTCAATGATCCTCAATGAATTCAAAGTGCAATATGAGGAAAATTCATTTAAATTACCAGGGAAACATTTTCAAATTACATCTACCTTATGTTTCCATTTGGCACTGATCTTTATGGTCCAACACTCATATTGTTTTCCCTGGTAGCTCAGACAGTAAAGAATCTGCCTACAATGCAGAATACCCAGGTTCAGTCCCTGGATCAGAAAGATCCTCTCGAGAAGGAAATGGAAACCCACACCAGTATTTTTGCCTGGAGAATCCCATGGGCAGAAGACCCTGGAGGGTCACATCAGGTCACAATGACTTGGACACAACTGAGCAACTCTCACTCACTCACATCTGTACATGACTACTGGAAAAACCATAGCTTTGACTATATATGGATATTTGTCAGCAAAGTGATTTCTCTGCTTTATAGTATACTGTCTTATGTTCGTCATAGTTTTTCTTTCAAGGAGCAAGAAAAGCTTTTAATTTATAACTGCATTCACCATCCACAGTGATTTTGGAGCCCAAGAAAATAAACTCTGCTCTATTTGCACTTTTTCCCCATCTATTTCTTACGAAGTGATGGAACCGGTTGTTATGGTTTACTGGTATATGAACAGAGTGAATGGGTTGGAAAATTAAAAAATATAAGAACAACATTTTAAGTAAAATACTGTAAACTCATTGCTTCAGTAAACCAGAAACGAAAGCTGCGGAAGGAGTGGTGCATAAAAAGGTGATTTTCATTTTAAATCTCATAGAATTATTTGTTTTTTTAAAATAAGTATTAGGCATGAGATTGAGAATAAAACTAATTTTTAAGAGCAAATGACAAAAGAATGATGAATAAGATAAATATGAAAAGCAGTCAAATGAAGGTGACTACTTCTGTGGTTATGACTATTCCTCTTGTTCTGGTCCTAATGTTATTCCGTTTGATTTTTTTTTCTTTTTCATGGATTCCAATATTTTTCTTTCCTATTCTTTCTAACTTTCTTTTTGTCTCTTTAATTATACTTGTCTGATTTTTCTACTCCTCTAATATAAATATTTATACAGAGAAAAATTATCAAAACCTAGAATAGGTATATTCTTCAAAATATTTTTATATTTTGGATATGCTGTTTTCATTTATATTGGTTCAATGATCCTCAATGAATTCAAAGTGCAATATGAGGAAAATTCATTTAAATTACCAGGGAAACATTTTCAAATTACATCTACCTTATGTTCCCATTTGGACACAAATGTCTAGAGTCTTACATGTTGGTTAGTATCAATATAGATGGTTCTCTCAGTGTTTTAGAATATGTCTCAATATGGATTTTTTCAGGTCTCATCCTTTGGTTAAGTTACAGTTTATACTTAAATTATGAAATGCTCTTAGCAGAAAGATTGAGGATTCTTTGAAAAGCAAGTTTAAAATGTTCTTCAGTCAGTAACCAGTAATTGGATCTCTAAGTCCCTCTCTATTATTGAAACACATAATTTACATCTCAACTGGGGCTTTGAATAATTTACTTCACAGAAAGTCATCTCAGTAGCTAGTTTTATGTGCAATGACAGCTGATTTATCTCATACATTTTTAACAGAAAAGTACATTTCAAATAAAAATACTTGATAATTTTAATAATATAGGCCCCAAACTGAAGCTTGATATATCAATCCATAAAAAAAAATACTAAAACATAATGTAAAATATACTTATTATCAATAAAAGATATAATTTAGAAGAAACAATAAGTTTAAACTTTTCTTTTATTATTCTCCAATATGTCATACATTTTCAAAACTCCATTTTCTGTATGTAAGGATTATTGTGTGAAATGTTGTTGCCATTTATCATCTGCCAAGTTCACATACATATATTAAAAGCCTACTTTGCATGAAGGCTTTCTTGGTTCCCCAGATGGATTCCATTTCTCCTCACTCTTTACAATCATAGCTCATTTTAAGCTTTTTTATCAAAAGTATAAGAAATATTTATAAGCTTAAAAGCTGTATCAGTATAATGAGGCTCTTAACGTTGATGACCTACTCTTGTGGTTTTTGGATCTCCAGAATTTGGAAAATTAATGTATTCTCCACTTTTTATAGAAATACTTTTGAACAAATGAAATTAGAATTGTATTGTCAATCCCCATGATTCATAATCACCAATACACATAAACATATATAAAATGCCCGCGTGTATCTCTAAAGACAGTGCCTCTTTTACTTAACACTACCTAAAATATTGTTGTTACACTTATAAAAGGTTTACAATAATTCTCAAATATTATGAAAAATTTTTAAAAATCCTCAAATGTCTTATATTTAAGTGTTCAGATAAAAGAATGAAGTGCTTGAGCTAAGTCATACCACCATTTAAGTCTCTTGTGTTTCAATGATTTTGTGTTTTATGTTAAATTCAACCTTTATTAAAACTAAATTATAGAACCATATAACTAAATATATTATATTTAAATCATATTTAAAATAAAAGTAAGAAATACTAAAATTTTCATTTCCCTATTTTCACATATACATTATTAGAATATATATTACATTACCCTTTGGTCAATATAGTTGTTAAAGCTACACAAAAAATATGAAACATATTTCATCTCAAGGGGCAATAATTTACTTCACAGAAAGTCATCTCAGTAGCTAGTTTTATGTGCAATGACAGCTGATTTATCTCATACATTTTTAACAGAAAAGTACATTTCAAATAAAAATACTTGATAATTTTAATAATATAGGCCCCAAACTGAAGCTTGATATATCAATCCATAAAAAAAAATACTAAAACATAATGTAAAATATACTTATTATCAATAAAAGATATAATTTAGAAGAAACAATAAGTTTAAACTTTTCTTTTATTATTCTCCAATATGTCATACATTTTCAAAACTCCATTTTCTGTATGTAAGGATTATTGTGTGAAATGTTGTTGCCATTTATCATCTGCCAAGTTCACATACATATATTAAAAGCCTACTTTGCATGAAGGCTTTCTTGGTTCCCCAGATGGATTCCATTTCTCCTCACTCTTTACAATCATAGCTCATTTTAAGCTTTTTTATCAAAAGTATAAGAAATATTTATAAGCTTAAAAGCTGTATCAGTATAATGAGGCTCTTAACGTTGATGACCTACTCTTGTGGTTTTTTGGATCTCCAGAATTTGGAAAATTAATGTATTCTCCACTTTTTATAGAAATACTTTTGAACAAATGAAATTAGAATTGTATTGTCAATCCCCATGATTCATAATCACCAATACACATAAACATATATAAAATGCCCGCGTGTATCTCTAAAGACAGTGCCTCTTTTACTTAACACTACCTAAAATATTGTTGTTACACTTATAAAAGGTTTACAATAATTCTCAAATATTATGAAAAATTTTTAAAAATCCTCAAATGTCTTATATTTAAGTGTTCAGATAAAAGAATGAAGTGCTTGAGCTAAGTCATACCACCATTTAAGTCTCTTGTGTTTCAATGATTTTGTGTTTTATGTTAAATTCAACCTTTATTAAAACTAAATTATAGAACCATATAACTAAATATATTATATTTAAATCATATTTAAAATAAAAGTAAGAAATACTAAAATTTTCATTTCCCTATTTTCACATATACATTATTAGAATATATATTACATTACCCTTTGGTCAATATAGTTGTTCACAAAGAAGCTAACAATGCAAACGATGACAAACTCGGTGTGATAACTGAAAGCATTTCCTATAGGTGATAGAAAATCCATGGGCGGCAGAGTTATCTTCCTGACTACTTAAAGCAGTTCTTTTTTGGACAGTAAAGAGATGGGAGAGATAAACTACACAGATGAAAGGAGTTAATGACAATATTATTAGTCAATATGAAGACATTCTCAGAATCACTGGCATGTAAATTATTAAATAAATACCACAGTAAAGCTTATGGTACAGATCTTTAAAAAGGAAAAGCAGCCTTAGGAGCTGGCATTTATACAATCTGTACCTCAAGTGTTCAGTTTTTCATTTAGAAAGCACTGATTGGCTAGAAATGCCCTGATTGAAGGAAAGAAGTTTTAACCTTTGTAAGAAAAAGGCCTTCTGTTGCTGCTCTAACGTAAGTCCTCAGTTTATCTTTGTTTCTAGCAGTGTGACTCTAAATCAACATTAAAAAAGAAACTCAACATGAGGTAAAATAAAACGAAGGTCATTTAATCAGCCCATTTGCTTCAAATGATTATTGATTCTTAGAGGTGTTGTCTACTTCTGCCAGAAAATCCATTTCAGTAGTGATTACTCCTTCAGTCTTATCTGTGACAGTGGAGGTTATTAAAAGTAGGAATCCCTAGGGAAGTGTACAACTTTAAGCCATTAATGTCATATTTAATATTTTTTATCAGAACCAAATTTCTAGCTTTACCTTCTATCAGAATCTGAGTAGTCGCTTAGGAATATGTGCTTCACCAAAAGTCTAATTACATATAGTCCTCTGGGAAACAGAAGCACATTGAAATATCTGATAGGTAAATATCAAACAGTATAGGACATATTGTGAACTACTCATTATTTCTTATTACCACATACACAGGACTCAAGCACCATGCCTAGAAAACTGATATTACCCTACTGCCTTTGTTCCCACTAAAAACCATTTCAGAGTCACATCTAAAATGCTATTAGAATCACAGATTTGCAAATAAAGCATACAGAAATTTCTGAATACAGTTCAAAATACTAAAGTAGATAATACAGGTGTCTCTAACAAAAATAACTAAAGCTAGGATAACCATTTATGTAAGGTTTGTTAAAGGTAGTATGTCAATAAATCAGAAATTTGCTTCTTTGAGCATGTTTCTCTACTTGTAGTTATTACTGAAATTAAGAAGAATAGGAGGGCTTCCCCTGGTGGTCCAGTGGATAAGGACACCGCCTTGCAGTGCAAGGGGCGCCGGTTAGATCCCTGGCCTGGGAAGATCCCACGTGCAGCGAAGCGGCTGGACTGATGTGTCCCATCACCGAGCTGGAGCTCTGGAGCGCATGCGCCCAGAGCTGGCGCTCTGCGACAACAGATGCCACCGCGATGGGAGGCCCACAGGAGCCAAAGAACAAAGACGGATGAAAATAGAGAAATGAAAGACCAACAGAAGTGGCCCGCCCACTCCCTTCCCTCCCCAACCCGACCCCCGCCCAAAATAAATAAAAATAAATAAATAAATCTTAAAAAAAAAAAAAAAAGAAGAATAGGAGAGGAGGGTGCCTATTGAGCATAATCTAAATCTCTCAAGTACAACTTTATTAATTTTCTACTGAACTGCAGCTCAAAATAGACCCAACAAGCAACAGAAATCTCATGCAATGGGAACAGAGAAAAAAGAGATATTTGAGAAATAAAATTTATGCATTTGATAGCAAGTGTACATTGATAACAAGGTAAATAGTGTGATCCAAAATGACTACCATATTTGCAAAATAAGCAACTGAATGATATCTCAATCAGATGAGATATAATGGAAGTGATAATTGGTAGGGAAAATTATGAGCATAGTTCTGAAGAAAATGAATATGAATTTGAAGCTTTTACTTATGATATCATTGAAAATATCACTATAATGTTCATAAAGTAAAGGCAGCTTATAATTGGAAATCTGTGAATGTAAGTTTACTTGTTAGTGCAGTAATTAACAGGCTGCTTAGGAGATAAATAATAAAATAAGCAAGTAAAAGGATAGCATAGAAACTTTCTTAGCTCCTTTTGAATCATCTTTAAACTACAAGATATTACATTTTGTTTCAATTAGAGCTCAATCACATTAAATGTACTAAGGGGCTTTTCAATTATAATTATAGGAAAACAAATACACATTACAAAATAAAATGAGAAAAACAAATTCTAACATAGCATTTCCAAATATAGATGTTTTTAACCCTAATTTGCAAATGACAAAATATTCATACAAAGCTGTTTGCAAATGATGCTGTCAAATGTTGCTGTTAAGTATTTATTCACTGAATATGTAGAGTCCTATCTCACGGAGGTTTCACTCCAGTCAGAAGAGACAGCTAATAACAAAAATAAACAAGTAAAATATTAGATAGTGTTACATACAATGGAAAAAACAGGAAAATGTTGGCTATATAACTACAAATTGCAGCCATTTTAAATACAGCAATCAGGGACAGCCTCACCTAGAATAAAATGTTTATGATGGAAATATTTTGTCTTCATTACAATGACATAAAAATGAAATTTTTATGAAATTGTAGTCTAGATAGATCAGATTTATACAAATCATTAATCAATGAAATCTTGCTGAATGATAGGCTATCTATACTTGAACTTCTAAATTCATTTTAGTCTTCTTCTGCATTACAGAAAATGCATTCTAAAATATTATTTGTACATTTAGATATATAGGTTGATAAATATATGTATATATGTGAAATATTTTATTTTAAACTTGCCTGCTGTTTTTTCTGAACACAGATTTAAAAGATCAGTAAAACCGACAAAACCCTAACAATACTAACAAAAAATTAAAAATAAAAGAGAAGATACAAATTGCCAGTATTAATAAAATGAGCATAGTTCTGAAGCAAAATGAACTATGATATCTCAATCAGATGAGATATAATGGAAGTGATAATTGGTAGGGAAAATTATGAGCATAGTTCTGAAGAAAATGAATATGAATTTGAAGCTTTTACTTATGATATCATTGAAAATATCACTATAATGTTCATAAAGTAAAGGCAGCTTATAATTGGAAATCTGTGAATATAAGTTTACTTGTTAGTGCAGTAATTAACAGGCTGCTTAGGAGATAAATAATAAAATAAGCAAGTAAAAGGATAGCATAGAAACTTTCTTAGCTCCTTTTGAATCATCTTTAAACTACAAGATATTACATTTTGTTTCAATTAGAGCTCAATCACATTAAATGTACTAAGGGGCTTTTCAATTATAATTATAGGAAAACAAATACACATTACAAAATAAAATGAGAAAAACAAATTCTAACATAGCATTTCCAAATATAGATGTTTTTAACCCTAATTTGCAAATGACAAAATATTCATACAAAGCTGTTTGCAAATGATGCTGTCAAATGTTGCTGTTAAGTATTTATTCACTGAATATGTAGAGTCCTATCTCACGGAGGTTTCACTCCAGTCAGAAGAGACAGCTAATAACAAAAATAAACAAGTAAAATATTAGATAGTGTTACATACAATGGAAAAAACAGGAAAATGTTGGCTATATAACTACAAATTGCAGCCATTTTAAATACAGCAATCAGGGACAGCCTCACCTAGAATAAAATGTTTATGATGGAAATATTTTGTCTTCATTACAATGACATAAAAATGAAATTTTTATGAAATTGTAGTCTAGATAGATCAGATTTATACAAATCATTAATCAATGAAATCTTGCTGAATGATAGGCTATCTATACTTGAACTTCTAAATTCATTTTAGTCTTCTTCTGCATTACAGAAAATGCATTCTAAAATATTATTTGTACATTTAGATATATAGGTTGATAAATATATGTATATATGTGAAATATTTTATTTTAAACTTGCCTGCTGTTTTTTCTGAACACAGATTTAAAAGATCAGTAAAACCGACAAAACCCTAACAATACTAACAAAAAATTAAAAATAAAAGAGAAGATACAAATTGCCAGTATTATAGATAAAATAGGGAATATCTTTACAGATTTGGCTATATAAAATGAAAAGTGATACTGAATGACTATAAGTATTAATTTGCAAACTTAGATCAAATGAACCAATTCCTCAAAATCACAAACTATTACACCCACACAATATGAAATAGAGAGTTGAATAGCCTTATAGCAATCAAGGAAACTGAATTAATAATTTAAAACTTCCCCTGAACAATTGTCAATACAACGTGACTTCACTGACAAATGGTAACATATTTTAATGGCTTTCCAGGTGGTTCAGTGGTAAAGAACCCACCTGCCAATGCAGAAGACACAGGAGACAAGGGTTTAATCCCCATGTTTGTAAGAAACCCTGGAGAATGAAATGGCAGCCCAGTCTGATAATCTCTGGGAAATCACATGGATAAATGAGTCTGGCAGGCTACACCCCATGGGGTGGTAAAAAATCAGACATGACAGAAAAACTAAGAATATGTGCTCCGTATTTTAAAATAAGAATTAACATCAACTCTATATAATATCTTACATAAAAGATACAAAAACTAGCTCAAATAAGATCACAATATTAAAGATAAACTGTGAAATAATAAAATGTTTAAAGAGAGACAGAAAATCTTTGGGATATAGGACTAGATAAAGTATATTGAGAATTCACAGAAAAACTACAATCTATAAAATAAAACATTATAAAATGTACTTTACAATATTAAAAACATTTGTTTTGGGAAAGATCCTACTAAAGGGATGAAACGATAACTACATTTTAGCACAAACTATTTCTAAACCATAATCTGAAAGAGGACTTGTATCTAGAATACTTAAAGGACTTTCAAAACACAATATAAATAACAAAATAAAATCTCACAGAATTTGAAAACTGAAAGGCAAGAAATGACTTCACTAAAGAGGATGTATAGATGACAATTAGTACATGAAATGATGTTAAACATATCTAATCGGGGCTTCCCCTGGTGGTCCAGTGGGTAAGGACACCACCTTGCAGTGCAAGGGTCGCCGGTTCGATCCCTGGCCTGGGAAGATCCCACGTGCCGTGGAGCAGCTGGACTGATGTGTCCAATTACTGAGCCGGAGCTCTGGAGCGCATGCACCCAGAGCTAGTGCTCTGCAACGACAGACGCCACCACTATGGGAGGCCCACAGGAGCCAAAGAACAAGGACGGATGAAAATAGACAAATGAAAGACCAATAGAAGTGGTCCGCCCACTTCCCTCCCTCCCCAACCCGACCCCCGCCCAAAATAAATAAATAAATAAATCTTTAAAAAAAAAAATCTAATCATTGGAAAAATGCAAAATGAAACCACATTGATATATCAATACATACCCACCTGAGAGTTAAAAAAAAAAAAAAAGTGATAATGCAAAGTTCTGGTAATGGTAATACCACTTTGGAAAATAGTGTGGAAGTTTCTAAAAGTTAAACATGTAATCGCCATGAAATCCAGCAACTGTCCTCCTGGCCATTTATCTGATAAAAATGAAAAGTTGTATTGATAAAATATCCTGTAGCTAAATGTCTAGAGAAACTGCATTTAAAATAGCCTGAACATGAAAAAACTCACGTGTTCTTTATGACATAAATGGTTAAACTAATGCTGGTACCTTCATATCATTCAATAGAACTCAGCAATATAAAGAATTAAAGTACTGATACACGTAAGAATCTAGAAGAATCTCTAAAGAATTATTAATACTTTGAATGAAAGCAAAATAATCAGAAAAGTTTACAAACTACATTATTCTATATATAAAACTGTTTTCAAGTGATGAAATAATGGAAATGAAGAATAATTAGAGGTTCTAGGAGTTTAGATGGGATTGGGTTGTGAGGAAAGTAAGTACAGTTATAAAAGGTAACATGACAGATAGTTTTTTCCATGTGTGCATTTCTACAGATTAATTCCTAAAAGTAATTCATCTGATATAAAGTGTCCATTATAATATCAATATAATTTTATAATATGTTTACTTTATAAAGTTGTGAGAATAAATTATTCTATGTTCTCTACATTATTGGTATACAAACTGAGATAAAAATATATTATGTGTATGGAAATATTTCTAAGTTGTGCTCAGGCAAGGATGGCATAAGAAAATCAATTTAGAACCCTCAAGTTGCACATTGTGTCTCCAAAACTGATGCACCATCATAAGAACTCATGAGGACAGTACATTCTAATCCCTGGGTGAATGTAGGATAGATTGTAAACTTCAAGAAATCAGAAATCAATCCCCAAGTCGTACACCAATGGAAAAGTATGACCTAGCACATCCTCTGAAAGATCAGTGGTTGGTCACTAATATATGCTGACATGGGGTGAACACTAGGACAGTAAGCTTAAAAATAAAAATAAGGAAAATAAATTGATCATGGGCATCAAGAGGGCGTACACTGTGAGAGACACAGATCTCACAAAATAGAGTGCATTTACTGAGCAAACATACAAATGAACAAAAAGAACAATAACAGTAAGCCCCGAGGAATTAGAAATAAGAATCCAGGGTTGCTAGAATAATATTATATAAAGTATTCAGTTTTCACTAAAATATTATGTGAAATGCCAAAGGATGGAAAGTGTTACCCATACCCAGGAAAAGTCGATGATAGAAAATGCCTTTGAGGAGTTCTCTGATGTTCAACTTAGCAGACACAGATTTTAAAGCAGCTATTATACATGATCATAGAACCATAAGAGACCATTTTCAAACAGTTAAAGGACAGTCTCATCAGATAGAGAATATCCAATAAAGATGGAGTAACTATTTCTAAAAAATGGGAATTCTGGATTTAAAAGTACTGTGAATGAAATTAAAATTTCATTTCACAGCTCAACTGAAGATGTGAGCTGACGGAATAATTCAATGATACTGAAGATAAATCTGACAAGGAATAATTCAATGATATTGAAGATAAATCTGACAGGGAATAATTGAATGATATTGAAGATCAATCAATAAAGTTTATACAATCTGAAAAAGAGAATGAAGAGAACTGAACAGAACCTAAGAGAAACATGGAAGGCCATTAATGCATTAATGCATATTTAATGGTAATACCAAAAAGAGGAATATATTTTATAATATGTTTACTTTATAAAGTTGTGAAAAACTATGTTCTCTACATTATTGGTATACAAACTGAGATAAAAATATATTATGTGTATGGAAATATTTCTAAGTTGTGCTCAGGCAAGGATGGCATAAGAAAATCAATTTAGAACCCTCAAGTTGCACATTGTGTCTCCAAAACTGATGCACCATCATAAGAACTCATGAGGACAGTACATTCTAATCCCTGGGTGAATGTAGGATAGATTGTAAACTTCAAGAAATCAGAAATCAATCCCCAAGTCGTACACCAATGGAAAAGTATGACCTAGCACATCCTCTGAAAGATCAGTGGTTGGTCACTAATATATGCTGACATGGGGTGAACACTAGGACAGTAAGCTTAAAAATAAAAATAAGGAAAATAAATTGATCATGGGCATCAAGAGGGCGTACACTGTGAGAGACACAGATCTCACAAAATAGAGTGCATTTACTGAGCAAACATACAAATGAACAAAAAGAACAATAACAGTAAGCCCCGAGGAATTAGAAATAAGAATCCAGGGTTGCTAGAATAATATTATATAAAGTATTCAGTTTTCACTAAAATATTATGTGAAATGCCAAAGGATGGAAAGTGTTACCCATACCCAGGAAAAGTCGATGATAGAAAATGCCTTTGAGGAGTTCTCTGATGTTCAACTTAGCAGACACAGATTTTAAAGCAGCTATTATACATGATCATAGAACCATAAGAGACCATTTTCAAACAGTTAAAGGACAGTCTCATCAGATAGAGAATATCCAATAAAGATGGAGTAACTATTTCTAAAAAATGGGAATTCTGGATTTAAAAGTACTGTGAATGAAATTAAAATTTCATTTCACAGCTCAACTGAAGATGTGAGCTGACGGAATAATTCAATGATACTGAAGATAAATCTGACAAGGAATAATTCAATGATATTGAAGATAAATCTGACAGGGAATAATTGAATGATATTGAAGATCAATCAATAAAGTTTATACAATCTGAAAAAGAGAATGAAGAGAACTGAACAGAACCTAAGAGAAACATGGAAGGCCATTAATGCATTAATGCATATTTAATGGTAATACCAAAAAGAGAGGAGTAAGAGGACGGGTAAGAAAAACATGTAAGTAAATAATGATTGAAAACCTCCCATTTCTCCCTCCTTAAAATAATAATCTGCACTCAAGAATCTCAAAAAACTCCAAGCAGAATTAAAGGGATCTATATACAGACATATCTTTTCTAAATTATTGAAAGTCAAAGAAAAAGCAATTATCTTGGAAGAAACAAGAAAAAGATGATCTAAAATAAGAAGTCACAATAAGGTTAAAATTATTTCTTATAATTTCTTGTCAGAAATAATTGGAGTCCAAAAGGGAGTGGATGACATATCCAAAGTGTTCAAAGGGAAAAAAAAATGTTATCCAAGTATTCTGTATGTAGCAAAATTCTCCTTCAAACCCGAAGAGTAAATAAGGACATTCCAAGAGGAATAAAACCTGAGAAATTTTGTGAGCAGACTTGTCTTACAAAAGATACTAAAGTTTTTCAAGCTTAAAGGAAGTGATCCCAAGCAGTAATTCTCATCAGCATGAATATAAAAGAACACAGAAAGAGGCAATTGTGTGCATAATTATAAAAGACAGCATAATAACCTATTTCTTCTCACTTTTTCTCTTGTGGAAATATAAAATCATAATCACTTCATAAAATAGTTCAGCAGTTTCTCAAAATGTTTAAAATAGAATTATCATATAACCCAGCAAACACAATCTTTGATATTTACCCAAGAGAAATGAAAACAAATGTATATGTAGATACCTGTACATAAATATTTGAACTAGTATTATTTGTAATATTCAAACAGTGGAAAGAATCCAAATGTTTATTGAAACATGAATGAACAAAGAGTGTATTCAATTATTACATTATTAAATTAGAATTTATAATTTTTAAATTGTTATAATGAAACAAATCATTATAGTTTATAAAATTTAAATTATCATAACTATAATGTATATTTACTAAATTACTAAAGTATATTATTTTGATAATATTCTATATTAAAATGTAATACTAAAATAAAAATACAAATATTAATAAGTACTATATGAATGATCTTCTAAAACATTATAAGTAAAAGATGCCAGATACAAAAGAATACATGTTATTTCATTGATACAAAATAGCTAGAATTGGCAGCTATATGGAAACAGAAAGTAGATTGAGGCATCCCTAGAACTTCTGGGAAGGGATAAGAAGTGATTTCTACTGGATAGTAGGTTCACTTTTTTGGTGATGAAAATATTTTAAAATTAGACTCTGTGTGCATGTGTCTGTGTGTATACATATTAAGAAATATTGAATTTTCAAAATTCATTGAATTTAAAAATTGAATACTGAAAGTGGAAATTTTTATGATGTGAATATTATACTTCAATGAAGCTGTTTTTTAAAGTTTTTTAAAGTTAAAATTTAAATACCCAGTAGCAAAAATAAAGAGGAAATGATTCAAGGACTAAATGTTTAAGAAAGATTAATTCAAATATGGTGAAGTGATCTTTAGATTTAGCAATCTAATCTTTATCTTTGTAATAAAATTTCAGAATGATATTTGACTATACTAAATCATGCTTGATTTCTCACTTATCATACTTGCTTCTAGGAGTATACCCTTAGAATCTGGAGGCTTACATTCTTAAACACTGGGGAAATTTTAATTACTCATTTAACAATATCTTCCACTCTGCAGCCTGTGATCTTTCTCACTTGAAAGTTGGATACCATGTGCTATTGCTCCAAACATCTAATATTTGATCTTACTTACTGTTAGTGCTTTTCTGTTACTGAGTTTTATTTGCACATATGTATGTATTTCAAGATATTTATCTTGCTTTAATTTACTTTGGTTTCTATCTTGCAATATAATGTATATGTAATATTCAAACAGTGGGAAAGAATCCAAATGTTTATTGAAACATGAATGAACAAAGAGTGTATTCAATTATTACATTATTAAATTAGAATTTATAATTTTTAAATTGTTATAATGAAACAAATCATTATAGTTTATAAAATTTAAATTATCATAACTATAATGTATATTTACTAAATTACTAAAGTATATTATTTTGATAATATTCTATATTAAAATGTAATACTAAAATAAAAATACAAATATTAATAAGTACTATATGAATGATCTTCTAAAACATTATAAGTAAAAGATGCCAGATACAAAAGAATACATGTTATTTCATTGATACAAAATAGCTAGAATTGGCAGCTATATGGAAACAGAAAGTAGATTGAGGCATCCCTAGAACTTCTGGGAAGGGATAAGAAGTGATTTCTACTGGATAGTAGGTTCACTTTTTTGGTGATGAAAATATTTTAAAATTAGACTCTGTGTGCATGTGTCTGTGTGTATACATATTAAGAAATATTGAATTTTCAAAATTCATTGAATTTAAAAATTGAATACTGAAAGTGGAAATTTTTATGATGTGAATATTATACTTCAATGAAGCTGTTTTTTAAAGTTTTTTAAAGTTAAAATTTAAATACCCAGTAGCAAAAATAAAGAGGAAATGATTCAAGGACTAAATGTTTAAGAAAGATTAATTCAAATATGGTGAAGTGATCTTTAGATTTAGCAATCTAATCTTTATCTTTGTAATAAAATTTCAGAATGATATTTGACTATACTAAATCATGCTTGATTTCTCACTTATCATACTTGCTTCTAGGAGTATACCCTTAGAATCTGGAGGCTTACATTCTTAAACACTGGGGAAATTTTAATTACTCATTTAACAATATCTTCCACTCTGCAGCCTGTGATCTTTCTCACTTGAAAGTTGGATACCATGTGCTATTGCTCCAAACATCTAATATTTGATCTTACTTACTGTTAGTGCTTTTCTGTTACTGAGTTTTATTTGCACATATGTATGTATTTCAAGATATTTATCTTGCTTTAATTTACTTTCTTAAGGGTCTTAATCTTATTTATTAAAGTTTTATTTGAATTTGATTTTTAAGAATTATATGTAGTCTTGCATTATTTTCTGAGTATACCAATGAAAAATTCTAAACATAATTCTGCTCTGAGCTTAATTTTTCTATTTTTTTTTTTTTCTGGGACCATTTTGATTTTGTTTTGCTCTTTGGGTTCTTTTTTCTTTTTTTTTTTTAATATTTTCCACAAACGTGTCATTAACTATGACTATGCATTCACATTTAATAGAGAGACTCTAAAACATCTGACTGGTTTATATCTGCTAATCCTTAACTTGCTGTCCTGGGATTATCAAATGCAAACTACTATTGATATAGGATGGATAAACAACAAGGCCCTAATATAGTATTCAGTATCTTGTGAGAAACCATAATGGAAAAGGATATGAAAAGAATGTATGTATAATGAGTCATTTTGCCGTACAGCATAAATTAAACACAACATTGCAAATCAACTACACTTCAGTAAAATTAAAAAAAAAAATCTGACTGAGAATGATTAATCCAGTTTTCTCTAATGGTAGACTTTAAGTTGATTGTTTAGGTAACTTTTATCCTGGAAACTTTAAATTGCCAAAATATGACAGCCATTTTTTAAAAGTCATTTAATCTAGCTAATGTTGACAGGAAAACTATCTGGCTAAAATTTTCCTGTTTCAAAGGTAGTGAGGCTTTATCTTTCTAAATCTGTATCCCCATGTATTTATTGCTTTACTTTCTGTCACTAATTCTAGAATTTAAAACATAGAATCATGAAGTATGTGCCTCCATTTTTTTTTGATCTGTTGTCTTTCATTCACAATTATTTTGAGATCCATTCATATTAGAGCGTATGTGAATAATTTAATACTTTTTACTGCTGTATTAACTTTCAATTCAACCAATTATTTTATCCTTTACCCTTAGAATCTGGAGGCTTACATTCTTAAACACTGGGGAAATTTTAATTACTCATTTAACAATATCTTCCACTCTGCAGCCTGTGATCTTTCTCACTTGAAAGTTGGATACCATGTGCTATTGCTCCAAACATCTAATATTTGATCTTACTTACTGTTAGTGCTTTTCTGTTACTGAGTTTTATTTGCACATATGTATGTATTTCAAGATATTTATCTTGCTTTAATTTACTTTCTTAAGGGTCTTAATCTTATTTATTAAAGTTTTATTTGAATTTGATTTTTAAGAATTATATGTAGTCTTGCATTATTTTCTGAGTATACCAATGAAAAATTCTAAACATAATTCTGCTCTGAGCTTAATTTTTCTATTTTTTTTTTTTTCTGGGACCATTTTGATTTTGTTTTGCTCTTTGGGTTCTTTTTTCTTTTTTTTTTTAATATTTTCCACAAACGTGTCATTAACTATGACTATGCATTCACATTTAATAGAGAGACTCTAAAACATCTGACTGGTTTATATCTGCTAATCCTTAACTTGCTGTCCTGGGATTATCAAATGCAAACTACTATTGATATAGGATGGATAAACAACAAGGCCCTAATATAGTATTCAGTATCTTGTGAGAAACCATAATGGAAAAGGATATGAAAAGAATGTATGTATAATGAGTCATTTTGCCGTACAGCATAAATTAAACACAACATTGCAAATCAACTACACTTCAGTAAAATTAAAAAAAAAAATCTGACTGAGAATGATTAATCCAGTTTTCTCTAATGGTAGACTTTAAGTTGATTGTTTAGGTAACTTTTATCCTGGAAACTTTAAATTGCCAAAATATGACAGCCATTTTTTAAAAGTCATTTAATCTAGCTAATGTTGACAGGGAAAACTATCTGGCTAAAATTTTCCTGTTTCAAAGGTAGTGAGGCTTTATCTTTCTAAATCTGTATCCCCATGTATTTATTGCTTTACTTTCTGTCACTAATTCTAGAATTTAAAACATAGAATCATGAAGTATGTGCCTCCATTTTTTTTTGATCTGTTGTCTTTCATTCACAATTATTTTGAGATCCATTCATATTAGAGCGTATGTGAATAATTTAATACTTTTTACTGCTGTATTAACAGTTCATTCCATTTTATTTATGTATTACACAAGGTACCCATAATTTGTTTATCCCTTTACCTGTTGATGGGCCATCAGTGTCTATCCAATCTATTACAAATAAAGTTGCCATGAATATAACTTACACGTCTTTGTATGAGCAGAGCGTATGCTATATTCTTTCTCTGGTAAATGCCTAGGAGTGTAATGGCTGCATCATATATTAGGTGCATGTTTCCCAAAGTGGCTGTGTGATTTTAAATGCTCTGTATATGAGTCTTCTAGTTCCTCTACATACTTTCCAACACTTTGTGTAGTCAGCCTTTTAGATTGCATCACTTTGAAAGGCATGTAGTTATAACTCATTGCTGTGTACATTACATTTTCCCAATGGCTAATGCTGTTTAGGATCTTTTCATGTCAATATTTATCCTTTGTATGTCTTACATGGTAAAATGTCTGCTTATGATTTTTAAAATATTGGGTATTTTATTTTATAAAATGTATTCTGGATTTGAATCATTTATCAAATATATCATTTTCAAATATTTTTCTCCCAGCACATAGCTTGTTTTTGCATTCTCTAGAGAGTGTTTTTTGATGAGCAAGAGTTTTTCATTTTGACAAGTTCCTATTTATCAATTTATTCTTTTATAAATTATGCTTTTATTCAGTTTTTTAAAATTCTATTTTTTAATTTGTATTTATGTCAAAAATTGTGAGGGGCCTAGGATTTGACCCTACTTTGAACTAACAAGTTAGTCATCCACAGTCTTACGCATGCTGGCAGAAGGCAAGATATCCCTGGGTCAGAGATAAAAAACATTGATCATGGCACAGTACACTGGAAGAACTTCAGTTTATTTTGCCATTTCGCTAGCAGTGTGGGCAGTGTGGAGGTGAGCTCGACAGAATGGTAAACACAAATCCACTAGTGCATTGAACTGAGAAACCTCAAACATGGAAACTCTGATGATTTTTTAAAGGGAAGTTTGTTGTCCCTCCATTGTCTGTAGCCTGGAAGTTTTCTCAAGGCAAAGAATATAGTTAACCATTGGGTCCGACTTTCCTGTGTTTCAAGGATCAAGGACCCATGCCCCTCATTGTCTCTAGTTTGATGTCTTAGAAATTTTGATTTAGTATATTTTGTTGATTTTTTTTTTTTCCTGGTTTTCTATCTTGGCCAAAAGTATAGAGGACTCTTAAAGATTGTGGTTGTTCAAAGCGAGACCAGACAGCATGTGTGTATGAGTGTTGCTATGTGTGTTTTATGGTAGCAAGTCTCTCAATTTGCTTAGGAATGAGGGATTTACTGAAAAGTACACATTTCAGTGCACAAATAAGGTAGTCACAGACCAATGGAGGGACTTGGTCATTTCAGGTTTTTTTAGGTGTTTGTGTGTGTGATTCAGTTACAGTTGGTGAGTCACATTAAAATGAATATTGCAAATATACTGTTATATTAATATATAAACATAACATTTGTGTACTAGATTTCCTAAGAAGTTTGTTGATATGATTTGCTGTGTGAGTATTTAACTGAATCCATTTTAACAAATATGGAATAAGCAAGAATGGTAAGCTTGGTTCCTTCATGTCTTCTCACAGCCTTGACATTCAAATGAACTGTTGTAAATTGCAATAAAAGCTGCTTTGGCCTATCTGATTCCTACAGACTCTTTCTAAATGAGAGTGAAACAAGCTTTGTTGTTTCATAAATTTAGTCAAATGTGTTATCTGTTACTGTGCTGATCAAAAGCCCTACATTGTTAGCCTAAATTTAGTCACTTACTTGAGAATTTTATTTCATGTTAGAAAGCATCACATGTTGCAAAAACATAAAATGCCTTTTTATTTTTAAGTTTTCTTCAAGAAAAGTAAATCTTATGTGATTAAGAGATATGTTAGATCAAATTTAAAATGATTTTTTTTTAATTTGTATTTATGTCAAAAATTGTGAGGGGCCTAGGATTTGACCCTACTTTGAACTAACAAGTTAGTCATCCACAGTCTTACGCATGCTGGCAGAAGGCAAGATATCCCTGGGTCAGAGATAAAAAACATTGATCATGGCACAGTACACTGGAAGAACTTCAGTTTATTTTGCCATTTCGCTAGCAGTGTGGGCAGTGTGGAGGTGAGCTCGACAGAATGGTAAACACAAATCCACTAGTGCATTGAACTGAGAAACCTCAAACATGGAAACTCTGATGATTTTTTAAAGGGAAGTTTGTTGTCCCTCCATTGTCTGTAGCCTGGAAGTTTTCTCAAGGCAAAGAATATAGTTAACCATTGGGTCCGACTTTCCTGTGTTTCAAGGATCAAGGACCCATGCCCCTCATTGTCTCTAGTTTGATGTCTTAGAAATTTTGATTTAGTATATTTTGTTGATTTTTTTTTTTTCCTGGTTTTCTATCTTGGCCAAAAGTATAGAGGACTCTTAAAGATTGTGGTTGTTCAAAGCGAGACCAGACAGCATGTGTGTATGAGTGTTGCTATGTGTGTTTTATGGTAGCAAGTCTCTCAATTTGCTTAGGAATGAGGGATTTACTGAAAAGTACACATTTCAGTGCACAAATAAGGTAGTCACAGACCAATGGAGGGACTTGGTCATTTCAGGTTTTTTTAGGTGTTTGTGTGTGTGATTCAGTTACAGTTGGTGAGTCACATTAAAATGAATATTGCAAATATACTGTTATATTAATATATAAACATAACATTTGTGTACTAGATTTCCTAAGAAGTTTGTTGATATGATTTGCTGTGTGAGTATTTAACTGAATCCATTTTAACAAATATGGAATAAGCAAGAATGGTAAGCTTGGTTCCTTCATGTCTTCTCACAGCCTTGACATTCAAATGAACTGTTGTAAATTGCAATAAAAGCTGCTTTGGCCTATCTGATTCCTACAGACTCTTTCTAAATGAGAGTGAAACAAGCTTTGTTGTTTCATAAATTTAGTCAAATGTGTTATCTGTTACTGTGCTGATCAAAAGCCCTACATTGTTAGCCTAAATTTAGTCACTTACTTGAGAATTTTATTTCATGTTAGAAAGCATCACATGTTGCAAAAACATAAAATGCCTTTTTTATTTTTTAAGTTTTCTTCAAGAAAAGTAAATCTTATGTGATTAAGAGATATGTTAGATCAAATTTAAAATGATCAGAATATTTCATAATTTATAGAGAATCATGAAACACCATTCCCTAATTTTAAGGTAGATTTGTGATCATAATCAGATCTGTTTGTTCATGTAAGATCCCATTGTACTTTACATGTTCAGTATATCTTAGAAAAATTGCTATTGACCCTATAGGGGGAGAAAAAAGAATATTAGTTAATAAATTGGATGCATAAGGTCCATTAATGTTAACCAGTACCATGGGCATATGATTAAGTAGAACAACTATCCAGTACCAGACTTAGGGCTGGAAGATCATTTCACATTATCAGATAATTCATTGTCATTCTTACCTCCTGTTAATTCATACCTAGCTCAGTTTTAAGCTGTAGATTCATTGCAGTGATGAGAGATTTCATACTTTATTAAAAATTTTACTAACACATCTGGGTATTTAATCTCCCGTTTTTTCTGTTTTTTTTAAACCTTTACTTTACTTTTAGCTTTTACAGAGTTTTGTTGTTTAAAGACATGTATGTTCCCAGATTAATCTCCCGTTTTGATAGAAATTCATTTCTTAAACATTAAATAATTACTGCAAATGCTTAAATTCTCCAAAAAAAAAAACCCTCTCAAAAACTACTTGCCATTATGTATCGCCATATTCTTTTTTAATTATGACACAATTCTTTCTGCCCTATTTAAAAGGAAGACATACTTTGTTAACTATTTCAGTCTCATTTTCAAAGTTTCCATGGTATTTATATATGCTATCTATTCAAATCACCAAATCCATAATATATTGCGGAAGATTCTTTTTTGTTAGTGAAGATTTTTAAAAAGGAAGGAAATACATTTTGACCATTAAACATATCTACAATATTTCCATTCCATTCAGTAAATCTTATAATGAAGAAATAAGTCTGAGATAGTTCAGAGGAAAGACACAGAATGGAATATGATACACTACATCCCTCAATGTAGCATAGGGCATCCAAGTTCAACAACAACAAAAAAATTCATGTAATAATACTTTTCTACATTATAGTTGATGAGTTGCTAAGAGAAACAGGCAGTGAAAGCTAGAATGATGTGCATGTACCTAACTCAGCAAAGTGTATCTTGTTTATCTAGGGAATCAGCAACTGCACCTGTTTACGTTTGTTTGACACACAGGTGTTACAGTCTGGATTTACAAAACTGTCTGCCAGCCTGAAGACCCTTTGTTGGGAAGGGTGTAAGCCATTGTGATTATAGGCACATAAAATCGAAAGAAAACTGTTCCCTAATCCTCCTCACTTCCATCTGTTTGGTTGCTAGTTCTCAGGTGTAATTTAGACAGGCAGATGTGCAATCTGGGAGTCCATCCAAATTCACTTTATTTACTTCCTTTTAAAGAAAGAGGAACATTCAATATTGTCTTCAGAAAACAATTCTGTTTCTACCAGTGTTCTCTCCAATCTGTAGTTATATTTTATTCTCTGGTCATAATGTGGAAGAAGTGTAGGTACTGGGACTTTGACACTGGTTCTCTGCTTTTCCTGCCTTTTTTTTTTATTTGGAACAATGCTATTCCTAGGCAGCAGACTCCAGTACTTCCTCAGGAGAAACTTCTTCAGTAATGATTCTGGGTGTCTGGCTGATGGCAAGGGGCTAGAAGAAGCCTAGAGAAAATACCTATAATATTTTTCTTCACAACTTCAAACCCACTGTATAAGATCAGGGCTCTTTTAGTAACAAGACATAACTGGACATCAAGAGTAGTTAAGAAGCAATAGTCAATCATTAAAAGTCTCATTAAGGGGAGAAGATAAGGAAGATATGGAAGAGAAATTAACTCTTCAGTTACTTATGACCTGTAGTATTCGTCAAAATAGGTAGGTTATGTTATGGTAACTAAATTGGCCCTGAGATCCTGGTTATTCAAAAAAAAACAGATGCCTCAACCTAGACTAATGTTTGTGCCCTTATAATGAACAAGTCATAATGGTCATATGACCTCATTTAACAGCCAGTTGGAATACAAGTGTAATTTTCATGGAAGGAGAGGTAGACCAAATATGCACAGATGTTTATAGATTTTACTACAGTGACCACATTGTTGATTATGTATCTTTGCATTCATTGATTATTTAAGTTCTCTATTCTTTCCCATTAGGTTTGGGTTTTATGAAGCAAAAAAAAAAAGAGAAAATTCCCATATTGCCTTTATTTCTCCATATATGAGAAATTAGATATACTTTCCTAGTTGCTAGAAAATTCAGTGAACCCTAACCTATTGTACCTCTACCAAAATAAAATTAGGTGTACAGGGTAAGTGGATATTGTTATCTCACTTATGAAATATTTAATCTACTTTCAAAGGGCATTTCTATCACTGACTTAGTGATACTTCACTTACTGAAAATGATGGCAGGACCATGCTTCGAGAGGTCAATTGGATGCAAGGAAATGTGGTGGCAGATGGTGACATAGTGTGTGGGGGATAGGGTGGTGTGAGGGGGAATCCACAAATAGAAATAAAAAGATTAACTATAGGTGACAGCTGCTGGTGAGGGCGTTGACAGATTTTTTCTTCTTGTGTCCAAGACTTTCACCACATTTGTTTTAGAATCAGACAATGTGAAACCAGTTTTGGCACTTTTGTTCTGTTTTGGCATTACCCAGGGGTCTTGCACTACATATATCAATAGAATGAGTAAAGAATAGATCTTTTGGTAACTGACAGTACCTGAGAACTACTGACAACCAAGTGCTCCTGTCCCTTTTGCTCTCATCCTACTAAATAATTGTTAAAGAAAAATCACACTGTCAACAGGAAGAAAGCAAATGCCAGATGCTTTATGTTGCATTTCATTGTTCAATATTATAGATACCATGAAGGAGCTTGTAGTGACTCAGAACTGACATCATTTAATAGCAACAATATGATTCATTGACATACCATTCATAAGTGATAAAACCTAGAAGAGAAATTAACTCTTCAGTTACTTATGACCTGTAGTATTCGTCAAAATAGGTAGGTTATGTTATGGTAACTAAATTGGCCCTGAGATCCTGGTTATTCAAAAAAAAACAGATGCCTCAACCTAGACTAATGTTTGTGCCCTTATAATGAACAAGTCATAATGGTCATATGACCTCATTTAACAGCCAGTTGGAATACAAGTGTAATTTTCATGGAAGGAGAGGTAGACCAAATATGCACAGATGTTTATAGATTTTACTACAGTGACCACATTGTTGATTATGTATCTTTGCATTCATTGATTATTTAAGTTCTCTATTCTTTCCCATTAGGTTTGGGTTTTATGAAGCAAAAAAAAAAAGAGAAAATTCCCATATTGCCTTTATTTCTCCATATATAGAGAAATTAGATATACTTTCCTAGTTGCTAGAAAATTCAGTGAACCCTAACCTATTGTACCTCTACCAAAATAAAATTAGGTGTACAGGGTAAGTGGATATTGTTATCTCACTTATGAAATATTTAATCTACTTTCAAAGGGCATTTCTATCACTGACTTAGTGATACTTCACTTACTGAAAATGATGGCAGGACCATGCTTCGAGAGGTCAATTGGATGCAAGGAAATGTGGTGGCAGATGGTGACATAGTGTGTGGGGGATAGGGTGGTGTGAGGGGGAATCCACAAATAGAAATAAAAAGATTAACTATAGGTGACAGCTGCTGGTGAGGGAGTTGACAGATTTTTTCTTCTTGTGTCCAAGACTTTCACCACATTTGTTTTAGAATCAGACAATGTGAAACCAGTTTTGGCACTTTTGTTCTGTTTTGGCATTACCCAGGGGTCTTGCACTACATATATCAATAGAATGAGTAAAGAATAGATCTTTTGGTAACTGACAGTACCTGAGAACTACTGACAACCAAGTGCTCCTGTCCCTTTTGCTCTCATCCTACTAAATAATTGTTAAAGAAAAATCACACTGTCAACAGGAAGAAAGCAAATGCCAGATGCTTTATGTTGCATTTCATTGTTCAATATTATAGATACCATGAAGGAGCTTGTAGTGACTCAGAACTGACATCATTTAATAGCAACAATATGATTCATTGACATACCATTCATAAGTGATACTAGAACAGTGCCTAGTACATAGTATTCTTAAGTATTCCTTAAATGTACAAGTTTTTAAACAAGTCAAGTCAGCATTATTTTTTCTTAGATGATAAGCAGCTATGTGTTTCTAGCAGGTTAAATTGAAAGGAATCTTTCATAAATTTACTGTTTATGGTGATGTTATGGGCTTTCCCAGTGGCTCAGATGGTAAAGAATCTGCCTGCAATGCAAAAGACCCAGGTTTGATCCCTGGGTTGGGGAGATTTCCTGTAGAAAGGAATGGCTACCCACTTCAGTATTCCTGCCTGGCTGATTTTATGGACAGAAGAGCCTGGTGAGTAACAGTTCATGTGATCACAATCAGACAGGACCAAGCGACTAATACTTTCATGGTGAAGTTCTAAGCACTTTGGGAAAAACTTTGGTACATAAGATTATAAAAGTTTAAAAAGGCTTTATTTGCAAATATTTTTCTCCCCTTCTGAGGGTTGTCTTTTCATTTTGTTTATGGTTTACTTTGCTGTGCAAGAGATTTTAAGTTTAACTAGGTCACATTAGGTTTATTAGACTTATTTTCATTTGTCTGAACTTTCTATCCTGTTCCATATTTCTGTTTTTGTGCCAGTACCATACTGTTTTGAAGACTGTAGCTTTGTGATATAGGCTGAAGTCAGGGAGCCTGATTCCTCCAGTTCCATTTTTCTTTCTCAAGATTGCTTTGTTTACTCCTGGTCTTTTGTGTTTCCGTACAAATTTTATTATTTTTTGTTCTAATTCTATGAAAAATGCCATTGGAAATTTCATAGGGATTGCACTGAACATTTATATTGCTTTGGGTAGTATTGTGATTTTCACAATATGGATTTTTCCAATCCAAGAACATGATATATCTCTCCATCTGTCTGTGTCATCTTTTACTTCTTTCTTTGGCATCTTATAGTTTTCTAACTATAGGTCTTTTGCCTTCTTGGGTAGGTTAATTTCAAGATATTTTCTTCTTATTGATGTAATGGTAAATGGAATTGTTCCCTTGATTTCTCTTTATGATCTTTGGCCATTAATGTGTAGGAAAAGACAACCCTAAGAATAGGAGAAAATATTTGCAAAATATGCAACCAACAAAGGATAATGTATTTAATTTCCAAAATACACAGATCAAGCCAATCAAATAATGGGTAGAAGATCTAAATAGAGATTTTTCCAAAGAAGACTTTCAAATAGTTAAAAGCACTCAAAAGACATTTACAATATCTTTAGAGAAATGCAAATCAAAAATATAATGATATATCACCTCACACAGCCAAAATGGTTACCAGTATAGTGAATGTGTGCTCAGTTGCTCTGGTGTGTTCAACTGTTTGATACCCTGTGGACTGTAGCCCACCAAGCTCCTCTGTCCATGGAATTTTCCAGGCCTGCAATGCAAAAGACCCAGGTTTGATCCCTGGGTTGGGGAGATTTCCTGTAGAAAGGAATGGCTACCCACTTCAGTATTCCTGCCTGGCTGATTTTATGGACAGAAGAGCCTGGTGAGTAACAGTTCATGTGATCACAATCAGACAGGACCAAGCGACTAATACTTTCATGGTGAAGTTCTAAGCACTTTGGGAAAAACTTTGGTACATAAGATTATAAAAGTTTAAAAAGGCTTTATTTGCAAATATTTTCTCCCTTCTGAGGGTTGTCTTTTCATTTTGTTTATGGTTTACTTTGCTGTGCAAGAGATTTTAAGTTTAACTAGGTCACATTAGGTTTATTAGACTTATTTTCATTTGTCTGAACTTTCTATCCTGTTCCATATTTCTGTTTTTGTGCCAGTACCATACTGTTTTGAAGACTGTAGCTTTGTGATATAGGCTGAAGTCAGGGAGCCTGATTCCTCCAGTTCCATTTTTCTTTCTCAAGATTGCTTTGTTTACTCCTGGTCTTTTGTGTTTCCGTACAAATTTTATTATTTTTTGTTCTAATTCTATGAAAAATGCCATTGGAAATTTCATAGGGATTGCACTGAACATTTATATTGCTTTGGGTAGTATTGTGATTTTCACAATATGGTTTTTTCCCAATCCAAGAACATGATATATCTCTCCATCTGTCTGTGTCATCTTTTACTTCTTTCTTTGGCATCTTATAGTTTTCTAACTATAGGTCTTTTGCCTTCTTGGGTAGGTTAATTTCAAGATATTTTCTTCTTATTGATGTAATGGTAAATGGAATTGTTCCCTTGATTTCTCTTTATGATCTTTGGCCATTAATGTGTAGGAAAAGACAACCCTAAGAATAGGAGAAAATATTTGCAAAATATGCAACCAACAAAGGATAATGTATTTAATTTCCAAAATACACAGATCAAGCCAATCAAATAATGGGTAGAAGATCTAAATAGAGATTTTTCCAAAGAAGACTTTCAAATAGTTAAAAAGCACTCAAAAAGACATTTACAATATCTTTAGAGAAATGCAAATCAAAAATATAATGATATATCACCTCACACAGCCAAAATGGTTACCAGTATAGTGAATGTGTGCTCAGTTGCTCTGGTGTGTTCAACTGTTTGATACCCTGTGGACTGTAGCCCACCAAGCTCCTCTGTCCATGGAATTTTCCAGGCAAGAATATTAGAATGAATAATAACTCCCTTCTCTGGGGGATCTTTCAGACACAGGGTTTGAACTGTGCCTCCTGACTCAGTAAGTGGATTCTTTACCACTGAGCCACCTGGAAAGCCCTATGTCTCTGTTTCAGGAATATCTTTCATAGAAACATTATCACTCAAACTAGTTGTAATCTTGGCACTTCAAAGTCATTACAATCTCTTTTATGATTTTCTGTTTCCTGCAGATAGCCACTTTCAGATTGTTATGTTTTACATTTTATAAAACTAAACACAGTACAGCAACAAAGATAAACATTTTCCGTAAGAACTGAGAAACTAAATATACGTTCATTGGACAGGACAAATATACAGTTGAGTTTTTTTTTTTTTTTAAATATTAACCATATTTAATAAAAATAGTTTTTAACTAAATACAGAGAAGAAGCGGGTGTCATTTATACAGCTTTTATATACTCTCAAATTTATACCACCTTGCTTTACAACTGCATTTCCTGATACATTGTATACTTGCAGTTATAATTGTAAGGAAATAATCACTGAAATTGTCTGTATAGCATCATACCTCTCACTAGATTGTAGACTCTGTTTATTTCTGTCATATTTATTACTGTCTTTATCATCTAGCATAATGTTTCATTTATCAAGTTTCAGTTTCCATACATGAATGATAGGGTACACTACCATAGGGTACAATATCATATACTTTATTGGGAAATAGCATGAAGTTATAGTTATGAGCATTGGTTTTGGAATAGAACTGAGTTCTGTATATTAGTGATAAAATTAATAATAATAATTATGTGGATCTTGAAAATTTCCCTAGAACATCCAGTAAAATGTTAATTTCAGATATTAATGCAAAAAAAAATTTGAAAAACCAACAAAGGATTGTATTTAATTTCCAAAATACACAGATCAAGCCAATCAAATAATGGGTAGAAGATCTAAATAGAGATTTTTCCAAAGAAGACTTTCAAATAGTTAAAAAGCACTCAAAAAGACATTTACAATATCTTTAGAGAAATGCAAATCAAAAATATAATGATATATCACCTCACACAGCCAAAATGGTTACCAGTATAGTGAATGTGTGCTCAGTTGCTCTGGTGTGTTCAACTGTTTGATACCCTGTGGACTGTAGCCCACCAAGCTCCTCTGTCCATGGAATTTTCCAGGCAAGAATATTAGAATGAATAATAACTCCCTTCTCTGGGGGATCTTTCAGACACAGGGTTTGAACTGTGCCTCCTGACTCAGTAAGTGGATTCTTTACCACTGAGCCACCTGGAAAGCCCTATGTCTCTGTTTCAGGAATATCTTTCATAGAAACATTATCACTCAAACTAGTTGTAATCTTGGCACTTCAAAGTCATTACAATCTCTTTTATGATTTTCTGTTTCCTGCAGATAGCCACTTTCAGATTGTTATGTTTTACATTTTATAAAACTAAACACAGTACAGCAACAAAGATAAACATTTTCCGTAAGAACTGAGAAACTAAATATACGTTCATTGGACAGGACAAATATACAGTTGAGTTTTTTTTTTTTTTTAAATATTAACCATATTTAATAAAAATAGTTTTTAACTAAATACAGAGAAGAAGCGGGTGTCATTTATACAGCTTTTATATACTCTCAAATTTATACCACCTTGCTTTACAACTGCATTTCCTGATACATTGTATACTTGCAGTTATAATTGTAAGGAAATAATCACTGAAATTGTCTGTATAGCATCATACCTCTCACTAGATTGTAGACTCTGTTTATTTCTGTCATATTTATTACTGTCTTTATCATCTAGCATAATGTTTCATTTATCAAGTTTCAGTTTCCATACATGAATGATAGGGTACACTACCATAGGGTACAATATCATATACTTTATTGGGAAATAGCATGAAGTTATAGTTATGAGCATTGGTTTTGGAATAGAACTGAGTTCTGTATATTAGTGATAAAATTAATAATAATAATTATGTGGATCTTGAAAATTTCCCTAGAACATCCAGTAAAATGTTAATTTCAGATATTGTATTTTCCTATTCCAAAATTTTAATTGGTGCTTTTGTGTGGCTGTTTTTCATAGATCATATATCTTACAGAGATCTTAATCTGTCTATCCCAATATCTAGCTTATTTTAGACATGTTCATTTATATCCTTTTATGATTAGTATGGATCATATTGTCTTGCTTTTCTCTTTTTGATATGTATATCTTCTAGAAATTTTATAATATATCCTTGAAACTAAATGATGCATTGAGTAAACTCTGGGTCCTGTTATGTTTCTCTGAGGAATACTAAGATTTCCCTTGCTTGTTTGCTTTCTCAGCCCTTATCTTGGCTGAAATCAAACTCCGAACTCTTTCTTGCATGTAGGGTGCAGCCACTGACTTCAGTATTCAATTCCTTATAGTTGTCCTGATTGAAGTCTGTCACACATATTCATAGAACAGAGGTCAGCAAGAGAGTTGGGAAAAAGTAACATGCAGAATTTGGGACCACCTCTCTGTGGCTTTTTCCTTCACACAATTTCACTCCTCACATTCCAGTTGCTGTGGCACCCTGGTATCTCTTCCCTAATTCCAAAAGCCATCAAATCGCCAATTCTAAGTTGTAGATGCCTGTCATGAGCACTGGTTGTAGACTTTCATTAGGGAAATACTAATTGAGAAACTCAGAGCTATTCCCTTCTTCCCAATGTTGATTCTTTCCCAGATTCTTCTGGTTTTAAGTCACAATTTACTGCCTTCAGATATTTCTCTACATACATTTTTTAGAATTTCTAATTTTTTAGAATTGATGATCTGCAGATTACTCCTTCATTAGCAAAAGTCAAAAGCTCTTCTAAAATTATGAAAATGATTTTCATGAAAACATTTGTTTAAAAAATAACAAGACTTAGATTGTGACAATTATTGATTGATCCAATATATGTCAATAATTCAGCAAACCTGGTATGCACAGCTTTCAATATGCAGCAATAGTAATTACATTGATTAAATCATGTGTTAGTAGCTCGGTTGTGTCCGACTCTTTACAACCCCATGAGCTGTAGCCCTCCAGGTTCCTCTGTCCGTGGAATTCTCCAGGCAAAAATGCTGGAGTGGGTACCCATTCCCTTCTCCAGGGAATCTTCCCCACCCAGGAGTCAAACCCTTGTCTCCTGCATGGCAGGCAGATTGTTTATCATCTGAACCACCAGGGAAGCCCAATTATACAACTGAGTATTAAATGAAAACATATAGCATTTTCAAATAGCAAAATATTATATTCTCAGAATTAAGTAATTTGATGATTATTTGGACAATAAAGTAAACATTACACTGAAAATTATACTACTAGTCTATATAGTTAATTTCTTCTGGGAATCAAAGTCATTTAGATATGTTTCAATTACTGTGCTGTACTGCATCCTTAAAGTATTTTTATTAGTCAGATTTTCTATGTACATCAATCATCATAGTAGATTTTTAAGCTAAATTCTTTGATGTCACTGGATAATAGCTATCATATTTATTTTTTTATAGTGACAAAATTGAAAGGTAGATTTTAAGCAAAAGTTTATTGAAACCATATAGAAAATATTTAGGTCAACCAGTTGGAAACTCTGAAAAGCATTGCAAGCTTCTCCTCTCTATGTGACTTTCACTGTTTATTCTGTTTAATAGCAATTTCAGACTCTAGGAAGCAATATTCTTTTATGTTTTCTGCACTCAAGAGATAATGTTGATGATTTTGTATGTTTTATTTTCAAAGCATTTTCTATTTACAATGTAACTTAGTTCTCATAATGCCTTTGTGAAGAAGACTTTCCAACTGTTGTGTTTCTTCATTGTACTAATGGGATTAACATTCCAGTCCCTCTTCATTTTCTTCTGTCTCTGGGAATAATGAATACACATAACAATGCTAGAAATTGCATTTGATGGCATGCTTAAATATGAAATAATTACTAGCTTTATAGTCATTCTGGCTCCAGTTACTGAATTTACCTTGAGAAAAATATAGAGCAGTTTTAGACAGAATTCATTTGATAAGAAATTAGCAATGCTGATTTTTTCACACCTGTCTTAGAATTAAAAAGTTAAAAAAAGAAAGGAAATTGCATCTCTTCTATAGAAATTTTCTATGGTGCTTTCTTATTTTGAATTCATTGGGGATATTTTATTCTTTGAGTACTTTGAAGATTTTCCACTTCTCTCTAAATAAGCTGTAGCCTTGTTAAATAATACCTAGAAACATTTTAATAAAATGGGACAAACGTGTGAATGCATGTAGTGGGTACCCATTCCCTTCTCCAGGGAATCTTCCCACCCAGGAGTCAAACCCAGGTGTCCTGCATGGCAGGCAGATTGTTTATCATCTGAACCACCAGGGAAGCCCAATTATACAACTGAGTATTAAATGAAAACATATAGCATTTTCAAATAGCAAAATATTATATTCTCAGAATTAAGTAATTTGATGATTATTTGGACAATAAAGTAAACATTACACTGAAAATTATACTACTAGTCTATATAGTTAATTTCTTCTGGGAATCAAAGTCATTTAGATATGTTTCAATTACTGTGCTGTACTGCATCCTTAAAGTATTTTTATTAGTCAGATTTTCTATGTACATCAATCATCATAGTAGATTTTTAAGCTAAATTCTTTGATGTCACTGGATAATAGCTATCATATTTATTTTTTTATAGTGACAAAATTGAAAGGTAGATTTTAAGCAAAAGTTTATTGAAACCATATAGAAAATATTTAGGTCAACCAGTTGGAAACTCTGAAAAGCATTGCAAGCTTCTCCTCTCTATGTGACTTTCACTGTTTATTCTGTTTAATAGCAATTTCAGACTCTAGGAAGCAATATTCTTTTATGTTTTCTGCACTCAAGAGATAATGTTGATGATTTTGTATGTTTTATTTTCAAAGCATTTTCTATTTACAATGTAACTTAGTTCTCATAATGCCTTTGTGAAGAAGACTTTCCAACTGTTGTGTTTCTTCATTGTACTAATGGGATTAACATTCCAGTCCCTCTTCATTTTCTTCTGTCTCTGGGAATAATGAATACACATAACAATGCTAGAAATTGCATTTGATGGCATGCTTAAATATGAAATAATTACTAGCTTTATAGTCATTCTGGCTCCAGTTACTGAATTTACCTTGAGAAAAATATAGAGCAGTTTTAGACAGAATTCATTTGATAAGAAATTAGCAATGCTGATTTTTTCACACCTGTCTTAGAATTAAAAAGTTAAAAAAAGAAAGGAAATTGCATCTCTTCTATAGAAATTTTCTATGGTGCTTTCTTATTTTGAATTCATTGGGGATATTTTATTCTTTGAGTACTTTGAAGATTTTCCACTTCTCTCTAAATAAGCTGTAGCCTTGTTAAATAATACCTAGAAACATTTTAATAAAATGGGACAAACGTGTGAATGCATGTACATATGTACAAATATATCATTTTACATGAACACATAAAACATGCACATATACAAACACAATATATTCATACTTTTCTTAATTTTAAAATAGATATAAACTCTTTATTTAAGATTCTAGCTTGGCTAACTCTAAGAATGTGATTGTGGGGTATTATCATGGAATTGCAGAAAGAATATCAGGATTTAAGAGTATTGGGATTCAGAGCTTCACATGTGAGTGTGTGAGAATGTGTGTGCATGTGTGAAATGCAGGTAGACCTAGAATGGAATGCAAATTTCATCTTATAGCAACTATGTGAACACAAGTTCATTGTGTGTAAAATGATGATATTAATAATTACCACACAGATTCAGGTGATTAAAGAAGATAACACATCTAATTTCCTAATTTAACAGCTGTGATATAGAACAGACAGTCAATATATTCATTTTATTTCATCTCAACTCAGTTCAGTCTCCACTTTTGCTAAAAAGCTTTTTCTGACAGCCTTACTCCTCAATGCTGAATTTCCTTAATACCCATGCCTTTGCAACACTTTCTTAGCAGCTGCTACCTAGTATTTCCAGTTACATATTGACCTGCATCTTGTATTCCTCAAGTGAGATTATAAAACATTTAACATACTGTTGAAAACAGTAGTGGTTCATTATACCTTTCAATATACCAACTAATCATACATGAGACTAATGTATAGGAAGTAATTAGTTTTTTTTTTTTTTTTTTTTGCAATAGTGATAAAACAAAAAGAACTGTAGAAATGTACAGATTAAAATTTAGAGGAATCCTAAAAATCACATAGACCAGAGGTTTTCAAATAGTTCCTTTAAAGGGTCAGATAGTAACTATTTAAAGCTTTTTCAGGCCAGATGGTCCTGTCCTAAGTCTGTCATTAAAGCAGCCATAGACAATACATAAATAGATTTGACTGTGTTCTAATAAAACTTTTAGAAAAATAAAAGTTATGGCAATGAATCATAACTTGTTGATCCCCAATTTAATAGATTTCTTTGATCCACAGTGACACAGATTCAGAAAAATATTTTTCCAAAGGTGAAAACATTCAAAAATGGCAAAAAGAAAGTTAAAATATTTTCAACTACAGTCAAACTCTCGTTCTAGAAATCCAACACCCAAAGAAGATAGTAGGTTAAATGTGCGATAATATTTCAGTACATAATTAACATAAAATTCAACTTAATATAATGAGGTTTTAAATTTTTCTTGGGTCATACCTTGTTGTAACTGTGTAGGACTAGAAATACCCATAGAGTCTTTTATTTGTCATATCAATTATACTACGAATATCCAATTGCTCATATTTTCCACTTAGTTTACTATAGTCATTTGGAAAATGACTGATCCATTGTGTAGTCTATTTAACATCACCAAGTTCTTAAAAGTAAAACATCAATTTGAGATTTAAAGGTTAAGAAGTAGCTCAGAACAGGAGGTAACACAAGAGTGAGCTCTCTATGTCCTTGTAGGATAGGAAAAGACACAGGTGCTCAATTTCAGTGAGCTTCTGAATAAGTGGAATCCATAAAAATAAGACTATTTGCATTTACAGGAAATAACTTTGAAAATGGTCTATTCATATTGAAATAGCCTCCTGATTAAGATGTCTGTGCTAGCTTTAAAACTCTTGGTTTAAGTAGCCTCATGCTACAAAAGAATTGTCTCTACCAAATCTTCAGAGTTGTTGTATTAACTCCACTATTGAGTGAAATATTTGAAAACTTTTCTTAGAATATACTTTAAGAATATACTTAAAATATACTTTTAATATACTTAGAACATACTTTTTAAATTGATAGAGTATACTGTCAATTTTATGATATACAAGATTTTTGTCTGTATGTTATATGAATATACTTTAATAGTCTTTTATGAAAAATACCACACTATATTTAGGCATGCAATAGCTTTCATAAAAGCAAAGTCTTGTCAAATTTTAAAGTAAGTCTATGTTATTAATCAACATGATTTTATACAATGTCTCCTAACAAACCAAATAAGTACAAAATATCATAGAGAAACTATAAATGATGACATTTCTCATGTTTTACTAATCTAACTTACATATAATTTTTGTAAATGCTTATATTGATGTGCATTCATCGTTTGGCCACGTATTAATAGAAGTCTACATTCAGAGTAGTGTATTTGGAATGAGGATAATATTCTCTAATAGCTCTTTCCCTTGCTGGGTACGCTCTAGTGTCATATTTATCTTTTTATTATTTTCTCCAACTGCAAGCTAAAACTAATACAACTGGCTATTTTTAAAGAGGAGTTTTTGTGCGATAGTAATATTTCATGACATCAAATGGCTTTGCATGGGACTTGGTACAGTATACGCATATAATAAACATCTAATGTCGTTATGAGTTCTGGGAATCACCCTGCAAGAAGAACATAGAGAAATTAAAGCCCTTAACATATGATAGAAAGAGAAACCGTGTTCCTCTTAGAAAAAAAAAAAAAACTAGTTTATTTATTTATTTATACAGTAAATGTGTACCATTCCCTTGGCTAAGTATTTGCGGTTCATTAATGAACAATACAAACAAAATTTCTACCCACAGATGTAGGATAGGAAAAGACACAGGTGCTCAATTTCAGTGAGCTTCTGAATAAGTGGAATCCATAAAAATAAGACTATTTGCATTTACAGGAAATAACTTTGAAAATGGTCTATTCATATTGAAATAGCCTCCTGATTAAGATGTCTGTGCTAGCTTTAAAACTCTTGGTTTAAGTAGCCTCATGCTACAAAAGAATTGTCTCTACCAAATCTTCAGAGTTGTTGTATTAACTCCACTATTGAGTGAAATATTTGAAAACTTTTCTTAGAATATACTTTAAGAATATACTTAAAATATACTTTTAATATACTTAGAACATACTTTTTAAATTGATAGAGTATACTGTCAATTTTATGATATACAAGATTTTTGTCTGTATGTTATATGAATATACTTTAATAGTCTTTTATGAAAAATACCACACTATATTTAGGCATGCAATAGCTTTCATAAAAGCAAAGTCTTGTCAAATTTTAAAGTAAGTCTATGTTATTAATCAACATGATTTTATACAATGTCTCCTAACAAACCAAATAAGTACAAAATATCATAGAGAAACTATAAATGATGACATTTCTCATGTTTTACTAATCTAACTTACATATAATTTTTGTAAATGCTTATATTGATGTGCATTCATCGTTTGGCCACGTATTAATAGAAGTCTACATTCAGAGTAGTGTATTTGGAATGAGGATAATATTCTCTAATAGCTCTTTCCCTTGCTGGGTACGCTCTAGTGTCATATTTATCTTTTTATTATTTTCTCCAACTGCAAGCTAAAACTAATACAACTGGCTATTTTTAAAGAGGAGTTTTTGTGCGATAGTAATATTTCATGACATCAAATGGCTTTGCATGGGACTTGGTACAGTATACGCATATAATAAACATCTAATGTCGTTATGAGTTCTGGGAATCACCCTGCAAGAAGAACATAGAGAAATTAAAGCCCTTAACATATGATAGAAAGAGAAACCGTGTTCCTCTTAGAAAAAAAAAAAAAACTAGTTTATTTATTTATTTATACAGTAAATGTGTACCATTCCCTTGGCTAAGTATTTGCGGTTCATTAATGAACAATACAAACAAAATTTCTACCCACAGATGGCACACATAATAAAGAAATAAATGTATAAATGTGTAGTATTTCTAAAGGTGACAAAACTTATACAATTATGTATAATATATACATGTGCTGTATATATGAAAAGATAAAATAAAATGGAGGAGTCTATTGAGCATTAAGATGACACCATATATGTGGCAGAATGAACAATAAGAAAATTCATGTAGAAGTGATTCACTGAGAAAGTAACATTGGTGAAAATATTTGCCGAATATGAGAGTTACCAATTCAGATATTTTCGGAAAGGGTAGACTAGACAGAAAACTGAGAGTCTAAACTGGGAGCATGCTAGACATATTTGAGAATCAGCAGGGAATCAAACAAAGTTGCAGCCAAATGAGAGGAAGAAGAATTAGGAAATGAGGTCAAAGATAATGAGAAGCAGGATCTCACATGCTTAAAAGTCATTACATGACTTTGGCGTTTAGTTAGTGTGATAAGGAGCATGATGAGTGTGATGAGGGGCATGCTATCATATTTTGTATGACATGATACTGCGGTTTTAAAGATCATCCCTACTGATGTGTTAATAAATGTTTGCAAGTGAACAGGGAAGATCAGGTAGGTCAGTTAAGGGGTAATAGCAGTGAAAAAAGTACGAAATGATGATGGTTCAGACTAGGTGCAAAGTGGCCAGATTCCATATTAATTTTGAATTTCTGATGGAATAAAGTAGGCAAATAGAGAAAGAAATGAATCAGGAGGACAGCTTTGCTCTAAAATGAGATGCAGAAGGCTACCAATGGAGAAGGTTTTTAAGAGAGCCACTAGGAATTATCTTTAAGTCATGCTGACTTGAGATATGTAATAGACTTGCAAGTAGAGTTGTCAAGTAGATAATGGATACAGGAGTTTATGGATCTTTAAAAAGACCTTGATTGAATATAAATATGTAGGAATTGTTAACCCATAGATAGAATTTAAAACCATGAGAAGTCACCAGAGAAGACCAAAAGCTGAGTATCAGGAGTCACTACCAAAAGAGAAATTAAACAAAGAACATTGGAAACAAGTGTCCCGTATGATGTGAGGGAAATTAAGATGTTCCCATGTCCCAGGAGCCAAGTCAAGAAAATGTATAAAAGTCCAATGCCAACAAAGAACAAGGAAATAAAGACAGAATATTGATCATTGAAACTAACCACATGCCAGTCATTCATTATCTTCAAAGGAGCTCTTGAGGTGGTTGTAATTAGAAGTAATTATAAGAGACAAATATGAGACAACAGGGAGAGAAGTTGGAGGCTGCGAATACAGAAAATGCCTTTAAGGAGGTTTTTGAAAATAAACCAAGATGAATGAGTGGCTGCTGGAGGATATGGGGTCAAGAGCACACTTTTGAAATAGATTTTTTTGATTTGGACCATTTCTAAAATCTTTATTGAATTTGTCACAATATTGGTTCTGTTCTATATTTTGGTGGGTTTGTGACTGTGAGTCATGTGGCTCTTAGCTCCTTGATCAGGGATTGAATCTGTACCCGCTGCATTAGAAGGTGAAGTCAACCACTGAACTGACACGAGAGGGAAGTCGAAAGAGCACACTTTTTAACAGGTGAGAGAGAGAGAATCATTTGTTCATGATAATGCAATAAGACAGTGTACTGTGTTGATCCCCCATTCATGTCCATCCAGAACTTGTGAATGTGACATTATTTGCAAAATAGGATCTTTGCAAATGTAATTAGGCTAAGATGAATTCTAAGCCAACACTTGCTTTCCTTACAGGAGGAAAATTTCTAAACAGACATAAAATGGAGATAATACCACTTGAGGATGGAGACAAAAACTAGAGTGATGTATCCATAAGCCAAGAACGCCAAGGATTGTTGGAAACCAGCTGAAGCTAAGGAGGAGAAGGAAAGAATCCTCCCCTGTTGCCTTTAGAGAGAACATCATCCTGCTATTTGATTTCAGACTTCTGGCCTCCAGAATTGTGGTAGAATAAATTTCTGTTGCTTTAAGAGAATTCGTTTGTGATACCTTGTTATGACAGCTTTAAGAAACTAACACAGGCAGTGACTATTGTTGATAAATGAAAATTCAGCTATGGAGAGAAAAGAAAAGGACTCATCTGGAGCACAAGGCAAGAAGACAGAATATTCTGTTCAGTAGCGCCCATGCTCATTTGCTCAGTTGTGTACAGCTCTTTGAGACCCCATGGACTATAGCTCACCAGGCTTCTCCGTCCATGGGACTTTCTCAGTAAGAACACTGGAGTGGGTACCATTTCTTTTCCAGGGGTTCTTCCCAACCCAGGAATTGAACCTATACCTCCATGTCTCCTGTACTGGCAAGTGGATTCTTTGCCACCCAAGAATCCCTCTTATGAGCAAATAGAGAAGTATTTTTAAATCATTGTAAGGCTAACATTGAGGACCATAAAATATATTTTAAAATCATTGATCTAGATTAGTCTCCATGTTTGAAGATGAAAGCTTGAATAAGTGGCCTCTGCCTGGCATTTTTCACCTAGATATAAATCATGAACTTTCATAATTGCCTTTTTTCTCATTCCTAATTTAAGTGAGTCATGTGGCTCTTAGCTCCTTGATCAGGGATTGAATCTGTACCCGCTGCATTAGAAGGTGAAGTCAACCACTGAACTGACACGAGAGGAAGTCGAAAGAGCACACTTTTTAACAGGTGAGAGAGAGAATCATTTGTTCATGATAATGCAATAAGACAGTGTACTGTGTTGATCCCCCATTCATGTCCATCCAGAACTTGTGAATGTGACATTATTTGCAAAATAGGATCTTTGCAAATGTAATTAGGCTAAGATGAATTCTAAGCCAACACTTGCTTTCCTTACAGGAGGAAAATTTCTAAACAGACATAAAATGGAGATAATACCACTTGAGGATGGAGACAAAAACTAGAGTGATGTATCCATAAGCCAAGAACGCCAAGGATTGTTGGAAACCAGCTGAAGCTAAGGAGGAGAAGGAAAGAATCCTCCCCTGTTGCCTTTAGAGAGAACATCATCCTGCTATTTGATTTCAGACTTCTGGCCTCCAGAATTGTGGTAGAATAAATTTCTGTTGCTTTAAGAGAATTCGTTTGTGATACCTTGTTATGACAGCTTTAAGAAACTAACACAGGCAGTGACTATTGTTGATAAATGAAAATTCAGCTATGGAGAGAAAAGAAAAGGACTCATCTGGAGCACAAGGCAAGAAGACAGAATATTCTGTTCAGTAGCGCCCATGCTCATTTGCTCAGTTGTGTACAGCTCTTTGAGACCCCATGGACTATAGCTCACCAGGCTTCTCCGTCCATGGGACTTTCTCAGTAAGAACACTGGAGTGGGTACCATTTCTTTTCCAGGGGTTCTTCCCAACCCAGGAATTGAACCTATACCTCCATGTCTCCTGTACTGGCAAGTGGATTCTTTGCCACCCAAGAATCCCTCTTATGAGCAAATAGAGAAGTATTTTTAAATCATTGTAAGGCTAACATTGAGGACCATAAAATATATTTTAAAATCATTGATCTAGATTAGTCTCCATGTTTGAAGATGAAAGCTTGAATAAGTGGCCTCTGCCTGGCATTTTTCACCTAGATATAAATCATGAACTTTCATAATTGCCTTTTTTTTTCTCATTCCTAATTTAAGTGCTTTCTATTTTAATATATACCTATAAAATCATATTATAATCTATCTACCTATATATATATATATAATATATTTTCTCTTGGTTTTTTTTTTGTTTAGAGAACATTTTTCCCCATCTTCCTTGTGAATACATGCAATTCAAGTAATATTCAAGTTTAGATTATGAACAATATTTTAAATATCCTAAATTCCAAAAATGTTGAACAAAATACCTTGCACCTGGATTAAAAAGAATTTTGGCCAGGGTAAAATCAGAAGTCACCCAGACAAAAATCCCTTTTATCAATCCCTCAGGAAATTTATCTCTGTTTGTCAATGAATTTACTTATATATTTTGATTTAGTCTAATCTGTAGGGATATTTTAAGAATGTAATGTTGCTTTCAGCATTTTCCAAATTACTATTTGATAGAGTGAAAATATGTAGTGTTTACCAAAAGTGTTTTTGAAACACGGTTTAAATAAAATAGTCCACAGTTGATATGAAAATGAAACAGTCCAACTTTTTACATCATTTAGTTGACTGTTTTTCTTGGCTTTCTCTTCCATCTGACTTCCTCAGTTGTCATCATTTATCTCTGCTCATTATCCCCAGTATTTCATGATTAGTAGCAAAGAAACAAGTGTAGGCTGCATTTAAAATCTGTGAAATCTTTGGCTAGAAATTAGTCAAGGATGTGAACATTAATGACTTCAGTATGATCAGGGTTTATTTGAGAATTTCATTCATCTGGATTCTGCCATTTCCCATTTCCAAGGGTAACTGAGAGTTGAATGAATCATGAAATGACACTGTGCCACTGATATATCTAAAGTGGTTCTGGTGGATGAAAGAATTAGTATTCTGAGTCATATCTATTTGAAACTCCAGAATCAACTACTTTACAGTTAAAATGGACTTAGTGGATCCAAATAGAGAAGTATTTTAAATCATTGTAAGGCTAACATTGAGGACCATAAAATATATTTTAAAATCATTGATCTAGATTAGTCTCCATGTTTGAAGATGAAAGCTTGAATAAGTGGCCTCTGCCTGGCATTTTTCACCTAGATATAAATCATGAACCTTCATAATTGCCTTTTTTTTCTCATTCCTAATTTAAGTGCTTTCTATTTTAATATATACCTATAAAATCATATTATAATCTATCTACCTATATATATATATATAATATATTTTCTCTTGGTTTTTTTTTTGTTTAGAGAACATTTTTCCCCATCTTCCTTGTGAATACATGCAATTCAAGTAATATTCAAGTTTAGATTATGAACAATATTTTAAATATCCTAAATTCCAAAAATGTTGAACAAAATACCTTGCACCTGGATTAAAAAGAATTTTGGCCAGGGTAAAATCAGAAGTCACCCAGACAAAAATCCCTTTTATCAATCCCTCAGGAAATTTATCTCTGTTTGTCAATGAATTTACTTATATATTTTGATTTAGTCTAATCTGTAGGGATATTTTAAGAATGTAATGTTGCTTTCAGCATTTTCCAAATTACTATTTGATAGAGTGAAAATATGTAGTGTTTACCAAAAGTGTTTTTGAAACACGGTTTAAATAAAATAGTCCACAGTTGATATGAAAATGAAACAGTCCAACTTTTTACATCATTTAGTTGACTGTTTTTCTTGGCTTTCTCTTCCATCTGACTTCCTCAGTTGTCATCATTTATCTCTGCTCATTATCCCCAGTATTTCATGATTAGTAGCAAAGAAACAAGTGTAGGCTGCATTTAAAATCTGTGAAATCTTTGGCTAGAAATTAGTCAAGGATGTGAACATTAATGACTTCAGTATGATCAGGGTTTATTTGAGAATTTCATTCATCTGGATTCTGCCATTTCCCATTTCCAAGGGTAACTGAGAGTTGAATGAATCATGAAATGACACTGTGCCACTGATATATCTAAAGTGGTTCTGGTGGATGAAAGAATTAGTATTCTGAGTCATATCTATTTGAAACTCCAGAATCAACTACTTTACAGTTAAAATGGACTTAGTGGATCCTGTGAGGATGAAGTTGGACACAATTAACAGGCTATATCATGAATTTAACTCAAACTGGTCATTAGAGTAACTAAAAATAATTATTGAAAAATTTCTACTAAGAATTATCAAATATATACAATCCAAAGTTATGTATTTTTCATGTTTTGAAAGTAAAATATTTTTTCAAAAATTCTTCTTGCATTTTAATAATACAAAGTTTTATGATTTTATGTCTTCAAATTACAAATCATTTCTACAAATATTCAATTAATTAAGTGTAAATGAGTTTTGACAACAAAACACTTAACACACTTAAATTTAAAACAAATTTATCTAAATCACATTTAATTTTTGGTACTTTTTATTGTATTTAGAATAGAAAATCTGAATTTATCATATCAAATATAAACTTCTGATTGTTAAAAAATGTCTTTTATGATATTATCTTTCCAGTCTAATTAAAATGATGGTGCAAGGTTGTTTTAAAATGCTTTTAGAGGCATTTCCTCATTTGATCTTCACGAGATTGACATTGAAGTAATTAGGATATATTTTATCATCATTACCCTCATCTTTGAGATGGGAAATCTTTGGCTCATTTAGCAGGCTGTGAAGGCAAGGCCCAACGTAAGCTGTATAACCCCAAGTATTATGCTCTTTTCACTACCCATAGCTGACTTGGTCATTGATGGAGTAAATGTACTTAGATTTGGGTTCTATGGTTCTGTCAAAAATTAAGAAAAGTTTAATGAAATGCTGTAGGTTAGGACACAGGTCTATTATGTACAGAGAGACCGACATTACATTTAAAATTATGTGTAAGGGCATGTGTGTGTATAGTTATATATCAAACTCTGAGATATTATGGGAACTCAATGTTGAAGAAAAATAAGCATAGTTCTTTATGAATTTCCACATTTTTAGTATATTACTAGGTATTCTAAATTCCAAGCTCCATTTAAAGTTTGCAATATTTATATAATTGTATACAAATGTGGTTTCCTTTTGTCAAGAAAATGTATTGGCATTTATTGAAAGAGCATTTACTGATATATTTTTAGAAAAATATATAGAATATATTTTTATATTTTGAAATATCTAACAATGAGTTTATAAATCTGCTTCAGGAATTGGCATTACTTTTATTGCTTCCTTTAAGAAGGTGAAGAAGATATCAAAGTGTTGGAGATTACTGCTCATTTTTTTTAATTATGTCTAATTTTTACTCAATATATATTTTGCTATTCTCTCTCTCTGTCTTTCCATATATACACAGATTCGCTCAAAAAGTTGAAGACCTCTAGGATGCTAATAAGGAGTCATGTTGGACATAACTTTGGTGTCTGGATACCAAGCATCTTTATGAAAAGAATGTGCTCCATGGCAAATATTATTCATTAACTGGCTTCATTCATTTGACTATATTGCAAATAAAATGATATGAGCCAGAAATATATCATTTTATGTACCAACTTTTCCACCTACATGTTGTCTGATGGTTGTTTATCCTGTCAGAGTTGATGTAGACATCAGTAAAATGGAATTTTTCTAGTCATATTACAGGACATTTAGATGTATTAAACATAACACATAAATTGAGCTAGATTATAAATTCTTTCATTGCTTGAACCAGCAATGTATAATGTGTACCTGTACTTCAAATCCTCTCATAGTGGAACCAGAACGAACATTTTTGATCTCTGTATTTTAAGCTGGGGTTGTGATACCATGACTTAATTTATAACAGTGAGAAAAGTAGGTAATGTAGTGCTGCTAATTTCTAAGGTGTTAGAAGTACTGAAAAGTCAAAATGGAACACTGTGGCAATGCAGAATTTAGTAATAACAAGAAGTCTCTACCACCTTCGTGATAGGAAGCACACAGAAAACCCAAGGAGTTACCAGATCCAACAGCAGGTATCACAGACTGCATCTTGAAACAAAAGGGCAGCCTGCCTGGAGGTTTATGCAGTTATGTGAGAGAGAGAACCACTTCCACCAGGACCCCTGAGGCAGGAAGAGGGAGGTACCCTGGCATCCACATTCTCTAATCCCCTGCCAGAGCCTCTGGTCAAAGCTATCTCATATTCAACCTGGAAGGAAAATATAACTTGTATAGAATATCCAGGAAATGGATTATGAGCCATAGGACAACAGAACACATTGAGGAGACTGTCTGACTTACACAGAAATTCCACTTAGGAAAAAATGGCTGATCAAGTTTAGATATTTAGGTCTAAAAGTATCAGGTCTATGTTAAGGGTTTAAGAATGAGTCTTATTATTAATTTTATTTAAAAAACAATTAATTTGATGACAGTCAGGTCAACTGATAAGAGAAGAAGAGGAAAGAGGAGAAAAAAGCAGCAGAATATACACAGATTCGCTCAAAAGTTGAAGACCTCTAGGATGCTAATAAGGAGTCATGTTGGACATAACTTTGGTGTCTGGATACCAAGCATCTTTATGAAAAGAATGTGCTCCATGGCAAATATTATTCATTAACTGGCTTCATTCATTTGACTATATTGCAAATAAAATGATATGAGCCAGAAATATATCATTTTATGTACCAACTTTTCCACCTACATGTTGTCTGATGGTTGTTTATCCTGTCAGAGTTGATGTAGACATCAGTAAAATGGAATTTTTCTAGTCATATTACAGGACATTTAGATGTATTAAACATAACACATAAATTGAGCTAGATTATAAATTCTTTCATTGCTTGAACCAGCAATGTATAATGTGTACCTGTACTTCAAATCCTCTCATAGTGGAACCAGAACGAACATTTTTGATCTCTGTATTTTAAGCTGGGGTTGTGATACCATGACTTAATTTATAACAGTGAGAAAAGTAGGTAATGTAGTGCTGCTAATTTCTAAGGTGTTAGAAGTACTGAAAAGTCAAAATGGAACACTGTGGCAATGCAGAATTTAGTAATAACAAGAAGTCTCTACCACCTTCGTGATAGGAAGCACACAGAAAACCCAAGGAGTTACCAGATCCAACAGCAGGTATCACAGACTGCATCTTGAAACAAAAAGGGGCAGCCTGCCTGGAGGTTTATGCAGTTATGTGAGAGAGAGAACCACTTCCACCAGGACCCCTGAGGCAGGAAGAGGGAGGTACCCTGGCATCCACATTCTCTAATCCCCTGCCAGAGCCTCTGGTCAAAGCTATCTCATATTCAACCTGGAAGGAAAATATAACTTGTATAGAATATCCAGGAAATGGATTATGAGCCATAGGACAACAGAACACATTGAGGAGACTGTCTGACTTACACAGAAATTCCACTTAGGAAAAAATGGCTGATCAAGTTTAGATATTTAGGTCTAAAAGTATCAGGTCTATGTTAAGGGTTTAAGAATGAGTCTTATTATTAATTTTATTTAAAAAACAATTAATTTGATGACAGTCAGGTCAACTGATAAGAGAAGAAGAGGAAAGAGGAGAAAAAAGCAGCAGAATAAAAGATCATATATAGAAATCTCACACACAAAAAGGCAATCCAACAGAAAATGAGCAAGAAGCATATGATTCCTGACACTAATGTAAGAAAAACTAAAAAGAAAGGCCAACTCTTAATTCTTCGTGTGTACGTGTGTGTATGTGTGTGTGTACAACTATACACATATAGTTGAATATGCAATATATACAGTACATGTATTCATATATTCACATATTCATGCATTTATATACATTCAAATAAACACTACCTATTCTCTCTGTGGCTCAAATGGTCAAGAGTCCCCCTGCAATGACAGAGGCCCAGGTTTGATCCCTGGATCTGGAAAATCCCCTGGAAGGCATAGTATTCCACTCTAGTATTCTTGCCTAGAGAATTCCATGAACAGAGAAGCCTGGTGGGCTACAGTTCATGGAGTGGCCTAGAGCGAGAAATGACTGAGTGGCTCACACACACACAGACACCGACACACACACACACGCTATATTTATATATCTAGCTGTGTATACTTAGATATGTTATATGTTATATCAATATTTCTCTATGCAATATACATATATATATATATATATATAATATTTCCTAGAAATTTTCCAATTTATTCCCTCACTACTCCTCTGAGGGTTACATAAATGTCTTAAATTTTACATTTTATGAATTTTTCAGATGAAAAATAGTGAGAAAAGCTCTTTGATTATATGCACCCATACAGAGAAAAAGGATCAATGGTATATTTTAAAGATATTTGAGTGTGGAAATTATCCAGTGATCTATGGGAATACTACTTTGTGTTTAAGTCAAAGATGCTTACTTCTTTGAAGAAAACTATGACAAACCTACACAGTGTATTAAAAAGCAGAGATAGCACTTTGCCAACAAAGGTCCGTATAGTCAAAGCTATAGCTTTTACAGTAGCCAGGTACAGATGTGAGAGTTGAACCATAAAGAAGGCTGAGTACTGAAGAAGTGATGCTTTCAAATTGTGGTGTTGGAGAAGACTCTTGAGAGTCCCTTGGACTGCAAGGAGATCAAGCCAGTCAATCCTAAAGGAAATCAACCCTAAATATTCATTGGAACTTCTACGGTGAAGCTGAAGCCTTGATAGTCTGGCCACTTGATGCATACAGTCAGCTCCAAAAATCTAATGCCTAAAAGGCAATCAACAGAAAATGAGCAAGAAGCATATGATTCCTGACACTAATGTAAGAAAACTAAAAAGAAAGGCCAACTCTTAATTCTTCGTGTGTACGTGTGTGTATGTGTGTGTGTACAACTATACACATATAGTTGAATATGCAATATATACAGTACATGTATTCATATATTCACATATTCATGCATTTATATACATTCAAATAAACACTACCTATTCTCTCTGTGGCTCAAATGGTCAAGAGTCCCCCTGCAATGACAGAGGCCCAGGTTTGATCCCTGGATCTGGAAAATCCCCTGGAAGGCATAGTATTCCACTCTAGTATTCTTGCCTAGAGAATTCCATGAACAGAGAAGCCTGGTGGGCTACAGTTCATGGAGTGGCCTAGAGCGAGAAATGACTGAGTGGCTCACACACACACAGACACCGACACACACACACACGCTATATTTATATATCTAGCTGTGTATACTTAGATATGTTATATGTTATATCAATATTTCTCTATGCAATATACATATATATATATATATATATAATATTTCCTAGAAATTTTCCAATTTATTCCCTCACTACTCCTCTGAGGGTTACATAAATGTCTTAAATTTTACATTTTATGAATTTTTCAGATGAAAAATAGTGAGAAAAGCTCTTTGATTATATGCACCCATACAGAGAAAAAGGATCAATGGTATATTTTAAAGATATTTGAGTGTGGAAATTATCCAGTGATCTATGGGAATACTACTTTGTGTTTAAGTCAAAGATGCTTACTTCTTTGAAGAAAACTATGACAAACCTACACAGTGTATTAAAAAGCAGAGATAGCACTTTGCCAACAAAGGTCCGTATAGTCAAAGCTATAGCTTTTACAGTAGCCAGGTACAGATGTGAGAGTTGAACCATAAAGAAGGCTGAGTACTGAAGAAGTGATGCTTTCAAATTGTGGTGTTGGAGAAGACTCTTGAGAGTCCCTTGGACTGCAAGGAGATCAAGCCAGTCAATCCTAAAGGAAATCAACCCTAAATATTCATTGGAACTTCTACGGTGAAGCTGAAGCCTTGATAGTCTGGCCACTTGATGCATACAGTCAGCTCACTGGAAAAGACTCTAATGCTGGGAAAGATTAAGAGCAGGAAGATAAGGGGGCAACAGGGGAGGAGATGGTTGGATGGTAACACCATATCAATGGACATGAGTTTTAGCAAAATCCAGAAGATGGTAAAGGACAGGGATGCCTGGCGCGCTGCAGTTAATGGGATCACAAAGAGTCAGGCATGACTGAGCGACTGAACAACTTTTCTTGAAATTAATTTCCGTATTCAATGTATTTTCATTTTCCTTTATTCACTCTTTCAAGAGCATAGCAAATGTTTATAATTTTATTCTTTAAGAAAAAATTCTGCTATCCCTGGAGCCAATACCTCTACTGCCAACTTATAGCCCAGAATGTTTTCCCTCAATCATTTAGTTTCTAACTCCTCTTCATGCCCCACTTCACCTTAATTTAAACTCCACAGTAAGCTGTTTTATCCATTCAAATGTAAATCAAGTTATTCCAAAAATCAGTCTCTCAGTGTCTTTGCTCTCATAATAAAAGCTAAAACATTTAGCTTTGTCTGCAATTCTCTATGGTCTGACTTACGTCCAATCTTTCCCTTTTTGAGTACAATTCCTTCCACTTACACAATGGCTCACTATGCCTCACCCATAATTGCTGTCTTGCTGGTCCTTAAACATGCTGAAGCATTCTCACCCCAAGGCCTTTGCCCTTCTCATGACTCATTCTGAAGTACCTTTCCTCCATAACAAAAAGCAATTATTTACTTTCTCTAAGATCATCTCTCAGAAATGTGATTATGTCTTCCTGTGTCTCTACTGAGTTATTTATCTATATTATTTTATTTTCAAATTCACCCACAATTCATTCTGGCACTCCATTCTGTTGTTGAGCCATTTAAATCCTTGTTATTTTATTTTCCAGCTATAATATTTTTAATTGCTTTTTATTTTAACCTTTGTACTTGCTGAGAGTTCTTATTTTCCCATTTATTTCAAGAGAGATCATCCTTATTTATTGAAGTTTATAATAGCTGCTTTATATTCTTTGATAATTTCAACATTTATCATTTCAGGGTTGGTGTGCATTTTTGTATCTTCTTTTGAGAATTCAGATTTTCCAGGTTTTTCTTCTGCCAAATAATTTTGAGCTGTTTCTTAGACATATTGATATTTTGAGTATATATAATGAGATTAAATGCTGTTTAAATTTAAGGAGAATATTACACCTGGTTAGGTTCTTTGAAATAGTCTTTTCTATTTTCACAGATTTCAGTTCTGTTTTCACAAATTTTAATCTACCTTTTCTGAACTGTGATTCTTATATCAGTTCAATTCTCAAAGGCTTGGCAATGCTATTCACATATGTCTTATACAGATATCATGTGAGTGCCCAGTTTGGGAATTGGACAGTGACCTACTCAACCATATGTGCTCTACGTCCATGGCATACTGTTCAGGGTCAATTTCACAGATGTGTACTATGGAGGTGAAGCTTAGGCATTCCTATACAACTCTATCTGCCCAAATACTTCTCTCTAAAATCTGTCTGACATTTCTTTTCTTTCTACTTGCCTTCATTCCCTTCAAACCTGATTTCCAGTCAGGCTTCTGAGATACTGAGGTGTGTTTATCATTCTTAAACACTTAGCTTTCAGCAGTTGCTGCTATCCACCTAGCTGCCACCACTGTAGTGGTACTATCTGGGAGCTTGTCTGGGAGTGAAAGGAAATTAGTAAGACTAAATCTCTATAGAACCTCTCTCAGCCCACACATGGTATACACCATGTATTTCAATCTGCCTCTGAGTTCAAGAAGGCAATAGTGGGGAAGTAGTAAAATCTGAACCAGTTTGGTAGAACTTCGAATTCTGTTCTCTTCAATTCACTTGCTATTTATAGTCAGAGTTTTTAGAAAACTGCTTCGAATACTGTGCCCAGAATTTATAGCTGCATTCAGTGGGAGAGACAAGGGAGAGTTTATCTATACTAACTTCCCTGAAATCAGAAATATTAATGTCTTATTAATATTTATTTGATACTAACAAAAGTTTCTTCTTGTGATTCTGTTTAGAAAATGATGTTGAATTTGCAACTGCTAAAAATACAGTTTTTTAACAGGTTAGCTAAAATCTACTTAGAATTATGTTATCAGTGACTAATCTACAGATTGTAGTAAGTTCAGTTTTGGACATACCTAATGATAATTTAACCTTTTAACTTTTCAGTCAATAAAGACAAAATTTGTGGCCCCTTTGCAAAAAATACATCAAATTTCCTAATCCTTTAAAGAAAGACTGTTTCGATACGTACAATGCATAACATCCAAAGGAAAATGAAAATACAGTAAAGGGGAATTTAGACATGATTAATCAGACCTTAAAATAACCCAATTGTTTTTTCCTTCTTTTTCATACTTGGGATCTATGGGTCAAGTTTTATTTGAAAAATCAATACTTTTTAGGTCCGATCTTTATATCACTAGGGAACAAAGCCAATATTCTGTATTCCCTCTGTAATTTCGCCTCCATTCTTATGCAATGAGAATTAATGCTTAAGATGACAAGGCTGAGACATTGCAGATTCTGCATTATTGTGGATTAAACTATCTTCAGACTCATAAACATATTAAGGTAGGCAAAAGATCCATTTGAGAAGGAATGTAAAATAATAAGAATTGAACTGAAATGTCTGAGGAGCTAATTTTTTGTTCATGGACTTTTATTGGTTATTATTAGTCAAAAGGTTTGAAGTATTACTGATAATCAAAATTTTTCTTATAGTCTGAATATTAAGAAATACATTTGAAATAAAAGGCTTAAAGTTGATATTTGTGATAGTAAGAAATTTCTCTGTGGAAGCTTTCCATGTGTATCAAGGATTTCAGTAGCTATTTTCTTTATTTTTAATTTAATTAGATAGAACAGTGTAGCCACTATGTATTTCTTAAAATAACGTTTAAAGAAATAAATGTTGTTATTTATCATTATTATCATTTACTAAGTAAATATTACTATTTTATTCTTAATTTTTCATATGTCAATAGTAGATATTCTGATTTATAAGTAGAGAGATAGCTTCAAATTAGAATTAATAATTGATTAGAATTGCATTGATATTTTCTAATACATATTTAGTTATACAATCATTTTCTTGTCATATCTTTGTGAATACATAGAATATCTCTGAAAATTGTCTATTTACAGGATGATAGATTTTATTCCTGAAAGAGAGGAAACATACATTATGCAATATGTAAATTGTAGCATAGCTTTTAAATATCAAATTCATAATTAGATATCCTGCTCAGCCAGACTTCATTAATCCTTAATCTTTTAACATACTGTGTGCTTCTTGAACATAAACTATTTCTGGCACTATTTCTCAGGCTAAGCCATAAAGACATTTGTTGAAATAAAAACAAGATGTTATATGATTTATCTGAGACACTTAAAAACAGAACAAAGTACATTGTTTTAACCTCTGATTCTCCTTTTTATTTTGTCAAACTTTTGTTTATCTTAGAAAGCTTACAAGAGGTAGACAGTCATAAAATGCTCAAGTGTACCTTTAAGCTGTGAATGGTTGAGCCACTTGGGATGTTTCTACTAAATTGAGAATCAAAACATGCCATGCTTGAAAGAGAAAAAATTGATAGTAAGATTTTGCTCAAGAAAGAGATTGATTTGTCTAATAGAAAATGCCTGTATCTGAATCATTTTAACTTGATCTAATTCTTCATTATATAGTAAGCATTCAAATTTCTTTCCTACTGATTTTTTTTGTAAGAATAAATTTGGAGAGATCTTTTAAAGATAAAAAGAAGAAACAAAGTATTTGGCAGTAAACAGAACTCTGGAAAGCTATTGTCCTTCAATTAAAAATTAAATTTAAAAAAGTCAAATTTTTTTTAAAAAGTGAACAAACTAGTACAAGACTTTTGCCCATGTGTTAAAAAAACCAAATACTAAGGAAAAAGGATGCAAGTAAAGTAAGGCAATGGGAAATTGCCAGGTTATATGAAAGGGGAGAATGTCAAACTACCTGGAGTCAGAATAAACCTCACTGGAAAGAATAGACCTGATTGAGCCTAGACTCAAAGAACTTAAGCCTGAAGATACCATAAGGAAGATCATTCCAGGCAAAGGACACTGCCAATAAAAAGGGTCTCTGGTGGCCATGTGCCTACCATGTTCCAGGAACAGGAATGTAGTCAATGTGACAAGGGAGAAAATATTATAAGAAGTAGAGAGTTAATGGGATACCAGAATATGAAGAAGTACTTTGTAAGTGCTTCTAAATACTTTCAATTATAGTTTCAGCATGGTAGGAAACCCCTGGTTGTTTAGAAAATAACATGATTTAACTAGAGTTGAAAAATCAAAGATGTATGCACAACAATTAAGAAATATAGTGGAACAGGAATTCAGAGAGAAAAAAAAAAATGAAAGCTGAGGTAGGCAGTTCTGATTGTATGTTTCTGCCCTGTTAACAACCTTTGAGGGTAGGCCACACAGTGCTATCCTCAGACTGAGAACAGTACACCTCTATCCCCGCTAATAGTGCAACAAACACTAAATACAAAGCAACAGAAGTTCAATATTGAAGAAAGGATGAGAGTGGAGAGGGACACCATATGGGGCACAGATTTGCAGGACAGAAATCTGAAAGTGGAACTCTAACACTGAGCAAAACCTTCTGGCAATTCAGACCTCAACCAGATATAGCTTAGAAAGTAGTGAAGCCAATGGTATACTTTATGCATTAATACTCATACAACAACAAAACCCAAGCACACATATTGCTTTGATTAATTTAAAGCCTCCATACATAAACCAGCTTCTTGGAATAGCTGGGCTCATTACTAAATTTAAATACTCTTTTCTTCAGATGCAGAAAGTTCATTAATTATAAAGATAAAAAGAAAAAGAAAAATTTGACTAAACTGTGAAAAAATAGAGAATATCAAATTATAAATACCATTAGGAGACATCCCTAGAGATCCTGCTGATATTAAAAACTTATGAAAATAATACTCTGAATGTCTTAATAATAAATTATACCACTTAGAAATTCCTTGGAAAACTCAACCACCAAAATTTAATCAGGAAATTGATAATCTAAATTGCCCTATCTATTGAATAAATTGAATTCATAGTTAAATGCTTTGCATCAAAAATTCATTCAAAAGGGATATAGATTTAATGTGCAACCTACAATGATAAAACTTATGAAAGAAAAGATGCAAACACATTCTGACATTGTATTAGGCAAAAAATTTATAGGTAGTATACATAAAGCATAAATAATGGACTTTGTAAAAATTAAATCTTTAACTCTACATAAGGTACTTTAAAGAAAATAAGAGATAAGGCACAGATTGGGGGAAAATATTTGTAAAACACATATCTAATAAAGAACTGGAATCCAAAATACAATAAAACTCAATAAAGAGAAAACAAATAATCCAAATTGAAAAATAGGCAAAATATTTAAACCTACATTAATTTTTACCAAAGATCACAAATGTCACCTAAATACATGAAATAATATTATTTCATGTTCAAATTTATTTTATTAATTTTTGGATATGATAAAATTACATGCTTATTGTAATATATAAATTAAAACAATCAATAACTAGAAGGAAAAATAACACTAACAATAACCATTCCAAATGCCTGAAGAATGTAGAAGGAAGGAAAGAAGGAAGGAGGAAAGAAATAAGGAGAAAAGGAAAAGAGAGAAAATTAAGTCAATGAGAGAAAATTAAGTCAATGTGTTAGCCTGTAAATTGGAGAAATACCAGCTGTACAGAAGTTTAATAAAGAAAAAGTAAGAATGAAAAAAGGTATTTTAATCTTGATCCACAGGGAATTAATTGCCTAAATCTCTATATTTACCTCTGCAGCCTGACCCTGGGAAGTAGAGATAATTGAGAAAGTGCCCACATAATCCCATTATTAGAGAGTGAAATTACATAGAAAAACCTAATCCTGAAATCTTCATGCAACAAAAAAAACATATTGCTTTGATTAATTTAAAGCTCATAAACCAGCTTCTTGGAATAGCTGGGCTCATTACTAAATTTAAATACTCTTTTCTTCAGATGCAGAAAGTTCATTAATTATAAAGATAAAAAGAAAAAGAAAAATTTGACTAAACTGTGAAAAAATAGAGAATATCAAATTATAAATACCATTAGGAGACATCCCTAGAGATCCTGCTGATATTAAAAACTTATGAAAATAATACTCTGAATGTCTTAATAATAAATTATACCACTTAGAAATTCCTTGGAAAACTCAACCACCAAAATTTAATCAGGAAATTGATAATCTAAATTGCCCTATCTATTGAATAAATTGAATTCATAGTTAAATGCTTTGCATCAAAAATTCATTCAAAAGGGATATAGATTTAATGTGCAACCTACAATGATAAAACTTATGAAAGAAAAGATGCAAACACATTCTGACATTGTATTAGGCAAAAAATTTATAGGTAGTATACATAAAGCATAAATAATGGACTTTGTAAAAATTAAATCTTTAACTCTACATAAGGTACTTTAAAGAAAATAAGAGATAAGGCACAGATTGGGGGAAAATATTTGTAAAACACATATCTAATAAAGAACTGGAATCCAAAATACAATAAAACTCAATAAAGAGAAAACAAATAATCCAAATTGAAAAATAGGCAAAATATTTAAACCTACATTAATTTTTACCAAAGATCACAAATGTCACCTAAATACATGAAATAATATTATTTCATGTTCAAATTTATTTTATTAATTTTTGGATATGATAAAATTACATGCTTATTGTAATATATAAATTAAAACAATCAATAACTAGAAGGAAAAATAACACTAACAATAACCATTCCAAATGCCTGAAGAATGTAGAAGGAAGGAAAGAAGGAAGGAGGAAAGAAATAAGGAGAAAAGGAAAAGAGAGAAAATTAAGTCAATGAGAGAAAATTAAGTCAATGTGTTAGCCTGTAAATTGGAGAAATACCAGCTGTACAGAAGTTTAATAAAGAAAAAGTAAGAATGAAAAAAGGTATTTTAATCTTGATCCACAGGGAATTAATTGCCTAAATCTCTATATTTACCTCTGCAGCCTGACCCTGGGAAGTAGAGATAATTGAGAAAGTGCCCACATAATCCCATTATTAGAGAGTGAAATTACATAGAAAAACCTAATCCTGAAATCTTCATGCAGGTGAAGTCTCCTTGAAGACAAGCTCATAGACTACAGGGAGCTGACAAATGAAATTGTGTGTGAGATCATCAGTCTCCCAGAGACTCTTATGTATGCTCACTTTATTGGAACAGCAACAAGAGCGTCCATTTCCTGGCAATGAGAAGTGCCTGAAGAATTTATCTATCATCTAGAAGGAGTGTGAAAAATACCCTGCAATATCCTTTAAAAATATGTTCATTTGCTAGGAATGAAAATTGAGGACAGCTGCTTATAATTGGTTTGAAATTCATTCTCTCTCACGAGAAAGGAAAGCTTTAGATACTTCACTAGGTTACAGAAAAAATAAAAATGAAGCACCCTTGATCATGCTGCAGAAAGTAAAACACTGTGCAAAATAATTTTTTTTCAGGGCATTGACTTTTTGGAATATGATTAATTCATAAAGGTAATAGTAATTTTTAAAATGTAAAATGGAGAAGGTGCCAAGACATTTTGTTGCAACCTTAATGCATCTCTATATTTTAGAAAAGTTAATACCATTGTATAGTTCTAAATGCTTTACATGTGTTTTCTTGATGAATTTTCTGTAATGATTCAGCTTCTATTACTGTTCCTATTTTTCAAAGAGGAAGTAGAAGCAGAGGAGAGTGAATGCACATACACTTGAACTATAATTCCCCTGTAGAGTCCTGTTAAACTTGGAGAAAACTATCTTTGGCATGACCTTATCTCTCTCTCTGCTTCCTCAAAGAGAGATGGGCTCTTCTGTTAGTTTCAGGCATGACCTACTTAGAACTATACCATTGGGCAAAGGTCCATACTCAGAAATTTTTTTCTGACATTCATTTTTCTTCTTTATCAAAATAGGTTTGTGTTCATTCCCTGAAGACCTTGCTAAGTAATTCCTTCTCACAGGCTAATGTTACAATGTACTATCTTCCCAGCTAATAGAGCTGCATTTCAAAAGAGTCATTTGGAGATATTACCTTATGATATTACTTATGAAAAAACTGATATTGATAAAGAGACTTTCAGGCATCACTTAGGCCTCATTCCTAATTTCTGAAGTCACTTAGAAAGTCACTCTGTACTCTAATGACTTAGCCATTAGATGGGGTCTTAGCCATTAGACCCAAGTCATCCTGGTGAAAGCTGGACTTTGAAACCTCTGGGACCACTAAAGTTGTTCTAAATGGGCTTAAGATTTTAAAAGTCCATGGTGATCATGTACTATCAATTTCAGAAGTATTGTTCTCTTTCAGGGCAGTGATCAAGATGTTTGTATTTAGCAGTTGAAACACTGGTAAAATCTGAACCTGACATGGAACTTCCTTCTTTGAGCAAGCACTAAACTGATACCAACAAGATGCTCATTTATGATGTACTCAACTGTGTGCAACGTTAGGTGGAATACCCATGAGAAACTGTCCAAAAACAGAGTATATTTTGACGGCTACCAATTTTTCAGAAATCTTTGGATTATTATTTTTTTTGAGCAGCCCAGCTTCAGAGGTATGTATACACTGTATGTATGCATACTCAATCATGTCCAACTCTTCATGACCCCAGAAACTGCAGCCCACCAGGTTCCTCTGTCCAAGGGTTTTCCAGGCAAGAATATTGGAATAGGTTGCCATTTCCTCCTCCTGAGGATTTTCCCAACCTAGGGATCTAATCCACATCTCTTTCATCTCCTGGATTGGCAGGTAGGTTCTTTACCACTTAATTTCCTGAGAAGCTGAATATTCATTTAGTGCCCTCTAAGCAGAATCTTTATATCTCACATTTCAGAAGTTTCCATTTTTTATTACAAGAACTCTCAGATTCCTCAATGGTATATTTGAACATAAATATTCCCAGTACAGTTGGCAAGTTTAGCATCTGAGGATTCAGTGGAATATTATACTTTACCATTTCGCATATGAGCCTTGAACATTCCTGGATTTGGGAAATTCTTTGCAGAGGATCAGTACTCCATTTTGATGAATGTAATTCCTTCTCAGGCTAATGTACAATGACTATCTTCCCAGCTAATAGAGCTGCATTTCAAAAGAGTCATTTGGAGATATTACCTTATGATATTACTTATGAAAAAACTGATATTGATAAAGAGACTTTCAGGCATCACTTAGGCCTCATTCCTAATTTCTGAAGTCACTTAGAAAGTCACTCTGTACTCTAATGACTTAGCCATTAGATGGGGTCTTAGCCATTAGACCCAAGTCATCCTGGTGAAAGCTGGACTTTGAAACCTCTGGGACCACTAAAGTTGTTCTAAATGGGCTTAAGATTTTAAAAGTCCATGGTGATCATGTACTATCAATTTCAGAAGTATTGTTCTCTTTCAGGGCAGTGATCAAGATGTTTGTATTTAGCAGTTGAAACACTGGTAAAATCTGAACCTGACATGGAACTTCCTTCTTTGAGCAAGCACTAAACTGATACCAACAAGATGCTCATTTATGATGTACTCAACTGTGTGCAACGTTAGGTGGAATACCCATGAGAAACTGTCCAAAAACAGAGTATATTTTGACGGCTACCAATTTTTCAGAAATCTTTGGATTATTATTTTTTTTGAGCAGCCCAGCTTCAGAGGTATGTATACACTGTATGTATGCATACTCAATCATGTCCAACTCTTCATGACCCCAGAAACTGCAGCCCACCAGGTTCCTCTGTCCAAGGGTTTTCCAGGCAAGAATATTGGAATAGGTTGCCATTTCCTCCTCCTGAGGATTTTCCCAACCTAGGGATCTAATCCACATCTCTTTCATCTCCTGGATTGGCAGGTAGGTTCTTTACCACTTAATTTCCTGAGAAGCTGAATATTCATTTAGTGCCCTCTAAGCAGAATCTTTATATCTCACATTTCAGAAGTTTCCATTTTTTATTACAAGAACTCTCAGATTCCTCAATGGTATATTTGAACATAAATATTCCCAGTACAGTTGGCAAGTTTAGCATCTGAGGATTCAGTGGAATATTATACTTTACCATTTCGCATATGAGCCTTGAACATTCCTGGATTTGGAATCTGCAGAGGATCCTAGAATAAATTCTCCTTTGGATACCAAGGGAAGATTTATACTGATCTTGAAAGATTAGAGTTCACACAATATATCTGAATTCACATGATATCCTCTGATCAAAAGATTGAATCCTAAGTTTTTCTGTATTGAAAGTAGCATTTTCATAAGTGAAATTTTTTATAAGGTAGCATTGTATCTCAGAAAAATTGTGAAGTCAGCAAGATTTCCTTTTTGATTCTTATATCCTATAAAATCCACTTTTGCCTTTATTTCTTGAACACCAACCTAAACTGATTTTGAAGATATGCCATCTGCATAAGTCTTTTTCTCCTGCTTTTCTTTTTAATCTTATGTTTGTTTTCTTCTACATAGATATGTGTCTCTTTGTCACAAACATACAATTAAAACAATCTCCAAGTTAGCTCTTCCTAATGGCACATTGGAAATATAAGAGATGAACTTGTATTTTGTCTTTTCAGAACATTATAATAATCTAAGATGGCAAAGAGATGCTCTTGATAAACAATGATATACAGAGAAAGCTAAAGGTAATCCCTAGAAGGAGGTAAGAAAGAGCAAGTCTCTAATGAGTCCTAGTATGATGATATGGAGTTACCAAATTTCTTAGGGCCTCTAAATTCATTTTGGCACCTGCAACATTGAAGCAGTAGTCCACAAGATTGATTTGAGATTGGAATGACTAAAGTATATATGCTTTTACACATATGAAGTGGGAGGACAGGGCCTGAAACATAATGCACACTAAATGAAGATCTTCTGGTTTGACTCTCTGTGAAGGAAGCAAGATAAAAGAATTACTGGGGCCTTCCCTGGTCTCTGCAACAAGAGAGGCCACTGCGATTGGAGGCTTACCCCAGGTCAAAGAATAAAGGTGGATGAAAATAAATACATTTAAAAAATCAATACAAGAGGCAAAAATTAAAAAAAAAAGAGAGATGTAATAAACGATTAAAATTAGTAATAATATCTATTAAATTTAAAAAAAAAGAATTACTGAATGATATTGGACCTGGCAAAGGACAAACAAACCAGTAGGAAGTAGAGTGGGATAACTAAATCTTTGTGGGAAAGGTCCTGGTAACTGGACATCAATGTTTAATATTAGAAGGCAGAGGACAAAAGTGCGTGACCCTATCTAGCCAGGATAGAGCTAGAGCACGTATATTAAACCATAAATTGTATATTAAACCATAAATTGTTTTGTGGGAAGATGGATAAAGGATGGAGGAGAAGAGGAGATGCTAAATTAATAGGCATGGGTAAACGAGATGAAGAGACAGTGACTTGAAAACTAGTGAGGTGGTATATATTAGTAATGTAAGAATAGAGACATAGGGGCTTCCCTGGTGGTCCAGTGGGTGACGAGTCTGCCTCGCAGTGCAGGGGGTGCCGGTTCTGTTCCAGGCCTATGGGAATCCCGCGTGCTGCGGTGCAGCTAGACCGGTGTGTCCAATTGTGAGCCAGCGCTCTGGAGCATGTGTGACTGGGGCCAGTGCTCTGTGATCGGAGAAGCCACTGTGAGGAGAGGCCCACCCAGGCCAAACAATAAAGATGGATGAAAATAAAAAGATTAAAAAAATCAATAAAAGAGCCCCCCCCCCCTCCAAAAAGAATAGAGATACAAAGAAATAGTTTTTAATCTAAGGAAGTTGCAGGAAAAGAGGAAAATGTTGGCCATAAAACAATCTCAGGATTCAACTGTGGTGGCTTCTACCCTTTCTCAAGAAGTAGCTTTATTTTCTTTGTAGGAAAAAGTAAAGCTCCTTAATGAGAGATTATTGTATCATGGTATTTAAAATCCCTGAGGATGACTCTGTGCTCAGTGGTCTATTTAAATAGGAGTCATTTGACTTTTGAGATAAAAACTGATTATTTACTAGCTAAGAAATCAGTTACCTGGTTGCAAATTCGAGGTTCATATGGGAACACAGAAGAGGCCATACAAACTTTAGGTAACAATTATTTTTTTCTGAAGATTCCTGTTACAATCATTTTAAATATTTGGGCAGGGGGAGGGTAGCAACTACACTAGGAATTTTTTTTGAGACAATATTTTGTTAAGTGATGTTTATGTATTAAAATGTAAGCTGAAACAAGAATGCTCTGTTGTGTATGTCACAGAAGGCTCATTTTCTGTCCATAAGCAATTTAGAGTTATCATGTGTTGTTTAATGGCTGAGGACTTTCCAAAACAGGCTTAAAGGAATCTGCAATAGATAATCGCTGACTTTTAAAAGTTCAGAAAGAGTTGCTATGGTTTATTTGGAGATATCATATAGTTTACTAAAGGCTCCTGGGCTTGTTGACATCCCTGACACTTTGTGAATGAGGCCTGTTTTATTCTCCCTTCATTTGCTTAGCTCTTTACTTAATTGATTTTCTGTGCTAATACACTAAAGGTCTGAAGAAGGCAGTGCCTCAGGTGTGACAGATGAAATAAAGGCTTTCAGTCACTGCTTTTATCTTCCATGTCTAATGTGTTGGTTACAGCTGTGCAGTTTAACAGCAAAATCAATACATCATTTGCTGCAGATACCTAAAAGAATCTGGAATCTCTTCAGTATCTTAACTATTAAATTTCTCCTTTAATTTTATTTATTTATGTATTATTTATTGACTCATTTATATGTTTGATGATACTGAATGCTACAAGGTGAGAGATTTTATTTTTTCCTTTCTCTGGCCTTTTCCTCTTGTCTTTTCTACTAGCTAGATAAGTTACTTATCTTTGGGTTTTGGAACATCTGCCAATCTAAATGAATCCTGTAAAGTGTAAAATAAATGTTTAAAAAATCTTTTCCATTTTGTCTAAATCATCATTGAGCTTAAACATTTAGCATATGTTCAACTGAAAATGGAATCACTTTGTATTGTGCATGGAAGGCAGTATGTGTGGGGGCATTTGGGTAATTTCTCATGTAAATGGATGCTTTTATTGCAGTTTTCCATTTTATATTGGCAGTGACATGGTGTCAGCCTAAAACAGAAATAAGAAAATCCACCTAATTAGAACATTTCCCTTATTTTATATATATATATGTATACATACATATATATATATATATATATATATGCAAAATCTCCTTTATTATTCTCCAACTACTTGGTACATATTAGTTTTCCCTTGAGAGTAAGCCTCCAAAGTGTGGAAAATGTGACATATATTTTCTGCTCACCCATTCAGACAGTATAGGCCCAGGATATGACAGGAGGGCAGATTATACAGTTTTGAAATGCTACACAATTTATCAAGTTGCATTTCTTTTTTTGGGGGGGGGTGGGTTGGGAGGGAAGGGGGTGGGCGGGCCACTTCTATTGGTCTTTCTGCAATAGATAATCGCTGACTTTTAAAAGCTCAGAAAGAGTTGCTATGGTTTATTTGGAGATATCATATAGTTTACTAAAGGCTCCTGGGCTTGTTGACATCCCTGACACTTTGTGAATGAGGCCTGTTTTATTCTCCCTTCATTTGCTTAGCTCTTTACTTAATTGATTTTCTGTGCTAATACACTAAAGGTCTGAAGAAGGCAGTGCCTCAGGTGTGACAGATGAAATAAAGGCTTTCAGTCACTGCTTTTATCTTCCATGTCTAATGTGTTGGTTACAGCTGTGCAGTTTAACAGCAAAATCAATACATCATTTGCTGCAGATACCTAAAAGAATCTGGAATCTCTTCAGTATCTTAACTATTAAATTTCTCCTTTAATTTTATTTATTTATGTATTATTTATTGACTCATTTATATGTTTGATGATACTGAATGCTACAAGGTGAGAGATTTTATTTTTTCCTTTCTCTGGCCTTTTCCTCTTGTCTTTTCTACTAGCTAGATAAGTTACTTATCTTTGGGTTTTGGAACATCTGCCAATCTAAATGAATCCTGTAAAGTGTAAAATAAATGTTTAAAAAATCTTTTCCATTTTGTCTAAATCATCATTGAGCTTAAACATTTAGCATATGTTCAACTGAAAATGGAATCACTTTGTATTGTGCATGGAAGGCAGTATGTGTGGGGGCATTTGGGTAATTTCTCATGTAAATGGATGCTTTTATTGCAGTTTTCCATTTTATATTGGCAGTGACATGGTGTCAGCCTAAAACAGAAATAAGAAAATCCACCTAATTAGAACATTTCCCTTATTTTATATATATATATGTATACATACATATATATATATATATATATATATGCAAAATCTCCTTTATTATTCTCCAACTACTTGGTACATATTAGTTTTCCCTTGAGAGTAAGCCTCCAAAGTGTGGAAAATGTGACATATATTTTCTGCTCACCCATTCAGACAGTATAGGCCCAGGATATGACAGGAGGGCAGATTATACAGTTTTGAAATGCTACACAATTTATCAAGTTGCATTTCTTTTTTTGGGCGGGGGTCGGGTTGGGGAGGGAGGGGGTGGGCGGGCCACTTCTATTGGTCTTTCATTTATCTATTTTCATCCATCTTTGTTCTTTGGCCCATATGGTCCTCCCATCGTGGTGGCCTCTGTTGTCGCAGAGCACTGGCTCTGGGCACATGTGCTCCAGAGCTCCAGCTCGGTCATTGGACACATTGGTCCAGCTGCTCCATGGCACGTGGGATCTTCCCAGGCCAGGAGTCGAACTGGCGCCCCTTGCACTGCAAGGCGGTATGCTTACCCACTGGACTACCAGGGGAAGCCCTCAAGTTGCATTTCTCATAGTAGGTTCTTAGAAAAATCTGTTGAGTTTTTATATTCTTAATTCTTTCCAGTATGTTATTTTTCATAAACCTAGCAGTAAATCTACCATCTCAAACATCTACAATATTAGGGATTTAGAAGACCCATTGTCTTTTTGTTATAAGTGAGAAAAAATGGCAAATAAACTGTATTATGAATTTGTTTTAAATCTAATTTATAGTATATGTCTTAACACAGGATATTCTTCCTTGGTTTACACAAGCATTTACACAAAAGCCATGTTTGTTCATTAGCAGTGACCCGGAAATAAAATGAATCCTTGATTAATATAAACTGAGTTTATATTGCTTTTTATAAATGCTTTTTAATGTATTTGTGATTATATTTTTAAAACATAATAATTTATGAATATGTAGTTTCTCTTAGTTGATCAGAAAATTTAACCTCATAGGATATCGTAATTTTGAACTTTCATATTTAAAAATCCATTTTACAAGTTTCGTAAGTATTATGCATAATTGTTAAAATAATTAAAACTGCTTATTTATTATTAGAATTAAGTATTATTCATCTTAGATATGAACAGAATATGATGAGCTATGATTAGATGGAAAATATAAATTCATATAGTTATATGTAAAGATATTTTTATATATTGTCATATTTATATTGGAGATTACTTGTGCTTACGTGTAAAATATCGGTATTAGTAACTCACCAAAGAATTTTTCTAAGGTGGGACAGATTTCCTGAACATTTTGAGCTAGCTGTCTAGACAGGTTCAGTTCTATTTGTAATTGTACAAACCTGTGCTTTTATTACTTTGACTGCAGCAAAGTAATGGAACGAAGCTGAAGCACATAAAGGCTTTGTTTATACAATGAAACAGATTCCTGACTAAAATTGTAGAATTGTTTTTCTAAATTTTGTGTTTGACTTATTAGTGAATAACTGATTTGGTTCAATTAAATGACTTAAAGAAGTAATCCCTTATGCCTGTTATCTTCATGACTATATATGTGTGGTAGTGTTGGTGTCTGACCAGAGAATGAAACCAGATTCCCAAGGCATCAGGTTGAAGGTGATTGTTGAACTAGAACAGTACATCAGACTGTTTAGTATGACCTAATCTTAAAGTAGAAAGCAGACTCAAAGCCCTATATATTTTAGTCAAGTATACCCATCTAGAACTATTACCAGCCTATTAGTGAGATGCTCTTTTGTTTTGTTTAGTTACTAAGTCTTGTCTGACTCTGCAACCCTATGGACTATAGCCCACCAAGTTCTCCTATATTAGCTTGCTTTAGAAAGGAGAACACCATCTATCTCTGGGCAGGAATAGATCTTCCCTTAAGGGGAAAGATTTTTTTTTTTACATCTCTTAAATGTAATTATGTTGATGTGAATCAAACAGCCTCAGGCTGTGTCTGTATTTGCATTCCAATGGCATAATATTTTCATTGCTGTATTCAAGCTGCTTTAATCTGCTGCATTGTTTAAATTGGGGAAGTGGCCAATTTTATGGTAAACTGATGCTTTGGCAATCTTGCCCAGGATTGACTCATCAATCTTCTGAAAAAATATGGCCAGGAAAAGTATTGACTTGATGTGGTTGTTAGTCAAGAAAGTGGCAATAATCTCATGAGAAGTAGAAATAAAAACAGAAAAACCCTAATTCTTTAGGGATAAAAAGGCTTAACAAAACGTCCATATTTTGTCTCCCTCTTCTGGGAAAGACTTACCTAAATAAGATATATATATATATCTTGTGTGTCATCTTTTAGAATTATATGAGTAGCTTTTATAAAGCAAATACTATGTAATTTGTATTCTTCAAGCACATTAGAGTATATAAAAATAAATGAAACTATGGTCATTGTACACCAGGAGTTTATCATCTATTGGTAGAGATAACCTCAGGCACAGATATGGATAATATAAACAATGTAAAGGGCAGATAAAGGACTGAATGGAACCTTAGATTCATAAGAATTCTGCTCAGTGCTAGAGTTCCCAAGAAGCAACTACTCAACTTCTTTGAATTAACACATTTCACATTTAGTGCATTGACCCCAAAAGGTCACATTGCCTTTTCTTTTTTCCCTGGATGTACCCATGTTTATAATTCTATCTGTAAGCTTCTTCCTGGTCAAATGATATTCATCATCTACTAATTTTTCATAGCAGTCCATAAAATACATGAAATCATAAATAATTAAAAATCATGGCCTCCTGGTTTCTATGATTTCCATTAATCAGCAGTAAATGTAGGAAAAGTGAATTTCCAGTCATATTTTAATGTGGAATCTCTGTTTCTAAAATCCATCTTTATTGACATCAAGCAAAGTATAGTACTACAGAGACTATAGCCCACCAAGTTCTCCTATATTAGTTTTTGACTAAGTCTTTTCTGACTCTGCAACCCTATGGACTATAGCCCACCAAGTTCTCCTATATTAGCTTGCTTTAGAAAGGAGAACACCATCTATCTCTGGGCAGGAATAGATCTTCCCTTAAGGGGAAAGATTTTTTTTTTTACATCTCTTAAATGTAATTATGTTGATGTGAATCAAACAGCCTCAGGCTGTGTCTGTATTTGCATTCCAATGGCATAATATTTTCATTGCTGTATTCAAGCTGCTTTAATCTGCTGCATTGTTTAAATTGGGGAAGTGGCCAATTTTATGGTAAACTGATGCTTTGGCAATCTTGCCCAGGATTGACTCATCAATCTTCTGAAAAAATATGGCCAGGAAAAGTATTGACTTGATGTGGTTGTTAGTCAAGAAAGTGGCAATAATCTCATGAGAAGTAGAAATAAAAACAGAAAAAAACCCTAATTCTTTAGGGATAAAAAGGCTTAACAAAACGTCCATATTTTGTCTCCCTCTTCTGGGAAAGACTTACCTAAATAAGATATATATATATATCTTGTGTGTCATCTTTTAGAATTATATGAGTAGCTTTTATAAAGCAAATACTATGTAATTTGTATTCTTCAAGCACATTAGAGTATATAAAAATAAATGAAACTATGGTCATTGTACACCAGGAGTTTATCATCTATTGGTAGAGATAACCTCAGGCACAGATATGGATAATATAAACAATGTAAAGGGCAGATAAAGGACTGAATGGAACCTTAGATTCATAAGAATTCTGCTCAGTGCTAGAGTTCCCAAGAAGCAACTACTCAACTTCTTTGAATTAACACATTTCACATTTAGTGCATTGACCCCAAAAGGTCACATTGCTTTTTCTTTTTTTCCCTGGATGTACCCATGTTTATAATTCTATCTGTAAGCTTCTTCCTGGTCAAATGATATTCATCATCTACTAATTTTTCATAGCAGTCCATAAAATACATGAAATCATAAATAATTAAAAATCATGGCCTCCTGGTTTCTATGATTTCCATTAATCAGCAGTAAATGTAGGAAAAGTGAATTTCCAGTCATATTTTAATGTGGAATCTCTGTTTCTAAAATCCATCTTTATTGACATCAAGCAAAGTATAGTACTACAGAGATATTTTTGGTATTTGTTTTCTGCTTAGCTATATACTATCAAGTGATATAGTACAGAGAATATTCTGAATGCAGGGTACAGTAGCATGTTCTATAAATCTCAATGGTTTAAGTTGGACACAAGACAGAGTTTAGTATCAAATCAAATTGATTTTTTCCAAGTATTTATTTTTAGCTGGGACATAATTGACATAAAGCACTGTATTAATTTCAAATTACAACATAATGATTTAATACCTGTATATGCTGTGAAATTATTACCACATTAAGTGTGGTTAACATCCATCATCACCATGTAGAAGATGTAGCAGGAAAATCAGGTGCTCTTAATAGAACACTTTATATTATATACAAACTATATATATATATAGTATTGTATATGTTCTTTAGGGAACATATACAATGTTCATATATTTATGAATTCCAGATGTCCTTTATGTCTTTCTAGGCAACAACATGTCTGGCTTGAGGTATAATGAGAACACAGATTCTTCCCTTATATTTATAACTGTAATAGAAAAAACAGAATTCACTGATCCCAGAATGGCATAAAACATACATAAAACCTTTGAAGGTAGGGCAGGCAATTACTTTGTTTCTTCATTCATTTATTATTAATAAAAACATGTATAGACTGCCTATTGGGTGCCAGGTATTGCACAAGGAAATTAGAGAGAGAAAAATATGCTTTGGTCTCAATAAACTTGCTCTGAAAGAAGTAAAGATAGATACAAAGAAGCCAATTAGACCAGTCTTATCTCTTTGTGGATGTTCTTTGTCATCTCAGTCCACATCCAAACACAGAAGGATATATGGAATCATGCTTCAGAATTTTCCTGTACCTGACTTCGCTAACCAGTGTCGTAATTCTTTGATCTTATTGTATTTGGGTTACTTCAGCAAGTTTACTAAAGAGTGGAAAAGACAAGTTGTAGCAAAACTTCTCTAATTCTATGGCAATAAATTAGACTTAAATACATATATACAGATTTAATATTACCACCTATCCTTCACTCTAGATACAAATATAAAATGCCTGTTTTGGCACCATTTTAAAATATTTTGTTGTTCCATTGCTAAGTCACATCCAACTCTTGTGAAACCGGGATGGTAGACCACCAGGCTTCTTGGACAAGGATTTCCCAGGTAAGAATACTCATGTGGGTTGCCATTTCCTTCTCCAGGGGATCTTTCCAACCCAGGGATTGAACTGCGTTTCCTGCATTGGCAGGTGGATTCTTTACTGCTGAGCTACCAGGGAAGTCCATGTTTTTAATACAGATTATACACTTGTGTTGTCAATCATGTTTGTTCAATTATGATTCAATTATTAAAACATTATTTTGTAATTATTATATGAAGTGAATTGAAGAGATTCTAATGACTCCTTCAAACATTAATTTTATAAGGATTTTTAGGAATCTGTTTATCAATTAAATAATTATACTAGCAGTAATAATGAAATGAGCTTCCCTGGTAGCTCAGTGGTAAATAATCAGCCTGCCAATGCAGGCTGAAGGGTTCATTCCCTAAATTGGGCGGATCCCCTGGAGAAGAAAATGGTAATCCACTTCAGTATTCTTGCTTGGGAAATCCCATGGACAGAGGTATCTGGTGGCCTGCAGTCCTAGGGTCACAAAAGAGACACAACTTAGAGACTAAACAACTTGAAAACATGTGACTTGATATATTGATAAAACAGATGATATGCCAAAAAGGCAGTTGATAGAACTACTATGATCTTTAGGTACTAACTTAGGAAAGGATATGAATCCAGCTTTCTAGAGTCCTTGGTATTTCAAAATTGTCATAATTGTATGGACGAACATTGAGCTCTATCATTCAAGTATGACTCTACTTTGCTGAAATGCAGAAAGGAGAAATTGTTATTTCTCATTTTAACTTTCCCTGGCTAGAGCCACTCAGGTGGGCTCTGTGGATTCCTAAAGTGTCCTGTTGAGATGTTGTGTCAAGTAATATTATATAAACGGTGAAGAAAAAAAAAAAAAAGATTTTCTTTAATTTTTCCCAAAAAGGGTCAGGGCAGAATAAGCAAAGCAAGAGCCTTATAATATAGGAGCTTAGGGAATGTCATGAATTTGTCCCAGAGAAGTACATTTTCTAATTTATTTGTGGCTTTTCCCATGATAGTCTCAATGGCATGCTTCAGGTACTTTCAACATATTCTGTCTGGGCACAGGGAGTAAAGAAGAGAAACAGGGTGAATGTAGGGAAGGAACTAGGAAAAACTAGGGGGTTTTTCTTTCCAATTATTTCCTTGTCATTCCTTTCCTCTATAGAAATACTCGGTTTCTGTGAACATTGCACTGTTTCCAGGAATTCTGTTGCACCATTATTTGGCAAATCTCAGTGAAATGGAAAGAATCATAATAGGAGGGCATGTGCTTCAGTAGAATATTTTTGCAGCAAACATTTACTGGTAAGCTAAAATTTGCACTGTTGCAGACCACCTCAAGTAAGAGGTCCCGGCAATATAAGTACAAATGGATGCAGACATCTGAATGTTATCAAGGCATGCAGTCATGCTATAAATGGCTCTTTTGTCTAGTGCTTCTATATATTTCTGCTTACATAGGATCTAATTCTAAATTGCCTTTTCCATAATGTTGAAATCAGTTGATCTATAAAAACTCATGCAAGAGTGTTTCAGCAAGATCCATTGTGGGAAGCGATGGGGTCTACTTTCATTTACAAAGGCAGCATTAATGCAGTCCTTTGTAATGTGAAGTTAAAACAGATGATATGCCAAAAAGGCAGTTGATAGAACTACTATGATCTTTAGGTACTAACTTAGGAAAGGATATGAATCCAGCTTTCTAGAGTCCTTGGTATTTCAAAATTGTCATAATTGTATGGACGAACATTGAGCTCTATCATTCAAGTATGACTCTACTTTGCTGAAATGCAGAAAGGAGAAATTGTTATTTCTCATTTTAACTTTCCCTGGCTAGAGCCACTCAGGTGGGCTCTGTGGATTCCTAAAGTGTCCTGTTGAGATGTTGTGTCAAGTAATATTATATAAACGGTGAAGAAAAAAAAAAAAAAGATTTTCTTTAATTTTTCCCAAAAAGGGTCAGGGCAGAATAAGCAAAGCAAGAGCCTTATAATATAGGAGCTTAGGGAATGTCATGAATTTGTCCCAGAGAAGTACATTTTCTAATTTATTTGTGGCTTTTCCCATGATAGTCTCAATGGCATGCTTCAGGTACTTTCAACATATTCTGTCTGGGCACAGGGAGTAAAGAAGAGAAACAGGGTGAATGTAGGGAAGGAACTAGGAAAAACTAGGGGTTTGTCTTTCCAATTATTTCCTTGTCATTCCTTTCCTCTATAGAAATACTCGGTTTCTGTGAACATTGCACTGTTTCCAGGAATTCTGTTGCACCATTATTTGGCAAATCTCAGTGAAATGGAAAGAATCATAATAGGAGGGCATGTGCTTCAGTAGAATATTTTTGCAGCAAACATTTACTGGTAAGCTAAAATTTGCACTGTTGCAGACCACCTCAAGTAAGAGGTCCCGGCAATATAAGTACAAATGGATGCAGACATCTGAATGTTATCAAGGCATGCAGTCATGCTATAAATGGCTCTTTTGTCTAGTGCTTCTATATATTTCTGCTTACATAGGATCTAATTCTAAATTGCCTTTTCCATAATGTTGAAATCAGTTGATCTATAAAAACTCATGCAAGAGTGTTTCAGCAAGATCCATTGTGGGAAGCGATGGGGTCTACTTTCATTTACAAAGGCAGCATTAATGCAGTCCTTTGTAATGTGAAAAGTTAAAGAAAATGAAAACCAACACTGTTTGGTTCTTTTTCTATATATGCAAGCTGTCAAATCAGATAAAATGCTTGAATACCTGTTATTATAAAAAGGAAAAGACTGACTAGGGAGTGAGGCGAAACCGCCTTAGGAATTAAGAAAAAAACTGAATAAGGCTCATGTGGAAATAATTTCCAACATAAGCTGTGGCCCTTTTCCTTATATTTTCTATGTTCCATACTGTATTGTTCTTTATCCATTTCAACTGCAGAAGTTAAAGTCCCTCCCTCATAGTTAGAATTGATGAAAATCTACAGTATGTAAAATGCTAGGCACACATCAAATGGCAAGTCTTAAAGAGTGATGAATGGTGAATTTTGCAGTTAGGTGTTCTGCAGGCGAGGGAAACTCTATATTTTTCTCCTGATTTAATCATACTGTTTTTGACCTCTGCAATTTCAGTGTAAGCAAGATATGGTCATTCCGTAACATTTGCCAGCTGCTGATGCCAAAAAAAAAAAAAGTAAGCTAATGAAAGCAAAGTATAGAATTTTAAGAAAGGGTGTTTCCAGTATTATTTAAATTAACAGCTTAAGAATGATTAATGGTAGAAATGACATGGCCATATTTAACTTGAGAAATTTCAAGTTTTCCTTTGGCTGCTTCAGGACAATAGGTTTTTGCCCATCTATCCTTGAAGTAGATGAAGTTTTGTTCTACTAATTCAAAGTATGCTCAGGAGAAACAAGGGTCGAATTAGCCTCTTTGGACAATGCATGTATATCTAACTTAAAATGAAAAGTTCCAGGGTGCAAAACTTGTCTAGAGTCTTTAAGGTTAATATCACTTCTACACAAACCTCTGTACAAAGCATGGTATATTTTATATATCAGGGAAATGCAGCTTTTTATGTTGATGTTATTTTTTCTTCAACTTAATGGTGATTTGGTACATTTTGCCAAGATTGACTGACTCATAATATGTCTTTATAAATGTAAAAGAGTACCAAATATATAACATCACTACAATGAAATGAAATTAAAGATCAGTAAGAAAATAGCCAAATTTTCAAGTATTTGGAAATTAAACAACATAAGTCTGAACAATAAAATAACAAAATACACTGGAAAATATTCACACTGATCAAAAATGGAAGAAAAATAACAAATGTTTTTAACTATAACAACTGATATCTGCAGAGGAAAATCAGCACATTTAAATGCTTAAATTAGGAAAGAGAAAATATCTCAAATCAGTGACTTAACTTCTCAACTTTAGAAGGTAGAAGTAGAAGAGCAAATCAAACTAAAGGAGAAGTAAGCACATAACAATTATAAGAGTAGAAAACTTAAAACACAGGACAAAAATAATTAGACCAAAAGTTTCCTAGAAAATATCAATAAATTTCTTCTCGTCTGACAAAAGATTAACAACATAAAATTTAAAAACTAAATAGGAAATAAATATAATAAAATGAAACAGATTTATTAAAACTGAGAAAATACTATTTCCCAATTTCAGAAATGAAAGAGAAAGTTACAGAATTCTCAGGCATAAATGAATATTGTAGGCCGTTCTACACCAATGGAACTGATGTATTTATTTGTTTATTTCAGATAAAGCAAAGACGAATATTTTTAATGTTCAAAGTTACAATTCACAAAGAAGATAGACATCATAAACCGCTAGATATCTAACAACAAAGAAACAAAGACAAAGAAAGCAAAAATCAGAAGAAATATTTGGTAAAATAAAAAAATAAAATCATAGTAAGACATATTATCACTTCTGAATATTTTATCAAGTGCAGAAAAAATAAGAACAGGAGCACCTAGAAAGATGTTATTAATTTGAATATAATATTTAATTGACTATCTTAAGTTTAAAATGAAAAGTTCCAGGGTGCAAAACTTGTCTAGAGTCTTTAAGGTTAATATCACTTCTACACAAACCTCTGTACAAAGCATGGTATATTTTATATATCAGGGAAATGCAGCTTTTTATGTTGATGTTATTTTTTCTTCAACTTAATGGTGATTTGGTACATTTTGCCAAGATTGACTGACTCATAATATGTCTTTATAAATGTAAAAGAGTACCAAATATATAACATCACTACAATGAAATGAAATTAAAGATCAGTAAGAAAATAGCCAAATTTTCAAGTATTTGGAAATTAAACAACATAAGTCTGAACAATAAAATAACAAAATACACTGGAAAATATTCACACTGATCAAAAATGGAAGAAAAATAACAAATGTTTTTAACTATAACAACTGATATCTGCAGAGGAAAATCAGCACATTTAAATGCTTAAATTAGGAAAGAGAAAATATCTCAAATCAGTGACTTAACTTCTCAACTTTAGAAGGTAGAAGTAGAAGAGCAAATCAAACTAAAGGAGAAGTAAGCACATAACAATTATAAGAGTAGAAAACTTAAAACACAGGACAAAAATAATTAGACCAAAAGTTTCCTAGAAAATATCAATAAATTTCTTCTCGACTGACAAAAAAGATTAACAACATAAAATTTAAAAACTAAATAGGAAATAAATATAATAAAATGAAACAGATTTATTAAAACTGAGAAAATACTATTTCCCAATTTCAGAAATGAAAGAGAAAGTTACAGAATTCTCAGGCATAAATGAATATTGTAGGCCGTTCTACACCAATGGAACTGATGTATTTATTTGTTTATTTCAGATAAAGCAAAGACGAATATTTTTAATGTTCAAAGTTACAATTCACAAAGAAGATAGACATCATAAACCGCTAGATATCTAACAACAAAGAAACAAAGACAAAGAAAGCAAAAATCAGAAGAAATATTTGGTAAAATAAAAAAATAAAATCATAGTAAGACATATTATCACTTCTGAATATTTTATCAAGTGCAGAAAAAATAAGAACAGGAGCACCTAGAAAGATGTTATTAATTTGAATATAATATTTAATTGACTATCTTAAGTTATATTAATTTTATAATCTACACAAATATATTTAAAATGCGGTATCTTGTATGTTGTTATTAGATGTACATAGGACATTTAGACAAACTGGAAAAAAGATAAACATTACTAAATTTCCAAAAGTAGAATTCTTGTCTGTGTGTGTGATTATGGAACTGATGTATTTGAAGTGTTAGTGAAATAGACAAGTTGTTTGTAAGACATACATTTAAAAAACTGACCTAGAAACCCAGAAAGTCCCTATATCAACTGCAATATATTAAATAAAAGCATTCCCATAGTGGTAAAAAATAACAAGCTGGTTCTAGAATTTATATGAAAATACCAAGAAACATAATAAAAATAAGTTGGTGGACTTAGACTTCTTGATTGCAATACTTTTTACAGATCTTCAGTGATCAGAATTATTATACTACAACACTGGGCACAAGTAAGAATATGTAGATCAATGGAGCATAAGAAACAATCCATACTTGTACCTGCACATGTATAGTCAATTAATTCTTGACAGGATGCTGAGAAAATTAAAAATGAAATAGTCTTTTGAACAAATGGTGCAGAAGCAACTAAATTATATCCAAATGAGGAGAAAAACGAACTTTATTACTACTTCACTTCATAGCAATATTTAATTTGAAGTGTCCTTAAAACCTAAAATAATATAACTGCTACAAAAATACAGGAGGATACATTTGCAAACTTTGGTGAGGCCAGGATTTGTTAGATAGAATACAAAACACACAAACCATTAGAAAAAATATAGACAAACTGTACTTCATCAAAATTAGTAATATCTGTTTTAAATATAGACCACTAAAAATGGAAAGATATACACAATGGTGGAATACATTTTTAATGCATATATCTATCAATGGACTTATATTTAGAATGTGTATATATATTCAATAATAAGAAATCAAGAAATTCATTAAAAATCTTGAACAGTAACTTCATGAAAAACATTTATGTAATCAAAGAATAGAAAAGAGATATCTAACAACAAAGAAACAAAGACAAAGAAAGCAAATCAGAAGAAATATTTGGTAAAATAAAAAAATAAAATCATAGTAAGACATATTATCACTTCTGAATATTTTATCAAGTGCAGAAAAAATAAGAACAGGAGCACCTAGAAAGATGTTATTAATTTGAATATAATATTTAATTGACTATCTTAAGTTATATTAATTTTATAATCTACACAAATATATTTAAAATGCGGTATCTTGTATGTTGTTATTAGATGTACATAGGACATTTAGACAAACTGGAAAAAAGATAAACATTACTAAATTTCCAAAAGTAGAATTCTTGTCTGTGTGTGTGATTATGGAACTGATGTATTTGAAGTGTTAGTGAAATAGACAAGTTGTTTGTAAGACATACATTTAAAAAACTGACCTAGAAACCCAGAAAGTCCCTATATCAACTGCAATATATTAAATAAAAGCATTCCCATAGTGGTAAAAAATAACAAGCTGGTTCTAGAATTTATATGAAAATACCAAGAAACATAATAAAAATAAGTTGGTGGACTTAGACTTCTTGATTGCAATACTTTTTACAGATCTTCAGTGATCAGAATTATTATACTACAACACTGGGCACAAGTAAGAATATGTAGATCAATGGAGCATAAGAAACAATCCATACTTGTACCTGCACATGTATAGTCAATTAATTCTTGACAGGATGCTGAGAAAATTAAAAATGAAATAGTCTTTTGAACAAATGGTGCAGAAGCAACTAAATTATATCCAAATGAGGAGAAAACGAACTTTATTACTACTTCACTTCATAGCAATATTTAATTTGAAGTGTCCTTAAAACCTAAAATAATATAACTGCTACAAAAATACAGGAGGATACATTTGCAAACTTTGGTGAGGCCAGGATTTGTTAGATAGAATACAAAACACACAAACCATTAGAAAAAATATAGACAAACTGTACTTCATCAAAATTAGTAATATCTGTTTTAAATATAGACCACTAAAAATGGAAAGATATACACAATGGTGGAATACATTTTTAATGCATATATCTATCAATGGACTTATATTTAGAATGTGTATATATATTCAATAATAAGAAATCAAGAAATTCATTAAAAAAATCTTGAACAGTAACTTCATGAAAAAAACATTTATGTAGTCAACAAACACAAGAAGAATTAAATGTTATTAAGGAAATGAAAATTAAAACTATAGAGAAATAACATTGAAGTTAGAACTACTAAAATGAATACAAGTTTGAAATATCAATAGATAGTTTGAAAATGGGGCAAAGTGGAACTCAGAAAGTGAAACTTCTTTTGGCAAAGTCAAATATATTCTTGGAAGCAATTTAGCTGTTTCTTCACTATTTAGATATCCACTGATTATATATTGTTTAGCAGTCCTGTTCTTTGATGCTTGCCAAGATAAACTAAACTACATATCTAAACAAAAGTTTAAATATGAATGACATGGTAGATTTATTATGATAATCCAATATTGGAATCCACCTAAACGCTCATCAATAGGTGAAATGATGCATGCAATGAAATGTATCTGTAAAATGCAATACAGGAGGAGATGATGGAGAAGCTCTATACTGTCACCAAAAACAAGCCTAGGAGCTGACTGTAGCTCAGAATATGAGTTACTTATTACAACATTCAGACTTATATTAAAGAAAATAGAGAAGATAACTAGGTCATTCAAGTGCAGGTTAAATCAAGTCCATTATAAATATACAATGGAAACAACAAATAAGCTCAAGGTAGATCTGGTAGAGTAGCTGAAGAACTGGTGACCAAAGCCATCCTCAAGAAAAAGTAACCCAACAAAGGAAAATGGTTTTCTGATGAAGTCTTACTCAGATAACTGAGTAAAGAAGAGAAACAAAAGGCAGAGGAGAAAAAGAAAGTTATACCATCTGAGAAACATGGCAAGAGATAAACTTTAATTTGAAGTGTCCTTAAAACCTAAAATAATATAACTGCTACAAAAATACAGGAGGATACATTTGCAAACTTTGGTGAGGCCAGGATTTGTTAGATAGAATACAAAACACACAAACCATTAGAAAAAATATAGACAAACTGTACTTCATCAAAATTAGTAATATCTGTTTTAAATATAGACCACTAAAAATGGAAAGATATACACAATGGTGGAATACATTTTTAATGCATATATCTATCAATGGACTTATATTTAGAATGTGTATATATATTCAATAATAAGAAATCAAGAAATTCATTAAAAAAATCTTGAACAGTAACTTCATGAAAAAAACATTTATGTAGTCAACAAACACAAGAAGAATTAAATGTTATTAAGGAAATGAAAATTAAAACTATAGAGAAATAACATTGAAGTTAGAACTACTAAAATGAATACAAGTTTGAAATATCAATAGATAGTTTGAAAATGGGGCAAAGTGGAACTCAGAAAGTGAAACTTCTTTTGGCAAAGTCAAATATATTCTTGGAAGCAATTTAGCTGTTTCTTCACTATTTAGATATCCACTGATTATATATTGTTTAGCAGTCCTGTTCTTTGATGCTTGCCAAGATAAACTAAACTACATATCTAAACAAAAGTTTAAATATGAATGACATGGTAGATTTATTATGATAATCCAATATTGGAATCCACCTAAACGCTCATCAATAGGTGAAATGATGCATGCAATGAAATGTATCTGTAAAATGCAATACAGGAGGAGATGATGGAGAAGCTCTATACTGTCACCAAAAACAAGCCTAGGAGCTGACTGTAGCTCAGAATATGAGTTACTTATTACAACATTCAGACTTATATTAAAGAAAATAGAGAAGATAACTAGGTCATTCAAGTGCAGGTTAAATCAAGTCCATTATAAATATACAATGGAAACAACAAATAAGCTCAAGGTAGATCTGGTAGAGTAGCTGAAGAACTGGTGACCAAAGCCATCCTCAAGAAAAAGTAACCCAACAAAGGAAAATGGTTTTCTGATGAAGTCTTACTCAGATAACTGAGTAAAGAAGAGAAACAAAAGGCAGAGGAGAAAAAGAAAGTTATACCATCTGAATGCAGAATTCCATAGAAAAGCAAGCAGAGATAAACAACCCTTCTTAAGTGAGCAATGCAAAGAAATAGAGAAAAAAAAAATAGAATGGGAAAGACTGGAGAGCTCAAGAAAATCAGAGATACCAAGGGAACATTTTATGGAAAGATATTAACAACAAAGAGCAGAAATGGCAAATATCTAACAGAAGCAGAAAAGATTAAGAGGAGATAGCAAGATACACAGAAGAGATGTACTAAAAACGTCTTAATGACCTAGATATCCATGATGGTGTGATCACTGACCTAGAGTCAGACATCCTGGAGTGTGAAATCAAGTGGGCCTTAGGAACCATTACTACTAACAAAGCTAGTGGAGATGATGAAATTCCAGCTGAGCTATTCAAATCCTAAAAGATAATGCTCTAAAAGTGCTGCACTTATTATATTAGCAACTTGCAAAACTCAGTAACCAGAGGATTGGAAAAGGTCAGTTTTCACTCTAATCCCAAAACACCAAAAAATGTTCTAAGTATAGCATCATCATACTCATTTCACAGCTAGCAAGGTAATGCTTAAAATCCTCTAGCTAGGCTTCAATAGAACTTCCAGGTGTACAAGCTGGATTTAGAAAAGGCAGAGGAAACAAAGACCAAATTGCCAACATCCATTGGATTAAATAAGAAGAGGATTCCAGAGAAACATCTGTTTCATTGACTGTGCTGAAACCTTTGACTGTGTAGATCACAATACACTGTGGAAAATTCTTCAAGAAATGGGAATACCAGATCACCTTACCTACCTCCTGAGGAATCTGTATGCAGGTCTAGAAACAACAGTTAGAATTAGACATGGAACAATAGACTGTTTCCAAATTCAGAAAGGAGAACGTCAAGGCTGTGTATTGTCACCCTGTTTATTTAACTTATATGCAGAGTATATAATGTGACTTGCCAGTCTGGATGAAGCACAAGTTGGAATTAAGATCGCTGGCTGAAATATCAACAACCTCAGATATGCAGATGACATTAGTGTTATGGGAGGTGAGAATACAACCATGAGTGCCCCCCAACATCACCCTTATGGCCAAAAGCAAAGAGGAACTAAAGAGTCTCTTGATGAATGCAAGAGAAGAGTGAAAACACTGGCTTAAATTTCAACATTCAAAAAATGAAGTTCATGGCATCCAGTTCCATCACTTTATGTCAAATAGATGGGAAAACAATTCAGACAGTGACAGACTTTATCTCTTGGGCTCCAAAATCACTTAGGATAGTGACTGCAGCCATGAAAGCAAAAGATGCTTGTTCATTGGAAGAAAAGCTATGACAAACCCAGACAGAATATTAAAATGGAGACATCTTTTGCCAACAAGTTCTGTACAGTTAAAGCTGTTGTTTCTCCAGTAGTTATGTATGATGTGCAAGCTGGACCACGTGATTTTTTACACTGACCTAGAGTCAGACATCCTGGAGTGTGAAATCAAGTGGGCCTTAGGAACCATTACTACTAACAAAGCTAGTGGAGATGATGAAATTCCAGCTGAGCTATTCAAATCCTAAAAGATAATGCTCTAAAAGTGCTGCACTTATTATATTAGCAACTTGCAAAACTCAGTAACCAGAGGATTGGAAAAGGTCAGTTTTCACTCTAATCCCAAAACACCAAAAAATGTTCTAAGTATAGCATCATCATACTCATTTCACAGCTAGCAAGGTAATGCTTAAAATCCTCTAGCTAGGCTTCAATAGAACTTCCAGGTGTACAAGCTGGATTTAGAAAAGGCAGAGGAAACAAAGACCAAATTGCCAACATCCATTGGATTAAATAAGAAGAGGATTCCAGAGAAACATCTGTTTCATTGACTGTGCTGAAACCTTTGACTGTGTAGATCACAATACACTGTGGAAAATTCTTCAAGAAATGGGAATACCAGATCACCTTACCTACCTCCTGAGGAATCTGTATGCAGGTCTAGAAACAACAGTTAGAATTAGACATGGAACAATAGACTGTTTCCAAATTCAGAAAGGAGAACGTCAAGGCTGTGTATTGTCACCCTGTTTATTTAACTTATATGCAGAGTATATAATGTGACTTGCCAGTCTGGATGAAGCACAAGTTGGAATTAAGATCGCTGGCTGAAATATCAACAACCTCAGATATGCAGATGACATTAGTGTTATGGGAGGTGAGAATACAACCATGAGTGCCCCCCAACATCACCCTTATGGCCAAAAGCAAAGAGGAACTAAAGAGTCTCTTGATGAATGCAAGAGAAGAGTGAAAACACTGGCTTAAATTTCAACATTCAAAAAATGAAGTTCATGGCATCCAGTTCCATCACTTTATGTCAAATAGATGGGAAAACAATTCAGACAGTGACAGACTTTATCTCTTGGGCTCCAAAATCACTTAGGATAGTGACTGCAGCCATGAAAGCAAAAGATGCTTGTTCATTGGAAGAAAAGCTATGACAAACCCAGACAGAATATTAAAAATGGAGACATCTTTTTGCCAACAAGTTCTGTACAGTTAAAGCTGTTGTTTCTCCAGTAGTTATGTATGATGTGCAAGCTGGACCACAAAAAAGGCAAAGCATCAAAGAGCTAACATTTTCGAACTGTGGTGTTGGAGAAGACTCTAGGGAGTCCTTTGGACTGCAAGGTAATCAAACTAGTCAATCCTAAAGGAATAAATCCTGACTATTCATTGGAAGGACTGATGCTGAAGCTGAAGCTCCAATACTTTGGCCACCTGATGTGAAGAGCTGATCCACTGGAAAAGACTCCGATTCTGGGCAAGACTGAGGGAAGGAGGAGAAGGGAGTGACAGTGGAGGCGATGGCTGGATGCCATCATAGACTCAATGGACATGAGTTTGAGCAAACTTCAGGAGATAATGAAGAACAGGGAAGCCTGCAGTGCTCCAGTCCATGAGGTCACTAAGAGTTGGACACAACTGTGTGACTAAACAACTACTCAATGATGCATTTGGAACGCATTACTAATAGATATAATAAGAATGAATATCCAAACATGCTTAGTGAAAGAAACCAGTCATATGGGTACATTCCAGATACCTACTCTTTTACAAAACTCTAAAAAGAAGATGCCCAAAAAAAGATAAACAAAAAAATTATTTGTTGCCTAGGTCAAAGTCTTTCAAGAAGATGTTTTGTAAATGACACAAAACACCTTTTATGGAGTATATGTGCCAAGTCACTTTGGTTGTGCTCCACTCTGTGTGACCCTATAGACTGTAGTCTGCCAGGCTCTTCTGTCCACTGGATTCTCTAGGAAAGAACATTGAAGCAGGTTTCCACGCTTTTCTCCAAGGGATCTTCCCAACCTAGAGATCAAACACAGGTTTCCTGTGTCTCCTTCACTGTCAGGTTGTTTCTTTAACACTAGTATCACATGGGACATTCCTTTTAGAAGGGGAGGTACTTGTCTTATATCTTGATTATGGTGATGGTTAACATGACTGTAGCCTTCAAACAGAGTTCAAAAATAGATGAGTGCAACTATAAGGCTTCTAGAGAACATAACCATCCCCTCAGTAGTTTACAGTCACCTTGAAAACCCTCATAATTATTAAAAGGAAATGTAATGAAAATGAAATTAATTTAATATTCAAAATCCTTGTATATTTGTTGGGAATGAATTATAGTCAATATTTTAATAAGTGTAACTTCATAAATTGGGCTAAGATTATTCCTGTAACAGATGAATTCTAGAGTCATCAATCAGTCTCATGAAATATTTTCTAAGAGGAATATATAAAGTTAATTAAAGCAGGGCAGTTATGAGAAAGTCACTTTAACTATATAAAATTGTCCAGTTTCTATCTGTTCACATTATATTTAAGTACATTAGGGGAAAAACCACTTTGACCTGAGTTCAGAGCTAAACTTAAAATAACACTGTTCTCTATTAATTACAATGACGAAAAAAAAGAGAAGTTAGAGAACTATGTACATGTGATTCAGTCACTCAACTATATCATGAATAAAAGGAGAATATTAAAGTATTTTGATAAAAAGACAGGGAGGGCATTTCATAGGAACATTGCTTTTTAATACAGTCAGCCATACTCTGTTCTAGGCCCCTGGCTTCACTGGGTTCCTGTGCTCAACTGTACCTTCTCTAAAGTCTTGTTTCTTTTGGATATTCTGGATCAGGATAGACAACACTGCATAAACAAGACATCCTGTATTCTATTTGGGACCTTTCAGGATGCTCCACTCACTCCACCCATGGAGTCATCCAGATGTTCCTGAAGCCCTTGGACTCAAAAATGGAGTTGTACTGAGACTCTGTGTTTGAAATGATTTTAGGAGTATAGCTTAGAGAGAAGAGTACTATTGCCCTGCGCAGTACTTCTTTCCAAGGATGACTCAAAACTGGGCCTCAGGAATGTTGCTGGCATTCTGATTGGGTAATTTATTTATGTAGAACCAGGGTTTCATTTAAGAGTATTGTTTTATCTCTTTTCTTCTAGCCTGACAGAAGAAAGATAAAATGAAATGTACGGAAAGGGTAAAGTGATAATACCTGAAAAAAGGTCTAACAATAGTGAAATAGAAAGTGAAAGTCAAAGTGTTTGTTGCTCACTTCTGTCTGACTCTGTGACCCCCATGACTGTGGTCTAACAGGCTCTACTGTACATGAAATTCTCCAGGGAAGAATAGTGGAATGAGTAGCCATTCCCTTCTCCAGGAGATCGTCTTGACCCCGGGATTGAGCCCAGGTCTCCCACAGACCTGGATCTGATTCTTTATTGTCTGAGATATCAGGGAAGCCCAGTGAAATAAGAACAAGTCCTATCACAACCATGCTATGCTATATATGTAATTCCACTAAGGTACCATTATCTGATTAAGCAAAAAGTCATTCCTAAATTATTCCACTGTTTCTAAATATTATATCTCACTTGTTAGATTTATAATAAATATTTGTAATCTAAATGGAGGCTATAATTTGTTATATTTTTATATTAAAAATGTGTCAAAATTTCTGTAAAGAGAAGAAAGTAAATTCAAAGGTATGTAGACATTTTTGAAACACAACCAGGCATGTAAGAAGGCGGGCTTTTGTACTATCCGAGATGCTACTACTGTAACATCATAGTATTAAGAATTGACAATACATTCTTTAAAATAAGCCAATTAGGATTTTTCAAATTTGAATATTTCAACATACAAATAGCATTTGCAAAATAATATATGGAATAGAGTCAAAGAGAATGTACTTTATTTGAAAAGAGGACCTAATCCTTGAAATATTTTCTTAAAATCCTCTATAGGGGGCTTCCCTGATGGTCCAGTGGGTAAGGACACCGCCTTGCAGTGCAAGGGGCGCCGGTTAGATCCCTGGCCTGGGAAGATCCCACGTGCCGCAGAGTGGCTGGACCAATGTGTCCAATCACTGAGCCGGAGCGCTGGAGCGCATGCGCACAGAGCCTGTGCTCTGTGACAACAGAGGCCACTGCGATGGGAGGCCCACACGGGCCAAAGAACAAAGATGGATGAAAATAGATAAATGAAAGACCAATAGAAGTGGCTTGCCCACCCACTTCCCTCCCCATCCCCACCCCCCAAAAAATAGAATAACGGAAAGAAAAACAAAAAAAGAAAAAAAATCTTCTATAGGAGAGGCCTTAAGCAGTATTTGGAACTTAGAAGTGTTACATATATATATTCTATTAAGTTATATTTTGGAGTTACTTTAGATCCATATCTATCCATTATTTTAGAGCTATTTTTATATTTTAGAAGTATAATGCATCATCCCTGGGCATTCTGTGTAAAAACACTTTGAGACAAAACTTTGCCTTGGCTGTCATCAAGGCCTAGGATCAGATCAAGTTCTAATTCATGTTTTCTTACTTATTAATATTATCAATGGCTAGGTGAAGTGAACACTTTGTATGGCTGAAAAGTTTGTAGAGTTCATCTTTCTGAACTGATAATTATATAACTCAAAATTTAAACTATGGAGAAAAATAGTAAAATTGTGGACCTTGGCTTTAACATTATTTTGTTGCTGATAAAATATGTTATTTATCTATAGAATATGAATACCTAGTTCTATTTATCCATTAGTATCGCTATAATGTGGATTTATTTAATTGGGTAGGGTAGACTCTGTATTCTATTAAGAAAGTAGATCTGCTTATTTATCATATACACTGAATTTAAAACCCCTTTTAAAAATTGTATTTCTTAGTATGTCTCTTTTTTATAGACGATAATAATTTCTGAGACATTCCAGAGAAAATACAATCTAATGGCAAGCCTTGTGTGCTGAGGTATATGTGAAAATGTGTTGAGCCAATGTAAATTCCAAGGTCATTAAATACTAGAAAATGCACAAATTATATAGTGCAGTCTTTCCATGGAATAATTCCTATTTTTAGAAGATGTGAAATGATTATAAACAAACAAAAATCCATATTAAAGTGATTTTTTTAAGGACAGAGAAAAAAACGATGTGTTCTCAAGCTTTGAAGAGTTGATCTAAGCATTTTTAATATATCAAGTTAAAGTATTTGGAATTGAATAGTCTCCCTTCTGTTTATTAGCAACTTTCATTGAAACTATTTTCAAGATGAAGGATGTTGAGACTTGAGGTTGATGATTTAAATTGGCAATTCCATGTGGACATTTGCCTACTAGCTAAATTCCACCATCAAAATAATTCTCTGTCATATCTACAATAAATAATAGAATTCTTAAGGAAAAGATTGATTAAATTAAGTCACTTTTCCGCTAACCACAAACATTGCTTCTATGCACTTTGTGAATTTTTAATTTTTATTACAATTTTATGCTTTTTAAATGGAGCTTCTGCATAGGAAATGTTAGCTCCTGGGATCTCTCCTGGTTATCTCATTTGCCTCTCTCTCTGAAATCATGCATGAAACATGCTCCAAAACACCCCCACTGAGACATACGAATTACCTATCTACTTGTGGCTCAGAAAACTCAGAGGGAAATGTGCAATGAAGTTAAAACTCATGTTTTTGCCAAAAGCAAAAACTGGATAAGTAGCGGAAACCTAGAAGTTTGTTATGTAAAAATTCGCGTTCGAGTACGAATTTCATTAAACTAAATGAAACAACCTTTTCTGTTTCTACAATGCTAAAGCGTATGCATTTAACATAGATAAATATTTAACTGGTGCTTTTTCTCTTTCAAGTTTCTACGTCTGATAGGAAAGCATTTCTTCAGAAGGTGAGCATTCTTGTCTTAATCAATCAGACAATGAAGATAAAACCACTACTGCAAATCCAACTGATTGCCTACAAAGCATGTTTATTATACAGACATATTCGATAAATACACAGATGGTTTTTTAAAATCCACTTACTGCTTGTGAAATATCATTTCTTTTGATAGTTTGTTACTATTTCCATATGTTCTTTTCTTTCTTATTCCAAAGACAATCTTCAGGGTCTACTCAACAAAATCTTTTGAGGGAATAAAACTCCTATCTCTCTTTTGCTTGCTTTGTGAAATAAAATTCTCTTCTCAAAATATAACAAAGATAACATGGCAATTGTTAAAGTCAAGATGAGATCAAATTTTTAGAAAATAATTCAGTATTTCCCAACTAGGCTGCAAAGATGATCCTTTGAAGTTCAGAAGATGTAACAGAACATATTTTCACATTTGTATTTCAGTCTTTAATTTCTATTTTTGTGTACATAAGGATGTTGAGACTTGAGGTTGATGATTTAAATTGGCAATTCCACATTTGCCTACTAGCTAAATTCCACCATCAAAATAATTCTCTGTCATATCTACAATAAATAATAGAATTCTTAAGGAAAAGATTGATTAAATTAAGTCACTTTTCCGCTAACCACAAACATTGCTTCTATGCACTTTGTGAATTTTTAATTTTTATTACAATTTTATGCTTTTTAAATGGAGCTTCTGCATAGGAAATGTTAGCTCCTGGGATCTCTCCTGGTTATCTCATTTGCCTCTCTCTCTGAAATCATGCATGAAACATGCTCCAAAACACCCCCACTGAGACATACGAATTACCTATCTACTTGTGGCTCAGAAAACTCAGAGGGAAATGTGCAATGAAGTTAAAACTCATGTTTTTGCCAAAAGCAAAAACTGGATAAGTAGCGGAAACCTAGAAGTTTGTTATGTAAAAATTCGCGTTCGAGTACGAATTTCATTAAACTAAATGAAACAACCTTTTCTGTTTCTACAATGCTAAAGCGTATGCATTTAACATAGATAAATATTTAACTGGTGCTTTTTCTCTTTCAAGTTTCTACGTCTGATAGGAAAGCATTTCTTCAGAAGGTGAGCATTCTTGTCTTAATCAATCAGACAATGAAGATAAAACCACTACTGCAAATCCAACTGATTGCCTACAAAGCATGTTTATTATACAGACATATTCGATAAATACACAGATGGTTTTTAAACTCCACTTACTGCTTGTGAAATATCATTTCTTTTGATAGTTTGTTACTATTTCCATATGTTCTTTTCTTTCTTATTCCAAAGACAATCTTCAGGGTCTACTCAACAAAATCTTTTGAGGGAATAAAACTCCTATCTCTCTTTTGCTTGCTTTGTGAAATAAAATTCTCTTCTCAAAATATAACAAAGATAACATGGCAATTGTTAAAGTCAAGATGAGATCAAATTTTTAGAAAATAATTCAGTATTTCCCAACTAGGCTGCAAAAGATGATCCTTTGAAGTTCAGAAGATGTAACAGAACATATTTTCACATTTGTATTTCAGTCTTTAATTTCTATTTTTGTGTACATTGTATAATATTTGTGCAACTCAAAATACTATTGTGAATCTCATATCATTATCTTAGAAGACCATATAGAAGCAATAATATATCAAAGTAGTTAATGGTATGCCTCTGGAAGCTGAACACTTCAGTCCAAAATCTTCCCTCATCGATTAACAAAAATAAGGCACTTAGGCAAAATTACTCCTCTGTGCCTTGTCATTAAAGAAAGGATAAAAGTGGTACCTGCTTCATGGGTTATGTGACAAATACATGAGTTAGTACGGCTGACTCTTGAGTAGGGTTTGAACTGTATTCATCCATTTGTATCTAGATTTTTTTCAATAAACACATTGTATAGTACTATGCTAGTGCATAGCTGGTTGAATATAGAGATGCAAAAATCATGCATACAGAGGGCCAACTGTAAAGTTACACATGGATTTATACTGCATACTGGGTCAGCATCCTTAATATCCCTTGTTGTTCAAGGGTCAACTCTATATAGAATATTGCTTGGAATGTTAATATCTTCTTAAAACTTATTATTAAAAATTATAAACAAATGCAGATATACTGAGAATGCATATATATAGAAACTTGTTAAGGTAGTATATGATTAAAATTATTAAATCTTTTAAATATATGGGATTAAAAAGATAGTGGAAAACTTAAGGATATACAGACACTGTGAGAATAAGTTTTAAAAGTAATCATCCTTTCATTCTTTTATGATGAGAGGAGAAGAAACCTTAAAATATAAGGAATAGAAAGGTGCCCTGATGAAAATGTTCTGCTGAATCTGTCGTAATGAAAAGCACTTCAACTCGTAAGGAGTACAGACCCAGAATTATTTCAGATTTTGCCAATGTTTCTTTGTATGATCTTAGACAAAATTAGCTCTGTGCTCTGAAAACCACTTCTCTCATTTAACGAGTTTCAATAGCAATATTGTTTCATAGGGCTGTTGTACAGATGATGTGATGTATTACATGTACAGTACTGAGTATACTGCTTGCCACATAACATTATAAAAAGTCAGGTTAATTCAAAGATGTAACAGATATTTTCACATTTGTATTTCAGTCTTAATTTCTATTTTTGTGTACATTGTATAATATTTGTGCAACTCAAAATACTATTGTGAATCTCATATCATTATCTTAGAAGACCATATAGAAGCAATAATATATCAAAGTAGTTAATGGTATGCCTCTGGAAGCTGAACACTTCAGTCCAAAATCTTCCCTCATCGATTAACAAAAATAAGGCACTTAGGCAAAATTACTCCTCTGTGCCTTGTCATTAAAGAAAGGATAAAAGTGGTACCTGCTTCATGGGTTATGTGACAAATACATGAGTTAGTACGGCTGACTCTTGAGTAGGGTTTGAACTGTATTCATCCATTTGTATCTAGATTTTTTTCAATAAACACATTGTATAGTACTATGCTAGTGCATAGCTGGTTGAATATAGAGATGCAAAAATCATGCATACAGAGGGCCAACTGTAAAGTTACACATGGATTTATACTGCATACTGGGTCAGCATCCTTAATATCCCTTGTTGTTCAAGGGTCAACTCTATATAGAATATTGCTTGGAATGTTAATATCTTCTTAAAACTTATTATTAAAAATTATAAACAAATGCAGATATACTGAGAATGCATATATATAGAAACTTGTTAAGGTAGTATATGATTAAAATTATTAAATCTTTTAAATATATGGGATTAAAAAGATAGTGGAAAACTTAAGGATATACAGACACTGTGAGAATAAGTTTTAAAAGTAATCATCCTTTCATTCTTTTATGATGAGAGGAGAAGAAACCTTAAAATATAAGGAATAGAAAGGTGCCCTGATGAAAATGTTCTGCTGAATCTGTCGTAATGAAAAGCACTTCAACTCGTAAGGAGTACAGACCCAGAATTATTTCAGATTTTGCCAATGTTTCTTTGTATGATCTTAGACAAAATTAGCTCTGTGCTCTGAAAACCACTTCTCTCATTTAACGAGTTTCAATAGCAATATTGTTTCATAGGGCTGTTGTACAGATGATGTGATGTATTACATGTACAGTACTGAGTATACTGCTTGCCACATAACATTATAAAAAGTCAGGTTAATTCCCTTTTTCTCCTGCTACACTGCCTTAAATTCTCATATTTCTCACATAATAGGAATTTTATGGTGTAAATCATGTCGAGATATTTTATTTTGAACTATGTATTATCTGCTCAATTCATCTAAAGCAACTTGATTTCACAGAATGAGTATGTTGATGAGGTTATAGAGTATAATCAAGAAGGAAGTGTAGATGCTTATAGATGCTTAGACATGTCACCAAAGTCCTTTCCTTATGAGGAACCTTCACAGCCTAAACTCTATCTTTCTCAGTCCTATTAACAACTCATATGGTATTGTCTCTGAGACTGAAAGGCTGACATGTTCCCTCAGTTCAACTGAGATAACTGAGGTTTTACAAAAGTGGCCATTTGAGGCCTATTTTCTAACTTTTAAGTTTGAATGGGGAAAAGGGAAACTATCTTCCCATTCCTAGGCACAGAAAAATTTGGTCCTTTGAAGAGGCATGTGTGGGCTATTCCTGTATACCTGATTGGTTCAGACATCTCCAGAACAGAGGAAGGTACTTGTCCCTCTGTTAAAGTACAACCCCATGCCTTAGGGAACTAACAAGCTCCCCTGAGAGAAAATAAATCCCAACATAGGCATCTATAATGTTCCTCTCAGAACTTTCACTTTCTCTAATGTCTGAAGATAAAGACAGAAAACACCAGTTGGTTTCTATTAAGCATCATCTTATACAGAGATCTGAGCCTTCTAAGAATATAGAGCATTAAAATTAAACTACTTTCTTTTTAGAAATATGCTATAAATCTTAATCATGGGGTGATTCAGCAATCTGAATGAATATCATTTACTTCATAAAGATAGGTATCGTGTACCATATCTATGAATACCATATATGTGGGGCTCTGAATTGAAAGAGGACTGTTGCAAGCATAAAGAAGCTTAAGCACATTGTTGCAGTTTGGAGCTAAGATGGCGCCTACAGGAAGGGACGTGGGAATGAAGGGAAGCTTAAGCACATTGTTTAAAGAAGCTTAAGCACATGTTTGCAGCTATGATGGAGCCTACAGGAAGAGACAGGGCGTGATCTAAATTGTTAATTGATGGTCAAAATTTCTGATTGGTTCCCTTGGTTTCCGCGCTTGTGAATGAATGCTTGGCCTTTAGCTTGATTGGTGTAATCTATAGGAAGTCCCGTGCAAAACCCCCTTCACTTGCCTATAAAAGCTGTGGATCTTCTTCAATAAAGTGGAACTACTTCGATGGAACCCCTGTCTCGTCTGATTGTCCCCCTGCCTGAGCCAGGGGGCTGCGGGGCGGGCAGTTCAAGATTTGCCTTTCTCCAAGATCTCCCGGTTCAGCCGGGGGCAATCTCGCTGCCTTCCCTTTCTGCGGAAGGTCCCCGCACATATATATCTTATATACATTCATGTATGTACATGCACACACAGAGAGATTCGTACAGACACACATGCACTTTAACATGAAATTTATGTCATTAAGAGCAACACAAGGGGTGGAAGACTTAGAAAAAGAATAGGAAATACTGAGGAATGCTGAAATAAACTTCATTTTTAAAACACTGTTTTTAGAGGTTGGATAAAGAGTTGAGTAGGAAACACACAAACACATCAAAAATGCATCCTTATGTGAAACAATTCACATGAAAAACTAACTGGAAATTGGCAGAAAAATGTCCAGATTGCGGGGACCTTCCGCAGAAAGGGAAGGCAGCAGGGATTACTCCCGGCTGAACCGGGAGATCTCGGAGAAAAGTGAATCTTGATCTGTCCGCCCCGCAGCCCCCTGGCTGAAGGCAGGGGACAATCAGACGCGACAGGGGTTCCATCAAAGTAGTTCCACTTTATTAGAGTAAACTAACAGTTTTTATAGGCAAACGAAAAGGGGGGTTTGCAAGAGACTTCCTATAGTTACACCAATCAAGCTAAAGGTCGAGCAACCACGCATTTACATTGCAATAGGAACTCACGGTGAGCCGGCATTGCCCAGAGCGTGGAAACCAGGGGGATCAATCAGAAGTTTTGACAATGGACCTTAGATCATGCCCTGTCTCTTCCTGTCGGCGTCCTTTTAGTACCAAACTGCAAATGTGCTTAAGCTTCCTTATGCTTGCAAAAGCCGTCTTTCCTTCAGGGCCCCACATCTCCCCCTCTTTTATTTTTAAAATTAAGAGACTTTTGTTGAGGCAACGCGTAGAGCTAAGAGGTGGCCAGCCTCTAGCCTCGTCCGCTCTCCCTTGCGGCTGTGCCTGTCTTAGGTCGGGACAGAGCACTATTCAGGCAGAGCCCGTCATGGGATCAGGCAGCAGCTGCGGCGGCCCTCCTGTCTTAGGCCTGCTCTGCAGTGGTGTCCTCTTACCCGTCATTGGCTAACCAGCCATTTCGCGGGGGCTGGACGGAGATTTTAGAGCGTTCTTCATTCAAAGGCCTCATTATATGTCTCCAGTGATTTCTTGAGGGGCCATATCGACCCAGGGGTTTTGTGGGTGCCCAACGTAGGGCTCTTCTTCCAGGACCTGAGCAAGCATAATTATTTTTTTGTTGTAACTGTCTATTGTGGGCCATAACGCCCTTGACCTTAAACAATATAGCTATCAAGGCAACAAAAACAAACAGATAGAAAGCATTTTTAAACCAGGTGAGTGGGCTCTGTATCCATTGTCAAAAATCTTAACCCCGTTTTACCCTTGTTCCCAAAACGTTTGGGGTGTAATTTGGTTTACTCTGGTTACATTTAGTTTGCTAACAATATAAGTTAGTATCTTTTGCCCTTCCCAAAATTTAGTGTCCCATATTTTCATCTGTACTTCAATTAGAGTCCTGTTCATCACTGGAAAGTCTGTCAAGCAGAAGCAGGGATATCTCACGTCACAGTCCAAGTGTGCCAGGATGCTTAATGTCTCGATTGCTCTGGCGTGTAGATCAAGCTGTTGCTGGAGTCCCATTATGACAGCCTTCAGGTGTTCAAGTTGGTGTAGGCTGGTCTGAAGTCCCTGGTCAGAGGTGGTGGATGTTGTTTACTGCTGTGATGGTGTGCACCCGCTGAACTCTGAGCACGGATGCTGTTACTGTTGTACCTATTAAGGAGAGAAAGAGAGAGAGAGACGCCTCAAGAACTTTCTGTTCTTGGGCCTGATATATGGTCATATTTTATCTGCAGCAGATTTTAAAGTTTGATCCTTGTTTTGTGGCATAAATTTAAGATTTCTCGCCGGTACCCATATAGGGCTGGGTTCCCCAATGGGGAATATGTACCCAAATCCTCTTCCCATAGTAAGGAGTGGATCAGGCCCCTTCCACTGGCCAGTAATGGGGTCCTTTCATCTCACTTGCACTTCAGGTTTTATTTCTTGGCTGGACCAGTGTTTTTGAAAGGGTGCCATCAGTTCTTTCTTTGAAAAGTTTAAAATGTTTAGAGTAAAGAGTGCCATTCCAAGTTGCTGGTGAGGGCTTATTTCCCCTTTTTGTTTTTGTAATTGGGCCTTTAAGTTTTGATGATGACGTTCAATTATGGCCTGTCCTTGAGGATTGTATGGGATCTCTGTGGTGAGGCAGATGTGCCATCGTTGAAAGAAGTTTTGTAAATTTTTACTAACAAAGCAGGGACCATTGTCTGTTTTTATCTGGTAAGGTAGACCCAGAGTTGCAAAGCATTGTAAGAAATGACTCTCGGCATGTTTTGTTTTTTTTTCTTGAGTGGGCTGATCTCTTAAAGGCCCTGGAGGGAACTTTCTCTGGAGGCTCTTTTCTACACGATCTACAAAAGTGGCAAGGTCTTCGTTATTCTTTTGTGTTATACCTGATATGGGGGGTTCAGTAGGGCCTTCAGCAAGTTTTTTCCAGGCAGCCAGACATATAGCTCGTACTTGGTCTTGATAAGGGGCAGGAATGGCGGCCTGTTGAATACCAGTGTTCCACCGATCTGCCGTTCCCGATAGTATTCCAAAAGTTATTGGAATGACGGGATTGGCAGCCTGGTTTCTCTCTGCTTGAGCATGACATTCCTCTTTGAAGAAGGCACACCATTTGATATAAATGTTACTGGGAAGTACTGCCTTACATAGCATCTTCCAGTCTTGGGTGGTACAAGGTTGGTGGGCTAGCCCTTGGAGTATGGTTTCTGCCCATGGGGAGTTTGGGCCGTCCTCGGCTACTGCCTTCTTAAGTTCCTTTAGGTCATTAGCCTCCCACGGATACCAGGCGTCCGGTCTGTTTCCCCCCGGGTTAACGTTTACAGGAAAAGCTTGGGTTGGGCCCGTGAAGGGCGCTGAGGGCCCCCCAGGGTCTTCAGGATAGGTCCTCTCTCTCTAAGGTGACCCAAGTGCCCTCCCTCCCCGAGGAGCTTCTGTGATCCCTTTAAAGGAGGGAGGGAGTGTGGAGCGCAGTCCCGTGCCTTGAGATCTTGACCCCGAGTGATTGGGGAAACGCTCATCATAGCTAATTTCGTCTTCATTTACAAACGAGTCCCAGGCTCTGTTAAGAGCCTGAATATAGTTTCCCATGTTGTTAAAAGAGAGCAGAAAAGAAAGACAACTGAGGACAACCACCCAAAATCCTAACGGGAGTGGTGGCGGCCGGGAAGTTGGGCTCATGTCGTGCTTGTGAAACCGTGAAGGAGTCCCTAACGTTGTACGGACATTGTCTTGCTGGGGGCGGGCGCTCTAAGAGACTCTGGCCCGTTCCGTGACCCCCTTATCCTGTCACGGGAGTCTTCAAGCGGCAGGCGCCCTAATGGCTTTTAAATGCCTGACCCGTGCCCACATGGGAGAGGTTTAGGCCGTGTCCTCAATTTGAAATATAGAAAAGAGAGGCTTCCACCCAGTCGGGCTGCCGCTACTGGGGCAGACTGTCTTAAAGCCTTCTGAAGACCACCAGAGAGTAACCCTGGCCTGGTCCCCGTCAGTTGCTTTTTTGACTGTCCACCTGTTCGCTGGAAGTCTCGAATCGGAGAGAACAAGAAAGTAGGAATTAAAGCAAAGAAGGAAAAACAAAGGAAAGCAGCGTTCAATTTTTTTTTTTTTCTTTTTCTTTTTCCCTTTGTGACTACCCTAAATCCCCACCCTCTCGGGAGTGGCGCGATAAAGGGGAAGACTCACCTTGAAATCCGGATTACTCCGAGAAGATGCCCCTCTAGAGGGAGGCTCCGCGCTGAGGCCCGTCGGCCGCTTCATCGGTTCTCTTTCAAACCCGCACGGTGATGCTGCCTTCCACTTTCTCGCCGTCAGGCCCCACGTTGGGCGCCAGCTTCTGCGGGGACCTTCCGCAGAAAGGGAAGGCAGCAGGGATTACTCCCGGCTGAACCGGGAGATCTCGGAGAAAAGTGAATCTTGATCTGTCCGCCCCGCAGCCCCCTGGCTGAAGGCAGGGGACAATCAGACGCGACAGGGGTTCCATCAAAGTAGTTCCACTTTATTAGAGTAAACTAACAGTTTTTATAGGCAAACGAAAAGGGGGGTTTGCAAGAGACTTCCTATAGTTACACCAATCAAGCTAAAGGTCGAGCAACCACGCATTTACATTGCAATAGGAACTCACGGTGAGCCGGCATTGCCCAGAGCGTGGAAACCAGGGGGATCAATCAGAAGTTTTGACAATGGACCTTAGATCATGCCCTGTCTCTTCCTGTCGGCGTCCTTTTAGTACCAAACTGCAAATGTGCTTAAGCTTCCTTATGCTTGCAAAAGCCGTCTTTCCTTCAGGGCCCCACACAGATAAGCAAAGCCACAAGACAAATTTCCATGTGACTGGGTTGGATGGCAAAAAGTCATAAAGTTGGGACCTCCACTCCGAGGAGAGATCTGAAGGGAAAAGAAGGTTCAAAAGAGTGGACTCTTGTCCTGGGGGATGAGTGGGTTCAGCCACAGAGTGGGCCGTTAGTCTCATGATCCTACTCAGAGGAGATAAATCCCTTAGCAGCTGGGAGAACTCTTGGGACAGATATGAAGGGTAGAGAAGCCTAGACTGTATCAGCAAAGGGTGCATGTGTGCTAGCTTTCCAACAAATAGAGTGTAGAGGGTGTAGAGGGCTCCCCAAACTCAATGAGGAGCAAACCCCAGCCAGACCACTCCACACCACAGACTGGTGCAAGATCTAGATGACGGGGCCATAGGAAGACTCAGTCTTCCTGACCCATGCACCACTTCATCCCCATCCAGGCCAAGTGAACAGTGCTATCACTTGTTCCACACTATCGGAAAGTGTTCCACACTTGGCACAAAGTCTGGGCCAGCCAGGCCCTGAGAGAAGATTCAGTCTAACTGCTCAGGTATTATTTGGGGAGCCTCGGGTGCTGTCCAGGTAGGGCAATGATGGCCATTGTCAACAGGTGTTTCAGAGGCACCACAGGAAACACTGTGGCCTGTACACCTTGGCCTGTTTTCCATCCTAGCAGGTGCTGCAGCCCAGACCACTCCATGACACAGTTTGATACAGAGTCTGGGACAGACAGTATCTGAGAGAAGATTCTATCTGAGGACTCTGAGATGACCTGGAGTGCAAGCTGGATGGCATCAGTGACTAGAGTCAGCACTCTCATGGGGGGCCCTGCAGGAGACTTTGGTGCTGGAAACAAGGCAGACAGGGACTCGGAGAAGATTGCCACAAGGCAGCCCAGATCTCCACTGGCAATGTAGTCACCTCTGTCCATGCAGTCAAAATGCCCCAACCACAAGTCTCAGCTTGCTGAGTACTGCAACCCTGTATGTTCCACACCATAGCCTTGAACTGGGATGGACACAGTGGAGGAAGAGAAATGACCTTGAGCTGCAGCTTGTCCTCTGTGAGAGCAGGGACTTCACTTGCTTTGATGTGGGGCTTCTGCTCCAAAAACTAGGGAGCAGACCCCACTCCTGACAAGGCAGACAGAGCCCCAGAGCAGAGAGGAAATCACGCCCTGGCTTTATATCCTCTATCACCAACCATAACCCCCCTGGGAAAAGTCATGGGAGAAATTTCTTTGTCCTGGGGATGAGTGGGTTCAGCCACAGAGTGGGCCGTTAGTCTCATGATCCTACTCAGAGGAGATAAATCCCTTAGCAGCTGGGAGAACTCTTGGGACAGATATGAAGGGTAGAGAAGCCTAGACTGTATCAGCAAAGGGTGCATGTGTGCTAGCTTTCCAACAAATAGAGTGTAGAGGGTGTAGAGGGCTCCCCAAACTCAATGAGGAGCAAACCCCAGCCAGACCACTCCACACCACAGACTGGTGCAAGATCTAGATGACGGGGCCATAGGAAGACTCAGTCTTCCTGACCCATGCACCACTTCATCCCCATCCAGGCCAAGTGAACAGTGCTATCACTTGTTCCACACTATCGGAAAGTGTTCCACACTTGGCACAAAGTCTGGGCCAGCCAGGCCCTGAGAGAAGATTCAGTCTAACTGCTCAGGTATTATTTGGGGAGCCTCGGGTGCTGTCCAGGTAGGGCAATGATGGCCATTGTCAACAGGTGTTTCAGAGGCACCACAGGAAACACTGTGGCCTGTACACCTTGGCCTGTTTTCCATCCTAGCAGGTGCTGCAGCCCAGACCACTCCATGACACAGTTTGATACAGAGTCTGGGACAGACAGTATCTGAGAGAAGATTCTATCTGAGGACTCTGAGATGACCTGGAGTGCAAGCTGGATGGCATCAGTGACTAGAGTCAGCACTCTCATGGGGGGCCCTGCAGGAGACTTTGGTGCTGGAAACAAGGCAGACAGGGACTCGGAGAAGATTGCCACAAGGCAGCCCAGATCTCCACTGGCAATGTAGTCACCTCTGTCCATGCAGTCAAAATGCCCCAACCACAAGTCTCAGCTTGCTGAGTACTGCAACCCTGTATGTTCCACACCATAGCCTTGAACTGGGATGGACACAGTGGAGGAAGAGAAATGACCTTGAGCTGCAGCTTGTCCTCTGTGAGAGCAGGGACTTCACTTGCTTTGATGTGGGGCTTCTGCTCCAAAAACTAGGGAGCAGACCCCACTCCTGACAAGGCAGACAGAGCCCCAGAGCAGAGAGGAAATCACGCCCTGGCTTTATATCCTCTATCACCAACCACAACCCCTAGCAAGGTGATACTGACCAGCACCCGCTGAGAAAAGACATGTCTGGCATTCATATCAAAACCAGCCCTTGTACCAAAGATAGTGCATACACAATATCTACACAGGGACACTTCCACATAAAAAATACATCTTCCAGGGCTTCCCCTGGTGGTCCAGTGGGTAAGGACACCGCCTTGCAGTGCAAGGGGCGCCGGTTCGAGCCCTGGCCTGGGAAGATCCCACGTGCCGCGGAGCGGCTGGACGGATGTGTCCAATTGCCGAGCCGGAGCTCTGGAGCACATGGGCCCAGAGACGGCGCTCTGCAACGACAGACGCCACCTCGATGGGAGGCCCACAGGAGCCAAAGAACAAAGACGGATGAACATAGAGTAACGAAAGACCAATAGAAGTGGCCCGCCTGCCCCCCTCACTCCCCAACCCTACCCCCCGCCCCAAATAAATAAATAAATCTTAAAAAAAAAAAATACATCTTCCAGATCACAATAGATATTATGTTTCTGCAAAATTCATTGAGACAGAAAATTTAGTAAAATTAAGGCAAGAGAAATTACACCCAATTAAAACGGCAAGAAAAATATCATGAAAAAATAAATAATGAAACAGAGCTCACTAGTTTACCAGACTGAGTGCAAACAGGTGATAATAAAAATGGTATATAAATTAAGAAAGATTATCAATATAAAGGCAGATCATTGTAACAAGGAACTAGAAACCATTAACATGAATCAATCAGAAATAGATAATCCAATTTCTGAGTTAAAAAGCTATCTAGAAGCAATGAATGAACAAGAATGAATAGTGATTTGGAATACAGAACAATGGAAATCAGAATAGCGGGTAGAAAGACAAATGAAAAATAAATGGAAGCAACATATAAGATCTATGAGATAATATAAAACACAGAAATCTGCACATAACAGGGGTTCCAGAAGAAGAGAGACAGAAAATGAAAACAACAGAAAAAATAGAATCGCACATAAGAACAGAAAAGAAATTCCGGGACCACAGAATACACTCCTCCAGACAGAGCCCCAGAGCAGAGAGGAAATCACGCCCTGGCTTTATATCCTCTATCACCAACCACAACCCCTAGCAAGGTGATACTGACCAGCACCCGCTGAGAAAAGACATGTCTGGCATTCATATCAAAACCAGCCCTTGTACCAAAGATAGTGCATACACAATATCTACACAGGGACACTTCCACATAAAAAATACATCTTCCAGGGCTTCCCCTGGTGGTCCAGTGGGTAAGGACACCGCCTTGCAGTGCAAGGGGCGCCGGTTCGAGCCCTGGCCTGGGAAGATCCCACGTGCCGCGGAGCGGCTGGACGGATGTGTCCAATTGCCGAGCCGGAGCTCTGGAGCACATGGGCCCAGAGACGGCGCTCTGCAACGACAGACGCCACCTCGATGGGAGGCCCACAGGAGCCAAAGAACAAAGACGGATGAACATAGAGTAACGAAAGACCAATAGAAGTGGCCCGCCTGCCCCCCTCACTCCCCAACCCTACCCCCCGCCCCAAATAAATAAATAAATCTTAAAAAAAAAAAATACATCTTCCAGATCACAATAGATATTATGTTTCTGCAAAATTCATTGAGACAGAAAATTTAGTAAAATTAAGGCAAGAGAAATTACACCCAATTAAAACGGCAAGAAAAATATCATGAAAAAATAAATAATGAAACAGAGCTCACTAGTTTACCAGACTGAGTGCAAACAGGTGATAATAAAAATGGTATATAAATTAAGAAAGATTATCAATATAAAGGCAGATCATTGTAACAAGGAACTAGAAACCATTAACATGAATCAATCAGAAATAGATAATCCAATTTCTGAGTTAAAAAGCTATCTAGAAGCAATGAATGAACAAGAATGAATAGTGATTTGGAATACAGAACAATGGAAATCAGAATAGCGGGTAGAAAGACAAATGAAAAATAAATGGAAGCAACATATAAGATCTATGAGATAATATAAAACACAGAAATCTGCACATAACAGGGGTTCCAGAAGAAGAGAGACAGAAAATGAAAATAAAACCTTACAAAATCTATGGGATGGAACAAAATAGTAATCAGAACAGCATAGTACTGTCATTAGCACAAAAACAGACATATAGATCAAAGGAAAAGAATAGTAAGCCCAGGAATATACTCACACAATTACAATCTATTACATAAAAGGCAACAATATACAATGGAGAAAAGACACTGTCTTCAACACGTGTTTCTGGGAAAACTGGACAATGTAAAACAATTAAATGAGAATACTCCTTCATACCATGGACAGATTAACTCAAAATGGTTTAAAGATATGTCATGACACCATAAAATCCTAGAAGTGAACGTAGGCAAAACACTTTTTGATATATCATTGCAATATTTTCTTAGATAGTTTCTCAAGGCAAAAAGAAATAAGAACAAAAGTAAATAAATGGGAACTTATCAAACTTGAAAACTTTTGCACAATATAGTTACCATCAACAAAATGAAAAGACAACAGATAGAGCTGGAGAGAATATATGCAAATGATAGCACTGACAAGGGATTAATACTCTAAAAATACAAAAAGCTAATACAGCTCAATATCAAGAAAACAAACAACCCAATCAAAAAATGAGGAGAAGGCCTAAAGAGACACTTTCAAAAGAACATGTACAGATACCCAATAGGCATGTGAAAAGATGCTCCACATAACTAACTTAAGAGAAATGGAAATAAAAACCACAATGAGATATCACCTCAGACCTGTCAGAATGGTTATTATCAAAAATCTATAAATAAATACCAGAGAAGGTGTGGGAAAAAAGAGAACCTTCTGACAGTTGGTGGGAATGTAAATTAGTGTAGCCACTATGGAGAACAGTGTGGAGGTTCTTCAAAAAACTAAAAATAGCGTTACCAAATGATCCAGCAATTCCACTTCTAGACATATATAAACATATGAAGAAACCAATAGAAACTACTGCACATAACATAGATAAGCAGTAAGGATTTACTATGTAGTAAATTATACCCAATATTTTCTAATAGAGTATAATGTAATATAATTTGTAAAAAAATACCCAAAGAATCACTATACTGTATGCCTGAAACTGACACAATATTGTAAATCAACTATACTTTAATATAAAAAAAAACCAGTTTCTACCCTTAGCCCTTAATATGACAGAGAATTCAAAAGCATCGTACTATTCATTCCTTATTTATTTTGGCAAAGTAACTGATGCAGCAATTCAACAAGTGATGGGTTGGAATGCGGGCATGTTGAGTTGGAGACATCTGTGCACATCTAAGTGACAATGTGCAGTCAAAAGCTGAATCTGCAGTTTTTATTTCATGGGAACATTTGTAACAGTCACCTGAACACAGCTCAACAGTGAAGTGATAAGTGGGAGTGGAATTACTAAAGGAGTGTGTGTGAAGTGAGCAAAGGTGCACCAACATTGAAAGTGTTCCATGAATAAAAAGGAGTCTAAACAGAATTATGAGCTATCAAAGCAACAAAAAGGAGAATTTATGTGGTAAGCAAACAAACATCAGGGTCAAGATCTCCAGAGAAGGGGCTTCCCTGGTGGTCCAGTGGGTAAAGAGTCAGCTTTGCAATGCAAGGGGTACCAATTCAATCCCTGGCCCAGAAGAATCCCACATGCTACAGATCAGCTAGACTGATGTGCCCAATTACAAGCCAGTGTTCTGGAGCACATGTGCCCATAGCTGATGCTCTGAAGTGAAAGATACCACTGCACTGGAAGGCCCACATACAAAAGAATAAACAGATCAATGAATACAAATATAAATAAAAGAGGCATGATGGGGAAAAAGAAAAAAAATTAAAACAAAACAAAAAAGATCTCTCTCAGAGAAAACAAGAATGTACAGAATATGTTGAAACAAATACTCAGTACTGAGGTATAATTATTAACTTGGTGAGACAGTTTCAAAAAAGTAACACTGATAGAAGCTATAAATCAATGAGTTAGAGAAGTCAAATTGTAAATAAAGATCAAAGTGGATAAAGGTTGATTAATATGTTTGAGGACTTGGGAGTTTTATAAGGAATTACCTCACTATCAAATTTTTATAGAAATATGCTTAAACAGTAAAATAATTCCAGTGTCTTTAATTCTAACTCTCAATATTCCCTTCATATTCAGACTTAATCCTCAGTTTCTTATCAATACATTAGACAGTTTAGATAAAGAAAGCTGTCCAGTGGCTTTAGGTAATGTGATTAGAAACAGTGAGCAAAATAAAGCATGGCTATTGAAAAGAAAAAGGCTAGCAGTCACATTCCACTTGATAAATGGGTAAGAAATAGCTAGTGTTCAAGACATGGCCTAAGCTGATTCTGGGAGCAGTGTGTTTTCAAAATCAAATTATCATGTTTATCCAGGGCTGAGATTATATATAGATGAAGTGACGCATATCATGGTTTTGAGTTGAACCAAGAGTTACACTCTACTTAAAGACTCTTTTTAAATCAACCTGTGAGGCACAATTTAAAATTTAGATATTCAAAATCCTTTAAGAAGACTTATTTAAACAAGTGTTTAAACATACATCTATGAATGTGTGTACATGCATAGTCAGTTGTGTCTGGCCCTTTGCGACCCCATGGACTGTAGCCTGTTAGGCTCCTTTGTCCATGGGATTTCCCAGGCAAGAAGAGTGGAATTGGTTACCATTTCCTTGTCCAGGGCATCTTCCTGATCCAGGGATCAAATCTGTGTCTCTTCCGTCTCCTGCTTTGGCAGGTGGCTTCTTTACTAGCTAAACCACCGGGGAAGCCCAAAGAATAATATATCAACTCTCATTATTGGCCATTTAAAGCTCAGGTTAATTGATTCTTATTGTCAAGAAAACAGAGACCATGGAAAGAGGACAGAAACCTTTAGACATATCAATGCCTGGATAATGGACAGAAAAGGACCCTGAGATTTCAGGGGAGAGAGAAAGAGATATAGTAGTATGCCTATGCTAAGGCAAGAAATGCTTGCATTCACCACCCCAAATTTTAAGCAATGGTTTAAGCGTTAAAACTTAAAAAGTGCTGTAATTGAATGCACATTAGTAGCAAAGAAGTGCAGCCCTTAGCATAACATCGTTTTTTTTCTGAGCCAAGTTTTCAGAGAATTACATTGATACAGTGAAAAAAAAAACAATCTAACAAGTGAGCCCCCTTAAGTCAATTCTAACTCTCAATATTCCCTTCATATTCAGACTTAATCCTCAGTTTCTTATCAATACATTAGACAGTTTAGATAAAGAAAGCTGTCCAGTGGCTTTAGGTAATGTGATTAGAAACAGTGAGCAAAATAAAGCATGGCTATTGAAAAGAAAAAGGCTAGCAGTCACATTCCACTTGATAAATGGGTAAGAAATAGCTAGTGTTCAAGACATGGCCTAAGCTGATTCTGGGAGCAGTGTGTTTTCAAAATCAAATTATCATGTTTATCCAGGGCTGAGATTATATATAGATGAAGTGACGCATATCATGGTTTTGAGTTGAACCAAGAGTTACACTCTACTTAAAGACTCTTTTTAAATCAACCTGTGAGGCACAATTTAAAATTTAGATATTCAAAATCCTTTAAGAAGACTTATTTAAACAAGTGTTTAAACATACATCTATGAATGTGTGTACATGCATAGTCAGTTGTGTCTGGCCCTTTGCGACCCCATGGACTGTAGCCTGTTAGGCTCCTTTGTCCATGGGATTTCCCAGGCAAGAAGAGTGGAATTGGTTACCATTTCCTTGTCCAGGGCATCTTCCTGATCCAGGGATCAAATCTGTGTCTCTTCCGTCTCCTGCTTTGGCAGGTGGCTTCTTACTAGCTAAACCACCGGGGAAGCCCAAAGAATAATATATCAACTCTCATTATTGGCCATTTAAAGCTCAGGTTAATTGATTCTTATTGTCAAGAAAACAGAGACCATGGAAAGAGGACAGAAACCTTTAGACATATCAATGCCTGGATAATGGACAGAAAAGGACCCTGAGATTTCAGGGGAGAGAGAAAGAGATATAGTAGTATGCCTATGCTAAGGCAAGAAATGCTTGCATTCACCACCCCAAATTTTAAGCAATGGTTTAAGCGTTAAAACTTAAAAAGTGCTGTAATTGAATGCACATTAGTAGCAAAGAAGTGCAGCCCTTAGCATAACATCGTCTTTCTGAATTAGATAATTGCTGAGCCAAGTTTTCAGAGAATTACATTGATACAGTGAAAAAAGAAACAATCTAACAAGTGGCAGACTCATCATACCATTTTAAGCATTTGTCAATTTCAAAAAAAAAAAAATACTATCATCCAATTGCTAGAAAGCCCTTTCGATGTTATAATCCATTAACTACAGTCAGGAATAGATATGTCTGCAAGAAATGGAGACTGCTATTCTCAAAGATTCAGCATCACATAGAATCAGAATTTTTCCTTCATTTTCTTTTCTTACACATTTTTATATTATTGATGTCATTACCTCATTTTCTTTCTTGATACTCTCAATATGTGCTGACTTATCATATGCCACTAAACAGGTAATCTCTAAGCTTTTATATCTCTAAAATGGTTAAGGTTTCACAAACTCAAGGAGAAAGGACCATTGCTCCCTTGCTTGCATGACTATATACTTGTCATCACATTAAGATTTCCAGATTCTTAAACAGATGGTGAATGGTCCTTCCAGCAGCCCTAGAATTTGGCTGGTTTTCCAAACACTTCTTTGGTCAGTCAATAACTTATTTACGATTTCATGCATTAAGACTTATTCTCTTTAAAAACCACTCTAATGCTTATACTGTATCCATTCATTACAATTAGCTTGGCCTTGGTCAATAACAGAGGGAAAAAAAAAACACCAGTAAATCTGGCTAAAAATAGGCCCTGTTCTATATCACTAATTTTTAACATTTAGACCTCATAGCATTGAGGAAACTTTCTTGAAAATTAGAAAAGTTTCAAGGAATGCTTTCATCCCAAATTTATAGTAGGCCTCCCAATGTTTCAATACAGTTATTTATATGATATTGATTAGTAGTTATGCATATGCTTAAATTATTCTACTAAAGAGAAAATAAACTCCCTATAAGCAATCATAATTCTCATTTTTTATACTTACTACATTGTCTACTTGAGTTATTTACAAATTTTGAATTTAATTGATAAAAGATGGCAGAATTTTCAGAGTTCACTCTTTTTTAGAATGATTTTTAACAATATCATCAAAAGTCATCTTCCTTTATTCTGAATAATTCACATAGGTTTTATTATTTGGAATATGATTAAAAGAGAACCATTCCATTTACCTTTAATAGGAGCCAAGTTTAGAAAACATTGATACAGTGAAAAAAGAAACAATCTAACAAGTGGCAAAAAAATTTTTAAAAAAAATACTATCATCCAATTGCTAGAAAGCCCTTTCGATGTTATAATCCATTAACTACAGTCAGGAATAGATATGTCTGCAAGAAATGGAGACTGCTATTCTCAAAGATTCAGCATCACATAGAATCAGAATTTTTCCTTCATTTTCTTTTCTTACACATTTTTATATTATTGATGTCATTACCTCATTTTCTTTCTTGATACTCTCAATATGTGCTGACTTATCATATGCCACTAAACAGGTAATCTCTAAGCTTTTATATCTCTAAAATGGTTAAGGTTTCACAAACTCAAGGAGAAAGGACCATTGCTCCCTTGCTTGCATGACTATATACTTGTCATCACATTAAGATTTCCAGATTCTTAAACAGATGGTGAATGGTCCTTCCAGCAGCCCTAGAATTTGGCTGGTTTTCCAAACACTTCTTTGGTCAGTCAATAACTTATTTACGATTTCATGCATTAAGACTTATTCTCTTTAAAAACCACTCTAATGCTTATACTGTATCCATTCATTACAATTAGCTTGGCCTTGGTCAATAACAGAGGGAAAAAAAACACCAGTAAATCTGGCTAAAAATAGGCCCTGTTCTATATCACTAATTTTTAACATTTAGACCTCATAGCATTGAGGAAACTTTCTTGAAAATTAGAAAAGTTTCAAGGAATGCTTTCATCCCAAATTTATAGTAGGCCTCCCAATGTTTCAATACAGTTATTTATATGATATTGATTAGTAGTTATGCATATGCTTAAATTATTCTACAAAAGAGAAAATAAACTCCCTATAAGCAATCATAATTCTCATTTTTTATACTTACTACATTGTCTACTTGAGTTATTTACAAATTTTGAATTTAATTGATAAAAGATGGCAGAATTTTCAGAGTTCACTCTTTTTTAGAATGATTTTTAACAATATCATCAAAAGTCATCTTCCTTTATTATGAATAATTCACATAGGTTTTATTATTTGGAATATGATTAAAAAAAGAGAACCTATTTCAGAACCAATAAATATACGTAAGCAAAGGCTACATTTATAATCTCAGGACCTCTAAATATCTAGTATGTAAAAAGGGAACTAGTTCAAAACTTTAATAGTTTAAATGAGACTTTACTATATATAATGATGGGAAAATTCCAACCCTATATACACTTTTCATGGAAAATCAGTGTGGATTTAACAGAGAGCAAAGTCTCTATGAAGGAATTCATGATGCAACTTTAGAAATTCACAAGCAGTAAATCACTGGAACTGGATGAGTGCTTTATGATGAGGTATGGAGGAAATATAGTGTGAAATAGCAGAGATATTGACAAGGATATACCTTCAAAGCAATAAGCACTTGATGATTGGAAAGTTTCCCATACTCAAAAAAGAGCCTAGAAATCTCAGTGATATCTGAGCTTCAACGAAGAAATGCAGTAAATAATACAGCAAATAGACCGTTCCTTTCAAATAATACAATTGTAACACACTTTATGAGTAATTGTCTTAAGTTTTAAAACTGAAATTACCAGCTTTTTCCCAGTAAAGAACTCATACTACATTTCCAAGAGCTTCATGATTTAAAACCTTTTAATCTCCTAACTGAATATATTCAATTACTTTAAGGTTTGGTTTGCATTATTCCGAGACACTGCCAATCAGATATTTTAATCAGAACTAGAAAACCACTGTTGACACAGCAAAAAGCAAAATACAAATAATTAAAAACATTAAGATGCAAGATAGCATACCTTTTAAATATATTTCTTTCATGCTCCTTGAAATCTTTCAACAACTTCTCCATACTCATTTCTCTCATCATGTCAGTCTTTTAAGTATCTTAAGATCTCTTATTGAAAACAATTTACTAATACACAAGTTTTTACATCTTTCATAATTAAAAAACTCAATTTTCTAAAAGAGAATAAACTCTATAAGCAATCATAATTCTCATTTTTATACTTACTACATTGTCTACTTGAGTTATTTACAAATTTTGAATTTAATTGATAAAAGATGGCAGAATTTTCAGAGTTCACTCTTTTTTAGAATGATTTTTAACAATATCATCAAAAGTCATCTTCCTTTATTATGAATAATTCACATAGGTTTTATTATTTGGAATATGATTAAAAAAAGAGAACCTATTTCAGAACCAATAAATATACGTAAGCAAAGGCTACATTTATAATCTCAGGACCTCTAAATATCTAGTATGTAAAAAGGGAACTAGTTCAAAACTTTAATAGTTTAAATGAGACTTTACTATATATAATGATGGGAAAATTCCAACCCTATATACACTTTTCATGGAAAATCAGTGTGGATTTAACAGAGAGCAAAGTCTCTATGAAGGAATTCATGATGCAACTTTAGAAATTCACAAGCAGTAAATCACTGGAACTGGATGAGTGCTTTATGATGAGGTATGGAGGAAATATAGTGTGAAATAGCAGAGATATTGACAAGGATATACCTTCAAAGCAATAAGCACTTGATGATTGGAAAGTTTCCCATACTCAAAAAAGAGCCTAGAAATCTCAGTGATATCTGAGCTTCAACGAAGAAATGCAGTAAATAATACAGCAAATAGACCGTTCCTTTCAAATAATACAATTGTAACACACTTTATGAGTAATTGTCTTAAGTTTTAAAACTGAAATTACCAGCTTTTTCCCAGTAAAGAACTCATACTACATTTCCAAGAGCTTCATGATTTAAAACCTTTTAATCTCCTAACTGAATATATTCAATTACTTTAAGGTTTGGTTTGCATTATTCCGAGACACTGCCAATCAGATATTTTAATCAGAACTAGAAAACCACTGTTGACACAGCAAAAAGCAAAATACAAATAATTAAAAACATTAAGATGCAAGATAGCATACCTTTTAAATATATTTCTTTCATGCTCCTTGAAATCTTTCAACAACTTCTCCATACTCATTTCTCTCATCATGTCAGTCTTTTAAGTATCTTAAGATCTCTTATTGAAAACAATTTACTAATACACAAGTTTTTAAGATTTTATCATCATCTTTTGAACTATTTAAAAATTTTTCCAGTGAAGAAAAAAATGGAATCATAGTAAGAATCCTTTTGTGCAAATCAGTTTTTGAAAACTGATATTAAAAAACCTTTGTTTGTTTGTTTGTTTCTAGTGAAAATTTGAAATGGATTCCTGCCTGGCTGAGCAGTTTCCAAGCAGACACAGAACTGCGTTGACTGGCATGACCAGTTTTCCTTTTGTGAGACCCAGGTTGCTGAGCCACTTGGAACTGGAAACTTGTTCTGATTAATGTTCTTGCAGAGGTACCACTCTGTAGGAGATGAGGGTTTGATTCTGGGGTCAGGAAGATTCCCTGGAGAAGGAAAGGGAACCTACTGTTTAGTATTCTTATTTGGAAAATTCCATGAACAGAGGAGCCTCACAGACTCCACGGACTTGCAACGGGTCAGACATTGCTGAGCCCAAGTACGCATGCACCAGAGGAACCACTACCACAAACAATGTATTATATTACAAAGCTTTCCACAGTATCATATTGTATCAATGTATGTATCAGAGCAACTCTAAGAAGGAAAAAAAGAACAGTTACTGTTCTCATTTTACTCTCAAAGAAACTGGGACTCAACGAAGTTATCTGAATATATTTTTCAAACCATATGATCAGGTAAAGGGTAAAAAATGAAAAGGCCCTCTGATTTCTCCTTAAGTTTCTGGTCCATACCACAGAGATAACTCTGTGTGCTCCTCTACTTCATTGGAGCAAATTTTCATGCCTGCTGACTGGGTTAAAGACGTAGTCTAAGTCAATGAAACAACTGTGGTTTTTTTCCCCTGTGAAGCTGTAATTGATGTGCTTGGTGATGGCACCTCTGTCCTGACCTCATTACTACCATTTTCAACAGGATACAAGGATGAACTCTAATGAAATTAATTATTTTTTCTGTTGAGATAAAGAGTAGGAAAAAAAGATCAAAAATGTGAGTAGATGTTTAAAAAAAATCTAGGATAAATTTAGTATATCAGAGCTGGAGCAGTATCAGATTCCCATATTGTGTCTGAATTTACCAGCTCCTAAAAGTGTGAAAAAGGCTTAGAAACTTCATAGATACCTCAATGCCCATGATCCACCCACTTTAGGGTGTGATTTGAAAAGCAAATGGTGTGTTGATGGCATTAAAAAAGGTATAAAAGACATTTTAATGACAGTGTAATCAAAGATTATACACCAGCTGTCACAACCAAGGCAACCATAGTAATTGGGGGTGACCAGAAGGCTTTCCAAAATAAGCTTCTTTTAAAGATTCATTTAAAACTGTCAGCAAGGGACTGTTGACATTTTAATTTTTTCTTTAGATCGAGAGTCCTTATTTTATTTCATCTTTTCTTTGCAGAACAGTACAGCTCAATGTATTATCAATCTGCTTTATAGTGACTGATCAGATAAAGACACAAAGGAAAATACATTTGTATAATGAATATTTACCTTGAAATAATTAATATCTCAGTTTGCCTTCAATATTAAATAGACATACCACAAACAATGTATTATATTACAAAGCTTTCCACAGTATCATATTGTATCAATGTATGTATCAGAGCAACTCTAAGAAGGAAAAAAAGAACAGTTACTGTTCTCATTTTACTCTCAAAGAAACTGGGACTCAACGAAGTTATCTGAATATATTTTTCAAACCATATGATCAGGTAAAGGGTAAAAAATGAAAAGGCCCTCTGATTTCTCCTTAAGTTTCTGGTCCATACCACAGAGATAACTCTGTGTGCTCCTCTACTTCATTGGAGCAAATTTTCATGCCTGCTGACTGGGTTAAAGACGTAGTCTAAGTCAATGAAACAACTGTGGTTTTTTTCCCCTGTGAAGCTGTAATTGATGTGCTTGGTGATGGCACCTCTGTCCTGACCTCATTACTACCATTTTCAACAGGATACAAGGATGAACTCTAATGAAATTAATTATTTTTTCTGTTGAGATAAAGAGTAGGAAAAAAAGATCAAAAATGTGAGTAGATGTTTAAAAAAAATCTAGGATAAATTTAGTATATCAGAGCTGGAGCAGTATCAGATTCCCATATTGTGTCTGAATTTACCAGCTCCTAAAAGTGTGAAAAAGGCTTAGAAACTTCATAGATACCTCAATGCCCATGATCCACCCACTTTAGGGTGTGATTTGAAAAGCAAATGGTGTGTTGATGGCATTAAAAAAGGTATAAAAGACATTTTAATGACAGTGTAATCAAAGATTATACACCAGCTGTCACAACCAAGGCAACCATAGTAATTGGGGGTGACCAGAAGGCTTTCCAAAATAAGCTTCTTTTAAAGATTCATTTAAAACTGTCAGCAAGGGACTGTTGACATTTTAATTTTTTCTTTAGATCGAGAGTCCTTATTTTATTTCATCTTTTCTTTGCAGAACAGTACAGCTCAATGTATTATCAATCTGCTTTATAGTGACTGATCAGATAAAGACACAAAGGAAAATACATTTGTATAATGAATATTTACCTTGAAATAATTAATATCTCAGTTTGCCTTCAATATTAAATAGAGATAGTCTGCACATATATAATATTTACAACATTAAATTGGCTAGCAACACTTCCTGATATTCTGGGCCAATAATATTATGATCAAAAAGCAATTTCTATCATTAATACCCTTTCCATATTAACTTGATAATGATGGTTCTTTTAAGAGTTTTATGTAATAAATTATATAACCATACCTCATATACCCAGGGATTTTCTTTATGCTTTCAGCATTTATGCTTTGAATCTTTCCTATTAACCTCACTGAAATTATATTACCATAGTCTATCTTACATTAGTAAAGTATTTTAATATTTTACAAAATATTTCCTACATGTCTTGCATTGATTTCTCACAACAACCCAATAAAGGATAGGTAGACATTAATAGCCAGATTTTACAGAGGTGGACATTGAGAATGAGAAAAGTTGAGTACTCTTTAAGACTACTATTTGAAGACATAGCTTTGGACATTTTTGCCAACACTGGCAAAAATGCAGTGTTTGTTTTAAGCCAATTTAGCAGGTAAGCAGTGGTATCTCTCTGTGTTCTTGCATTTCTCTAATAATTAAAGAAGTTGAGCTTCTTTTAGGCTGCTTATTTGCCTCAGTACATATCCTTTTTGGTGGAGCGTTTCCTCAAATCTTTGCTCAGATTTTTTTATTGGTTGTTTTACTCTTATTGAATTTTGAGAGTTCTTTATATAATCTGCCTACAAGTCCTCTCTAAGATATATGATTTACAAATATTTCCTCCCAATCTGCAGCCTATCTTTTCATTTCTATAGCATCTTTCAAACAACAGAAGTTTTTCATTTTAATGAAAGCCAACATGTCATTTTACGCATTGTGCTTTTAGTATTGCATCTGATAAGCCTTTCTGTAACCCTAGGTATAAAAAATTTTCTCCTGTGCTTTCGATTACTATTTTCATAATTTCATGTATTATCCTGAGTCTATGGTTCATTTTGAATTAATGTGTATAATGTGAGGTATAGTTTGAGGGTGTTTTTGGTTTTTTTTTTTTTTTTTTGTATATGGTATACAATTATTTCAGTACAATTTCCTGAAAAATATCATCTTTTGCTTTTGGGTTACCTTGGCACCTCTGTCAAAATTAAACCTGGATATATTTTCCAGATTTATACTTAAGTAACTTTGACTGTTTTCTTTCCTTTCTCTCTGGTAAAATATAACATTTGCATCAGAGCCCCAAACTGTCTAATGATAAAGACATCAAGAAACTGAATGAAGTCATAGTTGCCAATTGACTTAATCTGAAAGACTGAGGCTGATTTTCAAAGAAGGAATGAGAGAGATAAGAGAAACAGAACAGATGAGAGACTAAAAGAATTCTAGTCTTGGAGGAACCTCACTGAAATTATATTACCATAGTCTATCTTACATTAGTAAAGTATTTTAATATTTTACAAAATATTTCCTACATGTCTTGCATTGATTTCTCACAACAACCCAATAAAGGATAGGTAGACATTAATAGCCAGATTTTACAGAGGTGGACATTGAGAATGAGAAAAGTTGAGTACTCTTTAAGACTACTATTTGAAGACATAGCTTTGGACATTTTTGCCAACACTGGCAAAAATGCAGTGTTTGTTTTAAGCCAATTTAGCAGGTAAGCAGTGGTATCTCTCTGTGTTCTTGCATTTCTCTAATAATTAAAGAAGTTGAGCTTCTTTTAGGCTGCTTATTTGCCTCAGTACATATCCTTTTTGGTGGAGCGTTTCCTCAAATCTTTGCTCAGATTTTTTTATTGGTTGTTTTACTCTTATTGAATTTTGAGAGTTCTTTATATAATCTGCCTACAAGTCCTCTCTAAGATATATGATTTACAAATATTTCCTCCCAATCTGCAGCCTATCTTTTCATTTCTATAGCATCTTTCAAACAACAGAAGTTTTTCATTTTAATGAAAGCCAACATGTCATTTTACGCATTGTGCTTTTAGTATTGCATCTGATAAGCCTTTCTGTAACCCTAGGTATAAAAAATTTTCTCCTGTGCTTTCGATTACTATTTTCATAATTTCATGTATTATCCTGAGTCTATGGTTCATTTTGAATTAATGTGTATAATGTGAGGTATAGTTTGAGGGTGTTTTTGGTTTTTTTTTTTTTTTTTGTATATGGTATACAATTATTTCAGTACAATTTCCTGAAAAATATCATCTTTTGCTTTTGGGTTACCTTGGCACCTCTGTCAAAATTAAACCTGGATATATTTTCCAGATTTATACTTAAGTAACTTTGACTGTTTTCTTTCCTTTCTCTCTGGTAAAATATAACATTTGCATCAGAGCCCCAAACTGTCTAATGATAAAGACATCAAGAAACTGAATGAAGTCATAGTTGCCAATTGACTTAATCTGAAAGACTGAGGCTGATTTTCAAAGAAGGAATGAGAGAGATAAGAGAAACAGAACAGATGAGAGACTAAAAGAATTCTAGTCTTGGAGGCACAGGGCTCTGTGCCACTCACCTACAGTTTGATTTGGAGACCTACAACTTACATGGAAAAGATGATGACCAAAACTTTGAGCCACATACATTGCATTCCTTGGTCTTACAAAAATGACACTTGTTGCTGAACTATTTTATCACATAGCTCAAGAATTAATAATATCCTGTGGAACTGGGAAGCAACCATTTGGATATGCTTTCATATCAAGAAGTTGTCATTTATTTCCAAGAAAGGATTAGGATATTATAATCACTGATATTTCATCTTAAGATATGAAGCTATCTTAGCAACTGAGAAACTTGGTAGCATAGAGGTACGAACCACCTCTGCTCTGGATTCATTTCACATACAGAAGGGAGTTTTGAAAAGCAAATTCTGAAGATAATCTAGTTTAATCACTAAGTAAGTTCAGTAACTCCTCAACATCATTTATAGGCAGGCATTCATAATTGTAGCTATTTTAAGTATTTAACAATTATTTACCTGCATTCTAAATCACAATTTCCCTTTAGGGTTAGGACCACACACTTGCTTGAAAGTTTAATTGAGCAATAATAAATGTGATATTCTGAATCACTCCAATGTTACATTACACTTCCCATACAGACCTTAATTCAAAAGGACTGGAGCCAGATCCTAGATTTTTCTATATCTTAAATCAAGTGAGACCAGGAGTAGAGAAATTACTCAAAGAAGAAAAACCCTGAAAAATTCCTCAGTTGTGTTCTTAGTTTTTAATGTACATCTTTAATAAGAAAATTATTATTATTAGAAGATACCTTTTTTACTATAGCTTTCTAAAATCCCATGAAGCACATTTTGGATCCCAAATGACTGAATTAAGGGATTATTTTTTAAAAGAAGAAAGAAAATATATTATAATTATGTAACTTCTAGACAGTCACTGGCAGTAATATAATGCCGTTAAGTCAGAGACTACCTTTCATCTCATGCCACACAATAGGAAGAACATAATACTGCATAAAAATTCAGAGCCCCAAACTGTCTAATTCAAAGAAGGAATGAGAAAAAGACTGAATTTTCAAAGAAGGAATGAGAGAGATAAGAGAAACAGAACAGATGAGAGACTAAAAGAATTCTAGTCTTGGAGGCACAGGGCTCTGTGCCACTCACCTACAGTTTGATTTGGAGACCTACAACTTACATGGAAAAGATGATGACCAAAACTTTGAGCCACATACATTGCATTCCTTGGTCTTACAAAAATGACACTTGTTGCTGAACTATTTTATCACATAGCTCAAGAATTAATAATATCCTGTGGAACTGGGAAGCAACCATTTGGATATGCTTTCATATCAAGAAGTTGTCATTTATTTCCAAGAAAGGATTAGGATATTATAATCACTGATATTTCATCTTAAGATATGAAGCTATCTTAGCAACTGAGAAACTTGGTAGCATAGAGGTACGAACCACCTCTGCTCTGGATTCATTTCACATACAGAAGGGAGTTTTGAAAAGCAAATTCTGAAGATAATCTAGTTTAATCACTAAGTAAGTTCAGTAACTCCTCAACATCATTTATAGGCAGGCATTCATAATTGTAGCTATTTTAAGTATTTAACAATTATTTACCTGCATTCTAAATCACAATTTCCCTTTAGGGTTAGGACCACACACTTGCTTGAAAGTTTAATTGAGCAATAATAAATGTGATATTCTGAATCACTCCAATGTTACATTACACTTCCCATACAGACCTTAATTCAAAAGGACTGGAGCCAGATCCTAGATTTTTCTATATCTTAAATCAAGTGAGACCAGGAGTAGAGAAATTACTCAAAGAAGAAAAACCCTGAAAAATTCCTCAGTTGTGTTCTTAGTTTTTAATGTACATCTTTAATAAGAAAATTATTATTATTAGAAGATACCTTTTTTACTATAGCTTTCTAAAATCCCATGAAGCACATTTTGGATCCCAAATGACTGAATTAAGGGATTATTTTTTAAAAGAAGAAAGAAAAATATATTATAATTATGTAACTTCTAGACAGTCACTGGCAGTAATATAATGCCGTTAAGTCAGAGACTACCTTTCATCTCATGCCACACAATAGGAAGAACATAATACTGCATAAAAATTATTCTTGTCAGTAAAAAATTAAACCTGTATCTAATCAAAACTGAGAATCTAAATACAGTTTACAGGAAATGCAGTAGGGAGAGGAGCATGCCAAATAATAACATAAGGATGAAATTGATCGTATCCAGAATGTGGAAGATTCTATGGTCCAAAAATCTATTTACTTTTCTACAAAAATATAGGACAAAAAATATAGGAATGTAAAGTTGTAAAACGTTTAAACTGATGTATCAGACATATCAATCAATTCAATGTGTCAGTCCTTTGGATCCTGACTTGAACAAGAAAGCCACAAAAGTAAATGTTTAAGGAAGCTGGAGAAATAGTAAGCACTGTGTATTAATTGATATTAGAAGGTTATTATTAATTTTGTAAGGCACAGTTATTTTATTAAAGGCTTACTTACAAAAATCCTCAGTTTAGAAATATACACTGAAGCATTTACATAAAATGATAGCAATTTTAAGTTTTCTTAATAATACTCTAGGAACAGAAGTGAAAAATATTAGAAAGACAATAGATGAAATGTGCGTAAACAAATGACGTTGCTCATTATACTATTCTACTTTTGTGTATTTTTGAATTTTCTATAATAAAAAGTAAAACTTTAGAAGAGCATATGAAGACATATGAAAATGTTGAGACTATGCATATAAGAAAATATATACTGGTATAAGAAATATTATATGGTAAAAAAACAATCACTGCAAAAGTTTACTTTATAAAACATTCCCCTTAACAGTAATATAGATATGAATCTGGTTTTTATATATTTTAGAACATTTCATAGTTAACTTGTATAACTTCTATGATTAGGAGACAAATTTAAAGTTATTTATTGTTATTAGTCAATTAACCAATTTTATCTAGGTTAGTCTTTGGGCAAGCATGTAGTTCTTTATCTCGTGGTTTTTAGAATGGTCTTACTGCTGTTCTCCTACATCGCATCGTACTGCTATTCTCAAACAACTGGGATAACATTCACAGTTTTACTTGTTCATGACCAATATAATTTGTTCCAACTGCTATTATAAGTGTCTTATTCCTTATAATGTTGCCTTTCTTCATTTCAGGCCCCATTAATTAAACTGAGGATTCAATAAAAAGGCTTTGATGTTTATGATTCCTGAAATTTGAATGTGACATTTTGTGTATTTATGTCGCTACTGTTTTATGTTAGGATTGGGGATACGGTGCTCTCATAAACTTGAAGATCCCTGAACTGGGTGAATGGACAAGAATACATCTGTTATATTTTTTAGTTCTTCTATATTAGAATCCTAAATAAAAGTTTTACAGTTGTCTCAGTTTTGACTAGAGGCCATGAGCTTAAGACAAAGGGTGTAAAGAGATCAGACCATTCTAAGAGTTGCCAGATCCTTTGTGAGAATTGACTAAGAGGGTACTGGAAAACAATACCTTGTCTCTCAGCTCACCTAAAGTCATATCAGTCAACTGATAGAGCAAAGTGAGGAAAAAGGATTACTTTGCAGGAAGCTGCCTGAACTGAATGTGTGCATTCCTGTCCCTCCTGTCTTGTTACCACATACAGAGTGAAGGTGCTTTTCAAAAGGAGAGATCAGCGCCTCCCCTGAGGGAGAGAGACAGAAATCTTTGAGCTCCAATGCCATTAAACTAAAGAGCAGAATATGACAAGAATTGGCCTGTGTCTACTGCCTTTTGTGGGGGTTTGATTGGTGCTTGACCTTCAACTAGAAACTCCTTCAGAAAATAACCTGGTCGGAGTTTGCTAAAAGCAGACCATGCCAAGCCAAGAACAATGCAGGAGGTACTGGTTCAAATACCCCTGACAGCAATCAGTGGTAGATGTTTCCAGGAGATGAGATTGGACACTGGGAATAAAACTGTACTTGATCCATCTTTGGCTGGTATAGTGGGATGAATACTTCCCTCTCTCCTAAATTCAGGTGAAATGTGACCTTATTTGGAAATAGAGTCCTTACAGAGGTAATTAGTTAAAATGAGGTCATACTGAATTAGTTGTTGTTCAGTTGCTAAGTAGTCACTGACTCTTTGTGACCCCGTGAACTGTAGCCCACCAGGCTCCTCTGTCTGTGAAACTTTCCAGGCAAGTATACTGAAGCGAGTTGTCATTTCTTTCTCCAGGTTATCCTCCTAACCCAGGGGTCAAACCTGAGTCTCCTGCATTGGCAGGCAGATTTTTTATCATGAGCCACCAGGGAAACGCCATACTCAATTAAGGTTGACCCTAAGTCCAATGCCTAGTGCTCTTATAAGAAGAGGACAAATAGACTCAAAGAAGTTCATAAGAAGGTGGAAACAAAGATTGGCATTCTGCTGCTGCACACTGAGGCAGGCCTAGAGACACCAGAACCTGGAAGAGGCACGAAACACCAAGAATGTCCAGAAACAATCAAAAGTTAAAAGAGAGTCTTGAGAATGTTTCTTTCTCAAAAACTCCAGTAGAAACCGACTTGCTGACATCCTGATTTCAGACTCTGGCCTCCTGAACTATTAAAGAATGACTTCTGGTATTTTAAGATACCCAGATTATAATAATTTTTTATAGCAGTCCTGGGAAACTAGTACAGTGGAGTAAATAAAATGTATCATCCAGACCAGAACTATTTTGAGTAAAGGACTTACAATTGTTGAAGCAGCCCTCAAGTCTGTCCCCTGACTGTCTCTCTGACCTCATCTTCCAACTGCTTTTCTTTTATTAACTTCATTACTCAGCTATACTGCTCTCCTTGAATGCACCAAAAACTCCCCATTCTCTGTCCTTTGCTCTGAGTGCTTCTCAGACAGGTAGGCTTATTGTTCAGATAATTGGATGGCTCCCTCTACCACTTCCTGAGGGCTTTTGACAAGTGTATCTTATTAAGGAGTCTTTTCCAAACAGCCTATGTTGACTAACAGAACATCTAAATGTCCTTCTCTCCTGCATTTCCTTTCTCTGCCATCTTGAATATACTGTTTCCACAACCACTTTTACTTTCTTTATTCTTTATTTCTATTACTGTCCATTATTATCAATAGAACATAAGTTTCACAAAGGCATGAACCTGCATTTTCATATGCTAACGGTTCAATAAATATAGTATGAATGAATTATTGTCAAGAGATATCTTTGACAAGAATTATTTTTAAATAAAAAACTCAAAAAAGGAGAATATATTTAATAATCTAGATGAAGTTTATTAATTTGTGGAAGGTAAATTTTTAAAGTTGAACTAAGAAGAAAAATAACTCAAATGAAAATACTGAATAAACAGAAGCAGCAAACTCCCTGTTCAACATTTTCAGAAATATATTCTCTGTCTTATACATTACATCTAAAACTTTAAAAAAAATAGAGAAAATAAAGCTTAATTTATTTGGCCTATTATACAATTACAAACGCACAAAGATATACTTAGTTTCAATTATATGAGGAAAATGTGAGATAGCCTCAAAGAAAGTCATGCTGTCACTTAATTCTTCAATAATTAAAGATCAACTTAAGAACCAGAAAAACATGTAACAGATTGGGACCATACAAATCACAGTTCATTCTGATGGGTACATAAAATCATTGTAACCAAGAGTTACAGAATATACCTTTTATGCTAGTCTACATGAAACATTTTAAACCCTGACCATGTGTTAGATAATCAAAGCTTAGCAATTTAAAGGAAAAGATATAAACTACTGTCTTGGACATAAAAAATTAGGTCAGAAGTGATTCACAATAAAAGCTAATTCCCGAAGAGACAGTACAGTTGTTAATTTAAAGCACACTTTTTGAAAGCATTCTGGAGAAGCAGAGTTGCAGGCCCTGAAACCGCAAGTGTTCTGTGGTGACTCAGGAGAAGGGTGATACGGACCCAGGCCAGATCAGGACTCTCCTTTACTGAAGAGGCTGCCTGGGGCCATTTTTCCAACTAAATATTGACTTTGTAGCCATTGTAGCATTCCTGACCCGGTTGTTTGCCCCTCTTTCCCTTCCTCTATTTATTTCCTCCTCTCCTGAGCTGGCCAGGAAATGCCATTTCTTCCTCTGCATTGCAGAGAAAGACCAAGTGGCCTTTTGGGAAAGGAATTACAAAGAGAGATTAGCACACAGGCTTAACACCACATCTGAATGCACAACTAGAGGGTTCAGTTTTATCACTATAACCCATAGAAAATCCTGTGAAAGCTGTAAGAATGTAGAGTGTCATTACTGTGTATTCTATGATGTCCAAGTGTATAAACCAGTCAATCTACTTATCACTGAAACAGTTCTCAAACCTGGCATAATTCTCAAATTTCCTATACTACTCTCCTTGCTCCATGTTTTTTTTTTTTCCTCATGTCTCTCTAAACAGATGAAAAAACCACTAGCTTACTACAGCTTTTACTTTATAAAGCAAACATCATGGAAGAAGACCTTCAGGAGAGTTTACCATACATCTTATACATTACATCTAAAACTTAAAAAAAATAGAGAAATAAAGCTTAATTTATTTGGCCTATTATACAATTACAAACGCACAAAGATATACTTAGTTTCAATTATATGAGGAAAATGTGAGATAGCCTCAAAGAAAGTCATGCTGTCACTTAATTCTTCAATAATTAAAGATCAACTTAAGAACCAGAAAAACATGTAACAGATTGGGACCATACAAATCACAGTTCATTCTGATGGGTACATAAAATCATTGTAACCAAGAGTTACAGAATATACCTTTTATGCTAGTCTACATGAAACATTTTAAACCCTGACCATGTGTTAGATAATCAAAGCTTAGCAATTTAAAGGAAAAGATATAAACTACTGTCTTGGACATAAAAAATTAGGTCAGAAGTGATTCACAATAAAAGCTAATTCCCGAAGAGACAGTACAGTTGTTAATTTAAAGCACACTTTTTGAAAGCATTCTGGAGAAGCAGAGTTGCAGGCCCTGAAACCGCAAGTGTTCTGTGGTGACTCAGGAGAAGGGTGATACGGACCCAGGCCAGATCAGGACTCTCCTTTACTGAAGAGGCTGCCTGGGGCCATTTTTCCAACTAAATATTGACTTTGTAGCCATTGTAGCATTCCTGACCCGGTTGTTTGCCCCTCTTTCCCTTCCTCTATTTATTTCCTCCTCTCCTGAGCTGGCCAGGAAATGCCATTTCTTCCTCTGCATTGCAGCGAAAGACCAAGTGGCCTTTGGGAAAGGAATTACAAAGAGAGATTAGCACACAGGCTTAACACCACATCTGAATGCACAACTAGAGGGTTCAGTTTTATCACTATAACCCATAGAAAATCCTGTGAAAGCTGTAAGAATGTAGAGTGTCATTACTGTGTATTCTATGATGTCCAAGTGTATAAACCAGTCAATCTACTTATCACTGAAACAGTTCTCAAACCTGGCATAATTCTCAAATTTCCTATACTACTCTCCTTGCTCCATGTTTTTTTTTTTCCTCATGTCTCTCTAAACAGATGAAAAAACCACTAGCTTACTACAGCTTTTACTTTATAAAGCAAACATCATGGAAGAAGACCTTCAGGAGAGTTTACCATACATCTTATACTGGTTAGAACTCTAAGACAGTTAATAATCTGGAAAATACTTCAGTAACTGTCTAGAGCTATTTTAGGAATCTCACTGTTTTTCTGGTTTCTGTAATTAACTTCAAGGTCCAATTGCAGTTACTATTGTTAATATCTACATGAAATTGACATGAGCATTATATGTCATTATTTATTACATTGGAGTGTTCTTAAATGATCCTGTCAGATTCCAGGATAATAAAACAAACCTCAGATTTAAAAAATTTGACTATGCTCAGTTAAACTAGTGTATAAACTCACAACATGAAAAATTGTTACACGGCTACAGGATATTCTGATGAAACTGAAAACTCAAGCACAAGAGTTGCATATAACTTATTCTTAACAAAGATAATATTACACTGATAGCATTCCTGGTCTTTGTAGAATATCAAAATGTCTAAATTGAAATAACATTATTCTTCCATTTTCCAGTAAATGTTGAACTTCACATTGCTCAAGTGTAGAGATATTACTTAAGCAATTTTAAAAAGTTCTCATGAAATAATCTCTAAATAAGACAGATAAAATATATAAATCTTGATCAGAGTGGTCAGTCCCACCAAATACTGTAAACTTGTAAAATACTTCTTACATTCTAAATTCATCCTTTTTCTATGCCTGTACATATATATTATGTTTTCAGAATAACCTTGTAAAACAAAGAACAGGATGAAATTTTTTGATTAAACATTATTTATAATGATCTATATTAGAATATAATAAATTTATTGAAAAAGACAACTCATGTAGACATTTAATTAGTAGTTATATATTATTCCCAAAGAACTAATTGCTCCTATCAGAGTTTTGAGAAAGAATACATTCTAGCTTTCTGTAAATTTTTCTAGGAAACAGGAAAAGGAAAAATTAAACCCAATTCACTTTATGAAGCAAATAAGCTCATTTAAGTTATCATTTATACTACAAATAAGACTATTAATAAGGGGAATTAGAACCCCATCTTAGAGGTTAACACTTTTGAAAAGTCCTCAATAATACATTTAAAAAATACATCCAATAACACATTATTAAATACAATTTAATTTGAATATGTTAAGAATTTCTGTAGCTGGTCCCACAGGCATATAAATAGGCCAAGGAAACTATAATATGGCTACTTTGTAACTGCTTATTGTACAGGTCAGAAAAATTGGTTAGAACTTAGCATTAATAATCTGGAAAATACTTCAGTAACTGTCTAGAGCTATTTTAGGAATCTCACTGTTTTCTGGTTTCTGTAATTAACTTCAAGGTCCAATTGCAGTTACTATTGTTAATATCTACATGAAATTGACATGAGCATTATATGTCATTATTTATTACATTGGAGTGTTCTTAAATGATCCTGTCAGATTCCAGGATAATAAAACAAACCTCAGATTTAAAAAATTTGACTATGCTCAGTTAAACTAGTGTATAAACTCACAACATGAAAAATTGTTACACGGCTACAGGATATTCTGATGAAACTGAAAACTCAAGCACAAGAGTTGCATATAACTTATTCTTAACAAAGATAATATTACACTGATAGCATTCCTGGTCTTTGTAGAATATCAAAATGTCTAAATTGAAATAACATTATTCTTCCATTTTCCAGTAAATGTTGAACTTCACATTGCTCAAGTGTAGAGATATTACTTAAGCAATTTTAAAAAGTTCTCATGAAATAATCTCTAAATAAGACAGATAAAATATATAAATCTTGATCAGAGTGGTCAGTCCCACCAAATACTGTAAACTTGTAAAATACTTCTTACATTCTAAATTCATCCTTTTTCTATGCCTGTACATATATATTATGTTTTCAGAATAACCTTGTAAAACAAAGAACAGGATGAAATTTTTTGATTAAACATTATTTATAATGATCTATATTAGAATATAATAAATTTATTGAAAAAGACAACTCATGTAGACATTTAATTAGTAGTTATATATTATTCCCAAAGAACTAATTGCTCCTATCAGAGTTTTGAGAAAGAATACATTCTAGCTTTCTGTAAATTTTTCTAGGAAACAGGAAAAGGAAAAATTAAACCCAATTCACTTTATGAAGCAAATAAGCTCATTTAAGTTATCATTTATACTACAAATAAGACTATTAATAAGGGGAATTAGAACCCCATCTTAGAGGTTAACACTTTTGAAAAGTCCTCAATAATACATTTAAAAAATACATCCAATAACACATTATTAAATACAATTTAATTTGAATATGTTAAGAATTTCTGTAGCTGGTCCCACAGGCATATAAATAGGCCAAGGAAACTATAATATGGCTACTTTGTAACTGCTTATTGTACAGGTCAGAAAAATTGGCTTGTTTTGGCTTGCTGTTTGCCCTTTATTAAAACTTGCTGGGCTCCTGCCCTCCATTCTATAACAGTGACACAAACCCAATGCGTTCTTAGGATTTTGAGCCCTCTTAGCATCACCATGTGGAGCTTGAGAGCAAGGGGACATACACGTTGATGCTTATACAGGCTGCTCTGCTTTGAGAAAGCTCTTTGCCATTGACTCAAGAGTATCTTGTCTTCTGCCATCGTCTCTGAATGATATTTGCAACAAGCAAAAAGGGTAAAACTTGGAGATTCTTAAAAATCTCCACAATTATATAAATTCAAATTATATAATAAGCATATATAAATATGTATGTGCATATATACACAGAATCATTACAGTATTTATTGAAAACATTAATATTTAAGAGCTGTTTACAATTTAATCTTTTAGCAAGAAACTGTCTCAATAAATATTATCTACATCCATACACTGTGTGCCATTTGTAACTATACACCATTTAAAGCACTACAATAAAAATCAGAAACATATGAAATATGCCTGTTATGAGTATTTCTAATTAGCATTACAGAAAATAAGAAAATAATAATAATGGAATGTGTAAAGACAGAAGAAACCAACAGTCTTATTTAAGATGATATGATTGTTGAAATATATATCTAAGACAACTAACAGGAAAAGAGTGCAGTTACACTATAGCTGTGAGATTAATATATTGAATATCCAAGCAAAAACAGAAAATGTATTTAAAAATGAAAGTCTTCAACATTAGCAACAATAGTGGTTACATTATAAAAACATCTAACACAGTATATGGAAAATTATTATTGGGAAAACTAGAAGTGTTGAAATAATGAACTTTTAACTGAATGGAAATTTATATTATGGTCTTAGATAAATAGAGGTAATAATGAAGGATAAATTAATCTAAAATTAATACTCTAAGTAAATACTTGCCCAAAATTCAGTTTTTTCAATGGATTTTTTCATAGGATTGTAGGAAAATAGAAGAGCAAGAGCCAAAAAAAAAACCTTCAAGCAATCTTGAAGAAGAATGAAAATTTGGAGGCTTTCTTATGAAATATTGACATTGATTATGGAAATTAATCATTTCAGTACTGGGTTGAAAGACTTTTCACCAGTAGAGAAATGAATATGAATGAACATGAACAAACCCCTATATAAGATGCTGATGTACTATGGAGATGATTCTTTAAAGCAATTGGCCAATAATGGATCATTCAATAATTTTTTTCAAGCATACGTGGATACACATAAAAATAAAAGTAGAAATTTAACTCATGTTACTTACAAAGAAATCCTAATTTTATAAATTATCTCAATTCTAGGATTTTCAGGCCAAAATAAGACAAACAAAACTGCAAATTATTTAGAAGAAAAAACAAGACTACGTGTTACAAGAATTTCTTGGAGCCCACAAAATCATTAAATAACTTTGAAGAACTTCAAGTTTTCCATTTAAGACGCTTAGATATCACCCCTCGCTACAAACAGCTAGCAGGAAATTGAAAAAAAAGAAAAAAAACCAAAAACATCTTGGATTCTTATGGAAAAACACAGGGCAAATTGCTACCCAAAGATTGGAGTCAGACAAATATAGGGAAGTCGTGGCTTACCTGAGCAGAGACTTGCCTCAGAAGCCTTGGCAGGAACCAGCGTCTAGGGAGAAAATCCTGAACTGTAACTGAAGAATCACTGGAGACACAGGGTGAACACCAAGAGTTAAAAAATCCTAGAAGATCCAGACATATGGGCCACCTACAATATTGTGAAATTTACCCCCAAAAGTTCTACAGTAAAGACTGGAGAAAAATCCTCTCTGGCTTCCAGCAGTGGAAATGGGAAAGGAACCATTTTGAAATAAACCAGAGCACTCCGTTCTTTTTAATAAGGTCTGCCCTCAGGATAAACTAGTTAACCAGAGCCTAATTGACCCCGGGAAAGGAAAAACAGCCAACTCCCGCAAGCTCTAGCCAACTTGTCTTATTTAAAGGGAGAGAAAAAGGACAAAAAAAAAAAAAAAAAAAAAAAAAAACCAGAAACAAAACAGGAGCACTTGTAAAGTACATAGTTCAGACACACAGGCTCACCTAAAGACTGAGACTTAATCATAGAACTGCCTAATGCGTCTCTTACCCACATTTCACTGGAACATTTCTTGTTTTTAATTGATCTAACAGATAACAGACTTGTTCAAAATAAACTAACAATGTATTCAATGATAAATACACACACCTGTGTATGATTCTATAAAAGTGAAGTGAGGGGCCCAGAAGGAAGCAATTACCATTATTTTGCTGTAATAAGGCACTCATTCTTACCTGTGAAGTATTATTGGAAAGTGTACAGGAATTAATTGTAAATGCATACTGCACACTCTAAGGCAACTACTTAAGTATTTAAAAGAAAAGTATAACTGATACAATTAAGGAAGAAGAGAAAATGAAATCATACACAATGCTCCAGTGGGACTTCCCTGGTGGTCCAGTGGCTAGGACTCTGAGCTCCCAATGCAGGGGGTTGGGTTTGACCCTTGGTCAGGGAACTAGATCCCACATGCCTTAACAAAGATGCCTTGTGCTTAGAGACACAGTCAAATAAATAAGTACATAATTTTAAATGCTCAAGTAAAAATCATCAGAGGTAGATAATGATTCAGAAAATTGTCAATCATCAGAATGACAAAAATAGAAGTTAAGAACAAGACCAACAAACAGCAGCAAGTTTATCAGATATTAATACAAGTATATCAGTAACAGTTTTAAACATATCTGGTCTAAATACCCCAATTATAGTGTTCATCAAAATATATTGCCCAATTTTTGCCTACAAGAAGCCTATCTTAAATATAAAAATACACAAAGATAAAAATTGAAGGTATAGAGAAAAATGTTTCATTCCCAATGGATCAGTAGGTAAAGAATCTGCCTGCAATTCAGGAGAACAGGAGATACAGATTCAGTCCCTGGGTTGGGATGATCCCCTGGAGGAGGAAAATGGTAACCCACTCTAGTATTCTTACCTCGAAAATCCCATGGACAGAGGAGCCTGGAAGGCAACAGTCCGTGGATCGTAAAGGATCAGATACGACTGAATGACTGACACTAATCAAAAGAAAGCATGAAAAAAAAAAAAAAGAAAGAAAGCATGAGTAGCTATATTAATTTCAGGCAGAGCAGAATTCAAAACAGGAAAGTTATCAGAGATAACAAAGTGCGTTACGTCATGATACAGGAAGTAATTCTCCAAGGAGACATAAAATTCTTAATATGTATATGCCTAACAACAGAGCATCAGACCATGTGAGGCAAAAACGGATGGAATTGCAGAAAGAAACTGCAGAGAGAGACAGATGAACGTGCTCTCATAGTTGGAGACTTCAACACCCCTCTATCAGAAATGGACCGATCCAGCAGGCAGAAAATCAATAAGGACACAGTTAAACTCATTAAACAACCAGATATAAGTTACATCTAGAGACTGTTATCCAACAGCTTCAAAAAATGTTTTTGTCAAGTTCACATGTAGTACTCACCAAAGTGGACCACATTCTGAGCCCCAAAACTCACCTTAATACATTTAAAATAATAGAAATTATATTTTGTCTGCTCTCAGATCTCAGTGGAATTAAATCAAAAACAGAAAGATAAATGCAAAATCTCAAGGAACATGGAGACAAAAAAAAAACTTAATTGTTCAATTCCTGCACCCATGTATAGCGGTTTCAGAACTGCTAACAGTTACTCATACAGTAATCAAATTAATCCTTTAAAGTTTAATTCTTATGTACAGTTTCTTTTGCATTTAGTTGTTAAAACTTTACTTACTTTCAAACTTACTTAGATAAGTACATTTCATTACCCTTCACTCCCTCTCAGAATGTTTAACAACAGGAATTATTTTGTTGAGTTAGCATAGGACGATGCCTTAATTTTTTTTGTTTTAATTATTTCTGTCCAGCTTAGGTGAGACTTTGTAATGGAAACAAGAATATATTCAAAATGCTAACAGTACTGGATTTCTATACATGTTACTTTTAACCTAAACTTGGACAGACAGATTTCTTAAAATCACAACGGTTTAAGGAAAAAGGATGTCAGTCCCTGGGTTGGGATGATCCCCGGAGGAGGAAAATGGTAACCCACTCTAGTATTCTTACCTCGAAAATCCCATGGACAGAGGAGCCTGGAAGGCAACAGTCCGTGGATCGTAAAGGATCAGATACGACTGAATGACTGACACTAATCAAAAGAAAGCATGAAAAAAAAAGAAAGAAAGCATGAGTAGCTATATTAATTTCAGGCAGAGCAGAATTCAAAACAGGAAAGTTATCAGAGATAACAAAGTGCGTTACGTCATGATACAGGAAGTAATTCTCCAAGGAGACATAAAATTCTTAATATGTATATGCCTAACAACAGAGCATCAGACCATGTGAGGCAAAAACGGATGGAATTGCAGAAAGAAACTGCAGAGAGAGACAGATGAACGTGCTCTCATAGTTGGAGACTTCAACACCCCTCTATCAGAAATGGACCGATCCAGCAGGCAGAAAATCAATAAGGACACAGTTAAACTCATTAAACAACCAGATATAAGTTACATCTAGAGACTGTTATCCAACAGCTTCAAAAAATGTTTTTGTCAAGTTCACATGTAGTACTCACCAAAGTGGACCACATTCTGAGCCCCAAAACTCACCTTAATACATTTAAAATAATAGAAATTATATTTTGTCTGCTCTCAGATCTCAGTGGAATTAAATCAAAAACAGAAAGATAAATGCAAAATCTCAAGGAACATGGAGACAAAAAAAAAACTTAATTGTTCAATTCCTGCACCCATGTATAGCGGTTTCAGAACTGCTAACAGTTACTCATACAGTAATCAAATTAATCCTTTAAAGTTTAATTCTTATGTACAGTTTCTTTTGCATTTAGTTGTTAAAACTTTACTTACTTTCAAACTTACTTAGATAAGTACATTTCATTACCCTTCACTCCCTCTCAGAATGTTTAACAACAGGAATTATTTTGTTGAGTTAGCATAGGACGATGCCTTAATTTTTTTTGTTTTAATTATTTCTGTCCAGCTTAGGTGAGACTTTGTAATGGAAACAAGAATATATTCAAAATGCTAACAGTACTGGATTTCTATACATGTTACTTTTAACTAGGAACCATAAACTTGGACAGACAGATTTCTTAAAATCACAACTGGAGTTATAAGGCCTTTTTAAATAAAAAGACAAGTACTTAGACATATCACATAGACTTCTCCATACTGATTAATATCAAAAATACTTTTCCACAATAAATTTGAAAACATTGAACACTTTCTAAGCAATTTATACCAAAGTCAAATAACTTTGACTTTTTCATTGAAACCACCTGAAGACATACAGTGAATGAAGCAATAATTCTCTGATCAATGTAATTATAAAGGTGGAGCCTACTGGCATTTATTTACTCAAAAATATAGCAAAAGACTCATGACGAAAAAAGAAATACTCTATTTCTAGTTTATGTTGGAGAAAGATTGATACACTAACCTATAATTCCATCTTGATTATCAAGTTTTATTTGTAGCTAACATAATAATTACACAAATTTCATATAAAGAGAATTAGTAAGCAATTTCACTTCATGCTAATTGTTAAAAGAGAACATTTTGGTGGATGAAGTGATGAAGTCTATCCATAACTGACATTATTTAATTATGAATCAGCTTCTAAAATGTGTCAAACATTTGTGTATAAAATACTCCTGATTTTGTAGGCTTAGAAAATGAATGTGTACAAAGTTTTTTTAATGTCTAGATTTAGGCACTAATTAAAGTGCAAAATATCATTGTTGAAAGATATACAGAGAATATTTAGAAAGTTTGATTTACTTCCTTAAAAAACACTGGTATACCATGTTCCCAGTTATTACTTAATCCCATCTCTATTTACCAAGTATAATTTTGAAAGATTGGAGACTGTAGCCTCCTATTAATTTGACTACAGGTCACTATAGACATAGACCTTCAATTTATAATCTTACATGATGAAATAATAGGCATTACCTGGAGCACATGCCACAAAGAAGTAATGAAAATATGGCATCATTGACATGGTGAGGCCATGCTTAAGCAGATCTCATTAATATAGAACAACAAAACAAACAATATTAAATTATACAGCATATATATTATTCCATATAAACTTAGATACTCAGTTATTAAGGGGGCTAACAAAAAGAATTGACTTGGTGGCAGCAATGCCCTAGTGTTCTAAGCCAAGTGAATGGTGGATATGCAATAATTTAATAAATGTACACAGTATGAAAAAGGAATCTTAAATACTGGTAGAAAATTGTACAGACACATGATTATGAAGCATACCTATTTGCTCTCTCTTTAAATGGTTACTGTGTGGTAGCTATGAAAGATATGATCATTAAAACAGTAATTAGAAGCTGCTTGCATAGGCATATCATCTGTTTAAGACAGGAAGAGTATCACATGCTGTGCAGAGCAGTGCATAGGTATAATTTGTTTAGCCTTTCCCTCAAACAGCCCACTGGCACCTACCACATGCAGGTTTTAGTTTAGATGCACTAATTGTCTGATCCATTACATTGAAATTCATGGTCTTATTTGAAGAGATGATGAGAAATCATTATTTAAAGGCTATCAAAGTGATGGTAATTGTGTAAAATAATCATTAGAGTCCATGTTTTGACAAGCATATCCTTTTCATCATTATTAACATTTATTTACTTCCTTGGGTTTATTTTTCTTTGTCAGTAGATATGTTAATTTTATTCAAGGAGGAAACTAAATCCTTTGTCCGAGGTTTTTCCAAAATTTAAATTCAGTACTATTGAAGTGTCTCTGTAGCTTTACTGTGATAAATTTGCAGAATGTGAGCAGAATATTAAAATAGGCCTTTTAATGTCTGTGACTCTTAATTTTAAATTGGGATCGGTTGTCCTATTTTTAAAAAATTGATGATATGATTTTATTCTACAGAGGCAATGGTTTAAGAGGCAAAATAGTTTCTAATACAAAATATTATAAGCAGTAACAATAAGATATATAAGGAAAGTAACGAAGTTATCAATATCAAGAACCCAGAAAAAATTGTGTGTCCACTGCAGAAAAAAAAATTGTCATCAGGATAATATATTTATTAAGAAACTAACATTTATTTTAAAAGTTAATAAGAAACTCAACCTTGTAGGAAACCTTATAGGAAAGTCCCCCAAGGTCTGTGCTTGCTCAGCTTCAATACCAAAGAAATAGCCTTGAGTCAGTAACAGAGATATCAGTGATTGAGGGAGCTTATAGAAGTCTGAAGCAAGGTCCTGGAGCAACATCCAACCTTGTAGGGTTACTTCTAGCAGAACTAGTTGACAGTCTTCACTCCCAAGCTGAAAAGGAGATTGTCAGTTATAGGGAAACTTGACACTAGGTAATCTTATTAGTTACCAGAGAAACCAGCAGAAGGGCATGCTCTTTACCACCTCTTTTGATAAGTTATCATTAGCTGGGACTAGGGGCAAGTAGATAGGAATATCAGTCAAGTGAGTAGGATGTAGGTGAAGCAGGTTCTGGTCTGTCAGGAGATGTACAGAGAGCAATAGAACAGACATCCTGAGTGGTTTGTTGTGTTGTTCAGTCACTAAAGTGAAAGTTGCTCAGTCAGGTACAACTGTTTATGACCCATGGATGAATCCTGGAGTGGGTAACCTTTCTCTTCTCCAGGGGATCTTCCCAACTGTGGGATCAAACCCAGGTCTCCCTCATGGCAGGCAGGTTCTTTACCATATGAGCCACTAGGGAAGCCCAAGAACACTGGAGTGGGTAGCCTATCCCTTCTCTAGGGGATTTTCCTAACCCAGGAATTGAACTGGGGTCTCCTAAAGTGCAGGCAGATTCTTTACCAGTTGAGCTACAAGGGAAGCCCACTGTTCAGTCACTAAGTCATGTCCAATTCTTTGTGATCCCAAGGACTGCAGGTTTCTTTGTCTTCACTATTTCCCAGAGTTTGCTTGAATTCATGTCCATTGAGTCAGTGATGCTATCTAATCATCTCATTCTCAGCCACATGCGACTCCTGTGGACTGACCATAAACCTACTGTGTCAGACAAGTCTCTAAATAAACCAGTTGAAAAGCCTACATGTTACCAAAATTGTATATAATTAAAAATAAGTACCATAGATGTGCGAAAGCTTTGTAGTGTCCACTGCAGAAAAAAATTGTCATCAGGAATATATTTATTAAGAAACTAACATTTATTTTAAAAGTTAATAAGAAACTCAACCTTGTAGGAAACCTTATAGGAAAGTCCCCCAAGGTCTGTGCTTGCTCAGCTTCAATACCAAAGAAATAGCCTTGAGTCAGTAACAGAGATATCAGTGATTGAGGGAGCTTATAGAAGTCTGAAGCAAGGTCCTGGAGCAACATCCAACCTTGTAGGGTTACTTCTAGCAGAACTAGTTGACAGTCTTCACTCCCAAGCTGAAAAGGAGATTGTCAGTTATAGGGAAACTTGACACTAGGTAATCTTATTAGTTACCAGAGAAACCAGCAGAAGGGCATGCTCTTTACCACCTCTTTTGATAAGTTATCATTAGCTGGGACTAGGGGCAAGTAGATAGGAATATCAGTCAAGTGAGTAGGATGTAGGTGAAGCAGGTTCTGGTCTGTCAGGAGATGTACAGAGAGCAATAGAACAGACATCCTGAGTGGTTTGTTGTGTTGTTCAGTCACTAAAGTGAAAGTTGCTCAGTCAGGTACAACTGTTTATGACCCATGGATGAATCCTGGAGTGGGTAACCTTTCTCTTCTCCAGGGGATCTTCCCAACTGTGGGATCAAACCCAGGTCTCCCTCATGGCAGGCAGGTTCTTTACCATATGAGCCACTAGGGAAGCCCAAGAACACTGGAGTGGGTAGCCTATCCCTTCTCTAGGGGATTTTCCTAACCCAGGAATTGAACTGGGGTCTCCTAAAGTGCAGGCAGATTCTTTACCAGTTGAGCTACAAGGGAAGCCCACTGTTCAGTCACTAAGTCATGTCCAATTCTTTGTGATCCCAAGGACTGCAGGTTTCTTTGTCTTCACTATTTCCCAGAGTTTGCTTGAATTCATGTCCATTGAGTCAGTGATGCTATCTAATCATCTCATTCTCAGCCACATGCGACTCCTGTGGACTGACCATAAACCTACTGTGTCAGACAAGTCTCTAAATAAACCAGTTGAAAAGCCTACATGTTACCAAAATTGTATATAATTAAAAATAAGTACCATAGATGTGCGAAAGCATATTATTAACAGCTAGAATTCTTAAATGAAAAGTATGGGAGATAAAAAAATAACAATCTAAAGCCTAGTGTGATCAATTTCACATTTTTGTTCAACATTTAATATGCACTAGAGTAGAAGCATGGAGGTTTGATAAAGAGGAAAGTGATAAAAGGATTTAGATTGACTTTTGTAAGGAGATATGATAAAAATTTTCAGGTGACTTGAAGTGAAGTAAATGAAAACTCAACATTTCATCCTCCAAAAGACTGAACCATGGCATGGAGTCTGTGTTTCCATAAATGTTCCCATTCACACACTGGAGATGATATAAATAGTATATACAGAGATACCCACTTACTGTGCATCCTATGGAAATTTCAAGCCAAATTTCTTTCAGGTTAAGGAATTGATTGTAATTCTTTGATATTTAGTTAATTCTGAAGAAATTCGGTTATTGGAAAAAATTCAAGGAGTCTGTAGTCAGAGGACAAAGGTACAACATCACTTACTTATAAACATAGAAGTAAGATCCATAATATTTTCAGAATCAATTTCTTATTAGCAGAATGGGGCAGTAAGAGTAATTCTCTCAATGGTGGTGAGGCCCAAATGAAAACTTAATGTGTAAAACTGTTTGATAAACTTTGATACCAATATTGATATTTCCTTTGTTATACTTAATAACACAAACTTGAAATTTTGGGGTCAGAATACACCAAAAGTGATCTCCATTTTAAAGAGAACAAGAAAAAGCTACCCAGAGTTCTAGAGATAAATTTCACTTCCGTGCAATGGTGAGAAAGTGTGTTGGTCACTGAGTCAAGGTGGACTCTTTGAGACCCCATGGATTGTGGCCTGCCAGGCTCCTCTATCCATTGAATTCTCTAGGTGAGAATACTGGAGTGGGTAGCCATTCCCTTCTTCAAGAAATCTTCTTGACTCAGGACTTGAACCAGGTCTCCTGTACTGCAGGCAGATTCTTTATGGTCTGAACCACCAGGTTTACCCTAAAAACAACTTGGATCCTCTGTCCATGGGATTTCCCAGAAAGAATACTGGAGTGGGCTGCCATTTCCTGGTGGGGGATAGCCTTACATCTGGTCATGCCATCATTAAAGAGGAAATGATTAGGGATTTCTTTATTCCAGTTCTCAAAATATTCCTAAAGATAAGTACATATTCACCAAAAATATAAAGCTCCCAAGTGCACAACAAAAATGAGTACTGTCAATATAGTAGCAATTTTAATATAGGGTTTTAGGTTCTACGCTTTCTACATTACTCCCTCCACTACCACCCTCATTCCCAAGGCAGGAGTCCACAGTCAGACAGTGGAATGTTTCCTATGTACTGTCTCTCTCCATTAATATTTCCCTGTGTCCAGCTAAATCAATGTCCCTGTATGTTACCTATATAAAAAGGTATACTTTCTTTTATAAATAGCAATTGTGTCTTGAAATAATTTAAATTACTTTATCTTATTATGGCCACATTTGCTCAGACCTTATGTTTCTCACTATTAGAAAAATCAGTTACACCCCTCCAGCACCACAAAGTTTGGAATTTGTCTTTTTCTCTTAAGCAAAAATCAATAATAATAATAAAAAAGGTGTCTTGATAATCCGCCAGTAGAGTCTTCAGCTAGCAAGTAATAACTTAATTTCTGTATAGCTCAGGGGAGTTGCAAAGGGAGTGTGAGAAGTTCATTATTATCCAGCAGTAAAAAAGGGAACAAGCGAAGAAGAAAGCAACATCTTTCCTACTGGGATTTCTCTTGTACTACATGATTTGGATGAAGGCGCCACATCAAACACAGTGGGTGCCCTTTTTCAAATATTAATGTGAAGCTTGTTTTAAGTTCTCTCTTGACTTTGTGCCACCTTGTATCAAAGGAACTTAAAAGTAGGACTTGGGGGTGAGGGAGAACTTTTCCAACTGTTTTTTAACACTTAGTGGAATTCTTTCTGCATTTGATCAGTGTGCTTCAAATTCGTAATAATTTGACATACATGTACATTTTTCTAGGATGCCGATCTTCATGGTGATAAGACTTTTATGTTTTGTTTCTGTGTTGATTGTTGAAATATTCCTAAAGATAAGTACATATTCACCAAAAATATAAAGCTCCCAAGTGCACAACAAAAATGAGTACTGTCAATATAGTAGCAATTTTAATATAGGGTTTTAGGTTCTACGCTTTCTACATTACTCCCTCCACTACCACCCTCATTCCCAAGGCAGGAGTCCACAGTCAGACAGTGGAATGTTTCCTATGTACTGTCTCTCTCCATTAATATTTCCCTGTGTCCAGCTAAATCAATGTCCCTGTATGTTACCTATATAAAAAGGTATACTTTCTTTTATAAATAGCAATTGTGTCTTGAAATAATTTAAATTACTTTATCTTATTATGGCCACATTTGCTCAGACCTTATGTTTCTCACTATTAGAAAAATCAGTTACACCCCTCCAGCACCACAAAGTTTGGAATTTGTCTTTTTCTCTTAAGCAAAAATCAATAATAATAATAAAAAAGGTGTCTTGATAATCCGCCAGTAGAGTCTTCAGCTAGCAAGTAATAACTTAATTTCTGTATAGCTCAGGGGAGTTGCAAAGGGAGTGTGAGAAGTTCATTATTATCCAGCAGTAAAAAAGGGAACAAGCGAAGAAGAAAGCAACATCTTTCCTACTGGGATTTCTCTTGGACTACATGATTTGCATGAAGGGCGCCACATCAAACACAGTGGGTGCCCTTTTTCAAATATTAATGTGAAGCTTGTTTTAAGTTCTCTCTTGACTTTGTGCCACCTTGTATCAAAGGAACTTAAAAGTAGGACTTGGGGGTGAGGGAGAACTTTTCCAACTGTTTTTTAACACTTAGTGGAATTCTTTCTGCATTTGATCAGTGTGCTTCAAATTCGTAATAATTTGACATACATGTACATTTTTCTAGGATGCCGATCTTCATGGTGATAAGACTTTTTATGTTTTGTTTCTGTGTTGATTGTTGAAATATTCTAAACTGAAAGGATTTAAGAGATTGATAAGTAAATGACACAAAGAAGCAATAAATGCAGGCACTGATAGCTACTTGAATTTATTGTGGAGGTAGGATTGCTAGGCACTGTTATTTTAAATGAAAATTCTCAGCTATCTGAGTAGAGGCTTTTAATCTCCTTCCTTCTGGCATGATTAAAACAAATCAAATTTGGGAATGATCATGGAGATGAGCCTGGGTGCACATGTGCATAAAATAGGGTATGGGTCATGGAATGAGATTGTTAAATTGATCCACTGTGAGTAAATCTAAATTTGTCTCTGTCTATGCAGGTCAAATAGCAATTTGATGTTGCTATTGCTTGATAAATAATTTAGTGCAGGAGCAGGATAGTTCACATTTAGACACGGTTTTGGTTAATAATTTCAAGAATTAAAATTTGAAATATTTATAGCTTTATTTCAATGTATGCATATTTCTTAAAATATAAGATTGATATGAAATTTAACTTCAGAAAATACCATTTAAATTTTTAAATTGAAATAAGGGACTTACTAGTTAAGAAAGACCATTATTTTATAAAATAACTTTACTGATGATTATCGATCAGTTTATCAGTTACATGTTCTAAGTTGCTCTCCAGCATGTTATCTGTCCTCTTTTGCTCTGCTTTCTTCCTTCAACTTCCTCCAACATTAGATTAGCTGAAACAAACCATCAGTATATTTGTCTGTACTATAAAAAGACATATTTCTTAAATATGAACCATGTTGCTAGGACAAATAAAAATGGTAAATAAAACTGGTTTCAGTTTTCATTCATAATAATAAACATAGGGTACACACAGAAGACCAGATGGTTGGATGGCGCCACTGAATCAATGTACGTGGGTTTGAGTAAGCTCTGGGAGATGGGGAGGTACAGGGAAACCTGGTGTGCTGCAATCTATGGGGGTGCAAAGAGTCGAACACAACTGAGCAGCTGAACCGACTGACACATTCTGAGGGAGACCTCTAGCAATAAAGAACTTTACTTCATTCATTACTCTAGAGGACTTTGTAGAAAATATTTTATTTTGTGAACTGAATGTTTGTGCCCCCTCCTGCAATTCATATATTGAAACTTACCCTCAACCCCATGTGATGACTAGAATCAGATGAGATCATGGCTGTGGAACCTTGTGAATGGAATCAGTGCCCTAGTAAGTCACAAAAGAACTTGCTTTGTCCCTCTGCTCTTTGCCGTGTAAGGTTACAATGAAAAGCCATCATTACACAGACAGCAGGATGGTCCTTATCACAAGTCAACCATGCAAACACCTTGATCTTGGACATCCACCTTCCACAACTCTGAGAAATTACGGTTGTTTGTAGCCACTCAGCCTTTAGGATTTCTGTTGTGTGCTGTGTGCTCAGACACTCAGTTTTGTCTGACTCTTTGCGACTCCATGAACTATAGCCTGCCAGACTCCTCTGACCATGGGATTCTCCAGGCAAGAATACTGGTGTGGGGTGCCCTTGCCTCTTCCAGGGATTTTTCTCGACTTGTGTCTCTTGCATTTCCTGCTTTGGCAGGCAGATTCTTTACCCCTAGCACTACCCAGGTAGTTAGTACTTGTTGCAAAAGCCCAAATAGACCAAATTGTCTTATATGAAGAGGATGCTTTAAAAACAAAACTGTGTGCTGTGGACTGAATTATTTTCTCTAAAATCCAATGGTGAAGATCTAAATCCCACAGGTGTCATTTTGTATATCAGGGTATGGGGAGGTAACTCAACTTAGATGAGGGTGGGGAGTTCACAATTGGATTAGTGCCTTAGAAGAAGAAACACCAAAGTGTTTTCCTCTCCTTCCAACCTGGTCTACCACAATCTGTCCTCTTTTGCTCTGCTTTCTTCCTTCAACTTCCTCCAACATTAGATTAGCTGAAACAAACCATCAGTATATTTGTCTGTACTATAAAAAGACATATTTCTTAAATATGAACCATGTTGCTAGGACAAATAAAAATGGTAAATAAAACTGGTTTCAGTTTTCATTCATAATAATAAACATAGGGTACACACAGAAGACCAGATGGTTGGATGGCGCCACTGAATCAATGTACGTGGGTTTGAGTAAGCTCTGGGAGATGGGGAGGTACAGGAAACCTGGTGTGCTGCAATCTATGGGGGTGCAAAGATTCGAACACAACTGAGCAGCTGAACCGACTGACACATTCTGAGGGAGACCTCTAGCAATAAAGAACTTTACTTCATTCATTACTCTAGAGGACTTTGTAGAAAATATTTTATTTTGTGAACTGAATGTTTGTGCCCCCTCCTGCAATTCATATATTGAAACTTACCCTCAACCCCATGTGATGACTAGAATCAGATGAGATCATGGCTGTGGAACCTTGTGAATGGAATCAGTGCCCTAGTAAGTCACAAAAGAACTTGCTTTGTCCCTCTGCTCTTTGCCGTGTAAGGTTACAATGAAAAGCCATCATTACACAGACAGCAGGATGGTCCTTATCACAAGTCAACCATGCAAACACCTTGATCTTGGACATCCACCTTCCACAACTCTGAGAAATTACGGTTGTTTGTAGCCACTCAGCCTTTAGGATTTCTGTTGTGTGCTGTGTGCTCAGACACTCAGTTTTGTCTGACTCTTTGCGACTCCATGAACTATAGCCTGCCAGACTCCTCTGACCATGGGATTCTCCAGGCAAGAATACTGGTGTGGGGTGCCCTTGCCTCTTCCAGGGATTTTTCTCGACTTGTGTCTCTTGCATTTCCTGCTTTGGCAGGCAGATTCTTTACCCCTAGCACTACCCAGGTAGTTAGTACTTGTTGCAAAAGCCCAAATAGACCAAATTGTCTTATATGAAGAGGATGCTTTAAAAACAAAACTGTGTGCTGTGGACTGAATTATTTTTCTCTAAAATCCAATGGTGAAGATCTAAATCCCACAGGTGTCATTTTGTATATCAGGGTATGGGGAGGTAACTCAACTTAGATGAGGGTGGGGAGTTCACAATTGGATTAGTGCCTTAGAAGAAGAAACACCAAAGTGTTTTCCTCTCTTCAACCTGTATGCACACACAGAGAAGGTGGCCTTCTAGAAGCCAGAAATATAGTTCTGACCAGAAAGCCAACTATGCTGGCACTTCAAACTCAGACTTCAAGCCTCTAGATCTATAAGAAAAACATTTCTGTTGTTTAATAATATTTGGTCATGGCAGCTCAAGCTTATTTATATACTGTTTGACAACATGTGTACCCACAAATGATAAAACTATATTGCTTAGTAAATGGTATTAGGTGTTTTAGACATTTAATATTTGAGATGAGTTATACAAATAAATTATGACTTTAAAAATATTAGGCTCTCATGAGCCGTAATAACAGTAGTGATTCAATGAAGTGCCATATTGCTTTCTTTATAATTTACTTCCCTGTGTTTATATATCCTCTAATACATAATGCCTTATACTAGTAGTGCTATAAACCAATATACACTCTTTGAAAATAATGTACCTATTTCTCAGTCTCCATATTTAATATATTGATTTTTACTAGACAATGTCACTGCAATAGGTAATATGTGTAGTATGATAAGCAATACAATACAATGTAATGTGTATTATCAAGCAAAGTTAGAAAGGTAACAATATGCAAAGATAGTAAGTGTAATTTAAAATCCATGAAGAGGGCTTCCCTGGTGGTCCAGTGGGTACAGAGTTTGCCTTGCAGTGCTAGGGTTACCAGTTCAATCCCTGGCCTGGAAAGATACCACGTGCAGTTGAATGGCTGGCCTCTTGTGTCCTATTACGAGCCAGTGCTCTGGAGCACATGCCTCCAGAGCCAGTGCTCTGCAACTAGAAAGGCCACTGCAATGGGAGGCAACACAGGCTGAAGAATAAATATGAATGAAAAATAAATAAATAAAAACATCAATAAAATGAGGCCAAAATTTTTTAAAAATTCCATGAACATACTCATACTGCCAAACTTAAAAATTTTAATTTTGTCAATCTTGTAACTAGCTAAGTGCTTCTCTGCTAATTCCCCAGCATTTTCCAACACCCACTGTGGAAAATACTATAGTAGATTTTGTTTTCATTATTTTGTTTTTAAAAACATTATTTTGTTTTTACCACAAAAGTTATTTAATCTAAAACATTACACTGTACTTTTCTGCAGCTTCATAAAAATGTTAAAATACTCACTCTAATAGGCAGAAAACATCCACATTCTAACCCTTGGAACATGTGAATACATTATGTTACATGGCAGATATGAATAATTTAAGGATTCTGAGATGGAGAGGCTATCCTGGGTTAGCCAGTGAATCCAATACAATCCAATACAATCACAAGGGTCTTCATAATGAAAGAGTCAGGTAGGTGAGGGAGATTCAGAGAAGATATGAGGATGGCACCAATAGTTGGAGTGATACAAAGCTAATTTGGAAAATGGAAGAAGACTGTGAGTCAGGGGATGTATCAGACTAAAAGCTAGAAAGCAGAAGACAAGCAGAAAGCAGAACCTTTTCAGAGGTTCTTCAAACCTCTGAAAGAAATCCAGGCCTGTGGAATGACTTTAGCCCAGTGAGATGCACTTATTCTTCTTATGGACTTAGGAACTCCAGAAATGTAGTAAAACTCATTTGTGTTGTTTCAAACAATGAGTGTTGTGGTAATTTACTACAACAGTCATAATAAACTAAAATAGAACTTGATGATGCCTGTATTTTTTTTAAACAATGTTATGCATCCAAGCTATATCCATGGCTTTAAATAATTTCAATGTATGAATATGCTATGATCTAATATGTCCTTTTCCTGTCAATGCATCTTTGTAAAATTTACAAAAACAAAAGTTTTGTTTTGTTTTACTATTGAAGAAAACACTGTTAAGAATATCAAGAATGCCTTGAGCCTGTTTGGAAATTCTTGCAGGCAAGTGCAGCCACTGGTATATCCTTGACCAAAGAAGAGTCTCCTTTATCAAGGAATGTTACCCTCTTCAACCAAGCATGTAGCTTTGGGAGAGACACACATAGAGCTGGCAGGGAGGAAGGGAACAACTTCTCAGTCAGTCAAGTAAGTTAAATAAACCTGGTAATCAATACAGTGATAGATGCCATGGGCAGATCTGCCTCACATCTGAGAATGGTTTATATTTGATGCCTGTAGCTAATTTTTAAAAAGTTAATCTACATTATATAGCTGGTATTAGAATTTCCAGTTAAGGTTAACAGATTTTTAGTTTCATAGTAAAACAGAAAATTGTTATTTTAACTGGTTGTATCAGTTTTTTCTCTCACCAGCTCAAATTGATCAGTAACTTCTCAGTTATATGCTATGAAGTTTGTAGTGTTTTAGAAGGTCAAAAGAAAGTGAATTGGAGAAAGAAAATAGTCAAAAGGCAATGGTAATTTTTTTTCAACATTTAGGAGTTTTCAGATAAGCGGAGCACAACAAACTACCAACCATAAAAAGAGAACATATATTAATCCAATTATTTTGTAGTTAAATGACAAAGTGCCAAAATTAACAAGAGATTCTGAAAGGCAGGTTCTCAGATAAATAAGATTTTCTAGAAAATAAATTTTAGACACATAGGAAGTATTTATAGCAACAATGAAAGTCCAAAATCAGTGGAATTACAAATTACAAGATTTTGGAGAAAGATAATCATCAACCTAGAATTAAAAACCCAACTAAATTACCACTCATGGTTTAAAAATCTCTATAGATGTGCATATGACTAATCTCGGATCATACATATCTGTAAACAACAAAACTCTGTAAAACTAAGAAGTAAAATAAAAATTAAAAAAAAAAAAAAACTCTATAGAAATATCTCCAGAAAATAAAAACTTGAGAGGGTTTAAAATCAATATGTATTTACTAAAGGAAATTCTAAAGATGTAAAATGGATAAAATAAAATTACTTCACAAAATGTAGACATACAAGAAGGAATGATGAACTCTTTGTAAAATTTACAAAAACAAAAGTTTTGTTTTGTTTTACTATTGAAGAAAACACTGTTAAGAATATCAAGAATGCCTTGAGCCTGTTTGGAAATTCTTGCAGGCAAGTGCAGCCACTGGTATATCCTTGACCAAAGAAGAGTCTCCTTTATCAAGGAATGTTACCCTCTTCAACCAAGCATGTAGCTTTGGGAGAGACACACATAGAGCTGGCAGGGAGGAAGGGAACAACTTCTCAGTCAGTCAAGTAAGTTAAATAAACCTGGTAATCAATACAGTGATAGATGCCATGGGCAGATCTGCCTCACATCTGAGAATGGTTTATATTTGATGCCTGTAGCTAATTTTTAAAAAGTTAATCTACATTATATAGCTGGTATTAGAATTTCCAGTTAAGGTTAACAGATTTTTAGTTTCATAGTAAAACAGAAAATTGTTATTTTAACTGGTTGTATCAGTTTTTTCTCTCACCAGCTCAAATTGATCAGTAACTTCTCAGTTATATGCTATGAAGTTTGTAGTGTTTTAGAAGGTCAAAAGAAAGTGAATTGGAGAAAGAAAATAGTCAAAAGGCAATGGTAATTTTTTTTCAACATTTAGGAGTTTTCAGATAAGCGGAGCACAACAAACTACCAACCATAAAAAGAGAACATATATTAATCCAATTATTTTGTAGTTAAATGACAAAGTGCCAAAATTAACAAGAGATTCTGAAAGGCAGGTTCTCAGATAAATAAGATTTTCTAGAAAATAAATTTTAGACACATAGGAAGTATTTATAGCAACAATGAAAGTCCAAAATCAGTGGAATTACAAATTACAAGATTTTGGAGAAAGATAATCATCAACCTAGAATTAAAAACCCAACTAAATTACCACTCATGGTTTAAAAATCTCTATAGATGTGCATATGACTAATCTCGGATCATACATATCTGTAAACAACAAAACTCTGTAAAACTAAGAAGTAAAATAAAAATTAAAAAAAAAAAAAAACTCTATAGAAATATCTCCAGAAAATAAAAACTTGAGAGGGTTTAAAATCAATATGTATTTACTAAAGGAAATTCTAAAGATGTAAAATGGATAAAATAAAATTACTTCACAAAATGTAGACATACAAGAAGGAATGATGAACAGTTATATTGATAAATAAGAATAGACATCTAAATTGACACAAGCTTATGAACCAATAATAATAAAGTTGGAATTTAAAAACAAGATAAGCTTATTGGATTGGTTTTATATGTGAGACAGGAAAAAATTTACTTGGAGCTAAATATTTCTAAGGCATATTTTTGGGACCCAATGAGATATACTCAATAGCTTTGACTTTATTTAATTAAACCTGAATTTAAAATTTTAAGTCACTAAATAATAGAGAAAATATTTTGCAAACCTACAGAGTGAAAGTGGTCTGAAATGTTCAAAGAAAAACTACCAGAATGCTTTCCCAAGTGGCTTCAGTAACATAGGAAGATTGCAATTTCTCCACATCCTAGCCAATATTTGTTATCATCTGTCTTTCTGACTGTAGTCATCCTAATGGGTATGAAGTAGTGTTTCACTGTGGCTTTGATTTGTATTTTCCTCATGGCTAATAATATTGAGCATTTTTTCATGTGCTATTACCATTTGCTAATTTTCTCTGAGAAATGCCTATTCTTTACTTATTTTTAAATTAGTCTGTCTTTTTATATTAAAGTAATAATCTATCATAATTATAGCAAAAGTCTTTATGTATTTAAGATACAAATCCCTTATCAGATACATGATTTTCCATTTATTCTCATTTTGGGGGAGAAATGACAATATATGTCAACACAAAAATTTTTACATGAATGTTTATAGTGGTATTATTAAGATCAGTTCAGGACTGAAAACAACTAACTAATGGATAAATTTGTTCTAATCATACAATGTTATGCAGTTCAACAATAAAAAGGAATAAAGTACTGATATATGGTGCACCATGGACAAAACTTTAAAACATGATGCAAAGGGTCTTCCCTGGTGGTCCAGTAGGTAAGGGCACCACCTTGCAGTGCAAGGGGCGCTGGTTCGATCCCTGGCCTGGGAAGATCCCACGTGCCGCGGAGCAGCTGGACCGATGTGTCCAATTACCGAGCCAGAGCTCTGGAGCGCATGCGCCCAGAGCCGGTGCTCTGCGACAACAGAGGCCACCGCGATGGGAGGCCCACACAGGCCAAAGAACAAAGATGGATGAAAATAGATAAATGAAAAACCAATAGAAGTAGCCCGCCTGCTCCCCTCCCTCCCCACCCCACCCCCCACCAATAATAAATAAATAAATAAATCTTAAAAAAAAAAAAACATGATGCAAAGATGGACAAATCACACACTATACGATGACATAATTGCATTTACATGAATCTTCAGAATGTCTAGAATTTATAAGACATTAAGTATATTAGTAGTTACAGATGGATGGAGTTGATGGTTGAGAGAGTAGGCAGTGATGGCTAAATGGTATGAGATTTCTATCTGTGGTAATAAAAATATTCTAAAATTGATCATCACAATAGTTGCATGGTTATTTGAATACACTGAAAACCTTTGAATTATACACTTTAAATGGTTGAGTTGTATCATATGTAAATTATGTCTCAATAGAGCTATTAGCAGAAACAAAAAATTAAGAAAATAGATGAGGATAAAATATTAGGATAAGAAAAATCCCAATGTTATTGTGAAAGGATAAGGTCATTAAAATAAATCATGCTTCACAACAAATATAAATTCTATATTATAAAAATATATTATTGAAATATTGGTTACATGTTTGCTATGGGGGGCACCCTTGGTAACTCATATAGTAAAGAAACTGACTACAATGGAGAAGATCCAGTTTCAATCCCTGGGTCAGAAAATTCCCTTAGAGAACAGAATGTCACCCTGCTCTAGGATTGTTATCTGGAGAATTCCATGGACAGCAGAGCCTGGTCGGCTATAGTCCATGAAGTTCAAAGATCTGGATATAACTGAGTCACTAACACTTCCATTTATTTTTGTTTACTGTAGAGCTTAGTCCAATTAACAAGATTACATGTTAACTAAAAGCATTGAAACTAAGTAAAAAAAAGGATACATAAGGGGAAAAAAAAGACTAATAAATTCATATGTAAATATTATGATTTATTTATGCATGCATGCATACTAAGTCTCTTTAGTTGTGTCTGACTCTGTGTGATCCTATGGAATGTAGCCTACCAGGCTCCTCTTTCCAGGGGAACCCCAAGCAAGAATACTGGAGTGGGTTGCCATGCCCTCCGCAGGGGATCTTCCCAACCCAGGGACTGAACCCACACCTCTTATGTATCCTACATTGGCAGGTGGGTTCTTTATCACTAGCACCACCTGGGAAGCCCGTATGTATTTATACACACACACAAATACATGTATACGGTAGTGCTATGAGCATACATAAAATCTTCTAATTGCATTAAGATTTTAAATAATAAGTTCAGCTGCCCAAGATGTATTTAAAAAAATGATGGTATGTTAAATCACAAGGGAAATCTAAACAAAGTTGAAATAGTTATTAGCATAAAAAATAGCTTTAAAAATTTGTTTTACAAGAGCATTACATTGGGGATAAAATTAAAAACAAAAAAGAACACCTTTACAAATAAAAATTTAGAAATGCAACTTGTGAAAATTTTATGTGCCAAAAAAACTATGGAAATAAGAAAAATCTTAAATATGATGCAGAAATAATTCATATATTATTTGTAGGATACAGTCAAATCAGTACTTATGGGGACATTTCAGTTAATACTTTAAATTCCTAATGTAAAAACATGCTGAAGAAACTAAACAGGAACTTATCATAAAATTGAGTTAGAGGAATGACTATTGAGAGCAATTTATAAGCAAAAATGATAGAATATTAAGGCATGTGAATAAAATGAGGCTTCGCAGATGGTGATAGTAGTAAAGAATCCCCCTGTTAATGCAGGAGACTTAAGAGACGTGGGTTTGATTCCTGGGTCTGGAAGATCCCCTGGAGGAAGAAATGGTACCATACTGCATTATTCTTGCCCAGAGGATCCCATGGATAGAGGAACATGGCAGACATAGTCTATGAGATTGCAAAGTTGGACAACACTGAGCATCAATCAGATCATGTGAATAAAATCGAATCTATCCACAAAAATTGCAAACTAAATAAAGGCAAACTTCCATCAAGATTAGTCATGGAGGATAAGGGAATCAGAGAAAACACAAATAAAAATACTGGAAAATAAGAAAAACAGATCTAGAATACTTTTTTATATCAGTAATGATAATATTTTTTTTAAATTGAAAATATCCTTAAACATTGTTACCAAGTCCAAGCTTGTAATATTCCCCGTGACATAGCAGTGAATGCAGAGAGACGGTGTCAGGGCAAGGAATAGCAATTTTATCTGGAAGCCAGAAGACCTAGAAGATGACAGATGATGTTTCTAAGTCGTGTCTGACTCTTTGTGACCCATGGACTACAGCTTGTCAGGCTCCTCTGTCCATGGGATTTCCCAGGCAAGAATACTGGAATGGGTTGTCACTTTCTTCTCCAGGGGATCTTCCAAATCCAGGGACTGCAACTGTGTCTCCTGCTTGGCAGGCAGATTGTTTACCACTGAGCCACCAGAGAAGTCGGAAGAAGAGAGACTAGTGTCCCAAAGAACCAAGTTAGAATTCAGGCTCATTTTACTTAAAAGGGGAAGGGGTTTGAATGGTTATTGCAAACTTCTTGTTGACCTCTAAACCCTTGGGGGTGGGAAGGTAGAGCAGGGGAAGTGGGAGTATCAGCACGGGTCTGGTAGGGATGTTCTAATGAGCTTTCAACAAGACAGGTGTTATTTTTTGTTCTACAACTTTTTATCCCTACATGAATGAGAAGTGTTGTCCCTTTAAAGGTCAAGTCTAGAGGGCAGCCTTGAGAAACGGTTATAATATGTATTTAAAACTATAAGCAATACTCTTCCACAAAGGTTCAGAGCCAGCACTAATAAGCACAGACAATAGAGCACAAGGTTTAGAGCTAAAAGAATAAATATGGTTTGTTCAGATGTGTTCTTCTCTATTATAATTATAACAGTTTTGTTCTTCTCTGTTATAATTTAAATAAATAAAAGTAGTTAATACATGAATAGATCAAAAAACAATTCTATCTGATAACAGAAATTCCAAGCTTTTCACATTTTCACAACATATTTAAAATACAGTAACTTGCAACCAATTTTATGAAACATAATATCTTGATACTAAAATCATACAAGGACATAAGATATTATATAATAAGTCAATCTTACAATTGTGAGTACAAATGTTGGAAACAAAAAATCAGCAAATGAAAAATAGAAATATATTAAAAACATATTAGTGACACACTATGACAAATTTAGATTTATCTTTGGAAAGCAGGAACAATTAAAGCTTACAATATTATCTAATGTAATTCAGCAGAAAGACAGACATGTCTTTATAGAAGAAAAATTATAGGATAACTGTAATACATTCAAAGCAACTCGATAAAATTCAGTGGCATTTCATGATTTTAAAGTCTCTTGCAAAATAAAAATACAAGATAATATTAAAAACATTGTCTTTCACATCAGGAATAAAAACAGAACACCCAATAACATTTCTTTAACTCATTATTTTCTAAAGTTCCCAACTATTGAAATAAGAACCCAAACTAAATTAATAAATTTATAAATACCAGAAAAAATGTTTTAATTTGATTTTCTAAGAAATATTGCAAATCAATATCAAAATTACCACCAGAGAAGTCGGAAGAAGAGAGACTAGTGTCCCAAAGAACCAAGTTAGAATTCAGGCTCATTTTACTTAAAAGGGAAGGGTTTGAATGGTTATTGCAAACTTCTTGTTGACCTCTAAACCCTTGGGGGTGGGAAGGTAGAGCAGGGGAAGTGGGAGTATCAGCACGGGTCTGGTAGGGATGTTCTAATGAGCTTTCAACAAGACAGGTGTTATTTTTTGTTCTACAACTTTTTATCCCTACATGAATGAGAAGTGTTGTCCCTTTAAAGGTCAAGTCTAGAGGGCAGCCTTGAGAAACGGTTATAATATGTATTTAAAACTATAAGCAATACTCTTCCACAAAGGTTCAGAGCCAGCACTAATAAGCACAGACAATAGAGCACAAGGTTTAGAGCTAAAAGAATAAATATGGTTTGTTCAGATGTGTTCTTCTCTATTATAATTATAACAGTTTTGTTCTTCTCTGTTATAATTTAAATAAATAAAAGTAGTTAATACATGAATAGATCAAAAAACAATTCTATCTGATAACAGAAATTCCAAGCTTTTCACATTTTCACAACATATTTAAAATACAGTAACTTGCAACCAATTTTATGAAACATAATATCTTGATACTAAAATCATACAAGGACATAAGATATTATATAATAAGTCAATCTTACAATTGTGAGTACAAATGTTGGAAACAAAAAATCAGCAAATGAAAAATAGAAATAGATTAAAACATATTAGTGACACACTATGACAAATTTAGATTTATCTTTGGAAAGCAGGAACAATTAAAGCTTACAATATTATCTAATGTAATTCAGCAGAAAGACAGACATGTCTTTATAGAAGAAAAATTATAGGATAACTGTAATACATTCAAAGCAACTCGATAAAATTCAGTGGCATTTCATGATTTTAAAGTCTCTTGCAAAATAAAAATACAAGATAATATTAAAAACATTGTCTTTCACATCAGGAATAAAAACAGAACACCCAATAACATTTCTTTAACTCATTATTTTCTAAAGTTCCCAACTATTGAAATAAGAACCCAAACTAAATTAATAAATTTATAAATACCAGAAAAAATGTTTTAATTTGATTTTCTAAGAAATATTGCAAATCAATATCAAAATTATAAGAAATGTTTATCAATATTGATTATAAAAATATTAGTATTTTAATATGACTTACATTTACAAATAGCAACATCAAATATCAACAATGCAATCTCATAAAGAATACATACAATTTTGAGTGACATAAAATATTAATTTCTAGTGTTATGTATGACAATCAGTATGCAAATCTTTTTTAATTTTATGAATGAAAAGTATTAAAGTGATATAATAAATAGAGAAGCAATTAATGAATTATTTATACAGAATTTAGTGAGAAGGAAATAATAATATAGGAGAAAGGGAAATTTCTAGAGCTATGTCTTTCAATAATAAAGATAAAGAAGGACAGAAATTTTCAGAGACCAGCTCTACAGGAGACCAGAGATCATTCATTCATAGTAACCAAGTAAAAGTCTGGGTTTAGGACAGCATGCAGGTAGATGGTAGATGAGGTCTTAGGTACACTGTTTTAGTTGTGTAAGCAAAATTGGGAGGAAAATCAAAGATATGGCTATGAGAATTGTTATAAGTTTGAGAAAAAGGCATGAAATAATCATACAAAGCAGTAGGAGAACGAATATATATAAACAGAGTGTAAGTGACAGATAATTTTATGGGGCTTTTTTTTTACTAGTAACCATAAAATTAAAATGAGACATAGCAGTGTGTCTTTCTCTTTTTTCTGGAACACACCCTGAAGCATGGCTTTCGGCAGAGAGTCATCAAGAGGTTGGATTGAGCCAGGATGGAATAAGCATGTATGCAGAGAGAAAAGAAGTAACAGATAGTTGACAACTTAAACACTAATAAATCTTGACAAAGATGTAGAATACAGATGGAGGATGACAGACAGCAATCATTAGGATGGTGTGGTGACCTGGGTTTTATGGAGAACACAGCATCACTGATCCAAAAGTATTGCAATGAGGAGCAAAGGAGGGCACTACCCAGCCTCCAGGCTAGTGGAATGGGAGGTGAGAAAGTAAAAATATCCACTGTTTAGGAGGTCTGGAGGTGGGCAGTGTCCCTAGCCTGATGGCAAAGTAATGATCAGAACAAATAAAAAGATATATTTGAAGAATTTAGGAAAAATGACTGTTTTCAAAAGTACAGGGGGAGTATTTTAGGAGTTCTAGAAAGGATAGAAAATTGATTAGAACAGAGGATATGGAGGCTTAAAGGAATGAGGTTCCAGGAGATGGGTGTGTTGAAAGCCCTGAGAGCCATATCAAGTTGAAGATAAAAATAAATGATGAGTTAGTTAAAACTTAGGTGAATGCTTTTAAAAAGTTCTGTACTCCACACATCATTGTTTCATCTCTTGCCAATCATCCTTGAATTTTAAAAGTGGGTTTTCAGTACATATTCTATCCAGAATTTTAGACATTCTTTATTGGGAGAGTTTCTTAGAACAATCTAAAGAATCCTAATTATATATTCATTTCAAAAAGATTCAACACTTTTGGATGCTTTATTTCTGCCAGACATTTTGTCATTTGCTGTGCCTGAATTTTCATGAACCAAACCACCATCTGAGAGCTAAGGTATTACTCAGCCAGTACTGGATTGTTTCTGATTGAGTTTGCCCACTTACCTACCCTTAAACAAAAAGGTGAATTCTATTCCCAGTATCTGAAAATGTACAGTAACAATAGCACCCCTTAGCTGAAATTGTTCTGTTTCTCTTCTTTTATTTTTTTTCCTATTACTTTGTTTGATAAGCTAGGAATAAAAGAATGATCATGAAATCTGACAGGATAACTTAGGAGATGGAGGTTTAATATCACTTATTGAAAGGATTCGGTCAGAAAGCAATTGATTCAATTTCTTAGCTTGAGTCATCAAGAGGTTGGATTGAGCCAGGATGGAATAAGCATGTATGCAGAGAGAAAAGAAGTAACAGATAGTTGACAACTTAAACACTAATAAATCTTGACAAAGATGTAGAATACAGATGGAGGATGACAGACAGCAATCATTAGGATGGTGTGGTGACCTGGGTTTTATGGAGAACACAGCATCACTGATCCAAAAGTATTGCAATGAGGAGCAAAGGAGGGCACTACCCAGCCTCCAGGCTAGTGGAATGGGAGGTGAGAAAGTAAAAATATCCACTGTTTAGGAGGTCTGGAGGTGGGCAGTGTCCCTAGCCTGATGGCAAAGTAATGATCAGAACAAAAAAAAAGATATATTTGAAGAATTTAGGAAAAATGACTGTTTTCAAAAGTACAGGGGGAGTATTTTAGGAGTTCTAGAAAGGATAGAAAATTGATTAGAACAGAGGATATGGAGGCTTAAAGGAATGAGGTTCCAGGAGATGGGTGTGTTGAAAGCCCTGAGAGCCATATCAAGTTGAAGATAAAAATAAATGATGAGTTAGTTAAAACTTAGGTGAATGCTTTTAAAAAGTTCTGTACTCCACACATCATTGTTTCATCTCTTGCCAATCATCCTTGAATTTTAAAAGTGGGTTTTCAGTACATATTCTATCCAGAATTTTAGACATTCTTTATTGGGAGAGTTTCTTAGAACAATCTAAAGAATCCTAATTATATATTCATTTCAAAAAGATTCAACACTTTTGGATGCTTTATTTCTGCCAGACATTTTGTCATTTGCTGTGCCTGAATTTTCATGAACCAAACCACCATCTGAGAGCTAAGGTATTACTCAGCCAGTACTGGATTGTTTCTGATTGAGTTTGCCCACTTACCTACCCTTAAACAAAAAGGTGAATTCTATTCCCAGTATCTGAAAATGTACAGTAACAATAGCACCCCTTAGCTGAAATTGTTCTGTTTCTCTTCTTTTATTTTTTTTCCTATTACTTTGTTTGATAAGCTAGGAATAAAAGAATGATCATGAAATCTGACAGGATAACTTAGGAGATGGAGGTTTAATATCACTTATTGAAAAAGGATTCGGTCAGAAAGCAATTGATTCAATTTTAGTGTTTCCTATAGCATGAGCATTGCAGACATGAGAAGATAAGCTTCAGTCTTAACAGTGTGTGCTTGACGGGGGCAATAGCGTGTAAGATATGTGTGTCCATTTAGAATTCTTTCCAGAAAGGATGTTCCTCATTCATCAGGATAAAAACTCCTGGAGTTTGATCCAAGAGTTAAATCTTATTTTTTGATTTTAAAAATAAATAAAGCCTATGCAAATTTCAACATGATGCTGAGAGGGAAGTGGACCTTGCCGGTTTACTCCATTCTCTACCAAAAAAAAAAAAAAAAGTAACAAACTTATAACGATAGAGGCCTGCACCTTCTCACTTAAACCGTATCTAAGATGTCTCTACAAGACTCTTCTAGAATTTCTAAGAAAACTGATTTAGCTTATTTAGCCAGAAAATGGTTACATGAATGCATTTACTCCTTCTTTTCCTAGACATATACCCAGTAAAGCATACATTTGTCATGTCCTCTCATCAAGATTTATATATTCTCAGGAAAAAAAATAATCAGGAAGGATGACCATTAAACTGTTAGTAAGCATTATCTCTGGAAAAACAGATGCTCACATAAGAGTGGAACTCTCATATTGGTTTTATACTGTTAGCAAATTTTAGATTAAGCATTCATTTTAATATTAAAAACTGAAAACCTAAAGTTTTTAAAAAGTCCCACTAAATTTTCCATACTCAGAAGCAGGTTGTCACACTTGAGGAAAAAAACATAAAAATAAGTGTGAAGCAGGGAACTCATGGAAAAACAGACAGAGCATAGACATAGGGACATTGTGGGGAAGAAATAGGGAGGGGGAAGCATGGAGGAAGTAACAAGGAAACCTATAGCGTTATGTGTGGAAAAAATAGCTAGTGTCATAGTACTAAGGGAATGGGAGTGCTTACAAGGGCCAGGGGCGAAGGTCTGGAGGGGTGGGATGGGGGGATCGGGGACCATGGATATGCATATGACTGATCTGGGAACATACATGTCTGTGAACAACAAAACTCTGTAAAACCTTTAAAATAAAGAATAATAATAAAAAAAATAAGTGTGAAGAAAACCACACTGGACCACAGTTGAATCAGTTAGTGAAATAAATATTTGAAGACAAAGGACTAGTCAACAATCTTGCTGAGCCAGGGGAATCAGGAAATGGATGTCAATTAATTCAGAAGCAAGTTCAGCACATGACAAAGCATCCGTGATGTTGATCTAAAATTATTACCAAAAAAGAAGTTTAATTTTTGATCTCCATTTATCTTGGAGTGCAGAGCAGGGATCAATACTCATTCAAAGTTAATACAATAATTAAATGCTCTTTATTTATATTTCCTGTTTTATTGGTCTGCTTGTTATGTTGATTGAGGCTAGGCTGAAATGAACATAAACAGAGCAATGAGACTGCTATAGTGACTCATAATAAACCATTCATTTTCATTCTATGTATTTCCCACATTGTAACTAAACCTTAACATAAAATCACCTTCTTTATGACCTTTATGTGCTTTTACACATAAACCATTGCACTGTGGGCTAGTGGGCCTCATAGCCATTTGGAAAAGACATTTGATTCGCAATAGCAGAAGTTTCACATATAAGTATGGATGACATTTGTCATGTCCTCTCATCAAGATTTATTCTCAGGAAAAATAATCAGGAAGGATGACCATTAAACTGTTAGTAAGCATTATCTCTGGAAAAACAGATGCTCACATAAGAGTGGAACTCTCATATTGGTTTTATACTGTTAGCAAATTTTAGATTAAGCATTCATTTTAATATTAAAAACTGAAAACCTAAAGTTTTTAAAAAGTCCCACTAAATTTTCCATACTCAGAAGCAGGTTGTCACACTTGAGGAAAAAAACATAAAAATAAGTGTGAAGCAGGGAACTCATGGAAAAACAGACAGAGCATAGACATAGGGACATTGTGGGGAAGAAATAGGGAGGGGGAAGCATGGAGGAAGTAACAAGGAAACCTATAGCGTTATGTGTGGAAAAGATAGCTAGTGTCATAGTGCTAAGGGAATGGGAGTGCTTACAAGGGCTTGGGGCGAAGGTCGGGAGGGGGGGGATGGGGGGATCTGGGCGGGTGGGGACCATGGATATGCATATGACTGATCTGGGAACATACATGTCTGTGAACAACAAAACTCTGTAAAACCTTTAAAATAAAGAATAATAATAAAAAAAATAAGTGTGAAGAAAACCACACTGGACCACAGTTGAATCAGTTAGTGAAATAAATATTTGAAGACAAAGGACTAGTCAACAATCTTGCTGAGCCAGGGGAATCAGGAAATGGATGTCAATTAATTCAGAAGCAAGTTCAGCACATGACAAAGCATCCGTGATGTTGATCTAAAATTATTACCAAAAAAGAAGTTTAATTTTTGATCTCCATTTATCTTGGAGTGCAGAGCAGGGATCAATACTCATTCAAAGTTAATACAATAATTAAATGCTCTTTATTTATATTTCCTGTTTTATTGGTCTGCTTGTTATGTTGATTGAGGGCTAGGCTGAAATGAACATAAACAGAGCAATGAGACTGCTATAGTGACTCATAATAAACCATTCATTTTCATTCTATGTATTTCCCACATTGTAACTAAACCTTAACATAAAATCACCTTCTTTATGACCTTTATGTGCTTTTACACATAAACCATTGCACTGTGGGCTAGTGGGCCTCATAGCCATTTGGAAAAGATATTTGATTCGCAATAGCAGAAGTTTCACATATAAAGTAATGGATGCATTTAGTTTAGAAAAAGCAATGACAGGTGGTGAGCAATCTGATATGATTCAATTCAGCCAGTTTTTAAAATCTGTTTTTCATGCGGAACATCAAAATGATTTTGCTTTGACTCATCATTGCTGTTACAACAGTTTGTTTTAAAATTTCTGAAGTAAATGTCATTATATTGATAGAGGTCATGTCTTAAACTTGAGTGCCATCTAATATTTGTAGTGTTTTGATTTTAGTCATGTCTGGGAAATGTAATTGATGCTTATATTGGTCTAATCAGTGACATTTTAGAAATAATTTTCAAAATACATTTTATGAACATATTTTATGAATAGATTTGTTGCAACAGTTGATAGAAAAATACAATTTAAGTTACTTTGATTGTTCAACCTTTGTTTCTTAGTATTTAGGAAAAGAGTTCTATGATTGGCAAGAAATAAAAAATTAATTGGGGGCTTCCCTGGTGGCCCAGTGGGTAAAGAGTCGGCTTTGCAGTGCAAGGGGCACCAGTTCCATCTCTGACCTGGGAAGATTCCACATGTTGCAGAGTGGCTGGACCAGCATGTCCAATTAGGAGCTAGTGTTCTACAATGAAAGAGGCCACTGCAATGGGAGGTCCACACAGGCCAAAGAATAAGGAAAGATAAAAATAAATAAATAAAAGAGGCCAAAAGAAATAAAAAAAGACAAAAAATTAATTGAGACAGAATGATGAACAATACACCAATAAAAGAAAAAGCAATTAATAAGATAACTTGGAGATATGTTTATTAAACATATGGCCAAGAGGGTCAAACATAAAAATAAACATGTACTGATTTTATTTTCTAATTTACACATTTCCCAAAGCATTTTAAAATAAATTTAGGAAAACAGTAACTCTGATTTAGTGTAAATGTATAAAAATAAATGAAATCAGTTATTTTTTCCAGAGTACTTCTTCCAAAATTAAACATTATTACTTGTATACATTCCTTCATATTTTATAAAGTCCTTATATATAATTATATAAAATTCTGAATTTATATCCATTAAATAATTCACCTATGCATATCATGAAACATGACACTGGTTTCATCAGAGAGCCTAGAATCTTATCTACTCACTTAGCTCCTCTCAGATTTATGATTTTTTTTCCTTGTCAGCTACTGATTGAAGTGGCCTGCTAGTATCTCCCTGGTCTTTATGAAGCATTTTTCTTGGATTGACTTTGATGACAATCATTTAAAGCATCTAGTAGGATGCACTCCTTAACTCATATTTTCAATATACACCTATGTCTATCATCTAGAGTCACTTACAGTTAGTATTCCAATGTAGATATTGGCTTTTCTGATCATATCCTTCTTTCTATGATTTGGAAGAACTATCTATAGAATAGCATGAGGTAGCTGCAATTAGTCCACTTACCCTATATCTGTTGATGAATAGTATCATGGATGGCCTTCACTTATTGTAGGAGCAGTAGCAGAAATTTTTAATAGGATTGTAAAAGTATACATGAGGTATCTATTTTGATGAAGTGGATTGTTAGCTTACTCTGCATGTCAGGTACAAGACTGCCTGACTCGGTATGGCCAAACTAGAAGATCCATGATGAGTCAGGTCTGTGGATGTTGGAAATGTATGCATACACTGCTGAGTATGGAAATTGTTACCATTTCAGTATTTCCTGGAAATTACCTTAAATAAACACCCTGTTGTTGTTCTTTAGATGCTAGGTCATTTCTGACTCTTTGTGAACCCATGGACTGCAGTCAGCTATGTTCCCCTGTCTATTGGCAAGGATATTGAAGTAGGCTGGTATTTCCTTCTCCAGGGGATCTTCTCCACCCAGGGATCCAGCCCACGTTTCCTGCAATGCAGGCAGATTCCTTACCATTGAGTCACCAGGGAAGCCCTACACAAAGATCTGCAGAATTTCAATTTCCTGGTTTGCTCATCTTTGTTTTTTTGTTTTTTTTTTTTTTTAAAGATGTATTTATTTATTTATTTATTTGAGTGGGGTGGGAAGGGGAGGGAGGGGAGCAGGCTGGCCACTTCTATTGGTCTTTCATTTGTCCATTTTCATCCATCTTTGTTCTCTAGCCCGTGGGGGCCTCCCATCACGGTGGCCTCTGTTGCCGCAGAGCACCGCCTCTGGGCACATGAGCTCCAGAGCTCCGACTCCGTAATTGGACACATCAGTCCAGCCGCTCCACGGCACGTGGGATCTTCCCAGCCCGGGGATCAAACCGGCGCCCCTTGCACTGTAATGCGGTGTCCTTACCCACTGGACCACCAGGGAATCTCTCTCATCTTTGACTATTTTCCTTTTTTTCCTTTTTAGCATTGGAGTCTTGTTTATCCTCAAAAATTAAGGAAATGATAAAGTCAGCATAAAGCACAGGGACATTTTTCTTATCCAGATTTCCTCCAAGGCCAAGGAAGATGGCTCAGAACATACAGGAAAACCTTTTCCAACCTCTTAAGAGATGGAAACTCTAACAAAATGTAAACACAGAAAACTTATAAATGAACCTATTATATAAAACTTGACTAAACTCATTATATGGATACCCATAAGACTGCCTGACCTCCCGGTATGGGGCCTTCACATTGTGGGCGTAGAAATTTTTAATAGGATTGTAAAAGTATACATGAGGTATCTATTTTGATGAAGTGGATTGTTAGCTTACTCTGCATGTCAGGTACAAGACTGCCTGACTCGGTATGGCCAAACTAGAAGATCCATGATGAGTCAGGTCTGTGGATGTTGGAAATGTATGCATACACTGCTGAGTATGGAAATTGTTACCATTTCAGTATTTCCTGGAAATTACCTTAAATAAACACCCTGTTGTTGTTCTTTAGATGCTAGGTCATTTCTGACTCTTTGTGAACCCATGGACTGCAGTCAGCTATGTTCCCCTGTCTATTGGCAAGGATATTGAAGTAGGCTGGTATTTCCTTCTCCAGGGGATCTTCTCCACCCAGGGATCCAGCCCACGTTTCCTGCAATGCAGGCAGATTCCTTACCATTGAGTCACCAGGGAAGCCCTACACAAAGATCTGCAGAATTTCAATTTCCTGGTTTGCTCATCTTTTTTTTTTTTTTTTTTTAAAGATGTATTTATTTATTTATTTATTTGAGTGGGGTGGGAAGGGGAGGGAGGGGAGCAGGCTGGCCACTTCTATTGGTCTTTCATTTGTCCATTTTCATCCATCTTTGTTCTCTAGCCCGTGGGGGCCTCCCATCACGGTGGCCTCTGTTGCCGCAGAGCACCGCCTCTGGGCACATGAGCTCCAGAGCTCCGACTCCGTAATTGGACACATCAGTCCAGCCGCTCCACGGCACGTGGGATCTTCCCAGCCCGGGGATCAAACCGGCGCCCCTTGCACTGTAATGCGGTGTCCTTACCCACTGGACCACCAGGGAATCTCTCTCATCTTTGACTATTTTCCTTTTTTTCCTTTTTAGCATTGGAGTCTTGTTTATCCTCAAAAATTAAGGAAATGATAAAGTCAGCATAAAGCACAGGGACATTTTTCTTATCCAGATTTCCTCCAAGGCCAAGGAAGATGGCTCAGAACATACAGGAAAACCTTTTCCAACCTCTTAAGAGATGGAAACTCTAACAAAATGTAAACACAGACTTTTTGGAAAATCTTATAAATGAACCTATTATATAAAACTTGACTAAACTCATTATATAAACCAATAAAAGTACCATTTATCTTTATCCAGCTTCTATAACTTTCTACATCCATTCAGGTTTTTTCTTAAATATTCTTTCTTTTCATTCTGGAAGAATAAGTCAGTAAATTTAACTTTAAGGCAGTACTCCTCTCTTTTCACTTTAACAAAGACATGTATCTTATAGTAAAATTTCTCAAATAGGAAAAATGAACATAGTCATTAAAAAACAAACATATACAGCCTCTCTGTACAATATAAATACAGGAGACTAAATGTATATAAACTTAAAATTATGCTCTGTAACTAATGTTACAGTATTTTCCCTTATTTTAAAATTATTCAATTATCTAATGAATATCCTTAAGTGGCTCAATTTAGTAGCAGTCTAATATTTCAAATTACTTAAAAATCTTAGACATTATCTTCAAGATTACATACTACAAAATATAATTACTGTTGAAATAAAGTTCACCAGAATAATGATTCAATTTGGTTAAGGTCAAATTTAAGTTTTTTGTCATCTTAAAGAGTAAGGAGAAATAATGCTAGCTCATTTGATTAGTAAGTCTTTGTTTAGAAAGAATACACTCTAGTAGAATAAAAAATGTTTACTTGCATTATACTCATAACACTGTTAACTCAGATGAACCAGTTCTTTGTATTAAACCAAAATCATTAAACTAGTTTGTTTGTTTGTTTGTTTTAATTTGGGTATATTTGTTTTACAATTTTGCATTAGTTCAGGTGTACGGCGAAGTTATTGTTATACATTTTTACAGTTTTCTTGTTTACAGGTATACTTAATTCCCAGTCATAGGTATATCCCTGACCGCTCCCACAGGAGTGCCTGCTCCCTTTTCCCCTGTCCTATCCTTCCCCCAGGTTGATGCCTAGTCCCATGTAGGTTCCTTTAGTGTTACAGCTTAATCACCATGGCTATCTCTTTTACATATGATAGTGTAGGTTTCCATGTTGCTCTTTCCATACCTCTTACCTAATCTTCCCTCACCCCAATGTCCATAGGTCTATTCTCTATGTTTCTCCATTGCTGCTTCATGTGTGTATTTATTGGCACCATCTTACTAGATTTCATATATATGTGTTAGTTTACTGTATTTGTCTTTCTCTTTTGACTTACTTCACTTTTTATGATAGGTTCTAGATTCATCCACCTTATTAGGAATGATTCTTCTGCATTTCTTTTTTACTGCTGAGTAATATTCTACTGTATCATATATACCATAGCTTCATTATCCATTCATTCATCAGAAAGAGAAATCAAGGAGTTTATTCATATTGCAAATGTCAGTAAATTTAACTTTAAGGCAGTACTCCTCTCTTTTCACTTTAACAAAGACATGTACAAAATTTCTCAAATAGTTACATTAAAAACAAACATATACAGCCTCTCTGTACAATATAAATACAGGAGACTAAATGTATATAAACTTAAAATTATGCTCTGTAACTAATGTTACAGTATTTTCCCTTATTTTAAAATTATTCAATTATCTAATGAATATCCTTAAGTGGCTCAATTTAGTAGCAGTCTAATATTTCAAATTACTTAAAAATCTTAGACATTATCTTCAAGATTACATACTACAAAATATAATTACTGTTGAAATAAAGTTCACCAGAATAATGATTCAATTTGGTTAAGGTCAAATTTAAGTTTTTTGTCATCTTAAAGAGTAAGGAGAAATAATGCTAGCTCATTTGATTAGTAAGTCTTTGTTTAGAAAGAATACACTCTAGTAGAATAAAAAATGTTTACTTGCATTATACTCATAACACTGTTAACTCAGATGAACCAGTTCTTTGTATTAAACCAAAATCATTAAACTAGTTTGTTTGTTTGTTTGTTTTAATTTGGGTATATTTGTTTTACAATTTTGCATTAGTTCAGGTGTACGGCGAAGTTATTGTTATACATTTTTACAGTTTTCTTGTTTACAGGTATACTTAATTCCCAGTCATAGGTATATCCCTGACCGCTCCCACAGGAGTGCCTGCTCCCTTTTCCCCTGTCCTATCCTTCCCCCAGGTTGATGCCTAGTCCCATGTAGGTTCCTTTAGTGTTACAGCTTAATCACCATGGCTATCTCTTTTACATATGATAGTGTAGGTTTCCATGTTGCTCTTTCCATACCTCTTACCTAATCTTCCCTCACCCCAATGTCCATAGGTCTATTCTCTATGTTTCTCCATTGCTGCTTCATGTGTGTATTTATTGGCACCATCTTACTAGATTTCATATATATGTGTTAGTTTACTGTATTTATCTTTTTCTTTTTGATTTACTTCACTTTGTATAATAGGTTCTAGATTCATCCACCTTATTAGGAATGATTCTTCTGCATTTCTTTTTTACTGCTGAGTAATATTCTACTGTATCATATATACCATAGCTTCATTATCCATTCATTCATCAGAAAGAGAAATCAAGGAGTCAATTCCATTCACTATTGCAAACAAAAGAATAAAATATCTAGGAATAGACCTACCTAAAGAGACAAAACAACTATACACAGAAAATTATAAGATACTAATGAAAGAAATCAAAAATGACATAAACAGATGGAGAGATATTCCATGTTCCTGGGTTGGAAGAATCAATATTATGAAAAGGACCATAACTACTAGATATCATCTACAGATTCAGTGCAATCCCTATCAAATTACCAGTGACATTCTTCACAGAACTAGACTAAAAAATAGCACACTTCATATGAAAACACAAAAGATCCTGGATAACCAAAGCAATATTGAGAAAGAAGAATGAAGCTGGAGGATCAGCCTTCCTAACTTCAGACTATACTACAAAGCAACAGTCATCAAGATAGTATGGTACCAGCACAAAAACAGAAATATAGACCATTGGAACAAGATTGAGAACCGAGAGACAAACCCACACACCCAAGGGTATCTTATTTTTGACAAAGGTGGAGAAAATATAAAATGGGACAAAGACAGCCGCTTCAACAAATGGTGCTGGGAAAACTGGACATGCAAAAAAATGAAAAATGAAAAAATACAATTGGAACATTTCCTAACACCACACACAAAGTTAAACTCAAAATGGGTTAGAGACCTAAATGTAAGACCAGAAACCATAAAACTCTTAGAGGAGAATATAGGCAAAACACTCAATGATATAAATCAAAGCAAGATCTTCTATGACCCACCTACTAGAATAGTGGAAATAAAAGCAAAAATAAACATGTGGGACCTAATGAAACTTAAAAGCTTTTAAACAGCATGTTTTTTCCGATAGGTTTCCATGTTGCTCTTTCCATACCTCTTACCTAATCTTCCCTCACCCCAATGTCCATAGGTCTATTCTCTATGTTTCTCCATTGCTGCTTCATGTGTGTATTTATTGGCACCATCTTACTAGATTTCATATATATGTGTTAGTTTACTGTATTTATTTTTCTTTTGATTTACTTCACTTTGTATAATAGGTTCTAGATTCATCCACCTTATTAGGAATGATTCTTCTGCATTTCTTTTTTACTGCTGAGTAATATTCTACTGTATCATATATACCATAGCTTCATTATCCATTCATTCATCAGAAAGAGAAATCAAGGAGTCAATTCCATTCACTATTGCAAACAAAAGAATAAAATATCTAGGAATAGACCTACCTAAAGAGACAAAACAACTATACACAGAAAATTATAAGATACTAATGAAAGAAATCAAAAATGACATAAACAGATGGAGAGATATTCCATGTTCCTGGGTTGGAAGAATCAATATTATGAAAAGGACCATAACTACTAGATATCATCTACAGATTCAGTGCAATCCCTATCAAATTACCAGTGACATTCTTCACAGAACTAGACTAAAAAATAGCACACTTCATATGAAAACACAAAAGATCCTGGATAACCAAAGCAATATTGAGAAAGAAGAATGAAGCTGGAGGGATCAGCCTTCCTAACTTCAGACTATACTACAAAGCAACAGTCATCAAGATAGTATGGTACCAGCACAAAAACAGAAATATAGACCATTGGAACAAGATTGAGAACCGAGAGACAAACCCACACACCCAAGGGTATCTTATTTTTGACAAAGGTGGAGAAAATATAAAATGGGACAAAGACAGCCGCTTCAACAAATGGTGCTGGGAAAACTGGACATGCAAAAAAATGAAAAATGAAAAAATACAATTGGAACATTTCCTAACACCACACACAAAGTTAAACTCAAAATGGGTTAGAGACCTAAATGTAAGACCAGAAACCATAAAACTCTTAGAGGAGAATATAGGCAAAACACTCAATGATATAAATCAAAGCAAGATCTTCTATGACCCACCTACTAGAATAGTGGAAATAAAAGCAAAAATAAACATGTGGGACCTAATGAAACTTAAAAGCTTTTTCAAAGGAAAAGAAACTACAAACAAGGCGAACAGACAACCCACAGGCTGGGAGAAAATCATAGCAAATGAAACAACTGACAAATAATAAATTTCCAAAATACACAAGCAACTCAGACTACTCAATACTGAAAAAACAACCCAATCAAAAAATGAGAAAAAGACCTAAAGAGACATCTCTCAAAAGAAGACATAGAGTTGGCCAAAAAACACATGAAAAGATGCTCAATGTCACGCTTTATTAGAGAAATGCAAATCAAAACTACAATGAGATATCACCTCCCACAAGTCAGAATGACTATCATCAAAAAATCTACAGATAATAAATGCTGGAGAGGGTGTGGAGAAAAGGGAACACTCCTGCATTGCTGGTAGGAATGTAAATTGATACAACCACTGTGAAAAATAGTATGGAGATACCTTGCAAAACTAAAAATAGAAGCACCATATGACCCAGCAATCCCATCATTAGGCATATACCCTGATGGAATCAAAAGTGAAAGAGACACCTGTACCCCAATGTTCATTGCAGCACTCTATATGATATCTATAACATGGAAGTAACCTAGACGTCCATTGACAAATGTATGGATAAAGAAGCTATGACTATTTTCTTTCTCCTGAAAAGCTGCTCCTGAAGCTTTTCTCCTGAAGCTGCTTTCTTGCCTAATACTTTTTTGGTGACCAGAGAGCAATAACAAGGCAACTTGTTTTAGTTTTAGAGCTTTGAAACTGGTCTAGGACTTATGGAGATATGATTTTTAATTAAATGTAAACATGTATGATTGGAAAACCAAAGAGCTCATAGATTATTCCAACAGGCAATTCCAGGATTGGAGTTAAACGCCCTTCAAGTCTGTGGGATATTCTTGTGAGACCCCGTTTTGATAAGGAGGAATCTAAATAAATATGTTGATGTGTTTAATGGGTATCACTTGAGCATTAAATACTCACCAGGGTACTATCCTGTGTCCCAGCAAGGAGCCACTGAGGTATTTTAAGGAAGAAAAGAATGTGATTAAACCTATGCTTTAAAAATGACCTCTGAATCCAGTGTGGGGAACTTATTGAAACTAACAAATGCTAGAGATGAGAAGACCAGTTGAGAAGGTTATTGAAGAAAACCAGTTTAGAAATAATTGGGCCTGAATTAAGACAGCAGTCAGGGCAAAGAGGTTTATAGGTGGATTACCTCAGTAATAAGGAGGTGGAAGCAGCAGGACTTTAAGGATGATTAGATATATGGTTGAAATAAAGAGGACGAAGAAGGAGAGGAAATCAAGCATTATGTCAAAGCTACTTCCTAAGAAACTAATTATGATGGGGTATCATATACCATGCTAAGAAACAGTGATAGAAATAAATTTGGTGTCATTTTTAGAGCTAGGCAATTGTGGCACTGATTTTTTTTAAAAATATCTGTCTTTAAAAACTTCAAATATGCTTAAAAGCAGATAGAACAGTATCACAGTAGATGCTGCATATTCCAAGAAATAGAGTAATACAACTTACTGACATAAATTATCATGCAATTTCAGGAAGGTTTGCCACATTTCCTTTTTTTTTTATTTTTATTTTTATTCATTTTTAGCATCTTTTAAAGCAAATGGTGGATATATCTCTATTAGATCATACTCGAGCAAACAGTATACATTTCTAAAATAAAGGGGACTTAATTTTTATATAGCCACATTATCATTTTCATACTTAGCAAAATCGACAATAACTCTTTAATTCACAAACTGTGCAGAGCACTATGACATATATATGGTTAATTGTATTGTTAAACTTTTTATTGAAGTAGATTAATATAAAAATGCACAAATCCAAATTGTACAATTCAGTACATTAGCTTAAACTTGTCTCTACAACCACCACCTAGATCAAGAAATAGCACCATGCATCACATCAGATCTCCATTGCTACTTCTGTAAATTACTACTTCTCCTATTTTCCCTTAAATATGACCATAAGCTTGACTTCTAAAAACATAGACTATTATTTTATAGAAATGGAATGCAATTATACAGGCTTTTATAAGTTACTTCTTTCATTCAGTGTTACGTTTGTGATATTAATGCATATTGGGTATAGTTATAGTTTATTCATTTTTGCTATTGCATGCTATCCTATTGCATAATACACCGTCATTTATTTACCCAATAAACTGGTGATAGCCATTTTATTTGTTTCTAACTCAGAGCTAATATAGACAATGTTCTTGCCTATTGACATATGCTATCCTATTGCATAATAATCTTTATTTCATTGCAGCGTACAAAGAGGTTTAAGGTGGATTACCTCAGTAATAAGGAGGTGGAAGCAGCAGGACTTTAAGGATGATTAGATATATGGTTGAAATAAAGAGGACGAAGAAGGAGAGGAAATCAAGCATTATGTCAAAGCTACTTCCTAAGAAACTAATTATGATGGGGTATCATATACCATGCTAAGAAACAGTGATAGAAATAAATTTGGTGTCATTTTTAGAGCTAGGCAATTGTGGCACTGATTTTTTTTAAAAATATCTGTCTTTAAAAACTTCAAATATGCTTAAAAGCAGATAGAACAGTATCACAGTAGATGCTGCATATTCCAAGAAATAGAGTAATACAACTTACTGACATAAATTATCATGCAATTTCAGGAAGGTTTGCCACATTTCCTTTTTTTTTTATTTTTATTTTTATTCATTTTTAGCATCTTTTAAAGCAAATGGTGGATATATCTCTATTAGATCATACTCGAGCAAACAGTATACATTTCTAAAATAAAGGGGACTTAATTTTTATATAGCCACATTATCATTTTCATACTTAGCAAAATCGACAATAACTCTTTAATTCACAAACTGTGCAGAGCACTATGACATATATATGGTTAATTGTATTGTTAAACTTTTTATTGAAGTAGATTAATATAAAAATGCACAAATCCAAATTGTACAATTCAGTACATTAGCTTAAACTTGTCTCTACAACCACCACCTAGATCAAGAAATAGCACCATGCATCACATCAGATCTCCATTGCTACTTCTGTAAATTACTACTTCTCCTATTTTCCCTTAAATATGACCATAAGCTTGACTTCTAAAAACATAGACTATTATTTTATAGAAATGGAATGCAATTATACAGGCTTTTATAAGTTACTTCTTTCATTCAGTGTTACGTTTGTGATATTAATGCATATTGGGTATAGTTATAGTTTATTCATTTTTGCTATTGCATGCTATCCTATTGCATAATACACCGTCATTTATTTACCCAATAAACTGGTGATAGCCATTTTATTTGTTTCTAACTCAGAGCTAATATAGACAATGCTTCTATGAATACTATTATTAATATCTTTTATTGTACAAGTAAATGCATTTATATTCCTTATGTGCTTAGGAGTACACACATGGTAACAGAACACTTGTGTATTTTAGTTTAGTTTGAAATTTTAAAAGTTTTCCAAAAGATTTGTATCAGTTTTTCACTCCTGTTTGTAATCTATGAGTTCAATTACTCTACTTCCTTTGCAATACTTGGACTTGTTTTAAAGAGTCAGCTCCACAGTGCCAGTTCGATCCCTGGCCAGTGAAGATCTCACACGTCATGGAGTGACTGGACCAGTGTGTCCAATTAATGAGTCAATGCTCTGGAGCACATGCACCCAGAACCAGTGCTCTGCAATAAGAGAGGCCACTGCAATGGGAGGCCCACACAGGCCAAAGAATAAAGATGGATGAAAATAAATAAATAAAAATCTAATAAAAGAGGTTAAAATTTAAAAAAAAAGAAAAAAGATTATAAACATATAATGCTATATTATCATTCAGAAAGTTTTGCTTGGCTATCTTTTCCTTTATAGCCATGAACTAGATAGCAATATTAGAATAGAGCTTGAGGTAGATATCAAGATTCTTATGCATTATAGGCTCAGACAACAAACTCAACAGCATTGATTAAAAGACTATCATATTACCAGTAATTTATTTTTTACTAATGTTTATGTAATATTAATATCTATGAAAGTCTAAGCATGTCTATTTTATCCAAAAGTTGTGCTTTGGTCCCTAGCATGATGAAGGGTATATCATATTTAAATGTTCATTATGAGTTATTTATTTTTTTTCTGTGAAAATCAACTTTAATCTTAATTATAAAAGATAACAAAAATAGTCATACTGAATTTCCCTTCCTCACTGTTACAATTACCCCAGCCACATTTACCACAATTTTCCGATAAAACTTTAATTATAAATTTGGAGGTCAGGTAAGATATATATAATTGTGCCTAAAGTTCATCTGTGAAGGAATCCACAAGGTCAAAAATGGAAAATAAAAGATTCTGACCAAGAGGAACATGGTTTCTATATATTTTTGTCTGTTCCTTTTCTTCGTGTTATATATGGACTACAGAAAAATCTTACAGTCGATTAAGACAAAGGATACAGTTTAACAGGTGAAAGAAATGCAGTTAAGCAATGAGGATGATGAGACTTGCAGAGGCACTCTCCAGGGGACAGTCTTATGTGTATTCTTAGGATACATTTCATCTTCTCTTTCTTTACTTACATATTTCTTTTCTTACTTAAATTGATTGAAGCTTTTTCATACAACTTATCAACTTAACTTATTAAAATTGTTATACATAAAGGTGAAAAAATGCATGAGATTCAGAGTTGAGGTAGCAAATAATAAAGGAACTTGGTGGATGTTGCTTATTGGATATAATTAGGCTTTACTACTATAAATCCTATTCTGTTTTTAACTTGCAAAATTACCAAGAATTACACCTTTTGTCTTGTAAATATTAAGTGCACACTAATTTGATACCATCATGGGTTTCTTATATTCTCAATTTACAGATATAACACCCACAATTTGGGCAATCAAATATAGCATCCATATTGGTTTGTAGAAATGTATGCAATGGTATGTTTGTATGTAAATGAATGCCCTTCTAGGCAAATGTGAATACGAACATTAGTTCCTTTGTCCTGGTTTTATGTACAATTAGACACTTTCAAATCATACTCTAGTTGCTTTAGGTGCTATATGGACACAATTTCTAAGGCAGACAAGTCTGAGCTATAATCACGTTAACAGCAATCCAACACAGGTTTCAGGAAAGGGGAGATCGGACATTTATTGAATAGCTCTATGTGTCTGATATCAGATGTTTTCAAACACAATCTCTCCTACCATCAATCATTACGCCCTATTTGTTCTTCCTGCTAAATACATCTTGATCTGCCTTTTTTTTCCTTCATAAAACTATCTGCCCTTGAGTTATTTCAAGTATAAACCATCACTCCTACTTGGAATACTCCTGTTATTTTCCAAATACTCTTCCTGCCAAAAAGTTTTATTTCAAGACTTTATCATTAGCAATTCTCTTTCCAAACCATATATTTAGCCCTATTTTCATGTGTATCTTTACATAAATCATTTGTCTTTGGAACAAATGACATAGATTATTCCTGACCTACATATGGTCCTCATTTACCAAAATGTTTATAAATTCTACTTTTCCTTTTTTATTTTGCACCCCAAATATACCCAATGATCTAATCCATTATAACTTTTGGTATTTATTTCATTTCCTATTCATCTTTCTCTCAAAATGAGACTTACCCTTCACAATTTCCTCAACCATTTAATCTGTGAGTACAATACTTTAAATATTCTCCTAATACCTAGTCAATACTAATGACTGCCCTACAAAGTTCTTCAAGTCTTCATCTAAGCAAATTTAGCCTTTAAGTGAAAAACAACTTTCATATTCTTTCAAATTTCTCTGAAAGATAAATCAGATAAATCAAAAGATCTTTCCATGAGATTCATGGAAATATTAAGCTATTCATTCTAATTTTTGTCCCTGTAATTATATTTAGCTTTTCAGCCACAAAGTCATGTCTAACTTGTTGCAACCCACAGACTGCAACCCAAAAGGCCATCCTGCCCATAATCTTCTCCCAGAGTTTGCCCAAGTTCATGCCCATTGCATTGGTGATGCCATTCAACCATCTCATCTTCTGTATTCCATTTTCCTCCTGACTCCAATCTTTCCCAGAATCAGGGCATTTTCCAATGAGTCAGCTATTCACCTCAGGTGCCCAAAGTATTGGAACTTCATCATCAGTACCTCCAATGAATATTCAGGGTTTATTTCCTTTAAGATTGACTGGTCTGGACCCCTTGCTTTCCAAGGGATTTAAAGCATCTTCTCTAGCACCACAGTTCAAAAAGATCAACCCTTCAACACTCTGGCTTCTTTATTGTCCAGCTCTCACATCCTACATGACTACTGGAAAGATCATAGTCTTGACTATGTGGACCTTTCTCAGCAAAGTGATGTCGTTGCTTTCAAACACACTGTGTAGGTTTGTAGTAGCTTTCCTGCCAAGAAGCAATTGTCTTCTGATTTCATGGTTACAGTCACCATCTGCAGTGATTTTAGAGTCCTGGAAGATAGTCAAAAGTTTTATTTCAAGACTTTATCATTAGCAATTCTCTTTCCAAACCATATATTTAGCCCTATTTTCATGTGTATCTTTACATAAATCATTTGTCTTTGGAACAAATGACATAGATTATTCCTGACCTACATATGGTCCTCATTTACCAAAATGTTTATAAATTCTACTTTTCCTTTTTTATTTTGCACCCCAAATATACCCAATGATCTAATCCATTATAACTTTTGGTATTTATTTCATTTCCTATTCATCTTTCTCTCAAAATGAGACTTACCCTTCACAATTTCCTCAACCATTTAATCTGTGAGTACAATACTTTAAATATTCTCCTAATACCTAGTCAATACTAATGACTGCCCTACAAAGTTCTTCAAGTCTTCATCTAAGCAAATTTAGCCTTTAAGTGAAAAACAACTTTCATATTCTTTCAAATTTCTCTGAAAGATAAATCAGATAAATCAAAAGATCTTTCCATGAGATTCATGGAAATATTAAGCTATTCATTCTAATTTTTGTCCCTGTAATTATATTTAGCTTTTCAGCCACAAAGTCATGTCTAACTTGTTGCAACCCACAGACTGCAACCCAAAAGGCCATCCTGCCCATAATCTTCTCCCAGAGTTTGCCCAAGTTCATGCCCATTGCATTGGTGATGCCATTCAACCATCTCATCTTCTGTATTCCATTTTCCTCCTGACTCCAATCTTTCCCAGAATCAGGGCATTTTCCAATGAGTCAGCTATTCACCTCAGGTGCCCAAAGTATTGGAACTTCATCATCAGTACCTCCAATGAATATTCAGGGTTTATTTCCTTTAAGATTGACTGGTCTGGACCCCTTGCTTTCCAAGGGATTTAAAGCATCTTCTCTAGCACCACAGTTCAAAAAGATCAACCCTTCAACACTCTGGCTTCTTTATTGTCCAGCTCTCACATCCTACATGACTACTGGAAAGATCATAGTCTTGACTATGTGGACCTTTCTCAGCAAAGTGATGTCGTTGCTTTCAAACACACTGTGTAGGTTTGTAGTAGCTTTCCTGCCAAGAAGCAATTGTCTTCTGATTTCATGGTTACAGTCACCATCTGCAGTGATTTTAGAGTCCAAGAATAGGAAATCTGTCACTGTTTAAACGTTTTCTCCTTCTATTTGCTATGAAGTGATGGGACCAGATGCCATATCTTTGTTTTCTGTTTTTTTTTTTTTTTTTTAATATTGAGTTTTAAGCCAACTTTTTGACTCTCCTCCTTCAACCCTCATCAAGAGGCTCTTTAGTTCCTGTTTGCTTTCTTTCATTAGCGTGGTATCATCCATATATCTGAGATTCTTGATATTCCTCCTGAGAATCCTGATTTCAGCTTTTAACTCAACCAGTCTGGCATTTTGCATAATGTGGTCTGTGTATAAGTTAAATAAAAGGGTGACAATATACTACCTTCTTGTACTTCTTTATCAATCCTGCACCAGTCAGTAGTTCCATACAGCATTGTAACTCTCGCTTCTTGACTCGCATACTTGCATGTCATGTACAGGCCTCTAAATTTCTATGGATCTAACTATCCTTGAAAGCTTCCCAAGTGGTGCTAGTGGTAAAGGATCCACTTTCCAATGCAGGAAACATGAGAGACACAGTTTTGGTGTTGGGAAGATCCCCTGGAATAGGAAATAGCAACCCACTCCAGTATTCCTGCTAGAGTTGCGAAGGAGTCAGACACAACTGAGCACACACATTACCCGTAACCTCAAGTGCTCTTTGCCCATCTTCTTCTGTAATTTTCTTCATCTGTAAAATTATTAAATTGGACAATATCTTTAAATATTAACCTCTTTTTCCTTCCTTCCTTCCTTGAACTGTAACCCTCCCCCAGTTCAAAGTCATTTAATCAGGCAAAATTAAGATTGATCAATTCTTCTTTAATTGATAAAATATATTTTCTGAGAGAATTTTCAAATCATAGCACAAGAATCTTTTTTTTATTTTATTTTTTAAATTTATTTATCTTTTTGGAGGATGGGGTGGGAAGGGAGAGGGATGGGCGGGCCACTTCTATTGGTATTTCATTTTTCTATTTTCATCTGTCTTTGTTCTTTGGCTCCTGTGGGCCTCCCATCGTGGTGGCGTCTGTCGCTGCAGAGCGCCGGCTCTGGGCGCATGCGCCCCAGAGCTCTGGCTCGGTAATTGGACACATCGGTCCAGCCGCTCCACGGCACATGGGATCTTCCCAGGCCAGGGATCGAACCGGTGCCCCTTGCACTGCAAGGTGGTGTCTTTACCCACTGGACCACCAGGGAAAGCCCACAAGAATCTTTAAAGGTTTCTTTTTAATAGTAATGTTGAGGTTTTACTTTGTAATAGTGAGATTTATGAAATACAGAATGTGCTTATAAACTAAAGCAAAACTATGAAAATGTAGATTTGCAATTTAGAAGAAAAGGTGAATGATGTAGAGATGTGTGGAACTTCAAAACTTCCACCACCCATTTCTGTTACCTAGGGCCAAATTACAATGTAAATTTAATAGAAGGTTCTGGAAGTTTGAAATTAAAAATTATGGAACAAGTATTCAGTTACAAAAGTATTTAATTTGAACAGAAGCAAGATCCTTAAGATTTTCTTTCCAAGTTTTACAATATTCTCACTCAATAAGTAATTGCCGTGTGTATTCTCCTTATTCTCACGATAATTTTTAGGGCCAAATCAGGATGGTGAACATATTGTTTGAACTGCAACGAGTAAAGGAATTCTGTCACATGAACTTAAAATTTTGAAAATCAAGAGATGATGATTTAATTTCAAGTAATTTTTCCACCCATAACTCATTTCCTTAATTTATCAAAATTTTATTTAAAAGCATTCATTTATATTCAGTATTTTATAAAACATGAGCAGAACAAGAGGGAAATAACAGGAATTTTACCCTTGTATCATCTCAAAAACTTAGGTGAGTAGATTGGGCAATAAATGTGTTGCACACCAATAAAACACTTCTCTCTTTAAATACAGCCCTGTGGCTTTTGCAGATTATAGGTCCTCACTAGTTGCTATGTATTCTATATTTGCCAGTGATTTCTTTTTTTGATTTTGCTGCTTGGTAAAATCAACTTAGAAATGTCCGTACAGCTTCCTTCCCCGCTATTTACCTTGCTGTGCCTTTCCAAAGCAATTCTCCCTTCATCCAGACCCAAGCACATAGCTACAAAGCAAAGAAGACAAAACAAGCTCCTGTGGGCCTCCCATCGTGGTGGCGTCTGTCGCTGCAGAGCGCCGGCTCTGGGCGCATGCGCCCCAGAGCTCTGGCTCGGTAATTGGACACATCGGTCCAGCCGCTCCACGGCACATGGGATCTTCCCAGGCCAGGGATCGAACCGGTGCCCCTTGCACTGCAAGGTGGTGTCTTTACCCACTGGACCACCAGGGAAAGCCCACAAGAATCTTTAAAGGTTTCTTTTTAATAGTAATGTTGAGGTTTTACTTTGTAATAGTGAGATTTATGAAATACAGAATGTGCTTATAAACTAAAGCAAAACTATGAAAATGTAGATTTGCAATTTAGAAGAAAAGGTGAATGATGTAGAGATGTGTGGAACTTCAAAACTTCCACCACCCATTTCTGTTACCTAGGGCCAAATTACAATGTAAATTTAATAGAAGGTTCTGGAAGTTTGAAATTAAAAATTATGGAACAAGTATTCAGTTACAAAAGTATTTAATTTGAACAGAAGCAAGATCCTTAAGATTTTCTTTCCAAGTTTTACAATATTCTCACTCAATAAGTAATTGCCGTGTGTATTCTCCTTATTCTCACGATAATTTTTAGGGCCAAATCAGGATGGTGAACATATTGTTTGAACTGCAACGAGTAAAGGAATTCTGTCACATGAACTTAAAATTTTGAAAATCAAGAGATGATGATTTAATTTCAAGTAATTTTTCCACCCATAACTCATTTCCTTAATTTATCAAAATTTTATTTAAAAGCATTCATTTATATTCAGTATTTTATAAAACATGAGCAGAACAAGAGGGAAATAACAGGAATTTTACCCTTGTATCATCTCAAAAACTTAGGTGAGTAGATTGGGCAATAAATGTGTTGCACACCAATAAAACACTTCTCTCTTTAAATACAGCCCTGTGGCTTTTGCAGATTATAGGTCCTCACTAGTTGCTATGTATTCTATATTTGCCAGTGATTTCTTTTTTTGATTTTGCTGCTTGGTAAAATCAACTTAGAAATGTCCGTACAGCTTCCTTCCCCGCTATTTACCTTGCTGTGCCTTTCCAAAGCAATTCTCCCTTCATCCAGACTCCTAAGCACATAGCTACAAAGCAAAGAAGACAAAACATTTCCTTGGCTCAAGCTAAATCTAAACATAAATGACATATATAATTTTGACTATTATCAAATAAATAGATCCATTGAGATAGCCAAACAACAACAGAACAAAGAAAATCAAATTTTCTAGACTGAAGAAAGAAAATGGATAGTTGCCATATGCTCACTTCTCTTTCCACTGTGTATGTCAAACTAATTGCCAGTGACAGTGCAATGTCTAATCATCTCAGTCGCCTGCATACGACTTAAGGATGCTTGTACACTTAAGGATGCTTGTACACTCAGAAATTTTAGTTCCAGAAATAAAAATAGAAATGTATTTTTATGTGGATGTATATTACATTTTAATAAGTGACAAAGTTTGTTTTGGTTTTGAAATGATGGTTGTCAAATAGAAAGCTGTCATTTATGAAACTGAGAAGTCTTTCTTGCAACTCTATGCAAACTCTGTGCATAATTCCTGGATGGATCCAGAGTCAAGGAGCAGAAAAAGAAGAGATGGAGGAAGGTAGTGTTCTTTCCCCTACTATGTCACTTTTTATCTACAGCTTTTCTTTTTCTGTCTCCAGTCATTTGCTCCCTAGGTTGGACAGCAGAGAAGAGTATGTCAGATTGGGGGAGGGGGTTTAGTAAGTTTCAAAAACAAAACAGTACCTATTTAAAATCATTATCTAACAGAATTAAAGGTAATGAATGTAAAATCTGATGATAAAATTATTACTACTTTTCTTAAATAATTTGAATAAGATGACTTATTTACTAAGTAGAAGTTTAAATACTGAAATCCAGGTCATCTGATAAATAAGTAAAATTAACTTTTAAATTGTGTAATTGTTGAAGCATTTCCTTTTCATATTTCAGTGTCTGGTATCTCTGTGTTCTCACTATTTGACCTTAAACACATAAACAAACAAAAATTTGCCCTGGAATACTTCAATAATCTCAAATATAAATGAATGATTACTTTTTCCAGGATCTTTGTATTCAAGATTCTTTACAAAATTATTGCTTCTCGCCTTCAAGTCTTAATTTTACAAATACTTTTCCTGATATTCTTGTTGAATAACTAAATTCTCCTGACAGACTTCAAGTTTTCCCTCTCCTGTGTCTCTGATTTTGCCTTGCCCTGAGGAATGTTTGCCTGGCCTTATAACTGGAAACATTCGGGACCCTTACTTAATTGTTAAGCCTACATCCTCTTTCCTACTGTCATTTTAATATTGTATTGTGGGCCTTTGTCAGGTCTTGTTTGGACTTATTTACTGATTCTGACTCTAGTTTGATATTTTGCAGAATTATCACATAGCTATAGCCTGGGTGAATTGTAAAAATGACAGTTTGTCCTGTTGCTCCCTTGATTAAAAGACTCTACCAACTACAGAAGAATTACAGACTTCTTAGCATAAAACAAAGTCTCCATAATTCAGGCCAAACCATGTGTATATTCTTATGTCCCCAAATGTCCTGAATTCTGCCTCCTACTATATTAATTCTGAGTTACTTGTAAATGTACTTCACACATCTTTCTATTGCTTCTCTGCCTAGCATCCACCTTCTCTGAATCTGCAGTTAGAAAATTTATTATTAAACTTCCAATCACAGACGCAGTAAGCAAAATTCTATGGTGGTCATCAAGATTTCTGTCCCTAGTCCACATACCTTATATAATCCATGGGATTATGAGTATGATGGATTTCATTCTCAGATTAGGCCCTGTGATATAGCACAGCTGGCTTTAAGGAAGGGAGATTGTCCTCAGTGGGTGGGACCTAGTTAGCTGAAGCCTTAAAAAAGTCTATCCTCTTCCTGAAAAGAAGAGATTCAAAACATGAGGGACTCTATCTGAGGTAGGTTCTCCCAGGCTGACTTTGAAAAATTGAAGGGGAGCATACTACAGGGATTATGAGAGATCTCTAAAAGATGAGATCAGAACCTGAATGATAGCTGGCAACGGAAGGAGAAGTCAGTTCCACAACTGCAAAGAATTGAATTTTGCCAAACCACATGAGCTTAGAAAGAGATTTAAATCTCATATGAAAACACAATGTGGCTTATATCTGTATACCCATGTTGTAAAACTCTGAGCAGAGAATCAGTTCAGTTGTGACCATTTTTAATCAGGAAGTGTTGTGAGATAATAAATAAATGATAAATCACTAAGTTTGTGGTAATTTTTTATACAGAAATATTAAACAAATACTAGCTTCAATATCATTTCTGAAAGAATCTTCTCTACATCCTAAGGTTGAGCTAAATGCCCATCCTTTGTTTTCCTTCCAATTTGCCAATTCAATATCATAGTTAGATATTCTTCATCCACTCTAAGAAATAGACCATCCTCTTTCCTACTGTCATTTTAATATTGTATTGTGGGCCTTTGTCAGGTCTTGTTTGGACTTATTTACTGATTCTGACTCTAGTTTGATATTTTGCAGAATTATCACATAGCTATAGCCTGGGTGAATTGTAAAAATGACAGTTTGTCCTGTTGCTCCCTTGATTAAAAGACTCTACCAACTACAGAAGAATTACAGACTTCTTAGCATAAAACAAAGTCTCCATAATTCAGGCCAAACCATGTGTATATTCTTATGTCCCCAAATGTCCTGAATTCTGCCTCCTACTATATTAATTCTGAGTTACTTGTAAATGTACTTCACACATCTTTCTATTGCTTCTCTGCCTAGCATCCACCTTCTCTGAATCTGCAGTTAGAAAATTTATTATTAAACTTCCAATCACAGACGCAGTAAGCAAAATTCTATGGTGGTCATCAAGATTTCTGTCCCTAGTCCACATACCTTATATAATCCATGGGATTATGAGTATGATGGATTTCATTCTCAGATTAGGCCCTGTGATATAGCACAGCTGGCTTTAAGGAAGGGAGATTGTCCTCAGTGGGTGGGACCTAGTTAGCTGAAGCCTTAAAAAAGTCTATCCTCTTCCTGAAAAGAAGAGATTCAAAACATGAGGGACTCTATCTGAGGTAGGTTCTCCCAGGCTGACTTTGAAAAATTGAAGGGGAGCATACTACAGGGATTATGAGAGATCTCTAAAAGATGAGATCAGAACCTGAATGATAGCTGGCAACGGAAGGAGAAGTCAGTTCCACAACTGCAAAGAATTGAATTTTGCCAAACCACATGAGCTTAGAAAGAGATTTAAATCTCATATGAAAACACAATGTGGCTTATATCTGTATACCCATGTTGTAAAACTCTGAGCAGAGAATCAGTTCAGTTGTGACCATTTTTAATCAGGAAGTGTTGTGAGATAATAAATAAATGATAAATCACTAAGTTTGTGGTAATTTTTTATACAGAAATATTAAACAAATACTAGCTTCAATATCATTTCTGAAAGAATCTTCTCTACATCCTAAGGTTGAGCTAAATGCCCATCCTTTGTTTTCCTTCCAATTTGCCAATTCAATATCATAGTTAGATATTCTTCATCCACTCTAAGAAATAGACCATAACTTCAACTAAGTGTCTTTTTGTAGGGCAAATAGCACTTGCAATTTGCTTGTACCTAGTTACAATGCAATGAACAAATAAAGTATGAAAGATATTCTATACACACAGAGATATAAATCCCTGTAGAAAATAAATGATTTTCTAGTTTCTTTTTTTTTTTTTTTAACGTAAATGTTTACTACTGATAACAGTGACTATACTAGCTCCTAAATCCTGGTTTCCAATACTGCCCTCCAATAAAAGAAAAGATAGCTCCTAGGAGAAATGGATATTTCAAGGATACATTGAAGAATCCATTACTTATCCACTGTATGTGAGAGGATCTTGAAGCATTTTGTATGACCCAAATTAAATTAAATAAAAAAACAAGAAACAAAAAAAGAAATACGAAGTAGAATAAACAATAGTAAGTGTAAATCAAAGGGACATAAAAGCCTGTTGAAAGAATTCCCACTGCCCTAAACTGGAACATTTTAAGCAACAAAATAAAGTAGTATTGCATCATGCCCAAAATAAAAATCCATTAACCATACTAATGTATATACATGATTAAATAAATAAATAAATGGAAGGGATTAGATCACTGTCCCATGAATAAGGATTACAAATAATTATGCAAGCACTCTGTAATCAAGGAGGAAAGGAAACTTTACAGCGGGGAATGTGACAGGTACTACCTAAGCCAGCTAAGCAAGGTTAACATCAATAGTGATTTTATGTTGATAGCATGTACCTTTGGTATGATGTGTGAAGAGAATGATATTTTATTCTGTAGTCTTTCTCCTTGAAATACATAACTCCAGTCTTATCACAAGGAAAACACAAATAATCCCCAATTGAAAGACATTCTACAAAATAGTTGATTGGTCCTCTTCAAAATTATTGAGGCCATAAAAAATAAGAAAAGTGACACACTGTCACATCTAAAAGGAACCGAAAATGACCTTGATGGGATCCTGAAACAATGTGAATACTAGGCAAAACTAAGAAAACGTGAATAAAGTGTAGGTTTTAGTTAATAAGAATATATCAGTATGGTTCATTAACGTGACAGGTTCTCATAGAGATGTTACAAGTTCAAAACAGGAAACTTGGATGTGGGATGTGTGGCAATTCTATGCACTATATATTTAATTCTTCAGTAAAGTCAAATCCATTCTAAAATTGTTTTCATTATTTATTACCTTATGGGAATAGGTAAGAAGATCAGAGTAGGGAACAAGCAACTGACATTTAATTGCACAGGAAGATAACGTACATACAAGCAAGGGATTTTTCAACAGATTCTACTGCCTGTGGTTTCCTAATGCTCACAAGCTGTGGTTTATAGATGACAATGTGGGTGCAATTTTGTGCCAGAACTCTGGCAGAAGCTTTGCCAGTATTTTATTGATATGTACTTAAATTTAGTTCAGAAATATTTGGATCAGATATATTTTATTTTTAGTGTTTGTTTTATCAATAGCAGGAAACCAAGCTATCTGCTTTCTATTGACAGAAATTCTCTAATTGGAATACAAATAACAATCTAACAGGTTTAGCGCTTGACATTCTTAAACTATAGGATAAAATTCAAATTCAGTAAGCACTCAAATTAAAATGAGTTTTTGCTTTAGTCTATATTAGCTCTATACATATAGCCAGTTATATTAAAATTTCTTTCAAATTTTCTTCTTGAGAAAAAAAACACTTGTTTAAAGAATTTTATTAAATTTAGAATGGATGGATAATAAAGATAAATGCTAGAAACAGTGATATATTCAACATTGAGAGAATATACGATGATTATTTCAATTATTCATGAAAAGAAGGTTTTAGTACACTGGAAATACCGCTCATTTCAACTTGTAATGCTTTTAAAACACAATAAAATTTGCTCCAACCTTTACCTTTCAGTATGTTCAGTTTCTAAATATCCTCCTCCTATCATTCTCAGAGGATCAGTCAGGTTCATTTACTACTTGTCTACTGAACATAAAGTCTAATTTGTAAACATAAACCCTGTATATAAACTCTGTCATGATGAACTAAACTGATACTCTGCTGTGACAGAAATCATATATAATATACTTCAAAATATCTTGCACATTAAATTGCAAAATAAAGGAAAAATCTTTTTTTTCTGTCCCTAAGAGTAAGATAAAATAATATACAGTAACACTGAAACTGATAGTGAACAAATATTTTCAATATTTCAAAAATGGCAAAGATACATTCATCATCATTTTAAAAGAAAACGTGAATTATTTAAAAAAAACAGTATGGTTCATTAACGTGACAGGTTCTCATAGAGATGTTACAAGTTCAAAACAGGAAACTTGGATGTGGGATTGGCAATTCTATGCACTATATATTTAATTCTTCAGTAAAGTCAAATCCATTCTAAAATTGTTTTCATTATTTATTACCTTATGGGAATAGGTAAGAAGATCAGAGTAGGGAACAAGCAACTGACATTTAATTGCACAGGAAGATAACGTACATACAAGCAAGGGATTTTTCAACAGATTCTACTGCCTGTGGTTTCCTAATGCTCACAAGCTGTGGTTTATAGATGACAATGTGGGTGCAATTTTGTGCCAGAACTCTGGCAGAAGCTTTGCCAGTATTTTATTGATATGTACTTAAATTTAGTTCAGAAATATTTGGATCAGATATATTTTATTTTTAGTGTTTGTTTTATCAATAGCAGGAAACCAAGCTATCTGCTTTCTATTGACAGAAATTCTCTAATTGGAATACAAATAACAATCTAACAGGTTTAGCGCTTGACATTCTTAAACTATAGGATAAAATTCAAATTCAGTAAGCACTCAAATTAAAATGAGTTTTTGCTTTAGTCTATATTAGCTCTATACATATAGCCAGTTATATTAAAATTTCTTTCAAATTTTCTTCTTGAGAAAAAAAACACTTGTTTAAAGAATTTTATTAAATTTAGAATGGATGGATAATAAAGATAAATGCTAGAAACAGTGATATATTCAACATTGAGAGAATATACGATGATTATTTCAATTATTCATGAAAAGAAGGTTTTAGTACACTGGAAATACCGCTCATTTCAACTTGTAATGCTTTTAAAACACAATAAAATTTGCTCCAACCTTTACCTTTCAGTATGTTCAGTTTCTAAATATCCTCCTCCTATCATTCTCAGAGGATCAGTCAGGTTCATTTACTACTTGTCTACTGAACATAAAGTCTAATTTGTAAACATAAACCCTGTATATAAACTCTGTCATGATGAACTAAACTGATACTCTGCTGTGACAGAAATCATATATAATATACTTCAAAATATCTTGCACATTAAATTGCAAAATAAAGGAAAAATCTTTTTTTTCTGTCCCTAAGAGTAAGATAAAATAATATACAGTAACACTGAAACTGATAGTGAACAAATATTTTCAATATTTCAAAAAAAATGGCAAAGATACATTCATCATCATTTTAAAAGAAACAGAAACTATACCTCTCCAGTTTTTTTCTCAGTCCCCCAAAGTCAGATGCTATTCTACAGTATCATCAATGGTGGCACTGCTGTCAACTACCCTTTTCACCTGACATATTGAGGTTATTCTAGACTTCCCTCTCACGCCACCTCCAGGTCTCATTGTTCACCAAGTTCAGTTGACTACATTTCCTAGAGGTTAGAAATTAGGGAAAATTGGAGTTCCACTGCACGGCATTTTGATGCAATTGTTCAGGGACACAAGAATATCTAACTTTTGTCTTGGCAGAGTTATCATCATGTCCCTATATGTTCCTGGCTGGAGATAAACAAGGAACAATAGAAAATGGAATAAAACATATTCTTTTATTGTTAGCCTGATTTGTACTACAAATGTCACTGGAATTTTGATGAATTGAGCTAAAGTATATGACTAGCACAAAAATCAAAACTAGAAATAAAACTATCATATGACCCTAGCAATCCTGCTACTGTGCTTATCTCCTGAGAAAATCATAACTCAGAATCATGTATTCCACTATCCACTGTAGCACTATTTACAGGAGCGAGCATATGGAATCAACCTAGATGTTCACTGACAGATGGAGGGGTAAAGAAGTCATGGTGTATGTAAGTGTGCATATATATATACGTATATACACACATATTTTTATATGTGATGGAATATTACTCAGCCATGAAAAGGGATCAATCTGAGTTCTAGTGAGGTGGATGAATCTAGAGCCTGTCACACAGAATGAAGTGAGATAGAAATAGAAAAACAAATATATCTTAATGTGTATATCGAAATCTAGAAAAATGGTACTGATAAACCTATCTGCAGGGTAGAAATAGAAATGCAGACATAGATAATATAGACTTGTGGACACATCAGGGAGGGATGAGGGTGGTACAGATTGAAAGAGTAGTATTGAAACATATCTACTACCATATGTAAAATAGATAGCAAGTAGAAAGTTGCTGTGTAATACGGGGAACTCAACCTCATGCTTCTGAGAACCTAGAGAGGTAGAATGTGGTAGGGGGTTGGGAGGGAGATTCAAAAGGGTGGGGACATATGTATACTTACGGCTGATTCATGTTTCATGGAAGAAACCAATGCAACATTGTAAAGAAATTACCCTACAAATAAATATTTAAAAGTCACAGCTTGAGTGATACAATACTTAAGGCTGTGCTTCTTCACTCAGAAGCACAACTTAAGGCTAATATATTTCCTTTGCAGTTGCACTTCCATGCACACCTGATGCCTCAGAGTTGTCAATGCCTAAGTACCTGGAACATCTGAGGAATCTGAATGATGACCAGGGACTCACAAAAATACCAGGAAATTCCAAGTATTTGTATCCAGAAGAGGCTGACCAGGAATTAATATCCACGTGAGAGGCACCCACAATGCTAAGAGCTGGTGGACAACTACTTGGACTCTTGACAGTAGAAAGTTGTTATATATCTCATGTCTTCTCCATCCTCACCTTCATTGTGAGAATCCATGAACATATTTTACCATTTCTAAATCTGACTCAACCAAATATCATTTTGATTATAAACTGTCTAGCTTACAAAGATGCCCCATATGAGGTCAAAGAACCTATGTTGAAGAAATTTCTCTAGCCTTGTGATACACTAAAGCCTGCTCAAAAATCTGAAATTCTGGAATCTATGTTACATAGTATAACAGTGAAAATCCAACTCCAAACTTAGAAATACAGAAGCAAATAAATATTTTAAATCAGATTAATTCTGAGAACTTTGAATGCCCCTTAATTAAGAAGGTTCTAAGTAGAAGTTGCACACCATTTGACCATACTCTGAATTAAAATTTCCTAAAAATAACCACAAAAATATTTTCTAATATTGGTGAATATTTTGTTCAAAAGCTCAGACTTTTATGCCCATGAACCATTGTCTACTTTTGAACATGGGCTTCGCAGGTGGCCCTATTGGTAAAGGACCCACCTGCCAATGCAGAAGACAGTAAGAGAAGTGGTTTCTGTTGCATTCCTGACTCAGGAAGGTCCCCTGGAAGATGGCATGGAAACCCATTCCCGTATTCTTACCTGGAGAATCCCATGGAGAGAGGAGTCTGGCAGGCTACTCTCCATAGACTAACAAAGAGTCTGACATGACTGAAGCGACTGAGCATGCCCACACACACATTTGAATATGGACTACTGACTTGGTGCTTAGCTTTCCTGATTCTTGCTATGTCATTTTTAACTTTGTAGCTTCAAACTGGATTATCTATTTTATTCCTAACTCTTAATTGCCATAAAATTTATCTTCAGAAATTGACTCATAATTTCTTGCTGTCCAATGATGGCAATAAAGTATATTTAATAAAAGAGAATGAGAATTATATGAAATCACCGAATACTTGGCTTAAATAACAGAATGGGTAATGTTGCTATTAACTAAGCATACACTACTGGAAGAGAAATAGTTGATTGGACAAACAAGGGTAACACTGGAATTGGGTCTAAAAAGATTCTAAATCACTAAATACAGAAACTAAAAACATGGATATTACAGTTACCTTCAAGCAGAATTCAATTTCCTCCAATAAAAGTTACAAATTCATTCATCTTCTAAAAATACTAATAATTAAGTGAATACATAAAAGAGAAAAGGAAAAAAATAATAACAAGCTATTTATCTTTATGCATTTTATCACTATCCATATTTATCTTCTAAACCTATAGTTTTATTTATGTATTAATATATTGACCTTTTAGATTTTTTTCCAGTGCAAGTTTTTCCTGGATGAGGTGATGGAAACTGAGTCTCTTTAAAATTTATTATTGTTCTACTTGCTTCATAAAATGAACTCTTCATTGTTATCTCATGAGTAAAATTGAGTTTGGAAACAAAGCCTATATAGGTCAAAATTAAATATGAAGGTTCTAAGTAGAAGTTGCACACCATTTGACCATACTCTGAATTAAAATTTCCTAAAAATAACCACAAAAATATTTTCTAATATTGGTGAATATTTTGTTCAAAAGCTCAGACTTTTATGCCCATGAACCATTGTCTACTTTTGAACATGGGCTTCGCAGGTGGCCCTATTGGTAAAGGACCCACCTGCCAATGCAGAAGACAGTAAGAGAAGTGGTTTCTGTTGCATTCCTGACTCAGGAAGGTCCCCTGGAAGATGGCATGGAAACCCATTCCCGTATTCTTACCTGGAGAATCCCATGGAGAGAGGAGTCTGGCAGGCTACTCTCCATAGACTAACAAAGAGTCTGACATGACTGAAGCGACTGAGCATGCCCACACACACATTTGAATATGGACTACTGACTTGGTGCTTAGCTTTCCTGATTCTTGCTATGTCATTTTTAACTTTGTAGCTTCAAACTGGATTATCTATTTTATTCCTAACTCTTAATTGCCATAAAATTTATCTTCAGAAATTGACTCATAATTTCTTGCTGTCCAATGATGGCAATAAAGTATATTTAATAAAAGAGAATGAGAATTATATGAAATCACCGAATACTTGGCTTAAATAACAGAATGGGTAATGTTGCTATTAACTAAGCATACACTACTGGAAGAGAAATAGTTGATTGGACAAACAAGGGTAACACTGGAATTGGGTCTAAAAAGATTCTAAATCACTAAATACAGAAACTAAAAACATGGATATTACAGTTACCTTCAAGCAGAATTCAATTTCCTCCAATAAAAGTTACAAATTCATTCATCTTCTAAAAATACTAATAATTAAGTGAATACATAAAAGAGAAAAGGAAAAAAATAATAACAAGCTATTTATCTTTATGCATTTTATCACTATCCATATTTATCTTCTAAACCTATAGTTTTATTTATGTATTAATATATTGACCTTTTAGATTTTTTTCCAGTGCAAGTTTTTCCTGGATGAGGTGATGGAAACTGAGTCTCTTTAAAATTTATTATTGTTCTACTTGCTTCATAAAATGAACTCTTCATTGTTATCTCATGAGTAAAATTGAGTTTGGAAACAAAGCCTATATAGGTCATTAAATAAATGTGTGTGTGTATGTATGTGTCTTCTCAGTTGTGTCTGACTTTTGGAGACCCCATGGATCCTCTGTCCATGGAAGAATACTGAAATGGGTTGCCATTTCCTACTGCAGGGGATATTTCCAATCCTGCATCTCTTGTGTTTCCTGCATTGGCAGGGAGATTCTTTACCCCTGTACCACTTGGGAAGCCAATAGACCATTAAATATAAGCCATCAATAGGCTAATATCTCTGTACATTCTACATAAAGGAGAATTTACCAAGCAGCTCTATGTGGAGATTATTGCCTTTAGGGGAGGAAAAATGTTCCTCAGAAGATGTTAGTATGATTAAGTATAAATATTAGCACTGTGTGAGCAGAAAGTATAATGATCACAATAAAGCATCTTGTCATTAAGGTAAATTAAATGATATAGCAAATATGATAATAAGCTCAGTGAAAGAGTTTTCTATGTTTTCATTTTATATTCTGGATTTTTATTCTTTAAAAACTTAGAAGCTTGGAATTAATATATATGTGCTAATACATGTGTGTATATATATGCACACATATATATCACTCACTAAGGACCTACTCTATAGCACAGAGAACTCTACTCAATATTCTGTAAAACCTATATTGGAAAAGCACCTGAAAATGATGGATATTTGTATATGTATAACTGCATCACTCTCCTATACACATGAAAGTAACACACTGTATAAATTAACTATATTCCAATATAAATTAAAATTTTTCAGTGATAAGTAGAAAACTATTTTACAAACTTTAATTATCAGAATTGTCAAATATCATCTATTCCTTGACTGGATGACTTTTCATATGACTGATATGCTAACCTACTGGACTCACACTAGCTTAAACATCTTCTTTCTACTGTGTTGCCTTCCAGAGTCTTTTTAAATTTCTCTTTGGTTCATCTTTATTCTACATTCTCTGAATCTTATATTATTAATATTTCTCTAATTCTCTGAATTTCTTATCTCATTGGTCACTCATATTTCTTTAAGACTCTTAGCAGGGACACTTGATCTTTTGCCTATGCTGTGACCTTCTTTGAATGTCTCTTTGTCAACAGATTTTTACCAAATGTCATGTTGATCTCACCATGTTTTTTCAACAGATTTTACCAAATGTCATATTCATTTCACTATCTTTTTTCAAATCCCTTCTCATCCTTGAGGCATCTTTATACAACATGCTTTAATGTAGTTTGTTTCTTTTTAACCAGTACCTCTCAAGAAGATTCACAGAGATGGTAGCATAATGATTAAGGAGAGGATACACTGCTCTCAGGCCATATGAGCTTGTTTTGGGTCTTGAATATATAAACAAGAAGAGTAGTCTCATTCTTAGTACGTTATGGGAGGCATAAAAAAGCTTATTTATTGCACTGGAACTAATTAACAAACAGTGGAAAATAAGTGAATAGTGGGTAGTTATGCTCAACACATTCCCAGAGTTCATCAAAATCATTATCATTATACACTCCCTATTTATTAGCATACTCTGGGATTCTTTAGCAAACAGAATCATGACCTTTATTATATGAGTCTATTTTATAATAGACTTGAACAGTATTAGAACAACTAGGAAGTTGAGACTTAAGCCAGGAATGCATTTAATAAAGATTTCAAAATATGTCAGATTCAATATTGGCATATATGAGAATATGGAAGGGATAGAAGCTACACAGCAGAATAGCAAGATTGGGTGGCATGCTGGGATTAAAGTGATGAGCCTTCAGGTTGAGACTTTTACTCAGAAAGTAACACACTGTATAAATTAACTATATTCCAATATAAATTAAAATTTTTCAGTGATAGGTAGAAAACTATTTTACAAACTTTAATTATCAGAATTGTCAAATATCATCTATTCCTTGACTGGATGACTTTTCATATGACTGATATGCTAACCTACTGGACTCACACTAGCTTAAACATCTTCTTTCTACTGTGTTGCCTTCCAGAGTCTTTTTAAATTTCTCTTTGGTTCATCTTTATTCTACATTCTCTGAATCTTATATTATTAATATTTCTCTAATTCTCTGAATTTCTTATCTCATTGGTCACTCATATTTCTTTAAGACTCTTAGCAGGGACACTTGATCTTTTGCCTATGCTGTGACCTTCTTTGAATGTCTCTTTGTCAACAGATTTTTACCAAATGTCATGTTGATCTCACCATGTTTTTTCAACAGATTTTACCAAATGTCATATTCATTTCACTATCTTTTTTCAAATCCCTTCTCATCCTTGAGGCATCTTTATACAACATGCTTTAATGTAGTTTGTTTCTTTTTAACCAGTACCTCTCAAGAAGATTCACAGAGATGGTAGCATAATGATTAAGGAGAGGATACACTGCTCTCAGGCCATATGAGCTTGTTTTGGGTCTTGAATATATAAACAAGAAGAGTAGTCTCATTCTTAGTACGTTATGGGAGGCATAAAAAAGCTTATTTATTGCACTGGAACTAATTAACAAACAGTGGAAAATAAGTGAATAGTGGGTAGTTATGCTCAACACATTCCCAGAGTTCATCAAAATCATTATCATTATACACTCCCTATTTATTAGCATACTCTGGGATTCTTTAGCAAACAGAATCATGACCTTTATTATATGAGTCTATTTTATAATAGACTTGAACAGTATTAGAACAACTAGGAAGTTGAGACTTAAGCCAGGAATGCATTTAATAAAGATTTCAAAATATGTCAGATTCAATATTGGCATATATGAGAATATGGAAGGGATAGAAGCTACACAGCAGAATAGCAAGATTGGGTGGCATGCTGGGATTAAAGTGATGAGCCTTCAGGAATTCCAGATGGAAGCTGTTAATATGATGGTGGTACTCAGAAATATCAATATCTCATATTTCAAATTATGAAAATATGTCATGATTTTCCAAAGTAATATAATGGAATAAATCCTTCTATATTGATTCTTATGGAGTATTCATATTGTTTTTTTAATACAGAATACTACCACTTGGTTATAAGAACTATCCTTAATTTCACTAAATTTTATTGCAAATCATATATTAAGAAATGTTAAACACATAAATAGCATTCATTAAATTTATTTGTATATTGCCCATGGGCCTCCAACTCTTTACAGTGGCTACAAAAGATAAGAAAGATCAAGCTCAGTAAAAATGAATAAAAATAAATGAGGAAAAAATGAACAAGAGAGCATGCAAATGGTAAGAAGGTGTTCCTACAATTACTCAATGGGAAAACAACTATAAAAGTAAAACAAAATTAAAAAAATATTAAAATGCTGAGAAGTATCCAAGAGTAGACAAACACAGGAAGATAGTTTTATCTCAAACAACTTAAAATGGAAAATGTAAGAAGTGAGTTTTCCTTTATCTAGTACATTGACAAATTCCCAGAGATATGGCTGCAGAAATTACAGGTTGAAAATCATTGCACTCTGTGCTATAAATGTTGGATAAAAAAGTTGAGGGATAGAAAAGCAACTAGTAATATACACAGAAAATATGGTAGTGTAACATTTACAGGAAGAAAAAAACCCAGTATGCTACAAGAGAAGAAAAGTTTAAGTCAAAAAACCTGATATACATAGGTGCAAAAATTCTCAACGAAATATTAGAAAAAATTCAGTGACAAAACACATTCCCAGAGTATAAATCATATCAAAAGCATACTCTGGGATTCTTTAGCAAACAGAATCATGACCTTTATTATATGAGTCTATTTTATAATAGACTTGAACAGTATTAGAACAACTAGGAAGTTGAGACTTAAGCCAGGAATGCATTTAATAAAGATTTCAAAATATGTCAGATTCAATATTGGCATATATGAGAATATGGAAGGGATAGAAGCTACACAGCAGAATAGCAAGATTGGGTGGCATGCTGGGATTAAAGTGATGAGCCTTCAGGAATTCCAGATGGAAGCTGTTAATATGATGGTGGTACTCAGAAATATCAATATCTCATATTTCAAATTATGAAAATATGTCATGATTTTCCAAAGTAATATAATGGAATAAATCCTTCTATATTGATTCTTATGGAGTATTCATATTGTTTTTTTAATACAGAATACTACCACTTGGTTATAAGAACTATCCTTAATTTCACTAAATTTTATTGCAAATCATATATTAAGAAATGTTAAACACATAAATAGCATTCATTAAATTTATTTGTATATTGCCCATGGGCCTCCAACTCTTTACAGTGGCTACAAAAGATAAGAAAGATCAAGCTCAGTAAAAATGAATAAAAATAAATGAGGAAAAAATGAACAAGAGAGCATGCAAATGGTAAGAAGGTGTTCCTACAATTACTCAATGGGAAAACAACTATAAAAGTAAAACAAAATTAAAAAAATATTAAAATGCTGAGAAGTATCCAAGAGTAGACAAACACAGGAAGATAGTTTTATCTCAAACAACTTAAAATGGAAAATGTAAGAAGTGAGTTTTCCTTTATCTAGTACATTGACAAATTCCCAGAGATATGGCTGCAGAAATTACAGGTTGAAAATCATTGCACTCTGTGCTATAAATGTTGGATAAAAAAGTTGAGGGATAGAAAAGCAACTAGTAATATACACAGAAAATATGGTAGTGTAACATTTACAGGAAGAAAAAAACCCAGTATGCTACAAGAGAAGAAAAGTTTAAGTCAAAAAACCTGATATACATAGGTGCAAAAATTCTCAACGAAATATTAGAAAAAAAAATTCAGAAACATATTAAAAGGATCACACATTATGTACAAATAGGATTTCTTAGTGAGATGCAAGAATGGTTCAATATATGCAAATTGACTAATGTGATAAACTACATTCTTAGAAAAATAAAATCATATCATCAAAATAGATGCATAAAAAGAATTTGACAAAATTCAACATTCTTTCATGACACAGACTGTAACATATCTCAGTATAGTAAAGGCCAGTCAACAGCTAACATATTTAAGAATTGTAAGTGGAAAACTTTCTAAGATCAGAGTGAGGATTTCCACTGGCACTTATTCAGCATAGTACTGGAAGCCTAGCTAAAGTAAGTAGGCAAGAAAAAGACACATAAGACATCCAAGTAGAAAAAAAGAAGTAATCTGCAGATGACATAATACTGTATATAGAAAACCACAGACACTCCAGCAAAAAACTGTTGGAATTAATAAACAAATTTAGTATGGTGCTCAAAGTCACAGAGAAATCAGAAAGTATGAATATCTCTAATAGCAAAGAAATCACAGAGGAGATAACTCCTTACTTATTTATTACTTACATTTATTTATGTGTAAGAAAAAGAGTCATGGTAAGTTAAAATATACTGTTTTAATGTTATATTTTACCTGAAGTAATTCAGCAATTACAGTAAGTAAATTAGCATAAGTAAAATAGTGTAGATATCTAGAAACCATCCAATAAATGGAAAGTTATGCATGACTAATGTAAATAAGAAAGAAAAAATAGAGACAATAAAATATTAAAGATAATAAAAAATAGCAAATTTTCAGAGAAAAGACAAAAATATAAATAATTGCACTAAATGCAAAATGATGCTCCCAAGCAATAGGCAAAGACTGACATATTGGATAAAAAGGAAAAAACCACCAGTATGCTGCCTAAGACATACTTTAAATATACAGCACAGAATAATAATAAGAAACTAGAAAAAAAATGCTCTATGGAAAATCATAACTTAGCTTGAGTTCCAAAATTGTCAGGAAAAATAAACTTAAAATCAAGAGTTATTATAAGAACAACTTCATAATGGTAATGGTAATGAATTAATGCAACATGGAAATACAACAATTTTAAACACACCTGTAACTAATAAATATAGCATCAATATACATGAAACAAAAACTAAAACAATTTTGTGATTTCTTATGATTTCCTCCTATATTGTTCTGCCAATACCACATCTAGGTATATATTAAAGAAATAAAATATATGTCCACATGACAAGTAGTATGATGAGATTTGTAGAACCTTCATAATATTCTCAAACTAGAAACAATCCAATTGTTTAGGAACTTAAGAATAGATCACTAAATTGCATTTCCCTATATTATGAAACAAAACTCAGTAATATAAAAGAACTACTAATATATAAAAAATACCAAATGTTATATAGAGTAGAAATTCATTTATATAGATATTAAACTATATGACAGGAAGCAGATTACTGATTGCGAGGAACTGTGACTCAGGAGAGGGAATCACAGAGGAACACAGGAAAAATATTTGGAGAAATGTTCTATTATTATCATTATTATTATGTTGGAATTTGCACAAATCTATACGTTTATTAACTTAAATGTGGTAAATTTTACTGTTTATAAATAGTATATTAATTTTTAAACTGGGAAAGAAATGAGACCAGGGTAAAATTATATTAAGAATGTGATAAGAAGACAAAAGGGAGATTTGTATGCTATTACATATTTACTATTCCACTGAAAATTTTGCAGTAAAAATTGGCATCATTTTGTACAAATTTATAAGATCTCTATGAGAAAAATGAATATAAACCAGGTAAAGGAGAACTCTTTAAAGAATGGATAAAATTTCTCTGATAATATGGCAGATATTGGTAACATTGTGCAGGAATCAGTGGCCAAACTCATCCCAAAGAAAAATAAATGCAAGAAGGCCAAGTGGTTGTCTGAGGAGGCTTTATAAACAGCTGAGGAAAGAAGAGAAGCAAGCAGCAAGGGTGAAAGGGAAAGATATACCCAACTGATTGCAGGGTTCCAGAGAAGAGCAAGGAGAGATAAGAAGGCCCTTTTCAATGACCAATGCAAAGAAGTAGAAGAAAACAACAGAATGGGAAAGACTAGATATCTGCTCAAGAAAATTGGAGAGATCAAGGTTACATCTGATGCAAGGCACAATAAAGAACAGAAATGGTAAGGACCAACAGAGGCAGAAGAGGTTAATAAGAAGTGGCAAAAATACACTGAAGAACTACAGAGGAAAGTTCTCAATGATCGGGATAACCACAGTGGTGTGGTCACATACCTAGAGCCTGACATCCGAGAGTGTGAAGTCAAGTGGACCCAAGGAGGCATTACTACAGACAAAGCTAGTGCAGGTAATGTAATTCCAGGTGAGCTATTTCAAATATTAAAAGATACTGCTGTTAACATGCTGCACTTAATATGTCAACAAATTTGGAAAACTCAGCAGTGGCCAGAGAACTGGAAAAGGTCAGTTTTCATTCCAATACCAAAGAAGGGCAATGCCAAAGAATGTTCAAACTACCACAAAATTGCACTCATTCCACATGCTAACGAAGTAACACTCAAAGTCCTCCAAGTTAGACTTCAATAGTACATGAACCAAGAACTTTCAATGTATAAGCTGGGTTTAGAAAAGGCAGAGGAAACAGATCAAATTGTCAAATCAAACTGGATCATAGGGAAAGCAAGGGAATTCCAGAAAGCATCTACTTCTTCACTGACTACACTAAGCCTTTGACTTGTGGATCACAACAAACTGTGGAAAATTCTGAAAGAGATAGGAATACCAGACTACATTTCCTATGTCCTGAGAAACCTGTACGCAGCTAAAGAAATAACAGTTAGAACCTTACAGGAAATGACAGTTTGGTTCCAAATTGGGAAAGGAATACAACAAGCTTTATATTTTACCCTGTTTGTTTAACTTATATGCAGAGTACAGCATGCAATATCCTGCGTGGATGACTCACAAGCTGGAATCAAGATTGCTAGGAGAAATAAGAACCTCAGATATGCAGATGACTCTAATGACTACTCTACTGACTGAACATGAAGAAGAACTAAAGAGACTATTGATGAGGGTGAAAGGGAAAGATATACCCAACTGATTGCAGGGTTCCAGAGAAGAGCAAGGAGAGATAAGAAGGCCCTTTTCAATGACCAATGCAAAGAAGTAGAAGAAAACAACAGAATGGGAAAGACTAGATATCTGCTCAAGAAAATTGGAGAGATCAAGGTTACATCTGATGCAAGGCACAATAAAGAACAGAAATGGTAAGGACCAACAGAGGCAGAAGAGGTTAATAAGAAGTGGCAAAAATACACTGAAGAACTACAGAGGAAAGTTCTCAATGATCGGGATAACCACAGTGGTGTGGTCACATACCTAGAGCCTGACATCCGAGAGTGTGAAGTCAAGTGGACCCAAGGAGGCATTACTACAGACAAAGCTAGTGCAGGTAATGTAATTCCAGGTGAGCTATTTCAAATATTAAAAGATACTGCTGTTAACATGCTGCACTTAATATGTCAACAAATTTGGAAAACTCAGCAGTGGCCAGAGAACTGGAAAAGGTCAGTTTTCATTCCAATACCAAAGAAGGGCAATGCCAAAGAATGTTCAAACTACCACAAAATTGCACTCATTCCACATGCTAACGAAGTAACACTCAAAGTCCTCCAAGTTAGACTTCAATAGTACATGAACCAAGAACTTTCAATGTATAAGCTGGGTTTAGAAAAGGCAGAGGAAACAGATCAAATTGTCAAATCAAACTGGATCATAGGGAAAGCAAGGGAATTCCAGAAAGCATCTACTTCTTCACTGACTACACTAAGCCTTTGACTTGTGGATCACAACAAACTGTGGAAAATTCTGAAAGAGATAGGAATACCAGACTACATTTCCTATGTCCTGAGAAACCTGTACGCAGCTAAAGAAATAACAGTTAGAACCTTACAGGAAATGACAGTTTGGTTCCAAATTGGGAAAGGAATACAACAAGCTTTATATTTTACCCTGTTTGTTTAACTTATATGCAGAGTACAGCATGCAATATCCTGCGTGGATGACTCACAAGCTGGAATCAAGATTGCTAGGAGAAATAAGAACCTCAGATATGCAGATGACTCTAATGACTACTCTACTGACTGAACATGAAGAAGAACTAAAGAGACTATTGATGAGGGTGAAAGATGAAACTGAATAAGCTGATTTGGAACTCAATATTCAAAAAACTAAGATCATGGCCTCCTGTCCCATCACTTCATGCAAAATAGATGGGGAAAAAGTGTAGTAGTGATAGGTTTTATGTTCTTGAGCTCCAGAATTACTGTGGATGGCGACTGCAGTCATGAAACTAAAAGACACTTGTTCCTTGAAAGGAAAGCTATGAGAAGCCTGAACAGTGTATTAAAAACCAGAGATAACACTTTGTCAGTCAAAACTTGGTTTTTTCATTAATCATGTACAGATATGAGAGTTTGACCATAAAGAAGGCTGAATGCCATTGAATTAATACTTTTGTATTCTGGTGCTGGAGAAGACTACTGAGAGTCTCTTGGACAGCAAGGAGATTAAAGCAGTCAATTCTAAAGGAACTCAACCCTGAATATTCATTGGAAGGACTGAAACTGAAGCTCCAGTAGTTTGGTTACCTGATACAAAGAGCAGGTTCAGTGGGAAATACACTGATGCTGGGAAAGGCAAAATAAGAGGGCAGCAGAGACTGAAACAGTTGTATAGCATCACTGACTCAATGGGCATGAATCTGAGCAAGCTCTGAGAGATAGTGAAGGAAATGAAGCCTGGCATGCTGTAGTCCATGGCATCACAAAGAGACATGACTTAGTGAGTGAACAGAACAGCAAAATATTTTTCTGAACATTTGTGTTCCTTCCCAACAGAAGAATATTTACCTCTGTCCTGTCACTGTTAGGTTTGACTCTGAACCTCAAAATATTCCTCCCAAAGAAGGCATAATCCATCACTTTGTTTAGATAAGTATCTATATTGAGTACATTGACTTGCTTTTCCTGACGAAAAATGAGAAGCAATGTGAGTATTACTTCTGAATATAAGCTCTCACTTCAGCTAGTGGTTCATCCCCACATTCTCTTTCCTGTACTCAAAATGAGTATAGGCAAGTGATCTCATTAGAGTTGTTATTCAGCTAGTGGTTCATCCACATTTCTCTACTCAGAAATAAGAACCTCAGATATGCAGATGACTCTAATGACTACTCTACTGACTGAACATGAAGAAGAACTAAAGAGACTATTGATGAGGGTGAAAGATGAAACTGAATAAGCTGATTTGGAACTCAATATTCAAAAAACTAAGATCATGGCCTCCTGTCCCATCACTTCATGCAAAATAGATGGGGAAAAAGTGTAGTAGTGATAGGTTTTATGTTCTTGAGCTCCAGAATTACTGTGGATGGCGACTGCAGTCATGAAACTAAAAGACACTTGTTCCTTGAAAGGAAAGCTATGAGAAGCCTGAACAGTGTATTAAAAACCAGAGATAACACTTTGTCAGTCAAAACTTGGTTTTCATTAATCATGTACAGATATGAGAGTTTGACCATAAAGAAGGCTGAATGCCATTGAATTAATACTTTTGTATTCTGGTGCTGGAGAAGACTACTGAGAGTCTCTTGGACAGCAAGGAGATTAAAGCAGTCAATTCTAAAGGAACTCAACCCTGAATATTCATTGGAAGGACTGAAACTGAAGCTCCAGTAGTTTGGTTACCTGATACAAAGAGCAGGTTCAGTGGGAAATACACTGATGCTGGGAAAGGCAAAATAAGAGGGCAGCAGAGACTGAAACAGTTGTATAGCATCACTGACTCAATGGGCATGAATCTGAGCAAGCTCTGAGAGATAGTGAAGGAAATGAAGCCTGGCATGCTGTAGTCCATGGCATCACAAAGAGACATGACTTAGTGAGTGAACAGAACAGCAAAATATTTTTCTGAACATTTGTGTTCCTTCCCAACAGAAGAATATTTACCTCTGTCCTGTCACTGTTAGGTTTGACTCTGAACCTCAAAATATTCCTCCCAAAGAAGGCATAATCCATCACTTTGTTTAGATAAGTATCTATATTGAGTACATTGACTTGCTTTTCCTGACGAAAAATGAGAAGCAATGTGAGTATTACTTCTGAATATAAGCTCTCACTTCAGCTAGTGGTTCATCCCCACATTCTCTTCTCCTTCTCAAGGTATAGGAAGGATCCAGTTAGGGGTTGTTTGATCAGGCAGAGTCTCAGTGTTATAACAGTGCTAAGCTAAACACAACAATGACAAAAATGTAATATGAACACGTGTTCGTTAAAAACTAAGATGTTGGGGTATTTGTTTATGAACTATAACTAAGTGTATCTAGATAAATATCTTAGCTTGAAAGGATTTTCTGTCTATTTTAGTCTGTGGGTAAACTCAACTTCTCTGAAATGCACTAATCTAGGCAAGAGAAGTCAGTAGCAGTTCTTGAATGACAACTTAAGAATCCAGAACCCCCACTTCATCCAGCACACTCTCTATACACTCATATGACTTCTACTGGACAGTAAAGAATGAAACACTACTTTAATATCATGGAATGGACTGGTTAATGAGATTAACATCATAGACAACATTTAGATTTTATATTTTGAAAAATAAATACATCAAAATATATATTTAATACTTTCTATGTGTGGTAGGTAGAATAATGTCCTCTTCCCCAAACCAAAGATATCCACTTCCTAATTCCCAGAACCAATAAACAGATTGCCTTACATGGCAAAAATGACTTTGTAGATATAATTAAGGCAAGAGCTTTGAGATGATGAGATTGTCCTAAATTACTAGATTGGTATAATATAATCACAAGAATCTTTGTAAATGTCAGAAGATAGGGAATCAGAGAATATGTGATGATGAAAGATGAAGTGGTAATGATACAACTGTAGGTTTTGAAGATGGAGGAAGGAAGGGAGGTGACCTTCAGACACTGAGAATGGCAAAAAAAGGAAAGAGAGAGAAAGAGATGCTTTCCTAGGTCTTCCAGAAGGAATACAATCATGTGACCATCTCAGTTTTATTTCAGTTTTATAACCAGGTAAAATGTAAAATAATAAATTAGTGTTGTTTTAAGATGGCATTTGAGATAATTTGTTTAAAAACAAATAGGGTACTAACACAACATGTGATATAAAAAGTAACTATTGAATAATTTCATGAATTTCGTAGACTTAAAGAAAAAAGCACTGAATATAATATTGTTAATGAGATTTAATATAATGTTGAAAGGAAGAAACTAATTATCATAATTTGAGAGAGTTTGTTGTCATCTAGAATAATATAAAGCTATACTACATAGAAAATGATGATCTGTAAGAAATATGACAATGTCATGGATCACAATTTAGTGTTCTAGATAAATTTTTTCTTAGCTGCTAAGCTAAACACAACAATGACAAAAATGTAATATGAACACGTGTTCGTTAAAAACTAAGATGTTGGGGTATTTGTTTATGAACTATAACTAAGTGTATCTAGATAAATATCTTAGCTTGAAAGGATTTTCTGTCTATTTTAGTCTGTGGGTAAACTCAACTTCTCTGAAATGCACTAATCTAGGCAAGAGAAGTCAGTAGCAGTTCTTGAATGACAACTTAAGAATCCAAAACCCCCCACTTCATCCAGCACACTCTCTATACACTCATATGACTTCTACTGGACAGTAAAGAATGAAACACTACTTTAATATCATGGAATGGACTGGTTAATGAGATTAACATCATAGACAACATTTAGATTTTATATTTTGAAAAATAAATACATCAAAATATATATTTAATACTTTCTATGTGTGGTAGGTAGAATAATGTCCTCTTCCCCAAACCAAAGATATCCACTTCCTAATTCCCAGAACCAATAAACAGATTGCCTTACATGGCAAAAATGACTTTGTAGATATAATTAAGGCAAGAGCTTTGAGATGATGAGATTGTCCTAAATTACTAGATTGGTATAATATAATCACAAGAATCTTTGTAAATGTCAGAAGATAGGGAATCAGAGAATATGTGATGATGAAAGATGAAGTGGTAATGATACAACTGTAGGTTTTGAAGATGGAGGAAGGAAGGGAGGTGACCTTCAGACACTGAGAATGGCAAAAAAAGGAAAGAGAGAGAAAGAGATGCTTTCCTAGGTCTTCCAGAAGGAATACAATCATGTGACCATCTCAGTTTTATTTCAGTTTTATAACCAGGTAAAATGTAAAATAATAAATTAGTGTTGTTTTAAGATGGCATTTGAGATAATTTGTTTAAAAACAAATAGGGTACTAACACAACATGTGATATAAAAAGTAACTATTGAATAATTTCATGAATTTCGTAGACTTAAAGAAAAAAGCACTGAATATAATATTGTTAATGAGATTTAATATAATGTTGAAAGGAAGAAACTAATTATCATAATTTGAGAGAGTTTGTTGTCATCTAGAATAATATAAAGCTATACTACATAGAAAATGATGATCTGTAAGAAATATGACAATGTCATGGATCACATTAAGCTTTCCTTGATTGCTCAGCAATAAAGAATCCTCCAGCAATTCAGGAAACATAGGTTTGATCCCTGGGTTGGAAAGATCCCCGGAGAATGAAATGCCAACTAATTCCAGTATTCTTGCCTGGGAAATCTCATTGGCAGACTGCAGTCCATGGGGTCACAAAAAGTCGGGCACAATTTAGCGACGAAACAACAGCGAAGCTCTGTAGATCCTGCTATGGAAATTCTGGTGCTTGTAATTAAGCTGAGATTATAACAGGCTATATAGGACCTTGGATAGTAATAAAACTTTGCATATGATTACATATAAAATTGTTCTATTGGCATGTTAATACAGTTTTGTATAAAAAACATAGACAATATAAAGAACATGGCTTTTTGAGGTTATATGAATTCTAGTTTTAACTTGAGCAGACTCGAGAACATTTCTGAATCTCCTTGCATCTCAATATTCTCAAAAATAAATTGTGAAAAACGATGCTCTCCTTATATGGAAGAAGTATGTATGTAAAACATCTGACATGGTGTTTGACACAAAACAGAACTTAATGAACGTCAGGCTTCTTTTCTCTCTGTGCTCTTCACTCTGCATTAAAAATGCCAGCATATCTAGTTTTTATAGTATTACTGTTTTCAAATTTGGCACATATTTGCAAAAAAAATTGGCAAATTCAATCACAGTTTTTAATAGCAGAGATTAAAATAAATTCCAGGAAAAGGGGGTCTTCCAGAAGGAATACAATCATGTGACCATCTCAGTTTTATTTCAGTTTTATAACCAGGTAAAATGTAAAATAATAAATTAGTGTTGTTTTAAGATGGCATTTGAGATAATTTGTTTAAAAACAAATAGGGTACTAACACAACATGTGATATAAAAAGTAACTATTGAATAATTTCATGAATTTCGTAGACTTAAAGAAAAAAGCACTGAATATAATATTGTTAATGAGATTTAATATAATGTTGAAAGGAAGAAACTAATTATCATAATTTGAGAGAGTTTGTTGTCATCTAGAATAATATAAAGCTATACTACATAGAAAATGATGATCTGTAAGAAATATGACAATGTCATGGATCACATTAAGCTTTCCTTGATTGCTCAGCAATAAAGAATCCTCCAGCAATTCAGGAAACATAGGTTTGATCCCTGGGTTGGAAAGATCCCCGGAGAATGAAATGCCAACTAATTCCAGTATTCTTGCCTGGGAAATCTCATTGGCAGACTGCAGTCCATGGGGTCACAAAAAGTCGGGCACAATTTAGCGACGAAACAACAGCGAAGCTCTGTAGATCCTGCTATGGAAATTCTGGTGCTTGTAATTAAGCTGAGATTATAACAGGCTATATAGGACCTTGGATAGTAATAAAACTTTGCATATGATTACATATAAAATTGTTCTATTGGCATGTTAATACAGTTTTGTATAAAAAACATAGACAATATAAAGAACATGGCTTTTTGAGGTTATATGAATTCTAGTTTTAACTTGAGCAGACTCGAGAACATTTCTGAATCTCCTTGCATCTCAATATTCTCAAAAATAAATTGTGAAAAACGATGCTCTCCTTATATGGAAGAAGTATGTATGTAAAACATCTGACATGGTGTTTGACACAAAACAGAACTTAATGAACGTCAGGCTTCTTTTCTCTCTGTGCTCTTCACTCTGCATTAAAAATGCCAGCATATCTAGTTTTTATAGTATTACTGTTTTCAAATTTGGCACATATTGCTGCAAAATATTTGTGAAAATGGTTTGTAGTAAGATCTAATCCCAGTTTCTATAAATGCAAATAATTTCAAGTCACAGTTTTTTAAGGATAGCAGAGTTCCATTAAAATAAATTCATATTCAAGAGTTTATATTTGCTGTAATCCATTTTTAACTGGAAGTTACACAGTGATATCACAACTAACTTGAGGAGAGAAATATTAATGAGGAAAATGATTTTGGTTCTAAGTCCTTCTTGCATGCAATAATTAAATAAGGTAAGACACGTAAAACCTCCTAGAAATGCTACAAGAGAGCAAAGTGTGATTATTCTGATTAAGAAATTATAGTTGTTCAGGAGAAGAAAATTGCACAGAACTATTCTTTCTTAGCATTTAGAATGTTGATATTATGATCATTTTTTATATTAAAACTAGTATGATAAAGACAAAACTGTAATTTTTTAAAATTTTTTTTTTGACCACTTCTATTATCTTTCATTTATTTATCCCTGTTCTTTGGCCTTCCATCACAGTGACTTCTCCCGTCGTAAGGCACCAGCTCTGTCTGCATGCACTCCAGAGCTCCAGCTGGGTAGTTGGACACATCCATCCAACCGCTTCGCGGCACGTGGGATCTTCCCAGGCGAGCGATCGAACTGGCGCCCCTTAGCACTGCAAGGTGGTGCCGTTCCCCACTGACCACCAGGGAAGCCCCAGAACCTTAATTTTTGATGCTTGACTATTGACAGCCTTCAATACCCATGTTTCCTCCTCACCTTTACTCCACATCTGAGCAAGCCTGCAAGAAAGTCAGTACTATGTCTTAACCAAAATAAACATCAGCCACCCATCTCTATCCCTTGTTTCACTCCAGAAACAACTGACCCTTCTCTTTGAAAATTCCTTTTGTTGTTTGCTATGTAAGTAATAAGTTTTTTTTTTTTTTATCATACCCAATGGTGATTATGTATCATGTTTCCTGAAATCTGTATTAATCCCTAGTGTGAGGGCTGCTCAGAGCACTGAAATAAAACAAGAAAACAAGCAATATACCATCAGGGAAAATTATTTGTAATTTCTTCATCCTCTTTAGCCGTTTACTTTTTTCCTTGCCCCATAAAACTGTAAGAGTAGCTTTCCTATTAACGATCACTTCGGCCAATTTAAAAATAAATCTGAGATTACACATAAACACACACGCACATGAATATATGTATTCATGCCAATAAGGAGCGACACATGTACTTTTTAAAAAACAAAATGTGTGATTCCTTTCCACATGCTATGTGACTTCACAGACCATTTTCCTCATTTGTCTGTTCAGGAAAAAGACTAGTTCAAATGTATACAAAGCATAAAAAGCTAAATCCTTTTTTTCAGTTGTTTTTATCATCTTGAAAGGCAGATCCACAGACATGTTTGTGAACTGAAATAAAACTGTCCCTGAGGTTTAGGCAGAGACATATAGTAGGCAGATTGTACCTGTCAAAAGTCACTATTGAAAAAGCACTGGTGTGGGAGAATGTATTAATGTCCTTAATTGTTAATGTTTGCTTTGTGACCTTCCCATCAGCAGATTCGTGTGCCTTTCCTTACTGATCCGTTCATTCATCTCTCTAATGGCTCTGCCTCGGTAGCTGCTGTTAGCACCAGTTATTCATCATGGCAAGTAGAACATGTTCTACTCCTGACATGGCCTTCATTTCAGCTGAATGTGGGATGGAAAAGTTACAGATCCAGGCAAATTTCTCAATTTTTATTTTCTATAGGGTTTAATGCTGCAAATTTTAAATTCTGAAACATATGTCTTCCTCCTTCAAAATTTGAGGGAAAACACATTTTCTGAGCTAAAATATAGAGTGAAATATGGAAGACAAACTTACTTTATGTGACAGAAATTTATATGTTGAAATATATAACTGTATACTTTAAATCAATACTTGCCATACTTTGATAGTGTTAGAAATTAAATCAAAAATAGATAATACATGAAAAGGACAGTTTTATTTTGAGGGAGCTATAATCACATGGCAGTCCTCTTATCCTACTCATATGATTATTTCCATTTATTGTATATATTTTTACTTTCTTAGAATGAACTATCTTTGCAATATTCAGTTTTTCTTCATTGTGTGTATTTTCATTTCACATGGCTTTTGTTACATAAATCCTTTTATTTCAATGTCTTAATCATTTTTCTATGATCCCTGTTTTGAACAAACTCACACTGGCTTCTTTGAGATGCCTCAAAATGTGTATATTCACCTCACTAAACCACACACCTAACAACTGATTTTTAAAAACTCTTTTTTAAAGTATGTTAAAAATACTGGGAAAAAGCATACTAAAAAGTATAATTTTGAAAAAAAAATGATTACAATGCTGAAATTATAAGAGAAACAGTTGTGAAAGTATGAGTTTGCAGATTCTTTATTTTTCCAGATTCAAATTATATGTATATATTTTAACATCCTGACTAGTACCCATAACTTGTAAGAATGATTCAGAGGTTGATGTTTCTATTACTTTCCTGAAACTTAATTATTTATTGGTATAGTGTATGTCCTACCACAGCGATGTCTCACTGGATTTGAGGCATACTGAGAGCCTTGCCCCACTGAATAATGAGAATTTGGGTAGGATCTCCCTCTGAGTAGGTCAGAGACATAGTTTAAAATAGTTCACTGCAGTCTTTCAGGGAATCTAGCATGCTAGTGGATCATGGGAGCAGAATGTTCTAGGCATTAAGTGACTGACTTGAGAATTCAGTGGATGACAGTAAATTCACTTCATGTCATTAATTTGTTTGGAACAAGACATTTATTCTACTGAATTGCTATAAAGATGCTTCATAGCATTGGCTTTAGTTGCCTAGAAGCTGGATGGCAAAGTGAATAGGGCTTTGACTAATTTATAATCCATCTTTGAGAACAAGGCACATGTAAAAGAAAAAGTATTCTCTTGTAGTAAAGTGGCAAGAATTAAGGAAGGTTGGAGTGTGGATGAACACAGGTTTAGAGTTTGTCTTATACCTATTGGGATTGACCAAATATAGAGTGAAATATGGAAGACAAACTTACTTTATGTGACAGAAATTTATATGTTGAAATATATAACTGTATACTTTAAATCAATACTTGCCATACTTTGATAGTGTTAGAAATTAAATCAAAAATAGATAATACATGAAAAGGACAGTTTTATTTTGAGGGAGCTATAATCACATGGCAGTCCTCTTATCCTACTCATATGATTATTTCCATTTATTGTATATATTTTTACTTTCTTAGAATGAACTATCTTTGCAATATTCAGTTTTTCTTCATTGTGTGTATTTTCATTTCACATGGCTTTTGTTACATAAATCCTTTTATTTCAATGTCTTAATCATTTTTCTATGATCCCTGTTTTGAACAAACTCACACTGGCTTCTTTGAGATGCCTCAAAATGTGTATATTCACCTCACTAAACCACACACCTAACAACTGATTTTTAAAAACTCTTTTTTAAAGTATGTTAAAAATACTGGGAAAAAGCATACTAAAAAGTATAATTTTGAAAAAAAAATGATTACAATGCTGAAATTATAAGAGAAACAGTTGTGAAAGTATGAGTTTGCAGATTCTTTATTTTTCCAGATTCAAATTATATGTATATATTTTAACATCCTGACTAGTACCCATAACTTGTAAGAATGATTCAGAGGTTGATGTTTCTATTACTTTCCTGAAACTTAATTATTTATTGGTATAGTGTATGTCCTACCACAGCGATGTCTCACTGGATTTGAGGCATACTGAGAGCCTTGCCCCACTGAATAATGAGAATTTGGGTAGGATCTCCCTCTGAGTAGGTCAGAGACATAGTTTAAAATAGTTCACTGCAGTCTTTCAGGGAATCTAGCATGCTAGTGGATCATGGGAGCAGAATGTTCTAGGCATTAAGTGACTGACTTGAGAATTCAGTGGATGACAGTAAATTCACTTCATGTCATTAATTTGTTTGGAACAAGACATTTATTCTACTGAATTGCTATAAAGATGCTTCATAGCATTGGCTTTAGTTGCCTAGAAGCTGGATGGCAAAGTGAATAGGGCTTTGACTAATTTATAATCCATCTTTGAGAACAAGGCACATGTAAAAGAAAAAGTATTCTCTTGTAGTAAAGTGGCAAGAATTAAGGAAGGTTGGAGTGTGGATGAACACAGGTTTAGAGTTTGTCTTATACCTATTGGGAGTCTGACCAAATCTAGACCCTGATTTAGAGGGTGGTGCCTCTGACTACTCTAGTCCTGAGGGAGTGAGCCCATGAACTGAAGACATCATTTCGCTAGCAGGAGTAACCAACTGTATTTCAAAGCCATCTTGAGTTTATTTTTTTTTCCTTAAGTGATAAAGGGCAAAAGTAATTGGAAAAGAAAAAACACATCCCAAAGAGTATGAAAGGTGATGGACAGACCAAAACATGATAGTTTATTAGTTAGCACTTTTACTACAAAATCATTATTTAAGAGGTCTAGTGCTTTAAAAATAGAAATATTTTTAATTTACTTTAAAATTAATTTTACTTGCTACCCTGTTCATTATAAATATAGAAAATTTCAATTTTGCAATGCTGTTCATGTTCACTGAGATGATAAACAATTCTAATAAATAAAATTGCCACAAATATGATCTCATTACTTTATGATTTATGAGTAACAAAATATTTACTTTCATACCTAAATCCAAAGTTAGATGATATTATATCAAAAATAGACTTGCTAGATTAGAATGATCTCTGAAATGTGTTTGTTCCATAAATGACACCTTTGTCAAGACTGTGAATGAATTCCCAATTATGATTAAAATCCGTTTCCTAAAAAAATAAAATCCTAAAATTTCCTAAAATCTCTAAAAATTTAAATTTAATAGACAATCAAATTTAAAAGTGTATATATATATATACTTATATATAAACAAAAGATGAGGTATTCATGTGAAAATCCATTCTAAGATTATTTATTTTATACTTTACCAAACAAATAGAATGACATAAATATTGAAATTAACCTAGTAAAGACTCTCAAAAATGTACTGTATATAGTTTTATTTAAATATGACTCTACTGGTAGGAATTATAATTCCCAGTATGGCAGTTTCTATTAGATAAAACCCACACACACTAACTGTGAAACCTCTTTTGGAAACAAAGCCCAATCGAAAGTGCAGTGTAATGGTTAAAGCATAGATTTTAAACTGACAATGAATGTTAGTTCTACAACTTATTCATTGGGTAAGCTTTGCCAGTTATTTAGCTTCATGGCTCAGTTTCCCCAGTCCAAAATAGGAACAATAATAATTATAAAAATAATAACTAAGTCTCTCATGGAGGCTTTTTGAGGCTTACATGCATTAATTATAAAATATTTAGAACAGTGAGTGCATAATATCTAATTAATACCATAATATTTTGCTATTATTATTACTGAGCTGTTTAACCATAAAACTAACAACAAAAGCTAGTAATTAATTTTGACAAAACCTATATTTCTCTAATTTTTTCTTTTTATAATGTTCCATATAGAAACCAAAGTTAGTAAGAATTTAAATGACTTTCTCAAAGACCTGCTAGTTGTAGCAAGAACCAGAGACTCCATTTTGTTATGTGCTAATGGTCCCTACTCCAAAAATCAGTAGTATCCCAGAGAACAAACAGGTGGTTGCCAGAGGGAAGGAAGGTTGTGGAATGAGTGAAATGGGTGAGGAAAATTAAGATGAACAAACTTTCAGTTACAAAACAAATAAGTCACAGGAATGAAATGTATACTCTGGGATACATAGCCAGTATGTTATTTTTTATGGTAACAGATGGTAACTAGACATATCCTGGTGACCATTTCATTATGTATAGAAATATCAAATTACTATGTAAAACACTAAGAATTATCCAAGTGTTGTAGGTTAATTGTACCTTAAACAAACAAATAGACAAACTCATAGAAAAAGAGATCAGTCTGGGGGTTATGAGATGTGGGAGTCATGGGAGGGGAAATTGGATGGAGTTGATCAAAAGGTACAAAATTTCAATTATAAAATTAATAAGGACAAGGGATATAATGTAGAACATGATTAATATAATTAAAACTTCCCTGTGTAATACATTAAAGGTGCTATAAGAGGAAATCCTAAGGGTTCCCATGCAAGGAAGACTTTTTTTCCTATTTTTTTAGCTTGATATCTATGAGATGATGGCTATTCAGTAAACTTATTATGATAACCATTTCATGATGTATGTAAAGCAAATACTGTGTCATACACCTTAAATATACACAGTGCTGTATGCCAATTATATCTCAATAAAATTGAAAGAAAAAAGAGAATTATTCATAAAGTAGACTATAGTATTAACAATGAACCAAAACAGTAAGTTCCCATATTTGGCAATAATAATAAAGCTTTCATTGGCTGAGTGTGTACTGCTTGCACTCTGCCTATCTTTCTCTCTCCCTCTCTTTTCATTTACTCTTTTAATCCCTACAACCCTACAAAGTAGGAATTATCAAGCAACCACAAACAAGAGAGAAGGAATAAAGATACTAGTTATTCAACCAGCAAGTGAATGAATAGGGATACAAACTAAGGATTATCTGTATCCAAAATCTCATATTTTTTCACTATATCATTTAGATGTGACTTTTATAAAATGTAGGTTTCAGGAGAAGATAAAATCATTTCATCAAGCTTTGTAGCAAGAACCAGAGACTCCATTTTGTTATGTGCTAATGGTCCCTACTCCAAAAATCAGTAGTATCCCAGAGAACAAACAGGTGGTTGCCAGAGGGAAGGAAGGTTGTGGAATGAGTGAAATGGGTGAGGAAAATTAAGATGAACAAACTTTCAGTTACAAAACAAATAAGTCACAGGAATGAAATGTATACTCTGGGATACATAGCCAGTATGTTATTTTTTATGGTAACAGATGGTAACTAGACATATCCTGGTGACCATTTCATTATGTATAGAAATATCAAATTACTATGTAAAACACTAAGAATTATCCAAGTGTTGTAGGTTAATTGTACCTTAAACAAACAAATAGACAAACTCATAGAAAAAGAGATCAGTCTGGGGGTTATGAGATGTGGGAGTCATGGGAGGGGAAATTGGATGGAGTTGATCAAAAGGTACAAAATTTCAATTATAAAATTAATAAGGACAAGGGATATAATGTAGAACATGATTAATATAATTAAAACTTCCCTGTGTAATACATTAAAGGTGCTATAAGAGGAAATCCTAAGGGTTCCCATGCAAGGAAGACTTTTTTTCCTATTTTTTTAGCTTGATATCTATGAGATGATGGCTATTCAGTAAACTTATTATGATAACCATTTCATGATGTATGTAAAGCAAATACTGTGTCATACACCTTAAATATACACAGTGCTGTATGCCAATTATATCTCAATAAAATTGAAAGAAAAAAGAGAATTATTCATAAAGTAGACTATAGTATTAACAATGAACCAAAACAGTAAGTTCCCATATTTGGCAATAATAATAAAGCTTTCATTGGCTGAGTGTGTACTGCTTGCACTCTGCCTATCTTTCTCTCTCCCTCTCTTTTCATTTACTCTTTTAATCCCTACAACCCTACAAAGTAGGAATTATCAAGCAACCACAAACAAGAGAGAAGGAATAAAGATACTAGTTATTCAACCAGCAAGTGAATGAATAGGGATACAAACTAAGGATTATCTGTATCCAAAATCTCATATTTTTTCACTATATCATTTAGATGTGACTTTTATAAAATGTAGGTTTCAGGAGAAGATAAAATCATTTCATAAAGCTTTTTCTTTATACATTTTAAAATTCATAGTGACCTCAGTTACCAGTCACAATCTGTTTCTTAAGGTGATTCAATATTTTGCTCAGCTCTAGTTTCTATATTGCGAGGTTAAGAACTAATCTGTGTGATACTCAAGACTGTGCTCTGATTCCACAGACTTCTGTCAATTAACACTTTCCAGGAACTTTCAGGGAGTCTGACAGGGCTATTGCCTGTGCAGTGTACTGCAAAACTATTGAATAAAGCATTTTAAAATACAGAATATAACCTATTAAATGTTTGCTATCTTCATGGGATGGTGAGACAGGTCTGTTTAATACGTTGGGGTGCTTCTCATTTGTACTGGTTTATGAACTTTGCTTGTATACCTGTTTTAACCACCCATGCATGCTTAATAGCTCTTTCCATAAAGTCTACCTGAAGGTTAATCTAATGTCTGTATTAGGTCAATAGATTCTCTAACAGAAATCCACGCAAATGGGTGATTAAATGATATCAAAACTATTCAAGCAAGTGATGATCGTCATTTATTTTATCATAATTCCCTTAGAGTATGGGGAGGATCTTGAAAGACTATATAAAAATGTTAATAGAGAAGGTTGAAATCTAGGAGCTATTCCATTAGCTCATCTTCTCTTTTGTCCTGTGTAAGAAAGGAATACACATAGCTATAAGTTTATAAAATATTAAATACAAATATTTTTCTGGCAAAATTAATTTTTAAACAAGAAAAATGGATTTCCTATAACATTTATCTTTAATTCAAGCTATACATTTATTGATACGCAGATCTATATCTATATCTACATATATATGCATGAGTATGTATATATGCATATGTGTATATATACACATATGTGTATATACACATCATTGAACAACATATACATCTTTGAATGTATATGCTTCCCTGGTATTGCTAGTGGTAAAGAATCAAACTATCAATGCAGGAGACATTTAAGAGATGTGAGTTTGATCTCTGGGTTGGGAGGATACCCTAGAGGAGGACATGGCAACCAGCTTCAGTATTCTTGCCTGGAGAATCCAATGAACAGAGAAATGCGAGCAGGACAGGACTGAAGTGACTAACATGCTTGCACACATACGTTACGAACAACATATACAGTATTAAAGAAGTCATAGGTCTTGACTTCAAGAGTCTAATAAACTGTTGAGTTGCGAAATGGATACTTAGTATAAGAAACTGTGCTCAGTGAATTTTCCACTAGTTATTGCGAGGTTAAGAACTAATCTGTGTGATACTCAAGACTGTGCTCTGATTCCACAGACTTCTGTCAATTAACACTTTCCAGGAACTTTCAGGAGTCTGACAGGGCTATTGCCTGTGCAGTGTACTGCAAAACTATTGAATAAAGCATTTTAAAATACAGAATATAACCTATTAAATGTTTGCTATCTTCATGGGATGGTGAGACAGGTCTGTTTAATACGTTGGGGTGCTTCTCATTTGTACTGGTTTATGAACTTTGCTTGTATACCTGTTTTAACCACCCATGCATGCTTAATAGCTCTTTCCATAAAGTCTACCTGAAGGTTAATCTAATGTCTGTATTAGGTCAATAGATTCTCTAACAGAAATCCACGCAAATGGGTGATTAAATGATATCAAAACTATTCAAGCAAGTGATGATCGTCATTTATTTTATCATAATTCCCTTAGAGTATGGGGAGGATCTTGAAAGACTATATAAAAATGTTAATAGAGAAGGTTGAAATCTAGGAGCTATTCCATTAGCTCATCTTCTCTTTTGTCCTGTGTAAGAAAGGAATACACATAGCTATAAGTTTATAAAATATTAAATACAAATATTTTTCTGGCAAAATTAATTTTTAAACAAGAAAAATGGATTTCCTATAACATTTATCTTTAATTCAAGCTATACATTTATTGATACGCAGATCTATATCTATATCTACATATATATGCATGAGTATGTATATATGCATATGTGTATATATACACATATGTGTATATACACATCATTGAACAACATATACATCTTTGAATGTATATGCTTCCCTGGTATTGCTAGTGGTAAAGAATCAAACTATCAATGCAGGAGACATTTAAGAGATGTGAGTTTGATCTCTGGGTTGGGAGGATACCCTAGAGGAGGACATGGCAACCAGCTTCAGTATTCTTGCCTGGAGAATCCAATGAACAGAGAAATGCGAGCAGGACAGGACTGAAGTGACTAACATGCTTGCACACATACGTTACGAACAACATATACAGTATTAAAGAAGTCATAGGTCTTGACTTCAAGAGTCTAATAAACTGTTGAGTTGCGAAATGGATACTTAGTATAAGAAACTTTGGTTTTATAGAGGTATACTTATCAGAATATTCCATAAACATTTATTGAAGACCTGATATGTATGGCAATGCACTATAAAAATAAAATAAAACAAGTAGGATGAAACATTTACATCTGGTAAGGAAAAATATAAACAAACAAAAATAAGTTTTCTTGGTGTGGCCTCAGCTAATGTCAATCACCTGTCTCATCTTTCATGTGTATATCAGAAAAAAGAATCCACCCGACCTCTTCAACTCTTCAGCTCTGCAAATAATAGTGTTATCCATCACTTGTTTGTATTAACTCACACAATCTCCTTTCCTGATTGATCCTACTCTTTATGTATTACCTCAGGATTTAGGCTCATTTTTTGGGTCCACTTTATTTTAGAGGATTTCATGGACCTTATTCAGCTCTTCACATAAAGCCTGGTTAGTGGTTAGCTCTCATGAAATTCAATGCACATCATTTGTTCATGTACTTTGCATTAACATTGTTTTCATCACTAAGTGATAAGATTTTTGATCGCAAAGATTATATCTCATTGTCATTTTAACACTAGCTCCTCGCACAGTTTAGGCTTACATAATAGGTATTCAATACAAGTTTGAAAATCAAACTCAGGTGATACTTGAAACTTTAAGGATGAGTAAAAATTAAGCTGAAAATTAAAGGCAGTAAAACACAAAATGTGAAAAATTCAGATGTGTGGAAAAATATGGTATTGGCTTATCCTATAACACAGAAATGGATTTTATTCTAGCAATTTGCCTAAGTTATTATCTTATCCTCACATAAGACAACATAAAAAGATATGAAAAGTTTGTCAATCTCGGGTAATGAAATTCAGAGACCATGACTTCCCCCCTGGATGACCTTCAATATCCTGACTTCTCCTGCCATCTGTATGGCAAAATAAGCTTGAGGGAGAGACTAGAACAGAAGGAAACCATAAAGGAAAACAAAATCCAAGAGAATATAAGTAGAAATGAGCTAGAAAGTATCTAAGTATCTATCCATCTTGAGCTTAAATATCTCCTCCAAAATCTAAATGTTTAATGTTAATCTAAATTATGTCCTGAACAGCTTCCTTCCACAGATATGGAGGTATTTTTGTTCATCCTCAAATCTTTTCTTCTATCTGCATCAATGTCTTCAATTAATGATACATTCATTTCTTTCATAAATATTTACTAACTAGATAGACTGTATCGTTTGCTATAATCTTATTAGAGATTTGGTATATTCCAAATGAACAAAACACACATAGGTTCTACATTTGTAGAAATATTCCATCTGTGTAGGCCATAATTCCTCCTGCATGTATGCTCAGTTGCTATAGTCTGACTCTATGTGACCCCATGGACTGTAGCCTGCCAGATTCCTTCTTTACCTTACACTTTCCAAAGCTACTCAATTATTTGATCACCAGTCCTTTTAGTCTATTTCCTAATTTGGGGGGAGGCCAAAAAAGTCTGTAACCCCTCATGGAAAACCTGAATTGAATTTGTGGCCCACCCAATACTGTGTCTCTCTAGTCTATCTCTTCTCTATTTCTATAATTAATTAAATTTGGACTCCTAGTCTACTCTCACTGGAATTTTAATAGTTTTTTAATAGCAGTTTCTCTGTCTTGTACTGAATATGTATCCTCCACAAGATTTTTCTTATAAAAATATTTACTCATGCTAATATCCCACTTAAAAACATCCCAAGCTAACCTTGTATTACTTGGGAAGGTGCCCCCAAGTTGAGTTTCTGAGACTGGTATAGATTATCTAATTCAATCATGTTGAGCCTTTTTCCAATGCCACTAATTGTTTCAGGAGTAAGTGTGGTCCAGTTTTGGACAATGTGAAACAATGAATGTTCTTTGAGGGAATTCCTGGAATTTTCTTTTCTCTTATACAATATTTATAACAAGAAATGACACCACTTGCAGGTCCAGAAGAGACCTGCACCCATTATACTGCCAGTGTGAAAATTAAGTCAGTACAAATTATAATTGCACTTAGTGATATTGAACTCATCCCCCTAAGTCATCATCCTTGAGGTTAACTTGACTCTGTACATTAAACAAGTATCTTATTAAAACCCAATGAGTGCAGACTTCCTTTACATAAATCTTTATGCATGTCAGATAAATCTGTATATGATCTACCTTTGTTTTTCAACCTTAGGTCTTATACTGCCAATATCTGGAATTACAGTTTTAACTACATTGGTTGAAACATCAAGGGGTGGATACAGAACATTTGGGACCTTGTTAGAAGTCAGAGTCTGCTTCAGCAGATTTCAGATAGGGTTTGGGATTCTGTCTTCTAGGCTATACCATGCTACTGGCCCATAAAGCACATTTTGGTTAAGAAGGAACTAGATTACCTTTGAGTACCTTTTAAACAATCAAGGCAGAGAAATGACAAAATCAGCACTGAAACTACATGTATTATGGGATTTTAGAAAAAAATTTCTATAGTCTGACTCGGCCCATGGACTGTAGCCTGCCAGATTCCTTCTTTACCTTACACTTTCCAAAGCTACTCAATTATTTGATCACCAGTCCTTTTAGTCTATTTCCTAATTTGGGGGGAGGCCAAAAAAGTCTGTAACCCCTCATGGAAAACCTGAATTGAATTTGTGGCCCACCCAATACTGTGTCTCTAGTCTATCTCTTCTCTATTTCTATAATTAATTAAATTTGGACTCCTAGTCTACTCTCACTGGAATTTTAATAGTTTTTTAATAGCAGTTTCTCTGTCTTGTACTGAATATGTATCCTCCACAAGATTTTTCTTATAAAAATATTTACTCATGCTAATATCCCACTTAAAAACATCCCAAGCTAACCTTGTATTACTTGGGAAGGTGCCCCCAAGTTGAGTTTCTGAGACTGGTATAGATTATCTAATTCAATCATGTTGAGCCTTTTTCCAATGCCACTAATTGTTTCAGGAGTAAGTGTGGTCCAGTTTTGGACAATGTGAAACAATGAATGTTCTTTGAGGGAATTCCTGGAATTTTCTTTTCTCTTATACAATATTTATAACAAGAAATGACACCACTTGCAGGTCCAGAAGAGACCTGCACCCATTATACTGCCAGTGTGAAAATTAAGTCAGTACAAATTATAATTGCACTTAGTGATATTGAACTCATCCCCCTAAGTCATCATCCTTGAGGTTAACTTGACTCTGTACATTAAACAAGTATCTTATTAAAACCCAATGAGTGCAGACTTCCTTTACATAAATCTTTATGCATGTCAGATAAATCTGTATATGATCTACCTTTGTTTTTCAACCTTAGGTCTTATACTGCCAATATCTGGAATTACAGTTTTAACTACATTGGTTGAAACATCAAGGGGTGGATACAGAACATTTGGGACCTTGTTAGAAGTCAGAGTCTGCTTCAGCAGATTTCAGATAGGGTTTGGGATTCTGTCTTCTAGGCTATACCATGCTACTGGCCCATAAAGCACATTTTGGTTAAGAAGGAACTAGATTACCTTTGAGTACCTTTTAAACAATCAAGGCAGAGAAATGACAAAATCAGCACTGAAACTACATGTATTATGGGATTTTTATTTCAGTTTTCTCTCTTGTAAATATTTTCTTTATAAAACACTAGTGCCTTGTGAAGACAGTCAAATTCTCTAGAAAAATGAAAGGAATAGACTACATAGTTTTAGCACACAGAATCAAAGGATATCTATCTATACATACACAAATACACAGACACACAAATACACTTAAATGGTTTGATTTCATCCATACTGTCATGTTTCTGTATTTGCTCTGTGAGTTTCCTCTAGATTAATGCCAAGGAATTTGAATGTGTTTTTTTCCTAAATTGGTTCATTAATTTTTAAATTCTTTGCCATTTAGCAGGAATTCTTTAAGAAGTTCCAGATAAAGTTTAAGGCAATATTAATTATCAAGAACTAGCTTCCTGCAGTTAAGGAAAGCAAATTACCTAGGGTAATTGAAAATAAATACCTACTCTTATTAGCATAAAACTTTGTTTTCTAAATTATTGTTAAAAATTGTCAGGCTTTTACAATTTGTCTCTATTTATTGGCTACCAGACTGCTGTTTATCTTTGGAGTAGAAAAAGTTTGAATTACTGATAATTAGCTTCTAAAGGATACTGACATTTGAAATGTTTAGGCCATAGAATGGATTTTTCTGTCTTCTATTACACACTTTTCTCTTATGTGAGAAAATGTAATTACTGATAAAATATCAAAAAGATCATATGTGACAGTTGTTACTCAAATCAAGACAATCATAAGTAATGCAGAGCAAATGTTTAATAATTTATACAGGGAATAACTATGAAGTCACAAAGTACTTAAACTTTAATTAAAATGTTATTGCTTTTTACTAGGAACTACAGTCCCTAAAGTCTTTCAATGTATGTATTTACAATTTCTTCTTTGTCACAAGAAGATTTATTATGTTTCTTTACATTTAACTGACTATAGTTTATTTTTCATAAAGATTCAATTTGAAATTAATCACACAAATATAATATTTATTATAAAGGACAACATTTATAGGCAATTATACCATTCCATTTGAAAAGAGTCAAAGACTCATGCTTAAAAAAACAATCACAGGAGAAGTCTTTCCATACTTAAATTCTTCCTCACTTCTTCTGCTCACATTACAATAAATTAGCCTGGGAAAAGTCTTTTTGTAAACTTCTCTTTTTACTGGGGCACATCCAGAGGTCCATTACTTAAAATCATCTGTAAGTATTAATATTATACTATTTCTGTTTTTTTCAATTACATAAATATTGTTTAAAATCATTATATGCACTGGACTAAAAGATATGTTACTCTTGCTAGAAAAATTATTAATCTCTTCAATAATTTTAATGAACCAGATTAACAATGAAAACAGTATCAGTAATAATAATAATGATAAGAACTTTTACCTTGTGCCAAAATATTCTACTCTTCACAACCAGTTTGATATCATTGTTTTTTCCATACTAGTCTACTGAATAGTAAGTTAAATTCACCTGTTTAAATTGTTTTTTAAAATTCTCTTTTTTCAAGAAACATTCTGAGGTCCAATATTCATAGTCATGCCTGAATTTGAATCATATGTTACCTTGGAACATAAAAATCCATTACATTTGTACTGTCAATTATGATGTTTAATTATGATTCAATTATGAAAATATTCTTATTCTATGAAGTGGATTCAAGAGATATTAATGAGTCCTTCAAAGATTATTAACTTTTATAGGGATTTTAAAGAATCTGCCTAGCAATTAATATAATTACCACAGCAGTAATAATAATGATAAATAATGAAAATAATAGGCATATTTACTCTGTGCTAAACTAACAAGTTTGCTCGCATTGTCAACCCATGCCTTTCTCCATTCTACCCTACTACATAGATATTCCCTCCTCTATAAGATGGGGTGTCTCATGAAACCACAATTTTACTTCACCATGTTAGATCTGCACTTGCTCTCTTCAGGCTCAGGTGTCTTTTTATCCCTTTCCTTACGACCGAAGAAAATTGGGCTCCATTGTGATTTTCATAGCATTTTGTAAGAATGTTTATTTCCTTGTATTTTAAATGTGCCCAAAGGGCTCCAAAAAAAAAAATTGTGATTTATAGGAAAATTTTGATTGTTGACTAGACAACATTTATAGGCAATTATACCATTCCATTTGAAAAGAGTCAAAGACTCATGCTTAAAAACAATCACAGGAGAAGTCTTTCCATACTTAAATTCTTCCTCACTTCTTCTGCTCACATTACAATAAATTAGCCTGGGAAAAGTCTTTTTGTAAACTTCTCTTTTTACTGGGGCACATCCAGAGGTCCATTACTTAAAATCATCTGTAAGTATTAATATTATACTATTTCTGTTTTTTTCAATTACATAAATATTGTTTAAAATCATTATATGCACTGGACTAAAAGATATGTTACTCTTGCTAGAAAAATTATTAATCTCTTCAATAATTTTAATGAACCAGATTAACAATGAAAACAGTATCAGTAATAATAATAATGATAAGAACTTTTACCTTGTGCCAAAATATTCTACTCTTCACAACCAGTTTGATATCATTGTTTTTTCCATACTAGTCTACTGAATAGTAAGTTAAATTCACCTGTTTAAATTGTTTTTTAAAATTCTCTTTTTTCAAGAAACATTCTGAGGTCCAATATTCATAGTCATGCCTGAATTTGAATCATATGTTACCTTGGAACATAAAAATCCATTACATTTGTACTGTCAATTATGATGTTTAATTATGATTCAATTATGAAAATATTCTTATTCTATGAAGTGGATTCAAGAGATATTAATGAGTCCTTCAAAGATTATTAACTTTTATAGGGATTTTAAAGAATCTGCCTAGCAATTAATATAATTACCACAGCAGTAATAATAATGATAAATAATGAAAATAATAGGCATATTTACTCTGTGCTAAACTAACAAGTTTGCTCGCATTGTCAACCCATGCCTTTCTCCATTCTACCCTACTACATAGATATTCCCTCCTCTATAAGATGGGGTGTCTCATGAAACCACAATTTTACTTCACCATGTTAGATCTGCACTTGCTCTCTTCAGGCTCAGGTGTCTTTTTATCCCTTTCCTTACGACACGAAGAAAATTGGGCTCCATTGTGATTTTCATAGCATTTTTGTAAGAATGTTTATTTCCTTGTATTTTAAATGTGCCCAAAGGCTCCATGCTCTACAGCTATATATTTAAATGTAGGTCTAGCTGTTTAGAAATAAATGAGAAAATAAATAAAATATGTAGGATGGATGCAAGCAGATATATAGCAGAGCACATTTTGATTGTTGACTAGAAAACATGGGAAATTTTGTCATCTTCAATTTACCTGGCTTCATTCTGACCAAAACTTTCTTGACACAAATAATGATGTGCAGAATGGAGATGCGGTTTGTGAAACAGTTGAGATTTTGTATGTGTATATGTGTGCTTTCCCCTGAAGCAGGATATAAGCACGGATGCCATTCAGTAGGAACACTGACTACAGGTTGAACACACGAGGTCTTGGCCTCATTGAAACAGTTATTTATGGTGAGGCTATGTCTGCAAATAGCATCCATTAGGAATAAATGCCTAGTGCATGAGATGGAGAAAAGGCACCTTCACATGAAAATGTAATATTCAGATTAAGTGACTATTTCTGAATTATTGAGTTTAGCAAAGAAAAGTTCTATTTGCTCTCAGCCCTGAGAACTACAAACCATTCTCCTATCTCCCAAAACAGCCCTGAGTAGAAAAGATACAATTTTAGAAGTAGAGAGTATGCTAATACTGAGTGGATTTATTTCAAATTTTTCTTGACAGGGCATTTTTTTTGTCTCAAATCCTTTTATAGTCTAAGGAATATCTTTGCAGTGCATGTTATTTGTACATGTGCAAATAATATGGATATACAATCGAGAACTTGCTGAGCTAAGAAATAACTTGGTGTAATTAATTTTTCAAAATGGATATACAATTGCGAGAAACTTGTGAGGGCATGGTTTAAGCTTTAAAAGAAAATAATAGGCATATTTACTCTGTGCTAAACTAACAAGTTTGCTCGCATTGTCAACCCATGCCTTTCTCCATTCTACCCTACTACATAGATATTCCCTCCTCTATAAGATGGGGTGTCTCATGAAACCACAATTTTACTTCACCATGTTAGATCTGCACTTGCTCTCTTCAGGCTCAGGTGTCTTTTTATCCCTTTCCTTACGACACGAAGAAAATTGGGCTCCATTGTGATTTTCATAGCATTGTTGTAAGAATGTTTATTTCCTTGTATTTTAAATGTGCCCAAAGGCTCCATGCTCTACAGCTATATATTTAAATGTAGGTCTAGCTGTTTAGAAATAAATGAGAAAATAAATAAAATATGTAGGATGGATGCAAGCAGATATATAGCAGAGCACATTTTGATTGTTGACTAGAAAACATGGGAAATTTTGTCATCTTCAATTTACCTGGCTTCATTCTGACCAAAACTTTCTTGACACAAATAATGATGTGCAGAATGGAGATGCGGTTTGTGAAACAGTTGAGATTTTGTATGTGTATATGTGTGCTTTCCCCTGAAGCAGGATATAAGCACGGATGCCATTCAGTAGGAACACTGACTACAGGTTGAACACACGAGGTCTTGGCCTCATTGAAACAGTTATTTATGGTGAGGCTATGTCTGCAAATAGCATCCATTAGGAATAAATGCCTAGTGCATGAGATGGAGAAAAGGCACCTTCACATGAAAATGTAATATTCAGATTAAGTGACTATTTCTGAATTATTGAGTTTAGCAAAGAAAAGTTCTATTTGCTCTCAGCCCTGAGAACTACAAACCATTCTCCTATCTCCCAAAACAGCCCTGAGTAGAAAAGATACAATTTTAGAAGTAGAGAGTATGCTAATACTGAGTGGATTTATTTCAAATTTTTCTTGACAGGGCATTTTTTTTGTCTCAAATCCTTTTATAGTCTAAGGAATATCTTTGCAGTGCATGTGTATTTGTACATGTGCAAATAATATGGATATACAATGCGAGAACTTGCTGAGCTAAGAAATAACTTGGTGTAATTAATTTTTCAAAATCTAACAAGATGTTAATACAAATATCAATTTTCAAGCTGATGCATATATTCTTACACAATGGCATCAGTTCTTAGAATGGAATGTGGTCATGGTTTAAGCTTTAAGAAGTTGAGGAAGAAAGGGTTGTAGGTTAACTATATTCCAGGAAAAATTTGGAAGCATGTTACATGCATTTCTGATTAAATATTTTAACACATACATGTTAAGAATTTAAATTATAGTCTAATATTTTAATTTTAAATTAAACCTCGTATAAGTCAAATGTCATGCTCAGAAGCATTTCATTCATGGAAATTTGTGTTTTGATATTACTTCTAAGTGTGCAAAAAAAAAATTTTAAGGATAGATGAATAGATCACAAAAATATATAGTTCAATTGCTAACATTTTATGGCACACATATTCTTTCCAAGGTCTGGCACTAGGTGAGGTAGAATTTAAAAATAAAATTTTAAAATCAATGAATCCATGGAAATATTAGGACTCGAAATGCTTATACTTTACTCAGACCAGAAAGATGATATGTTTCCAGTACTATGACAATACGAGGAGGTTTGTATGTTCATGCCAATTTCTTTCCTGGATTGCCCTCTTGTTCCTATCAACTTATTTATTATAACCAACTTCTAATTCAACCTTTTGAACCACAACAATGGAAAATTATGTTTCTTGGATCGTTGCAACAACAGTCATAAGATCACACTATACTCACTTGTCTAATTACCCCCAAACTCTATAAAGAAAACCAAGATAGAAACTTTAGAGGTAATTTTTGCCACAAGATTACTATACCATATGAAAAAGCAGATGATTGGTACACATTTGCTAAATTTACATGTGGATGTAATTATATACAGTAATTTTTGCTATAATTGCTTCCTGTGTGCATCTACTAATTGATAAAATACATTTGCAGTATTCTTGAAGAAGAAAATTATGTCCTGGATTTTTCTGTATCCTTTTTGTACTTGCACAGTGATTTTCACATTATCAGTTCTCAACATATACAATTTTATTAATTAATTTATTTTCATCCATCTTTTAAATTTTTTGGCCTGTGTGTGTCTCCTATTGCAGTGGTCCCTCTCTGGGCACATGCACTCCAGTGTGCTGGCCCATAATTGGACACATCGGTCTGGCAGCTCAGCAGCACATGGGACCTTCCTGGGCCAGGGATTGAACTGGTGTCCCTTGCACTGCAAGGCGGGCTCTTCACCCACTGGACAACCAGGGAAGCCCCAACATATACATTTTTTTCTTTATTTTTTCTATTCAAGGAACTCTGCAGAGTACAGTTAGACAGATATATTGATAAATTAGAAAAAGATAATCTGATAAACAGAAACCACATTTACTTTCACATATGACCCCATGGTCAATTAGTAGTGTTTCCTATGGTATATCGCATTGCATATCATCCATGCTAATATATTTTAAACATGATGAACTGCCTGTGGGTTTCCCTGGTGGTCCAATGGGTAGGGACACCGCCTTGCAGTGCAAGGGGCGTCAGTTCTATCCCTGGCCTGGGAAGATCCCACGTGCCCTCGAGTGGCTGGATGGATGTGTCCAACTACCGAGCTGGAGCTCTGGAGTGCATGCGCCCAGGGCTGGTGCTCTGAGATGAGAGAGACCACTGTGATGGGAGGCCCACAGAGACAACAGAACGGAGATGGATGACACTAAATGAATGAAAGCGGACAAAAAAAAAAAAAAAAAAATGAACTGCCTGAGTTTATGAAGTTCAATTACCAAGGTAGATAAGAAAAAACTAATTTATCTGTCTATGCATTTACTTTTAGTGTTTATCAACAACATTTTTTTTTCTCCTATGTAAGAAGAGATGCTTTGCATCCTAGAAAAAATTAAATGAAACAGTCCTCACAATAGGCACAATATTTTGCTCTTGGTACCCAGTGGTTCAAAGCCTGTCACTCTATGCTTCTCTTCTTGTCTTTTATACTGAAAACTATTGGTTCTTCACCTTTGCACGTAACACATAGCTAGTACTCTGAAATGGAGATCAAGACACTGGTTCAACTCTGTAAAAGTTAAAAGTAAAATAAATGTTTAAAAAAAAAAAAGACACTGGTTCATGTCCCTTCATTTGGTGATCTATGTTACCTGGAAGAAGTTGTTATGTTTCTCTCTATCCAGTTCAACTGTATATTGGAAAGTCTTTTTTACATTACTACAATTTAGTAAGGCACTATCTTGAGGTTCTTCTTCTTTTATTTATTTATTTATTTTGTCTCTCATTTGTCAATAGTTGATAATGAGACACCAGCAAAGAGTGATACAATGCAGAATAAAACTGATGAACGGAGTTATAAGTAACTGTTCATATACTATATAGCATGCAATCAATTATAACCTGCTGAAGGAGTATTAGAAATTTGATGTCAAAATAGGGCTCCATTTTATTTAAGCATAATGTCTAGGTTTATTATAATTATTATTATTTATACTTTTGTTCATTTTTGTTTGCTCCTTTTCTTTTGACATGCTTATTAAGAGTTTGAGTATTTTAAGATTCCTCATTTTGCAGTGGACAATTGCTGTTAATTTTCTAAGCACTTAAATAGTTTATCTACTGTGATTTTTGATCAGAAAAATACCTCTAACGTTTGTGACACTTGTAATACACATATAGCATGTACTATTACCAACTTTGGCTTAAATATATAGTTTTTATATATGCCAAGTGAAAGGCAATACCTGATAAAATAATTTCTCTTTCAGAAAAAAAAAATGTAACATTTTGATAAGTCCAAGGGAAAAGAAATATTCAAATAAAAATATATATCATTCTCCTGCTGGGAGTAGTAAACTTTCACCAGTAATAAAATCTGTTTTAAAAATCAACCAGCAACCTCCCAACATCCTATGTTAAGGTTAAAATCTGTAGCTGCCAGTAATAAACAGAAGGAACTCCTCTTCAGGACATTGACATTTAATTCTATTTGAGGCTTGTTAAAGGTCATTCAATTTCTTTGCTTTCATTTTGCTTTCATTATCTTGCAAGCTACTTTGGCGAATTAATTAATTTAATACTGTGAAGATGAAAATTGATTTGTATCAGATCATCTCACTTTATAGATAAGTTGCTAATTTCAGAAACATCTCATTCCTATTTGTCATGAGGAAGACGGGGGTGAAAAAGATTCATAAGAAAAAGAAGATCAAGGAAATTGGATTATTAGACTAAAGGCATTAATTTCCTGAGTTTCTTTCTAAAAATGACCATATTTTAATTTTGTTACAATAGTAAATGGGAGAAGGAAATGATAGCTATAAAAAACTGTTATCAAAGACCAAGGGAAACAAATAAAAGTATAAACATTACCAGAAACATCATACTGAGACCCAAATAAAAATATCAGGAGAGATCTAAAGTATGTGTTCAAGCTGAGAGCAGCTATAGCAAACATGAGGAAGGCAAAATTATCTCTACAAAACTTTATAGTTGCAAATGCAAACAAAAGAGGAATATAAAATTGATAAGAAAATAGAATAAGCATGATTAGATCAATTCTATTAAAAGCTATGAAAGACAATAAATGATTCAATAGAAGTAATCTGCATCCAGGTTTGTTCAGTAATCCACTGGAGGTCTTTGTCAAAATCTTTTGACAAGCTAATTAAAAGCAGACAGCTATGCAGCATTTGGTGTTTACCTTTGTAAAATGAATCAACTCATCTTCAAGTTCCTATATTCATATTTTCTCCATTGGCCTGTCATAGTGACCTTTATGGTACAATACTGTGAATAAATTGCATATTCATCAAGACAGCCTCAGAGTCACAATGAAAGTAAAATGTCCTCAGAAAAATATCTTTAACTAGGATTGAACTCAGTGAAATAAATATTCACTGAACACCAAATATGTCCTGGAAGTTTCACCGAATGAGAGGCACACACAAAAATTTAAAGTCACTGCCCTTGAGGAGGTCATGATATATTAAATATTTTTAAAATACATAGTTTAATATTCTCATTGCTATCTTGTTCTTTACACCTTCTTTTTCCCAAGTGAAACAGGATGTATTTCCCTCAGGATAATTATGTAACTTTTACAATACTGAAGGCCTCATAGTAATATATATTAACAGGCAACAAGTCCCAAGATGGCTATTAAAATAAGGAAAAGATAGGAAAAGGGTTGATTTTATTTTGTTGCTATTTTAATACATATTTTGGAATGATTTTGCAGTGGTTCCACAAGATAAGCTCATGCCTTGAGGCCAAAATAGTTTATATTTTCCCTAGTGTCTAACAAATAAGCAGAAACTGGAGTGAACTATTCTTTACACCAACAACGTCCTTCAGGGTCATTTTTGCTTTAACAATCTCCTTCAATCTAAAGATTCCAAGTAGGCCAGCTTTTCTTCTAGTAATCCATCTCAGACTCAGGCTCACAACTAGGGCATAAAGCTTGGCCAGGCCAGCTGTTTCTCCATACTTGTGGTTCTGAAAAATCATTTTGCAGGATTTTGTGTGGTTTGAAAGAAAATATTGAATGGACATGTTTTGAAATAAATGGGGAATCAGAATCGAACTAATGTGCTTGGAAACATTTCTTTACTTAATATGTGTGTGTGTTCAGTCATTCAATCATGTCCAACATGGCAAGTCCCTTAAGCAGATATAGGAGCATCAGAAACAACTTTTTCTTTTTTAATTTTTGATTAGTTTAAGTCAATGCAAAGATTTAAGGTAAAGCACTACTTCTGTGTTCCTAGCATTGATTCTTCAGTTAGATTTTTAATTGAAGCCAAAGTAGCAGTCCTACAACACTGGTATTCTTTTCTTTATTTTTATTATAATCAATTAGAAGACAGCCCTTACTATGGGCCAGTCCCAAAACTAAGCACTTCACAAGAATTGCCCCATTGGAGCTCCTTAATTGTCCTATCAGGCAGATATGGCTACTATTTCCACTTGCAGACTAGGCAATTGAGGCATCAATGGTGAAGCAACATTTTCAGTGTAACTTAATCACACAGTAGAGCAGAGATTCTAAACTAGGCTGCAGATTCTTAACTTTTAAACAGATATATTGAAGCTTCTAAGTGTAAACTGTAGTATTGAGATAACCTTTGTTGTAATGTATATTTACTTTAATCAAAGTAATATATGTACACAGATCTACAAACATTATTAATCAATAGTAGTCTTCTACTCTAATTCCTACAACCTATAAGAAATCATTTTTGATTTTTTTGTATGTTATATATGTAATTCTAAAAATTAAACAAAAGTATGTTCATACTGTTCTTTCTTGATTTTTAAGTGCATTATATACTTTACTAGATACAAAGAAATTAGAATCACTATAGACATATGCAACATCTACTCTTGCCTTCTTCCCAAACGTATTTCATCTTTTTCTTAATTATTTTTCTTAAATCAATATTCAGAATGGCATCCTATATAAACCTGGGCCTGGCCAAGCAACCACAGAAGTTATATTTCCTGTACAACTTTAAATTTTCCATGAAGTTGCCTCATTTCACTCACTTAGATTTCTGGGTACCTACCATTAATTCATTCCCAAGTATCTTGACTATAAATTTCCTTGCAATACAGTAAAACATTTCTCATATCTGATGACCACCTTTTCTTGGAGCCTTCTGACTCCATTCACTGATCTGAACAAAAGGTCCCATTCCTAGCAAACCTTACGAAATTCTTTCATTATGATTCTAAACAGCTGTCTCCTATTTGTCTAGGTTTGACCATCATTCTTTAAAAAGATTTTCCATAAATTCTCCAGCTTTCAACTCCATCCTCCAAAGTAACCCACCTTCAAAAGCATCTGGTATCACCAAATCCCTGGCCTTTCTAGAAATAATGTAAACAAATGATAGCCTTTATCTGTCTCCTCTGTCACATACACCTACTCCTATTCTCAAAAGCATAAGCTCGCTCTCTCTATTGTGCTAAATATTCATTTACTCGTTTCAGGTGGGTTGAAACCAGACGACCCTGGTGGAACGCTGACTTAAGGAGACACAGCTGAGTCTGAGGAGTACAAAAAGAAGTGCCATATAAACACTACTATGTATAAAATGATGAGAACTCAATGTATAGCATTGGAAACTCTGTGCTCTGAGTATATGCATAACTGATTCAGATTGATGTAGAGCAGAAACTAACATAAGACTGTAAAGCAATTATACTCCAACAATTTTTAAAAAAGAAGGTTAGAATTCAAAGAATAACAGAGAAGTCTATGTAAAAATATGAGATTAATACAAAAATCAATCATGTTTTGTTGTATTACCAACAAGCAAACAAAAATTGAAAGTAAATAATAATGCAGATATACATATAATAGTATCATAGTATCAAAACACAAAATACAGGTATATTTGGCAAAAGACATGAAACTACCAAACTAAAAAGTCCTAAATAAATCAGAGCTTTATATGAAGAGAAGATGTGATGTGATGTCTCCCAAATTGATCTATACTATATATATATATATATATATATAAACTAAATTAAAAGTCCTTTAAGTTTTTTGTTTGTGCTTGTTTTTCATAGAAATTGATAAGCTGATTCTAAAATTCATACAGAAAAACAGAGTCTAGAATAGTTAGACCATTTCTGAAAAAAGAGAACAGAGTTGTAAAGCTAACAAGTGATTTCAAGTCTCATTAGGAAGCTAAGGTAATACAAACTTGATGGAATTGACAAAAGTATACACGTAGAAGTTGGTGGGACAGAATATAGTCTAGAAATAGACCACAGACATATAAACAACTGATTTTGATACAACCTCAAAGATAATCAGTGGAGGGGGAAATTGTTATCATGATACTGAAAAATTTCAATATACAATGCAAAAGATGAATTTTTATCTCAGCCTGGCAGTGTATACATAATTCATTTGTAATTAATTTGTCCATTATAGATATAATAGATTCAATAGTAAAATGTAAATCTATAAAAATTGAGATAAAATGTAAGAACTCTAACAAAGAGTTCTTAGATATGACAGCAAAAAGAAATAAACTGATAAAATGGACTTCATCAAAATTAAAAACTCGTGAAATATATATGTGCATATATATATATAAATCAGAAAAAATGAAACACATTTATATTACATATATATAAATGGAGAGAATCTTATAACTCAATAATAACATAAAGAGCAATTAAAAAATGAGAAATTTTTAGTCAATGCTTCACCAAGAAACATATATGGAAGGCAAATAAACACAAAATGTTATTTGACATGATTTGTTGTTGATTAGTTGCTAAGTTGTTTCTAATGCCTTTGCTTCCCAATGGACCACAGCCCATCAGGCTCCTCTGTCCATTGGATTTTCCAGACAAGAATTATGGAGTGAGTTGCCATTTCCTTTTACAGGGAATATTACTCACCCAGGGATTGAACCCATGTATCTTGCATTGGCAGATGGATTCTTTACCACTGAACCAATAGAGAAGCCCACTTGACATCATTACTTACTAGGAAAATACAAATTAAGATCATAATTAGATACCTCTATATACCTATTAAATGGGAAAAACACAAAAGTCAGATTATACGTAGTGCTGCCAAGGATGGGAAACAACTTGAGCTCTCATACTACTGATGAGAATGAAATATTGTCCAATGCCTTAAGAAAACAGGTTTGCATTTTCTTAAGTTGTCATACATTCTTCAACCAGATACACCAGTCATTTTATCTCTGGACATATATACAAGAAAAATGAAAGCAAATGTTCACACAAAACTCATATATCAATGTTCATAGCTGCTTAATTTATAAAAGTCCAAACTGGAAAGAAACTGAAATAGCAATCAAATAGTCAATAGATAAATCATGTTTTATACACACACACACACACACACACACACACACACACATACAATGGAATAATTGTTGTTGTTCAGAAGCTCAGTCGTGTCTGACTTTTGGTGACTTTATGGACTGCAGCATGTCAGGCTTCCATGTTCTTCACTATCTCCCAGAGTTTGCTGAAACTCATGCCTTGGAGTTGGTGATGCCATCTAACCAATCTCAATCTCTGGGGACCCCTTCTTCACCATGCTTCAGTCTTTCCCAGCATCAGGGTCTTTTCCTATGAGTCTTCTTTTCAAATCAGGTAATCAAAGTATTGGAGCTTTAGCTTCATCATTATTCAGGGTATTCAGGGTTGATTTCCTTTAGGATTTACTGGTTTGCTCTCCTTGCTATTCAAGGGACTCTCATGAGTCTTCTCCAACACCACAGTTTGAAAGCATTAACTCTTTGGCACTCAGTCTTCTTTATGGTCCAACTCTCCCATCCATATGTTACTACTGTAAAAACTGTAACTGACTATACAGACCTTTGTCAGCAAAGTGATATCTCTGCTTTATAATATCCAGTCTAGGTTTATCATAGCTTTCCTTCCAAGGAGCAGGTGTATTTTAATTTCATGGCTACATTCATAATCTGCATCATTTTGGAGCCCAAGAAATTAAAGTCCATCACTGCCCCCCCCTTCATTTGGGATGCTATGATCTTCGTTTTTGTATGTTAATACGATTGGCAGTGTTTTTGCCAATGGAAAACCATGCATTACTTACTAGGAAAATACAAATTAAGATCATAATTAGATACCTCTATATACCTATTAAATGGGAAAAACACAAAAGTCAGATTATACGTAGTGCTGCCAAGGATGGGAAACAACTTGAGCTCTCATACTACTGATGAGAATGAAATATTGTCCAATGCCTTAAGAAAACAGGTTTGCATTTTCTTAAGTTGTCATACATTCTTCAACCAGATACACCAGTCATTTTATCTCTGGACATATATACAAGAAAAATGAAAGCAAATGTTCACACAAAACTCATATATCAATGTTCATAGCTGCTTAATTTATAAAAGTCCAAACTGGAAAGAAACTGAAATAGCAATCAAATAGTCAATAGATAAATCATGTTTTATACACACACACACACACACACACACACACACACACATACAATGGAATAATTGTTGTTGTTCAGAAGCTCAGTCGTGTCTGACTTTTGGTGACTTTATGGACTGCAGCATGTCAGGCTTCCATGTTCTTCACTATCTCCCAGAGCTTGCTGAAACTCATGCCTTGGAGTTGGTGATGCCATCTAACCAATCTCAATCTCTGGGGACCCCTTCTTCACCATGCTTCAGTCTTTCCCAGCATCAGGGTCTTTTCCTATGAGTCTTCTTTTCAAATCAGGTAATCAAAGTATTGGAGCTTTAGCTTCATCATTATTCAGGGTATTCAGGGTTGATTTCCTTTAGGATTTACTGGTTTGCTCTCCTTGCTATTCAAGGGACTCTCATGAGTCTTCTCCAACACCACAGTTTGAAAGCATTAACTCTTTGGCACTCAGTCTTCTTTATGGTCCAACTCTCCCATCCATATGTTACTACTGTAAAAACTGTAACTGACTATACAGACCTTTGTCAGCAAAGTGATATCTCTGCTTTATAATATCCAGTCTAGGTTTATCATAGCTTTCCTTCCAAGGAGCAGGTGTATTTTAATTTCATGGCTACATTCATAATCTGCATCATTTTGGAGCCCAAGAAATTAAAGTCCATCACTGCTTCCACTTTTTACCCATCTATTTTTTACCCATCTATTTGCCATGAAATGATGGGACCAGATGCTATGATCTTCGTTTTTTGTATGTTAAGTTTTAAGCCAGTCTTTTCACTCTCTCCTTTCACCTTCATCAAGAGGTTCTTTAGTTCCTCTGTGCTTTCTGCCACAAAGATGGTGTCATCTGTATATATGAGATTGTTGATATTTCTCCTGGCAATCTTATTTCCAGCTTGTCAGTCATCCAGTCCAGCATTTTGCATGATGTAATCTGGATATAAGTTAAATAAGAAGGTGGACCCTGTACAGCCTTGATGTACTTTTTTACCAATTTTGAACCAGTCTATTGTTCCATGTCTGGTTCTAACTGTTGCTTCTTGATCTGCATCCAGGTTTCTTAGGAGACAGGTAAGGTGGTCTGGTACTCCCATCTCTTTCACAATTTTCCACAGTTTGTTGTGATCCACACAGTCAAAGGCTTTAGCATAGTCAATGAAGCAGAAGTAGTTGTTTTTTATGGAATTCTCTTGCTTTTTCAATGATCCAAGAGATGTTGACAATTTTATCTCTGCATCCCTTGCCTTTCTAAATCCAACTTATACATTTGGAACTTCTCAGTGCACATACTGTTGAAGCCTAGATTGAAGGATTTTGATCAATTACCTTGCTAGGATGAGAGATGACCATGATTATGCTGGAGTTTAAACATTCTTTGGCATTTCCCTTCTTTGGGATGAAAACTGACGTCTTCTGGTCCTAAGGCCAGGGCTGAGTTTTGCAAGTTTGCTGGCATATTGAATGCATCAGTTAAACAGCATCATTATTTAGGATTTGAAATAGCTCTGCTGGGATTCCATAACCTCCATTGGCTTTGTTACTAGTGTTTCCTAAGGCCCACTTGACTTCACGCTCCAGTATGTCTGGCTCTAGGTGAGTGACCACACCATCTTGGTTATCTAGGACATTAAGAACTTTTTTTGTACAATTCTTCTGTGCATTTTTGCTATCTCTTCTTAATATCTTCAGCATCTGTTAGATCCTTACCATGTCCTTTATTATGCCCATTTTGCATGAAATATTCCCTTGGTATCTTTGATTTTCTTGAAGAGATCTCTAGTCTTTCCCATTCAATTGTTTTCCTATATTTCTTTGCTTAGTGATTAAAAGACTTAACTATTGATAAAGCAACAACCCCAGTGAATCTCTTATGCTGAGTGAAAAAACAGTATATGATTCAGTTTATATAGATTTGTAGAAAATGCAAACTAACTTAGGGACAGAAAGCAGATCGGTAGTTGCTTAAAGATGGGTAGATGCTATAGTAACAGAAAGATGAGAAAGAGCTCAATTACAAAGCCAGACAAGGAACCTTATGGGCATAAATTTACTATCTAGATTGTCATTATGAATCTTAACTTTATACAAATCTCAAAAATGTTATGCATTCTGCATATAGTTTAAACACATCCAAAAAAGTAAGAAACAGTATTTGGTCTCTTGTTTACTTTGATTTAATGGAATCACACCTTTCAAAATTGCAGTATTTAATGTTTTTCTTTTTTCTTTTTTTCCTTTTTTTTTTTTGGTGGGGGGCGGGTTGGGGAGGGAGAAGGGCGAGTGGGCCACTTCTATTGGTCTTTCATTTATCTATTTTCATGCATCTTTGTTATTTGGCCCATGTGGGCCTCCCATCACTGTGGCCTCTGTTGTTGCAGAGCACCGGCTATGGGCGCACGTGCTCCAGATTCCCAGGCCAGGGATCCAACCAGCGCCCCTTGCACTGCAAGGCAGTGTCCTTACCCACTGAACCACCAGGGAAGCCCCATGATGTTTTTCTTTAGGAGCGTGGAAAGCTGAGTTGAGATAAACATATGTATTCAGTCATGTTTAACCAAAGGCATCACCTAAGTTTACAGTTTATTTCATTTTAAATTGAGACTTCATTAAATATAAACACCAAATAAAATTTTATTCCAAGAAAACATTTCATATGACAAAATAGTTAATTTCCTCTACATCAGCATTAAACTATAAACACCAAAAATGTGAAAATGATGAAATTGCTTCCTGATACACTATAAATTACTTTATCCCACCTAGGACATTAAGAACTTTTTTTGTACAATTCTTCTGTGCATTTTTGCTATCTCTTCTTAATATCTTCAGCATCTGTTAGATCCTTACCATGTCCTTTATTATGCCCATTTTGCATGAAATATTCCCTTGGTATCTTTGATTTTCTTGAAGAGATCTCTAGTCTTTCCCATTCAATTGTTTTCCTATATTTCTTTGCTTAGTGATTAAAAGACTTAACTATTGATAAAGCAACAACCCCAGTGAATCTCTTATGCTGAGTGAAAAAACAGTATATGATTCAGTTTATATAGATTTGTAGAAAATGCAAACTAACTTAGGGACAGAAAGCAGATCGGTAGTTGCTTAAAGATGGGTAGATGCTATAGTAACAGAAAGATGAGAAAGAGCTCAATTACAAAGCCAGACAAGGAACCTTATGGGCATAAATTTACTATCTAGATTGTCATTATGAATCTTAACTTTATACAAATCTCAAAAATGTTATGCATTCTGCATATAGTTTAAACACATTCAAAAAAGTAAGAAACAGTATTTGGTCTCTTGTTTACTTTGATTTAATGGAATCACACCTTTCAAAATTGCAGTATTTAATGTTTTTCTTTTTTCTTTTTTTCCTTTTTTTTTTTTGGGCGGGGGTCGGGTTGGGGAGGGAGGGGGGCGGGCGGGCCACTTCTATTGGTCTTTCATTTATCTATTTTCATGCATCTTTGTTATTTGGCCCATGTGGGCCTCCCATCACTGTGGCCTCTGTTGTTGCAGAGCACCGGCTATGGGCGCACGTGCTCCAGATTCCCAGGCCAGGGATCCAACCAGCGCCCCTTGCACTGCAAGGCAGTGTCCTTACCCACTGAACCACCAGGGAAGCCCCTTGATGTTTTTCTTTAGGGAGCGTGGAAAGCTGAGTTGAGATAAACATATGTATTCAGTCATGTTTAACCAAAGGCATCACCTAAGTTTACAGTTTATTTCATTTTAAATTGAGACTTCATTAAATATAAACACCAAATAAAATTTTATTCCAAGAAAACATTTCATATGACAAAATAGTTAATTTCCTCTACATCAGCAAGGACTAGTATACTATATCCTACCTCTTGGTGAGAAATTCTATACCAAAAAATGTGAAAAATGATGAAAAATTGCTTCCTGATACACTATAAATTACTTTATCCCACCTTTAAAAATGTCTGTATGTGGTAGGATTTGGGATTATGTAAGAGCATGGTAGATTGTAAAGCATTATACAAAATCAAGGTGACCTTACTATTCATCCAACTGAAGGAAGGATATGAATCACAGTCAGGTTGAATGGTTAGATTCAGGGATAACATGCTACATAAACAATGGTAGAAGTATTCCTGGAAAAGAGGCTTGGATTTTTAATTGTGATCCTAGAATATGTTTGATAGGAAGAGAAAGGGACCTTGGGAGCCATTGGGACTAACTCCTCAAGGTATGTAAGACAATGCTGAAATCCTGTAAGTGGAGGACATTTGTCCATGGCACCCAGTTGCCAAAAAAATATCAAGTTTCTGTCAGGATGACAATATCTTCTGACTCCTTAATTGAATCTCATTCCCAATATACCTTATATTCCCTAGGCCTCTGTTATCTAGGGAATGGAAATTAATAGTTAAAACTCCCAACTTTGCAGACAGATTGTATGAGTTTGGAACTTGTCTGCACCACTTACTTCCTATAACCTTTAGATATTAAAACTGTCATGTTGCATCTGTGTTTTTTCGGGAACATGTTAGGATTACACTTTAAAAGTTGGGGTGATCCTGTGATATGATTTAACCCCCCAAATATGAAAAGAACATACATCACTTTTGGGAAAAAAGATTTAAGATCAGTGCTTGATTTGTCATGTTTGTTTCCTCTTGTCAAAGTGAGAGGGAGAGCTGGTTCAGAATGAGAACTTAGCCATCTTGAGTTCCTAAGGAACGATGGTGAACATGAATCACTGGAAACTTACTACCTTATAGTTTTAGGAAGAAACTTTAAACTTTGTCAAGCCTCTAAAATTTGACTTTGTTTATTGTATTATGACCTACTTTATTCTGACCCATTTCGTACACGACCTTGTGAAAGTGTTCAAATTCAACTTCAACTTGAGACTTAAACCCAGGGCCCAGACTTAATCAAACCTGTTTGGGACTTGAACCCATGTGGCTGGGACTCGAACCCAGCCTAAACCCTGCTTGGGACTTCGGCCGGGACTTGAACCCAGCCTAGACCCTGTTTTGGACTTGAACCCATGCGGCCGGGACTTGAACCCAGCCTAGACCCTGTTTGGGACTTCGACCGGGACTCGAACCCAGCCTAGACCCTGTTAATTAAAATCACTCACCCAATGTCTGGACCCATTGAGGTTCACGTTCTTCATGTCTCTTCGCAGAGGAGAATTCAGCGAGAGACAAAGTGATAGGTAAGAAATGGATTTATTCAGATTCAGAGAAAGCACACTCCACAGACACAGTGTGGGCCATGGCAGAGCATGGCGTTCTTTGCTTTTATAGGCTGGGTAATTCCATATGCCAATGAGTGGGAAGGTTATTCCAGCTCTTTTAGGGAGGAGCAGAACTGTCATGGCACCTCTAGGTGTGGCATTTAGCTTGCTGACTGAGGATCAAGGTCTGGTCTGTCATCTTGGACCCATTTGATTCTAATGAGTTTATGCTGTGTCCTTGGGCTGTCATTCTTTTCAAAAATTGTGCCCTGCCCCTTTCCCTCCTAACCCTTATACCTGGAGAAGTTACTTATCTCTTATTCCTCAGTTTCCTTGTCTGTAAAATTAGTGATAATAGTATTCATTCTGAGTGTTGTTATGTGTAAAATTAGTCATAATAGCATTCATTCTGAGTGTTGTTATGTGGATTAAATTATACAAGGCTTGTAAAGTTCTAAGAATATCCCAAGCACACAATAATTTTTCTTAGTAATAAATTGTTATTAGTAGTACCTCATTTGAAACATTGAAAAACTCAGTGATTTCATTTCTATTAAGAAACTAAAGAATTCTAACTATGATCTTGATAACATAATGATCACTTTACATAAAACATAAAAAATAATCATCAGGACAACATTGTAAAACTTTACGAACATTAGAAGCTTTATTCAGATATATAGTTTCCATATATGAGTACTGAGAAATACTTGCAGAGCTTTGTTTTTGGCAATAAATGTCCTATTTTGATTTCACCTCATGTTTTACATTTCAAGTTTTTATTAGGAGGATATAATTGAATCAAAATATATGAAAATAACTTACTCTTTTCAGAACAGATTTCTGTTTTTTCTTTCCCTTTGTTTTTTTTTTTTTTTCATGCAGTGAAAAGTTTATTAAAGTAAGAAAGGATAGGGGAAAGTTTCCAGCATAGACACTGGAAGGGGGATAGAAGAGTATCCCCTTTTGTCAGTTTAAGCATGACAAGCTGTATCTTCCAGTCAGTTCCCAGAACAATAAATCAAAAGAATATCTTAAGGTTGTAAAGGCCCTGTAGGCCCACACCCACAGCATTAACATGAGATTAGCTAGGACAGTCTCCAGGCCTCAGGGCTACTTGAGACATTCTAATATAAATGCACAGATTAATACAAGACTAGAAGTTTTTAGTTCCAATATCGAAGAGCTTTGCCTTTATTTCTCCTTGTCCTTCCTCTTCTCCTCCTTATCCTTGGAACTGGCTGGCCTCTGTGCCAAGACTGCCTATGTACGCCTTTCATTCCCCTCTTTTTCTTTTAGGAGAATTATGTTGCCAGGGAAAGGGGGCAATGACTGAACTGCCTTCTTCAGGCTGAGCAGAGGCATGGTCCCTAAATTATTACGGCAACATATTCTCCTTATCCTTTTTCGGGTGTTTGATCCAGGGGTCTCAAGTAATAACTGGAGGAAGTTGTAGGAGCCTGGACCACCATTTGTAACTTAAAACCATTTAGACAGTTGGAGACAAATTCTACCCTGTAATTGCAGATACAAGGGGCAAATAGCAAAAACAAAACAGTCGATTATTATAGAAAGTCTTTCCTGAAGTGGAGAAATCTGCCTTCTCATAGTAGAAGTCTTTAACTGATGAAGAAGGGAGTGGTCCACATATCTTGGCATGAATTTTCAGTTATTTTAGTATTTTTCTCATTAATGAAACTAAAGAATTCTAACTATGATCTTGATAACATAATGATCACTTTACATAAAACATAAAAAATAATCATCAGGACAACATTGTAAAACTTTACGAACATTAGAAGCTTTATTCAGATATAGTTTCCATATATGAGTACTGAGAAATACTTGCAGAGCTTTGTTTTTGGCAATAAATGTCCTATTTTGATTTCACCTCATGTTTTACATTTCAAGTTTTTATTAGGAGGATATAATTGAATCAAAATATATGAAAATAACTTACTCTTTTCAGAACAGATTTCTGTTTTTTCTTTCCCTTTTGTTTTTTTTTTTTTTTCATGCAGTGAAAAGTTTATTAAAGTAAGAAAGGATAGGGGAAAGTTTCCAGCATAGACACTGGAAGGGGGATAGAAGAGTATCCCCTTTTGTCAGTTTAAGCATGACAAGCTGTATCTTCCAGTCAGTTCCCAGAACAATAAATCAAAAGAATATCTTAAGGTTGTAAAGGCCCTGTAGGCCCACACCCACAGCATTAACATGAGATTAGCTAGGACAGTCTCCAGGCCTCAGGGCTACTTGAGACATTCTAATGTAAATGCACAGATTAATACAAGACTAGAAGTTTTTAGTTCCAATATCGAAGAGCTTTGCCTTTATTTCTCCTTGTCCTTCCTCTTCTCCTCCTTATCCTTGGAACTGGCTGGCCTCTGTGCCAAGACTGCCTATGTACGCCTTTCATTCCCCTCTTTTTCTTTTAGGAGAATTATGTTGCCAGGGAAAGGGGGCAATGACTGAACTGCCTTCTTCAGGCTGAGCAGAGGCATGGTCCCTAAATTATTACGGCAACATATTCTCCTTATCCTTTTTCGGGTGTTTGATCCAGGGGTCTCAAGTAATAACTGGAGGAAGTTGTAGGAGCCTGGACCACCATTTGTAACTTAAAACCATTTAGACAGTTGGAGACAAATTCTACCCTGTAATTGCAGATACAAGGGGCAAATAGCAAAAACAAAACAGTCGATTATTATAGAAAGTCTTTCCTGAAGTGGAGAAATCTGCCTTCTCATAGTAGAAGTCTTTAACTGATGAAGAAGGGAGTGGTCCACATATCTTGGCAGTGGCTTGTCTGAGTCGGCAGCTGCATTCTTGCAATTGCAAAAAAGCTGGGTTACACAGTCAGTTAATTCTAAGCCTTTAGGATCTATGGCAATCTCTGTCCAAGAATGTCAGCACAGATTTCTGTCTTCCTTAGGTTTATTCTGACTGCTATAACAAATTGACCGAAATCTGCACCACAGATTATTTTTCCCTTAAGTATCAATGATACATCTCCCTATCTCATAAATTATTTGTTGACACATGGAAGCAGAGACTTTGCCATATTGAACAAAGTGTGCCCAAGGTCACCTTGCCACTTGTCTTGATTTTAACATTTTGAAATGAGGAAAAATATAAAATAACTATAAACAATTATACTTAGGTTTTTAATGGGGCAGATCTGGGAATAAAATGAATCAGTTTTCTCATATTCTGCTGAATATAACTGAGTCATGGATTCACACAAAAATTTTCTAGAAGATCTAGAAAATTATTCTAACAAGGTACTCAGGAAAAGTGGATTCTTGTGAAGTTTATAGCAATCTCTGCCTCAGTACTCTAGACTCTGAAATCTATGATTAAAAGATCTATTCGCTCAATGTAGTTCCTAATAGAATAATTCCAACATCTTTATTTCAATATTTTAGCTTATAAATGTCCTTTCACTTTCATTCATTCTCATTTTGCTCCCTACAAGAACCCTCTGAGGAATAACACATGTGTTATTATTACTCTTCACTTAAATTGGAGAGAATTGAAATAAGGGCTAAGAGTCCCTGGGTCAAATGAAGCAGAACTACTTAATACAGAAATTAAGTGGGTGTACTTAAAAGGGATAAAGTGAAGCTATGCTTGATTCTTAAGCCTCCAGAGACAGCTCAAGCAAGACCTAGTCTTTACTCTTAGGGACACTGCTTTATGTATATCTTCAAGTTACACTTAAACTTTTTTTTTTTTGAATTTCCATAAGAAAAAGTGGTTATGTAAGATTGATGTGTTACGCCGACAAAATTGGGCTTCCCAGATGGCACTGGTGGTGAAGAACTTGCTTGCCAATGCATAAGACTTAAGAGACATGGATTTGACTCCTGGGTCAGGAAGATTCCCCTGCAAAAGGCACTCCAGTATTTGTGCCTGGAGAATCCCATAGACAGGGTAGCCTATCAGGCTACAGTTCATAGGGTTGCACAGAGTCAGACACAACTGAAGATTTAGCTAGCATACATACACAAATCATTTTTTAGACATTAATGCATTAGAAAATTTGGCACAGATTCTTTTATTGCCTTATTTTTTTCCAAAGGTTGATTCATTTTAGGTGGTTGAAAATAGGAAAGGAATTATAATTTAATGAGTAGGTGTCTATATAGGAAGCATTCTGCATATTATCTCATTTAAACAAAGTTTCAGGACAGCAATATTGTCTAAATTTTATACATGTTAGCCTTGAAGCTAGAGAAAGTAATGTTTCTTGTGAGTAAGGAAAAAATTCTGGAAGATGACATTGTCTCTGAAAGAGTGGTAATAGAAAGCAATGTGCATTTTCCTGGAGATTGTGAAGACAATTTTCCATAATAATTAGCACATAAATGGCAGGAGAATGTTTACATAAATCTACACTAGGTATAGTTGTCGATGTTTACAATTAAAGGAGTCTTGTTTTTATAGCTTCAAAAATCAAATAACAAACTTTGATTTCAACATAATGCCATTATAAAAAGCTGTGAGACAGTGGAGAAGTTAATTCTTGAGTAAATTATATTCTGAAGCATGCTTGCTCCTTTAAGGGAAGCTGGGTCACTCTGGTACAAAGAAACCCATATACCCCAAGTAAACATGATGAAACCCTGGCAGAGAGATGAGTAATGCTTCAGAGGATAGGTTGACAGTTTGTAGGTGCAGAATACCAAAGAGCAGATCTACAAGACTCTCCAATTGCTTGCCCTTTACCCACATATGTTTTGAACAAACCATCTGTAAGAAAAAACAACTAATACATGGTCTTATCATTCTAGTTACCTTGTGATTCCAGATAAGAATCTATGGTTAGAATGTTATGTTAGTCTTTGTAATGTACTGGCTGTGTGGTATTACTTAAGCTACCTACCCTCTTTAAGCTTTAGTTTTCTTATCTTGTCAAATTGAGAGAATCCCTAACTTGCAATTCACAGAGATTAGACATATTACAAAAATAACAAAAAACATTTATAGTACACAGTAAATCCTCACTATATACTTATAATTGCTATTTTATCATTTGGATGATAAGGATAATGATAGTGACAGTGATAACTGATTTCCAAATCACAACTCATTTAACATATAGACTATCTTAACAGCATTTTTTTTATTTTTTTGATCTTAGTTATAATAAATTTAAAATTAACTGAACGCACTGAAACCTTTATTTGGGGGAAAACGTTTTCAAACATATCATTTCATTTAATCCCCAAGATTATTAACTACTATTTTAGGAATGAATGGAGTCTAATACAGATATCTCATAGCCAAAATTCTAATTCTGTTCCTATGTTATTTTTCTTTTATCTCAGCATTTCTTTGAGAAACATTTTTAGTACTTAGTACAAATATATCATTGAGCATAAAACTGAACCATAAATTATATATTTTGATTAAACAATATGAATCACTGTTTTTTGTTTACCTAAAGCCAAGTACTATATACATGTGGCAAGCACAAATCACTATAAAAGAATTCCCGAGAACATATTCAATGCTGAAACAAATCTACACTAGGTATAGTTGTCGATGTTTACAATTAAAGGAGTCTTGTTTTTATAGCTTCAAAAATCAAATAACAAACTTTGATTTCAACATAATGCCATTATAAAAAGCTGTGAGACAGTGGAGAAGTTAATTCTTGAGTAAATTATATTCTGAAGCATGCTTGCTCCTTTAAGGGAAGCTGGGTCACTCTGGTACAAAGAAACCCATATACCCCAAGTAAACATGATGAAACCCTGGCAGAGAGATGAGTAATGCTTCAGAGGATAGGTTGACAGTTTGTAGGTGCAGAATACCAAAGAGCAGATCTACAAGCACTCTCCAATTGCTTGCCCTTTACCCACATATGTTTTGAACAAACCATCTGTAAGAAAAAACAACTAATACATGGTCTTATCATTCTAGTTACCTTGTGATTCCAGATAAGAATCTATGATTAGAATGTTATGTTAGTCTTTGTAATGTACTGGCTGTGTGGTATTACTTAAGCTACCTACCCTCTTTAAGCTTTAGTTTTCTTATCTTGTCAAATTGAGAGAATCCCTAACTTGCAATTCACAGAGATTAGACATATTACAAAAATAACAAAAAACATTTATAGTACACAGTAAATCCTCACTATATACTTATAATTGCTATTTTATCATTTGGATGATAAGGATAATGATAGTGACAGTGATAACTGATTTCCAAATCACAACTCATTTAACATATAGACTATCTTAACAGCATTTTTTTTATTTTTTTGATCTTAGTTATAATAAATTTAAAATTAACTGAACGCACTGAAACCTTTATTTGGGGGAAAACGTTTTCAAACATATCATTTCATTTAATCCCCAAGATTATTAACTACTATTTTAGGAATGAATGGAGTCTAATACAGATATCTCATAGCCAAAATTCTAATTCTGTTCCTATGTTATTTTTCTTTTATCTCAGCATTTCTTTGAGAAACATTTTTAGTACTTAGTACAAATATATCATTGAGCATAAAACTGAACCATAAATTATATATTTTGATTAAACAATATGAATCACTGTTTTTTGTTTACCTAAAGCCAAGTACTATATACATGTGGCAAGCACAAATCACTATAAAAGAATTCCCGAGAACATATTCAATGCTGAAACAAATTTATTTTCACCTAGGATGGATTGAATAAACAGCCTGAGGAGGCCTTTGGATCTTGGGGGCAGGAAGATGTGGGAACAGTTTTGAATGACGTGATTGCCCTCACAGCAAAGAGTATAATCCAAGAGTAAAACAGAAAAGTGAACATATTGAAAATACAACAGGGAATCTTCCTATGCTGTCGGTGGGAATGGAAATTGATACAGTCACTATGGAGAATAGTATGGATGTTCCTTAAAAACTAAAAATAGAGCTACCATATGATCAAGCAATATACATCCATGTTCACTGCAATACTATATAAAATAGCCATGACATATAAATAACCTAAATGTCCATCAACAAATGAAGATGCAGTACATATACACAATGGAATATTATTCAGTCATAAAAATAATGAAATATGCCATTTGCAGCAACATTGTATGATAATCTCTAGATTATCGATTAACTTCAGTGAATTAAGTCAGAGGAAGACAAGAATCATATGACATCACTTCTATGTAGAATCTAAAAAAATAATGTAAATAAACCTATTTACAAAACAGAAATAGACTCATAGACAGAAAACAAATTTATGATTACTAAAGGGAATAGAGGGGAAGGAATACATTTTGAGGATTGGGATTAACATATACACACTACTATATATAAAATAATCAACAAGTACCTACTGTATACTACAATAAGCACTATTGAATATTCCATGATAATCTGTATGGGAAAAACATCTGAAAAATGATAGATATATGTGTGTGTGTGTATAAATGAATCACATTGCTGTTACCTTAAAGTAACATTACATTGTAAATTAAATACATTCCACCATAAAAATCATATAAAAATATAATAACTATATTATATAATAATATAATAAAATCTCTAATATAGGTTCAAAGCAGTACTTTAAATAGCTGCATGTCCATTGTTCTGATATGGGTCATTAGTAAAAACAAACTAAGAAGAAATAAACAAATTAGAAATAAAAGAAATCAAAATTATTTTGTTGTTTCATTCGTTGGTCAATTGATTATCTAAAACATACAAGAAGTAGATAGCATTTTCATGTTACCCATTCTAGAGATCAGAAAACAACCTTTAAACATAGAATAATGGATGGAGTTGTATATAAGATTCTCCAAAGACAATTGCATGGGGCAGCCTGGCCCAAATAATCTGAAGAACTTGTAGTTACATAACTAGGGAAAGGATCAATTATAAAGGCACTCCTGAGTCATCATGCTTTCCACCACTTGTAAGGTCTTTTCTGTGGGGCACCAGTAGAGAGGCAGTGTTCAGGAACATAAAAGCCTAGACCTTCTCAACACTTTGGAGTTAAGTAGGAGAAGCAATGTTGATATTTAGAAGTTCACAAATAAGGACTAACTTGGAACTTATGGCTGAAGTCAATGAACTTAAATTTGGGAAAGGATTCAGTTTGAGAAAATTGAGGTAGAAAGTACCATGAGGTAAAAAGAAAGTGCTTTAATCTCAAGCTCTGTTATTTGCAGAGTAGTCAAGGAATCCAGAAACTGTTACTATGCTTTTGGCATTGAATGGAAAGGGCAAAAATTGAGAGTGTCATTTTTCTGTGAATCCAATTGCTTAAAGTTGTGAAAGTCTAAGACAGAGAATGGGAATACCACCAAAAAGGCAAAGAACATATTGATTAGATAAGTAGATAAGTGGATCTAATTTAGGAAGAACTATAATTTTTCCACATTAGCCTGAAGCCACACCTCTTTCCCACTAGGAATTGCATTATATGGTGCCTGAGATTTAGTTCAAACAGAAGAGTCATTCCTAGAATTTGAATTCATTTTCATAACTATATTTTGAATAAACTATTAAATTTGCTTCAAACAGTAATCCTATGAGGTATTATTAGTATAGACTTAGCAAATCAAGAATTTCAGGTTTAAGTAGGTGAAGCGACAACCAGTAAATGATGGGACCAGAAATGGGTTTTACATGCCAGGTGCTTCCAATGCCACTTCCCAGTCTTTCCTCTTTCACTTTCTTTCTCTTTAAGGGTATTTTTTTTTTAGGGGGGGGGATTTTATTCCTATTACAAAATAACATATGATAATGCAAAGTGAAATGAAAAAGTTCATTTTAGCCAAAAAGAGGAGAGCTGAAACTATACTTAATTTTATAACTCATAGATAATTATAATTAAGATTTATATGTACACCCAACATTTTACCTATGACTGTGGGTATGTGTATGGGTATATGTGTAGGTGTGAGTACAATATTGTCATCATAAATGCATAAAAATTTGGAAACTTACTTTTTTAAAACAATGAATTTAAAACATTTTCCATATATCCATAAATTTTAGTTTCAAATATTTTTATTAAAAATGCTATCTTGATAAATTTTCAAATAATGCAGAAAAATGTGCACAATGAAGACTGAAAATTCCTTGACTCTTCTGTCAGAAATAGTTAACATTTAAACAGATACCTTCTGATTTTCAATCAGCATGTGTATAGATAATAAATTAAGAATGAAATAAAGGGAAAACACACACATACACATGAACTTTATTAACGAATGGAGTTACCTGAAGTAGTCTTGATCTGAAAGACAGTTTCCATAGAATCAACACTGTAAAATAGGAATGACTATAGAACTGGCCTCAAGAATTTTATCACAAGAATCCAATATGTTATTGCATGTAAAACCCTTAAAATACTACCTTTGTGCTATCATAAAATGAGTGTTCAATCAATATTAACACAAATATTATTGTCATTATTGTTTTAATATTTACCATGACTATAATGGTCACTTTTAAACAAGACTAATTGCTGTTATTTAAGTGTTTGCTTTTTTGTCTTTAATATTCCCATGTACACCTAATACAGATCCACAGAGGACTGTGTTTATGTCTTTTGTGAAAATAAATACTGACAATTAAGTCGTTTATAAGTAACAATTATCAGCAAGAGCTAGAAAGATTCATTTTTGGTTAAAAAAAAAAAAAACAGTCTGGGATAATCAATCAGGACTACTTCAATTGTTTAAGATTCTCATGAGAGCAGCTCAGGTCAGTGATGATTAGTTTAAGTTGTCTACACTGAATTTCTGTGAGGTTCTGGAAACCTCTGAAGTAACTTTCCAATATCTCAACCTCCAAATAGGTAATGATGAAACTCTGTGATAATTACCTTTTACAATAACCTTTAACCATACCATTAGCAACCTATGTCACCTGGCTGTAACATTTAGGTCCTGAATGTAATTTCTTACTTTGCACTGGAAAGCTTACTTAGTTTTCCACAATGTATAAAAAGAAATAACCAGGCATCACAAACGCACAGTTAGGTAACAGAAACGAAATGATGATCAGGCTACAAATAGGTAGTTATAAGAGCTATCTCTATGCTACGATATGGGAGAAGAAGTAACCAAGTTTTGGGTTGGACCTGTCATAGCGCCAGTGTCTATTTCTTAGCAGTGTCCTCTTTATTTTCTATACTTCCATAATTTATTTGAATAAATTACTAAATAGGGATTGCTGAGAGACATTGGAACCTATCCAATCCCCCCCAAAACAATAACAATTGCTGGCATTGCCCTTAAAGTTTCTCAGACAAAAAATAATGAGCCCAAATGGTTTAGAGAAGAGGACCTGTGGTTTAAACTAAGAAGAGAAGCACACAGGATACAATGCAGTCTGGAGAAACTGAAAGCAGTAGGCATTCAGTGATATATTTTTATTTCCTTCTCCATTGGTTACCACTTGATGACAGGCTCATTGCATTCTGAACTCACCTTAAGATGCCTCTGAAAGATATTTCCTGGGGGCAATTAGAGGGAGAGCTCCAAGTTCTAGATGTCACCCTAGACAAGCAGGACCCCTATACAGCTTCCCAGGTGGTGCTGATGTTAAAGAACTTGCCTGCCAGTGCAGGGGACATAAGAGATCCAGGTTCAATTCCTGGATTTGGAAGTTCCTCTGGAGAAGGATACAGTAACCCACTCCGGTGGGTTGCCTGAAGAATCCAATGGACAGAGGACTCTGGTGGGCTACATTATATAGAGTTGTAAAGAGTTGTACACAACTAAAGTGACTTAACACATACACATACACACACACACACACAGTGGATGATGAGGACTGGCCAATGTGGCTGGGAGGATTTATGAATGATGATGTGGGGAATGAAGGTAAGTGGTTTCGTTTGTGTTTATTATCTGTCCGTGTTCTCTGTGGCAAAATTTTAATTTGTTACAAGCTTAAAGAAAGGGATGTTTTTGGTTAATTAATTTAATTTTGTATTTAACAAAGAACTCTAAATCAGTAATTAAATTCTCTACACCCCTTTTTCTGGTAAAGAGTCTTTCGGGGAATCCTTTAAATGCTGATTAAAAAGACTGGGTAAAAGATTATATATAAGCTATGTATTAAGATCACTGATAAACTACGGTATGGGAAAATCAGACAAACTTGTATTCCTCTGAAAAGTTCATGGGGAAGAAGCCATTGCATTTCTGCTAGCATGGGGCTCAGTGCTCAGCTCATGTCCTACACTTCAGTGGCATGCAGTTCCACCTCAGGGAACCATCCCACATGACACTCATTGTGAATGTCTTGGTTCAGGCTTTGTCTTTGTCTGCTCTTGACTCAAGCCTTCTCAAGAATCTCCAGACAAGCCACACTAGCACCATTCTTGACTCTAATCCACCTTTTCTCTTTTCTGCCAGAATGATCCAACAAAAACATAAGACATTATGATTTTATGGCAAGAAAATAATTTTCTTAAATCCATTCTGAAATGTTGTCTGAGGAGCAAAATGTTAAATTTTACTATCTCTGAAAAGTATTTTAAAGAAAATTTACCCTGTCGTAACTGGCATTTCTGTCCCCTAGAAGACAACCAAAGGGCATGCATTTATCATAAAGTAATAATCAAGACTGCACCTTAAATCTTGCTGTATTGTTTAGTGCAGTTGTAATTATTAAAATTGCACCCTGTTGTGTTTTATTAGTAGTTTTGGCTCAGACCCATATATTCATGCATTTTGAAATTTGCATACCAAAGCAAATTCTTCTGTGATAAGAAATGTAATACAATGTACTAAATTTTCCAGTTCAAGTATATGTTTAGTCATTTGGGGTAATATTGCCAGTTTATAGTTCACAAGATCTAGTGAGAACTATATGCTTTCAGTGCAAAACTATGATACAGGGGATATTTTTTATTCTGTTACTGAAGAGAATTGACCTCTTGAATTTTTCTCTAGTGGACTGGTTGTTCCAATAAGAAGCCAGAGGCTCCCCACTGAAAACATCCCATGTGTTCTTGGGCAAAATTTTAATTTGTTACAAGCTTAAAGAAAGGGATGTTTTTGGTTAATTAATTTAATTTTGTATTTAACAAAGAACTCTAAATCAGTAATTAAATTCTCTACACCCCTTTTCTGGTAAAGAGTCTTTCGGGGAATCCTTTAAATGCTGATTAAAAAGACTGGGTAAAAGATTATATATAAGCTATGTATTAAGATCACTGATAAACTACGGTATGGGAAAATCAGACAAACTTGTATTCCTCTGAAAAGTTCATGGGGAAGAAGCCATTGCATTTCTGCTAGCATGGGGCTCAGTGCTCAGCTCATGTCCTACACTTCAGTGGCATGCAGTTCCACCTCAGGGAACCATCCCACATGACACTCATTGTGAATGTCTTGGTTCAGGTTTTGTCTTTGTCTGCTCTTGACTCAAGCCTTCTCAAGAATCTCCAGACAAGCCACACTAGCACCATTCTTGACTCTAATCCACCTTTTCTCTTTTCTGCCAGAATGATCCAACAAAAACATAAGACATTATGATTTTATGGCAAGAAAATAATTTTCTTAAATCCATTCTGAAATGTTGTCTGAGGAGCAAAATGTTAAATTTTACTATCTCTGAAAAGTATTTTAAAGAAAATTTACCCTGTCGTAACTGGCATTTCTGTCCCCTAGAAGACAACCAAAGGGCATGCATTTATCATAAAGTAATAATCAAGACTGCACCTTAAATCTTGCTGTATTGTTTAGTGCAGTTGTAATTATTAAAATTGCACCCTGTTGTGTTTTATTAGTAGTTTTGGCTCAGACCCATATATTCATGCATTTTGAAATTTGCATACCAAAGCAAATTCTTCTGTGATAAGAAATGTAATACAATGTACTAAATTTTCCAGTTCAAGTATATGTTTAGTCATTTGGGGTAATATTGCCAGTTTATAGTTCACAAGATCTAGTGAGAACTATATGCTTTCAGTGCAAAACTATGATACAGGGGATATTTTTTATTCTGTTACTGAAGAGAATTGACCTCTTGAATTTTTCTCTAGTGGACTGGTTGTTACAATAAGAAGCCAGAGGCTCCCCACTGGAATAAAGCACCCTCCTCTTTATTCCCTTTGCTTTATACTTTTAGAGATCTGAAAAGAACCATAGGGAGGTTCAGAAAAACTACTGCGTTTTCTGGTTGAGTTAAGCCTGCTGGAGTAAACCTTATTTTTGAGGGTTCAAAGGAATCAGTCTGTAGCTCCCCCAAATTACTGCTCTTCTAACCAGAAGCTGAATTTGTATTCTGGAATCAAATAAATAGCTCTTGTGCCAAGTATTCAAGTTATTTAGCTACATAATTTTCATCTCTCCCTCAAAAAACATGTGGCAACTTGAGGCATTTGGATCAAGGAAAAGTAGATTTTTTGTCATTGTTGTTCTTCCCAAATATCAAAACTTCACATGATATTTTTAAAATAGAATATAATTTAGAATCATATACTACTAGAGGTTCCCATTCATAATTTCCATTTTATATGCATACGCAGAAGCAGAAGCATTCCAAACACAATCCAGTCTATGAATTCAGCTCTGCTGCAGTCTCAGTTAGCCTGGAAGGGAACAAAGTAGATACAGAAATCTGACTGGCCCCAGAGTTCAGGACTGACAGTGCCAGCAGTGCACCTGCTCTGTCAGCTTCTGTGCAGTGATTTTGCTGTTTTGCCTGTGTTGACAGAACTGTTTTGTACTGTTATTTAACCACAATTTAACTAACTCTTTTATGATGAGATAATCATGTTTGTCTACTTCTTTGACTTTAAATTCCTTTTAAAAAATTCCCTGGAGGACTTCTGTCTTCCAAACCAGATAATTACACTGCCATTTCTGTTTCTCCACGTAATGTCAGGAACTATGTAGTTAAGGTAGATACAACATTATGATATAATCACAACATCAAAATCGAAACAAGGTAGTTTAAGAGATAAATAGAATTGCAAGCTGAAATGTGCTATTATTTCCCTTAGGTGGAGGTGCTAGAAACACATAAATAATGTATATGTGCTCACTGTTAACTCTAGGGTATACCAAGATCTGGCTATAGAGTATCAACTATCATGTGTTAGTTTATTCCTCAGATATTTTCAATCACTAAGATATATTTTCTTGTAGTGATACATCAATATTGTGTATCAATATCATTATGTTTTATAGTCATAGTTTCACACCAATAATAAGCATAGAATGCTAGAATTTTTCTGTCTACTGATATGATTCCATTTCCATGGTTTCTAAGTGCCATTCTATTGACAGACACCAACATGTTAGTTTGTTTCTTGTGAGTATTTTCAATGTTACTCTATTGAGAGAAAAGCAGATGGCTAAGAATCATATAAACACCACTCTGTGAGTATCATCTTCATCCTGGTACTTATTTTTGCATTAAAAGGATTTACTTGCAAAATACCTCTGATCACATTAAAAGTTCAAGCTCAGACCTACAAACTGTAACTTTCTCTTTAACATGAAAACTCATGTCCCATCCCTTATAAATGAATCTCCCATGAAAGTTATATATAACATATAGCAGAATAATGCAGTAACAATGGATAACAAAGAGAAAGATATATTATTCCCAAATTGGGGCTTCCCTGATGGCTAGTGACTCTAGTAGTAAAGAATCCACCTTCCAATGCAGAGACACAAGAGACATGGGCTCAATTACTAGATCTAGGAATCCCCTGGAGGAGGAAATGACAATCCATTACAATATTCTTGCCTAGAGAATCTCATGGACAGAGAAGCCTGGGGGGCTGTAGTCTATAGGGTCACAAAGAGTCAGACACAACTGAGTGACTGAGCACATACACAATACTCTCAAGGTATGTTAGAGTATTAGAAATATAGGTTAGAGTATACAGAATTAGAAGAAGCAGAAAGAATCATGATAGATAACAAATAATACATGGAGTAGTTGAGGCCGGGATTCTGGGCAAGAATACTGCATGACCTTGATTGAGTTACTCTTTGTGTCTTAGTGGCCTGATGGTGATAAACATGTCTACTTCCTGGTGCTATGTTAAGGATTAAATAGAATTGCAAGCTGAAATGTGCTATTATTTCTTAGGTGGAGGTGCTAGAAACACATAAATAATGTATATGTGCTCACTGTTAACTCTAGGGTATACCAAGATCTGGCTATAGAGTATCAACTATCATGTGTTAGTTTATTCCTCAGATATTTTCAATCACTAAGATATATTTTCTTGTAGTGATACATCAATATTGTGTATCAATATCATTATGTTTTATAGTCATAGTTTCACACCAATAATAAGCATAGAATGCTAGAATTTTTCTGTCTACTGATATGATTCCATTTCCATGGTTTCTAAGTGCCATTCTATTGACAGACACCAACATGTTAGTTTGTTTCTTGTGAGTATTTTCAATGTTACTCTATTGAGAGAAAAGCAGATGGCTAAGAATCATATAAACACCACTCTGTGAGTATCATCTTCATCCTGGTACTTATTTTTGCATTAAAAGGATTTACTTGCAAAATACCTCTGATCACATTAAAAGTTCAAGCTCAGACCTACAAACTGTAACTTTCTCTTTAACATGAAAACTCATGTCCCATCCCTTATAAATGAATCTCCCATGAAAGTTATATATAACATATAGCAGAATAATGCAGTAACAATGGATAACAAAGAGAAAGATATATTATTCCCAAATTGGGGCTTCCCTGATGGCTAGTGACTCTAGTAGTAAAGAATCCACCTTCCAATGCAGAGACACGAGAGACATGGGCTCAATTACTAGATCAAGGAATCCCCTGGAGGAGGAAATGACAATCCATTACAATATTCTTGCCTAGAGAATCTCATGGACAGAGAAGCCTGGGGGGCTGTAGTCTATAGGGTCACAAAGAGTCAGACACAACTGAGTGACTGAGCACATACACAATACTCTCAAGGTATGTTAGAGTATTAGAAATATAGGTTAGAGTATACAGAATTAGAAGAAGCAGAAAGAATCATGATAGATAACAAATAATACATGGAGTAGTTGAGGCCGGGATTCTGGGCAAGAATACTGCATGACCTTGATTGAGTTACTCTTTGTGTCTTAGTGGCCTGATGGTGATAAACATGTCTACTTCCTGGTGCTATGTTAAGGATTAAATCAGTTAATGTGTGTTAAGAAGAACAATAGCTGGCATTTGAAAACCTATTATTAAAATCAACTACCATTACTTGGTAGCTTTGGGGACTCTCAGGTGGCACTAGTAACTAAAGAATCCCCCTCCCCATGCAGGTGATATAAGAGACATGAATTAGATCCCTGGGTCGGGAAGATCCCCTGGAGGAAGGCATGACAACCCACTGTAGTATTCTTGCCTGGAAATCCCTATCGACAATGAACCCTGGCAGGCTACAGTTCATGGGGTCACAAAGAGCCAGGCACAACTCAAGCAACCAAGCACACATGCACTTGACAGCTTTCAAACTTTAAGCTTAAAATTTTAGCATTCTTTTCTTAAAGGTAATGCAGTGATTTATCCTCCACTAACTCTCCAACATTCCCTCTCCTCCAAAAACACTTGTTTTGTCAAATGCTTTCTCTTCATCTATGAGATAATCATTTGATTTTTGTCTTTCATTCCATTAGTGTCATGTTTCACATTTATTGATTTAAATCATTTTTATATCCCAGGGATAAATCATACTTAATCATGGTTTGTAACCCTCTTAAGATGCTATGTATTTGGGTTCTCTTGGAGCTCTCTGAGCATCTTCAGAAGAATTATTTCAAATTCTTTGTCAGGTAGTTCATGTGTTTCTGTTTCTTTGAGATCCATTCCTTCAGTGGCTCCCTGTTTCCCTGATTCTTTGTAATCCCTGCAGTCTTGCATAGATAATAGCAGGAACATCTTCCAGATTTAACTGACTGATTTTGGGCAAGGAAAGAATTTTACCTTCAGGTGGGGGCACTGGAGCATATTGTAACCCTGAGTCTAGTAGTTTAGGGAGCTAAGTGGCTGGGCACATGGTGGCTCTGGAATGGGGAGTATATCTCCTTGGCTCAGATCACTGGGATCTACAGCATTGACAACTGTGTAGTGTTTGGTGAGTCCTGTGGGGTTCAGCAGTGCCTACAAGTGATGCTGGGGCCCTCAGCAATGCCTCCGGGTGCAATGGCAGGCAGATAAAACATGAGTAGCCTGTACCTTGATTGAGTTACTCTTTGTGTCTTAGTGGCCTGATGGTGATAAACATGTCTACTTCCTGGTGCTATGTTAAGGATTAAATCAGTTAATGTGTGTTAAGAAGAACAATAGCTGGCATTTGAAAACCTATTATTAAAATCAACTACCATTACTTGGTAGCTTTGGGGACTCTCAGGTGGCACTAGTAACTAAAGAATCCCCCTCCCCATGCAGGTGATATAAGAGACATGAATTAGATCCCTGGGTCGGGAAGATCCCCTGGAGGAAGGCATGACAACCCACTGTAGTATTCTTGCCTGGAAATCCCTATCGACAATGAACCCTGGCAGGCTACAGTTCATGGGGTCACAAAGAGCCAGGCACAACTCAAGCAACCAAGCACACATGCACTTGACAGCTTTCAAACTTTAAGCTTAAAATTTTAGCATTCTTTTCTTAAAGGTAATGCAGTGATTTATCCTCCACTAACTCTCCAACATTCCCTCTCCTCCAAAAACACTTGTTTTGTCAAATGCTTTCTCTTCATCTATGAGATAATCATTTGATTTTTGTCTTTCATTCCATTAGTGTCATGTTTCACATTTATTGATTTAAATCTTTTTTATATCCCAGGGATAAATCATACTTAATCATGGTTTGTAACCCTCTTAAGATGCTATGTATTTGGGTTCTCTTGGAGCTCTCTGAGCATCTTCAGAAGAATTATTTCAAATTCTTTGTCAGGTAGTTCATGTGTTTCTGTTTCTTTGAGATCCATTCCTTCAGTGGCTCCCTGTTTCCCTGATTCTTTGTAATCCCTGCAGTCTTGCATAGATAATAGCAGGAACATCTTCCAGATTTAACTGACTGATTTTGGGCAAGGAAAGAATTTTACCTTCAGGTGGGGGCACTGGAGCATATTGTAACCCTGAGTCTAGTAGTTTAGGGAGCTAAGTGGCTGGGCACATGGTGGCTCTGGAATGGGGAGTATATCTCCTTGGCTCAGATCACTGGGATCTACAGCATTGACAACTGTGTAGTGTTTGGTGAGTCCTGTGGGGTTCAGCAGTGCCTACAAGTGATGCTGGGGCCCTCAGCAATGCCTCCGGGTGCAATGGCAGGCAATGGTGGTAGTTGGTGTCTGTCATATGCACAAACTAGACTGGGGCAGGTTGCAAATACATGTGTTGGTGGGGGCCAGGATCAATGGAAAAGACCAATTGCAGACACTCTGGCAACTGCAGGGGCTCTGGGGGTGGCATGCACTTCTATGGTTTCAGTGGCTTGACATAAACATGAGTACAACAGTGAAGGCTGCTAAGGGAAGTCGGGCCAGTGGGTGGCAGATGCACAGTCTTGCTGCAGGAAAGGCCAGCAGGGGAGGCTAGCTACAGGAGACAGGGCCAGAGCTGGGTTCACAAGCAGCTGTGTGGTTCACAAGCAGCTGTGTGGGCCCTAGATATCAGCAGTCTATTACACTCTTGCCACTGCTGGGTCTTCCTATGTATGAGTTCATGACAGTGAAAACTAGCGAAGTCACTTGGACTTGAGCTGTGTAGGCACAGAGTTGGTGGATATAGCTGTAGGCAAGCCTAATTATATTGGCCAATGAGAAGAAACAGGACCTGATCTGAATGCATTTCATGGGCACTGGAACTCACCAGAGGCATGCACATAAGGATCCAGTCAGAGGTGCCAGAACTGTAGTGTGTAGGTGCACAGGGTCTAGCCCCCAAGGCTCACACAGCCAAAAGTTTCAGTCACCCAGGTCTAGGTTGGTGTCTTGCACTCACGCAGCCACAAAGGCACAAATGGGAGGGCTGTGCAAGCCCTGACTCTGGCAAGGTATTAGGGAGAAAAAGCAGGGAGGGACTCAGGCAGCTGACACCTGAAAACTGAGAATCAGTCAGGCAAAAAATGGTCAACTCTGCAGAGGTCTATGGTAGCTGTTTTGACCATTGATGTCTTCAGTAGTAAATGCTTCTAGAAGCCTCTGCGGAACATACCACAGAATATACCTGTAGCCTCTGTTCTTCTTTGTTGCTGGCTGTCTCAGCTTTGCAGTATCTGAATGGAGTGAAACTAATCAAAATCCTTCATGCAGTGATCCAAATGGCTGGAGAAGCTGATCACTCACTCTCTTCTCCCTTTCTTAGGCTTTTTTTTTTTTCTGTCCTACTGTGTTTCCTGACACTTTACAGGCCATGGACACCTCAGCAATCTAAGAGTTGTTTTTGTTTGTGGATAGCTGCATAGCTTGGGTATGCAGACACCACCCTTATAGCAGAAAGCAAAGAGGAACTAAAGAGCCTCTTGATGAAGGGGAAAGAGGAGAGTGAAAAAGCTGACCTAAAACTCAACATTCAAAAAATGAAGATCATGGCATCTGGTCCCATCACTACATGTCAAATAGATGGGCAAACAATGGAAACAGCAATAGACTTTATCTTCTTGGGCTCCAAAATCACTGTGAATGGTGACTACAGCCATGAAATTAAAGGACGCTTGCTCCTGGTAAGAAAATCTATGAGAAACCTAGACAGTGTATTTAAAAGCAGAGACATCACTTTGCCAACAAAAGTCTGTACAGTCAAAGCTATGGTTTTCCCAGTAGTTATGTATAGATGTGAGAGTTGGGCCATAGTAAAGGACCAAAGAGTTGATGCCTTTGAACTGTGATGTTGGAGAAGGCTCTTGAGGGACACTTGAACAGCCAGGAGACCAAACCAGTCAATCCTAAGGGAAATCAAGCTTGAATATTCACTGGAAGGACTCATGCTCCAGCTGAAGATCCAATACTTTAGCTACCTGATGCGAAGAGATGACTCATTGGAAAAGACCCTGATGTTGGGAGAAATAGAAGGCAGAGGATGGCAGAGGATGACAGAGTTGTCTGAGTTGAGAGAGATGAGTTTGTGCAAGCTCTGGGAGATGGTGAAGGACAGCGAATCCTGGTGTGTTGTGGTCCACGTGGTCGCAAAGAGACAGACACAACTGAGCAACTAAATTGAATTGACTGATGATTACCTTGTTATTAGCTATAATTTCTCATACCATTCTGGAGCAGAGATATACTTTTCACCTATAAGAAATGTTGAATGGATCATGGCATTCTCATGGAATTAATAAAAAAGTTGAATTAAAAAATTACTATAATTTCAGAAAATTGGAAAGCAAGTAGATCAAAGTTTTTAAATGCTGTAATTATGGGTAAAATACCTTTTAATAATTAGAAAATTATAGGGAGAAGTATAGTCTAAGTTTAACCACACAGAACATTTTTCATTATTTCTCTCCTGAGCAAAGAGTATCCTCAGCACTTCTCTCTCACACACCCCAGTTCCAATCCACCAACTAAATGTTAACTCTGTCTTAAAAACATATCCTGAATCTAATGCCTTCTCCATGTTTCTGCAGGTAACACGGCTTCAGCACCCTTTGCTTGGGCTGTTGCAGTCCCTGCTTCTAACTTAGCCATTCATCCCTCTAGAGTTTATGTGCAACATAGAGTGAAATTGGTACTTTAAAAGATATATAATTTAAATCTTTCACTCAAAATTCTCCCACAGCTCTCTGTTTCAAAGAGTAAATTTCAAAGTCTTTAAAGGGGCCACTAAGTCTACCACGAGTTACACCCTCCCATCCGCATTACTTCTCTGATATGACTCCTTACTATCCTCCTCTCCATTCATTCTGCTCCATCCACACTGCTTCCCATGCAAATCCTGAAGTACCTGGATTGCATGCCTGCCATAGTTTATCCTTTTCAGCCTCTGGATCTCCTGTTCCTTCGTCTTGAAAGTGTTCTTCCTCCAGCTATGGCATACCTAACTACCTTACTTTGTGTGTGTGTGTGTGTATGTGTGTGTGTGTGTGTGTTACATTTGTATTTTATGTTAGACAATTGGATTACATAAGAAACAATTTTATGTCCTATGTCTTACACTTATTGCTGACATTTTTCTATGTCATGAAATGTTCTTAGAAGACAATTTACCTACATCCTTTTGTGTGCAGTTCTGACAAGCACATATATAAACGTTGAGTGTTGACAAACACATAGATTCCTGTTGCCACCACCCCAGTCAAGATCCAAAACAATCTTGTCTTCCTCCTAAAATCTCTCACACTGCTCCTTTTTAGTTAGCCCCACCGCTGACCTGAAAAATTCTCCATTCCCATAATTTTGCTTTTTCTCATGGAATTAATAAAAAAGTTGAATTAAAAAATTACTATAATTTCAGAAAATTGGAAAGCAAGTAGATCAAAGTTTTTAAATGCTGTAATTATGGGTAAAATACCTTTTAATAATTAGAAAATTATAGGGAGAAGTATAGTCTAAGTTTAACCACACAGAACATTTTTCATTATTTCTCTCCTGAGCAAAGAGTATCCTCAGCACTTCTCTCTCACACACCCCAGTTCCAATCCACCAACTAAATGTTAACTCTGTCTTAAAAACATATCCTGAATCTAATGCCTTCTCCATGTTTCTGCAGGTAACACGGCTTCAGCACCCTTTGCTTGGGCTGTTGCAGTCCCTGCTTCTAACTTAGCCATTCACCCCTCTAGAGTTTATGTGCAACATAGAGTGAAATTGGTACTTTAAAAGATATATAATTTAAATCTTTCACTCAAAATTCTCCCACAGCTCTCTGTTTCAAAGAGTAAATTTCAAAGTCTTTAAAGGGGCCACTAAGTCTACCACGAGTTACACCCTCCCATCCGCATTACTTCTCTGATATGACTCCTTACTATCCTCCTCTCCATTCATTCTGCTCCATCCACACTGCTTCCCATGCAAATCCTGAAGTACCTGGATTGCATGCCTGCCATAGTTTATCCTTTTCAGCCTCTGGATCTCCTGTTCCTTCGTCTTGAAAGTGTTCTTCCTCCAGCTATGGCATACCTAACTACCTTACTCTGTGTGTGTGTGTGTGTATGTGTGTGTGTGTGTGTTACATTTGTATTTTATGTTAGACAATTGGATTACATAAGAAACAATTTTATGTCCTATGTCTTACACTTATTGCTGACATTTTTCTATGTCATGAAATGTTCTTAGAAGACAATTTACCTACATCCTTTTGTGTGCAGTTCTGACAAGCACATATATAAACGTTGAGTGTTGACAAACACATAGATTCCTGTTGCCACCACCCCAGTCAAGATCCAAAACAATCTTGTCTTCCTCCTAAAATCTCTCACACTGCTCCTTTTTAGTTAGCCCCACCGCTGACCTGAAAAATTCTCCATTCCCATAATTTTGCTTTTTCCAGAATGTTCTGTAAATAGAATTATACAGTAATTATACAGCTTTTTGGTCTGGCTTCTTTCACTTGAGTGCATGCATGCTAAGAAGCTTTAGTCATATTTGACTCTGTGTGACCCCATGGACTACAGCCCACCAGGCTCCTCTGTCCATGGCATTCTCCAGGCAAAAATACTGGAGTGGGTTGCCATGTCCTTCACCAATTTCCTTACTTTTTGAAAGTATTTGTTCATATATCACCTTCATATGTCACATTAGCACTTCAACTCCGACCATCTAATTTACATTTACAAACTCCTTCAACTCCCATTCTAGCCCTCTAGACCTCTAGACCCTCTAATCTGTTCTTCTTTTCTTTTTAATTTTCACGTTACTAATCACTTTCTAACATGCTGTATAATGGGCTATATTGACAGTGTTTATTCCTTTGTTATAATTTGAAGCCAAGGGGACTTATTTTTGTTTCTGTTTTCAGTGATGCTTCCAAGCATGTTGAGCAGGGTCTATGTGCATGCTAAGTCACTTTAGTCGTGTCTGACTCTTTATGGCCCCATGGATTGGGGCCCACCAGGCTCCTCTGTCCAGTCAAGAATATTGGAGTGGGTTGCCATCTCCTCCTCCAGGGGATCTTCCCAACCCAGGGATCGAACCTGTGTCTCTCATGTCTCCTACACTGGCAAGTGGATTCTTTACCACTAGTGTCACCTAGGTAGAGCAGTACTACCCGCATAATCCATCCTTAATAAATAGGATGAATGTCTCTCCTCAGTTTCTGTGCAAGAAGACAAAACATACTTCTATACATACATGATTCATGGTCATATTGCGTTGTTCCTATGCTTTTCTTGATAGAATCAACTTAAACAGTATCCTAAAATTTTCCACTAGATAAAACCCTTTGTGGTACTATGTAGGCTTTAAACATATGGTTGGTCATGACTTAGGTATATTTAGGTGCTTATGTAAAAGTTAATCTTTCTTAAAGACTGTGTTGGGACTGACCACATAGATTCCTGTTGCCACCACCCCAGTCAAGATCCAAAACAATCTTGTCTTCCTCCTAAAATCTCTCACACTGCTCCTTTTTAGTTAGCCCCACCGCTGACCTGAAAAATTCTCCATTCCCATAATTTTGCTTTTTCCAGAATGTTCTGTAAATAGAATTATACAGTAATTATACAGCTTTTTGGTCTGGCTTCTTTCACTTGAGTGCATGCATGCTAAGAAGCTTTAGTCATATTTGACTCTGTGTGACCCCATGGACTACAGCCCACCAGGCTCCTCTGTCCATGGCATTTTCCAGGCAAAAATACTGGAGTGGGTTGCCATGTCCTTCACCAATTTCCTTACTTTTTGAAAGTATTTGTTCATATATCACCTTCATATGTCACATTAGCACTTCAACTCCGACCATCTTATTTACATTTACAAACTCCTTCAACTCCCATTCTAGAACTCTAGACCTCTAGACCCTCTAATCTGTTCTTCTTTTCTTTTTAATTTTCACGTTACTAATCACTTTCTAACATGCTGTATAATGGGCTATATTGACAGTGTTTATTCCTTTGTTATAATTTGAAGCCAAGGGGACTTATTTTTGTTTCTGTTTTCAGTGATGCTTCCAAGCATGTTGAGCAGGGTCTATGTGCATGCTAAGTCACTTTAGTCGTGTCTGACTCTTTATGGCCCCATGGATTGGGGCCCACCAGGCTCCTCTGTCCAGTCAAGAATATTGGAGTGGGTTGCCATCTCCTCCTCCAGGGGATCTTCCCAACCCAGGGATCGAACCTGTGTCTCTCATGTCTCCTACACTGGCAAGTGGATTCTTTACCACTAGTGTCACCTAGGTAGAGCAGTACTACCCGCATAATCCATCCTTAATAAATAGGATGAATGTCTCTCCTCAGTTTCTGTGCAAGAAGACAAAACATACTTCTATACATACATGATTCATGGTCATATTGCGTTGTTCCTATGCTTTTCTTGATAGAATCAACTTAAACAGTATCCTAAAATTTTCCACTAGATAAAACCCTTTGTGGTACTATGTAGGCTTTAAACATATGGTTGGTCATGACTTAGGTATATTTAGGTGCTTATGTAAAAGTTAATCTTTGTCCTAAAGACTGTGTTGGGACTGATTAACAATGCTTTCTTACTGAAGACAGAAAATATGGCCCTCCTCTGGAATTTACAGTTAATGAACCTTCACTGTTTGCTGCTCATTTTGCTGTTTATCTTAGGAAAATATTTTTGTAAGTTTCAGGCTACAGCTTCTATTTTTCTCTTAAACAACCTTGCCTCAATACTGATAATGTAATTATATCATAGTGTTCTAGTCGCTTTAACTACCAACATTCTGGCACAAATCTGGTCAATTGCCACAAAACATAATCATTTATGTTGGAAGAAATAACAAAATTGATTTAACAAAGGCATTTAACATCAGGGAAAATACAGAAACATGATTGAGTTCTTCATTGTACTATTCTGTTTTGCTAATAGATTAATTAAAAAGCTGCAGTGTAAAAATGAAATATAAAGTTATTATCTTACAAAATAAAGGTTAAATTAATAAATTTTAGTAAAATATATGATGAATCATATTATTCCTGCCTTAATCAAAAAACTTTATATTTAGGAGTCAAAAAATGCAAACACATTCTTTAAAAAGAGAACAATTGTTAACCTTATAAAACAGTATGAGATAATAAAATAATTAAATCATAAAGTGTGAATTTTTGTTTTTGCTTTAGTTTGGTAATAATGTATAATCCTATCAGACATATGTGAGATTTCCTGGCTTGGAGTTAATCCTCAATAAATATCACTTCTTTTTATCAACTTCTTGCTATGTAATCTAGCATACTTGATACTAGAATTTTAAAAAAATCTAGTATGAAAATCAAAATAAGGCATTTTGATTTAATTTTTAAATGCATTTTTTGTGTGATTAAACCCCTTTGCCATAGGTTTATTGATCATTAGTAGTTCTATGTTCCTTGCATATGCCTCCCTTTTATTTTTTTAATAGAGTGTTTATCTTTTGCTTAGTGATTTGTTGAAACTTTTATAGGTTGAGAACATAAAGCCTTTGATTTACATATATGGTGAACATATGACATTTATTTATGATATATTTTTTCCACTTCAGGACAATTAAATTTTTATATATTCAAATCCATTAATCTTTCCTTTGCTTAAATACATTGTGAGAGCTTCCAAGCTTGAGATTGGATATATATTTTCCTATACTCTTTTAAAGCTACTATCTGGTCTCATTTGTTATATTTAATCTATGTCATTTACTTTAGAATAAGGTACAAAGCAAAAATAACTTGTTTATCTAAATAGGTAGCCAATATGCCTGAGTTTAATGACAGAATATATATCATGCAAAACTAAAGCTCAGCTACAATTTTCATCATTTTGATGTATTGTAAAGAACACAATTCAATTCTTAAATGTCTAAAACAATGATTGTGTACAACACAAATTTATTTTAGTATTTAGTTCTGCAATGCTTTTGAATTCTGAGTGAAGAAATTCAAAATGATAATGTGTGCATTAAATTCCATGAATGTATTAGTGTTAGGCTATTAGTATTCTAAAAATTGATAATACAGGTGACACTTTATAAAAATAACCATCTAGGAAGCAAAACAAAATTAAATGGGGAAAGACTAGATAGATCAATGGAACATTATACAGAACCCCAAAATAGATGAACACAATATATAGTTAGCTGATCTTTGAAAAAGGGGAAAAAACTTAAATAGAGAAAGGATTGTGTTTTTAAACAAATGGTGCTGGAACAACTGAAAGTCCTTGTGAAAAAAAATTACAAATAGGTATTGCTAAGTTAATGTAAAGTCAATCTGAAAAGGCTACATACTCTATGATCCCAATTATATGACATTCTGGAAAAGACAAAATTTTGGAGATAGCAAAAAGTCAGGAGTTGCCAGGAGTTGCCAAGAGTTGGCTGGGGTGAAGATGAGTGAGGAATAGGCAGAGCAGAAGGTTGCATATGGTTCTATGATGAATATATGTCTTTATACATTTGTCCAAACCTATAGAAAATGAAATAGCAAGTGTGAACACTAATGTAAACTACGGTCTTAGGTGATTATGATTTTGTCAATACAGATTCATCAGTTGCAACAAATATACTACTCTAGTAGAGGATATTGATAGGAAAAGCTACACATGTGTTGAGGCAGTGTATAACATGCCCCAAGTCAGGACAATTAAGTTTTTATATATTCAAATCCATTAATCTTTCCTTTGCTTAAATACATTGTGAGAGCTTCCAAGCTTGAGATTGGATATATATTTTCCTATACTCTTTAAAGCTACTATCTGGTCTCATTTGTTATATTTAATCTATGTCATTTACTTTAGAATAAGGTACAAAGCAAAAATAACTTGTTTATCTAAATAGGTAGCCAATATGCCTGAGTTTAATGACAGAATATATATCATGCAAAACTAAAGCTCAGCTACAATTTTCATCATTTTGATGTATTGTAAAGAACACAATTCAATTCTTAAATGTCTAAAACAATGATTGTGTACAACACAAATTTATTTTAGTATTTAGTTCTGCAATGCTTTTGAATTCTGAGTGAAGAAATTCAAAATGATAATGTGTGCATTAAATTCCATGAATGTATTAGTGTTAGGCTATTAGTATTCTAAAAATTGATAATACAGGTGACACTTTATAAAAATAACCATCTAGGAAGCAAAACAAAATTAAATGGGGAAAGACTAGATAGATCAATGGAACATTATACAGAACCCCAAAATAGATGAACACAATATATAGTTAGCTGATCTTTGAAAAAGGGGAAAAAACTTAAATAGAGAAAGGATTGTGTTTTTAAACAAATGGTGCTGGAACAACTGAAAGTCCTTGTGAAAAAAAATTACAAATAGGTATTGCTAAGTTAATGTAAAGTCAATCTGAAAAGGCTACATACTCTATGATCCCAATTATATGACATTCTGGAAAAGACAAAATTTTGGAGATAGCAAAAAGTCAGGAGTTGCCAGGAGTTGCCAAGAGTTGGCTGGGGTGAAGATGAGTGAGGAATAGGCAGAGCAGAAGGTTGCATATGGTTCTATGATGAATATATGTCTTTATACATTTGTCCAAACCTATAGAAAATGAAATAGCAAGTGTGAACACTAATGTAAACTACGGTCTTAGGTGATTATGATTTTGTCAATACAGATTCATCAGTTGCAACAAATATACTACTCTAGTAGAGGATATTGATAGTAGGAGAAGCTACACATGTGTTGAGGCAGTGTATACATGCAAAGTCATTGTACATTCCTCTCAATTTTGATGTGAACCTAAGACTGCTCTAAAAATGTCTTCGTGTATAAGGGGGGAAAAGAAAAAAACAAATCTAGACACAGAACTTTCAAAAAAATAACTCAATGAATCATAGATAAAAATGTAAAAGGGAAAACTATGAAACTACTAGAAAATAACATCAGAGAAAAATAGATGATCTTGGGATTGGTAATGAATTTTTAGATAAAATCCATTAAAGAAATAAGTGATACACTGGACTTCATTTAGAACAGAAAAAAAAAAATCCTGTTCTTCACAGACATTTTCAAGAGAATGAGAAGAAAAGCCAAATATTGAAAGAAAATTATCTCAAAAGATCAATCTGATAAAGAACTTCTATTCAAAATGTATAACGGACTATCAAAGCTCAATAAAATAAACAGGTCAATTAAAAACCTAAAGAGACATTTCTCCAAAGAAGACATACAGATAGCCAAGAGGCATAGGAAAGATGCTCAACATAGCTAATTATTAGAGAAATACAAATCAAAACTACAATGAGATATTACTTCAAACTTGTCAGAAAGGACATCATCAAAAATCTGTAAGTAATAAGTGTTGAAGATGGTTTGGAGAAAAAGAAAGCCTCCTACACTGTTGATGGGAATGTAAATTCATGCAGATACTCTGAATAGCAGTATGGAGGTTCCTTAAAAAAACAAAAATAGAGTTACCATCTGATCTATCAATCTCACTCCTGGGCAAATGTTCAGAAAAGATGAGAGCTCTAATTGGAAAAGATAACATCCACCCAAACATTCACAGCAACACTATGTGTGTTAGCCAAGATATGAAAATTTTAAGTGTCCATCAAATAGCTGAATGGATAGAGAAGTGATATTTATCTATCTACATATATAAATATAGAGATATAGCTATACATAAACAATATTAGCCACAAAAATAACGTTATTCGCACAACATGAATGGACCTAGAGATTATCCTACTATGTGAAATGGATCAGATGAAGATCAATATCATATATTACCTTCATGTGGAGTCTAAAAATAATACAAATGACCTTATCTGCAAAACAGAAACAACCTTACTGACATAGAAAACAAATCTATGGTTGTCAAATGGGAAAGGGCTTGGGGAAGGTAAATTAGGAGTTTGGGAATAGCAGATATGCACTACTATGTATGAACATAAGGTTCTACTGTATAGTACATGGAACTATATTCAGTATCTTGAAATTACTTTGTAAATATAATATAGTTCAATAAAATAAAGCAAAACAAAAAAGAAAGAAAGAAAACATGGCAAACCAAAGAATGTGTTTATAGTGGAAACCACTGAAAGCAGGACGTAGCGATGAGGGAAAGCAGGGACACTTACTTACCACCATCAAACAGGCTATATAATTCTCAATGATTGTATAGCACCTTACATATATGTGCATGTATTTCCATGTATATATATAACAAATATAAAATTAGCAATAATTATTGACCATGCATCATCTAATAGTTTTCTTGATTTGGGGCCATTAAGAAAAAAAAAAAAACATATTGAATATGATTCCATTTTCCAGAAAATATTTGCAATATACATACATTTGGTTTCAAGTTGTGTGTGTTCCTACTGAATTAGTTCCTCTCTAATCAGTCTACCATAACTGTGCATCTTTCCTTCCAAGCTAAAACAGCTGTAATTCAAGAAAATATCTACTTCCCTCAAAATTTTAAAGTTGACTGGGACTTACGGTACATATATTGCAATCCTAGCAGTTTACATATGAAAGAACTGAGTATCTGAGAGTTTGAATTATTTTCCCAAGGTCTTATATCTAGTTAGAAACTGAACTCATTACCTTCAAAAAATCGCTGGAGTTGAAACAGAGTTCTTAATGCAGCCTGAAGGAAACGTAATATTTATACCAGTGAGGAGAAAATTATTCTTATTCCACCAGGAAAAAAAAGTATGATTTATACATATATAAATATAGAGATATAGCTATACATAAACAATATTAGCCACAAAAATAACGTTATTCGCACAACATGAATGGACCTAGAGATTATCCTACTATGTGAAATGGATCAGATGAAGATCAATATCATATATTACCTTCATGTGGAGTCTAAAAATAATACAAATGACCTTATCTGCAAAACAGAAACAACCTTACTGACATAGAAAACAAATCTATGGTTGTCAAATGGGAAAGGGCTTGGGGAAGGTAAATTAGGAGTTTGGGAATAGCAGATATGCACTACTATGTATGAACATAAGGTTCTACTGTATAGTACATGGAACTATATTCAGTATCTTGAAATTACTTTGTAAATATAATATAGTTCAATAAAATAAAGCAAAACAAAAAAGAAAGAAAGAAAACATGGCAAACCAAAGAATGTGTTTATAGTGGAAACCACTGAAAGCAGGACGTAGCGATGAGGGAAAGCAGGGACACTTACTTACCACCATCAAACAGGCTATATAATTCTCAATGATTGTATAGCACCTTACATATATGTGCATGTATTTCCATGTATATATATAACAAATATAAAATTAGCAATAATTATTGACCATGCATCATCTAATAGTTTTCTTGATTTGGGGCCATTAAGAAAAAAAAAAAAACATATTGAATATGATTCCATTTTCCAGAAAATATTTGCAATATACATACATTTGGTTTCAAGTTGTGTGTGTTCCTACTGAATTAGTTCCTCTCTAATCAGTCTACCATAACTGTGCATCTTTCCTTCCAAGCTAAAACAGCTGTAATTCAAGAAAATATCTACTTCCCTCAAAATTTTAAAGTTGACTGGGACTTACGGTACATATATTGCAATCCTAGCAGTTTACATATGAAAGAACTGAGTATCTGAGAGTTTGAATTATTTTCCCAAGGTCTTATATCTAGTTAGAAACTGAACTCATTACCTTCAAAAAATCGCTGGAGTTGAAACAGAGTTCTTAATGCACAGCCTGAAGGAAACGTAATATTTATACCAGTGAGGAGAAAATTAGAATATTCTTATTCCACCACGTGCTTTAAAATTTCATTTCCTTTACTTTTTGACAAATTTTTAAAATATTTTATAACTTGTTTTACAAATTGACATTGGGTAAAAAGAAACATTTAAGATGTCCTTTTATTTCCCTGTGCAAAAGACAGTACTGCTAAAAATAGAGATTGCATACAATAAATTGGTACCAGCTGCATTTCTACTGTTTCTACTTAAGTTATAGGACAAGTTTTAAGCATTATTATTTGAATCGATTGTTATCTTTTTGGGAGGGGGGGCTAATTTAAAAATAATTTTCTGTCTTGTTTTTTCCAGACTTAAATATAAGTGAAATATGCCATACTAAGCCCTTATGGCATAAACACATGAGTAAGATTTTGAACTAGAAATATTTTATTATACTGAAATTGTTTTCTTCAATCTTCTTTTTATTTTGCTCTATTTGATGAAAAATCAACCTAAGCTTATAAATTTGTCATAAATTCCACAGTTATAAATATGATGTACAATATTCAGATAAAAGTGAAAAAATTAGATTTGCATGTTTGATTGCAGACCTAGCATAAGAAAAAGACTAGCTAAGTCCAAAATGATGCCCAAAGCTAGCCTATCAGCATAAGATCCAGAAATACTGCTTTCTTCTGTCCAGAAAGACTGCTTTGATTGTTATAAAAATGGGCTCAGCATGATTGAAATGTAGTTATAAATATTGTAACTTAGCCTTCAAATGCTGTCTACCTCAGATAATTTTTGTAACAGTTAATGACAGTGTATGTAAAGCATATAACCACAGTGTCTAGGATCTGATAACCAATTAATTCCATGTTTATTTCCTCTCTTTATATTCTCAAGTTCCCCTACAAACCTCTGCTCTTTGAAATACTCATACTTTTATTTGATATCTTTTCATAGATTTGATTTATTTGATATCTCTTCATAGAAATTCCTAGTCCTTCTGGTAGAGTGAATCATATCTTCTTCTAATTTTTACATGTAACTTGCACTTCTTCTGCAGTATTTCCCTTTCCCTGAATATTAAGTTTAGTTATATCTATGTCCCTTTCTAGGGGAATTGCTGCAGGAGTGCTGCAAATTATGCAGAATTCAGTCTTGTATACAAAAGGTACTTATTCAGTAAATACATATGTATTCACTGATTTATAATAATTAAATATTATTGAAAAATTAACCCTACTATGATGATTGTCATGCCATATCTATACATGCTATATATCTGATTAGCTAGAAGCAGCTTTCATTTATTTCTGCAGTACATAGTTAGCAAATGTCTTTGTGTTAACAAAACATTTCATCATTGACAACAAACTTTAATGATTTGTTTATGTTTAGTCTAGCCTTCAGGTTTTCAAAAACTATTGCTCCATTTGTCTACTTTGCATAAATTTGTATTTATATCTATAGTCAATTTTTTCAAAGCATTAATTTCAATAGCATAGGCAATATATTGCTAATAAGTTAAAATTCAGTTCTCAGTCAACTCTGTGTATAACTTTCACTGTAAATTATATATAAAGCTTCTAAGAGGCAAGTATAATTAATTCCTAAGACTCTGAGGTGATATTTGTCTTTTGAGTTACATGTAAATAATGACTAAGATTTGTATTTTGATACCAAAAAAAGGATTTATATGCTTTATATTAAAAAGTAAATTCTTCAACTTACACTGATATCTTAAAATTTTACTTGAATATTATTACATCTGAAGTTACAGGGGCTGGGGTGGGGGGAGACATGTTTCATTTGACTTTAATCTTAGATAACTGACAGTCAAAAATGTTATTAACATCTAAAACTGTAAAGGAGAGCATAGAAGCTTTAATGTCCTTAATGTCAAATATTTGGTTTACTATATAGGAAAATATGAGGAAGCATTAGGTCAGATCTCAGTATCTATTTACTTTAATGTATAATTTCATATTTGTTTGCTTATATAAAAGGTATCTTCTTTCAATTATACCAGATTCTGTACTTCCCTGCATGTTCATGCCATATTACTGCTCAAGTGTATGAATAGTTTAATATTGCCTGAGATATTTCATAAGAAAGCAAATAATGATCTTTTGTAATCAGTTTATTATAGTGCAGAAACTTATTTCCTTAGTGGGCTAAATTTAGCTGCTTTAAAATAAAATACTCCAGATGAATAAGTCATCCTGCCTATGAATTTGTCTTTTGCCTTTATATTTTGAACACAAATTTATTTCTCTGCCATCAGGAACATATTTAAATTATTTTTATGGGACCAATTAGATATGAACCAATATAAGTATCTTTAAACACCATACCAGGGGTTCCCTGGTAGCTCAGCTGGTAAAGAACCAACTTCTGATGCAGGAGACTCTGGTTTGATTACTGTGTCAGGAAACTTCCCTGGAGAAGGGATAGACTACCTACTCCAGTATTTTTGGGCTTCCCTGGTGACTCAGATGGTAAAGAATCTGGCTGCAAAGCAGGAGACCTGGGTTTGAACCCTGGATTGTGAAGATCCTATGGAGGAGAGCATGGCAACCACTCCAGTATTCTTGCCTGGAGAATCACCATGGACAGAGAAGCTTGAAGGGCTACAGTCTATGGGTTGCAAAGAGTTGGACACGACTGAGCAACCAAGTATGCAAAAGCATCCTTATAATAAATTTCATTTTACAGTTCTATAAAATGTAAGTTTTACTTTGGGAAGTTTTCACAACAAGAAAGGGGGAATACAGTGTTCCTGCATAATTTGTTATTTACCCATATCAAAATTATATCACTTAATAGATTATTCTTCAAAGAGCATTGAACTACGTTAATAAACCTTTATTTGCTCAAATTCTTAAAATTTTACTTGAATATTATTACATCTGAAGTTACAGGGGCTGGGGTGGGGGGAGACATGTTTCATTTGACTTTAATCTTAGATAACTGACAGTCAAAAATGTTATTAACATCTAAAACTGTAAAGGAGAGCATAGAAGCTTTAATGTCCTTAATGTCAAATATTTGGTTTACTATATAGGAAAATATGAGGAAGCATTAGGTCAGATCTCAGTATCTATTTACTTTAATGTATAATTTCATATTTGTTTGCTTATATAAAAGGTATCTTCTTTCAATTATACCAGATTCTGTACTTCCCTGCATGTTCATGCCATATTACTGCTCAAGTGTATGAATAGTTTAATATTGCCTGAGATATTTCATAAGAAAGCAAATAATGATCTTTTGTAATCAGTTTATTATAGTGCAGAAACTTATTTCCTTAGTGGGCTAAATTTAGCTGCTTTAAAATAAAATACTCCAGATGAATAAGTCATCCTGCCTATGAATTTGTCTTTTGCCTTTATATTTTGAACACAAATTTATTTCTCTGCCATCAGGAACATATTTAAATTATTTTTATGGGACCAATTAGATATGAACCAATATAAGTATCTTTAAACACCATACCAGGGGTTCCCTGGTAGCTCAGCTGGTAAAGAACCAACTTCTGATGCAGGAGACTCTGGTTTGATTACTGTGTCAGGAAACTTCCCTGGAGAAGGGATAGACTACCTACTCCAGTATTTTTGGGCTTCCCTGGTGACTCAGATGGTAAAGAATCTGGCTGCAAAGCAGGAGACCTGGGTTTGAACCCTGGATTGTGAAGATCCTATGGAGGAGAGCATGGCAACCACTCCAGTATTCTTGCCTGGAGAATCACCATGGACAGAGAAGCTTGAAGGGCTACAGTCTATGGGTTGCAAAGAGTTGGACACGACTGAGCAACCAAGTATGCAAAAGCATCCTTAAGTAATAAATTTCATTTTACAGTTCTATAAAATGTAAGTTTTACTTTGGGAAGTTTTCACAACAAGAAAGGGGGAATACAGTGTTCCTGCATAATTTATTATTTACCCATATCAAAATTATATCACTTAATAGATTACTCTTCAAAGAGCATAAATGAATCCCTTAGTGTCTGTTAATAAACCTTTATTTGCTCAAATTCTTAATCTTCCAAAGCTGTGTAACTCCTCTATACCTAGAAAAACCCAAAGTACTTCACTGACCAGAATTATCTACAAAGGGGAAAAAGTATAGTAATGCTTAGACATGGTAGGAGATATAAACAACCAGGTACTATACTCAAACTAAAGAATTTCTTAATAAAAACTTTCAAAACACTGTAAGATAAAGTTAGGAACAGAGAAAATTAACTGACATTGCAATACTTGGTTGCTTTAATCTGCTTAACTTTGTTTTATGGACATTTAAGTTGTAACCTGTTTTTTTAGTGTAATTTTTGTTCTCTGTACCAGAGATATCCATTTTAATATTTACCTCACTTCTGATTTTATTTAAAATATTTGCTAGTTTAACTGAGCATCTACAAGATACTGAACATACATATATACATGAATATATATGTATATATGGTAATGTGGCTCAGACAGTAAAGAATCTGCTGGCAGTGCAATTGATCTGGGTTCTGTCCTTGGGTTGGGAAGATTCAGTTCAGTTCAGTTCAGTCACTCAGACATGTCTGACTATTTGTGACCACGTGGACTGCATTATGCCAGGCTTTCCTTCAGCATCTCCCAGAGCTTGCTCAAATTCAAGCTTATTGACTCAGTGAGGCCATCCAACCATCTCATCCTATGTCATCCCCTTCTCCTTTTGCTTTCTATTTTTCCCAGCATCAGGGTCTTTACCACAGAGTCCTCTGTTCACATCAGGTGGCCAAACTTCTGGAACTTCAGCTTCAGCATCAGTCCTTCCAATGAATACTCAGGGTTAATTTCCTTTAGGACTGACTGCCTTTGATCTTGCGGTCCAAGGGATTCTAAAAGTCTTCTCAGGGCTTCCCTGGTGGTCCAGTGGATAAGAACACCGCCTTGCAGTGCAAGGGCCCCGGTTCGAGCCCTGGCCTGGGAAGATCCCACGTGCTGCGGAGCGGCTGGACTGATTTATAAAATGGTAAAGTTTTACTTTGGGAAGTTTTCACAACAAGAAAGGGGGAATACAGTGTTCCTGCATAATTTATTATTTACCCATATCAAAATTATATCACTTAATAGATTACTCTTCAAAGAGCATAAATGAATCCCTTAGTGTCTGTTAATAAACCTTTATTTGCTCAAATTCTTAATCTTCCAAAGCTGTGTAACTCCTCTATACCTAGAAAAACCCAAAGTACTTCACTGACCAGAATTATCTACAAAGGGGAAAAATGTATAGTAATGCTTAGACATGGTAGGAGATATAAACAACCAGGTACTATACTCAAACTAAAGAATTTCTTAATAAAAACTTTCAAAACACTGTAAGATAAAGTTAGGAACAGAGAAAATTAACTGACATTGCAATACTTGGTTGCTTTAATCTGCTTAACTTTGTTTTATGGACATTTAAGTTGTAACCTGTTTTTTTAGTGTAATTTTTGTTCTCTGTACCAGAGATATCCATTTTAATATTTACCTCACTTCTGATTTTATTTAAAATATTTGCTAGTTTAACTGAGCATCTACAAGATACTGAACATACATATATACATGAATATATATGTATATATGGTAATGTGGCTCAGACAGTAAAGAATCTGCTGGCAGTGCAATTGATCTGGGTTCTGTCCTTGGGTTGGGAAGATTCAGTTCAGTTCAGTTCAGTCACTCAGACATGTCTGACTATTTGTGACCACGTGGACTGCATTATGCCAGGCTTTCCTTCAGCATCTCCCAGAGCTTGCTCAAATTCAAGCTTATTGACTCAGTGAGGCCATCCAACCATCTCATCCTATGTCATCCCCTTCTCCTTTTGCTTTCTATTTTTCCCAGCATCAGGGTCTTTACCACAGAGTCCTCTGTTCACATCAGGTGGCCAAACTTCTGGAACTTCAGCTTCAGCATCAGTCCTTCCAATGAATACTCAGGGTTAATTTCCTTTAGGACTGACTGCCTTTGATCTTGCGGTCCAAGGGATTCTAAAAAGTCTTCTCCAGGGCTTCCCCTGGTGGTCCAGTGGATAAGAACACCGTCTTGCAGTGCAAGGGGCCCCGGTTCGAGCCCTGGCCTGGGAAGATCCCACGTGCTGCGGAGCGGCTGGACTGATGTGTCCAATTACCGAGCCAGAGCTCTGGAGGCATGCGCCCAGAGCCAGCGCTCTGCAACGACAGACGCCACTGCGATGGGAGGCCCACAGGAGCCAAAGAACAAAGACGGATGAACATAGAGAAACGAAAGACCAATAGAAGTGGCCCGCCTGCTCCCCTCCCTCCCCAACCCGACCCCCGCCCAAAATAAATAAATAAATAAATCTTAAAAAAAAAAAAAAAAAGTCTTCTCCAACACCACAGCTCAAAGGCATCAATTCTTCAGTGCTCAGCTTTCTTTATGGTTTAACCCTCATATCCATACATGATTACTGGGAAAATCATGCCGTTGACTAAATGGACTTTACTCAGCAAAGTGATATTTCTGCTTTTCAATACACTGTCTAGGTTTCTCATAGCTTTTCTTCCAAGGAGCAAGCATCTTTCAATTACATGGCTGCAGTCACCATCTGCAGTGAATCTGGAACCCAAGAAAATAAATCTTTCACTGTTTCCATTGTTTGTCCATCTATTTTACATTTGAGTCTTACAGCAAACTCACATTGGTCATCTCTTTTACCTATGGTAATCAGGTTTCCATGTTACTCTTTCCATATATGTCACCCTTGCGTCTTTCCCCACAGTGTTCATGAGTCTGTTTTCTATGTCTGTTTCTCCACTGATGCTCATCAAATAAATTCATCAGTACCATCTTTCTAGATTCTGCATATATGTGTTCATATATTTATCTTGCTCTTTCTGAGTTACTTTAGTCTGTATAATAGGCTCTAGGTTCATTCACCTCATTAGAACTGACTCAAACACATTCTCTTTTATGGCTGAGTAATATTCCGTTGAATATATGTAGCATAGCTTCTTTATCCATTCATCTCTTGATGGACATCTAGGTTGGTTCCATGTTCTAGCTATTGTAAATAGTGCGGCAACGAATAATAGGGTACATGGTTCATTTTCAAATTTGGTCTCCTTAGCGTATATGCTAGTAGTGGGATTACTGAGTCATATGGAGGTTTTATTAGTAGTTTTTTAAGGAATCTTCATATTGTCTTCCATAGTGGTTGTATCACTTTACTTTCCCACCTACAGGGCAAGAGGGTTCCCTTTTCTCCACATCCTTTCCAGTATTTATTGTTTGTTGACTTTCAGATGATTGTTGTTTTGATTTGTATTTCTCTATATTATGAGCGATGCTTATTTCATGTGTTGTTGGCCATCTGTATATCTTCTACAGAGAGATGTCTGTTTAAGTCTTTTTCCAGTTTTTTTGATTGGGATCTTTCTTTTTTGAATGTTGCATTTTAAGCCACCTTTTTTCACTCTCCTTTTTCACCTTCATCAAGTGGCTCTTTAGTTCCTCTTTGCTTTCTGCCATAAGAGTGGTGTCATCTGCAACCTGAAGTTATTGATATTTCTTTCAGCAATCTTTTGACACCAACTTGTGCTTCACCCAGACCAGCATTTCAGATGATGTACTCTGCATATAAATTAAATAAGCAGGGTGACAATATACAGCCTTGATGTACTTCTTTCCCAGTTTGAACCAGTCTGTTGTTACAAATCTGGTTCTGTTGCTTCTTGTCCTGCGTACAGGTTTTGCTGGAGGCAGGTAAGTTGGTCTGGTAGTCCCATCTCTTTCATAATTTTTCACAGTTTATTGTGGTCCACAAAGTCAAAAGCTTTAGCATAGTCTCTTTTAATAGCAAATTTATGATTTTTGAGTCACTGAGTCATGTCTGATTCTGTGCCACCCCATGTATAGTAGACTGCCAGGCTCCAATGTCCATGGAGTTTCCCAGGCAAGAGTACTGGAGTGGGTTATCATTCCTTCTCCAGGAATTTTTCCTACTGAGGGATCTAACACTTCTCCTGCATTGGCAGGAGCATTCTTTACAACTGAGCCACCAGAGAAGCCCATTAAATCCTTATGTATGTACATATAAAATTTCTAATTTTATCAATTTTTCACATGGGTATTTATATACAAAGAATGACTTATGAAATAGAAACTAGTGACTGAAATTATACACCTTTAAACAGAGCTAACATTTTAAATACATTTCTCTATGAGTATTTGAAATTAAAGAAAAATTACCTTTTTAACTATGTCACACTTGTTTGAATAAATCAAATGCACACATTTAGAAATGGGAAATTTTGTAAGTTTTGGTTTGCCTAAGTTTCAGAGCAAGAGTTCTTTAAGCTTTGATATGGGATGTTGTTTTGATTTGTATTTCTCTATATTATGAGCGATGCTTATTTCATGTGTTGTTGGCCATCTGTATATCTTCTACAGAGAGATGTCTGTTTAAGTCTTTTTCCAGTTTTTTTGATTGGGATCTTTCTTTTTTGAATGTTGCATTTTAAGCCACCTTTTTTCACTCTCCTTTTTCACCTTCATCAAGTGGCTCTTTAGTTCCTCTTTGCTTTCTGCCATAAGAGTGGTGTCATCTGCAACCTGAAGTTATTGATATTTCTTTCAGCAATCTTTTGACACCAACTTGTGCTTCACCCAGACCAGCATTTCAGATGATGTACTCTGCATATAAATTAAATAAGCAGGGTGACAATATACAGCCTTGATGTACTTCTTTCCCAGTTTGAACCAGTCTGTTGTTACAAATCTGGTTCTGTTGCTTCTTGGCCTGCGACAGGTTTTGCTGGAGGCAGGTAAGTTGGTCTGGTAGTCCCATCTCTTTCATAATTTTTCACAGTTTATTGTGGTCCACAAAGTCAAAAGCTTTAGCATAGTCTCTTTTAATAGCAAATTTATGATTTTTGAGTCACTGAGTCATGTCTGATTCTGTGCCACCCCATGTATAGTAGACTGCCAGGCTCCAATGTCCATGGAGTTTCCCAGGCAAGAGTACTGGAGTGGGTTATCATTCCTTCTCCAGGAATTTTTCCTACTGAGGGATCTAACACTTCTCCTGCATTGGCAGGAGCATTTTTTACAACTGAGCCACCAGAGAAGCCCATTAAATCCTTATGTATGTACATATAAAATTTCTAATTTTATCAATTTTTCACATGGGTATTTATATACAAAGAATGACTTATGAAATAGAAACTAGTGACTGAAATTATACACCTTTAAACAGAGCTAACATTTTAAATACATTTCTCTATGAGTATTTGAAATTAAAGAAAAATTACCTTTTTAACTATGTCACACTTGTTTGAATAAATCAAATGCACACATTTAGAAATGGGAAATGGTAGGTTTGCTGTTAAAGTCTTTAAGTGTTGTAAGAAACCCAAATTAAGTTTCAGAGCAAGAGTTTAGACAATCACTATATACTGACAATCATTAGATATGGGATGTTATTTTCTAGTACTTCTGCAGAGGCACCAATAAAAATTTTTGATATAAAAATACAAATAAATTATGGTACTTGATTCCTAATATACACAATAGAACTTATAAATACATTGTTTACTTTTATATTTGTATAGTCTATAAAGTAGTGCATTAATTATTAAATTACATTATGTTAGATTTTTAGATTACCAATAATATTTGTTTTTCTATATTTTCCAAATGTTATACAGTTAAGTATACATGACTTTTATACTCAAAATATGACTATGTTCTCTAAGGAGAAAAAAAATTTGTTTTTGATAAAGACTGCCTTCCCATTGAGTGTCTGGCTCAGAAGCAGTGAATAGTAGTATGAAAGTTGCATGTCCCTGCCTTCCCATTGATCACTCCAGCACATGCTCCATTGATGCTCTTGACTTGAGCATACATTAAGTATTTGGAGTGATTTTATGTTGATGTGCACAAAAACCCAACTTCTAATTAGTTTATTGAAGAAAATTACATATAAAGAATAATCTGGACAAAATGAACTACAAACTTGCAGAGCATTTATATTATCAAGAATGTATTGCATTAATTCAAAGTTATAAGAATGACATCGTTGACTACATTTGTTAATATGAGGCTCAATTTTCTATCTGTAAAGAAAATAAAAGCCCAACTTTGCACTACTATGAAGTTTTGCTAACACTACCTATGATAGTTGTGAAATTATTCTAAGTAATCTGCAACAGGAAAATCTGGGATTGCACTTGGCCACTAGTCATGCAAATTTAGATGTAAATCTTGTTAGAAGCAACTCAAAGCAAACTTCTTCATAAGTCTCTTCTCCAAAATAAAATGAATTGCAAACTTGACATTTACAGAAGATAAACCTTATGTATTACATTTTTTTTTTGGAAAAAAGAAAAAACTAGTGACTGAAATTATACACCTTTAAACAGAGCTAACATTTTAAATACATTTCTCTATGAGTATTTGAAATTAAAGAAAAATTACCTTTTTAACTATGTCACACTTGTTTGAATAAATCAAATGCACACATTTAGAAATGGGAAATGGTAGGTTTGCTGTTAAAGTCTTTAAGTGTTGTAAGAAACCCAAATTAAGTTTCAGAGCAAGAGTTTAGACAATCACTATATACTGACAATCATTAGATATGGGATGTTATTTTCTAGTACTTCTGCAGAGGCACCAATAAAAATTTTTGATATAAAAATACAAATAAATTATGGTACTTGATTCCTAATATATACAATAGAACTTATAAATACATTGTTTACTTTTATATTTGTATAGTCTATAAAGTAGTGCATTAATTATTAAATTACATTATGTTAGATTTTTAGATTACCAATAATATTTGTTTTTCTATATTTTCCAAATGTTATACAGTTAAGTATACATGACTTTTATACTCAAAATATGACTATGTTCTCTAAGGAGAAAAAATTGTTTTTGATAAAGACTGCCTTCCCATTGCGTGTCTGGCTCAGAAGCAGTGAATAGTAGTATGAAAGTTGCATGTCCCTGCTTTCCCATTGATCACTCCAGCACATGCTCCATTGATGCTCTTGACTTGAGCATACATTAAGTATTTGGAGTGATTTTATGTTGATGTGCACAAAAACCCAACTTCTAATTAGTTTATTGAAGAAAATTACATATAAAGAATAATCTGGACAAAATGAACTACAAACTTGCAGAGCATTTATATTATCAAGAATGTATTGCATTAATTCAAAGTTATAAGAATGACATCGTTGACTACATTTGTTAATATGAGGCTCAATTTTCTATCTGTAAAGAAAATAAAAGCCCAACTTTGCACTACTATGAAGTTTTGCTAACACTACCTATGATAGTTGTGAAATTATTCTAAGTAATCTGCAACAGGAAAATCTGGGATTGCACTTGGCCACTAGTCATGCAAATTTAGATGTAAATCTTGTTAGAAGCAACTCAAAGCAAACTTCTTCATAAGTCTCTTCTCCAAAATAAAATGAATTGCTGAGTTTGTGAATCACCTAATTTGACTAAAAATTATTTCAATGTCCCTTTAGCTACTTTGAAAAGTTTATACCATACATACATTTTCGTTTAATTTTTTTTTCCAATTTATCTTATTTGTATTATCCCTAGTGTTAGTGCATTTACTCAGACTTTGGAGTATACATTTAAACATCTGTGTGTTACCACCCACCTACAACCACCCCTACAAAAATGTGGATTCTGACAAATGAACAAGAACAAACTGACACACCAGAAGTACATAGCTGTAGGTGGGTCGAGGTCTACCATCTGTGGTGCATGCCAATTATGATCACTCAACAAAGGTTATACAGATTGAAATAAAATGTGAAATGCAAAATTAAATAAAACCAAAAATCTAACTTTATGATATTAAAATCCTTTCCTACTTTGTCCCTTGATTATACTGATAAATACAAAAAAAAGGTTTTATAAAATGTGCTACAAAATCATTTTTACACAATTTTATCGAATAAACATCAATGCCACAACTTCAGTAACAGAACTATGACTATTTACTTTATTAAAACTGGTCGACATTCTTCAGAGGGATTAAGATACTCCCTATTTTCTGGAACTTTCCTAATAGATAAAATTTAGTGTTAACTTCTAACTTTTAGTGTTAACTTCTATGAGCTTTTATAATTTTACCTTTAGCATATTTTAACCATGTAGGAATCTCTCTATTATATAGCACCAATTCAGGCATCTCAGACTGTTATCAGGATGGTTTCATTTTGATTGTGATGACCTAAAGACTATCAATTAATTATAATGTTGTTCTAATTATAAGAAGTTTTATTTTAAAAAGGACTTCAGTCCATAATAGGAAATTAAACATTTTCATTTATTTGTTAAATGACAAAATCCTCTTAAGATATATTATATATAACTTAATTTCAAACATTTATTCCAGCCCTTTATTTTAAAGAGTATGTTCCCTCAAATGACATTTATCTTATTAATTTTATGTGTAAGTGATTAAAATGTGTCAATTGTATGCGATGTTTTGCTTATTTACATTTATCCACTAGTCATGCAAATTTAGATGTAAATCTTGTTAGAAGCAACTCAAAGCAAACTTCTTCATAAGTCTCTTCTCCAAAATAAAATGAATTGCTGAGTTTGTGAATCACCTAATTTGACTAAAAATTATTTCAATGTCCCTTTAGCTACTTTGAAAAGTTTATACCATACATACATTTTCGTTTAATTTTTTTTCCAATTTATCTTATTTGTATTATCCCTAGTGTTAGTGCATTTACTCAGACTTTGGAGTATACATTTAAACATCTGTGTGTTACCACCCACCTACAACCACCCCTACAAAAATGTGGATTCTGACAAATGAACAAGAACAAACTGACACACCAGAAGTACATAGCTGTAGGTGGGTCGAGGTCTACCATCTGTGGTGCATGCCAATTATGATCACTCAACAAAGGTTATACAGATTGAAATAAAATGTGAAATGCAAAATTAAATAAAACCAAAAATCTAACTTTATGATATTAAAATCCTTTCCTACTTTGTCCCTTGATTATACTGATAAATACAAAAAAAAGGTTTTATAAAATGTGCTACAAAATCATTTTTACACAATTTTATCGAATAAACATCAATGCCACAACTTCAGTAACAGAACTATGACTATTTACTTTATTAAAACTGGTCGACATTCTTCAGAGGGATTAAGATACTCCCTATTTTCTGGAACTTTCCTAATAGATAAAATTTAGTGTTAACTTCTAACTTTTAGTGTTAACTTCTATGAGCTTTTATAATTTTACCTTTAGCATATTTTAACCATGTAGGAATCTCTCTATTATATAGCACCAATTCAGGCATCTCAGACTGTTATCAGGATGGTTTCATTTTGATTGTGATGACCTAAAGACTATCAATTAATTATAATGTTGTTCTAATTATAAGAAGTTTTATTTTAAAAAGGACTTCAGTCCATAATAGGAAATTAAACATTTTCATTTATTTGTTAAATGACAAAATCCTCTTAAGATATATTATATATAACTTAATTTCAAACATTTATTCCAGCCCTTTATTTTAAAGAAGTATGTTCAATCAAATGACATTTATTTTATTAATTTTATGTGTAAGTGATTAAAATGTGTAAATTAAATTCAATGTTTTGCTTATTTACATTTATAAGGTACAACTACTTCTCATTTTTCATTAAATTTTATAATACAACAGTAATTTAAATTATAAGAATCTAAGTCTTATGTCTATATATACATTTTCAACAAATTAAGGAATTTACTTTCCTAACAATGAAAAATCAGATAGAGAAATTAAGGAAACAATCCTATTCATCACCGCAACAAAATGAAAAAAAATAATCTAAGAATAAATCTAACTAAAGAGACAAAATACCTCTATGCAGAAAACTATAAAACACTGATCAAAGAAATAAAGGATGACACAAACAGATGGAGAGATATACCATGTTCTTGGACTGGAAGAATCAATATTGTGACATTACTATACTACCCAAAGCAATCTATAAATTCAATGTAATCCCTATCAATCTATCATTGGTATTTTTCACAACTAGAACTAAGAAACTCACAATTTGTATGGAAACAAAAGAGACCCCAAACAGCCAAGTAATCTTGAGAAAGAAGAATGGAGCTGAGGAATCAGAGTCCCTGACTTCAGACTATACTATAAAGCTATAGTCATCAAGACAGTATGGCACAAAAAGCAAAAAATATAGACCAACAGGAAAAGATAGAAAGGCCAATAGATAAACCCACAAACCTATGGCACTTTATATTTGATGATTAAAGCAAGAATATATAATGGAGCAAAGACAGTCTCATCAATATGTAGTGTCGGGAAAACTGGAGAGTTATGTGTAATTAGAATTATCTGTATTACATTAGAACAATTCCAAACACCACTCACAAAAATAACCTCAACATGCATTAAAGACCTTAATGTAAGGCCAGAAACTATAAAACACTTAAAGGAAAACATAGGCAGACACTCTGACATAAATCACAGTGAGATCCTTTATGACCCACCTTCTAGAGATACTGGAGATAAAAAGGAAGATAAACAAATGTGACTTAATTAAACTTAAAAGCTTTTGCAAGCCAAAAGCTTTTTAAAAAAAAAAGCCAAGGAATCTATAAAACGGTGAAAAGATAACCCTCAGAATGGGAGAAAACAATAGCAAATGAAATGACTAACAAAGAATAATCTCCAAAGTATACAAGAAGCTCATGCAGCTCAATACTAGAAAAACAAACGACTCAATCAAAAGGAGGCAGAAGACCTAAACATACATTTCTCCAAAGGACACATACAGATGGCTACTAGACACAATAAAAGATGCTCAACATCACTCATTATTAGAAAAATGAAAATCAAAACTACAAGGTAGTGTGACTTTACACCAGTCAAAATGACCACAATCAAAAATTCTACACACAACAAATGCTAGATAGGGTTGGAGAAAAGGGAACACTTCTTGCATTGTTTGTGGGAATGTAAATTGACACAGTCACTGTGGAAGACAGTATGCTGATTTCTTAAAAGTAGAAATAAAACCAGCACATGACCCAACAATCCCACTCTTGGGCCCCGATTTCTTAAAAAGTAGAAATAAAACCAGCACTGGAAGAATCAATAGCTATATCTACCCAAAGCAATCTATAAATTCAATGTAATCCCTATCAATCTATCATTGGTATTTTTCACAACTAGAACTAAGAAACTCACAATTTGTATGGAAACAAGAGACCCCAAACAGCCAAGTAATCTTGAGAAAGAAGAATGGAGCTGAGGAATCAGAGTCCCTGACTTCAGACTATACTACAAAGCAACAGTCATCAAGACAGTATGGTACTGGCACAAAAGCAAAAAATATAGACCAACAGGAAAAGATAGAAAGGCCAATAGATAAACCCACAAACCTATGGCACTTTATATTTGATGATTAAAGCAAGAATATATAATGGAGCAAAGACAGTCTCATCAATATGTAGTGTCGGGAAAACTGGAGAGTTATGTGTAATTAGAATTATCTGTATTACATTAGAACAATTCCAAACACCACTCACAAAAATAACCTCAACATGCATTAAAGACCTTAATGTAAGGCCAGAAACTATAAAACACTTAAAGGAAAACATAGGCAGACACTCTGACATAAATCACAGTGAGATCCTTTATGACCCACCTTCTAGAGATACTGGAGATAAAAAGGAAGATAAACAAATGTGACTTAATTAAACTTAAAAGCTTTTGCAAGCCAAAAGCTTTTTAAAAAAAAAAGCCAAGGAATCTATAAAACGGTGAAAAGATAACCCTCAGAATGGGAGAAAACAATAGCAAATGAAATGACTAACAAAGAATAATCTCCAAAGTATACAAGAAGCTCATGCAGCTCAATACTAGAAAAACAAACGACTCAATCAAAAGGAGGCAGAAGACCTAAACATACATTTCTCCAAAGGACACATACAGATGGCTACTAGACACAATAAAAGATGCTCAACATCACTCATTATTAGAAAAATGAAAATCAAAACTACAAGGTAGTGTGACTTTACACCAGTCAAAATGACCACAATCAAAAATTCTACACACAACAAATGCTAGATAGGGTTGGAGAAAAGGGAACACTTCTTGCATTGTTTGTGGGAATGTAAATTGACACAGTCACTGTGGAAGACAGTATGCTGATTTCTTAAAAAGTAGAAATAAAACCAGCACATGACCCAACAATCCCACTCTTGGGCATATATTCTGAGGAAGTCATAATTGAAAAAGACACATGTACCCAAATGTTAATTGCAGCACTATATTTATAATAGCTAGGACAAGGAAGTAACCTAGATGTACACTGACAGATGAATTGATAAAGAAGCTATGTTAATTATATACAATGAAATGTTATTTAGCTGTAAAAATGAACATATTTGAGTTAGTTCTAATAAGGTGGATGAACCTAGAGCTTATAATACAGAGTGAAGTAAATAAGGTGGAACTAACTGAGAGTAATACTGAAACATATACATGTCCATATGCAAAGGAGAGAGCCAGTGGGAGCTTGCTGTATGAGCACTGAGCTCAAATCCAATGCCTTGCGAAAACTGAGAGGAGTGAGCTGGGGTGGGAGTTGGGATGGATGCTCAAGAGGGAGAAGACCTATACCTATGGCTGACTCGTGTTGATGTATGGCAGAAACCAACACAATATTGTTAAGTAATTATCCTCCAATTAAAAATAAATATTTTTTAAGAAGGCAAAAAACAAAAATATGAAGTAACACAAAATCAATGTGATTCATTAATCAACAAAATAAATGGTAAAGTCTATATGATCATCACAACAGATGTAGAAAAAGCATTTGAAAATTTCGACATTTATTCACAGTAAAAACTCTTGCATACAAAGTGTGCATAGAGTGAACATAAAATAAAATAAAATAAAATAATAACCATTTATAAATAATAAAATAAAAACCATTTATGACAAACCCACAACCAACACAATACTAAGTGATAAAAAACTGAAAACCTTTCCTTGAAAATTCTGAACAGAAAAACAATGTCCACCCCTGCCCCTTCTAATTGACATAGCAATGGAAGTCTTAGGCCCGATGAATAGACAAGAAACAATAAAAGGTATACAAATCAGAAGGGAAAAGGTAAAAATGCCATTATATACATATGACAAGATACTCTATATAGGAAACTCTAAAGACTCCACACAAAAAAACTATTAAAACTGATCAATTCAGCAAGATAGCATGATACAAGATTAGTATACAGAAATCTGCTGCATTTCTTTTTTTTTTCAATTTTTTTTATTATTATTATTTATTTATTTGGCTGCACTCGGTCCTAGTTGTGGCACGTGGAATCTAGTTCCCTGACCAGGGATCAAACATGGGCCCCCTACACTGGGAACACAGAGTCTTAACCACTGGACCACCAGTGAAGTCCCTGTTGCATTTCTTTATGTGAACACAATATCAGAAAGAGAAAGTAAAACAAAAAGCATGGTTTAAAATTTCATCAAAAAAGTACTTGGAATAAACCTAACCAAGGAAGTAAGAGACATACTCTGAGAACTATAAAACATCCAAAAAGTAAATTGAAAATGATCCATGAAATCAAACAACACCTACACTCTTGGATTAGAAGAATATAGTTAAAATGGTCATACTACCCAAAGCAAATTACAGATTTAATGTGATCCCTATTAAATTTCTCATGACATGTTTTTATAGAACTAGAACAAATAATCCTAGAATCCATCTGGAAGCACAAAAGACCCAGAATTACCACTGCAATCCTGAGGCAAAATAAGACATAACACTCTAGGATACCAGACCTTACTACAAAATTACAGTAATCAAAACAGTATTGTATTGGCACAAAAACAGACATGTAGATCAACTGAGCAGAATACAGCTCAGAAATAAACACACAGACCTCTGGTCAATTATTTTTTTAACGAATGAGGCAAGAATATACAACGGAGAAAAGGCAGTTTTTTTTTTCAACCGTTGTTACTGGAAGAGCATGTAAATCAATGGAGTTAGAACATTCCCTCAAACCAGACACAAAAATAAACTCAAAATAGTTTAAAGACTATAAATATAAGACAAGATACCATGAAACTCCTAGAAAGGTACATAGGCAAAATGTTCTATGACATAAGTCTTAGCAGTATTTCTTAGGTCAGTCTCTTAGGGCAAAATAAATAAAAGCAGAAATAATCAAACCTGTAAGCTTTTGCACAGCAAAGGAAACTATAAACAAAACAAAAAGATCAACCTAAGAACTGGGGGAAAATATTTGCAAACAATGCAAACAACAAGAGCTTAATTTCCAAAATATATAAGCAGATCATAAAATCCCAGTGAAAAACAAGCAACCCTATCAATAAATGGGCAGAACACCTAAACAGACATTTCTCTATTTCTAGTATCTTTATCTCAATCCCTAAAGAAGACATACAGATGATCAACAGGCAAAGTGTTCCACATTGCTAACTACTAGAGAAATGCAAATCAAAGCTATATTAATGTATCACCTCATGTCACTCAGAGTGGACCTCATCAAAAAGTTTAAAAATAAATGCTGGAAAGGGTTGGAGAAAAATGAAACCCTTCTAAACTGTTAGTGAGAATTTATACTGGTTCAGACACTATTGAGAACACTATGGAGAGTCCGTAAAAGAAAAACAAAATTAGAGTTACCATAAGATTCAACATATATCTGAAATAGAAAAAAAAAAAAAAAAAAAAGGTCTAATTTTTAAAGATACATACATCTCAGTGTATATGTGGAATATACAAAGATAGTGCAAAAGAACTTATTTACAAAACATCAACAGATTAACAGACCACAGACAGTGGTTACCAAAGGAAAGGGAACAGGATGAAAAATTAGGCATCTGGAATTAATAGATGCATAAGATTATATATAAAATAGATAAACAAAGATTTACTGTATAGCACAGGGATCACTATGCTGAACATTTGAAACTAACACAATATTGTAAATCAACTATACTTCAAAAAAATGAGATATGCTTTAAACTCTGGTTTTCCTCATTTTTCATAACATTTTCTTTATTCTACTCTTTATGTTCATATCTTCTTTAATTCTTTCAACATGTTTAAATCAGTGCTTTGAAATCTTATTTTCAGTTTGTTTCTACTGACTGATTGTCCTCCATGCTGTGAGGTGATATGTATTCTTTCTCTCTTCCTATCTCACATGACCCATACTATTGATTAGGCGTCAGAAATTGTGACTGCTACATACCTGAGGGTCCTTCACACTTTGCCTGCCCACTATGTTGGACTTGGTATGATTGCAAGTTAACCTCTATCTTCTACCCACCACAAATAACACTGAAAGGAGCTCTTGAACATATTCCCTCATGAATCACTGTGAAAGTTTATCAGGAAAATATCTCTAGAAATGTTATTTTGCATTTTTATCCTTTTATCCTCAATTCATCTAAGTAGTATTAAATTGGTCTCTGGAAAGTCTTCCTCAATAATCATCTCCTAGCAATTCTAGGGATTCACTCTCTCTCCCCTCCAAATTATTTTTTAACATCTAACTCTGTAATTTTTGTCATTTTTATAGACATGTAATAATATCTTATTCATGTAATTTACATTTCTGTGGTTGCTGATGATTTTGATATCTGTTTCTTTCTGAATATCATCACTTATTGATCTTCTGTAAATATCCTTTTTATATTATTTGTTCATTTCTCTTTGATTTATAGGTATATATAGGATCATTCTGCAGGTTTTAGCCCATATTTTGAAAAGAAATTTAAACACTCAGAAACTGGCTAAACATTTTTATTAGTATACTCATGATTTTGCAAGCTTGGCTATGTATTCAATTTGGGCAAAATGACCTGAGGACAGGAACAAATAAAAATACATAAGGTAGCAGTAATAAATAATAAGATTATTTTTAAAAAATAATAAAACAAGTGTAAATATGAACTGAGGTCCATTTTTCTTGTTTGGAATTAGGGTTATATTCCCCCACAAACTTTCTCAAACATGTTGAAGATTTAAATGTTTGCACCAGCATTACTTCAGTTGATGAAAAAAAAAAAAAACTTGTAATATTTTATGTGGAGATTTATATAGATGAAGATACTGAGTCTTTAAAAAATATATTTTCTGGAACTTGTTTGCCCTGTACATGCTGGGAGAAACAAACAAGCTTAAACCCTGGATTTACATTTCAAAATAAATTTCATAGTCTTAATGTACTTTACATCTTTCTATTTTATCTTTGTAACACACTATAACACACAACTCTGACTTAACATTCCTACAATGATTTCTCAATATTTTATTCATCACCATTATGTTTTAGTTCATGAAGAACTCCTTACTTTCCTCTTTATTTCTCTTCCAGCATTGATTTCTTTCCTTCTCCTTCAGATATGAACTGAGTTTTCCCAAATAAGAATTGTTTGTAATTTCTTGCTTTATATAAGTTGGTAATAAATACCTTATGGATATCTTATTAATTAATGTAATACATAATCTATATACCTTTGGCAATCCTCACCCTTTTCTGGGATTATAGTATCATATCAGCTGTGCCTTTCATAAAGACTAGTTTTTGATTAATCTATTGGTAATCTAGTATTTTGATTCTTTCCAAGGAAGCCATGTCACTTAGGATAAGATCTGATACAAATTTATTGAACTCATAATATATAATTAGTCCTGGGTGACTTAATCTGCTTGTAATTTATACCTTGCATTTTTCAGCATCTATCATGCATTTTCCATTTATAATTTGAAGTTTTCTCTTTTGTGTTGAAAATTCAAGCTATGATAATCAGGTGATACGACACACAAAGATGTAGATTCTAAACTTTATATTATATGGATCATTCTGCAGTTTTAGCCCATATTTTGAAAAGAAATTTAAACACTCAGAAACTGGCTAAACATTTTTATTAGTATACTCATGATTTTGCAAGCTTGGATATGTATTCAATTTGGGCAAAATGACCTGAGGACAGGAACAAATAAAAATACATAAGGTAGCAGTAATAAATAATAAGATTATTTTTAAAAAATAATAAAACAAGTGTAAATATGAACTGAGGTCCATTTTTCTTGTTTGGAATTAGGGTTATATTCCCCCACAAACTTTCTCAAACATGTTGAAGATTTAAATGTTTGCACCAGCATTACTTCAGTTGATGAAAAAAAAAAAAAACTTGTAATATTTTATGTGGAGATTTATATAGATGAAGATACTGAGTCTTTAAAAAATATATTTTCTGGAACTTGTTTGCCCTGTACATGCTGGGAGAAACAAACAAGCTTAAACCCTGGATTTACATTTCAAAATAAATTTCATAGTCTTAATGTACTTTACATCTTTCTATTTTATCTTTGTAACACACTATAACACACAACTCTGACTTAACATTCCTACAATGATTTCTCAATATTTTATTCATCACCATTATGTTTTAGTTCATGAAGAACTCCTTACTTTCCTCTTTATTTCTCTTCCAGCATTGATTTCTTTCCTTCTCCTTCAGATATGAACTGAGTTTTCCCAAATAAGAATTGTTTGTAATTTCTTGCTTTATATAAGTTGGTAATAAATACCTTATGGATATCTTATTAATTAATGTAATACATAATCTATATACCTTTGGCAATCCTCACCCTTTTCTGGGATTATAGTATCATATCAGCTGTGCCTTTCATAAAGACTAGTTTTTGATTAATCTATTGGTAATCTAGTATTTTGATTCTTTCCAAGGAAGCCATGTCACTTAGGATAAGATCTGATACAAATTTATTGAACTCATAATATATAATTAGTCCTGGGTGACTTAATCTGCTTGTAATTTATACCTTGCATTTTTCAGCATCTATCATGCATTTTCCATTTATAATTTGAAGTTTTCTCTTTTGTGTTGAAAATTCAAGCTATGATAATCAGGTGATACGACACACAAAAGATGTAGATTCTAAACTTTCCTACGTCAACTTATGACCAGAATGGAAGAAATAGTACTAAAATTATCCTCTCAATAGATGACTGAGAAAAAAAGTTAAAAAAACTTTTCAGATATTGGATAATAAGAAGTGCCAAAGAGACTGATAGAAGTATTCAGGGAGTTTGGCACCTGGAATATTTTAAGGAAATTATTGGAGAGAAGGAAGCTACCCTTCTGCTCAAAAAAGGACTTCATACATCTCTAAGTAGGAGCAATCTTGAGTCTTTGAGTAAATAGGCTATAAAGCATAAGACAGGTATCCATATGACCTATCAAAGAATAAATTTGGAGGAAAAACAACTAGCATAACTTAAGATGAAAAGCTCTTTAAATTACATCACAGAAGACATTCAAGATCCAACTAGCAATATCAGAGATAATTAATTGCACAACTATGATATTAAACAGAGATCTTAGAAGGCTCTCACCTTGTAGTAAGACTCAACTAGTCAACGTAAAGGCTAGACTAACCTACTCTAACAAAATTTTAAAGTATTAAACTGATTCCCAAGTAGTGTGACCTCCTCCCCAAACAAAACTCACTCCGCTTCAAAGGATGCCACTCAGGAGAATTAGATTGAAAAGTGCCTCTTTACACAAATAGACCAACCTATTGACAGAAGATGTTTTAATATTCACTTACATAGCAAACCATGGGCCACAGGCATTAGTTTTTGCAAAATTCCCTGGTAATGTGTTATCATAGTGCTTAGTGAATCAAACACAAAGTAAGTTTAATAACACAATACAGTAGTAGGTTGTTATAAGAACATGTAAAAACAACAACAATAAAAGAATATAGTAAAGAAAGATTGCAGCATAGTGGAGATGAGCAGGGATGAGTGTGGAGTATGTGAATGAAAAGGAATAAATGAAATAAAAGAATGACACTAATACAAACATATTATTAACCCAACCCTTTCCAAATGAGGTCAAAAATAGCTTGATAATTGCAAGAGTGTCTATTATCTAAAGGCCATGAAACCTAAGCAAAGCATGTAGTTAAGAGTGTTTAATTTGGTTCATGTAAAACAGTGTGTGCCACTTCTTTTGCATATTGACATGTTTTTAATTTACCTGAATTATTTGTATAGTCACTTCAGTTTGTTATGGCTTCATTGTAGCTTATTAGCTGACACATTATTTAGATGACTCTTTCTTATCAGTTAACTGACCAGAAGTAAAATTCCACAATCTAAAGAATGAAGAAAGCAGAGGAGGAAAATAAAAGGGAAAATGAGGGCTTCCCTGGTGGGCCAGTGGGTAAGGACACCGCCCTGCAGTGCAAGGGGCATCAGTTCGATCCCTGGCCTGGGAAGACCCCACGTGCCGTGGAGCGACTGGACCGATATGTCCAATTACTGAGCCGGAGCTCTGGAACACATGTGCCCAGAGCCAGTGCTCTGCGACAACAGAGGCCACTGCAATACGTGGCCCACACAGGCCAAAGGACAAAGATGGATGAAAATAAATAAATGAAAGACCAATAGAAGTGGCCCATCTGCTTCCCTCCCTCCCCAACTCAACTAGTCAACGTAAAGGCTAGACTAACCTACTCTAACAAAATTTTAAAGTATTAAACTGATTCCCAAGTAGTGTGACCTCCTCCCCAAACAAAACTCACTCCGCTTCAAAGGATGCCACTCAGGAGAATTAGATTGAAAAGTGCCTCTTTACACAAATAGACCAACCTATTGACAGAAGATGTTTTAATATTCACTTACATAGCAAACCATGGGCCACAGGCATTAGTTTTTGCAAAATTCCCTGGTAATGTGTTATCATAGTGCTTAGTGAATCAAACACAAAGTAAGTTTAATAACACAATACAGTAGTAGGTTGTTATAAGAACATGTAAAAACAACAACAATAAAAGAATATAGTAAAGAAAGATTGCAGCATAGTGGAGATGAGCAGGGATGAGTGTGGAGTATGTGAATGAAAAGGAATAAATGAAATAAAAGAATGACACTAATACAAACATATTATTAACCCAACCCTTTCCAAATGAGGTCAAAAATAGCTTGATAATTGCAAGAGTGTCTATTATCTAAAGGCCATGAAACCTAAGCAAAGCATGTAGTTAAGAGTGTTTAATTTGGTTCATGTAAAACAGTGTGTGCCACTTCTTTGCATATTGACATGTTTTTAATTTACCTGAATTATTTGTATAGTCACTTCAGTTTGTTATGGCTTCATTGTAGCTTATTAGCTGACACATTATTTAGATGACTCTTTCTTATCAGTTAACTGACCAGAAGTAAAATTCCACAATCTAAAGAATGAAGAAAGCAGAGGAGGAAAATAAAAGGGAAAATGAGGGCTTCCCTGGTGGGCCAGTGGGTAAGGACACCGCCCTGCAGTGCAAGGGGCATCAGTTCGATCCCTGGCCTGGGAAGACCCCACGTGCCGTGGAGCGACTGGACCGATATGTCCAATTACTGAGCCGGAGCTCTGGAACACATGTGCCCAGAGCCAGTGCTCTGCGACAACAGAGGCCACTGCGATGAGAGGCCCCCACGGGCCAAAGAACAAAGATGGATGAAAATGGATAAATGAAAGACCAATAGAAGTGGCCCATCTGCTTCCCTCCCTCCCCACCCCACCCTTCTCAAATAAATAAATAAATAAATAAATCTTTTAAAAAAGAAAAAAAGGGAAAATGAAAAATATTGAGAAAGAAAAAATCAAAGATGGAGGCCAGGAAACCAGCAGCAAGAGAATGTGAAAAACAAGCTGGACATTATAAGTCTATCCCTCTTAGGGCTTTCTTTTTCTCTTTTTTTCTGTCTCGCATTTTGCAAATAAGGTATGTTTTACTAATTATACCCTCCTTGAATGTAATTCCTTACTTTGTTTCCACTAAAATAAATTGTACAGAGGAGGTTTAATTCAGCTAGATGGTGAAGAGCAGGAAACAGGTAGCTAATGAAGGGCTTTAGTGCCCTTGTTTTTTCCTGACACCAGGGTGCTATCTTCTGTTAACTCACACATCTCCATAAGCAACAAATACAACTGCTGATGGTTCAAAGCTCAAAGTGTCTACACACACCATCTTTGAAAGACTTACAATAAATGTTGTGACTATAAGTAATTTTGGGTGTAGCAAATAACACATGGACAGAGATCAGTAAAAGAAAAAATATGTATATATAGGTGAAGAGAAACATACTTTTAATACTTCTGGTGCTAAACTGAGCAAATGCTACTGACTTTGAAAGGATCAAAGAGATGTCATTTTACAAAGATCTGTATCTCTCATACTTGCTGTCTTTTTCTTCCTTCAGTTTTCTTGTAATAAATATATTACTATGTTTATCTTAACTGAGAAATAAAACTGCAGTAATACATGGCACATAACAGCACAAACTCTGGGGAAAAGACAAGAATTGGCGGGCTTGGGGAAGAGACAAGAATTGGCGGGCCTGGGGAAGGTGGTGAATGTGAGATTGACAGTAACAAAACAAGACCCCCACAATCTTTTCTCTCTTTCATCATTGATATAGGAGTTTTGGGTATATTATATATACCTAGGAGGGTTGTACCTCTAGCCTTTTTTTTTTTCCTCAGGATTGCTTTGGCATTTCTAGATCTTCTGTGGTTCTATATAACTTTAGATTTACTTGTTCTACTTCCGTGAAAACTGCTCTGGATATTTTGATAGGGATCACATTAACTCTGTACATTGCTTTGGGTAGTATGGCCATTTTAATACTAATATATACACATATGTTACACTTCTATTGTTTAAAAGACTAGAAATTTTTAATTCAGAATCCATCTTCATGAGTACGTATGCCATCTGGTTTGGACATTTTGATGCTAACATTTTGATGTTACCTGCTAGAACATTCTCTTACAATTCTTCTCCAAGTTAATACGGCAATATTAAATGAAAATATAGAAAATGCAACTAGATTTATTGGTATATTTAAGCTTTTAAATGATAAATCTATCTACTCACCATAATACTTTAAAGTATTATTTTTATTAAAATAGTACAAAGTCTTAAAACTAGAAAAATCTGATATTTATGAAACATATACATGGAATGTACATATGGAAACATATATATGGATATATTTTACCATTAAGTTTTAAATACCTGCAGGTTTCTTCTTCCTTTCACACTCTATTCTTAATAAACAGCCACTCCAGCAGCTGTCTTCCTTGTTCTACATCAACCACCACTGAAAACTGCTTGTGTTAAGCATAATATTTTCACAGCTGCAAGCAGGATTTTTAAATAGCAAAGGTGCACTGAAGCTATCCTGAGCAATTAATAAATACAATACTAACAATATTTGCACTTGTGACATTTTTACGCTGAGCATACCAAAGCACTTTACAAATAAACATGTGTTATTAACCTAATTTTTCACATATGAGGAAATATCCACTAGACTAAAGATCATGTAAATGACTTTGCCAAAGACTGCCCAACAAATCAGATGCGTATACCCTGTGTAGAATCCAAGGCCTACAATGGGGTTTGCTCTGTGAAAATCTAGCACCTAGTAGAATTTAAACTTTACATGAGAACCGCTTAAAGAATTTTGCACATTATCATATTTGTGATAATATTTGCCATTAAAACCACTGTACCAATTCTGTTTTCATTATCTCTTTCCACAAAAAGCAGACATTACATTTTAGAGAAATTTTACAGAGAAAGCCTTTAAAATTGATGTGTTTTCTGGGCGATTCTATTTTGTGGTTCTATATAACTTTAGATTTACTTGTTCTACTTCCGTGAAAACTGCTCTGGATATTTTGATAGGGATCACATTAACTCTGTACATTGCTTTGGGTAGTATGGCCATTTTAATACTAATATATACACATATGTTACACTTCTATTGTTTAAAAGACTAGAAATTTTTAATTCAGAATCCATCTTCATGAGTACGTATGCCATCTGGTTTGGACATTTTGATGCTAACATTTTGATGTTACCTGCTAGAACATTCTCTTACAATTCTTCTCCAAGTTAATACGGCAATATTAAATGAAAATATAGAAAATGCAACTAGATTTATTGGTATATTTAAGCTTTTAAATGATAAATCTATCTACTCACCATAATACTTTAAAGTATTATTTTTATTAAAATAGTACAAAGTCTTAAAACTAGAAAAATCTGATATTTATGAAACATATACATGGAATGTACATATGGAAACATATATATGGATATATTTTACCATTAAGTTTTAAATACCTGCAGGTTTCTTCTTCCTTTCACACTCTATTCTTAATAAACAGCCACTCCAGCAGCTGTCTTCCTTGTTCTACATCAACCACCACTGAAAACTGCTTGTGTTAAGCATAATATTTTCACAGCTGCAAGCAGGATTTTTAAATAGCAAAGGTGCACTGAAGCTATCCTGAGCAATTAATAAATACAATACTAACAATATTTGCACTTGTGACATTTTTACGCTGAGCATACCAAAGCACTTTACAAATAAACATGTGTTATTAACCTAATTTTTCACATATGAGGAAATATCCACTAGACTAAAGATCATGTAAATGACTTTGCCAAAGACTGCCCAACAAATCAGATGCGTATACCCTGTGTAGAATCCAAGGCCTACAATGGGGTTTGCTCTGTGAAAATCTAGCACCTAGTAGAATTTAAACTTTACATGAGAACCGCTTAAAGAATTTTGCACATTATCATATTTGTGATAATATTTGCCATTAAAACCACTGTACCAATTCTGTTTTCATTATCTCTTTTCCACAAAAAAGCAGACATTACATTTTAGAGAAATTTTTACAGAGAAAAAAAAGCCTTTAATCAAACCCTCAGGAACTGAGTGATGTGTCTTCTCCGGAGTCCTGTCAGTGATATCCACCAGAGCAACAAAGGAAGAGTTGATGGACATAAAGGAAATGATGGTCAGGCTTTGGATGGCTTTCAGGGGATTCAGGGCAGAAGACTAATGGAAAGACAGGGATGTTTATTCAACAGATGTGTTCTTATCCAGCCATCATACTTCATGAGCCAGTTTGTTTGTCAACATAGGGAGATTAGGTATTTATAATATTATACTGTAAGCTCTCAACCGATTCCCAAAGTGGTTCACCAGTTAATAAAGTATGCCCTTTCAATTTATCTATGAACTCTGCATATATATGAATTTTGTGCTACATAGCTATTTCTTTGATTTTTATTACTGAAAAGACTGCAGAAGTCTTTATGAACATATGTGCCTTATGATTTGGACATGTCGATGCTAATACGGATGGTTACCTGTATTCTTCCACAATTTGTTTAATATGGCAATGTTAAATGAAGCATTTAATATGATAATGTTAAATGAAAGTATAAGAAATAAAGTCAGGTTTGATATTTTTAAAGCCATAAATCTATCTACTCATTATAATATTATAAAGCATTATTTTTATTCAGAACAGTACATGCATAGGCATCAAAATTGGAAGTCTGATAGTTAGCTAAAATATAGTTGTTTCCTATTAAGACTATGCCAAGAACATTTTTCCACATATTTTTTCAATAACTAATATATTAATTTTTAGGAGTAAAAGAGTAACTGAAACACAAGTAATATGATATATTTCAAGCAAAGTTTCCCCTGTCTGTAAATAATCCTTTTTTTTTTTCACACATTACCGACTATTTTAATTGGTGGGAATACTGATGTTCCTTCAGATTTTTTTCATGATAAGGTTCTTTTTTAAATTTTTATTTTCCTTTTTACATTTATAGAGTTTTGTTGTTTACAGGATCATAAGTTTACACCATACATATATTACAAAAGCACAGTAACCAATATGTGAACAATTCTATGCTTAACTACTGTCCTGTGATAATCACAAGAAAAATACAACTTTTTAAAAAGATGCTCTATTTGTAAATCTAATCATTTATATCATATTTCTATACTGTGAAATATGATTTATTAATTTCTTTAAAATTTGTCATTTGATTTTTCTTATCTTTTAATTTATAAAAATAAATCTGCGTGGGCTTCCCTGGTGGTCCCTGGCTAGGGAAGGTCCTGCGTTGGAGCAGCTAGATGGTTGTGTCCAATTAGGAGCCAGCATTCTTGAGTGCATGCACCCCGAGCCAGTGTTCTGCATTGAGACAGGCCACTGCAATGGGAGGCCCACACAGGGCAAAGAATAAAGATGGATGAAAATAAATAAATACAAAATCAATAAAAAGGGCCAGCATTCAAAAAAAAACTTAAAAAAATAAGTCTCCTTAAAAAATTATATATATATATATATATATATACTCAAAAGGGTAACATTTCTCCCTGCTTCTTCACAAATCCTCCAGTCATGCACTCCTAAGTAAAACCAATCAGCATGGAAATGCATGTTTTATAAAAAGTATAAATATACTCATCTGCACATCATCTTATTGTCATTATATATATAAATGGAAAATACTATTCATAGACTTCAAAAACTTGCTTTAAAATTTACATGAGAATTTTGAGGAATGTATATATAAATACAATTTGATACACCACATTCTATTCAAGGTATGCTTAATATCTAAATAATCTTCCACTGAAACACTCTCAGGTTTTTTTTCAATTTCAAGTATTGCTGAAAAGAAGAATGAACATTCTAATACGTTCTGATAGTTTTTATCTTTAAAAGGTTTAATATAGTTTCCCTATTAAGACTACCAAGAACAATTTTCACTATTTTTAATAACAAAATAATTTTAAAAAGAGTAACTGAAAACAAGTAATATGATATATTTCAAGAAAGTTTCATGTCTGTAAATAATCCTTTTTTTTCACACATTACCGACTATTTTAATTGGTGGGAATACTGATGTTCCTTCAGATTTTTTTCATGATAAGGTTCTTTTTTAAATTTTTATTTTCCTTTTTACATTTATAGAGTTTTGTTGTTTACAGGATCATAAGTTTACACCATACATATATTACAAAAGCACAGTAACCAATATGTGAACAATTCTATGCTTAACTACTGTCCTGTGATAATCACAAGAAAAATACAACTTTTTAAAAAGATGCTCTATTTGTAAATCTAATCATTTATATCATATTTCTATACTGTGAAATATGATTTATTAATTTCTTTAAAATTTGTCATTTGATTTTTCTTATCTTTTAATTTATAAAAATAAATCTGCGTGGGCTTCCCTGGTGGTCCCTGGCTAGGGAAGGTCCTGCGTTGGAGCAGCTAGATGGTTGTGTCCAATTAGGAGCCAGCATTCTTGAGTGCATGCACCCCGAGCCAGTGTTCTGCATTGAGACAGGCCACTGCAATGGGAGGCCCACACAGGGCAAAGAATAAAGATGGATGAAAATAAATAAATACAAAATCAATAAAAAGGGCCAGCATTCAAAAAAAAACTTAAAAAAATAAGTCTCCTTAAAAAATTATATATATATATATATATATACTCAAAAGGGTAACATTTCTCCCTGCTTCTTCACAAATCCTCCAGTCATGCACTCCTAAGTAAAACCAATCAGCATGGAAATGCATGTTTTATAAAAAGTATAAATATACTCATCTGCACATCATCTTATTGTCATTATATATATAAATGGAAAATACTATTCATAGACTTCAAAAACTTGCTTTAAAATTTACATGAGAATTTTGAGGAATGTATATATAAATACAATTTGATACACCACATTCTATTCAAGGTATGCTTAATATCTAAATAATCTTCCACTGAAACACTCTCAGGTTTTTTTTCAATTTCAAGTAATGCTGAAAAGAAGAATGAACATTCTAATACTGAATACTTCCTTGAACATATTTCTACAAATTCCCTCAAGTGAAATTACTTGTATACCAAATAGATAGCATCTATGATAAAATATTAGTAAATAGATATTGCCAAACTGCCCTCTACAAGTTTCAACTAACTGAGGATTACTCCAACAGATTATGAGAAGAATGGGACAAATGTATTATTCTCTGATTAAATAAGCAATAATTTCAATTAAAAATAATATGGCTAAAAGAACAAAATATTGTCTATATAAAATTTTCAGTAAGATAACCATACACACATTGATGTACTCCCCAAACTAGACTCAGACACTTGATCATCTGAATTGTGGATGTATCAACACTAATTAGAGACAGATGAGACCAGATTTTTTCCCCATCATGTCTCTTTTTTAATTTTTATATTTATTTTCATCCATCTTTTATTCTTTGGCATCTGTGGGCCTCCCATTGCAGTGGTCTCTCTCATTGCAGAGTACCAGCTCTGGGCACATGTGTTCCAGACTGCTGGCTCATAATTGGACTCACTGGTCCAGCCGCCCCATGGTATGTGGGATCTTCCTGGGCCAGGGATCGAATCAGTGCCCCTCGGACTGTAAAGCGCACTCTCTACCCACTGGACCACCATGGAAGCCAGGGGGCCAGATTTTTTTAAAGTACATTTAAGCTTCAACTCTTTGCCTAAAATACCTATTTGAAAATATAATACAGAATATATCTTAAAAATGTTACAAGAATTACGCAGTCCCTTATACCATCTATTTTCTGTGTTAAAGACTCAGAGCATGTAACAATCATAAAACTGGACAACTCTAAATCTACCTTTTAGGATTTTGTCCTGGGAGCCTCTGTGAGCCTTCAGTACCTCTTGGATATTATCCTTAACATCTTATTAGAGTGAGTATGTATTTATGCACACAGAGAGAGGAATCACAGGATGTATCTATGCATAAAGAGAGGAATAGGAAGGAGGTTCTAAAAATGAATTGGAAGGAACCATTGATTCTATTATTGGAGAAATAGTTTATCAAATATACCATTAGAGAAAGAGTTGAAGACAAAAGCATACTATTAATTATGTATTCTGGAGGAATTTGATATGCACATTATTTAAAATTATTAGAAAATAGAGTAGTGGGATACAAGGAAGTTTCTGGAGACAGCCTATAAATATCTAAAATATGGTATGAAAAACATATCAACTTGACCTGTAACTTCACATATAACAAAATGATTTTTTTAATTGCCAAAAAAATACTTCCAAGAAGACATAAGTAAAATGACCATAAAATATAAGCCCCAAACACCTTATTAAGTAAAAAAAAAAAATCTGAAAGTGTTTACACTAAAATTATAGCAGAAGGAAAAGGAAATATCAAAAGTGGCTCAATCTGAAATAAAGATATGACTTAGGATCCTCACTCTTAAAATTTCAGAAAAAAATCTTTGGCACTGTCACAAGCATGAAAAGACATGTTTATCATGAATTAACACAAGAAACTATCATTAGTTAAAAAAAAAAAAAACAGAAAGTAAAACTGGGAAAGATGAAACGACAGTACAATGAAATAGAAATAAGGTTTAAAGAAAGAAAATTTAAGAAGAGTGTATCTACAAAATCATAATAGCACAATCAAATAGCGAAACCCTAACATGTGAAGCCAAATTGACACAGAAATTAAATCTAGTCAGTTGATTTGAAAGCATCCAAAAATTGAAATAAATTCAAGAGAGTTGAAAAAATCATTTAGGAAAGTTTACATGTGTAATTCAGGTCCAGCCGCCCCATTGGACTTCCTGGGCCAGGGATCGAATCAGTGCCCCTCGGACTTAAAGCTCACTCTACCCACTGGACCACCATGGAAGCCAGGGGCCAGATTTTAAAGTTCATTTAAGCTTCGACTCTTTGCCTAAAATACCTATTTGAAAATATAATACAGAATATATCTTAAAATTTTACAAGAATTACGCAGTCCCTTATACCATCTATTTTCTGTGTTAAAGACTCAGAGCATGTAACAATCATAAAACTGGACAACTCTAAATCTACCTTTTAGGATTTTGTCCTGGGAGCCTCTGTGAGCCTTCAGTACCTCTTGGATATTATCCTTAACATCTTATTAGAGTGAGTATGTATTTATGCACACAGAGAGAGGAATCACAGGATGTATCTATGCATAAAGAGAGGAATAGGAAGGAGGTTCTAAAAATGAATTGGAAGGAACCATTGATTCTATTATTGGAGAAATAGTTTATCAAATATACCATTAGAGAAAGAGTTGAAGACAAAAGCATACTATTAATTATGTATTCTGGAGGAATTTGATATGCACATTATTTAAAATTATTAGAAAATAGAGTAGTGGGATACAAGGAAGTTTCTGGAGACAGCCTATAAATATCTAAAATATGGTATGAAAAACATATCAACTTGACCTGTAACTTCACATATAACAAAATGATTTTTTTAATTGCCAAAAAAATACTTCCAAGAAGACATAAGTAAAATGACCATAAAATATAAGCCCCAAACACCTTATTAAGTAAAAAAAAAAAATCTGAAAGTGTTTACACTAAAATTATAGCAGAAGGAAAAGGAAATATCAAAAGTGGCTCAATCTGAAATAAAGATATGACTTAGGATCCTCACTCTTAAAATTTCAGAAAAAAATCTTTGGCACTGTCACAAGCATGAAAAAGACATGTTTATCATGAATTAACACAAGAAACTATCATTAGTTAAAAAAAAAAAAAACAGAAAGTAAAACTGGGAAAGATGAAACGACAGTACAATGAAATAGAAATAAGGTTTAAAGAAAGAAAATTTAAGAAGAGTGTATCTACAAAATCATAATAGCACAATCAAATAGCGAAACCCTAACATGTGAAGCCAAATTGACACAGAAATTAAATCTAGTCAGTTGATTTGAAAGCATCCAAAAATTGAAATAAATTCAAGAGAGTTGAAAAAATCATTTAGGAAAGTTTACATGTGTAATTCAGGAAATGGATATACAATAAATTGTTGTTTGTTTCTGAAAAATAAACCAAGGCCAGTAAGATAAATGTAACAAAGTAAAAATAGAAAAAGCAGGAAAACTCTAAATTATATTCTAACAAAATACACACACTCATGCATTCTGTGATTGTATTATGAAGAAAAATCTTATTAAATGAAAAAATATACAGAAAACTAAAAAATAACCAAAAACCTCTTCTACACATTTAAATAAAAACTATTGCTATGACAACACACAAAAATGAACAAATGTGTATCACAGACTATTCTTATACCTAGCTAAGATATTTTCATCTACAAATGTCACAGAAAGAAATGTCATCAGAAGAATGTTTCAAAAATATTTGATATATTTACTCTTCTAAAAATAATTTTAAGGTAGCTTCCTAGTAAAACAATCTTATACATTAATAACAAAAGAATAGCATTTTATAATGAGAACTATTGTTAAGATTACAAATAAAAATATAAAATGTGATCTGTTCAGCAAGTGGTATCGGGAATGTTGGACAATCACATGTAAATCAATGAAAGTTAGAATATTACCTCATATCACACATGAAAATAAACTCAAAATGGCTTGAAGACTTAAATACACATTAAACATAAAATTCTAAAAGAGAACTGAGATCAAACATTCTCTGACATAAATCTTAAAAATGTTTTTTTAGGTCACTCTCCCAAGGCCATAAAATTAAAAGCAAGGATAAACAAATGGGAACTAATGAGGATCTGCTAATAAGGATTTGCACAACCTGGAATCCATAAACAGAAAGTAAAACTGGGAAAGATGAAACGACAGTACAATGAAATAGATAAGGTTTAAAGAAAGAAAATTTAAGAAGAGTGTATCTACAAAATCATAATAGCACAATCAAATAGCGAAACCCTAACATGTGAAGCCAAATTGACACAGAAATTAAATCTAGTCAGTTGATTTGAAAGCATCCAAAAATTGAAATAAATTCAAGAGAGTTGAAAAAATCATTTAGGAAAGTTTACATGTGTAATTCAGGAAATGGATATACAATAAATTGTTGTTTGTTTCTGAAAAATAAACCAAGGCCAGTAAGATAAATGTAACAAAGTAAAAATAGAAAAAGCAGGAAAACTCTAAATTATATTCTAACAAAATACACACACTCATGCATTCTGTGATTGTATTATGAAGAAAAATCTTATTAAATGAAAAAATATACAGAAAACTAAAAAATAACCAAAAACCTCTTCTACACATTTAAATAAAAACTATTGCTATGACAACACACAAAAATGAACAAATGTGTATCACAGACTATTCTTATACCTAGCTAAGATATTTTCATCTACAAATGTCACAGAAAGAAATGTCATCAGAAGAATGTTTCAAAAATATTTGATATATTTACTCTTCTAAAAATAATTTTAAGGTAGCTTCCTAGTAAAACAATCTTATACATTAATAACAAAAGAATAGCATTTTATAATGAGAACTATTGTTAAGATTACAAATAAAAATATAAAATGTGATCTGTTCAGCAAGTGGTATCGGGAATGTTGGACAATCACATGTAAATCAATGAAAGTTAGAATATTACCTCATATCACACATGAAAATAAACTCAAAATGGCTTGAAGACTTAAATACACATTAAACATAAAATTCTAAAAGAGAACTGAGATCAAACATTCTCTGACATAAATCTTAAAAATGTTTTTTTAGGTCACTCTCCCAAGGCCATAAAATTAAAAGCAAGGATAAACAAATGGGAACTAATGAGGATCTGCTAATAAGGATTTGCACAACCTGGAATCCATAAACAAAAAGATAACCTAAGGACTGGGAGAAAATATTTGTAAATGATGGGACCAATAAGGACTTAATGTACAAAATATACAAACAGAACATACAACTTGATAACAAGAACAGCAAAACCAAGGAATTCTATCAAGAAACAGGCATGACACCTAAATAGCAGTATCTCTAAAGAAGACATACAGATGACCAACAAGCACACGAAAAGATGCTCCACATCAGTGGAAGACAGTATGGAGATTCCTTAAAAAATTAGGAATAAAACCACCATATGGCCCAGCAATCCTACTATTAGGCATATACCCTTGAGGAAATCAAAATTGAAAGAGATACATGTAACCTAATGTTCTTTGCAGTACTTTTTACAATAGCTATAACATGGAAATAACATAGACGTCCATAAACAAATAAATGGATAAAGAAGCTATGGTATGTATATACAATGGACTATTTCTCATTCATAAAAAGAAATGCATTTGAATCAGTCCTAATGAGGTAGATGAATCTAGAAACTATTATACAGAGTGAAGTTTGTCAGAAAGGGAAGGATAAATATAGTATACTAACATATATATGTGGAATCTAGAAAAATGATATTGTTAAAAGCATACACATAGCAGCAATGGAGAAACAGATATAGAGGACAGATTTATGGACTTTGGAGTGACGGAGGAGTGAGTGAGATACATGGCAAGAGTAATATGGAAACCTACACTACCATATGTAAAAGAGACAACCAATGTGAATATGCTGTAAGACTAAGGGAACTTACACGGGGGCTATGCAACAACCTAGAGGAGTGGGACTGGTTAGGAGGTGGGAGGAGATTCAGGTGGGAGGGGTCACATGTATGCATATGACTTACTAGGGTTTATGCAGAGCAGTAAACAATAAAACTATGTAAAAATGAAATAAAAAAAAAGAATATCATCTTGAATTAAAAAAAAAAAATAAAATAAAAGATGCTCCATACCACTAATTATTAGAAAAATGGAAATTAAAATAACAGACCAATAATTGCTGAGAGTTGAAGTAGATTAGGGGAGAGCTACGAATTTATTTAAGCTCTTTTTTAAATGGAGGCCCTCAATCTTTAAAGGTACTATTAAATCTTCGAAAGAAAAAAAAAAAAAAGCACACCAAATATATAATAGTACATGAAAAACTAGAAGCAAGAAATCTATGAGAGTATGAAATATAAAAATTTTAACAAGATGACAAATTATAAACAAATTAAATGCTAATTTAAATCTTTTGAAAAAAAAGACATACAGATGACCAACAAGCACACGAAAAGATGCTCCACATCAGTGGAAGACAGTATGGAGATTCCTTAAAAAATTAGGAATAAAACCACCATATGGCCCAGCAATCCTACTATTAGGCATATACCCTTGAGGAAATCAAAATTGAAAGAGATACATGTAACCTAATGTTCTTTGCAGTACTTTTTACAATAGCTATAACATGGAAATAACATAGACGTCCATAAACAAATAAATGGATAAAGAAGCTATGGTATGTATATACAATGGACTATTTCTCATTCATAAAAAGAAATGCATTTGAATCAGTCCTAATGAGGTAGATGAATCTAGAAACTATTATACAGAGTGAAGTTTGTCAGAAAGGGAAGGATAAATATAGTATACTAACATATATATGTGGAATCTAGAAAAATGATATTGTTAAAAGCATACACATAGCAGCAATGGAGAAACAGATATAGAGGACAGATTTATGGACTTTGGAGTGACGGAGGAGTGAGTGAGATACATGGCAAGAGTAATATGGAAACCTACACTACCATATGTAAAAGAGACAACCAATGTGAATATGCTGTAAGACTAAGGGAACTTACACGGGGGCTATGCAACAACCTAGAGGAGTGGGACTGGTTAGGAGGTGGGAGGAGATTCAGGTGGGAGGGGTCACATGTATGCATATGACTTACTAGGGTTTATGCAGAGCAGTAAACAATAAAACTATGTAAAAATGAAATAAAAAAAAAAGAATATCATCTTGAATTAAAAAAAAAAATAAAATAAAAGATGCTCCATACCACTAATTATTAGAAAAATGGAAATTAAAATAACAGACCAATAATTGCTGAGAGTTGAAGTAGATTAGGGGAGAGCTACGAATTTATTTAAGCTCTTTTTTAAATGGAGGCCCTCAATCTTTAAAGGTACTATTAAATCTTCGAAAGAAAAAAAAAAAAAAGCACACCAAATATATAATAGTACATGAAAAACTAGAAGCAAGAAATCTATGAGAGTATGAAATATAAAAATTTTAACAAGATGACAAATTATAAAAACAAATTAAATGCATTAACATTTCCTGCTAAAATACTTATTTCCTGTTTTCCAACATACAATATAGCTTATGCCAGAGAGATAGGGTATGCTCAAGAATAACCTACAAAGAATACTAAAAATAAAAGATTGATCAAAGCCATGCCGGGTTTCCCTGGTGGTCCAGTGGGTAAGGACACCACCTTGCAGTGCAAGGGGCGCCTGTTCGATCCCTGGCCTGGGAAGATCCCTCGTGCCGCGGAGTGGCTGGACCAGTGTGTCCAATTACCGAGGCGGAGCTCTGGAGCGCATGCACCCAGAGCCGGTGCTCTGCGAGAACAGATGCCACCGAGACCGGAGGCCCCCACGGGCCAAAGAACAAAGATGGATGAAACTAGAGAAGTGAAAGACCAGTGGAAGTGGCCCGCCCACCCCCTTCTCTAACCACCCCCACCAAAATAAATAAATAAATAAATAAAATGTTAAAAAAAAAAAAGAACCACCATATATTAATATACATAAAATAGAACTCAAAATAACGAACATTAAATTATACGTTGAATGACAGGGGAGATTCATGATCAAAATATAATTGTAATGAAAATGTTTGTAGCTATAAAAATACTTTCTGTAAAGCAGTCATAAAATGCAAATATCAGTAGACAGAAGTTAAAAAGCACTTATTTCATTTCTATATTTGTCCGCATCTGTAACAGATCAACTGAACAAAACATATACACAGATAGTGTTTACTTAATGGTGTAAATAATATGGTTAATTTATTGAAGGGATAATGTACTTTTTTTATCTTTTGAACCTTCTTATAGTTGAATTTTTATATCAATATTTGCTAACAAAGTTTATTCAGAAAATATCTCAGTTTTATAGCCCACAATCTCTATACATATTGTGACTATATACATGCTCAGACTAAAATATAACAAAAAGTCTCTGTCATATGGAGGCATTTGAAAAAAAATGCAGTGCTATATAGCTAATTAATTAATTGATTTGTCTAAATTATGTCTATCATACATTTTCTCCATTGTAACTTATGGTTGATAATTTAAAAAAAATTACCTTTCAACATTTCCTGATTCAATGCTTTTAAAATAACTGTAATGAAAGCTTTTCAAAAAAATAAATTATACTTATTTTTATTAAGTTCTTATATTTTTAGTATTAATTTCTTACTCGTTTCATTTTTATTTACAAATATTTTCTCTTTCTTGGTTGATTATTCAATTCAATTAAAGCAACTTACAATCATTTCAATATATAAAAATGGTATTTCATAAATTTTAACATTTAACTTTGAAAAAATCATAAATGACAAATATGAAACTATTTTATTTTATTATATCAAAAGCTAAAGTTATATTCATATGGAAATGCAAATGGTGTCTGAAACTGAATTATAAAAAAATTGTAATAAGTTTTGCCTTACACTTTTGTATAAACTCTTGGGCATTCACAACCATTACAGACACAAATGCACAGACACACACTTCAACACATGTGTAATTAAGCTCAATGGTAAAGAATCTGCCTGCAATGCAGAAGCCACAGGAGACAGATTCAGACCCTGGATGAGGAAGATTCCTGGAGGAGAGCCTGGCAACCCACTCCAGTATTCTTGCCTGGAGAATCCCATGGACAGAGGAGCCTGGCAGGTTACAGTCCATAGGGTCGCAAAGAGTTGGACATGACTGAAGTGAGTTAGCACATATGCACCACAGCATTTAATACGCAAAAATAGTCTTAGAGATTGTCTTTATGTTATTTCTTCCATTAAGACATATTTAATTGAAAATCATTAACAATGTCCTTATCCTGAGTTGTTTGATCATGCATGTTTATCCTCTTCCTCTAGTCTATCTATATTTTCTAATAGCTATTCAGCAAATATGTATTGAAGAAAACATGTATATTTTTTTTAATCATTTAACCAAAGCAAATCATGAGAAACATTTGAAATTTTATGCTGGGCAAAATTTTCTTCTGATACCCAAAGTAAAAAAACACAGAAACATTTTCATTAGATAAATTTCAAATGTATCTAGCAAAGAAAATATTAAAAATGAATGCTTATTTACTATTGCAAATATCATCATTTGTTGGTCTTGTTTTCTTTATTTTATACATCAACACCATTTTCTCTTTTTTTCCTTTCAAATTCAGTTATGTAATATATATATGAAAACTTCTATATATATTTCTGGAGATAAGTTTTATTAGCATGAATTCAGCATTAATTTTAAGCAAGCAAACCTACCCAACATTTTAATTTATCCTAAAATATCTGTATCTTATCTTCATCTGTCTTTTACAAAAATATTTTTGGTTAATTTGTCAAGTAAGCCAATTTAATTTCAATTTAATAGTAGTATTGTATTGAATAACATGGTAATAAACTATAACAAAATAATAAGATATACACATATATTTCTATTTAATTTTAGGTATAATTTTATATATCTGTATCTAGACCTATTCTCTCTTTTCAGTTTTTAAAATATTTTTCTATTTAAGTATAATGAACATACAGAAATATATAGTTCAATGAGTTCTGACAAATGAATGTACTATATAATTCATACCATATTATTATATAAAAAATTCTTTACATCAGAAAGTTCCTTCACGCCAGTTTGTAACTACTACCCAGAAAGCAGTCTACCTATTTTGGTTACCCAATTTTTTTGCCTATTCTGACAAGTCATGCTAATCAAGTCAGAGTGTAAAATCTTTAAGCCTATTCTGACAAGTTACATATAATGACTGTTCATGGACATGACCTGAAGTGGGAAGTTAGCAAACATATGCACCACAGCATTTAATACGCAAAAATAGTCTTAGAGATTGTCTTTATGTTATTTCTTCCATTAAGACATATTTAATTGAAAATCATTAACAATGTCCTTATCCTGAGTTGTTTGATCATGCATGTTTATCCTCTTCCTCTAGTCTATCTATATTTTCTAATAGCTATTCAGCAAATATGTATTGAAGAAAACATGTATATTTTTTTTAATCATTTAACCAAAGCAAATCATGAGAAACATTTGAAATTTTATGCTGGGCAAAATTTTCTTCTGATACCCAAAGTAAAAAAACACAGAAACATTTTCATTAGATAAATTTCAAATGTATCTAGCAAAGAAAATATTAAAAATGAATGCTTATTTACTATTGCAAATATCATCATTTGTTGGTCTTGTTTTCTTTATTTTATACATCAACACCATTTTCTCTTTTTTTCCTTTCAAATTCAGTTATGTAATATATTTTGAAAACTTCTATATATATTCTGGAGATAAGTTTTATTAGCATGAATTCAGCATTAATTTTAAGCAAGCAAACCTACCCAACATTTTAATTTATCCTAAAATATCTGTATCTTATCTTCATCTGTCTTTTACAAAAATATTTTTGGTTAATTTGTCAAGTAAGCCAATTTAATTTCAATTTAATAGTAGTATTGTATTGAATAACATGGTAATAAACTATAACAAAATAATAAGATATACACATATATTTCTATTTAATTTTAGGTATAATTTTATATATCTGTATCTAGACCTATTCTCTCTTTTCAGTTTTTAAAATATTTTTCTATTTAAGTATAATGAACATACAGAAATATATAGTTCAATGAGTTCTGACAAATGAATGTACTATATAATTCATACCATATTATTATATAAAAAATTCTTTACATCAGAAAGTTCCTTCACGCCAGTTTGTAACTACTACCCAGAAAGCAGTCTACCTATTTTGGTTACCCAATTTTTTTGCCTATTCTGACAAGTCATGCTAATCAAGTCAGAGTGTAAAATCTTTAAGCACAGCATGATTTCTGTGAGAGTCAAACTTTTGTTACATATAATGACTGTTCACTCATTTAATTGCTGGAAGTATTCCACTATATGGCCTTTTTATATTTATCTATTCAACACTTTTGTAATGGAGTATTTCCATTTTTTGGTCATTGTGAAGAGAACTTTCAAGCATTTTATTTTAGAGGTCATTTGTGAATACACTTTTATTTCACTTGGAAAAATATGCTAGTGAAACTAACTCAGACATATGTTTTAAAAATGATCAAATAATTTTCACTAAGTGGTTGTTTAATTTTATAGTTTCACTAGTAATGTAAGAAAGTAGAGTGTACATTTGAGGCTTTAGTATCTTTAATATCATAGTCTTTCTAGTAACATAATGAAGTACAATAGTACTTCACTATGGCAAAATCTGCATTTTTTCTGATGAATAATGTTGTTGAGAACTTTTTCATTTGCTTGTTTTTCTTTTAGAAAGATATTTAAAATTTGTTGATAGTACTTCTTTATCTTATTACATAGTTTACTATAATATTCAACAATAATAATGCCTGGCAAAATAAATAAATGACATAAAGATTAGAAAGGAAATAAAAGCATTATAGGTAACATACTGATCTTATAGTACAAACCCAAAATGATGTAGAAAAAAAGTATTAGAGTGTTTATTTTTCAAGTAATTTTAGCAAGGTCACAAGATAATTACAAATGTTATTTGTAAAACCAAACACAGTAGTCTCAAAATTAAAATACTAAAGAATACATTTAGTGACATGTGCTCAGAGAAGGGAACTGCAAAGCACTGCAAAGAGAAATTAAAGAAAATATAATAAAGACATCTGATGTTAATGGATTTAATCATTTGATATTGTTAAACCGCAAGTCTGTCCAAGTTGATCTGTGATTCCAATCAACATCCTAGCTTTTTATAAGTCAAGAGGATGGATGACCTTTAAATTTTTATAGTAGGTCAAATAACCTAATATGGGCCCTTGTGGCTCAGATGGTAGTGAATCCACCTGTAACGCAAGAGATCTAGATTCTATCCCTGGATTGGGAAGATCCCCTGAAGAAGAGAATGGCTACCCACTTCAGTATTCTTGCCTGGAGAATCCCATAAACAGTGGAGTCTGGCAGGCTACAGTCCATGGCGTCGCAGAGTCAAACGCACTGAGCCACTAAATACAACTTAATATAGCCAAAATAACCCTGAGGGAAAAAACAAGATTGGACACATGTAGAGAGCTAATTCAGTGTGAAAGAAGACTCTTGACCAAATGTTGCTAACTAGCCATATGCATATAAGTATAGAAAACTTCTTGGGACTAGCACTTTGGTGTACAGTTTTATTCCTCTTTGAAAATCTTTGCCTTTTAGTTGGAGTAGTCTGTCCACTAACATTTAATCTGATTATTAATATTGCTACATTTGAATGTACCATGTGTTAATTGATTGTCTATTTTATCTGTTTCTTCATTTTTGATTTTTCTTTATTTGAATTTCAAAGAAGGTATTTTCGTGTATGTTTAATGTGTTCACAAAGTATTTTACTTAGAAATTAACACATTTTTTCATAAGAATCATTAACCTCATATCTCATACCCTCTTTCTAGAAAACAACTACGGCAGTTAATATATCAACCCATTGTGCAGAACAGAAATGTATAATCCCTGTTCTTTTAAACAAGAATTTATATTTTTTAGATGAAAACATAAGTAGAGTAATGGCTATTTCAATTACAGCTTATTATGTTTTGACTTGTAATTTTTGTCTGTTTGTCTTCATTCTTCATAATTAGGTAGCTTTCAATTATTTTCTAAATTCTATATGTATTTATGTTTTTTTTTTTTTTTTTTGACGGGGGTAGGGAGGGAGGGGGTGGCGGGCCACTTCCACTGGTCTTTCATTTGTCTAGTTTCATCCATATTTGTTCTTTGGCCCGTGTGGGCCTCCCATCGTGGTGGCCTCTGTTGTCACAGAGCACCGGCTCTGGGCGCATGCGCTCCAGAGCTCCGGCTCGGTAATTGGACACACTGGTCCAGCCGCTCCGCGGCACGTGGGATCTTCCCAGGCCAGGGATCGAACAGGCGCCCCTTGCACTGCAAGGTGGTGTCCTTACCCACTGGACCACCAGAGAAGCCCCATATTTATGTTTTATGGATACTATCTTCACCTATAAAATTAAGACTCAGAAAGATTAAATCATTTCCTAAAGTCATACAAAGGATAGAGTCAGAACTAGAGCCCAACCTATATTATTTCTAGACACACATGTTTCTAAAATAATGTACAACATTGGATCTTCACAGAACTGTTGTTATAACCAAATTAATTATCTATAAAAAAATTTTATATTATCAGTTGGATTTTAGTAAATGTAAAGTAGATACAAGTATAGTAGTAATTAATTTTACATTAATATTTCTTATTAATTTAATATTCTTTTCAAATTTTATATTAATTTTAGTTCAAATGAAAAAAATCCAGGATGAAATTTCTAAATCATTCTGAGTTTGTACAGGTACAAATGATTACAACAAAGGACTGGCTCATTAATTGACAGTAAGATCAAATGTTGACTTTCAAAATTTAGAATCAAACTGATAGAAGAATGAATATATGAATATATAAAGATACGGTATGCAGAGGAGGGGCCTAAAATTCTAAAATTAAGAGATGAATTTCACCAGCTCCTCAACAGAATCACCAGAGCTAATTAAGAAATGAAACACCAACAAACAGCCTCTAGACAACAAAAGAAGTCCTCAGGTCTACAAGGGACGGAGAGCGAGCAACCTCAATTTTCCTGGAGCGCCCAGCTCTGAGCTCCAGCACCCCAGCCCCACATCAGGCCAGGCAGAGAGAGCAATGGGAAGTGTGCCTGCATGCTGGGTTGGAAAGCTGCACCCAGTGTGAGAATCCCACCAGCAACAGTACTGTGACAGAGACACCAGGCACCAGGAGGTTAGCTGAGACTGAACACTAGCAGGACATGGGAAACGGAACACGGAAATCTCAGCAGCTCGGCTCCAGCTGGACAGGGGAGCTCCAGTCCTGGATCAGGGCAAAGAGTGACGCTTAGTCCTGCTGCCAGGAGTACCTGGAGAGGTGCACCAGCGACTCGATTGTGCCATTAGCCAGAAAAACTTCCTACACTTTATCCCTTTAAGACTGTTCAGTTTTCTTTATTGATCTTTGGGTATGTATGTTTTTCCATCATGGTCGACAATATTTGCATGATTTTAAGACTGCCATCTACCAGGGATGCAGCTTTTGTCTCTCATATGTTTATATTTGAACTAATACCACTGAAAGCCATAGCAAACCAGACACAGAGCCTCCACTCTCTGGCCAGAGATCAAGCCAAGAAACCTTGGAATGGAAGCCCTGACTCCAAGACCCTACACTTTCAAAGAACACACAACACTAGAGATTATTTACCTGCAAACAAGACCGAACACAACCTAAGACACAAACCATATAACCCTTCTACAAGGACAGAAACCAAAAGGAAGGGAGAACTCAACCACAAAGCCTGGAAAAAGATCTCAATCACACACACATACACACACACAAAGAAACAAAAATTAACATAAAAATGAAAATACAGAGATGTATCGCACCAATGAAGGAACAAATCATGGAAACACAGTTACAAATGACTGAAGAGGAGATAGATAAATTGTCTGAAAAAGAATTCAGGAGAGCAATACTAGCGAGGATCCAAAACTCCAAAAACAGATTAGAGGAAATTAGTGCACTGAGAAAAGACATACAAGAAATAAACAAACAGAGACAAACAATGCACTTGGTGAACTTAAAAATACTATAGAAGGACTCAAGGGTAGAGTATCAGAGGCAGAATAACGGATAAGTTAGCTGGAAGACAGAATGGTGGAAATAACTGCAGAAGAACAGAACAAAGCACAAAGAATAAAAAGACCTGAGGATAGCCCCAGAGAAATATGGAATAATATTGAAAACACCAACATTAGAATTATAGGACTCCCAGAAAGAGAGGAAGAAAAGAAAGGCTATGAAAATTCTTCTGAAAAGATTATAGTTTTTTTTTTTTTTGGCCACTTCTATTGGTCTTTCATTTATCCATTTCCATCCATCTTTGTTCTTTGGCCTGTATGGCCCTCCCATTGCAGTGACCTCTCTCATCACAGAGCACCAGCTCTGTGCACATGTGTTCCAGACCTCTGGCTCAGTAGTTGGACACATCGGTCCAGCACCGCAGTACATGGGATCTTCCCAGACCAGGAATCGAACTGGCGCCCCTTGCACTGCAAGGTGGTGTCCTTACCCACTAGACCACTAGGGAAGCCCTGAAGAGATTATAGTTGAAAACACTCCCAGCATGGGAAAGGAAAGAGTCAACCAAGTCCAAGAAGCACAAAGATTTCCATACAGGATAAACCACATAAGAAACAAATCAAGGCACATTCTAATCAAACTAACACAGACTAAACACAAAGTTAGAACAAAAAACAAGTAACATACAGAGGAAACCCCATATGTTTAACTACAGATCTTTCAGCAGTAACTCTGGAGGGCAGAAGAGAATGGCAGGACATATTTAAACAGCTAAAAGAGAATAACCTATAAGCAAGAATTCTCTACCTGGCAAGGATCTTATTCAGAATTGATGGAGAACTCACAAGCTTCACAGACAAGCAAAAGCTAAAAGAATTCTGTACCAAGAAAGCAGCCTTACAGCAAGTGTTAAAGGGCCTGATATGGCCAATAAATACAAAAGTAGGAAAACTCCTACAAAAAAAAAACCCAAATATCTAAGAAGATGACAATATGAACATTCATATCAATAATTACGTTGAATGTAAACAGACTACATACTCCAAGCAAAATACAAAGACTGGCTGAAAGAATGCCAAAGCAAGACCCATATATATGCTGCCTCCAGGAAACTCACTTCAGACCTAGAGATACACATAAACTGGAAGTGAGAGGATGGAAAAAGATACTCCATGCAAATGGAAATCAAAAGAAAGCTGGAGTAGCAATTCTCATATCAGACAAAACAGACCTCAAAATAAAGAAGATTAGAAGAAACAAGGCAGGACACTACATAATGATCAAGGGATCGATCCAAGAGGAAGACATAACAATCATAAATATCTATGCACCCAACACAGAAGCACCCCAATACATAAGACAAACACTTTCAGACATAAAAGAAGAAATTGGCAGTAACACAGTAATGGTAGGAGGCTTCAACACCCCACTTACACCAATAGACAGATCTTCAAAACAGAAAAGTAATAAGGAAACACAGGCTTTAAATGACACATTAGAAGAGATGGACCTCATGGATATCTTTAGGACCTTTCCACTCAAACTCAGAATACAGTTTCTTTGCAAGTGCACATGAAACATTGTCCAGGATTGACCACATTTTGGGCCACACATCAAACCTCAGTCAGTTCAAGAAAACTGAAATCATATCAACTATCTTTTCCACAATGCAATGAGACTAGAGATCAACTACAGGAAAAAAACTTCTAAAAACACAAACACATGAAGATTAAATAACACATACTTAAAAAACAAACAGATTACCAAACACATCAAAAAAGAAATGAATAAAATGACAGTGAACACATGACAGTGCAAAGCCTATGGGATACTGCAAAAGCAATTCTAAGAGGGAAGATTATAGCAATACAATCCTACCTCAAGAAACAAGAAAAACAGAAAAAAGACATCGTAACTCTACACCTAAAACAACTCACTAAAGAAGAACAAAATATCCTAAAGTCAGCGGAAGAAAAAAAAATTATATAGATCAGAGCAGAAATAAATGAAAAATAAGTGAAAGAAACAATAGTAAAGATAAATAAAACAAAAAGATGGTTCTTCAAGAAGATAAACAAAATTGACAAACTGCTAGCCAAACTCATCAAGGAAAAAAGAGAGAAGAACCAGATCAGCAAAATCAAAAATGAAAAAGGAGATATTACAACAGACAATACAGAAATACAAAGGATTATAAGGGACTGTTATGACAACTATATGGCAACCAACTGGACAACCTGGAAGAAATGGACAGTTTCCTAGAGAAATCCAATCTTCCAAGAACCAGCAAGAAATAGAAACTATGAACTACCCAATCACAAGCTCAGAAATCGAATTTGTGATTAAAAATCTACCCAAAAATAAGAGCCCAGGGCCAGATGACTTCACAGGTGAATTCTACCAAACATTTAAAGAAGAGCTAATGCCTGTGCTTCTAAAACTCTTCCAAAAAATTGCGCAGGAAGGAACACTTTCAAACACATTCTATGAGGCCGCCATCACCCTGATACCAAAGCCAGGCAAAGACAACATAAAAAAAGAAAATTATAGGCCCATTTCACTGATGAATTTAGACGCCAAAATCATCAACAAAATCCTAGCAAACGTAATTCAACAACAAATCAAAAAGCTCATACATCATGATCACATCGGGTTCATCCCAGTCATGAAAGGATTCTTTAATATCCACAAATCAATCAATGTGATACACCATATCAACAAATTGAGAGGAAAAAAATCATATGATAATCTTAACAGATGCAGAAAAAGCCTGTGTCAAAATCCAACACCCATTTATGATTAAAAAAATGGGCATAGAAGGAACCTATCTCAACATAGTGAAAGTCATCTATGAGAAGCCCACAGCGAACATTATCTTCAATGGTGAAAAACTGAAAGCATTCCCTCTAAGATCAGGGAACAAGACAAGGCTGTCCACTGAGACCACTATTATTCAAAATAGTCCAGAAAGTTCTAGCAACAGCAATAAGAAAAAGAAATTAAAGGAATTTGGATGAGAAAGGAAGTAAAACTCTATTTGCAGACAACATGATATTATACTTTAGAAAACTACTAGAGCAATCAGTGAATTCAAAGACACAAAAAGTAGCAAGAAAAAAAATTATATAGATCAGAGCAGAAATAAATGAGAAAGAAACAAAAGAAACAATAGTAAAGATAAATAAAACAAAAAGATGGTTCTTCAAGAAGATAAACAAAATTGACAAACTGCTAGCCAAACTCATCAAGGAAAAAAGAGAGAAGAACCAGATCAGCAAAATCAAAAATGAAAAAGGAGATATTACAACAGACAATACAGAAATACAAAGGATTATAAGGGACTGTTATGACAACTATATGGCAACCAACTGGACAACCTGGAAGAAATGGACAGTTTCCTAGAGAAATCCAATCTTCCAAGAACCAGCAAGAAATAGAAACTATGAACTACCCAATCACAAGCTCAGAAATCGAATTTGTGATTAAAAATCTACCCAAAAATAAGAGCCCAGGGCCAGATGACTTCACAGGTGAATTCTACCAAACATTTAAAGAAGAGCTAATGCCTGTGCTTCTAAAACTCTTCCAAAAATTGCAGAGGAAGGAACACTTTCAAACACATTCTATGAGGCCGCCATCACCCTGATACCAAAGCCAGGCAAAGACAACATAAAAAAAGAAAATTATAGGCCCATTTCACTGATGAATTTAGACGCCAAAATCATCAACAAAATCCTAGCAAACGTAATTCAACAACAAATCAAAAAGCTCATACATCATGATCACATCGGGTTCATCCCAGTCATGAAAGGATTCTTTAATATCCACAAATCAATCAATGTGATACACCATATCAACAAATTGAGAGGAAAAAAATCATATGATAATCTTAACAGATGCAGAAAAAGCCTGTGTCAAAATCCAACACCCATTTATGATTAAAAAAATGGGCATAGAAGGAACCTATCTCAACATAGTGAAAGTCATCTATGAGAAGCCCACAGCGAACATTATCTTCAATGGTGAAAAACTGAAAGCATTCCCTCTAAGATCAGGGAACAAGACAAGGCTGTCCACTGAGACCACTATTATTCAAAATAGTCCAGAAAGTTCTAGCAACAGCAATAAGAAAAAGAAATTAAAGGAATTTGGATGAGAAAGGAAGTAAAACTCTATTTGCAGACAACATGATATTATACAAAGAAAACCACAAAGACACTATTAGAAAACTACTAGAGCTAATCAGTGAATTCAGCAAAGTCACAACAAACAAAATCAATACACAGAAATCACTCGCATTTCTATATGCAAACAATGGAAAATCGAAAAGAGAAATCAAGGATGCAATCCCATTCACCATTGCAACAAAAAAAAATAAAATACTTACGGGTAAATCTACTCAACAGGACAAAAAAATTGTTCACAGAAAACTAGAAGACATAAATGAAAGAAGTTGAAGACAGCATAAACAGATGGAGAGACATTTCATGCTCCTCGGTTGGAAGAATTATATCGTGAAAATGACTATACTACCAAATATCATCTACATTTAAAAATCATCTAGATTTAATATGACCCCCATCAAATTACCAATAATATTCTTCACAGAAATAGACCAAAAAATAACACAGTTCATATGGAAACAGAAAACACCCCAGATAGCCAAAGCAATCCTGAGAAAGATGAATGGAGCTCTAGGAATCATCCTCCCTAACTTCAGACTTCACTACAAAGCAACAGTCATCAAGACAGTATGGTACTGGCACAAAAACAGAAATATAGATTAGTGGAAGAAGACAGAGAACCCAGAGAAACCCACGCACCTATGGATACCTTATTTTTGACAAAGGATGTGATAAGATACAATGGAACAGAAACAGCCTCTTCAACAAGTGGTGCTGGGAAAAATGGATAGCTGTGTATTAAAAAAAATGAAGTTGGAACATTCCCTAGCACCATACACAAAGTTAAACTCAAAATGGATTAAAGACCTAAATGTAATACAGGAAACCATAAAACTCTTAGAGGAGAATATGGGCAAAACACTCAAGGACCTAAATCAAAGCAAGATTTTCCATGATCCTACTAGAATAGCAGAACTAAAAATAAAAATTAACATGTGGGACGTAGTGAAACTTAAAAGCTTTTCAAAGAAAAAGAAACTATAAAAATGGTAAACAGACAGCTGACCAATTGGGAGAAAATAAAAGCAAATGAAACAACAGACAAAAAATTAATCTCCAAAATCTACAAGCAACTCAGACAACTCAACATCAGAAAAAAGAACAACCCAATCAAAAAATGGGAAAAGGATCTAAACAGACACCTCTCCAAAGAGGACATACAGACAGCCAAAAAACACATGAAATGATGCTCAACCTTGCTTATTATTAGAGAAATGCAAATCAAAACTACAATGAGATATCACCTCACACCCATCAGAATGGCCATCATCAAAAACTCTACAGATTATTAATGCTGGAGAGGGTGCAGAGAAAAGAGAACATTCCTGCATTGTTGGTGGGAATATAAATTGATAAAACTACTATGGAAGACAGTATGGAAATTCCTTAAAAAACTAAAAATAGATACACCATATGACCCAGCAATCCCATTATTAGGCATATATCCTGATGAAATCAAAATTGAAAGAGACACCTGTACCCTAGCACTCTATACAATATCTAGAACATGGAAACAACCTAGATATCCATCGACAAATGAATGGATAAAGCTATGGTACATATATACAATGGAATACTTCTCAGCCATAAAAAGAAATGCAGAAGAATCCATCCTAATGAGGTGAATGAATCTAAAACCTATTATACAAATTGAAGTAAGTCAAAAAGAAAAGGACAAAAACAATATGAGTGCTATGGATGAGAGCTACGGAAAGAGCAACAAGGAAACCTACACTATCGTATGTAATAGAGATTACCACTGTGATTAAGCTGTAAATCTAAGGGAATCTACATGGAGACTAAGCATCAACGTGGGTGGCTGGGAAGGGGGAATACGGAGGGAGGGGAGACCCACCTATCAGGGGAGAGGTGTCAGGGATATACCTATGACTGTTTGGAGATTATGTGTACCTGTAAACAAGAAAACTCTGTAAAAACATATAACAATAACTCCATCTGAAACTAATGCAGCATTGTAAAACAAATATACCCCAATAAAGAGGGAAAAAAAGATATGATGTGTATATACAATGGTACATTATTCAGTCATAAAAAATAAAAATGTGCCATTTGTAGCAACATGAACAGATGTGTAGGGTGTTATATTTTGTGAAATAAAGAGATATACTACATGATTTCACTTATATTTGTATCTAAAAAAATAAAACAGTCAAACTTGTAATTGCCAGAGGGAAGGGGTTCAGGGATGGCAAAATAGGTTAAAGGATTAAAAGGTAAAAATGCTCAGATATAAAATAAAAATTTCATGGGAATGCAATACACAGCATAAGAAACATAATCAATAAGACTGCAATAATTGTGTACAATAACAGAAGGTTAGTAGACTTATTGTGATCATTTCATGATGTAAATGTCAAATGATTATGTTGTACACTTGAATCTAACATACTGTTGTATGTCACTTTATTCAAAACAGTTATCTAATTCTATAGTATAATTTTGGTTATTTTTGAAATTATTATTTGAATTGAAATCATAATGATTAAAATCTGTTATACAAAAGCTTCCCCAAAATTGTTTTAGTTTGTTACATAACTTAAGTAGATTTGTTCTTTCTAAACATATATTACTTTATTTTATATTTTTTATGTGAATTTATCTAGTAGCTCTTAACAATTCACTTGTTCCAGGGATTATTATCCTAATTGAGAAAATGTGAAATGAAGTAACACAGCCACTTGAGTTGTGAAATTTAGCTTGGGAAATGGAATCTCTGTGCCACGACTTTACATCAACATGTTCAGAGAAAGCCGGTATAACTGGGGTGAATTTGTTGGGAAACATGTGAAATGAATAAGTAGATGAGACTTTTCTCTCCTCTAAACCAGTGAACACTTATTTCTTATTGAGAAAGATAAATTATCATACGTCTGAGAAGCATATTTGAAGCAAGGGCATTCATCAATTAGTAGGAAATGCAGTTCTCTGGCAGAAGGAGATACAAGAACCACTTTTAACTTTATTACGGGAAGAGAAAAGTAGATAATGTGATTTTCTTACTGTGAATTCTACTCTGTATTATGAATTAACAGAGAAATTTTATGAAGTAGGCAATTTTACTAGTGCTACCTTGAATCAGGAAACATTTGAATTCTGTTAAGGAATTTATTTAAATATTGATTGACCATTTGATTGATTTGTTTTGTGGATGGAATGTTATATATCTGCCAAGCATTGGGGCTACAATTTTGAATCTGTACTCCAGTGAAGAAAATATCTTCTTTGCTTTCTGGGGAATGTTTTTCTCGTAAAAATGATCTATATTTATTCAGACCTGGAGGAGAAGTGAAATGATTTTTCAACTTGAATTAAAGTAAAAGAGAATTTTTAAACTACTTCCTAGATTTAGTGCATGCAGTGGGAGTCATGAAAATACTGGGAGATTTTGAATTAGAATCAAATTCTCTTAAAGGCCCCCATTATCATTCTAGCATAAAAATGAAGGTATATGAACAGTTATAAATTATGTTAATTGGTTTTATATGAAGAATTACCATTTGTGTGCTTAATATTAGATATATTTATTTTATAGTATGCATTATTAGTTCATTTATTAAACCTAATTGTGAGGCAAAATTATTTACTTTATAATTACTATAATCCAGAAATGTTTACATTATAGAATGTAAGTAATACACATAGCAAGGTATTGTTCTTAAGTGCTGAAAAATATTAACACATTTAAAACTCATTACAGCTCTACAAAATATACACAAATATTATTCCTACTCTCAGCTGAGGGAAATTTGAAGAAACAATAGTCTTAAAGTCACACAACTATTAAGTAGTGGACCTGGGATTTGAATCAGAAAAGCTATATCTTAAGTTTCATATTTGTTTTGTTGGGAGAGATAAGAGCATAATAAAGCCTTATATACTTATCAGCCAGTTTTAACAACTAGAAATATCTTTCTGATTTTATTTTAACTGTATTCTTCCCAATGCAGTCACATTTTAGTATTAGATATAACTAAGTGAGTAAAATAAGCAAGAACATCTGACATTCGTGCTGCATGTGAATCTATCGCTAAAGAAATTTCTTTTTTAGGGGAAGATGATAGTTTTGCTTACTTTGAAGAACTTTCTTCTCAAACTGATAGTGGAATGAACAAAAGAGATACCATAAAGGATTATCTAAACTGTGAGGATCCAAGGGAGGCTAAGTCACAAATAATCAGTTCTGCTACAATAATTCAGGTACACTTGGCCCTGAACTTTGGGGGAATGGTGTAATGCTGAACTGAGGGGGCCCTAGATTTATCATCCCATAAGAATCATTATATATTGCTAGAGGTGGACAAGCAGTTTGGTTCCCCAGAAAGCCAGGTGGAAAACACACTGAACATACATGAAGATACAAAGTTAAACTCCCTGAATATCGCCTTAATCAGAATGAAAGAAGGTCAGAAAACAAATTGAATCATGGCAAAATTATTGAACCAGTGAGAAAAGATGTCACCCTCAGTAGTTCTTTCCTCCAGGTATGTGAACCATCCCTTAACTGAGGGCCATTAAGAGCTAGATAAAACCTGAGTGAGAAAGTGTTTTTCACTGCAACTAGATTCTTTAACAGAAAAAAAAAAAAAAAAAAAACTGAGTAAAGTGATTCTAGATTCCTCTTTGGTATCTACTTCAGATATCATCTGCCAAAGTGCACATGGATAATAAGTCTGAAATGCAGTTATGGCTGTTGAAAACAAACTTCCTTCCAGAGAAGAGAAAATATTCCACCCATGTTTCTGTATGCTAAACGGAGGGAAACCAATGAGAAAATTGCTACTCACACTGCAGCCGTGATCCGGGAGTATGGCAAAGGAAGGAAGCAACAGATTACTACTGGTTTGTTGTTCCTCGGAAGAGAAGTTGTCAGAAAATATAAGTTCACCATGGATCCAGGAAAGCTAGCAGCTTCTTACATACTACTTCAGACATGCTCACACGCAATGAAGATAAGTACATGCCGACTTTAAACACTGCTTGTCTCCACTGCACCTTACGGAATCACGTCCATCTCTTGAATCAGCTAATGATGACAACGATGTGGTTAGGATACGTGCAGGTGTCCAAAACTTGATTACGAAAGTGGCATTTCGGTTGCATCTCACAGGCCTGCAGGTCGACTGAAGAATGAGCCCTAAGATGGAACTAGAGACATCCTTAATTTAATAGAAGGGAACCTTACACATGTACTGCACCCCACCATGTGAAGTGAATCCAAAGGTTATCTAAACTGTGAGGATCCAAGGGAGGCTAAGTCACAAATAATCAGTTCTGCTACAATAATTCAGGTACACTTGGCCCTGAACTTTGGGGGAATGGTGTAATGCTGAACTGAGGGGGCCCTAGATTTATCATCCCATAAGAATCATTATATATTGCTAGAGGTGGACAAGCAGTTTGGTTCCCCAGAAAGCCAGGTGGAAAACACACTGAACATACATGAAGATACAAAGTTAAACTCCCTGAATATCGCCTTAATCAGAATGAAAGAAGGTCAGAAAACAAATTGAATCATGGCAAAATTATTGAACCAGTGAGAAAAGATGTCACCCTCAGTAGTTCTTTCCTCCAGGTATGTGAACCATCCCTTAACTGAGGGCCATTAAGAGCTAGATAAAACCTGAGTGAGAAAGTGTTTTTCACTGCAACTAGATTCTTTAACAGAAAAAAAAAAAAAAAAAAAAAACTGAGTAAAGTGATTCTAGATTCCTCTTTGGTATCTACTTCAGATATCATCTGCCAAAGTGCACATGGATAATAAGTCTGAAATGCAGTTATGGCTGTTGAAAACAAACTTCCTTCCAGAGAAGAGAAAATATTCCACCCATGTTTCTGTATGCTAAACGGAGGGAAACCAATGAGAAAATTGCTACTCACACTGCAGCCGTGATCCGGGAGTATGGCAAAGGAAGGAAGCAACAGATTACTACTGGTTTGTTGTTCCTCGGAAGAGAAGTTGTCAGAAAATATAAGTTCACCATGGATCCAGGAAAGCTAGCAGCTTCTTACATACTACTTCAGACATGCTCACACGCAATGAAGATAAGTACATGCCGACTTTAAACACTGCTTGTCTCCACTGCACCTTACGGAATCACGTCCATCTCTTGAATCAGCTAATGATGACAACGATGTGGTTAGGATACGTGCAGGTGTCCAAAACTTGATTACGAAAGTGGCATTTCGGTTGCATCTCACAGGCCTGCAGGTCGACTGAAGAATGAGCCCTAAGATGGAACTAGAGACATCCTTAATTTAATAGAAGGGAACCTTACACATGTACTGCACCCCACCATGTGCTGCCGACTGCATACAGGACACAACAGTCACCTTTGCTACTCCGAGGAGGAGTGTACTTTGTATCAGCGAAATTGATATCAGGTTAGCTCATCAACTCCAAAGGAAACCAGCAGCTGGGGCAGGTTCCTCACAGCCACTCGGGTTAAGGGTCATTCCGAGGGCAAATGTTTCCCTTTGAATAAACCAGCAGGTGGAGTCAGTCTGGCCTAAGGGGCAGGGGCAGGCAGGTTTGTGTGAGCAGGGTGTAGATGAAACGGGGCTGGTAGAGACACGCAAGAGAATAGCCATCATGAGGAGCCTGCCCATATCTGACACATTCGAGGTTTTTCCTAACCTTACCCTTGGTCCCAGTTTAAACAGGACAACAGTGGATAATTCTACCTTATTTTCATTGTCTAGTACAGGACTTATCAAACTTGGCACTATTGACATTTTGAGCTGCTTAGATTTTTGAGGCATGTCCTGTGCATTTTGGGATATTTATCAGCACCCCTGGCTTCTATCCACCAGAATGCCAGTAGCAACTCTCCAGTTGTGACAACCAGAGATGCCTCCAGACATTGCCAAATATTTTCTGAGGAATAAAATTGCTTCACATGGAGAAGCATTGATCAAGTGCTGAATCATTAGACCAGGTGTGCACACATTTTGAAAGTAGTTATGAATAATAGCCAAATAATTTAGGGATTTGACTACTTAAATGTTTTGTACTTGATGATATTCACAGTATTTATTCATCAGCATATAATTTGTTTTCTTTACTAAACATTTTTTGCAAAGAATTTCATTAAATTTATTAACACAGAATTCCCCAAAATATCCTTTTATGTATTAGTACCTATTATGTATTTCTTTTTATATACAATGTTAATTGAGTAACCCAATAAACAAAATTGATAATAAGTCTTTGATCTTATTCAATACAGAGCTGATACCTAATGTCACCATTTCAAAAATATATATTTATTATTGATTTCTATAAAATAAATTCAAACAAGATATACATATTGCATTTGGTTTATGTCTATTTTTACTCTAGCATCATCCATCCTTACTCATTGTTTTTTCGGGCTATTTATTATTTGACTAAATGGGCTAATTTGTCCTGTAGAATTTCTCACTTTCACATTGGTAA